>CM059497.1:29688101-30938101 GCA_030378355.1 Eleusine indica
TGTTGCATCAAATGATCTTTGGATTTGGCATGCATATTTTGGGATGCCTGGAAGTTGCAATGGCATCAGTGTTTTGCATCGGTCATCCTTGTTTGCAAGGCTAGCTGGTGGAGAGGTACCACCGGTGAACTTTGAGGTCAATGGTCACCAGTACAACATGGGCTACTACCATGCTGATGGCATATATCCATCATGGGCAACTTTTGTTAAGACAATTTCCAAGCCTAAAGGTAACAAGAGAGTTCACTTTGCCAAAGCTCAAGAATCAGCTAGGAAAGATGTTGAGCGGGCATTTGGGGTGCTGCAAGCTCGTTGGACAATCATTCAAGGGCCTGCTAGATTGTGGGACCAAACAACTCTATGGTACATCATGACGGCATGTGTCATCTTGCACAACATGATCTTAGAAGATGAGAGAGGCATGAACGTATACTATGTCTATGACATAGAGAGAACACGCATACCACCGGTAGAGCTTGAAAGGGATAAAGAGCGACTTGAGGAATTCCTCAAAATTCACAAGAAGATCTATGACCGCGAGGACCATAATCAGCTACATGAAGATCTTGTCGAGCACTTGTGGGAATTCCATGGTCGCAACGGGTTGCATAGTCCACTTGTTTTTCTGTAGTTGTAGTGGAGAATGTTTTTGAACTACAATGTAACATGGAGAATGTAGTCACTTTTCCTAATGTACTCACCAGATTTAATGAATGAAAGATCATTGCACAATGTCTAACTTTTTTTGTAGTTGTTTGTTATATTGTAGCATCATTGTGGCTTTACAAATAAGTTTGAACTATCTGATGACCTTGCTAGAACTTTCCATTAGTTTTGGACACAACGAATGTAAAACCTATTTGTTTTACAAATAGAGAGAATCATGGTTTCATTGTACTTGCTGCCATAAGTACAAGTATGACCATCTATAGATAAATACAAGTAGGACTCTATCATAAATACAAGTATGACTATAACTTTGGCTTGTTAGGTTCTTTGATCAAGGACAAGCACTTTGGCTTGTTTGGTTCTTTGATGCTAAATTTTCAGCACGCCTCAACTCCACATATGCTCGTTGAGTTGGATCAAGACCGGTGACATCCATGAACATGATCTTGCTCTCTTGTTTAAACTTCTTTGTCATCATCTCCTCCCCTCCAGTTGCTTATACTCCTCCCACTTAGCATCCTTGTCTAGTTTCTTGGCAGCTTCCACTTCCTTCTTTGTTGTGATCAAGCTCTAAACAGCTGTCTCGAAGATATTACCATGTCCATCACTTCCTTTCTTCAGCCGCTCCTTCTCATATTTTCTTCCTGATGGCCTCTTTGTTTCCTTGGAGGTAGGAGTAGTGAGTCCACTCCCATCTTCATCATCTTCAGACTCCTCCATAGATGATGCACGCCTCTTGAGGGGATGTGGGTCGTTGTTTCTATTGATCCACTTCTCATTATGTTGGAGCATGACCCAACAGTGCAACATCACAAAAGAGCGATGGTTTGGATCCCTTTCCTTGTACAGTTCATGTGTGTAATTGAGCTGCAAATATGAAGATTTTCATTAGGTCTCAAGCAAACAGTGTTAAGTGAATGCATATGAACTATAAAATAAGCTATAATGCTTCTTACTCAGTCTTGAGTTGTCAAGCCACTAGGTTGTTGACGCTCAATGTTCTTCACACAACCAGCCCATCTAGTGCAGCACTCCGAAATCGAAGACCAACGATGATTGAGAGAGTTGATTGATCGATTGGAAGGAACTGACACATTCTCATGGTAGTAGTCAGACATGCGTTGCCAATAAGTTGACCCTGGTTGGTCTTTTCCAACCACCGGATCAAGGCATACATGTTGCCAAGCACGAACCAATGCCTCGTCCTCTTTTGTCGAGTAGTTCCCCTGCCTTCCCAGCTTAGATGTTGGAGTAGGAACCTCAACAACATCATCAGCAATATCCTCAGCAGTGCTGTCATCTATTGGTGCTGTGAAATCATCGATACCGATAGCATCATTCATCATACCAACGAAACTTGGGTTGCTGCACATTCATCATACCAGTTTTAGAAACATGCATCATTATGACATGAATAAGTTGTATCTATTTATGAATGCAGCTACACATGTACTCATGAAACAAAAAATCTGTAGCTTAATATGCTTTATGTGGCACTCATCACACCACTCCATTTTCTGTTTTTAATTCAGGCATCAAGTCATTTGCAAGTGAAATATGCTGATGGTAACAGTAGAGCCGAAAATTCACCAGAAGGACTAGAAGAATAATCAATAATCCATCAGTGGGTTTATTGCTTTGTAGAGTTTAGATTCTGTCAAAAATAAACTACTGTGGCCCTTAAGAACACAAAGGGTGTGAGCTACTGATGGCCAACCCTGACCACCGATGCAAATCTTAATGATCTCTATAGCAACAAGTAAGAAAACAAGCAACATACAATAGCAAACCTAGAGATCAATAAACTTTATACCTTTCAGTCATTTCGTCGAACATATTGAGGACATCATCTGATTCGTTGTTCATGGCAGTGTGGCCATCGCCATTGCTTGATTTAGGGGTCCAGAAGGTGCTCTCTGTGTCCATCGCCTCGAGCTCGACGTACTCGGAACATTCTTCCTCCACAGCGTGGACAACAACTCCAAGGTTGGTCGTTGGTCATGGCAGTCCTTGACGTCCGGGCCCCTTGGCCTTCATCTTTGTTGCCGTCTTCGACCTTGGAATGGTCTACCTTGCCTTGCCCTTCGTCTTCTTGCTCAGCACTACCCCGGCAGTAGGTGGAGGTGGAATGGTGGCGGCGGCCAACTCGGCGAGGGACGACCGGCGGGGCACCACCACGCTGAGCGCCGGTCGCAGGCCTGCTTGAGCGGCGCCATGAGTGGATGTGGCGGTGGCACTCGACGCGGGAAAACCTGGCGCACGTGCGGTCTGGAGGGCGGGAGAGAGGAAAAAGAGTGAGGTGCACCGTTTAGGTGATGGATGGGTGATCCCCTCCATAAAGGGGATGGTGGACTGGATTTAGGTGATCACCTAATCAAGAAGATGGGAAAGTGAAACTGATAAAGCAAATTTTTTTTTATCTTTATTCTCTATATGACAGATTTTTATGTTTAGATGATAAGAAAGGGAAAGGATTGGAGTTGCTGTTAGGCCAAGAACAGATGGCTTTCACGTAGGAAAGCACCGCGCATCAGGCGCACGTAAAGCGGTTGGATGCCGTCCATTTTTCATCAAACGGATGGAAAGCACAGGTCTTGGTGCGCTTCTCCACGCGGGCGGAGCGCTCGGGTTCGTTGCTCCTCCCCGTCGTCTTTTTACCTCTGGTAGAGGCGCAGAGCAGAGCAGAAAGCGAGAAAGGCCCAAAGCTTTGCCCACCTCTTCATCAGACCTCCCCGGACGCCTCCTCGGCGTCGTCCTGGTTCATTTCCTCGCCTCCAAGAAAGAAATTCACCTCTCCAAGCCGAAGCCCATTCCCATGTCGCGCCTCCTCGCCCGATCCCTCATCTGGGTGCTCGGCTACGTCTCCAACCAGCGCCCCTACTCCGGCCTCTACCTCGCCTCCGCCTTCCCGTCCGCCGCTGGCCACCTCGGCTTCGTCCGCGCGCGCCCGGGCCTCGCCGACCTTAAGCCCCTGCTCACCCCGGAGGCCTTCCTCTTCGACGCCACGCACGCGCTGGGTGCGGCGGCGCTCCGCATCGGGCCCATCTCCAACGCGTACCGGGACGACGTCGCCAAGAGGATATCCGAGGACGAGGCCAAAGGGGACATGTACGGCGTCGAAATTAGGCGTCTCGTCATGGACCTCATCGACTTGGAGGACGGCCGCTTCGAGGACGCGCTGGAGGCCTACTCCGGCCTCGCTGCGAAGGACCATGGCAGCGACGCTGCGCGCCTCTCCGCCGCCTCGGTCTGCTACCAGCTCGGACGGGTCGACGAGGGAGATAGGTGGCTCGAAGAGTTAGAGGACATCCCAAAGAAGGCCAACCCTTGTGGGGACGGCCTCTTCCAACTCGCCCTCGTCGCCTCCACGCTCGGCGGGGCGTCGGGCGCCGTCGGGGATTCCGAAGCACTGGCGAAGCTTCCTTGTGGCCAGTAGGGCCATGGCCCCCCTGGTCACTGCGAAAATACACTAAAATGAATAGTAATTTGGCACTGTTTATTAAGATTTTGTGGTGAATTAGCTAGTCTGGTACCCTCTAAATCTTCGCTCAAGCTTCGCCACTGTTCCGAAGGCCGGCTGGCCTCCCCCGCCTTCCAGACCATCAACAACAAGCTGTGGGAGAGTGTCCTCGACGGCGACATGTCCGTCGTGAAGAAGCTCCTCGTCACCAGGATGCTCAAGCGCGTGGTGAAGACGGAGCACAAGGACGCCGTCGCCCTCTTCCGCGTTCTCAACAAGGCCACGCACTCTAGCCAGCGTTACGCCGGAGTCAACAGCCTCTTCGCCCTGCAGGCTTCGCAGGCGCTGCTCTCCGCCGTGGTGCTCCGCGCGCAGCCGCTGTCCGGGGAGCGCGTCCGCGCCGCGCTGCGCGTCGCCGAGGTCGACCTGGCGCGCGCCATGGAGCAAGGCGACGCTCCAGCGGCCGTCTCTGATCTCCGCCTCCTCGTCGCCTTTCTCAACGCCCGCGACGGCCGCTTCGACGAGGCCCTGGTGAGGTACGTGGAGGTGGCGCGGGACGATCCATCAGACGCCCGGCCGCACTACCTCGCGTTCGTGCTCAACCTGTTCCTCGGGCGGGCGGATGAGTGCAGCAAGTGGTATGCCAGCTATGACCGCCTCGATAAAGGATCACTGGACAACCGCGCCGAGCTGATTACCCTCTCCGACGAGCTGGCTGTGGCTCAGGCACTCGGCGGCTCGCCGTTTGCATTCCTTGAGACTGAGAATGCCCATTGCTTCGTGCGCGCTACCTTGCGCGCCGCTGCGAACAGAGTGGACGCGGCGCTGGTGTCTGCGTTGCGCGACAAGAACATGTCCCTGGTGAAGCGGCTGGAGGTCCGGGCTGTCCGCGCGTTCCTGCACGCCGAGGTGTGGTCGGCGCTCAAGGAGTTGAAGACCAGGGACGGTGGCAGCGGCACTGCTTCCAACTGATGAAGCACTCAGGAGGAGACTCGGCAAAGCCAAGCAGTAACTCCAGTTTACCATGCCAGATTTTCTTTTTGTCAGTTAGAATATGGCTACTTCAAATGCTTAAGTAGATTCCTTTTACCTAAATGATTTCTCTGGGAACTATGTTAGCTCCATGATTCAGAACTTGTTTGTTACTTAACCAAGTCATTACATTGCATGTGCTTCTACTGTTCGTAGTGTCCATTCGATGTTTCTTGCTGTTCTGAATTCAGGTTCGCTAATGGTTGCCATGATTCAGAGTAAGGCTATGTGAAATCGAATTTAAGTGAATTATCATGATGATAATTGCTAAATGAACTGATTTAGTATTATGCGTTGCTGTCTACTGTGCCGTAATTACTCACTTATACTTCTTATATTAGGATTGCCTTTTTCTTTTCTCCACAGTGCATCACTGGGTTCTTTCCTAGACTGTATTATGCATTGGTGTCTACTTAAGACGCAGATTCTGCTCTCATGGTGCTATGTTAAATGTACAATTCGATCGTGCTTCATATCATGCAGCCATTTGTTTGCTTGTTAACTAGGCTATTTGCATATATGCTTCTGTTTGCGGTGTCCCTTACTCCTTCTTATGTTTCTTGCTGTTCTGAATTCAGGCTCGCCAATGGTTGCCATAATTCAGAATACGAGTACGATGCTATCTTAAATGAAATTCAAATGAATTATCATAATTAATCATTTATAGTTCAGAGATCAGGATTGCCTTTTTCGTTTATCAGTAGTGCATCACTGGGTTCTTTTCTAGACTGTATTATGCGTTGGTGTCTACTTCATACGCAGATTCTGTTCTCTTGGTGTTATGTTATAGTGCCATGAGATTGTGCTTCATATCATGCAGCGATATGTTTGCTAGTTAACCATTCCATTCGCATATATGCTTCAGTTTGCATCGTCCTTTACTCTTTCCAATGTTTCTTTCTGTTCTGAATTCAGGCCTAGTAATGGTTAATTGGTTACCATCTTTTTTTTTTTCTAGGGAGCCTATATGAAATGAACTTTAAGAGAATTATGATCAAGCTATATTGACTGTATTATGCATTGTTATCTACTATGCCGTAATGGACATGATTAGTTGTAGTTGATACATTAAGATTGCTTTTTTTCTTTTAGACAGTGAAGATTTGCAAATTTGCTCAAATGTTGATGTTGTTTAGCTCAAGCAGATAGCAGTTTGTATCAACCTGGTAGGGGAATCTGCTGTTTGCCTTATTCTTCACCATTTGAATGTTCAGTTTCGTTCAGTTTCCACGTTTTTCATCCACTGATGTTAGTCCTTGGTTTGCAAACATCCACAATCCAGTCGTTTGTTCTTTTTTCATTTTGCACGGTATTTCTTATGATTGACTGCAAACTTCGTAGATTGTTCTGCTATTTTATCCACTATATATGGGTGTGATTGATTACCTGGGTTAGTTCTAGCCAGGCTAACCCAAGCCTGGATTTAGCAATGCAACAAGTTGTATGTGCTTGTTTGGCGTCCTGCACTAGCTAAGCCCGGATTGACACTGATTTTGTTTGGTTGCCTGGCTTATCTCCACCGGTATCACCACCTACTAGCAAGGGTGAATTTAACTCTGTTACCTCTTGGTCTTTCCCAACTCATCTATTTGTTGCTTTGAACATTGAGCAAATAAAACAAATAATTAACCAAACACACCCTATATGCTCTCCATGCCTCCATCCTGTACAGCGTGCATTACTTCTTGTCACTAATCAGTTGTTTTATCACCTGTGTTTGCATGCTCCATCAGGCACAGCATCCAATACTTTTGTTACTGCATCCAGTAATGGTATTTAGGTGCATTCTGCAGTGTCTTCTTATCCTGCAGCAATACCATAAGGTGCCGATTCTTTATTATTTGAGTGTCAGCTACAGCAATTCGAGTTGGCCCATGTCAAATTTAAGTTTCTGAAAACCCAAATGCTTACAGTGTGTTGGCTTCGGTTGTAACTGACGATCGTTCTGTCGTTTCGATACATATTTTAAATTGCTAACTGCAGGTTGCTAGTTTCTTAACTGGGTACTACTTCTAGTTCTAGTGGTACTTATGGATTACCGTAGTATTCAATTTGATTGCATTACCGTGGTATTCAATTTGATTGCGTTGCCCCTGATCCCTTTTTGACTACTGGAGGAAGAACTTTTGACTCATCAAGAAACTATAAGACAGAAAATGGCTGAATGCAAAGATACAACAAAGTCGAGATATATCACCTGATGGATATTCTGCCATATTCATTCCTTTCATATGGCTTCCACTTGCAAACCATTATGCAAAATATACTGCATATCTAGTTATAATCTCAGAGGAAAACAAACGCCACTCCAGAATATATACTCGATGCATACAAACACAAATGGCCGCCGTGAATGGAAAGTACTCAGCAAAAACGAAAGGTCTTCCAACGTATCTGCAAAAAAAAAAGAATAAATGACCAAAAATCCCTGGAATTTGCCAATGTACTTAATCCAGTGTGGTCAACTTGGATTTACGGTTTCAGAATTGTACTCTGTTACACAGCATGTATGGTTTGAGGCCACGACTCTTTTGAAGCAGAATCCGAGTTAACTTGCGAAAAATAATCTTATCTTCTGCCAACAAAACTAGTGACTGCAAATTGTGTCTTACAACCTGGAACGTGAATAAAATGTTGCCTCGAAGATAACTTGTAAAGTAACTCGATCTGACACTTCATAGGAACAGGAACTGCCGTACTTACATTGACTTCATCTGCATACAAAAATACCAATGGTTAATAGCACGGTCGCATGGTCGCGTAACTAGTAATCAATAGGTTACTGTAGCATATTCTTAATGTAAAAGGAGAAATGCATTAAGCTCATGAATGTTCTCTTTTTTTCACAAGCAGGTGAACACACTGTTGCAACTTTTGCATGTTCCACAAATTCTGAAGTCAAGCACTCCTGCACACTCAGTTTTCTCATTACGCAAAGACGGACTTAATTCTTCAATACTCACAATTGCTTAGATGAGACAAAACAAAATCTCTCATCCATATATGTTACTCCACCAGGTCACTATGACCAACAAAGAGCTTATGATATATATTGCACAAAATATAGTTATATATCACGAAACTAGGTCTCTGCTCTGTTTTAGTGAAGTTTACCTTGCTTGGATTTTGCTTATACAAACTATCTATATATTAGTAAAAGAGATGGAACTGAATACATTAACCACACAGTACACTGGCTACGAAGCAAAATCCAAGCAAGCATGAACGGGATGCAGATGAAACAAAAGGCAAACTTAACACTTTTCACAGATTTTATCAGTCATGTAAATTTGCATGCAAGTAGTTCTGCACTAAGGATCAAAATACTCAATCCTGTTCACTGCCACCCTATGCTGCATTTCAGTTTACTTGAACCTACTTATAAAACTGTGATGATCCCAGGAAACAATAACCAAATCAAACAACTAACAGCCTCTATGATGCACAATTCTTTTCCATGGATATCTCGAGTAGTGTGTGGATGCAATTTTGTAGTATAAGTTTGCTCACCAAGCATCATCAATGCCGTTGGCCTTGTCCTGCTCCTCCTCCTTCACGAGTTGACGCACCTTGGCGTGCAGGTACACGCGGAGCGCTCGGAGCTGAAGCTTCTCCGCCATGGACATCGCCTCGTCCTGCATCACGATGACCAGCCCCTCGTCCACCGTGCCGCAGGCCGTGGTCATCACGAAGGTCCTCTCCTCCGGGCGCTCGAGGCCGTAGACGCCGCCCAGCGTCGCCGCGATGACCAGCTCGCGGACCAGCTCCCTCGTCTCGTAGCGCTCCAGCCCCGGCATGGTGGAGCGGGCGAGATCCGGCACGAGGCGGCGGTATGCGGCGCCCCAGGTGGCTACCTCTTCCATGCGGCCGGAGAGGAGGCAGAGGTGGAAGGCCAGGGCGCGGGGCCGCGGGTCGAACGGGCCGTCGCGTGCGGCCTCCTCGTAGAGCCGCATCGCGTCGTCGGTGCGGCCGTCACGCGCGGCGAGGAGCGCGAGGAGGAGGCGGAGGTCGGAGGCCGCGACGGCGTCGCCGCCGTCCTCGGCGTCGGCGCGGGCGAGGTCGTGCTCGGCACGGGCGCGGACGTCGGCGAGGTGCGCGCCGGCGAGCTGGCGGGCGCCGTGGAGCGAGGCCTGGAGCCCCAGGGCGGACTCCGTGAGGACGCGCTTCACGTCGGGGGTGACGGGGGAGATGTACCAGGACGGCGTCCACCGGGACATGCCGTGCAGGGAGCCCGCAGTCGCGGCGGCAAGGCCGAGGGCGGCGGCGCGGAGGAGGACGCGGCCGGCGGCCATGGGCGGAGCGTAGAAAGGGAGCAGGTGGTTTCTCTTGGAGTTTGTTGGTGACCAACGGAATGAGCCAATGAGCGTGGCTTGCTTTTCTGCTTGGGGAAAGGAATATCAACATGGACGTGCGTGCGGGATTCATTGCGCACGGTGTGGTTTGTTCAGGGTCGTCCGTTTGCGGAATCGACGGTGCATGAGCATCTTGCCGCTCACGCCAGCTCTTCTGATGGGCTAGCAGCGAAAAACATTGCTACGCGCCAATCATGGACACGTGTTCGTAAGTGAAATGGCAATACCAAGGTTCGATCACGTTGATTGCTGCTTCGACTTCAGGAAAATGCCTTGCGACAAGAAGTTTGTTGATGACTTTTCCAAACAAAATAAAATAATGTGAAGCAACTGAAACAGATAAAGTGTGTAACAATTAGGTCAGTCTCAATGGGGTTTCATCAGCATTAAATAAGGTGTCATATAAGCAAAAGAGATGACATGATGTAATAATTAATATGAAATTGGACAAATGAGTTTCATATTAACACTGTTTTATAGGTATGAAACTCTATTGAAACTCCTATTAAGAACATAGAGTTTCATCCTAACACATTTTGACCAATCTCGATGTAACAAATAGATGTTAATTTAATGCTATAACTTATATATGAAATCGTGAGATGAAACTATGCATTGAGAGAGACTATTTCATATATCAAACTAAATCTTTAAATCTAATGTGGCACTCTTGAAAAGTGTAAAATAAAACTATACATTGAGACTGGCCTTTTTAGTAAAGATACCTCCACTCAGAACAGGTACTACAAGTTTTGTAGTGCCTAGCTAGTGTTCACCACATAGTCGGGAGTTCTCTGGAATTGCACATCAGCAAAGGAGCTAGAAGCTAGGGCATGCCAAGAGGATTGTGTTCGGGCATTAGAGTGGATTAAGAAACTGACCATCGTGTAGTCGGATTGTGGCAATGTCATTAAAGCTCTTAAATCAGTTGATATAGATCAACATGGTGTAATTCACTTAATGAGATATATGTGTTAGAAAATATAGTGATCAGTTTCTCCAACCAATGCCGGATGGAACTGTCGCCCATTGTGGGGACGCTCCCACTCCTGGAACCGTCACCAGTCATCACATCCCACTGTAACACCCCTATATAAGTGTATCAAAGACATCAATGAAAGGAACTGTTCATTTGACACTGTTGATTGTCATTTTCACTTGTTACACATTATCAACCACTTGTTCTCCACGGACTGAGAAAAGAAAGAAAGAGAAGAAGAAACTCAACGAGAAGCAACTGCCGGCGACCTCGCCGGAAATCAGTGGGTAAGCCATGCCGATGACGGCACTCACCGTGTCTTTCCTCGTCGCCCTTCTCCGCCAACTCCTAGAAAATCCACGGTGTGACCATGCCCGTCGTGTGATTCGCCATCTTCAGGCAACCCTCACCGGTGGCGAGTTTCATTGGATCTTCTCCCTCCTTCGCCACCCATGCCGTGGTCCAGAAGGCCACCGCGGATGGCAACCGCCCATGACATGACGAGGGGGGTGGTTCTGCAATCGCTGCCGCCATCGTCATGGTGGCCAACGCCAACGCGGTCCGTGCCACCGCCGGTACTTCAGTCCCTTCCGATGACCCGATGCCAACCCAGGGGCAGGACCTAGCATAGCAGTGACGAGGGCCACCACGCAGGCACCACCTTCGCCTCCACCACCGGCGCGCCTCCCGACCTCCACGCCGCCGACCAAGTCCGTGCTCCGCCTTGGACCGTCGGCCGTGGACGTCGGCGCGCCGAGCTTGATCCCCTTCATGGCCGTCGCCTCGACGTCGACCGTGGCAGCAACCGCTCTAGATGCAGCGGCCTCCCCCTCCCTCATCCTCAACCGACATGGCACAATGCGTGCATCCGCATGGGAGGCCGAGGAGGGGAACCCGGCAGGTGTTTCGCCGTGCGCATGACGCCGCCTCCACCATCGTTGTCCCCATCCTCTGGATCTGAGCCTCGACTCTACTTCTCCGACTTGGAGGTCTCCAGATCTGAGTAGGAGACCCCCTCGCCGCCTTAGTCCCCGAGCTTCGAGATCATCACCGCCAATGAGCCGGCCGGATCTGCGACCGGCACGCTTAGGCTAGCCAACGGGGGTCCTCTACTCCACCGCCATGCGCACCTCATCGGAACACCGCCCCGACGGCCGGGCCGCGAGCCCGACACGTGGTCGTCGACGGCTCGATGAACGCTCAACATGGTGGCCCCATCGCCAACGATGCCACCCACTCCCCCAACATGGAGGAGCGTGGCCGCCGCTAAGCGAATGGCCACCGGTGACGGGGAGCGCCGACCCGGCGATGGCGCGGCCCGCGGCCTCTCTCGGTGCGGCTGCGTGTGGCGGCGCAAAGGAGCAGCACGGCATGGCGGCGCGTGGTCTGGCGTGGCTCGATGGCGCGATGGCGTGGCTTGGCCCGGCTGCGTGGTATGGCCCGTGGAGGCGCACGGAGGCGCGACGATGCGCGCAGTGCTGGCGGCGGCGCGAGGCAGCCGTCAATGTGCGCGGTGGCTGGCGGCGGCACGAGGTAGCCGGCGACGCACGCGGCGGCTGGCGGCGGCGCGAGGTAGCTTGCAACATAGGCGGCTGGGGGGGCAGTTAGGGATGGAAACCCTAACCACCGGCGAAAGCAGTTTTTATAACCGCTGTCCTCCCCCCCCCCCCCTCCCCCTCACAGGGCCGAAAGGCCTCCTGGGCTGGAACCCAGGTTGACTCAGCCCACGCGACTGAGTCATGTATTGGCTATTTTTCACTAAAGACCCTAGTTTTTAGTAAATTATAGCTCTAATGTTTGTTTTAGTTCTAGTGTTGTAAATAGTCAGTTTAGTACCTGCACTTTACTGTAATTGTGTGTAGTATTGTCTAGTGTTGCATTTTAAATTTCTAGCTCATGTATTAGGCTTGAAAATTATTATGTCCCATGGTATGTCCTATGTATATTTCCCTATGACATATTAAAGTATTTACCATTGTTTACAATTGAGATATTTATTATTTTTTGTATGACCTATAGTTCGAGTCACCTTATTAAGCACCTAGTACTTAATCCAAGCAGATTTGAACTGTAAACACAACAACACTCAATGTTTAATTTTGCAATTGAAAATTCAATTTTTCTTGCAAAATATATTTAATTCACCTTATTAAGCACCTAGTGCTTAATCCAAGCAGAATTAAATGATACACACTATGTTGTACACAACACTACTAAATTATATTAATTTGTAATTCCTCATGTTCAATTCACCTTATTAAGTACCTTGTACTTAATCCAAGCAGAATTGAACCTTGTCTCTCTTTTACAGAGACAAATTCTATGCAATACGAGGTTCATTCACCTTATTAAGTACCTAGTACATAATCCAAGTAGAATTGAACCATGAGAAAATTTCTATTGAATTTTTTCTCTATTGCTACAACACTACCATGATGATTTTAACTAATCTCTGGTTATTCCTATGTAGGCTCAATGGCCCGTGAGTTCGAGAAACTCGCTCTAGATGGCTACAACTACCCTACGTGGGCCCTAGATGTCAAGATCTACTTGGCCTCAAAAGGGATTGTGGAAGCTCTTTCTCATGAAAAAAGGAAGAAGGACTTCACGGACCAACACAAGTACCAAGCCTTATACATTATAAGGCATCACATCCATGCTGACCTCAAATCTGAGTATGCATTGGAGGAAGAACCTAGTGTTCTTTACACAGCCCTCAAATCTAGGTATGAACAGAAAAAGGCAATTATATTACATGAAGCTGTTCATGAGTGGAATAATATTTGCCTCTAGGATTTTAAATCCATAGGTGAATATAACCATGCTATTCATAAGATTGTGCTAACCTTCGGTTCTGCGATGAAGAGCCCAATGATGCAGCCAAGATAGCTAAAACTATCAACTCTATACTGCCGTCAGACAGGATCTTGCAACAGCAATATCGTAAAAATGAGTATACCGCCTACTCTATGCTTATCCATAATTTACTTCAAGTGGAGAAGCATGGTGAACTCACTATAAAGATTCATCGCCAGCATCCAGTTGGCTCTGCTCCTCTCCCAGAAGTTCATCACAATGCTCAGGGGAAGAAGTTCAGTGGTCCAAAAAACCACAACAAGAACTTCGCAGGTGGTAGATCTAAAAGAAAGCGCAATAAACAGAAGGGCAAGAAGAGGGTATATGTTGAGGAGAAAGGCAATTCCAAGGCACAAGGTGACAACAAACATCACAAGTGTGGATGCATCAAGCATTCTACCAGGAAATGTCATACTCCTCGCCACTTGGTTGAGCTGTACCTAAAATCCCTAGGCAAAGGCAAGAATGCTGCATCTGGATTTGAAGCACACTTCAATCTCCAACCCTATGCGCAAGAGGAAGCCGATTGTTCGCGCCAAGTTCCGAAGGAACCAAGCAGCGACGAGCCTCAATTGATGGTCGACGACAACGAGGACCTGGAGAACACCATCGTCGAATTTGCTTCTGACGACTTGTTTGGAGACCTTATCTAGGATCCATAGCTCCACAATAGACAATCATTAGTCTATGTCCTAGTAGCTTAAGTGTGTTGTAACAATAAAATTAGTACTCGTACTATATGTATTGTAAGATGATGTAATATTAAAACTTTGATACTTAATAAAGTATGTATTTCTGTATCCATGCTGAGAGTTTCTTTAAATTCTTGCTCATATAGATCTCACAGGAGTCAATCTGATGGAGGAAGAGTTATGCTTTGTGGACTGCTGCACCACAAACTCTATACTTAGGGAAACTAAATATTTCAAAACTCTTATTAAGAGGCTAGGAAATGTTTTGACAATCGTTGGGCGCGATATGACGATAGTAGGCTCTGGTAGAACTACTATCATGCTTCCCATGGGTACACAAGTAACGATCGAGAATGCATTATTGTATCTCGATTCAACTCGTACCCTGTTAAGTTATAAAGATATCTGAAAAAATGGTCTTCATGTGAAAACACATGAGGAGAATAATAAGGAGTTTCTCTCATTACTAAAGACAAGGGATATGGCATGGAAATTCTAGAAAGAATTCCCTCTCTACCGTCTGGATTGTACTACATATACATCAAACCCGTACCACATGTTGCATACAAGGTAATTTTCTAGAATGTTAACGCATTTCAAACATGACATGATCGCCTTAGCCATCCCGGTATCGGGATGATGCGGAAAAATATCAACAATTGCATTGGTCATAATTTAAGTGATGCCAAGTTTTCGCAATCCTTAGATTTTCTATGCACTGCATGTGCAACGGGAAAATTGATCATAAGAGCATCATATCTTAAGATCAAAGTGGAGCCACTAAAGTTTCTTGAATGCATTCAAGGAGACATTTGTGGTCCCATACAACCATTATCTAGACCGTTCAGGTATTTCATGGTTCTCATAGACGCATCTACATGATGGTCTCACGTGTGCCTTCTATCTACACGTAACCATGCATTTGCGAAGCTTATTGCCCGAATCATTAAGTTGAAGGCAAGCTTTTCTGAACATCGGATTCAATCAATCCGAATGGACAATGCAGCTGAATTTTCTTCTCGAGCTTTCAATGATTATTGCAAGGCACAAGGAATTCAAGTTCAGCACTTTGTCCCATATGTCCATACTCAAAATGGCTTGGCAGAATCTCTAATAAAGAGAATAAAATTAATAGCAAGACCAATGCTTCACAATTGCAATCTACCAACTTCGTGTTGGGGTCACGCGGTCTTACACACTGCTAACTTGATACAATTGCGCCAACTACTTATCACAACATCTCCCCGCTGCAACTTGTACGTGGAAATGCACCAAGCATTTCCCATCTGCGTAAGTTCGGATGCGCTGTATATGCACCGATCTCACCACTGCAGCGTACAGCTATGGGCCCTCACAGGAAAATGGGGATCTATGTGGGATATCAACCTCCGTTGATCATAAAGTATTTAGAATCTCTCATAGGGGATCTATTTACAGCCCAGTACGCTGATTGCATATTCAATAAGGATCATTTTCCGGCTTTAGCGGGGAGGGTTTAAGTACCATTTTGAAAGCTAGGAAATCAATTGGGATGACAAAACCATCCTATCCTCAGATCTACGTACTCGAGAATGAACTCCAAGTTCAGAAAATCATTGATTTGCAAGACATTGCAAACAATCTACCAGAGATGCATTTATTGACTATAAAGGTGTCACAAAATTCTTGATTTTAGCTAGGAATGCGCCCGAAAGAGTGGACGTACCAAATAAAACCATTCAACTCCCAACTCAGAAAAAGAGGGGGAGAAGTATGGCTGCCCAACAGGAATCAACGCCTAGCAAGCGTCAAAGGAAAGCACCCACTAAGCAGGATAAAACCATCCAGCACCAAGGGTCAAAGGAAGAAGAAAACTTTAGAACCAGTAAATGCAGGTCAGCCCGAGGTTGATCAACACCCGAAGGGTAGTATACATCCTTCAGATAATACAAATCCACAACCCAGCTCTCAGGTGCACACACTATTAGAAGCTAGAACATCGTAAAACCCTGACACACTTGTATTGGGAAATCATGAGGAGTCACAAAGGGAACAGCAAAATTCCATAGAGGAAATTTCCATCCACTATGCAAGTTCTGGAGAGTCTCATAATCGTAAAACTATGATTGTCGATGATCAATTCTCAGCTACGGTTGCGGACAACCTTCTCAATGATCCAGAACCAAAGTCCATGACAGAGTGTCATAAGCGCTCGGACTGGAATCAATGGAAGGAAGCAATCCAGGCAAAGCTAGCCTCACTAAAGAAAAGAGAGGTATTCTCATCTGTAATACCTACACCTCCAAGAGTCTTTCCTGTGGGATTCAAATGGGTTTTCATCCAAAAACGGAATGAAAATAATGAGGTGGTGAGATAAAAAGCAAGGCTAGTAACGCAGGGGTTCACGTAGAGACCCAACATTGATTTCAAATGAGACATACTCACCAGCAATGAGTCGAATCACTTTCCGATACCTAATATCACTGGCAGTACAAAATTGTCTATCCTTGCAGTTGATGGATGTAGTGACCGCATATCTCTATGGATCGTTGGATTCTGACATATACAAGAAGGTTCCAAATGGAATCTCTATACCGAATCCTCACACAAACCGCAACATGTATTGTGTAAAACTGTCCAAGTCACTCTATGGCTTGAAGCAGTCGGGACGAATGTGGTACAATCGACTGAGGGAGTTCCTTGTCAAAAAGGGTTACTCCAATAATGATGATTGGCCATGCGTTATCATTAAGCAGTCCTCTACAGTGTATGTGGATGATTTAAATATCATTAGCAACACAGAAGATATAGAGGAAGCGAGCAAACATCTAAAGACAGAGTTTGAGATGAAGGATTTGGGTCAAACCAAATTTTGTTTGGGCTTACAACTCAAACACCTTCCCACAAGAATTCTTATTCACCAGTCTGCTTATATCCAGAAAATATTGGAGAAATTCAATATGGACAAAGCATATCCATCCAAGACACCCATGGTCGTACGATCTCTTGAAAAAGATACTGATATATTCAGACCCAGGGAGGACGGAGAAGAGATATTGGGCCCAGAGGTTCCATGTCATAGTGCCATAGGCGCACTTATGTATCTTGCAAATTGCACCAGGCCTGATATCGCATTTACAGTGAATCTACTAGCTAGACATAGCGCTGCTCCTACCAAACGCCATTGGAAAGGAGTGTAAGATATCTTACGGTATCTCAAAGGCACACCAGATCTAGGTCTCTTCTTCAGAAGAAACCAGGATCCAGCTTTGATTGGATACAATGATGCTGGCTATCTTTCTAATCCCCATAATGCCAGATCGCAGACAGGATTCGTGTTCTTACACGGTGGAACAACCATATCATGGAAGTCTTCCAAGCAGACTCTGATTGCTACGTCCATAAACCATTCTAAAATCATAGCATTATATGAAGCCTCTCTCGAATGTGTCTGGCTTCGTAGAATAGTAAACTACCCATACAACAGTCATGTGGTATCGGTCCCATAGGATCACCGACCATTAGCTATGAAGATAATGCTGCTTGTGTTGCTTAGATGCACACAGGTTATATAAAGACAGACCAGATTAAACACATTAATCCTCAGCTGTTCTACCCTCATGAACTCCAACAGAGTGGTGAGATAACCATCTTGCAAACCAAATCATGCGACAACCTCGCTGATTTATTTACAAAGTCTCTGCCATATTCCTCTTCCCACAAATGTGTTTAGGGGATCAGTATGCGACGACTTAAGGACCTGCAAGGTTCAAGGGAAGACTCTCCCTGAACACCAACCTATCACAAACATCTATTGCACTCTTTTCCTATATGAGTTTTGCTTTTCAAAGTTTTCTCATAATAGGTTTTTAACGAGGCAATACAACACAAAACTCATGTCTATCTCCTGATTTTTCCTATAAGGGTTTTTACAGGGAGGTAATCAAGACATGATATATGTTGTATCCATTTCTTCTTTTTTCCCAATGGGTTTAAGGAGTTTTCACAACATATCAGAATGTCTCCTCATATTTTCCCATAGGGTTTAGGGGGGAGCGGATGTCCATGATGTACACCGATGATCAACCGATCAAGGGGGAGTGCTAGGAAATATAGTGATCAATTTCTCCAACCGATGCCGGATGGAACTGTCGCCCATCATGGGGACGCTCCCACTCCTGGAACCGTCACCACATCCCACTGTAACACTCCTATATAAGTGTATCAAAGACATCAATGAAAGAAACTGTTCATTTAACACTGTTCATTTTCATTTTCACTCGTTACAATATGAACGTTTCTTCTAGGTCTTCAAACTATGAAGATCTTGAGGGAATGAAACATGATAGTGCATTGTGCTATTCGACGCCATCTAGCACCTACATGTACTCCCTCCATCCCATTCTAACTATCGTTCTATTTGTCCCACTGACAAAATAAGTGGTATATGGAAAGACCATGTTGCCCTAATTTATTGCTCCTCGTCAAGCTCTCCCTCTTGGTCGTTGCACCGCTGCTAAGCGCCGTGAAGTTGCTACTCCCCGTCGGCACTGCCATGCTGCCGCTTGCCATCAAGGGCACATCATGTGGTGCTGCTGCTCACCGCCAAGGATGGTTCACTCCTTGCTCCAACGTCAGCTAAGCATCATAGATGTCAACAATAAACCTGACACGGTTCGCTCGTTGCTGCTTGCTCCAACGCCAAGAACAACTCAAGCTCTCCAATAGGTGGCCTTGTCATACATCAGTTGCTTGCCATGGATTTCAAAACAAAGATTTGATTAATAAGGACAACAAGAGGATGAGAGGCTAGATCTGGTAGAAGATGAAGTGCTAGGTCCATCGCTCGCACCACGTCCGACTAGTTGTTGCTCGCCGCCGGGAATGTCGCCCTGCTGCTTCTCACATTGGGGCCTCGTGCAACTTCACTTGTCATTGGGGCCGCCGTTGCTTCTCGCTTGGATGGATTTGAAGCAGAGTTCGAGATGTAGAAGAAAGGTGGGCATCGACAAAGGCAACAGGAGTCGAACCACCACTTATTCTGGGACAAATTTTCAACACCATAACGTCACTCAGAATGGGACGTAGGGAGTATGTTTTAGAGCTCTTATAAAATGACTCCAATTTTTATTTTGTGTAACCTATAAAGCACTATTTTCCCATAAAAAAATCAGTGAATATTGTTTTTGAACGAGCTCTACGGAGTTGTTATCATCTTTAGCAAAACTCTAGAGATATCCTAGAGAGATGCTTGATGAAATTATGTGCTCCCTCCGTCCCAAAATACTTGACGTTTTAGCTCCGGACATGGGAATTAAGGAGAAGTGTAAAAGGTAGGTGAACAGAAAATGAGGAGGAGAGAGATAGAGATAGGGATGTATTAGAAAGAGAGAAAATTGCATCAGGAAGTAAGAATGGTAAGTATTTTGGAACAAATAAAGTTGGCTAAAGTGTCAAATATTTTGGGATGGATGGAGTAACAAATAGGACCACTACAAATAGAGGCAAGAGCGGGATGCATAGGGTAGTGCTACCCGTATGATGTAAATCATCGTCTCCTGTCTCGACAAAAATCGTCGATAGTAGGATAGAGAGTGAAGAGAGATCGATGAGGAGCACATCTTAGTACTTCGAGTAAAAATGTGTCCCTGCGATGAGATTCAAAATGATGTGAACAAGAGTTCCCGATCTTTCAAAAAGTTCTTGGTAAGTTGATTTGGTTGGAGGCGACACACAAGTCGATCCGGCTTCAGAATAGCATGTTCTAAACCCTGCAATCACAGAACGACGTCTCCTCTGGTTATCAACCGGTGTTGCACGATTGACCTCACTGAGAAGGCTAATCCCTGCCTGCGAATCAAGAACACAAATAAGAACAAAGAAGAATGCAACCAAATTGCAGGTGTATATGATTAAACTCATGAAGTTGGGGTCTCACAAACCGATCAACGATGTCACTGTTTATGAATAGAATTAATCTAAGCAAAATGTGAACCCTAAGGGAGCGGTGGCGGCTGTTTATGAAGATCCTAGGATCATGCAAGAACCTCTGAACGCACACCTAATTGGGCTCAACTGGATACAAAGCCCGAAGGTCAAAAACAGGCGACGCAGCACTAAAACAGATTCTAGTCCTTCTCTTGTTTCGATGATTCCTGATGACTTCGGATGAATTTTGATATAAAAGCGGTGGAATTGGAAAGGGATTCTCTTTAGATTTCCATGCATATGTAGAACATCTAAATCCGAGTCCGTATGCGTACTGGGCGTCTGTTTTAGTGCAGACTGGTCCTGGGTCCCAAATCAGACTCGAAGTCGGTTTTGATTGGGCCTCCACCTTGGCTTCCACGACCTTGCTGGTCCTCCACATCCCCAAGTCCTTCTTTCATCATATCCTGGTCCTCTCCATGGTTTCTAATTATAGTATAATAATTAGGTAGCAAATCATTCTCAAAAGTGACATATAATAAAGAACGTAGGAACGAGCTCACCTCTAAATTTAGTCATCATGCACGAGCTCTAGTCATTGGATCTTGCAAGTCCAGAATTGGAGGAGTGTTGCGTGTATCCATAGGAGTGATGTCTTCATCATTCTCCCCCTCTTGAAGTGGAGTCATCCTTGACTCAAGCTCATCCTCTTCTCCCAAATATGGTTTCAAATTTGAAATGTTAAAAGTAGGACTAACCCCGAACTCGGGAGGCAACTCAAGTTTGTATGCATTATCATTAATCTTCTCCATTATTTTGAATGGACCATCAGCTCTAGGCATTAGTTTAGACTTTCTCAATTCTGGAAATCTATCCTTCCTCAAGTGTAACCACACTAAATCTCCTACATCAAGCTTTACTTCCTTTCTACCTTTACAACTAGCAATTTTATATTTTTCATTCATCTTCTCAATGCTAAGTCTAGTGGTCTCATGTATTTGCAAAATAAATTCAGCATGCTCCTTAGCATCAACATGAACTCTCTCATTAACAACAAAATGACCCATCAATCCACCTCCATGCGTCTTCTGCATCAACAAAAGACGAATAGAACCAATTGGAATGCATAGGCAGTTAGCTTTAAACAAGAATTTATCATTCAATATAAATTTGTTCCAAGCACGACCTTCTTTACAGTGCAGCAATACATCCTTAAAATCAACATCATCAGCATATTGTTCTTTAATTGCCTCAAGTCCAAAAATTTTACAATCAAGTTAAGACAACAAAGTATAGCACCTAGATAAAGCATCAGCAATCACATTATCTTTCCCTTTCTTATGTTTGATAATATAAGGAAAAGACTCAATAAACTCAACCCATTTAACATGTCTACGGTTCAAATTGCATTGTGAGCGAATATACTTAAACGATTCATGATCAGAATGAATAATAAATTCTTTGGGCAACAAATAATGATGTCACGTCTCTAAGGAACGTACAAGCGCATATAATTTCTTATCATAAGTGAAGTAATTCAAAACAGGCTTAGTAATTTTCTCGTTAAAGTATGTAATAGGTTTACCATCTTGCATTAAAACACCACCAATGTCTATACCACTAGCATCATATTCAAGCTCAAAAGTCTTATCAAAATTGGAAAGTTGCAGCAATAGTGCATGTGTAAGTTTATCCTTCAAAGCATCAAAGGACTCATGATGTACCTTACCCAAATGGAACTCAACACCCTTCCTTGTCAACATGCAACGGTGCAGCGATGGTGCTGAAATCTTTGACAAAGCGACGGTAGAAACCTGCAAGACTAAGAAAACTTCTCACCTATGTGATAGTTTTGGGTATAAGTCAGCTCTTTATGGCTTCAATCTTCGCCTCATCCACCTCAATTTCCTGTGAAGTCACAATATAGCCAAGAAAAGAGATTCGATCCGTGCAAAAGGTGCACTTCTCAAGGTTACCAAATAAACATGCAGCTCTCAAAGCATCAAAAATAGCACACAAATAATCCATATGCTCATCCATTGACTTGCTATAAATCAAGATATCATCAAAATAAACTACCACAAATTTGTCAATAAAAGCTTTTAAAACCTCATTCATCAAACCATGAAGGTACTAAGTGCATTAGTTAAATCAAAAGGCATTACTAACCACTCATATAAATCGAATTTAGTTTTTTCATTCATCTCCAAGTTTCATTCTAATTTGATGATAGCCACAACGCAAATTAATTTTAGTAAAAATTATAACACCACATAACTCATCAAGCATATCGTCTAGCCTAGGAATAGGATGATGATACCTAATAGTAATATTGTTAATGGCTCACAGTATCATCTTTCTTAGGAACCAAAAGTACAGGTACAACACAAGGACTAAGTGATTGATAAACATACCCACGATCCAAAAGGTTTTGGACTTGTCGTTGTATTTCCTTAGTCTCCTCAGGGTTGTTCATATAGGCATCACGTTTTGGCAAAGTAACATCCGGAATCAAATCAATTTGATGCTCTATCCCTCTCAAAGGTGGCAATTCCGGGGTTATCTCAGCTGGAAAAATATCCTCATACTCCTGCAAACTGTTAGTGACAGCAGGAGGCAAAGCACTAGCAGCAATATTGTCAAGCGAAAATAAAGCTTGTTTGTGTATCAAAACATAGCAAATATCATTAGAAGCAGAAATTTCTGCAAGATCAGATTTTGTTGCAAGACATGAACGACCTTGTAATTTAATTCCAGTACCTTTAGAACTTGAAGAATTATTAGCAATACTAGGTGTAGAATCAAAATTAATAGATTGCTGAATTTTAGAACTTCTATTTTTTAGACTAGCAGCTGTTTCTAAATTAGCTTGTACAATTTCAACAGGGTTTAATGATAACAAAGTATTTTTTATTCCTTTATGCATAAAAGTGTACTTATTATTTTTACGATGGTGTATATCATCATTATTAAATTTTCAAGATCTATCCAATAAAAGTAAATATGTTTGTATGGGTACAACATCACAATCAACAGACGGTGATATCCGATAATTGTTCCATCTTCCACGGTACTAGTAGTAAGCAAAAACAATGTCTCTGAAGCCAATCAATTAACAAGAAACATAATGTCTGAATGCTTGCTGATTTCTTATATTGCACGTCAAATCTACTTGTGGTACTTAGCAATAGAACCGCGGTCACAATTGTACTCTCCAGAAGTATTTAGGAGCAGGATTAATGAACTCAGGTTAAGATCCCTAATACAATAATTGAGACAATGTGGAATGGCACACGGCAACAATTGGGAACTCAAAACGATGTCTCTTAGTCACACAAGAGAGCAATAGAATAGTATTAAATGAATCGGCTTACAAAACTTAAGTGCAGTCCAAAACCTTTGTTTGCTTCCTCCACCCGCACCGCAAGGACACGATCAGAAGAAGAGAATCCACGCAGGGATTCAAGACACGCCCAAACCAAGATGATCTGATCACGTCTCCTCTGAAACCCGAGCAGGGCCAGCATCAATTGGATATGCCAGATGGCATCGCCATCTCTGTTTCTCTGGAGGAAGCCTCGGCAGGAAACATATGAAGAAAACAAAACCTAATCCCCATACATGGCCGACTCGGCCTTATTTAAAGTGCGCGCAGGCACTAATACCTAGTCTAAGCCGGACACAAACTTGACAAGACCCACTCCTAATGACCCTACGTGACCAAACAGGACATCAACGCATGCTTGCCTTGTTTGTTTCATTCTTTACTCTCATGGAAACCCATAAAAATATTACTATGTCTTGTAACATCAGCATCAAATAATTCCTCATTGATATTCTTGAAAGGCTTCATATTAAATGAAAATAAACCCAATTTCATAGGAGAATTCATTACTATGTCAAAATTTCTAGCAAGCGTAGAAGCAACACCTTGATGATTCATGGGCTTATCACAAAAGAGAAGGGTGAATATTATTTAACTCCAACAAAGCTACTTTATACCACATGTTTTCGGTGGAAATACAATCACGTGATATTTTGGGATTGTTGATAACACTAAATTCACTAACCGCATTCTACTATATTTATTCAGGAATTTTCTTTACACTTATAAAATATAATTTTACCATCTTTGTTTTGTGTAGCTGTGTGAACATTGCCTCCAGAACTACAATCATGGTAACACTATGTTAAAGAAGACATGAAACTTCTTATTTTTGGGGTGCATATGCCCCCTTAGTGATGGCAGTCATTATGGTGCGATGACAATACCTGACCACTAGCTATCGTTGTCGAACATCTTCATGATGTTGTATGACGGGAGGAGTTGCATCTATGAGAATAGGGTCGACCACGCAACATGGAAACCTCCGTGAATGGGGCGTCGATACCACAATCGGCGAGGACGTCAGAATAGGTCATCTTGTACCTGCCCTGTGAGGATATAGCAATGACCTTTGCTTTGAAACAAGTGCCAAAAACCCGTCCTCATCCACGTAGACTTCGATCGTGGCGCCAATGGGAAACGACAATGATGAGGCATTAGTCCTCGCCCGCCTACTCCACTTGTGCCTGCCAAAGACCATTGGCATCTCCAGCCCCAGAGATGTGTTGGTTGGGTTGGTGTTTTTCTCTATAAATTGAATTGAATGGTTAAGTATAAGAGTAACATGTGTTTCCCTATTTTCTCTTATGTATAATAAAAAAAAAAGAATAGAGTAGGAGTATCATTGATGTGTCGTTATGGTCTGGACACATGGATGTTATCCATCGGTAATAAGTACATTATGATCAAAAGCATGATCAAAGAGTAGAGTAGAAGTATATATCTTGATCAAAACTACAACCATGGTAAGATAGGTAATATAATTTTACCATATTTATTTTATGTAGCTGTGTGAACATCACCTGCGGAACTACAACCATGATAACACTATGCTAAAGAAGGCATGAAACTTCTTGTTATTTTTGGGTTCATATGCCCCCTTTAGGATAGCTCTATATCAATAGAAGATCATGAGTGCGGTTATAGAAATATATTGTTATTTTCTTTACTACATGTAGCTTGATTTTATGAAGGGAAGAGGAAGGGAAAAGCAATGATGATGATCGTTGATGGTGGTGCGATGACGATACCCGACCATTAGTCATCGTTGTGGAACGTCTCGATGTTATTGTATGGCAGGAGGAGCTGTATCTGCAAGAACGGGGAAGGATGGGCGCGCGACATAGAAATGTCCTTGGTGAGTGGGGAGCCAATGCCACAGTCAACGAAGAGATTAGAGTAGGTCATCGTGTACTAGTCCTGCGGGAAGATACCTATATATGTTTTAGAGCTCTTACAAAATGAACTGTAGTCATGACAAAAACTCTTAGAGAAGCAACAAAACTTGCCAAGCACTTTGTTATTACTGAGATGTATGGAACAGCATAGCTGAAGCCAATGAAATTGGAACATAGTATCATCTACTTCAACAGACCTGCAATCTTTTGATACATACATTCCATTTACAATTTTTAATTTGGAATCTGAACTCGTTTTTCCCCCCTTTAGTATTGTACCATGCTAGAAAATGGAATATTGTCATAGTCTCATGAAAAATAGCGTGCGTTAAATCCTTGAATTTTTTAGTGAACCTACTTACAAGTATATAATAAAAAATACATATTTTTTAACTTTCAATCGATTGAAAACTTTAAATGGATGGTTTATTATTTTGTATTTTAATTTTTCTTTGTAAAATTATCCGTATAATAATTACTCCCTCTGGATTTAAATTGTTGACGCAATTAACTTTTTTAGTTACGTTTGACCATTCGTCTTATTCAAAAAAATTTATCAGATATTTCATTATAATTTATTTTATCACTAAAGAAAGTTAAAACCTACCATATAATTTTATATATTTGAACAAATACTTTGAATAAGACGAATGATCAAATGTAGCTAAAAAATCAACCGCGTCAACAATTTAAATTCGGAGGGAGTATAAATGATTGGATCTAGATTTAATGGCTCAAAACAATAATTAAAAGTTATCCAAACTTCCAATCTGCTAAAAATTAACAAGTCCCAAATATATATGTAACTATAACAGAAAAAATAGCAAAGTCTTGTCGACACAAAATCATTAGCAAAAAAGTAAGTCAATGAAAATGAAACCAGAAATTTGAGATCGAACAACATTATCAGATAGAGCTATGTTAGACTGTTAACTTTGTCATAAATAAATTGTAACAGAAATCACATTTAAACAGAAACTACACTCCATTATTGTTTCGATGACATTAGTTAGCTGAAGTGCAAATTTGAGCTAACCAATGCGGAAAAAAACAAAGATCAGAAGTAGTAGTACAGTTTGAGTTTGTATATAGGTTTATATCGTGACAGTATATGCAAATATAAAAATAACTCGAATTAATCAAGTCATACAGCTTTCATATTGCTGTTCACTCTTAGAATGCCACACTAGGCAAGAATAACCAGTCTTTCATATCGGTTGTATATGGCATATGTGTTGGTAGAGCCAAGATAATTGTGAAATGTGGTAAGACACAAGGTTAAAGACCAAACTTCCATTACACTTAATTGACAGTATCAACCTAAACCTCTAAACAGGACGTCCAAAATAGCTTGTCATCAGCAGTGTACTGTGAAATTCAAATAGGTCTTAACAATGGAGTCTTCTGACAGGAGGTCACCAAAATCTGAATGAACTTCTGAAAATAGTTCACCTGCAAAGACAACAAATCCTGTTGCTTAGGGCTAACCGGTTCACAACATAACATCTTCAGCATCAAATATATGGCAATTGACAAGGAAAAAAACATCTGGTTGAAATGCAGCTTCATCATCATATACTACTCTACTCAGTACATAGGCATCAATAAAGTTCTGTATCCTAATACAGTATATGAGTGAAGTACATTCAATAAAACACAAATTTAATGTGTTGTCAATTCATGTTATAAACGTAGAAAGAAGAGTGGCTAAAAACAGAATTGCCATGACTCAGCACATTGCACTGAAAGTATGACTATTATGTTTATATGGACCTTCTATTGATCCCTCAAAAGTAAACTGAAAATGCACATTCAAACCCCATTCATCTTTTGTAACATGATCAGAATACAATATGAATTAAGCACATTTATCATGGAAACAGTGCCCTTAATGCATTATGACTTTCATGAAACATATTTTCATATTAGTGCAAGTCTTCTGGTAATCAACATCACAAAACTAAATACAGGAATTACATATCTGAATCATCAGTACAAGAAAAATAAAGTGCATGAACAGTTGTTGAATTGTTCTCCTGAGCAACTACTTCAGTGTCCAACTAGTCAACACTACTATTGGTTTAACATGATGTAAACTTGACTTCACAAAACTGTAGTTATTTCTTAAAAATGCAACATATACTAGGTGTCATGGACTTCTGTTTCAACATGGAGTAGAGAAGTACTGCAATAGTAAAATGGCATAAAGCTGCTCTGTCAAAATACCTAAAATCAATTCTTCTTGCACTACTTAAAACTCTTGCCTGAAAAACATAGGTAGCTAAACTAGACCATTCAGATGTATTGCACCGAAGTTCATCCCAGCTTGTACACTGATAGAT
Organism: Eleusine indica; assembly: GCA_030378355.1. Lineage (NCBI taxonomy): Eukaryota > Viridiplantae > Streptophyta > Magnoliopsida > Poales > Poaceae > Eleusine > Eleusine indica. Next base: position 29,715,674 of record CM059497.1, read on the forward strand.
CATGGTCCAAACTCTGAGTAAGCGGATGCAAGTAGCAACAACGAACTGCCAAATAAATAAAAATTATGTGTAGAACAGAGCAAATCCAAAAGATTGGTTGTACCCGACCAAATCATATTATAACATGAATGAATCGAAGTACCCAAGCGAAATTGTTGAGTTGATCTCTTCTCACCTAGGATGCTCTTGGTGGAGTGGCGTCCTGAGAGCGCTTCAGGTACGGTGCTGCATCATCCTCCCTGCGCAACTTCCTCCCCACGATGCCGCGCAAGAATCCCATCAACGCCAGAACCTGGAGCCTCTCCGGAAGGTCGCCATCCTTGAACATGGACCACATCGCAAACTCGACCAGCTCGTGCAAGGTGAACAAGACCAGCTCCTCGGAGCCCGCCACGACGCCCGGCGCGCGGCCTTGCGACGCGATCATGACGGCCTCCAGGAACGGCCTCTTGTGCTCCTCCCGGGTGAGGTCCGGCACGCCGGCGTCGCGGAGCCACTGTCTTCCCTCCTCGGGCCGGCCGAGCAGGTGGCAGAGCGCGGCGGCGAAGATGTGGAGGCGCGGGGAGTCGAGCCCAGGGCGCTCCGCGGCGATGCGTGCGAGGGCTTCGAGCGCGTACTCCAGGTCGCCGTCGCGCGCGTCGAGGATGGCCATGTTGATCCGCGCCGACGCCTCCAGCTCCGCGTCGCCATCCTTGTCCGCGGCCAGGATCTGCGTGGCGAGGAAGTCGCGGCCCCCGCGGAGCGTCCCGGGGTAGAAGGGCGCGTGGCGGAGCGCGGCCGCGAGGAGGGCCTGGGTGGCGTCGAGGAGGAAGGCGCCCGGCGTGAGCATGGCATTGAGCTCGCGGAGGCCTGGGTGCGCGCGGACGAGGGCGAGGTGGGCGGAGGCGGCGGAGGCCGCGACCGGGCTGGGCGTCGGCGAAGAGGGGGAAGCGGAGGCGAAGCCCAAGAGCGGGACTGGAGAGGAGGTGGTCCAGGAGACTGCAGACGACAGGCCCCCGGCCGCCGCGGCGGCGAGGGCTGCGTGGCGGAGGAAGCGCGACATGGCCGGAGCCGACGAGGTTGGAGTTGTCTCGCTTTGTGTGCTTGCCTTGTGCGGAGTGGGCTGCTGGGCTGACAGGGAGGTGGGGGATTTGGCGTGCGCGCGCACGCCACGACAGCTGGGAAGGATTGACACGGTGCCTGATGGCTGACGCAGCCTTGATGATGCACTACAAATGCAGCAAGCCGTAATGCACTAGAATTGATCGGTCGAAGGATTTGGTGCACGAGAATTGATCAGTCATGGAATGTCACAAGAACGAGACTACGGTCAGATACGCGGTACAATGTGACCTAGCGGCTGAAGCCAAACGAGTTAACCGCTGGATTAAAGCATTTGGTGCATAAATGTGCAATGCCGCAGTGCACTTTATCTGTCGATAGATCTTATATGGAAGCATAAACACGCAACAAACGGGAAGGAAAAGCGTGCAGAAGAATACATTAGTGATTCAACTATCAGACTACAAGAAACAAAAAATATTGCACAATCTATTTGTATTCAGTTTTTCACTGGAGTTTGCTATTTCTAAGGAAATTAAAATTGTACAAATTAGTCATAATTTATGGAACGAACAATATATATGACTACACTATTACTGAAATATTAGCTTTAACTGGAGAACAATGAATCTCATCAAAATCCAACAAACAATTCGACTTAATAAGAGATGGAGAGAAAAAAGGCGGGATTCAGTCGCCCAGTCGGACGAAAACTTCCGTCCGCTCACCCCCTCTCTTCTTGCACCTCGTCGGCGGCACAGGCCGACGCCGTCGGCCCGTCCGTTAGGGGGTTCAGGTTGCCAGGATGGAGGGGGGGGGGGGGGCTCTGTGCTCCCCGAAGATGGAGGAGGGATCCGGGGGCGGTGGCCGCAGCCCAACGGGGCGACACAACGACGATGATGTCGTCGTGGCCGCGGACGGTAGGAGGGCGGTGGGGCCGTCGGAGTCCGAGTGGTTAGCGTGGTGACGGAGGGTGTGGGCGATCCGGCCATGCGGCGCAGCGTCGCTGGCCGCCAGTGGTGACGACGGGTGAGGGGGCGGCGATGGCGCCGGAGTTCGCGAGGGTGGTGGCCCACCGGGGCGGGGGCGATGACCATTGTCGATGAAGAAGGAGGAGGAGAGGGGGTGCGGCACGACGCTTTCGCCTGCTTGACCGCCGAGAAAAGGAGAGGAGGAATCAAGGTCAAATCTACAGCGCCAGGTGACCTTTATGTGCAGAGACAAAGTTGGGAAGGATTGACACGGTGCCTGGTTACGAGTTTGGCTTTGTTGCGCATAATAATAGGGTGATCACTGAAACCTCCACTAGTATAGTCTCTAGAACAAGAATCTGGACCAATGGTGTATGACATAATTAGTAGAAGCAGAGTTTTTGCTGGGTCTGGGATTTCAAAGGAAACACGTACGGCAAAAGGAATTGAAGATGAAGGAGCAGAGTCTCGTCTCGTAGCACGACCAATGCAAAGATATAATTATCTATATCTATTTCTATTTGTATGAGAAACGAGGTAGGGTGGTGTGCTCCGTCTCCTGTAAAAATCAAACTTATTTGGAGCTTCCCACGCCCAGGGAGATTTAGACACGGGCACTGCTTTCAGATCATCGCGGCAAACCGGGCATGTGCCGGTGCGCCCCTTGAAGAGCCACGTGGTGATGCACCCCGTATGGAAACAATGGGAGCAGGGCAGGTTGACCGGGGCCATCGCGCCGCTGACGACGTCCACCAATTTTTCCATGCATATCGGGCACTCGTTCGCGGAGCCCGGTTCGAGGGTGATCATGACAGTGTTGGCGCCTTTGGGCTCGTTGAACTCGAGCCGGACCTCCACCGCTATGTGCACGGAGAAGTGGTAGTTCCCGGCGCCGCCTTGTTCGTTGTCGTCGTCCTTCTGGACGTGCCTCATCATGCGCGAGGCGAGCGTCGCGGGCGCGAAGTGCGGCTGCCTAGTTCTCCGGGGCGAGGTCGACGCCGGAGAGCTGCGGCGTCTGCGACAGCATGGCCTGGACGGCGCGGGAGGAGTCGTCGTAGCGGAGGATCCGGTTCGCATTCGCGCGTGGGCTTTGAAGCCGGTCTCTTCCGTGGGCCAAGCGGCGGCGCGCGGTCTTGCCAAAATGCCAAGCAGCAAAGCACACACGGACTACGGAGCTGTTGTATGGCGGCGCGGCGCGTGCTCCTGACACCACCAGAACCGCCACGTGTTCTCCCCGTTTTATGAACCGCGACGCCACCCTCGGGCGATGAGACGTGTCCAGTGCCGCGGAAACCCGGGGAATTACTGCTCCTTCCTTGAAATGATGTCCTTCCGACAGATCAAAATAAACTACAGCTAGTATAAATTGATTGTCCCAAATGACATCATTTCGTGAATGGAAGGAGTATACCGGAAGCCCAAGGAGCCAACGATGGCGCCTACCATGCCGGCAGTCATTGACTGGATGCGCGAGAAGAAGTAGAGGTACGCCGTTCTAACCGACGACGCCATCCACGCACGACAGGAGACGGGCACAACCATGGTCGCCGATGCACGGACACATCGTGCCCCATCGACCGGGAGCTCGTTCACACGGCGGCTAAGCGCGCGGACTAGGCCCGTTATGGAGGAGATCGAGCGGAGGCCGGATCAAGTGTTTGCCCCCCGGCCATGGTCGCAGACGCGCCGGAAGTGTTCTGCGGGTCATGCTTCCGCTGCGGCGAGGAGGCTGTGTGCTTAGCCGCCAAATAGCCAATTTTGATGTGGGCTTATCAAAGTCTTGGTGTGATAAACCAATTTCAACAACATTCATACTTTTTCAAAAAAAGAAAAACATCCATGAACATTGCATTGCATCCTCCTCTGTACACGGCCGACAAGGTATCCAATTTTGTGCAGCCCAGGCATTACCGCATTAGTGGGCCGAGAAAGAAACGGTGTAGCCCGAATTAGTACATAGCCCATTAACATGTTAGAGTTCTCATTTTTCTGAGGACGAAGATGTCGTTAGCGCAATGTCGTGGTTCACAATTTTGGAAAGGGCTGCACAAGGTAAGAAAAGGACTACTATGTGAGAGGTGTGAAATTCATTTTAGGGAATAGAAAGAAAACGAGATTTTGGGAAGATGTCTGGTTGGAAGAATGTCCTTTGAGTGTGACCTTTTGGAGACTTTATAAGATGGGGCAATTACATAGCAGGACTCCTCGTTTTGGACTCTAATATCAATATTGAACTTGTTTTTCTAAACTTTTCAAGAATTGATCTATTTTTCAAAAATGAAGGAGCTTACACCTGCAAGATCATTTTACAGAACTGTTGGGACTCGTGTTTTTATATGTACCGTCGGACCGGGACGATCGAGCTATGTGACACCAACCGAACCTTGAATGAACAATCTGCAGACTGCAGATGCAGTCGTTAGCTTATAACTAGCGGGAACAATCTACGAAAACAAAAACAGCTCACCTTACCCGCAAAAAAAAAAAAAAAAAAAAAAAAACAGCTCACCTGATCAGTCTGTTCATTTCCATCGTACGTCGCATTATTGCTCGATCGTGTTTTATATTATTCACTCAATCACTCAGAGAGTCACAGCTCTTATCCGTTCATGAAGTGGAAGCAGGTTAGAGATACACACGCGTGCGCGCGTGACTGCGTGTTCGTCTGTCTGCAGATCCGGCTCAGCTAGCTTAACCACCGGCCGCTCGATCGTGATGATGAATTAATCCTCAATCTGGAGCACACCATACATGCATGCATGTACAAGATGTAGATCGATCACCGGCGACGAGAATCCTCCACTCGGGCGTTCGTGGTGGTTGCTGGTGGACGCATCCGCCAAAGCCGAATAAAGGCTACGTACAAATAAAAGCACAAAGAAAAGGAAGGTGATCCGATTCGTACGTGCCAGACCGATGACATGCCTCGCACCTTCCACCGGTGCCCAATGTGCGCGCCACTAGGAACGGAGGTGGTGAAATGCATGCATGCTGACACGACAACTGCCCAAGTTTTGTCAGTTCCCAAATGTAGGCACCTCGCCACATGCTCGGCCCATGGATTGATCGCCGCCGGCATCTCGTGAGTACAATTGTGCAGTAGTTTGTATATTAATTAGAGCGGCTCGACGAGGCGTAGGATTTGGTTGGAATAATGAAACACATGAAGGAAGGCTGCATCTAGTTTAAAGATTCAAGTGCCAGGGCAGGAGGTATGCGACAACAATGCAAGGTTAGCTGCTGGGGTGGCACACGACCTCGTCGCAGAACGGCTGAATCACCCGTCACCCGCGTAGACCACCAGCTAAAAGACGAGCCCCACGAGGAGAGACTGCCGCATCATCTTATCAGGGTAGATACACACTGCATGGTCATGTTCCTATCCTCGTCCGTCTGGACACCGCAAATTTCCTCCGATCGCACTGTTGCCAGTAGTAGATGCCACAAGGCTGTGCTAATTAAATACAGTACACTTCATGGAATACAAAGACTATGTAGAAGCAACCTGATGCAAGAGAATGGATAATCGATCGAAGGGGTTATATATCCTCATTTGGATACTCCCATAGTGCAGGTTCACTGGTGCACACACGTGCCAGCAGTATTACGAAGCATGCAGCAGCTAAAATGCATACTGTATACAAGAGAGAAGTAGGAGTACGAAAGAGTTTTTTGTATTCAGCTAAAATGATTACCCCTCCACCGGATTTGAAAGTTGTCCACGGTATCGTTGATTCCCTCCCAATCCCAGCATGTGTTTAATTTGCGCAAAGTGATGCGAATGCAGGTTCCAGGACCAACTGCGCGCGCCCATGCTGCCATCGATGGTGCCGGCGGTCCCTCCTCGGTCGTCACGTCAACGAGCTGCAGTGCGTGCCAGCGCCGCGTGGTCACTGGCTGCCCGTCGCGGCAGCATGTCGACACTGTGAGTACACATAGTACATGCTCGTGCACGCCGAGATGCTGTCAGCTGGGGAGCGTACGGAAATCGTTGGCCAGCAGGGACCAACACCTCTTCGGTCGAGCCCGGTTGCGAGATTACGACTAGTCGAGAGAGATGCTCTCCCAAGTCTCCGGGACATGTCTTGAAAGTTAAAGAAGAAATAATGACCGAGCAAAACATGCTTCTCTGTTGAGCTTGACCGATTTTGTACTTTGTAATCGAACATTCCTACTGTCCGTCTTGAGTCTGGACCAAGCTAGCTAGAGGGACGCGCACAGCGACACCCCGTTATCGGGGACGCGAGCTAGCGCGGGACTCCCACCCGATCGAGAGATACGATGGCAGCACGCAGAGCCGCCGGCCAGGCCTGGAGCGGCGCACGATCGAGAGAGAGCAGAGCAAATCCGTGCAGTGATCTTCAATTCCTTCGCGGCAGAACCACGGCAGAAGGATCGACTACTACAGCGCTTGGTCCAGAGAGCTCTTACGTGGTCCACCTAGGCCGCGACAAGCACTCCTGCCTGCACCCTGCAGCGCTTGCAAGAGGACCGTGCGTCGCTCAAGCGCGCGCCCATATCATGCCGCCACGCATCCAAGAGGCGTTTTGCCACGAACCCGTACCCAGGCGAAACTGCGGACAACGGCACGTAGGTGGGTCTCGATCGGCGCCTGTCGCGCACCGTGGCAGCATGGCATGTCGACACGCTGTCTTCACGCGCGCGGAGAACAAACAGTCTCGTACGGAATTAATGTTGGCCGCGTCCAATCGTTCGAGTCGGACGTGCTGCTCGCTCCAAAACAAGGACTTACCGCTATACGATATCATCATTAATCGGGTTGTTCGGGATGTTGCCATCTCGCTCCGAAGCCTCTGGAACACATGCACCTCGAAAGGTGAGAGAGTCCATGACATGACATGACAAACGGAGGGCGTCAGGTTTGGCCTGCATCTACTGCCGTGTGTTTTGTAACGAATAGCTGGTATAAACTTTCCAAACTAATCATATCTGTTTTAAAAATAAAACCGAGAGATATTTGTGCATATTTCAGGGTAAAAGATACTTGAGATTCAGCAAGAACATTCGATTCCTCAGTGGCACGAAGCACAACGATAAGTGTAGTCATGCATGCAAGATATTTTGCATGCACCAATACAAGCAAAAACATCACAAATCATCCAGCTTTATACTAGTTGCTAGAAACAGAGGCTACAGTCCGCATCTACAATGAGGTTTTTCTTTCTATCCCTACTACCAGTACGGTCTATGTTGCTTGGGGATCCACCTTAAATCCCCTTTCCACCATCACAAACTATTGTGTGCTAATATAAATTCCAATTTATTAAGAGTTGGATTTTGCGAAAATCAAAATACATGAGATTTATTATCATGAGCCAAAGGACATAGATTTTGTGAGACAAGGGCCACAAAACCTAGTGTTTTTATTTGAATAATTTCACAATTTGGAACCAACAGAATAAAATATCTTGTAAACTCGCTTAAGCACACTATATGATATACACTATGTAATGATGAAATGTGTAACATTATGTAGGTATTTGAATTATTTTTTATATTTATCATATATATCAATCGATGGTAATGAACTATAAAACTCGAGTCGTCAGTAAAAAAATTATCAGTACCACTATAAATAATATGATAGACATAAATGAGTACACGAACACATGAACGAGGTTTCAAATCTAAAATTACGAAAACAATTGAAACCTCAAGATTAAGTAATGCATACATAGTAAGGAAACTTAACAAAAACAATCTAGGTGGTCGATTCTTTTTCAACATATTTAGGTTTAAAAAATTGACAATTTATGCCATATATTATTTGTATAGACATAAACAAAATAGTTGTAAATGTAGTTCATAAAAAAAGTAAACAACCATTAATTCATGATTTCATAGAAAAATAAGTACATAATCAAAGATCCTATGACATGTACCATTTAATTACAAATTCTATATTCGTAAATGGTTTGATTCAAATACTAGCTATACACTATTTTTTTTGCTGCCATGTTGAAAATATTTTTGTTATCCCAAATGTTGGGCATTCTTAAGATACTCATGCATATCATTGTAAGTCTACTCAACCACCTTATAAATAGTGCATCCTTACTGATAACATGTGCCTATTTTATTAAAAAAAAAGAACTACTCACTTTTGTAGAGTTTCTTAGATGTTTTTATAGTGAATCCAATACAGAAGGTGGTGGCAACTTAATTAAATCTATTTTAAATTTGATATAGCTTGTCAAACTTTAATTTCTCGAATACGTAGAAAAGCTACATACGTACTCAGTAAGAAGAAGATTAAGTCTCATACAGTCATTGCCACCTCACTCTAAAACAAGCCATGAGGGTTTGTAACAACAACAAAAAGAGAAAAACTTAGTTCTAAACTACTCCCTCCATCCAACAATATAAGTATTTCTATATATTTGGATTTGTTCAACAATATAAGTATTTATAGAGTGTGAACATAATAAATGAGGTGTGTAAACATAATAAATAAGATGTGATTAAATAAGAGAGAAACTTTTTATATGATAAAAGTAGGGATATGATAGTCTTTTCATTCTATCCTTATTTTACATTGAGATTTTAAAAATGCTTATATTTTTGAACGGAGAGAGTAGAAAGCAGGGTAAGACCTCACCACTACAAACTATGCTGAAAGGTCAGCTCTACAACTCGGCCTGCATCAAAGGAACGTAGTCCCTGAGCTCCAACCAAGAATCACAAGTGGCGTTCATCATTGAAAGCATGAAGTATAGCGCTTGAGATGCGATGCTTGGACTAGCACCCTCATAAACTGAAAACTTTGCCACACAAATTTAAACTTTTGCTTGATGGCTGTGAAGCAGACACCACCTTTGCCTCAACTTTAGCTTCGCCGCCACACTGGCAGCCATGGCATGCAAAAAGAGACTAATAAGATGCTCCTAGTCACTTCCTTTTTAAGACGATCGAGAGAAAATAGCTACTAATTTCCAATTCACCTGAGCTTGTATGGCTATATAAACCATGCAGGCATATATCTGATTCGTTTGCACGTGTTTCTAATTAATGTTAGCTGTTTACCATCTCGTTCACTTACATATATTTGGCGCTCTTCACCACGGTTTGAGCCAAACAATTACAAAACCAGCTATTCACAAAAAAAAAAAAAAAAAAACGAGCAGGCCTTGCACACTGTTCAGGCGAAGTAGGCCCGCAGCAGCACGCATGCAAGGTCTCATGTGCCCCGCAGAAAAACAAAAGTAGAATCGTCTTTGATTTCTCCATTGGTACGGACCGGATGGTCCCCGTCAAGGATATACTGCTGGTGGCTTGCCTGCAACGTTATTGGCACCACCAGGACCATCGACGCCCATGCCGCCATGCATGCATATATGCAAGTATGCAAATACGTGATTCGTCTCTGCACGCCCGCATGAACACCCACCGCTAGCTGTGTGGGCGTGTGGCGTGGCGTGGCGCCGTGCCGGACTACCGTGCGTACGGGGTTCTGCCGCTCCGAGGCGGACGGTCCGGGCTGGTGGTTTCTTTCTCGGCGCCTGTTGCGGCAGCAGACACCGTGTCAACATGCGCGAATGAACGGCTAGATGTCTGTGCTTGCTCGAGCGAGTACGGAATCTTTGATCTTTCTTTGGCCGCGACCAATAGTTCGAGTTCGACGTGCATGCTATCGGATATCCGCTGCCACATCTCATTCCGAAGCCTCTGGAACATGGGCACCTCGAAAGTTGAGGAAGGTGCACGAGTGAGGCACACGCGGAGGCATCAGTGGATCATATGGGTGATCACTTGCAAATAAATTGACAACATAGTGATGACTGCGCATCCAGATTAGTTGGATCGCGAGCTGCAGCAGTAAGGCACTTGTCGCAAGACAGATTCACCGAGGGTAGAAGATGACAATCGCGCGCCAGGTGGGGGTGAAACAACGCAGAGACGGTGATCACGTGTGCTCCACCGGTGCCTTTTACTTTCTTCGTTGGTTGGGGGCACGAATCTCGATGCCGCCGGTACAGACCAAGAGCTAAACGACTACCGAAGCGGGGATCTTGATGTGTACAGTACTCACTAGCTAGCGTGCATGCAGTGACCCCCCTGTTCCTATCGGATTCGCTTCTTCCACCTCCGGATCGCAGTTCTCGAGCCGTGTGCTGTGCTGCATGCCGTACGTCGGACGCGGACAGAACAGAACAATGGTGATCGGCGGGCGGCGAGGTGCAGTGGTGGACGCTTCAAATTTCTTATCAACTACTCAAAAAATTTCAAGTTTTATCAACCACTTAAAATTTCGAATTTCCTTGTTGCTCATATATTGTTCTTATCAACCGCTCAAAAAATTTCAAGTTAAATAGAAAGAAAAATATGGATTTACCCTTTTCTTAATATATATAGTGTTAAATGTGCTCGTTTATTTTTAAAAAATATCAACATTATTGTTTTATATATCTTACGAAATATTACTATATGTATGGTTATGTTTTTTTTTTCTCTTAAAAATATAGATGTGAAAACTAATCTTTTCGTATGCACTGAAATAGTCAATAAAAAAATTAGTATAAAAATAACAATAGGGACAAATTAGTGTTTTCTCATTCTATTTAACACCAATAAGTGATAGCACTGGTAAATAATGAACAAAAATAAGACTGATGGCTAATAAGGAACTTCAAAAGTTTGAGTGATCATAAGTAATTTGAAGTTTTTGAGTGGATGATAAAGAATTTGCCCATCCATATATGCTCGATGCCATATAGTCACTACTATAAAAAAAACATTTTCAGTAACGGGTTATAAGTGACCTTAGTGACGGAATTTGTGTCCGTCACTCCTAATATGTTACTAAAAATGAGGTTCAATATCAACGGACCCTTATGGCCCATCACTATGCATATGGATAAAAAGTAAAAAAAAATATCCTGTTGTCGGGTGGCCCGCCATCGACGCCGGGTGCCCCACTGCCGCCGGTGGGGAAAGGAAGTCAGGGAAGGAGAAGACGGGCCCGACGTGGACCATGCCTGGAGCCCCGCCATCGAGAACCGCTCTTGGAGCCCTGCCCCGCCGTCGAGGAGGCGCCTCCTCGCGTGCTAAAGGGAGCCGGTGGGGAGGGAGCCCTCGCCGCCACTGCCGCTTTGCATGGGGAAGGGAGGTGCCGCCGTCACCGCCTCCTCACATGGGGAAGGGAGGTCGCGCCACCTCTACTTCGCTTGGGGGAGGGAGGCACCACCGACGTTGCCTCCTCGCGGTGGTGGACCTAGGATTTTACTTAAGAGTATGCCACAACAAAATTTTTAAATAAATATAATATGGTACAATCCAAAAATAATATGATAAAACAATTTTGCTAGGAAATTTTGATAAACAAGAACAGAAACAACATATCATAGTTGAAATTTAAAGGTGAAATAAATCTACAATCAAATCATTTATTATTTGTACATATTCTGCTAGTGTATATACGACATAGAGTAGATCCAAACCAGACCAGCAGGGTTTTAATATTCAGTTTGTGAATATTAGTTAATGGGCTAGGCAAATCTTAGTATATGTCATGGCATATGTGGCTCACCTTGTGGGTCCGCCACTGCCTCCTCGCGTGGGGAAAGGAGCCTGCGCAAGGGAGGCGCCGCCGCCGCTGCCTGTTCGCGTGGGAAAGGGAGCCCTAGGACCGTCCCTGGCATTTTAGAGACCCAGAGCGAGCCTAAAAGCTGAGGACTTCTCTATATAATTTTTTTCTTACACACAAAATCTTTATATAAAAATAAAATATATTAGAGACTACTATTATCAGTAAAATTAGTAGTATATTAAAATACATTCATAAAAATTATTTTAAATACTATTTTAGAAGTTTCTTGTAATATTTTTTGATGTGAAATTAGTAACAATGCTATTGATGTCAACTTCATTCAATAATTTTTTCTCAATGCATAAAATGGTCAAGCCATTCAAACGTTCTTGAGATATTTTAGACCTTAAATAATTTTTCAATAATTTTATTTTTAAAAAACTTCTCTTAATTGATGCCACAGTCACAAGCACAGTAAATAAGATCCTATATGTAATAGAAATATTAGGATAACAAACCCTTTTTATGACATACTAAAAAATCTCCATAGAAGACATTGGTCTTTCTGGCATACCTAACTTTTTTGGAATTACGTTGTGAGAAATTAAAAAAAAATTAGAATTAGAATAAAGGTAGGGATTATTCGATGTTACATAGAGCACCGTCTGGGTGACTCACTGAACCGAATTGCCGTGCCGGTCGTCATGCCGTGCGCTGCGCTGGATGCCAACACGATCAGGAGTTGGCGTGCGTTGAGACTACAATCTCCTGCCTCCCGCCTGGCGTGCTTGATCAAGACCAGGGTCTCCGTGCTTGATCAAGACCAGGGTCTCCTGCACGGCGCCGTCGTCGTGACATTGTACACTGTAACTGATCTGCCAATCTCTTGACAAACAGACAAAAGAGCTCCAGGCTGCTGGACAGGGCCTTCACGATTGGGAAAAAACATGTTTATTGCCTGCTGGTTGCTGGACTGGAGAAAGACAAATAAGCAATGAGCTTTGTGATAATATGTAAACACGGTATGGGGTGAGGCCCCCCAAATCCAGAGGCCCTGGGCCGTTGCCCTGGCAGCCCCCCTCTCAGGGCCGGCCCTGGGGAGCCCGACATTGCCTCGTCGCATAGGGGTGCATTCCTTAGTGCGCAGGATCTGGAAAGAGAGAGAGAGAGAGTGAGTGAGAAAGAGAGGGATACAGGCTAAGATTAAGTGTTGTTATATAGACAGGTGCAAAAGATAGTAATTGGTCATATTTAAGCCCATCACTATCTGGTGTCATTTAGACACGCTCTAATATAGTGACGGACTAAGATTTTGAAGACCAATTTAGTAATGAATCTTGAGATATCCACCATTAATCGATTATGGGTTTTCGTTGCTAAAAATCGTTTTGTAGTAGTGAGTATAGGTAATAGCTAAGGTGACTAGCTTTGTACAATGAGTGCCATGAATTGGTTTTCACAAGTGCATTGGTATACATTTTTATTTAAAAAAGATAGAACAATTAACTGTGTTTTCCAATCACCTAGTCCACCTCTTACAAACCTTGGATTGTTGCGGTCAACCCTCTCAAGAGAATAACCGAGTGAATTGTCAATTGACCCACAGAAAATAAAAATTGCATTGAAACTTTGAGCTAGAACCAGACCTCAATACACTATGCTCCACCATGATTTATACCAGCTGAGCTGCTCAATCCTTGTCCTTATGAAGGCTTCACATAATTCACCGCAACAGTCTTATTGTTACGGATACCGGTTCCACTTATCGATTATCAGTGCTGTAGCTACCCATCGAGGAACAGTGCAAGAACAGTGAAAAAAAGAGAACCGGACCATGGAAAGCAGGAACAGTCCTCCTACCAGCCTATTATATAAAAGCGCCGCTCCCTCGTGCTGCCCTCTGCTTTTCTACCCGCTTTGGTTCCATCAACCCGCCCCAGCTCGCCCAATCCCATCTCACCGCTCATCTCTCCGACCTCCGTCGTGCTGCACAATATCCTTCCAATAGCCGCCGCCCCTGCTCGCTGATCACGGCGCGTTTCATCCAAGTACGGTGAGTGAATTCAGCTTTGATGTTCGATGTGCATTTCTGGCTCTGCTTCTTCAGTACAAAACGCTACTACATGGGTTGCTTGGCAACGGTCAGTTACTCCCTTCGATTTGTACAGGTAAAACAGCGGAGTGGTGATCCAGGTTAGCTAAGTTAGCCTAGCCAGCTCCCGCGCAGAAACTACAGGTTTCATTGGAGTCCAAGCGCGAACCAATTTCAAACGGGAAAAAAAAATGAGTTGAGCATCGGCGACAAAGATGGTGAGTATATCGACCTACTATATATACAAGTTCCTTCTCTCGTATGCATGCTTCAACTGAACGTACTTCACTTCAATTCGATTCTCATGTTGCCATGCTTGCATATATAGCTTCTTCCGTGTCTGTTCAGTCGTTATGTGTTTATAGAACTGTCACTTCGCGCTGATTTCCTTGGAATGCGTCCAACCACACGTTGCATATCGTCGAGCCGATGTTCTCCTCTCTACCAACTGCCCTGTTTTACGGTTTCTAGAGAAAAAAATTGTGAGGGGAGCAAGTAGGAGTTCTCAGCTGCTTGCCTGTTTCTAGGCCAACAACTCTTCAATCAACAGTGAAAAGGTAAAACTGGATCTTTTTAAACGAAAATCATGCATAATCTGCCCAGAAAATTAAAGAGAGACAAGCTTTTCTAGGTCCAAAAGTCTGTGCAGGTGTGTTTGGAATTTGGATGACGCATTACTCAATAACTTAGTGTTATCCTAAAGTACACATAGCTGGCTAAACCACGGACGAGATGACCCCTGGAAAGTGAAGGTGTGATTCATTTTAACATGAAACCTACTGCATGTCCCACCACAGAAATGGCCAGGACGCTACAAGTACGTGATATCAATCGTTGCCTAAAGGACTCATGTACTGCACATGGGACTGATTGTGACGTCGGCACGGTACACGAGTAAACAGCTGCTTGCGCGTGCTAGCTATCTCCATATGCCGCGCCAAAGTTTTTGATTCATGGTGACGATGCGGCACCTAAACTGATATTCCTGGCATCGATTTGCAGTTCAGCGCATGGAAGTCAGGTTATGTTGCGTCACCAGTGCATTCGAACTCACGAAACCAAAGCAATAATAAAAGAGAAATGTTATAAATACAACTCAATCATCCAACCAGTGTCCAATCAAGACACATGTAATATTTTTAACCTCATGTACTGACATGATTTTGTATTGGTTAGACACTGGTTGTACAAATTAGGTTGGACATATAGCATTGCTCATAATAAAACGAAAGCCCACTCACATTTAGCAGCAAGGATATCACAAACTGTATGCAAATAAAAGATCTCAAAATATTGACATGGATTTGCAATCTACTCAATTCGAAGTAATAAAAGCAGCATCATAATTTTCCTTAAAATGAAAGCACATTAGCATTTACCTGACAAGGAAATAACAAATGTCTATGCAAACATATCTTAAGAAAATGCTGTTGTTACATACGTATTTTGCATACATCTCAAATATGTTTACCATGATCAGGAAAACAAGTACATTCAAAAGTAGTATGCCTGATCACGAGTGTTGTAAGATCACCTGTGAAGTGCACGTTTTCTAATGCCGAGGTTGCAAAAATCTGGATATGAAAATGATGTCCAAGTTCAAACAGTTGTCAGTGAAAAAGATACAGCCAAAATTTCTTGGTACGATCTCTAACACTTAAATTGTTTGTTACTCCTTTTTCAGATGGCATTTGCAGTCACCATTGCAGTATGAAAGCCGATGCAAAGCTGTAAACTATCTAACTAAGAGATAGTAGTCCCTCAGCCCAGAGAACAGCACTCATGAGCTACCAGACTTATATTTTGGTTAGCTGTCCTGCCTTTCTATTTCTTTCCCCTTCGATTCTCTCTATTTAGTTTTGTCTCAGTTTTTTTCTCCATCTTGCTCACTGTAACAGGATAGTCGTCATCATTTTGGTCTTCTACTGCTCTTTGCCACGAACTACTGATTCTAACATCAATGGAGTTATTACTACTACAATTGGACTACTTGCGCATATCAGCATTTGCTGTTTTGCTAATTTGGATCCTTGTAGAGTTTGTCAATCTTAGGAAGAGACTGCAAGAGACAGGAAATGGCATCATGGTTTCAGCAGAAAGGAAAGGGTTAACCCTACCACCCTGGCAAATAATTGCAGTCTGCAATGCTTCTATCACATCAATAAATGTTGGCTTTTCTGTTCTTGAAGTATGGAAACACCAAAGTCTCTACCTGAGCTTGAACATTTCATCAGTATCATGGCTTTTGGTGACTTTCTTCTCATTATACTGCAAAAACAAAGGAGCAAGGGTTGTATCAAACTGGCCTCCAGTTCTCGTGTCTTGGTGGGTCTTCAGCTTCCTATCAGAATCAATCCTCACGTCTTTGCATTTGCTCGACCTCCTCAACTCTGTAACCATTGTCGATTTTGTTTCACTGCCCTTCTGCACCATCATATGTTTGTGTCTAGTGGTAACAGCCATGAGGACTTCTAAAAGGGGCCAAGACGAACTGAACCAACCACTACTAATCAGAGAACAAAGTTGTGACTGCAGCAGTGACAGGTTCTCCAGCTCCGGGTGGTGGAGTCAACTTATATTTCAGTGGTTAAATCCGGTCTTTGAGAAGGGGTACAAGGTGCGGCTTGAGCTTGAACACATCCCATCTGTTCCTCAATCAGAGACAGCAGAGCAGTCGTATGCATTGCTTCAAGAAACACTGCACAAGCAAAAACTTGAGCCCATTTCACTACAAAGAGCCATAATTTCTTCTGTATGGACACCTTTGATCATCAATGCAGTCTTTGCAGGTAATTTATCTGTGGATTATCAGAAATAGAGCTAACTTTTTTTTATCCATTATACTAATACGGGGTTTGACATTGATTACCAGGGCTTAATACTTTTGCATCTTACACGGGACCATTCTTGATAACCTACTTAGTGGAGTTACTCTCTGACAAGAACACTGACAAAGGCCATGGATATGGATACATACTTGCAGTCCTCTTTTTTATATCAAAGACCATAGAATCACTATCACAGCGGCAGTGGTACTTTGGTGCCCATAGAATTGGATTTCAGGTGCGTGCAGCACTCATGGTGTCCATCTACAAGAAGTCTTTGCTGATGAAGAATTCAGCTACAGGGACAGGGAAAATTATCAACTTCCTTGATGTAGATGTTGAAAAGGTCGGTGAGTTTTTTTGGTACATTCATGGCATTTGGTTGCTTCCCCTACAAGTCTCACTGGCGCTTGTCATCCTCTGCCAAAGTCTTGGCATATTGGCCTCACTTTCTGCAGTGTTCGCAACTGTGCTGGTGATGGTGAGTAACACACCACTGGCAAAGTCACAAAGGAACCTCAACATGAAGATCATGGAGGCAAAGGACTCGCGCATCAAAGCCACAGCTGAGGCTCTGAAGAGCATGAGGATCTTGAAGTTGCATGCATGGGAAACAGTCTACTTGGACAGGCTCCTGAAGCTCAGGGATACTGAGAGGGGTTGGATCAGAAGGTATCTGTACACGTGTTCAGCAATAGCCTTCCTGTTCTGGGCATCACCAACGTTGGTCTCAGTGGTCACCTTTGGCATATGCATTCTTTTAGAGCTTCCATTGTCGGCTGGAACAGTACTCGCAGCACTCGCCACTTTCAGAGTCCTACAGGACCCAATCTACAACCTCCCAGAGCTTGTATCCATGGTTACACAAACCAGGGTGTCCCTATACAGAATTGAAGAATTCATTAAAGAAGACAACCACGGGAAACCAAGTAGCTATGGCAGCAGAGGCAGCACAGATAAGCAGTTTATGGCTGGCGTGGTGGACATTGAACCAGGAGAGTATAGCTGGGAAGCAGCTGACAACATCCTGAAGAAGACAAACTTCGCAGTGAAGATTGATAGCAAGGTGAACATCAAGACAGGTCAAAAAGTTGCAGTGTGTGGGCCAGTTGGCTCAGGAAAATCAAGCCTCCTTTGTGCCATACTGGGGGAGATTCCAAGGGTCAGCAGTTCAGGAACAACGGTTATTGGGTCGAGTGCATATGTCCCGCAGAGTGCATGGATTCAGACTGGAACAGTTCAGGACAATGTACTCTTTGGAAAGGCCATGGACAAGCCCATTTATGATGAGGTGCTACAAGGGTGTGCTTTGGATAAGGATGTGGAACTATGGGCTAATGGAGACATGACACTGGTAGAAGAAAGAGGCATAAATCTAAGTGGAGGACAGAAGCAAAGGATTCAGCTTGCCAGGGCATTGTACAGTGACGCTGATGTTTACCTCTTGGACGATCCCTTCAGTGCAGTGGATGCCCATACTGGAGCACATCTCTTCAAGGTACAGTACAGATGGATAACCTGTATCAGCATATTTTTTTTTCTATGAGACTCACATGTACTATTAGCAGTCCAAAGGAAGAGCATAACCATACAAAAATATTCAATTTCCTTTTCCACCTCTTGGGAACCTGTAACTTATATATAATGAATCAGGTTTTTGCATTCATAAGCAATCAAGCACATGCAAAATTTTAGTTTTAAAATAAAAATTAACACTTTAGCTTCTTAATATAGTGACAAGAAGCTCTCCTGCCGATTGTAGAAAAAACAATATTTTACCTACCGATAAAGTTACATGGTTTTGGTATGTTGTATTCGTGCAGGAATGCTTAATGCGACAAATGTCCTCCAAGACAGTTATATATGTTACTCATCAGCTAGAGTTCTTACGGGATGCGGATCTTGTTCTGGTAAGACAGCTATCTGATTGGTCCTGAGAAAAATATAGCTGACCAATTTCATGCATAACTGGCCTTTACTAGTAGTAATGAAAAGCATAAATTGACCTGATCCTTGCAGTTTATGCTGTGCTCATTCTAGCTATGCTCGGATATATGCAAATACCAGAAAAGCAATTATAATATATGCTAATGACGAATTCTAAAAAAATGCTAATGACGTATTACTTTATTACTTATAGGTCATGAAAGATGGAAGAATTGTTCAATCTGGAAAATATGATGATTTGATAGTAGACCAGGATGGTGAGCTCTCGAAGCAAATGGATGCACATAACCAATCCCTAAGTCAGGTCACCCCTGCAAAAGTCCATGGCTTGGCTAGAAACAAAAAACGCAAGAAGAAGCAAATGGAGTTAACAGAAATACAGCCAGATCACAATGTATTGGAAAGGGAAAGTGTGGAAGAGCGTGTATCAGGACCAGTTAAATGGAATATCTACCGTAAATTTGTTACCTCAGCTTATAAGGGAGCTCTCATTCCAATAATTCTTGGATGCCAAGTCCTTTTCCAGGCATTGCAGATATGTAGCAACTACTGGATTGCATGGGCATCAGAGAGACAAGAACAAGTAAGCAGAGAGAAGATGATTGGGATCTTTGTAATGCTATCTGCAGGAAGCTCGGCATTTATATTGTGTAGAGCTTTCGTCCTAACAACAATTGCCATCGAAACTGCTCAGAACCTCTTCTTAGGCATGATTAAAAATATATTCCGCGCACCAATCAGCTTCTTTGATTCTACTCCATCAAGTCGAATCCTGAATAGGGTGAGCACAGGCAAACAATCGCTCATGTCTAATATCATAACAAATACCCTCCATCCATTTATTCAAGAAAGCTAATTTTTTTTCATTTTTTCAGGCTTCAACAGATCAAAGCACGGTTGACATAGACATTCCTTACAGGCTAGCAGGGCTGATATTCGCACTAATTCAGCTTCTCAGTAACATTTTCATTATGTCCCAAATTGCTTGGCCCATATTCATTCTATTCATAATAATAATTTCCATATCCGTATGTTATCAGGTATGGATTTACGTGATGTCAATTACATTGATTGATTCTGCACATATCAAAATGCATAACAACCATCATTAGTTGTTATGATTTATGTAGGCTTATTACATCTGTTCAGCGAGGGAGCTAGCAAGACTGGTAGGCATTAAAAAGGCTCCAGTTCTCCACCACTTTTCAGAGACTGTATCAGGAGCTGCAACTATTAGATGCTTCAACCAGGGAGAAAATTTCTTCAGGAAGAGCCTTAAACTAATAGATGACTACTCTCGCATCACTTTCCATAACTCAGCGACAATGGAATGGTTGTGTGTCCGTATCAACTTCCTCTTCAACCTTGTATTCTTTGTGATGCTAGTCATCCTTGTTTCATTGCCTCGTGATACCATTGATCCAAGTAAGTTGTCCCATAAACTACTAACCTTATCTGATTCTTCAACCTACTTCAATAGTTGTACTAGAAATGACAAGTATTCTGGTTTTCTCCTTATTTAGGCCTTGCAGGGCTTGCGGCAACCTATGGCCTAAACCTTAATGTGCTACAGGCATGGGTTATATGGAACTTGTGCAATGTCGAGAATAAGATGATCTCAGTAGAGAGAATTATGCAATTCTCAAGCATACCAAGTGAGTCTCCTTTAGTTGTTGAAGAATATAGACCAGTGGAAAAATGGCCATGGTATGGAACCATTCAGATAGATGATCTCCAAATCAAGTACAGACATGATATGCCCATGGTGCTCAAAGGTATAAGCTGCACATTTCCTGGAGAAAGAAAAATTGGAGTAGTAGGGAGAACAGGGAGTGGAAAGTCTACTCTAATCCAGGCCTTGTTTCGGATTGTCGAACCATCTGCGGGGAGGATAATTATAGATGGAGTGGACATATCACTTTTGGGATTACATGATTTGCGGTCTAGATTGAGTATCATACCTCAGGAACCAACTCTCTTCCAAGGCACTGTCAGATCAAACCTAGATCCTCTACAAGAACATACAGATACAGACATATGGGAGGTAAACAATGACATTGTGCTAATATTAAGCATTTTTAGACTACCATGTATTCCATCTATATTGTATAGTTTGCTATTTGAAAAGTAGCTTCGAACACAGGTATAAATTATTATTATTTTAAATTCTAATTGATGAGCGATTACAGGTCGTTCGTAAATGCCACCTTGAGGAGATTATCAGAGAGGACAACAGATTATTAGATACACCAGGTATATCAGTCTTTCTTTTGATTTGGCTTATCCCTCATCCAAAATTTATTGATCAATACAGCCCAAATGTATAACTAAATTCATTTTATAGTTAGTGAAGATGGAGGAAACTGGAGTGGGGGTCAAAGGCAGCTTGTCTGCTTGGCCAGGGTGCTGCTAATGAAAAGGAAAATACTTGTTTTAGATGAAGCTACAGCTTCAGTTGATACTGCAACTGACAATATTATCCAGAGGACTATAAGGCAAGAAACCAAAAGTTGCACTGTTATAACAATTGCACATAGGATCCCCACTGTGATTGACAGTGACCTAGTTCTTGTACTTGATGAAGGTAAAATAACCCAGAAAGAACTCAGAATATGACTTTTCTTTCTGAACTTCTTATAGATGCTATGACACTACTTTCAACAAATTAAGTTGCCAACTTATAAATTGTTGCCATTTTCTATCACAGGTCGGATTCTCGAGTATGATTCTCCTGACAATCTCCTGAGAGATGAATCATCAGCGTTTTTAAAGTTAGTGATGGAGTTTGTAGGAAGAACAGAAAACAAGTAGGCATGACATAGAGATATTAAGCAACCATTGACTCATTTGACCTGAGATGTGTACATGAGCACCATGACTGTATAAACAGATGCTTTACTAGTTTACTTTATTGCAGGGTTAGATCCAAGTCACACAAGGTACAAGGATATTTTCAGTCTGATGATTAGACTAGTAATAAAAAGGATAATCATTAGATAGAAGAAATTAAATTTTTCTATAGGACCACTTCAGATATGTCCATATTAAATCGCCAATGCAATGATCGTTGACTGGCTAAACTTCTTTGCTAACAATAGCTGGTTGTAACCATACAATTTGTGAATGTGATCCTTTCTATTTCCAATAATGATCCTGAATCCGCAATAACATTCTACAATGTTCGACAGGACAGTAATAATGTAACATGGTGCAATTGATTCAAATAAACTGCAGTTCAGGAACATTAAATCCATACAACTGATAGTTGTTGCAGAATGAACAGAACCCGCATTCACATAGCACATATCAACAATGAGAACTAATGAGAGAAAGAGTCCTTACTCCTTAGTCGGTGGGGAAAAAGAACGAACAGTTGGTATACCCTACAGCGAGCCCAACGCATGTCCTGCACGTTCTCGAAGCCTCTGTCTGGCCGCATATCAGCACTTCAGCACTAGGTCAGCTTGTGGACGGGCGACCTGGGCCACTACATCACCGTGCTTGCGCGCATCGGCGCGGGGCTGCCGTTGCCGTGAGACAGAGGTCGACTCGGCCGTTGGACCTCAGGCTTTGCTAAAGGCTGACGCTGCCAACTCTATGGAGGAAGCGTATTATTGCCCGTTGCGGCGTTGCCGAGCCACCTGAGAGCATCTTTAAAAGCTTTTCAAAAAAATTAAAAAGTGTTTTTTTAAGTAATTCAATAATAATTAGTAAGAAGTTTTTTATCTTCTCTAACAGTTCTTTTTAAAAATAAATTAAAATTTTTTTAATTAGATCACGTCAGTAACTGAAACTACAATAATATTAATTCACTTTTAAATACAAGTATTAGGCCTCGTTTGGGAACCGCAATCCCCGCGGGGATCCCGGCCCATTCCCGGGGAAGCCGGCCCCCAGCAAAGGCAGCCCGAGGAAGCCAGCCTACGCGTTTGGAAGCCCGCCGCAAGGGGAAGATCTGACCCGGGTTTGGCCTTTTCCCCCGGGAGCGAAATCATCGCCTCATCACACAGGAAACTCCATCCCCGTCCCTCGCTCGGCTCCCTTCCGCGACCTCATGACGCCGCCACTGCCGCCGCCTCTCCACGCCAGATCTCGCGCCGCCGCCGCCTCTCCTCCCCCGACTGCGCGACGCAGCCGCCTCCTCTCCCTAGACATCGCGCCAACACGACAGCCGACGCCACCTCGATTGTGGTGTCCGACGACCGCCGCCACCTCGCCGACGCGACAGCCGCGGCCACTGCGCGAACGTACGACCGCCGTTGCCATCGCGCCATTGCGACGGCCACTGCTGCGATGACCACCGATGAGGCCAACCGCAACGACTTCGCCGGCGCTCGACTACTCGGCCGCCGTCCTCCGTCGACGTGCGCGACGTCTCAGCGGGTAGCTTATGAAGAGAGACGACGTCTCAGCCTCCGTGCGCCATCCCCTCGTGTGTCGCCAATGTGAGCTCCTTCTCGACCATTCTCCCCCCTTCCATCAGGACCGTCCTGAGTTATTACACGATTCTTCCAGATCTGCGATGAAGAAGAATGAAGAAGCTCCTCAAAGCGTTGACGAGGGAGAGGCACACGATCTGCTCCTGGACGCATCGTTTCCTGGACTCCTGCAGCTGCGTCGGCAGCGTTTTCAGCTCTTCAACTTCAGCTGCGCTGGTTGTTGTTTCTTGGTATAAGGGTCTCCATGCTGATTGGTAAGCCCCTGTCTGCACTTGGTGATGGTTGGATTGTATCATTGGAGGACTTGTGCAAAGTATTTGAGGTTTGTGTCTGAAAGGAGCACTAGAACTCGTGTACATGACTTGTCCTGCGCTTAGTATATAGAATAGACATATCTTTGAGTTGATTCAGTGCTTGTTGGTCATGTCTTGTAGATGCTAATCCTGTTGCTTTGTTGAGGTATCGTAAGTTGTATTGTAATTTGCTATTTCTTAGCTCCTGATTATCAGTGAGTTCTGCTTGTCAAAATTTCATCTAAATTGATTATTTCTTTCTAGTTGAGCTCAAATTCAAAGTTATCAATCAGTCATTGGCTTCACAAAAGAGATACATGTATCCGAAGACACATTGCACCACTTTCAGGATGTCTACGTGGAAGTTTTAGGCCAAAGGAGAAGGAGAACAACAGTGTTCTTGCATCACACAATCTTTGTTTGAAGCGATGGGAGTTTGAATAGTTGTTTGAGCTGATCACAGATGGAAAACTCAATTGGTAGCTCCCTTAACTTATCTTACTTCAACTTATATCATATTATCCCTTTTGTTTAAATGTGTGATTCTTTAGACAAAACAGTCTAAAATTGTTCTTCATTGTCAGTTTGTCACATTACTTAAGCAACAGATTCTAACATGGTTCATTGTCACTTTAAATTGTTATTGACATACTAGATCAGTGCGATGCAGTCCTTAGCAGAAGCATAAGTAAGCAACTGCTTGATTTTATTTTATTTAAAAATATATAAGGAGAAACCACCAGCTTATTAGCTTACTCTTGCAGTAGCATGCTTACTAACTGATTTGCTTTATTCTCTTGTGATTGCAGCGGTCAAGAAATTGCAACATCTTGGTCACATCTTGATATGATGTTCCTTGAACAATCGCTGGTAGTTGTTTAGTGGGCAGTGTTTGTTTGGCTGAGATGTCATTTACCTTACTTGTCAAAATGATGTATGAACGGACGAGACTCAAATTTTTCTTGATATTTTATAATAGTCATGCTAAAAATATGCAGGCTACAAAGTATATTCTAAATTTCTTGAAGTTTTATGAATTTTCCTTATTTTTCTGAATTGTTTGAGACTATTTTTGTTTCTCGGGATTTCTACACCCTTGGTTCCCAAACGTATGCCGGGAATATATGTCCTGGGTGAGAAATCCCATCCAGGGGATGGGGGTGATAGGGCCAACCCCGCCAGGGATTTTCTGGCCTGGTCTTTCCAGCCCCAGTTCCCAAACTAAGCTTTAGGGTTCTTAATTTTTCTCTCATTTATAGCTACAAATAAAAAGAATTTACAGAGAATAAATCTATAAGTTGTTTAGAGAAGCTGTTGAAGATGATTTTTTAGACTAAATCATATTAATTTAATTTAAAAAAGATTTTTGGAGAGCTTTTGAAAATACTATGAGTCCGGAGCCTTTGGGAGAAGCTCACAAAAACCGGGATTGAGATTAG
This sequence comes from Eleusine indica, assembly GCA_030378355.1. NCBI lineage: Eukaryota > Viridiplantae > Streptophyta > Magnoliopsida > Poales > Poaceae > Eleusine > Eleusine indica. The sequence continues at coordinate 29,740,268 of CM059497.1, forward strand.
AAAGACAGGAGAATGGCGAGGAGCGAGTCACGAATTAGTTCTTTTTAACCTTTTTATCTAATATTTTTAATAGAGTAATGCTAGAGCTACTTAGGGAATCTACTAAAAACTCTATGACACGTAGCTCATAAAACGTGGTGCAAACCTAACAACTGTCCAGACCCGCTAATCTCGTGTTTATTAATACTGAATGACAGTTTTTAAATTAATAATTAATACAAAACAATTTGATGCATAATGAGTTATCCTTGAATCAAAATATTAGTTTTGAAATCCTTGCCAAAATCATCAAACATGATACATCAAGATTTAAGTTTACTCATAAAAAATAAAAATTAAGATTTGTATGTATTGATTAAGGAGGTTGTATATTATTTTGGACAAATGGGCAATATATAGTTTATTGATTTTGTTAGAGATAAAGAGATTGATGTTTCTAATTAATTTTCTCTGATACATGTTAACGTGACGATTAAAGAAAACCAGTCACTCTATCGAGATTTATTCACGGCAATAGACATAGGGTAGTTCATCTATGATGATTTCTATGTAGGATTGGGGTATGCGCGAGATCGAGAGACGATGGTAATACAAGACGCCGATTTAGATAGGTTCGGACCTCTTAGAGGATAATAACCCTACATCCTGTGTTATGTGATATATATATTGATATGTCTAGATCGTAGATCTAGACGAGAAGGGTAGACCTAGACGTTGATATCTAGTTCTATGTTGTATGTTTGTCTCTTGAGGAAGGTCCCTGCCCCTCCTTATATATCCGGGGGGACAGGGTTACATGGCGGAGTCCTTATGTTTGTCTCTTGAGAGAGGTCCCTGCCCCTCCTTATATATCCGGAGGGACAGAGTTACATGGCGGAGTCCTAGTCGGTCTACTATACATATCTAAGTAGGAGTCTATCTTTACTTTCCTTGTATGAGAGGTATCCCGGGTGCATGTCATCGACAGAAGCCCCCGAGAGTCTTGCAAGCTTGATGATAATCTTTAGCAGCTTTCCGACTGGTTTGTGCCATACAGAATACTTCAGCTTTATATTAGCGAGCTTATAAGGGTCTCAAAGATCAAATCGTCTTCAAGAATATTGCTAGTGCACCTAATTAGGTATAGCCCCCGACTCTTGTATCATTTGGAAACTGCAAATAATACAAGAGTCCAAAACAAGAATAGTCGTGTTGGCTCTCTTTAAGGAAAAAATCGCTCGAATAATCAAATTCGAGTGATAAATAGCTCAGTAGAGTGACATCAATCACTACCGAGTGATAAATGATTCAAACGAGTGACTTCAATCACCACTGATTGGTAGATGACTCAAACCAATGGTCGAGTGGCAGCCGCGCTTAACTCAGAATATCATGTCAAGAGGCAGCGACACTCAACTCAAGACGAGAAGGTTGAGTGAAGAAGGCAACCGAGGTTGTTGTAGCCGCCGACCGCTGATGTAGTAGAAATCATTGTGATGACCGAATGACACCGATGATCTAATATGTGGCCGACCGATGGTGGCGGTCAGATGTGATGTAGCAGACCGATGGTGACAGTCAGAGCTGGTGTAGCTGACCGATGAAGGCAATCGGTGCTGGTGTAGCCAACCGATGAAGATAGTCGAAACTGGCATGGTCGACCGATGAAGGTGGTCGGAGCTGTTAGCCGACTGATGAAAGCGATCGGAACTCACTCTATGTTGAGTGGTATATCCGCCTATCCGTCATAGATGTTTCTGACAATAAAGAAAATTAGAATAATTAGTTATAATTAATATTGTTTGATTGGAAACTTATTTTTATAAGTCAAACAAATCAGTCGACTGAAAAGTCAAATCTGCATCTATTTTTCTCCTTTAAGTAGACCGACTGGTGCCTAGCAACTAGCTCGCGCGTTAGCAACCAGACTGATCCACGGAAGGATACTCAGGACAAAATATAAAAAGCTCGGAGCTCAGTCTGCCGTAACAATATCGGTCATAATTATTCTCGCGTAGCAATCAGAACCAGTCGATACATGACCTCTCGCAACTTTGGCTCTGGATTTAGTGTAGTGGTAGTCTGACGCGTAGCTAAAAAATTATATGTCTTAGTTGTTTATAGACGTAAGACAAAAAATAAGACCAAATCGTAAAATAAGATGCAATGTATCGGTCGAGGATAAAGCCAAAAAGAGTGAAAATTAGAACAAACAATATGGGGGCATAATGGTGTCAGGACTGAAGCGCTACTGAAAGGTCACCGACCGACATGGGTCATATGGTGTCAGAGCCGAGGCACTACTGAAAGGTCACCGACCGACATATATACTGCTAGATTCACATAAAAATGGGAGAACACGTGTATAGTACATAAATAGCCCCTGACTCGATTTTTTAATGCGAAGAATTAAAGAACCAAGACAATATAAAGACGAATAAAGCCATAAATAAGAGCACTAATTAAAAAACCCAACTTTACTCATCAAAAATCCTACGACCTTCTGTTTAGAAAACAGAGATAAGCGGTGGTGGGAAAAAAGTATGAAGGACATGAGCCCAAAATCTTGAAAATAAATCGAAAAAGTATAAAGATACTTAACTTTGTTATTCGGCGAGTTGAAGAGGAGCCCTCGAGCATGCCGATGTGGTTGGTGAGCGGACAAACATCGAACTGGTTGACCGAGACGCTGAATCGTCGAACGTGTCGCCAAGTAGCCGAGTGGCTAAAAACACCGAAGCGCCAAGTCGTCAAAAGCGGCGCCGTGCAGCGATATTGTCAGTTGTCCGAGTCATCGAGTCATGACAATGTTGTCGAGTGGCGCAGTTGTCGGGTCATCGTCGAGTAGCCCCCGGCCATGCCCCTGTGGCCGCTGAGCGGTTGAACCGTCGAGTCGTGACGATGTCGTCAAATCGTCGGTAGGCGTCATCGTAGTGGATGATGTCGTCGAGTCATCATGTCACGATGACATTGTCGAACAACCGAGTCGCGGTGACGTTGTCGAGTGACCCACTCCACTGAAGCGTCTTGACGAAGACATTGTCGTAGAGGGCTAGTGCCGATGAAGTCGAGTAGACCTGAACCAGCAGCTTGCTCAGACCACCATGACGATGAGATGCTCGATGAGCATGTTGGACACCGTGCTATGTTGACTGCGAACCACAAAGACAGGTTCGAAGTTGATGACAAAGCCGGTCTCCAGTAACTCCCACACATGTAACAAAAAAGCATTACGTGATGAGTATTAGACTAACCAAATTGATTAGCGTATAGCACTAGAAATATAATATGGAAAGGTCAAAAGGAATAAAACTTCCCTGTTACGTATGCATGTACGAATCCTTCCAGAGTTGAAATCCGACTCAGGTGGCTGTGTCCCGATGCCATTGAGGTGGCGCCCAGGCAACATGACCTGAAGCCGAGTCAGAGACAAGTTATAGTGGACCTGAACTCGTAAGTCCTGATTGCTGGCTGAATTGCCGAGCCGCCGTGACGTCCAGTTGCCGAGTCGTGGAGACTCGAGACAGAGCTGAACCTTGGACTCGTCTCCTGCTTTCGTGAAGTCTTTGGAGTATTGCACTCGGCGTTGGTTTCCACGAAGCTTCCGCGTACAGCCAGGACTCAACAAGTACGTCTAACTTTTTTTAGCCAGACGGATGAACTCGCCGACTCGCCGTGTGTTGATTGCAGCAAGATGATAAAACATGACATCGCGTACGTGCGTGACATCTCCATCATGGATGCATGCATGCAGCCTCGTAGAATGATTGCCTCCCACGCTGGATCGTGAAGATGTTGTCGGCAACTCTGAGCACCGTCTTGATGAAGATGCGACAACTTGTACGATGAGCAGGCGTCGGTCGGCTCTTGATCCAATCTTGAAATAGTAGATTGAGATTATCGAACTCGACATGTCGACAGTCATACTGTCCTTTTCCTGGCACACTAAATGTCGAGATTTATTCTCGATAATAGACATAGAGTAGTTCACCTATGATGATTTCTATGTAGAACAAGGGTATGCGCGAGATCGAGAGATGATGGTAACACAAGACGTCGATTTAGACAGGTTTGGACCTCCCGGAGGATAATAACCCTACGTCCTGTGTTCTATGGTATTTGTATTCATATGTCTAGATTGTAGATCTAGACGAGGAGGATAAACCTAGACGTTGATATCTAGTTCTATGTTGTATGCTTGTTCCTTGAGGGAGGTTCCTTTTCATCTTTATATATCTGGGGGATAGGATTATATAACAGAGTTATAATCGATCTATTATACATATCAAAGTAGGAGTCTATCTCTACTTTCCTTATATGAGAGGTACCCGGATACATGTCATCGACAGACTCCATGCTCGGTCATAGCCCATCCACATCAGCAGTTACGTAGATGTTTTACATAAGTCTAGCATTACCCTTCATGTTCTTTTTTTTACTTGTTCTCTCCTTCCCTCACCTCTTGTCTATCGCAGGGCTTTTAAGGATGTGTAATTTAACGCATGCACATGTAATCTGCGGCTGCATCACTTTCTTTCTGATTTGTTTTCCTTACATGAAAAGACATCAATGCACGGTTTTAGAAGCAACTTTCTGATTTGTTTTGCTTACATGAAAAGACATCAATGCACGGTTTTAGAAGCAACTTTTTTTTTTCGAAGGAACTTTTTTCTCTCTCACACAACTTTTGACACTTATCATAAAGACTATATACCATTGCGCTCTCTCTCTCTCTTTGAAGCTTCTATAGTATTCGATAAATCATCATGTGAATATTTTTTATATAAAATACTTATTAAAATTTGTTACAAAAATACACTATTATGTTATTTACTCTCATAGTATTTATTGAGTCAATGTAACTTTGTCTGTACTTCATATATGTTCTTTATTATTATCTCTTTTTTCTTCATTTCTTACAACTTATCTTTTAAATTTTTAATGTTTAAAGTTAGAATAGCATATATTTATAAACCGAGAGATCACATATGTAATAATTTATATCATCCTCATTAGTGTTAATTTTTTTCTCAAATACATACTTAATGTTAAACACTAAAAAACACTATTTAGTGACAGTAGAAAACCGTCTACAGTGGCAACACCAACCTCCTGCCACTAGACTCGTTGGGCTAGGCCGAACCCAATCCATCTAGCCCTAGCCATCGTCGTCGCGTGCCAGGAGGTCGAGCAACAACGCCGCCCGTGATCTAGCCATCATTTTCACCGCTAGAAGCCAAGCCCCTCCCCCCCCCCCCCCCCCCGCCACCGTCTGCGCTTGAATCTGAGCTCGCCACCGTCAGATCCGCCTAGGACCAATCGGTCTACGTGCGGGGAGGCCGGATCCGTGCGTGGGGAGGGAGGCATTCAACTTGACGCCTACGTACGCGCGAAGGAGGGCAGGCGGCCAACTCGGCGTGCGTGGAGGAGGCGGCGACCGACTCAGTATGCATGGAGGAGGGTGGCTGCGGCGCCCGCGCACGCACGGAGGCGGGTGACGCGACGCCTGCATGGGGGGGGGGGTGAGAGAGGAGAGAGGGGACAGGGGGAAAGGAGTAGGTGGCGCTACATGGGGAAGTGAGTGAGAGAAAGACGACGTCGTGGGAGAGAAGGAAGGAAAGAAAATGGAGCCACCGGAAAGCTAGAGTTTGTTTTTATACTTGATATTGATTTGGATTGAAAATGTGTCTGCGAGTCCAATAAAAGAGCTGATAGGCCTAGGAAGCTTCTAGTAATGGCTTGCTGATATTAGCCACCACATTGGTGTCTGACATCATCAATCACCGTCACGGGTTCGATTCCCAGCAATCACCACCACTGGGAATCAAACCTAGTGAAGGTGAATAAATCCCGGTGGTCTCCTTGGACTCCTAGTGGCGGGTTGAACCTCCACTGCCACTGAGGAAAAAATTCCCGGTGTCATTATAGGGTGTTTCTATACTAGTGAAATTTTCAGGGAATTTCAGACTGATTCTCAAGTCTCTTTATCCGGTTTCTATAATTTGTCGATGAGAAATACAGACATGAAATTTATGATGAAAACAAATGGTGAGTGTTTTACTATTTTCTTTTTCCAATTTCTTGATTTTTGGATCATTTTGTAATGTAGAATTCAATCATTTTGAATAGACGCCAGATCAACAATTGGTATAACGCCTTGCAAAAAACACGACGGGATTGTGGCATGACCGGTTGCTCTTTTCTTGGGCATGTAAAGACACTAGTACTTCTGTAGATATCAAATCGCTCTCACCCTCATCTGACGCTAGTGTATCAAATCACTCCCACCTTCGGTGGAGGAGAGGAAGAATGTGACGGAATCTTTCGCAACATGGGGGTTGTTTGGATGAATACCAACACATGCCTTACCATTTACCAACATTTGGTCGCGCCCACATTATTGGCTGTCATTTGGTTCTTTTCCAAGATTTGACCACGCCAATGAAAATTTGATAAGCTTAGTTCAAGTCCTAGCAAAACCATGGCACAGACTATACTTGTCCAAGTGGGCCGGCATGAGGCCCGCCTATTTTGGCCCGGCCCGAGCATGGCCCGGCACAATGCTTGACGGGCTGTGCCTAGGCCCAGCGATAGGTCCGTCGGGCCGGCCCGAGCACGGCCCGTCTAGCCTGTGCAATAGCCCGTAAGGCACGGCCTGGCCCATCATGACCCGTCAAATAAAATAATTAATATTTTAATATTTACATTAAAAATTAATTTTTTTTAGTTTGAATTTATTAATAGAAAATATTTTTTTACATAAATATTTAAATTTTAAAGAAAAATTGCGTATATAAAATTTAATCGGGCTTCGGGCTAGTCTGACCCGAATAGCTAGTCGGGCCGGCCTGGCCCGTGTAAGACGAGCCGTGCTGTGCTTAGGCTTGGGCGCAGGCCCATCGGGCCGGCACGGCATGACCCGTTAAGCAGACGGGTCGTCCCGGCCCGTTGGCCAGGTATAGCACAGACGCAGGCGAGTAAAACGACCGCCAAATTTTGGTGCAGCTGCTGCCCCTCAACCTTTTGACGTGTTAATCATTGAGTAGATGGCACATATCTCAAGGTTGTCAGACTAAGTATGTTTAAACGGTATTATTTCTTAAGTAATGCATCTAATTCAATAGCATGTGGACCCTACATATCATAGTAACAATGATAGTAAAAATTGGCAAGGTTATAATCCAAACACTTTGTTACCAATGTTTTGGTGTTATCGTCATGTTGGTAACACCAAGATTTGGTAAGATACACATTAGATAGCATTCAAATAGCCCCATGGTGCCTGTAGTAGTACGATTTCATTGTGCTGAGATTAGATGGCAAAGGAGGGCACGCTGCTCAGGGAGCATCTCAAGTTCCCAATTTGGCTATGTAGGGTTTGAATTCAATTGGTCATCTCAGAATAGTAGAAAACTTTGTTAAATTCTCCAAGAGGAAAGATATATAATCTCTACTATCTATTATTTACAGTGGCGCCGTCCGCCTCCGTTTTCTGCCTTGACAACTTTTTTTCCGTTCGTTTGACACCGAGTCGGTAAAGAAAAAGTAAATCAGGTGACAGAAGTTTTCCTTTTTTCCTTCAGATGCTAGCCTGCTACGTACCTGCCGAACTGTCCTGAAGTAGGCGCCGCTCATCCGCTGCCGTGAAGGAGCGAAAGTTGCACCCCAACGAGATCGAGTCGCCCCTGCCCTGATTGTGCCTGTATGGTATCCTGCCGGATCATGTCGGAACCGCTTCGATTTGCCACCAGTAGGCCAGAGAGAGAGAGGGAGAGAAAGCTAATTGCTGCTGCCGAGGACGACGATGATGGGAGGCGGCTCAACTCCAGTGTAATAAACATACACAATGATGATTATATACTCAAGTGTACTTCCTCCATACTTCAATTAAATGTCGTTTTAAACATAATTTAGCATACCAAGACATAATTAATTAGGGGGCAGTTTTCCCTCTATGCCCTTATTAAATGTCCGTGCGGAGCTACTGTAGTTAGTAATTACTCTCCTCTTGAGTGGCTAGCGTGGGTCACCTAAAGTCTAGAGGGTTGCAGTTCAATTCCTGGTAGGTGCATTTTTTTAGCATTGCTTTGCATGGACGTGATTTTGCATGGCGCTGTGCGTGACCGCCAGTTTTTTTCGTTTTGTTGCTCCCGCGCGCGCGCCAGTTTTGTGAGCAATAACTTTTTACATGAACGCGCGCGTAGCTGGCGCCCAGGCGCCTGCTCGGTTTCCCTGACTGTCTTGCACTTTATTTAAGCGGCAAAACACAGCTGCTGTGTGCAACACTGGAAGCATGGCGCACTCATAGGGGAGTGCCAATGGTAATGTTCTACTCCTCATCCTCTTCATTCATTTGCTTTTTTTTTTTTTGCCAAGATTTAAGCAATGTGTTTCAGTAGGCTTGAATATGGCGGAAGATGTCCATCATCAGTTTGTTAGTCACGGAGGCAGCCTCCACCTACTACTTGTGCGTTTTCTTCTGAATACGGTTAGCTATTTTCTAGAATTTTTCACTGTTCGAGAATCTAAATACCACCCTTCTATTGGTGGACGTATTTTGTTAGATGCATTTGATTTGAACTTGCCACCACTAGATGAGGATGATGGTGTCATGGACTTGACTGTACCACCGGCTCAAGGTAGAAATGGATTATTTTGAGATTTTTTGTAGTCATGCTATTAGTAAAAAAGCAAACATTATTGTCAGATTATTGTATTCGTGATTTATGTAGGTGCAGCGGGTAGAAGGAAAGAATGTGTAAAAGAACAAACACAGCAAGTTTACCAAGCTTTGTTGGCTAGAAGCAAAAATAGCATTCTTGGTAAGCACCACACTAAAGAAGTTGCTGCACAGTTTGGTTTACATGTTCATACCGTTCAGCGCTTATGGTATAATGGTAAACAACAATTGGCTGAAGGCACTCCGGTTGATGTTTCTAGTCGAAAGAGAGGTCGAGTAGGTCGTAAGCCATTTGTTGTTGATTTAGAGAGGTTGCGCAACATTTCCCTCAAAGAGAGAATGACCATAGAAGATGTGAGTAAAAGACTAGGCATAAGCAAAGCTCTCATTCAAAAGTACATGAAGAAAGGTCTTATTAAGCGCCACTCGAATAGCATAAAACTCTACTTAACAGATGCAAACAAGAAGGCTCGGTTAAAGTGGTGTGTAGACATGATTGAACCTAATAGCTTCCCAACTGATCCAAGGTTCAAGGATTTATTCGATCATGTTTTCATTGATGAGAAATGGTTCTTTTTAGCTCAAAAATCAGAGAATTATTACTTGCTTCCCGATGAAGATGATCCTCATCGGACATGCAAGAGCAAGAACTACATACCTAGACTTATGTTCTTGTGTGTGACTGCTCGGCCAAGGTTTAGAAATGGAGTTTGTATTTTTTGATGGCAAGATTGGTTGCTTCCCGCTTGTGACTTACGAACAAGCTCAAAGGAGTAGTGTAAATCGGCCAGCTAGGACATGGGTAGTAAAGCCAATCACTTCGATAACTAGAGATGTTATTAGAGAATTCATGCTTGAGAAGGTTTTGCCGGCCATTCGTGCAAAGTGGCCGCATGAAGATATCAACAAACCAATCTACATCGTGAAGACAATGCACCATCCCATTTGGAAAACGATGATCCTCTATTTTGTAATGCTGCTAAGGAAGATGGATTTGACATTAGACTAGTTTGCCAACCCGCCAATTCACCGGATCTCAACATTCTTGACTTGGGATTCTTTCGTGCAATTCAATCCATTCAATATAAGAAGTGTGCTAAAACTATTGAAGACCTTGTTCCAGTGGTGCAAGAGGTAAACTTTAAGTGAATTATCCAAAATTTTTCAATTCATGATATTATTTTGAACTACTAACTTCACACATGAACAGGCATTTCATGAGTACGATCCACACAAGGCGAACAAAATTTATCTAACTTTGCAAGGTGTTATGAAGGAGATCATGAAGGTTCATGGTTCAAATAAGATCAAAATTCCACATATGTCAAAAGGAAGACTAGAGAGGCAAGGGAGGCTTCCTGTGCACATCGCTTGTGAGACATCGCTCGTCTTAGAAGCTAAGGCCAAGCTAGCTGATTGACTTAGTAGAATCACTTGTATGCTCGTAAAATCACTTGTTTTTTTTTTTTGGCACTGATGCTAAATTTTGTTACATGCGATTGACTCGATTCCTACGGATATGTCCTTGTCCAATCCATAATAGAGTTGTGGCAGCCTTAGTGACATGAACATCGTTGAGTCCATAACACGAAGGAAACAAAATAGGTTGAAACAACTCTACAGCTTGTTTCACATCGTGAAGCTCTTTGCTATGATCAAACCTGCACACATTTGTAGATGCGAATTCCTCAAGTGCGAGAGCAGCGGCAGCAGCTTCATCGTCCTCCTCTTTATCGGCCTTGTCACCCTCCTCGGCGGCGTCTTCGCCGTCTTCCTCCTCTACGCCCGCCACGACGTTCTCCTCATCAGCGGCCTCGTATTCCTCCTCCGCAGCGGCATGGTCGCCCTCTCTGCACCGGCTTCATCCTCCTCCTCCGCAGCGGCATGGTCGCCCTCCTCTGCGGCGGCTTCGTCCTCCTCCTCCGCAGCGGCATGGTCGCCCTCCTCTGCGGCGGCTTCGTTGTCCTCCTCCGCAGCGGCATGGTCGCCCTCCTCTGCGTACTCATCTTCTTCCTCGGAATCCGGAACCATGACGGCCTCGACCATGGCTGCAGCAGCGGGATGGAGCGACATGCAGCAGCGAGATGGATCGATAAGGGGCTGCAGCAGCGAATGGAGGAGGAAGCCAGCAAGGTTTAATCGATGGCCATGGCTGCAGCAGCGTTTTGTAGGACGAGGGAGCCAGCAAGGGGCTGCAAGGTTGAACAAAACACCCGTTTTGATTGCCTTGGGGCTGAGCGCGGTTGTGAATCGATGAGTTCACGGAGTCATAATGTAGACCTCGGGACTGCACGGAAAGACTGCAGAAACGAGGAGGCCACGGGGGTATTTCCGTCTCAATACGCTGCCTTTCGCCCAGGACGACATCCTTTCATAAAACTGAACCCAGGCCCAGGACGACATCTAATACTAGTATAGAGGGAGTAAGCCTCTTCCATCGTTTCCCAGCCATTTTAGTATGCACAATTACTCGGTCCTTAATCAATTTAACTCATCAATGCAAACTCCCTCTGCTGATCGCCTCTTTCGATAAATTAAAATCATGCATGCAGGCTTATCCTCCTATAACATGATGTTGTTGTGTGCAGATTGTTGAACAGACTATGTTCCATATACAACAATAATGTTTAACGATGACCGGTCCAACAACTAGCATTGCAAGTTTAACAACTGTATTAGTTATTTAAGTTTGCCAGATAAACAATGACTTTTGATCTTTAGTTAAGAGCATGTGCAAGAACAAGACAGACCTTACCACTCAAAACTGTAATTATACATTGTTAATTAATATGTTAACAGAAAATATGCAATTATAGGTAATAATACAAAGTTTACGGCGGTTGAGAAAAGGGAGCAGATGAGCTCTTCCTACCATCTAGAATGGAACCTACGGAATTATAGAAAAAAGAACTCGATAATGACATGAGAGGGGCCACAACCGGACAACCGACGGTGGGAAACAACACACATCGTGAACTCACGATGTGGATAGCAATGCTCAATTTGTGTGTTAACGGTTGAAAATTATATTTCTATCTTACTATTTTGATCTTTGTATATTCAAGGTACACAATAATATTGATATTTTTATTATTCATGGCCTTTATATGTGGAGTTGATAAGTACGTATATAACCCAAAAAATTAGAAAGACACTTGGCTTCTAACCTTCACGCAACACTCTCCCCCTTTTCAGAGCTAGGCACGCCTACTCTCTCTTCGTCGGATCTGGCCGCCCTTTTCGTTGGGCGGCCATAAGGCAGTGTCATGGGCTACGAGCAGACCAACGGGCTCTGCTCTTTTTTTTGGGTGGTTGATGGATAGTGACGTGTGAAGATGTCATCCGCCACTACTAATATTTTGTTAGCTACGGTTGATCCCGTCCACATATCGTCCGCCGCTACAAGCTTTTATTTTTAGCTACAAGAATGTAGCAGCGGGTCGGCTAACCCGTCGTTACAGTAGGTTTTGGCCTGCTGCTATAGATCATTTTTGTAGTAGTATTTCCATAGCAACGTATAGACACTTTGCTAGTTTATTTTATAATTATGACAAGAGTTTTCCTGCACTGGCAGGATAACCAGGGAATAACAGGCTTTCGGCAGTTGTTACGGAAATTTAACTGTTCCTGTTGCTGACTTCAGCCACTTTTACATTGCTATTTAGTACTCCCTCTGTCCCAGTTCAAGTTTCATTATAGGATTTAAACATCGAAATAAGCTATGGAGATAAAAGACCAGAATGTCTTATTGATTTCTCCGCCGACCCTGTCGATCCATCCCTCGTTCTGCTTCCACAGCTCAATGCAAATGTCGCCAGCAAGAAGACGGAGACCAGGTCGCCATATGAGATCGGTGACGAGGTCGAGGGAGCATACCAATAGCTCGTCGCATAGGCGCTCGACTCATTCCTCACGCAGGCCGACCAGCAATCGCTCCGCTCTCCCATTGTAGCATGCAGGCCGACCAGCAGTCGCTCGGCCAAGCCGCTTTGCATCATCGCGCGCAAGTCCAAAGGGACATCCCTTCAAAGATCTCCGTACAATCTCCATTATGGATTTTTTTAGAGAGCTGTACTCATACGGGGAGCTCGGGATTGTGAGATTTGGTTGGGGACAAGGTGGGCGAGGCAGGGAATCATGTGGGGATGAAGGGAAACTGGGTGAGATGAGATTTTTGCTATTCTACTGTTGGAACCAGAGGGCTTCTCTCTTATATAATTCAAACATTGAGCTTCTCTCTTTTTCTATTATACTATTAATTTTTTTCTCTCCTTTACCACTTGTTAACACATAATTATAATTTACCTATAATAACAGTTACTGGGCATATGAAAGTGTAAGGACCAAAGGCGTACCGAGAGGGGGGGGGGGGAGGGGGGTTGAATCAGTAAACCGATCACGAATCCGAATACTTCAATTTACACTACTATAACCTAGCAATCATTGCAACCTAACAATTCTAGTAGGCCAAGACCCTACACATGCTAGTGTTCATGATGAGTACGAAATGCGGAAGCTAAACACACTAGCCTATGTAAGCCATAAGTCATCCTACTAACAAGAGCACACAAATATGGAATAGTAAAGAGGGGTCAAGTAATGCTTATGATTTTTTTCCGAGGTCTCGGAAGGATGACGCCTTCCCCTACTCCTCGTTGGACCACTCCCGTCGGAGTGCCGGTTCCTCCCGCCACCAAGTGAAGTTCTCGCCCACGAACCCACAATCACTCCCAGAGTGAAGACACGATGTGCGTCACCTCTGCCACCAAGGCACAAGCTCGCATCCCTCGAGAACTTGCCGGACTCCCCGAGCCGACACGGGCGCTCACTAGCAATGCCCCTTTCACCGGCAGGCTCAAACCGGGTACAAACATGTGATGGCCTTCACAACCAATCACGATAGGCTCGATCACCGACACCTAACCGGTCTGGATCTCACTATAGAACAAGAGTAACAACCTAGATCACACCCTCAAGGACACCCTAGTCTTAGATGTGCATCAATGCTCAAGTTACTCTCACTAGCACTCTCAAGATATGCAATATCTCCTCCTAGTGCTCTCTTCTTTTCCTCTTGGCTCTTATCAAATGCTCCAAGCAATTCCACTGGCCAAGAGTGGTCTCCAAGATCCCAGTAATGAAGTTATATAGGTTTCCAACCTCAAACTAGCCGTTGCTCTATGAAATCATCTCTCTGGGCTCCATTGATCGGACTGTCCGGTCATTGCTAGACCTAAGAAACCATGTGGATATGTGTCATGGTTTATAATATGTGATGAGTAATTGACATTGGATGAATTCGGTGTTTGAGTTAAAATGCGAGAATTTGAGGATTGCATGAGTTTATACATGTCATGGTTTTGACTAACCGGAGTTGGTGAAGATATTGGTGAAGTTATAGTATATGGAAAATGTGTTTGCTTATCTCATGGTATGTAGGTCACAGGAGTCAACTTAGCGGTCAACGACGAGAGGATCGGGCACAAGTAGGAGACTTGAGGCCGAACGATCGGGAGGCTGGGTGAAGTTAAGAGTGATCCATACCGTACACACGAAGAGGCAAGAAGCACGGACGGTTTCACGATTGAGCCTCAAAACCGTGGGTGGTGATCAAGACGGTAGGGTTGACCAAGTCAAAGGTGATTGGGCATCGGTGCAAGTAGAGGCTTCTAATGGACCGGAGGCGTGAGAGACTTGCCGACGAACAGGATCACGGGACGAGGTGACACGCGTCAAGATCAAGAAGTCGCGCTTTGAGAAGCGTGCAAGGCAGTTTTTCGGTTTGGGCCCCAAAACCGGTGGCGGCGATTGGAGGTGCACGTGGCACCAGCGCGGAGTTTGCGTCGAGGCGAAACAAAGTCGTGAAGGGCTCAATGGCGTTCGAGCGAAGAGAAAAAAGATGGACGATTATGCTCCTGGTGGTAGGTGGCAGTGTATGGTAGGTGAGAGGTAGGATGGTCTTTAGGACAACCTCTAGGCCTATATAAGGAGAGGTAAGGCTGGTGGAAGAGGTGCCTCTCTTTCCCTTAGTCTTGCTTTAGGTCTTCATTCAAAGTGTTATGAGAGGTCTTTTTGTAATAGAGGAGAGGAGTGGGTGTGTGAGAGACATCTCTTAATCTTCTAAATAGTAGGAGGAAGAGGGTGGCTACCTAGCCATGTATCCATGTATCTTGACTTGATGAATTAATGATATGAGATTCAAATTCATGCTCAAGTTCTTCCTCTCTCCCTAAATCCCGAATTTCTCTTTTTCTTTATTTTTGGAGCTATTTTTGTGAGAATTTTCGATCTCATTTTTATGTGAGTTTTTGGTCGAATTTCTTGAGTATCTTGGTGTTGTGATGATCTAGAACACTCCTATATGGGTCCTTGACCGAATCAAGAGTTCTAGCACCTTCGATTTCAAAGATTTCTCAAGTTTCCCCTTTTTGGTGTTCTTGACACGAGATCTTAAATTTATGATGATTCCTTGTGCTATTTGAGTGGATCTCTTTAGAGTAGAGTCGTGTTGTCTTGTGGATGATCTGGTTCAAATTTTGTGATTTTTGCAGTTCGTTTGGTAGGGTTTTAGCAATTTTCTTTCTGAAACAGAGCTACTATTTTGTCCAGGACAAAACTTCCGTCGCCATGATGGAACTTCCGTCAAGGACCACGGAACTTCCATGAGTGATAGAACTTCCGTCGCCCGGAACTTCCGTGACTGACAGAACCTTTGTTGTGAACTTCGGAACTTCCTCTGGGCATCACGGAACTTCTGTTAAGCTTAGTTTTGTGATTTCTCGGATCTTCCTTGTTTCCTTTTTGTCCCTCTTGAGGCTTTTGCTATGTGTCCTTTTGGTTTGAGTCATTTCTAGGGTTAGCACATCACAGGTTGAGTCATAGGCCAAGTTCTTGTGAAGAATTTTAATTGGCTCCTATTCACCCCCCCCTCTGATCGCCTTCTCGGTCCTTCAATTGGTATCAGAGCCGGTTTGATCACTAGTTGACTTTCACCAGCTTTGTGATCCGATGGCAACATGGAGAAGCGTGCGGTCAAGCTTTGGATGTTTGATGGAGAGGACTTTCCCTACTGGAAGTCACGGACCAAGGCTTATCTCTTAAGCCAAGGACGTGCAATTTGGGAGATAATTGAGCAGGAGTATGACATACCAGAAGACCTCAACACTGCAGCTGCAGGTGAGTTAATCAAGTACAAAAACAACTCCAAAGTTGTTAATATTCTGCTTTCTACTCTAGGTAGGAATGAACATGATCGTGTTGCACATCTTGAAACTGCTCATGCAATTTGGGATAAGCTTTGCACGTACCATGGGGGTACCAATGAAGTCAAGTCTATGCATAAGAACTCTTACAATAGACAGTACCAAACCTTTGCACAAAAACCTGGCGAGTCATTAGATGAAACTTTTCATAGGTTTGAGGCAATTTTCTGCAACTTGAGGGCTTATGGTAACCTTGTGTACAATGATAATGATAGAGCTAAACAACTGTTGTATTCACTTGATGAAAATGTTTGGGGGGGTTAAAATTGCTGCTCTGGAGAAAATTGCTGATTTCAATACACTGAACTGTGAGCAACTATATAGCAAGCTAAAATCTCATAAACTATCTAGGAAATCTCATCCTAATCATGTTAATCCTACTTCTTGCATGGCTTTGCTTTCTAGCTCTTAAAAGGGTAGTCATAGTCGTGCTTCTTATAGAACTAACCCCTCACTTGACAAGTCTTCCCGGGAGTTTGCTCTATCTTCTCTTGTTGTAGCTTTCGATGAACAAATGGAGTGCATTCCTGACGAGGAGCTGTCCTTGCTCACAAGGAAGTTTAGGAAGTTCTACAACAACCGAAAGGAGAGAAGAGGAGGTGGTTCAAGAACCTGCTTCGAGTGTGGTGACCCTGGACACTTCATCACCGACTGCCCCAAGAAGAAGAAGAAGCTCGGGTACCACGACAACAACATTGAAGACCTCAAGAAGAAGAAGAACCACTTCTTCAAGCGAAGCAAGAACTCTAAGAAGTTCGCGAGGGCGATCGCATGTGCCTGCATTGCCGCTCTAAGCGACGTCAACCTCGCATCAAGCGATGGCCTTACAAGCTCAGAGGAGGAGGTTGAGAAGCCACGAGTCAAGAGGAAGGAAGACTTCACTGGGTTTTGCTTCATGGCAAAGAATGATCACGACACCGACTCTGGCTCCGACTCCGACACAAGCGAGGTACCTCCCACTCTTGATGAGCTCTCTTCTGAACTTGATCATTTGCGCGATGTTTTGCTCATGCAAGATGATAAGCTTCACAGTGCTATTCGTGAGAGTTGGGAGCTTATGTCTAAGTTAGAGAGTGCTGATTATGAGATCTCCTCGCTTAGGTCCAAGCTTGCCAAAGATGACATTGTTGTTGAGTGAGTCTTGTCAAGTTGTGATGAATGATCTTGCACAGAGGGAAAGTGTGCATGCTCAAGTTGCTAGTCAGCTTGAGAGTGCTCTTAAAGAGCTTGATGAGTTCAAGGCTAGACCAACTCTTTTGGGTGCATGTCAAAAGTGCCCCAAGCTCACTAGTGAGTTGGAAGCTCAAACCCTCAAACTCAAAGAGCTCGAGTCCAAGCTGCTAAATGAGACTCGCTCTAAGGTTCTCCCACCACCATGTGTAGTGTGTGGCTCTCTTAAGGATAAGCTTGTAATAACTAGAGAGGAAAACAAGAACCTAGTTCAAGAAAATGACTACCTCATCTCTCGTCTCCAAAGAACCCTAGTGAGTGAGGAGAAGATTGAGAGTGACTTGGCAAGAGTCAAAGAGAGTGCTTGTAGGTCAACCTACAACTTGGGCTTGGGATTTGAGAGGTGTGACAAAGAGAGTGAAAATGTGGGTAAGTTTGTGCCTAACTCTAGCTACAAGGATGAGGAACAATCCATCAAACCCACTGACACATACTATCCACCAAACCCCAAACCTTCCTTCAACCTAAAGCAAACAGAGAAGCCAAAACCCAAACCTCCTGTGCAAACAAAACCTATCATCGCAAAGGTCACTTGGATGAATTATGTTATAGGCGTAAGAGGATTGAGTGGATGCAAGTTGAATTAACTAGAAATATGCATCATGATGATTTTGTTGATTTTTAGCCTCGCTCTGTTTCTCATGCCTATCGTGGACAGGGTCATCCCTCATATGGTTTTGATTCACAAAACAGAGGCTTTGCGTAGCAGCGCTTTGGCGCTCCATGTTTTCCCCATCATGGTGAACATCGCTCACGTGGATTTGGTTTTCACACAGATAGTTTCTATCCACACAACCCAAGTTTTGAGTCGAGACGCTTTGACAGGTCACGTTTTCCCTATCGTGGTTCTCATCCCACATGTTCGAATGATAATGTGCAAAGAACTATGATGGCTACTACCGGTCATATGGTGAAGTGCTGGATCCCCAAAAGCTTTCTTACTAACCCCAGCACTGAGCCATTGATCTTCCCTTCTCGTTATTTATAGGCAGCAGGTGGAGGCATGGAGAACAAATGGTTGATGGATTCTGGATGTTCGCGCTACATGATCGGAAATGCAAAATGGTTCTCCAGCCTCACTCCCTTGAAGCACCAGGAGTATGTGACCTTTGGAGATGACAAGAGAGGGAGAGTGAAGGCAAGAGGAGCGTTAAAGGTAAATGAAAAATTCACTCTCAAGGATGTTGGTTTGGTTGAGCATCTCAAGTACAATCTTCTCTTTGTTTCTCAGTTGCTTGATATTGGTTTGGAAGTGCGCTTTAAGAAAAATGCTTCTTGTGTTCTTTATTCGGATGGTTCTTTGGTTTGTGGGATTTCTAGCATTGGGAGAGTTTTCCAGGCTGATTTTGCTGTTTCTCCTGGTTCTCACAAGTACTTGTTTGCTCAATCTTCTTCTGAGCTCTAGAAATGGCATATTAGACTTGGTCACATGAGCTTTGACTTGCTTTGTCGCTTGAGTGGCCTAGGTCTGATTCGAGGATTGCCTAAGCTCAAATTTGATAAGGATTTGGTTTGTGCTCCTTGTCATCATGGGAAAATGATTGCCGCTTCTCATCCACCAATTAATTTGGTGATGACTGAATGCCCTGGAGAACTGCTTCGTATGGACACTGTTGGTCCTTCTCGAGTTCGTTTGGGGGGTGGGAAGTGGTATATTCTAGTGATTGTTGACGACTTGTCTTGCTATTCTTGGGTTTACTTTCTTGAAAGCAAGGATAAAGTGTTTCATCACTTTCAGAGCTTAGCTTTGAGGTTGTTCAAGGAACTCCCTAGTGCATTACGAGCAATTCGCAGTGATAATGGCACCGAGTTCAAGAACTCCTCCTTTGATGCTTTCTGCCTTGAGCATGGTATTGAGCACCTTGTGTTCCTTAGCAGAATAGAGTGGTTGAAAGAAAGAATAGAACCTTGGTGGAAATGGCCCGGACGATGCTCGATGAGCATAGGACTCCGAGGCGGTTCTGGGCTGAGGCCATCAGCACTGCTTGCTATCTGTCCAATCGGATTTTCTTGCGCTCAATTCTTAATGTGACTTCCTATGAACTACGTTTTGGGAGGAAGCCATCTGTTTTCCATTTGTGTGCCTTTGGTTACAAGTTCTTTATTCTCAAGTGCGGCAATCTTGATAAGTTTAACTGGAGATCTTCCGATGACATCTTTCTTGGTTACTCTCTTCATGGTCATTCCTACAAAGTTTTGAATTTGGAAACTAACACCATCATAGAGTCCTGCGATGTAACCTTTGATGAATCAAACTCTTGTGCAAGCAATGTGGTTGATACTGCAGGTAGCAGGGAGATGGAGGAGAGTATCTTTGTAGAAGAGGACCTACAAGTCTTGGATGATGAGTCATTCCATCCAACATCCGAGCTTGTTCCTACTGCTTCCACCACTCTAGCAGAGGGTCCAGAAGCTTCTACATCAACCTCAGCTGCTGTTGAGCCTGCTCCAGCCGTGGTTGAGGGGGGAGGTGCACTCTAAGAGAGAGGCCCCTTGCCACATTCAATGTTTGCATCCTCCTCAACAGATGATCGGTAACCTTAATGAGAGGATAACAAGGTCAAGGTCTGCACATATCGCCTGCTTTACCAATTCTCTATTTGATGCCACCTTTGAACCTCGGGATGTTGGACACGCACTATCTGATGAACATTGGGTTAATGCCATGCATGAAGAGTTGGAAAACTTTGAGAGGAACAAAGTGTGGACCCTAGTAGAGCCTTCTATTGGTGTCAATGTCATAGGAACCAAGTGGGTGCTCAAAAACAAGCATGGGGAAGATGGTGTGGTTGTGAGAAACAAGGCCAGGCTTGTTGCTCAGGGCTTTAGCCAAGTTGAGGGTTCAGACTATGGGGAAACCTTTGTTCCTGTTGCACGCATAGAGGCCATTAGGATCTTGCTTGCATTTGTTGCCTCTAAGGGCATTAGACTCTATCAAATGGATATCAAGAGTGCTTTACTAAATGGTTTCATAGAGGAAGAGGTTTATGTGAAACAACCACCTGGCTTTGAGCACCACAAATACCAAACTGAGTGTACAAACTTCAAAAGGCTTTGTACGGGCTAAAGCAAGCCCCTAGGGCATGGTATGCTAGGCTTAAGACCCTCTTGCTAGAGCGCGGGTATGTCATGGGGTGTGTTGACAAAACCTTGTTCACTCTAAAGCATGATAATGACTTTCTAATGGTTCAGATATACGTGGATGATATCATCTTTGGAGGTTCTTCTCATGCTCTTGTGTCTAGATTTCAGGAAGCTATGGAAAGTGAATTTCAGATGTCGATGATGGGCGAGCTCACCTTCTTTCTTGGACTTAAAATCAAGCAGTGCAAGGAAGGCACCTTCATACATCAAGCCAAGTACACGAAGGATCTCCTAAAGAAGTTTGACATGGTCAATGTGAAGCCATTGTCAACACCCATGTCCACTACAACGACACTTGACCCTAATGAAGACTGTGATGCAGTGGACCAAAGGGAGTACAGGAGCATGATCGGCTCTCTCTTGTACTTGACGGCGACACGACCTGACATCCACTTTGCAGTATGTCTTTGTGCTCGCTTTCAAGCCTCCCCAAGGGTGACTCATCGCAAGGCTGTCAAGCATATCTTCAGGTATCTCAAATACATCCTTGAGTTTGGTCTTTGGTACTCTGCATCTTCATCTTTTGATCTCATTGGGTATTCAGATGCTGACTTTGCTGGGTGTAGAATTGATAGGAAGAGCACTTCTGGTACTTGTCATTTCTTGGGTACTTCTTTGATCTGTTGGTCTTCTCTGAAGTAGTCGAGTGTAGCCTAATCCACCACAAAGGCTGAGTATGTTGCTGCTGCTCTCAAATTCTATGGATAGTATCCACCATGAGAGAATATGGGTTAACCTTTAAGGGTGTTCCACTTATGTGTTATAACTCCAGTGCCATATGCTTAGCCAAGAACCCAATCCAACATGGTAAGGTTAAACACATTAATGTGCAATTCCACTTCTTGAGAGACAATGTTGAGAAGGGAGATGTTGAGCTCAAATACATCGATGCCAAAAACCAATTGGCTGATATCCTTACCAAGCACCTAGATGCTTCGCGATTCACTTTTCTTCAGGGGGAGCTTGGTGTTTGCCATCCTTATGGCATCATTTGAGGGGAAGTTGGTGTTCTTTTATATATATGTATCTTATCTTTTTCGCACTGCATCTCATATGTACTATATGCATTGGTAGATGAGCTTTGATTCTTATGCTTTCTTGCATTTCTCTTTGCTTTGATTGAGCTTGAGCTAAGTTGTGTGGATGTGATAGTAATCTCTCATGCTTAGATTTTCTAGATGGCTTGTTATAGACACTTTTGAGTAACTTGCTAACCTTAAAGGTAAACTTAGCTAATCTTGCCTAAACTTGCTCACCATGTGAATAATTGCTTTTATCCTTATCAAAACTTGTATTGAGGCTAGTCTAGAGGATATCTTGGCTTTGGCACCTTGTGTTTGTGAAATGTGGCTTTGCAAATATTTAGCTTATGATGGAACATTGTGGGAACGTTTGTTCCTTTTGCCGCAAAGGCATGCTTATTCTTATGCTTTTAATTTGCAAAATAAGTTGACTGTGCTTTGAAGCCTCGGGGTGTTTGCCGTACCTAGTTGTGCGAACCTCCGCTTGGATTAGAAGTTACATAAAAATGCTAAATCCAAAAATTGTACTTCAAAGCCTCGGGGTGTTTGCCGTACCCAGTCGTGCGACCCTCTGCATGGATTAGAAGTTACATGAGGATCACATAAGAATAATGCTTTTATCTTTTCTTATGAATCTCTGTTGCATATATGAGCGTTTGTAGAGCTTATTTTCTACATATTCTTGTTGCCTTGGTTGAGATTAAGACTGGCTAGATTCTTATAATTCACTTGATTCTTGTTTTGTCTTGGATGGGAGTACTTATACATGTGGTGGCAGCTTTTCTCATGATGAGCAAATTTGATTCTATCTAAGCTAGTCAATCTTTTTGCTTAGCTTGTATAGCTCTTGGTGTTTATGCCTTGCTATCTATTTTTGGTCTTTGTATGACTGTGAGCTATTGCTTTTACACTTCATGACTCTATGTTTATGATTAGCAAGGTTAAATGCTTGCTTGCATAATTGTTGAAGCTCCTTAGTTTTGCATTTTTCATACATCGCATGCTTGTTCTTTTGCTTCTTTGATGAGTTCATTACCAAAGGGGGAGAAAATATTTGGTCATGCACAAATAATGCTAAGAAACTTAAAATGATCCATTTTGCATTACATGAGACCTACCACAAGTTGAGGGGAAGCATATCATGTCCTTGAGCATTTTTCAAGCGCTTTTCACAATCTCTGCGTTCTCGAGTGGCTTTCTTTGTCAACTCTTGGTTTTGTGATCCCTCTTATGCTAGATGGTTACTTTTCACCTTTTCTTTGAGTTTGAGCCATTGGATGTGCTTATTCGGTTTTGCATTTCAAATCTCTAAGCTTTATGCATTTGATGTTGTCAATGTACTCATCAAGGGGGAGATTGAGAAACCATATGGATATGTGCCATAATTTGCAATATGTGATGAGGAATTGACATTGGATGAGTTCGGTGTTTGAGTTGAAATGCGGGAATTTGGGGATTGCATGAGTTTGTGCATGTCATGATTTTAACTAACCGGAGTTGGTGAAGATATTGGTGAAGTTACAGTAGATGGAAAATGTGTTTGCTTGTCTCATGGTGTGTAGGTCAGTGGAGTCAACTTGGCGGTCAACGGCAAGAGGATCGGGCACAAGTAGGAGACTTGGGGCCGGACAATCAGGAGGCTGGGTGAAGTCAAGGGTGATCCATATCGTACACATGGAGAGGCAAGAAGCATGAACGGTTTCGTGGTTGAGCCTCAAAACCGTGGGTGGCGATCACGACGGCGGGGTTGACCAAGTCAAAGGTGATCGGGCGTCGGTGTAAGTAGAGGTTTCCAATGGATCGAAGGAGGGAGAGACTTGCCGACGAGGAGGATCACGGGATGAAGTGACACACGTCAAGATCAGGAAGTCGTGCTTTGAGAAGCGTGCAATACGGTTTCCCGGTTTGGGCCTCAAAATCGGTGGCGGCGATTAGAGGTGCACGTGGCACCATCGAGGAGCTTGCATCGAGGCGAAGCAAAGTCGTGAAGGACTCGATGGCGTTCGGGCGACGAGGAAAAAGATAGACGGTTATACCCCTGGTGGTAGGTGGCAGTGTATTGTAGGTGAGGGGTGGGATGGTCTTTAGGACAACCCCTAGGCCTATATAAGGAGAGGTAGGGCGGGTGGAAGAGGTGTCTCTCTTTCCATTAGCCTTGCTTTAGATCTTCATTCAAAGTGCTAGGAGAGGTCTTTATGTAATAGAGGAGAGGAGTGAGTGCGTGAGAGACATCTCTTGATCTTCCAAATAGTGGGAGGAAGAGGGTGGCCCCCTAGCCATATATCCATGTATCTTGACTTGATGAATCAATGATATGAGATTCAAATTCATGCTCAAGTTCTTCCTCTCTCCCTAAATCCCGAATTTCTCTTTTTCTTTATTTTCGAAGCTATTTTCGTCAAAATTTTCGATCTTATCTTTAGGTGAGTTTTTGGGTCAGATTTCTTGAGGATCTTGGTGCTATGATGAGCTAGAACAATCCTATATGGGTTCTTGACCGAATCAAGAGCTCTAGCACCTTCGATTTCAGAGATTTCTCAAGTTTCCCCTTTTTGGTGTTCTTGGCGCGAGATCTGAAATTCATGATGATTCCTTATGCTATTTGAGTGGATGCTATCTTGTGGATGATCTGGTCCAAATTTCATGATTTTTGTATTTCATTTGATAGGGTTTTGGCAATTTTTCTTTCCGAAACGTAATTGCTGTTCTGTCCAGGACAAAACTTCCGTTGCTAGATGATCTCCTCGTACTGACCGGACCGTCTGGTTAGCTGAACGGACCGTCTGGTCAGACTTTCTCTCTCCATTCCAGAGAGCACCATCTTCTGCACTTCTCTGTCCTGATCAACCTCCATATGGACCGTACCGTCCGGTCTCTACAGGTCTTAGCGCTGATAGACTCCCCGCAGACTTCTCTCTGGTCTCCTAGTGACCGTACAGTCTGGTCTTCACTGACCTCTCAATCCGGTCACTGTGTCCAGAAGCTGAAACTCCTCTTCCTCGCTTGACTTCGTTTTCCGGCTTCTCCACAATCACCTAGTGCCTGTGATTTCCTTAAGCATCCATGCATATCACCGACTAGACATGACTTAAGAGAAATAACCTAGACCCCCTTGATAGTCTAGTTTTTTCTATAGACTCAAAGCGCTAACAACTAGACAAGTGTTCCCAACACTTGCTCCATAGCTTGTCCTTAGTTTTGATCCATCTTCATCAACCCTTGGACTCCATCAAGCACATATGCCTCCATGCTTGTGGTTATTGTCATCAATCATCAAGGCGACCATCATCCATATGATTTGTAGTAGAGTTTAGAGATGATTTTTGCATAAACAACACTCGTATAGATATTAGCCCACAATTTTATAGTTGTTATCTATCACCAAAACATTCATACCTTTAGGATCCAATCATCAATGGTCATGAAGCTTACAGAAAGGACCAAAATACCCTCCATTTTTTCTTGTCCCCGACGGACCTGACCGGATCTAGAATTGATCAATTTTCTCTCTTCTCTCTCATACGCGCTCTCGACTTCTTCCTCTTGGCCGACCGCCGCCACCCTTGTTCCCCAGCTGGCTGGCAAGCTCCCCTACCCGTGGAGCCCCAAAATGGCGAGGGCCCCCGACATAGTAGCCACGACGCGCGACGGCGTCCAGGCGTTGGCCTCGCTCAAACCCTAGCGGCGGTAGTGGGAGAGGCGGGAGAAGAGCAATTGACGACAACTAGAAATTTTTATTGCTTTGTATTCACCTTGCAGGAAAAGAAAACCAAGGAAAAATACCACCAAAGGTGTTGCAATTTGATCTATTTTAGTGGTCAATTTAAGATAAATTTCAAAGCAATTTAATAGCAATAAATTGAGTTTATTCAGCCATTAGCACCCTCCATCAATTCTGAACTGTTATTTACTAATCAAGAGGATTAATAAACGGTTAATGCCATAGTTGGAGTTAATAGACCAGCCATGCTATTAACTACTAATTAGAGAGTGCAATTAGTGAGAAAACGGCTCCTTGAGGGCAGCCGTGCCTATATAAGGTCATGGAGACGTCCGTGTTTCGGGACTAATGATTCATTCCTTTCTACACTCTATATTCCATTGAGAAAACTGTGTTGTGGTGTTGCGCTGCTCCAATCTCGCCGACTCTTTTCCTTGGCGTGCATCGAGGAAGAGAGTGAGAGGAATCTCCAAGCCTCTGCCACCGTGAAGCCCGCACGAGGGGTGGCAATAAGGTTTTTGGGCAGCGCATTTGCGTGGCGGCTTGAAGGTGTTCGACTACGATCCGCGTTGCGTCTTTAACAAGCGTTCAAGGACGATCTATGCTGTCTCATCAACGAGTGTTCGACTGTGATAGAGGGCTGCTGCATAGACGATCTATGACGTCTACATCGACGGTCTACTTCGCCTACGTTTTGCGCTAAATTAAGCGCCGATAAACTCTACGTGAGCCAATGTCTCCCCTGCTTTTAATTGTGTTGATTTACCTGCTGTGAGAGTTAGTTTGCATCGTGTGTTTATATGTGAATGAAATTTGCCTAAAACTAAAATCTGAAAAATAGAATAACACACATTTTTCCAACAAAAGGTTGGTTTCCTAAAAAAGTTTTTACACCAACTATGACTGCCAACATAATTGAACCAGAGGTGCAAGTGTCAACCCAAGAGAGTCCAACTTTGGTAGGAGAGGACAGTTCTTCACAGTCACAAACCATGGTTACTTCAACTCCTACCAAACAAGCAAGACGAACAATTAGGAAGATTACTCCAAGAAAAGCGAAGAGAGATTGATTGATGTCTTCCATGACTATAATGCTATAGTCTTGTATTTTGTAAACTTGTATGAGAAGACATGTAAACAACCATATCATGCCTTCTATTGTTGTTAAGTTTTGGTGCTTGCAAGACATAATTATTGTATGTCCCTAAACGTAAAATATTATTTTATTTATGAAGATGTGCTGCTAAATATTATGATCGGTTGCTCATGTTCATTTTTTAATTTTTTTTAATTTACTTTTGGCTGACCATGTGCGTAAGGGAGAAAACGTGCTCCTGGCGTGTGTGTGTGTGTGAGAGAGAGAGAGAGAGAGTTGAGGGGTATTTCTATCTTTGCATGTACCTTGATAGATGTTAAAATGCTAAAACACTAAACAAGAGGAGAGAATAACTGTTTCATGATAAAAGAGAGAAAGCCATTGTTGAATTGCATAAGAGAGAAGCCCTCTGGTTCCAGTAGTAGAATAGCAAAAATCTCGGGTGAGATAGGTGCTCCAAGAATTGTCGTGTTGGTGGTCTCCATGCAAGCCATGGAGGCGGCATTTGTTTCAGCGATTTGGAGGACAAAGGTTGTGGGTGAGTGAGGAGAGAACGAGTGGATAAGGCTCTGGCTGTGGGAGCGTGGGGTGAGCGGCTAACGGGAAACCTGTCCGGGCCGGTTAGTGAAACCGACCGGTCAACCGGAGAAAACTGAACCTGACACTGTAGCAGTTCGGTTAACTGGTTGGTTTTCTCGGTTAACCAGTTAATTTTCCATCGAACCGAGCCGGCATGGTGCAACGGTTATTTCAACCTTGGCGACTAAACCGACACTTTCTTTGGGACCATTTTTGAACCACGTCACTTTCTTGGGATGGAGGGAGTATTTATGATAATTGACTGAAATCTGAATGAAATACAATCAACAACTGAATAAAAAAACTCGACCTGTCCGGAGAAGAAGGCCCACCCCCCCCCCCCCCCCCCGATGGCTTTTTGTTGAGAAGAGCCTCTCACGCAGGCCGAAAAAAACCCCGAACCCTCCCCCAACCATACATAGGAACTCAGCTAGTCGTGTGAGTTGTGGCGCAAGTCTTTACCTATGCTTTGACTGGGGAGAGTGAGGGGATTTTTTTACACTGCGCGCGCTACAGTACCGTGCAGCTATAGTGCAAAGCACTGTGCACAACAGTACCTAACGCCGCCTAATAACGTGTTTAGCTGTGAATGGTTTCAAAAAATCTACCGAACCTCTGCCAAAATACAGTTGAGTGTTATTTAGGCCCTGTTTGGATCCAGTCAGTTTATTAAAAAAAAACTAGCTTTTTTTAGAAACTAGATTTTAGCAAAAAAATTGGTTTATTTAAACTGAGATGTTTGGATCCTAGTTTTTAGAAACTAGAAACTCACTTTTTTTGTTGGTTAATGACTTGTTTGTCCATTCCTTATTTTAAATTCTCATGCTTCATCCAACGAATCTTGCTTAAAGAGGAATTATTACGACAGTACATGGTCAATAATCATGTTGCACTTCACGTACAAAGAGCGTCACAGTTTCAATAGAACGCGTATTCTTTTAGGGAGAAAAAAGAAGCGCATAACTTCACAGCTCCAGCGTGTCTAGCAGATGGCAAAAGAACCTTGGAGTCTAGTTCACGGTGCGGTGAGGTTTCAATCAAGGCGGACGTTACTGGAGATGACGCCAGGCACCGCAATTCCATTTCCCTCCGGCGAAATCAAGGGCCTGATTGGTTGGCTGTAGGAGGGCCAGCCAGGCTCACGATATGCAGGATGCCATTGATTGGTTGCCAAACTCGTTGCTGGCCAGGTTGATGAGGTGCAAAAACGATTTGATTGGTTGTCTGCCTACGTGTCTTGGCCTGACTGACCAGATGCAAGAAGCACCACTCAGCCTTGCTTGAGGGGAACGAAAATA
Organism: Eleusine indica; assembly: GCA_030378355.1. NCBI lineage: Eukaryota > Viridiplantae > Streptophyta > Magnoliopsida > Poales > Poaceae > Eleusine > Eleusine indica. The sequence goes on from CM059497.1 coordinate 29,768,279, forward strand.
GATTTTGTTTCTCCTGAGCCTGGCTCGCGCACTGTATGATCAAAGCGGGCCTGACTGTCTAGGTGTAGCCTGGTTGGACTGTGAAGGAAACCAATCACGTCCCAAATGTGCGCGCGAGCGGTTGGAACTAAGCAAGTCGATTCGTGCGCGTGCTGCTCTGCAATAGAGCGGTGGTAGTCATAGTAATTCTCAGAAAAAACATCAAAGGCAGTGGATCTTTAGCCAAATAAAAACTAACATTTGCTGGTCTAACTTAAATTATGAGTTTTTTAAAAAATCCATAAATTAGTTTTTAGAAACTGATAAAAAAAACTGATCTGTTTGGAGGCTCTCTAGTTTTTAAAACTTGATTTTTTTAACAAAAACTAGAGGGATTCTAACAGAGCTTTAATCATTTCTTAATAATATACTAATGAACATCTTCCTGACAAGCAATCAGATGTGCACTTCTGAAATCTTGCCTACCGTGTATATATTCTTTTTATGGTGGATTGGCATGTTTCTTTGTCTGTCCTTTTTCTTTGGGGATTTATCTTTTTTTTGAAATCTTTCGGGATTTATATGCATAGGATCTAAGAAAATATTGTCGAGAGATAATCTCGATAGTAGTTCTACGTATGCGTATGAGTATGAAAGTCGATGGACACAGTACACATGGTTTATACAGGTTCGAGCCTCCCAGAGGATAACAACCATACGTCATGTTTGGTGTTTTGTATTGCTAGGATTCGCACTGGGATTACGGTTCTCAATACGAGTTCTGATCTTCATCGAGGACCCCCTGTCCTCCTTATATAACCGAAGGACAGCGGGTTTACATGGTAATCTATTCGGTGGCAGTCATAGTAATTCTCAGAAAAAACATCAAAGGCAGTGGATCTTTAGCCAAATAAAAACTAACATTTGCTGGCCTAACTCAAATTATGAGTTTTTTAAAAATCTATAAACTAATTTTTAGAAACTGGTAAAAAAAACTGGTCTGTTTGGGACTCTCTAGTTTCTAAAAACTGATTTTTTAACAAAAACTATAGGGATCCTAACAGAGCTTTAATCATTTTTTAATAATATACTAATGAACATCTTCCAGACAAGCAATCAGATGTGCATTCTGAAATCTTGCCTACCGTGTATATATTCTTTTTATGGTGGATTGGCATGTTTCTTTGTCTGTCCTTTTTCTTTCGGGATTTATCTTTTTTTTGAAATCTTTCGGGATTTATATGCATAGGCTCTGAGAAAATATTGTCGAGAGATAATCTCGATAGTAGTTCTAGGTATGCGTATGAGTATGAAAGTCGATGGACACAGGACACAGAGTTTATACAGGTTCGGGCCTCCCGGAGGATAACAACCATACGTCATATTTGGTGTTCTTGTATTGCTAGGGTTCGCACTGGGATTAGGGTTCCTAATACGAGTTATGATCTTCATCGAGGACCCCCTGCCCTCCTTATATAACCGAAGGACAACGGGTTTACATGATAATCTATAATTCGGTTACATTTGATTCTATCTATACATCATATTTGTTAATCTAACTTATCGCATACTCTAAATAAATATTTGAGTAGTTATCTTCTGAATCATAATCTCCATCGTATCATAGTCGGGCCCCGGCCCACTCGGCTATATAGCCAAGAGGTATCCCGATTATACATGTCCAACAAATGTTTTTTTAAACACCCTCAGAAAACTCCAGAAAATGGTTACGCCTTTCTCCTTGGAACTGGATTAACTGTACGGCCCGGACAAGTTTTTGTTTGGGCCCGGCCCACGGCACAATTTCACCGGCCGATGTCCTTTCTGCCCAGCTTGACGACATCGTCGACGGTCTGACCTTCGTCTTGAGTCACGCCGTGTACGATTCCGGAACCACCGGGGCTTCGACGTCGCCACCGAAGCCGCCATGAGGAGGGGCGGCGCCACCGCTGCCTCTGCCGCGAGGGCCTTCCGCTCGCGCCTTCTCCCAGATCCAGTCTACAATCCGGTCACTTCTCTCGCTCCCGTCGCTTCGGCGCGCGCCTCCTCTTCCTCTACCCCCTCCGCCGCCGCGTCGAACACCATCGCAGAGGCGGCTGCAGCAGCTGCGGCTGTTTCGCAGCAGGCTGGATCCGTCTCCGACGCGCTGCGGCACTACGGGAGGTGCTACTGGGAGCTCTCCAAAGCCCGCCTCAGGTATGCGGTTTGTCCCCCTTCTCCGACGCGCTGCGGCACTACATAAATTGAATGGCAGGATTTCATTTCTTGCAACTGCATATATCTCGAAGTATAGAACTGTATGGAGTGTTTTCCTCGAGTTTATCTCCCCTTCGTCATTCACGTATTTCGGATCTTAAAACTGAAATCCTAACAGAGTACATATCGTTCATTCCTTACGGTTGAGTCCTAGGAAAAAAAAAGAACTTGGGAGTTTAATGTGCACGTTTGTTAGAATACCGTTGACCAGTTCATTGGAATCAGGCAAAAACTTATTAATACGCCATACATGTGGGGCAATCTGGATACATGCGTATGAATTCATGTTCAAATTAACTCGTTATGATACTCTATTCTGCAAATTTGTTAATCCGTAAAGTGGTTTTATTTAAGGCCAGACTTTTGGATAAAATATAGAGATGGTATTGTAAGTATGTTGGGAAATTTTTAAACAAAATAGACTTCTTATGTCCGTGGTTGACATTACTTTATTTTAAATTCTGCAGAAGCATGTATTCAAATTGCTATAGGCCCTGTTCATTAGAAAGCATGCTGCATTAGCTCACCATAGATATGCTCTATGTCAGAAAGGGGATGGAAAGGAAGAATCTGTTATGCAACATTCCAAGCACATTAGATAGTGTCCAAGTTTAGTTAGAATATGTAAAATAGTGAGGCTGTAGTTGAAAACTCAACCATAGCACTCCCGTGCTTGTCATTTCTTTGATAAGCTAACTCAACATATGAAATCAGAATGATGAAGCAAAGCTCACTTATCAGCAAATAAGTTGTTTCTCTGGATATAGAAAAATGTACCTGCCTACCATTTGTAGTGTCGTTTACACTAAAAACTGCTATTGAAAAACACCATATTATCTGTAAGAAAGAAGAAAAATTGATATTCTTACAATGTCAGCAAAGATTAACTATCTAATCTATGCTTTTGTGTACTGTTACTGTCACCTTATTAGATGTATAAATTGGATTGTGACTCTACATCAAAATTCAACGTAACAACATTTGTAATCATCCATATTTTTCAGACTTTATGCGTATCCAGCTTTGCTCTTGCTAAGAATATTGTAATTCAACATTTAGGACAGACCCAGTGCTGGAAGCTCAATCCATTTTTTGAGAACTTGCCAATCCATTCAGCACGTCACTAATGTTTGGGTCCTTGGGACATGTCAGGGGCAGTGGGCTTTTGAATCCTAAAATTAAAATGCTACAAATTGGGTGGCAAGTCCTCTGTTGTACAATTCATGTTGGATAGTTTAGTTTGCTTTTGACTGATATAGGTCCAGACAATATTTTGATTCTGAATTAACCTTTTTCTGTTTGATTTTGGGGCTCTTTGCAACTGATGACTGAAGTGTCAGTTTCTCTGTTCCATCATTTCTTTATTTAATCTTCCATCTGTCTTTTATGGTTTTTAGTGCTCTTGTTGTGGCAACTTCTGGGGCTGGCTATGTGCTTGGTAGCGGCAACATTGTGGACATTGCTGGACTTTGTTTCACATGCACTGGTACCATGATGGTTGCAGCATCTGCCAATACCCTCAACCAGGTACATGGTTCATATTTTTTGCATGCTAGATTAATGCTCATTATGTTCATCGGCAGGAAACAAATCTTGTTTGCTCGTGATCTTCCATTAACCTTAATATCAATATGCTTAATGTATGCTCCTTCCCATATATGATAATAGTTATTGGATAGACCTGCTTATGTTATGGGATGGCAGTTGGGTCTTTATGGGCCGGCACGGCACTGTAGCATCCTCTAGGGTTAGGTTATCAGGTCTATATAATGAGGGTCAAGGTGTATTAGAGAGACAAGCAGAAAAGAAGAACATTGTCGTAGGTCAGGCCTCCAAAGGAGGCGACTTGCGGGGTTCTTCCTGCTAGCATCTACGCAGTCCACAACAATTGGTATCAGATTCAGCCGTCACCGTCTCCACCATGGCCGGCGGCGACGATCTTGTGGCCTTGACGTTCTCCCAGAAGTTGGATCGCCTCCTCATGTTGTGCGAGAAGCTGCAAACCCAGATCACCGCCATGAGCCGTCAGCTGCCGCCACTTCCTTCGATGCTGCCTCCAGTCGATTCATCGTCGACAAAGCTACAGCCCCCACCAAAGCTGTCGGTAATTGAAGTACCAACAGCACACGCGTGCCTTGTCGTGGAGGCTTCCGCGGTGAAAATCCCATCTGCTCCAAGCCACATGGATAATCACCATGAAGAGGTCGATGAGGCACTTTCCGTGGAGATGCCATCTGCGGCCGCGCCACACCCCCAAGCGGCGGTGATGGTGATGTCCCCAACGTTCCTCCCCACGATCGCCTCTCTCGCATCTCCAATCATTGAGCCAGAGCTGATCAGATCGAAGGCAGCTTCTCTCCGACCTGGACCACATCAGCGCTGCCATAGAGGCGGGGCACAGTGCTGGCTGCGACGACGAGAAGGCGCTCCAGGAGGTGTTGGTCCCCACGCAGATCAGAAAGGCGGCGCAGCGCCGTCTCATCCACGGCATCTTCGTCGATCTGCTGCGGCTGCTCGCTGTGCTGGAGCGCCTGGGTATGCGCCGATGTTCTTCACCAGCAGCACTGCATCAGCGTTCTTCATGCCACAGTTCGTTGTCAAGGAAGGAAAGGATCCCATGTCCTGCCTGTTTCCATGGGAACCAGGAGGAAAATCTGCACACCACGTCAAGGTTGAGATCTACAAGGGAACTGCTGCATGCAAGGCCTCAGATCGTCCATTGCATTTTGGTATGCAATCTAACATGGAAATTGCCCTCGAGCTGGCAGGAGAAGTCTAGGAGGTAGAGGGACAATTCATGCATGCGTCCATGCAGGAGAGGCTACATGCACAGCAGGTGCTGACAGTTCTTTTCTTGAGAATCAAAGGGAAACAGATTCGGATATGTTGCGGCCAGAAACGATTCTGTTTTATTATGGTAGTAGGAAGTGCACGGTGTCCTCACTTTTTGGAAACCAAATCAATTTGTGTGGAGATGCAGGAGATAATCAAGGAACACGAGAAAGATATTTGTTTCAGAGTCTGATATCCTTTCTATCTCCTTCTCTGACGTCCAAGTCATGCCAACAGAAAACTGAGTATTCTGAATATCTTGCGCATGCACGTTTGTTTCCTCCTGGAATCACGACCAGCTTGGAAGATCATGGCCTCCAGGGAGCACCTGCACAAGAAGAATGCCATACCAGGAGTTGCCCATGGCTTCTGACCCAGCTAGCGGACGAGTTGTCTTTCGCTGACGGGAGTAGTATAATGGGCAGCACAATGGTCCTATGGCAAGGCAACAACAGTACGTGGCCTATCTATTTGCATAGGAACCGGGTGGAAGAGGGAAAATAGTGCTTCTTTCCATGCCGTGATGTGTTTCCATGGGAACTAGGAGGTCAACTCTCTAATCTGCTGTGGCAACAGCAGTGTTTCCAGCTGGCTTCTTCTTCAAGTTTGTGCTTCAAACAGCTCTCCTACTTCGGTGTAGTTCAGAATAAGCCTTAAGCTGAGATGTAAAAGGCTTAATTTGAGTCATGTCTTTTATTTGTTAGTTGTAGTCGTCAGGTTTTATTGCAGCTTGTGGGCGAGCTGCTCGTAAGGAGGGTGGAATGTTATGGGCTGGCAGTTGGGTCTTTATGGGCTGGCGCGGCACTGTAGCGGCCCGCTACAGTAGCGGCGGCTACTGTAGCATCCTCTAGGGTTAGGTTATCAGGTCTATATAATGAGGGTCAAGGTGTATTAGAGAGACAAGCAGAAAAGAAGAACATTGTCGTAGGTCAGGCCTCCAAAGGAGGCGACTTGCGGAGTTCTTCCTGCTAGTATCTAGGCAGTCCACAACAGCTTAATATATGTATATTTTGTTATTACGCGCTATCAGAGACCAGTGAATGTGATATACTTTTACAATTCCAGCATAACATTTCTCCTTTACTTTCAGGTGTTTGAGATAAAAAATGATGCTAAAATGAAAAGAACAATGAGGCGGCCCTTGCCATCAGGGCGCATTAGTCCTGCACATGCTGCCATGTGGGCTACAAGTGTTGGAGCTGCAGGAACAGCTTTGCTGGCTTGGAAGGTTCTTATTATCTATTTACATTTTATATACAGGCATAATAGACATTGACTTTTACTGTGTTCAGCTTCAGAAGTAGATACAAAGCAGACACTGGAGCTAAACATTGCATAAATTTGGCAAGGTTTGTGCAGGCTAATGGCTTGGCGGCTGGGCTTGCTGCTTCCAATCTGGTTCTGTATGCATTTGTGTATACTCCATTGAAACAAATACATCCTGTCAATACATGGGTTGGAGCCGTTGTTGGTGCCATTCCACCACTTCTAGGGTATGTATCATGCTCATCACATTTTGTTGACCGCTCTAGTGTGGTTGGAAGCAGTTATTTATTTTTAGAACGACAGTATGTATTTTCTACATGAACCCTGACTTTAGCCAATTAAAGGGCGCAAATAATCCTCAGTAATCAGTTGATGTAGAAGAAAGGCTGTAAGTGGTTCAAATATTAACGTGAAACCAAATTGTAAACCAATACTGAACGAAGTTGACTGTAGTTGTGAATTAGAGAGTCATGATTCTGCACCTTTGGTGTAGTGTCATGGTTCTGGGATTTTGTGATCGAATGGAACAACATCCCTGCTAGTATGACCTGTTTTTCTAGGGTGCATCAAGCCTTGTACTCTATAGGTTGGGCTGCACTTGGGTACAGTCAAAATGTTAGATGCATTTGATATGCTCTTTCTGAATTGATGTCTGTTAGTTTAGCTATATATCATGACTGCATTTAATTTGATATCCATAATGTGAATGACTGTAGAGTGTTTAGAAATTGTCTGTTCAAAACTATGACCCTGAAGTCCTTGACCATGGTTTATGCCTGTCCTTGATGCAGCATCCACCCATCCATGCATTCTTCATTAGATATTGCAAAACATTTGTTGAAACCTTCTAGTATGTGTAATTTTGCTTAATACTGGTATATAATATTGTATTACAATTCTGTTTCTATTTATTGAGTATGTAAATTGAGCTATCTATTAATTTTTACAAGACGAGCCGCCTTTTATTTTGTCTTCTTCTGCAGGTGGGCAGCAGCTTCAACTGAATTGTCACTGAATGCTGCGATTCTCCCTGCCGCATTGTACTATTGGCAGATTCCCCATTTTATGGCACTTGCGTACTTATGTCGTAGTGATTACCTTGCTGGAGGGTAACTCACTAGCTCAGTTCAATCAGAGTATAGTCATTGGTACATCTGGATGTTATTGACGTGATAAAATCCTATTCTAACTTGTAGTGGCTGGCTGCTTGATTCAGGTACCGTATGTTTTCATTTGCTGATCCTACTGGTAAACGGACTGCATGGGTTTCACTCAGAAATTGTTTATACATGCTGCCCTTGGGTTTTTTTGCATACAACTGTAAGTGCTAATCATAATTTTCTAGTATCAATTTTTTAAATTATTTCCATAAATTTGAGATCTTATGGAGGAGCTAATGCTCGCAGGGGGCCTTACTTCTGAGTGGTTTGGTCTTGAAGCATCACTACTAACACTGGGCCTTACCATTGGAGGCCTATCCTTTGTGCTGGAACCAAGTCCGAAAACTGCTAGGAGAATGTTCTATGGTAGCCTGTTGTATCTTCCTGCTTTCATGGCTGGACTCCTGCTACATCGGCTGCCTAACAATCAAAAGGAGCACAATTTGGATGAGAAAAGTGAGCTCGCCGGCGTTCTCTATGGTTCTGATCTGCAGGATGAAGAAAGAGCAAGACAGAAACGTGAAGACAGAAAACATTCTCATGTGCAATCACGCCCTCCAGTTGCGTATGCTTCGGTGGCTCCATTCCCTTTCTTACCAGTACCTATATACGACACTCCACAGTCCACAGGCTCATGATTTCTGAAACCTTCTCCGGTTCTTCCTGCAGTTGGGGCCTGTAGGAGTAGGGTGCTCATGCTTTTTGGCTTTCATGAATTCTTTGCCTCCAGTGGAATCTGTCTTTCTGTTGTTGAAAGTATAGAATAATGGACAAGAAATGGAGCTTTCCTGCGTCTCATCTGAATGTAAAACGTGCTGTTGAGTAACGCAAATACACAGATCAGATCAGAAACATTGCGTATTAGTTTTCATCTGCATTTTTTTGGTTAACATTAATAATGCAGATTTCAACACTCTTATGAAGGATTGGTTTTATTCATGCATACTGAAAATTTTGTAAAATTGCAGTTAAAACGAATGTAAAACCTGCATATTTTTTGTACTTTGATTTGTTTAAATGTCATAAAAGCGCACGCTTCCATCTTATTTAGGAAACTGCACTTGTGTGACAGGCTGGTAGGTGGGGGTGATCTTTGTGTACACTGTCATGTTTTTCGGCTTCTGTTTAGTACTGTACTGTATAGTTTGCGAGAACGTTTTTCTCGACTCGTAACTTGTGCCTGCTCTGAGATCACAAACTGTGCTTCCAACACGAGAGCATAGAAGAGCATCATTACTAGTTACAGCTACCTCAGTATAACTAGTTCCTGCTACCAACGTGACGATATTAATTTGGAGGACTTGTATTTGTTTGTAGTTAGTTTTAAAGGATTTATTAATTTTCAGCTAACTGAAAGTTTGGATAACTTTCAATCAATGCTTTTAGCTATCGAATCTAGATCCAACGGTTTATAATTATTATATAGATAATTCTAAAACAAAGTTAAAATATAAAATAACAAACTATCAACTAAAAGCTATTGATCAATTAAAGACTAAAAAATATGTAGTTTTAATTTTCATGTAGCAAATAATTAAATTGTTTTATATGCCAACTTCATTTACTGTATGTTACTTCAATTGTTTCCTCGGATAGGTTCGCCCGAGAACCGTGATGGGAGTTGTATTTGTAGGAATCTATTGATAGTAAAAAGGAAACTTTTTAATTTTCTTCTTGATGTAACAATTATCAGAATTGATTCACACACGGCGGAAACTTCCGACTAGGACGTACGATCAGTGCAAACTCATGTACTGTAGCTGCTACCGTGCCCTTGATTTGTGCTGGTCGGACGACTGCATAGCAATGCTCAACAATTATATACGAGTTGGAGAAGGAAGTACTGTGAGAATTAAAATTCACCCATGGAGCAGGAGGTGATCAACACAATCAGACAACCAAACAAAAACAGGCTGGTGTAACTTTTTATTGCATTGTTGACAAGGGACGACTGACGAGTCATATAGAATGAGAGATTCATGCGAGACTACCGGTCGGTGTATTTGTCGCTCAGAAGTTCTTTCTGCTTGCCTTTTCTCTCTATCAGGACTATTCAGGTGGAAAAGGATACTGCTCAGCCAGCGTTGTAGCAAACGTTTCCGTTCTCTTTTTCTGCTATACATGCATTTACTTTGTTGCAAATAATTAGTGATTCGGAAGAAAAGTATAGAGAAATTAAAGCACTAGCGCCGCACCCGCTGAGGACGCTCTTCGCAGTTCGCACCCACCTCCTCTTCGACTCTTAAACCCCTGATTTTAGTTTTTTTTTTTGTTAAAAAACAAAAAGCCTCTGAAAACCGAAGGAATTGATTGATCTCTCCCGCACAGTTCCCCCACTCAACCGCGCCGGCCATGGGATCGTTGCCCGGCGGGGCATCCGCCCCTTCCCCCGGTGACCTGGTGACGACGCAGTTGAGCCTGGGCGGCTTCGACGCCACCGTCTCGGCGCGGGACCTCGCCGATTTCCTCGAGTTCGAGGCCGGCCAGGTCTGGCGCTGCCGCGTCAAGACCTCCTGGACCCCGCCGGAATCCCACCCGGATTTCCTCTTCCCCATCGAGGCCGCGGCGTCCCAGGCCACCGCGCCGCCGCCCTACGACCGCGTGCCGCCCCACGCATTCGTCCACTTTGCGCGCCCGGAGGCCGCGCGCCGCGCCGCCGACGCCGCAGGGAGGTCCGAGCTCCTCCTCGCCCGGAAGCCCCTCCGCGCCGCGTCCGCCCCGGAGAGCTCCCTCCGCGCCTCACGCCGCCGCCAGACCGCGCCATTCCGGTTCCCCGGCACGCGGCTTGAAGTCGGGGAGCTCCCGGCCCACGACGCTTTTCTCGCCGCCTGGCACGGCCCAGGATCCAAGCTCGAGTTCTCCGTCGACCCTTTCGACGGATGCTGCCGCTTCGTCTTCGCCCGCGACACGGCGTTCGCTTTCCCGGGCTTCCGCGGGGTCGTCGTCATGCGCTGCGACGTCAAGCTCGAGTTCCCTGTCCGCGACATAGCCGAGGTGCGTGTGTTCCGGACCGACTGCTCGTTGCTCATCCGCCTGTGGGCCGCGCCCTTGGTGTTCTACCGCACGGCGGACGATGACATCTACGAGTCCGTGCCGTTCGACCTCCTCGACGACGACGACCCATGGATACGGACTACCGACATCACCCCGAGCGGCGCAATCGGGCGGTGCGGGGTGTACAGAGTCTCATTCTCGCCGCGATTCTGGCCAAAGATGGAACAGGCTCTAAAGTACATGAGGGATAGGAGGGTGCCATTTCAGGATTGCGGTGGCGGATGGGGCACGAGGCGGGGGCTCACGGTGTGTGATGAGCCAGAGTTTGGGGAGCGAATGCAGGACCTCTTCTTCTGCGTGCAGCATGTCGAGGGGATCAAGTTCCCAGTGCTGTTTCTCGTGAATGCTCTGGTGCACAAGGGAGTAATAAATCAATACCAGCTCACGCCTGAGTTCTATGGTTTGCTGAAAACAAGGGAGGATGATGTGAATTTGGCTGCACTGAGGGAATTTTGGGGAGACAAATCTCATGTGTTCGATGCGTGTAAAAGGCTGAAGAGGTTGCTGGATAGGGTTGCCAAAAATCTAAAACTTCTCCATAACAAGATTGGAAGTGACAACACAGAGGTCAGAAGGCTGGTGATCACACCCACGAAGGCTTATTGTCTGCCACCAGAAGTGGAGCGCTCAAATCGTGTCCTCCGGCATTATCACGAGGTGGCGGACAGATTCTTGAGGGTAGCTTTCATGGATGATGGTATGCAGGTGCTGAACAGTAATGTTCTCAACTTTTCTGCAACGCCAATCGTCAAGGACCTGATGACACACATGTCCCAGCAGAAGACAACAGTGTACAAACGTATTAGAACATTTTTGACAGAGGGCTTCCACATGTGTGGCAGGAGGTACTCTTTTCTTGCATTTTCATCAAACCAGCTCAGGGACAGGTCAGCTTGGTTCTTCGCAGAGGACAGCAAGACAACTGTGGAAAGCATTAGGAAATGGATGGGACGGTTCACAAGTAAGAATGTAGCAAAACATGCAGCTAGGATGGGGCAGTGCTTCTCGTCTACATATGCAACAGTGACGATGCAACCACATGAGGTAAATGAGTGTCTTGAGGAAATAGAGCGTAATGGTTACGTTTTCTCTGATGGAATTGGCAAGATTACGCCGGACCTTGCAATGGAGGTTGCTAAGTCACTTCCATTGACAGATAGTCCCCCATCGGCTTACCAGATTAGGTATGCGGGCTTTAAGGGCGTTATAGCTGTTTGGGAAGGAGAAAATGATGGGATACGACTTTCCCTGAGGCCAAGCATGCACAAGTTTGAGTCTATGCACACTGTGTTAGAGGTGATCTCATGGACGAAGTTCCTGCCAGGATTCTTAAATCGCCAGATTATAACATTGTTGTCCTCCTTGGATGTCAGGGATAATATCTTTTGGCAAATGCAGGAGGCCATGCTATCTAATCTGAACAATATTTTGTCGGACACTGATGTTGCTTTTGAGGTTGTAACAAGCTCATGTCCTGAGCAAGGAAACACCGCAGCACTGATGTTGAGTGCTGGCTTTTCACCTGGAAGTGAGCCACACTTGAAAGCAATGCTCTTGGCTATAAGGTCTGCACAGCTGCAGGGTCTTTTGGAGAAAACAAGGATCTTTGTGCCAAAAGGAAGGTGGTTGATGGGTTGCCTTGATGAGCTTGGAATCCTTGAGCAAGGGCAGTGCTTTATTCGGGCCTCAGCTCCATCACTCAGTAATTGTTTTGTCAAGCACGGACCAAGATTTTCCTCAGCAAATAAAAATGCAGAGACCATTGTGGGCACAGTTGTAATGGCGAAGAACCCGTGCCTTCATCCAGGGGATGTCCGAGTCCTCGAAGCTGTTGATGTGCCTGAGCTGCATCACCTTGTTGATTGCTTGGTCTTCCCCAAGAAAGGTGAGAGGCCACATGCAAATGAAGCATCTGGGAGCGATCTTGATGGGGATCTCTACTTTGTGACATGGGATGAAAATCTTATACCTCCTGATAAAAAGAGCTGGAACCCTATGGACTACTCCCCGGGAGAAGCAAAACAACTACCACGTCCAGTATCTCAACATGTAAGTTCGACTATTCTGTAGTGTAGCCATTTCTTCCTTCAAAATACTTTTTAATGCCTGAATGTCTTCCTCTTGGATATTTCTTGATACATGGACGTCTTTCCTTATGTACTTGACATGACTGTTCTTACTGAAATAATAACAAAGTCGGTGCCCAGTCTGTCTGTAGACCTTCCCTGTCTAGCTAGTAAAACAGTGAACTTGAACATAAACAGTCATGGAATTCTATCATTGTTCCACTGTGATTCAGAGAGCAATCCTACTAAATATCATCCTTTTGTTATGGAGCTGGCCATAGCTAGGGGAGCATGGAAACTAGCTAAACACATGCCAATACCTCGATTTCGGTTTCACTCTCCACCTTTTTTGAAAAAACTTATCTTTTTGGTCTATTGTTCGTTTCCTCTCTTTTTTTCTGCCCTATTTTTTCTTTCCATCTTCCTTTACTTCGGTTTACTTTTTGTGTCGGGTTTTGTGAGTTTCATCTCTAGTGCACCCAACTTTGCTTGGGACTAAAATGCTTTGTTCATGAGTGTTTTATTTTAGCTACTCCTGCTTGGCTATACTGCCTGCTATTTGATTATCAGAAACACAATAGTTTGAACATTTCACTGTAAGGTACAATCACTTATTGTGGATCAGCCTCCATTATCTCTTTTACTCTGAAATATATCTTCTGTGAATCAATATGTTTTGTTGTATTATTAGTATCACAACATTAATAGTGATGCACTTTGCATGACACTTTAATGTTTCCTTCTGATGTAGCAGAAAATATATATATAAGGGCTCTTTTACGGTAGTCCAAAGTCTCTTCTCTTGCACCTCCGGGTGTAAGATATGAAATTAATCTGGTCCATTAATTTTAGAGAAGAGAACTAAATAAAAAAATTATTTCCTCGATTTACGTGGGATAGTGGTTAATTATCCGATTCTGCGGAACAACCAACCAGACCCCATAGATTGTACCAGAGCTCGACTATTGTCTTTGTACATGTCACGTATGAGTGCCTTCCTAATAATATGGACGCCGTTGAGTCGTTGTGTGAGATGTCTACTTGCGTGACCCATGTATGTCATGTTAACATTTTTTTTCTTTATCAGACTACTAGAAAGATTGGGTTGCCGTATGTATGACAGATTAATTTGATCAACAGGACATGTATCGTGACATTTTTTTTTTTGGCTTAGCTGATCACTAAATGTTTTCTTATGCTCTTATGTCTTGACATGAACCACCATGCCTACGCTAACCATGTTACATCTTTTTTTTTTATACGTTTGTCACGTTCTTTTTTTTTTTGCCTAATTGCCACAATCGGTGCTCACCACTAATGAACATGTATTTTCTAATATGTGCATCGAACTGACGGCAAGTTCACATGCACCAGATTGGTATTCTACCAACACGTAACAAACAATCCAGAAAATCTAGTTTTATTTCTAAAATTAAAAATATAGAAATAATAAATGATCTATTACACTCTAGGGTGCAAGAGATCATCGAGATCTACTCAAATGGACGGTTTACAGTTATTTAGGATTACCGTAAAAACTCCCATATATAATCTGCAAAGTTGCACATATTTTATCTGCCAACCCTTGTCCACTTAAATGATAGGAGTAAACTGCACTCCTTAGTACCTATGCTTGAGCATTTTCTTCTCTAACAAAATGCACATCTGTCTCCGAATTTCCTTGCCTACTAGATTGATTTTTGAAGCACAGTAATATGGGTATGTGCTTTTTTCAATCATGCACCTGACAATGCCAAGGCGCTTCAGTTGACATACTCTATCATGACATAACTAAAAAATATTCAATATCCGTAGTTTCTTTAATTTCCTTTCTTATGTGGTGCTAAAATATGCATGTGATTGTTCAAGCAATAAGAGGTCTCTGACTTGATCCCATTTGGCTTCAGTCAATTGAAAGTAGAGTTGAAAACTCGTTCTGGCTCTCCATTAGTATATCACTTATTAACTTCGGTACAGGTCATGAATTCTTCATAGTCCATTGTCAATTACTTCTTTGCTTTATTGGCGAATGATTATTATCCATTTTTCATATACATAGTACTTATGAATACATCTTCTTCTCCCCTAGTTTCTCTGCAAATTGCTTTGTCGGTTTATGTAAAAATATATATTGCTTTGTTGCAATTTGTTGACAATATCCTGTACCTGTAACAGGATATCGTTGATTTCTTCTTGAAGAACATGGTAAATGAGAAACTTGGTCCCATCAGCAATGCTCATGTTGTTCATGCTGATCTGAGCGAATATGGAGCAATGGATGAGAAGTGCATTCAGTTGGCCGAACTAGCAGCAACCGCTGTGGACTTCCCCAAGACAGGAAAAATTGTGTCAATGCCACAATCTCTTCGACCAAAAGTATATCCTGACTTCATGGGGAAGGATGATACAATCTCCTATAAATCAGAAAAGATCCTCGGAAGACTTTATCGGTCAATTAAAGAAGCCTCCAGTGGTGACTTGGTTCCTGAAGAAACTTCCACTTTGAATGATCTACCTTATGATACAGATATGGAAGTTCCTGGTGCATCGGATTTTCTCGCTAGTGCTTGGCAATGCAAGTGCTCATATGAGGCACAACTGAACGCACTGCTGAATCAGTATGGTGTGCGCTCAGAAGCGGAGCTTGTGACAGATCAGATAAGTTCGCTCCCCAAATACAATAGCAGGAAGCAGGGGGATATAAAGGAGAGGCTGAAGAATGCATACTCTGCTCTGCGCAAAGAGTTCCGGAGTATTTTTGAAAGCATTACAGGAGATCCAATTGAGATATCGGATGACCAGAAAAACATGGTTTATGAGATGAGAGCTTCTGCATGGTATCAGGTAACCTATCATCCAAAATGGGTCCAGAAGACAAGGGAAATGCTTGGCCCAGATTGCGACAGAATGCAACCAAGGCTTAGCTTTGCATGGATTCCGGTAGATTACTTGGTGCGAATAAAGATACGATGCCGCGGGGAAGTGAAAGTGAACAGCAGGAAGCCTGTCGAAAGGCTCGCAGCCTACATTTCTGGTAGCATGGATACTACAAAGTAGTTGGCGTGAAGCTCCCTTTATTGCTGAAGCAAGACCACTCTGCCATTTTGCCATGTCGCTTGCAGCATGCATCCATTATGATCATGTTTACCCAGTAATATTTTATTCTGCCCGAACTTGTTTGTACTTTTACTCATGAACGTCTATACATATTAGTCCTATCCGTTCCCTTTCCCTAAGCCATAATTTGTAATGGATTGCTGTTAGTTAATGAATTGAGTGCTGCTCCGCCGGAAGCTATGTACATGGGCTACAGCATAAGCCACCTGACTCCAGTTCTCGCCTCGAGACTGGTCCGTTTTCGGGTTCTCAAAACCGGTCCGGTTCGACTCACCATATTGAAAATAAAACTTCTATTGAAAATAGTCTAATAATCATATTTAGAGAAGTAAGATATTATAGCTGGCCTCTTAAAGTGGTTCTAAAACCATGGGTCATTTGCCAGTTTTCATCCTTGATTGTAATTTTACCGGCGCACTACGCTCTTCATATAATGAACAAACGACATGTGTCAAAAGCCCCGCGTTGGCTTCATAAGGTCAGGGCGACCTGCTATAGCCGCTCTCCGCCATGGGATCCTCCTCCCTCTAGCATCTTCACTGGCTAATTACTATTAAGTCTTGTAAAGTATGATTATACACCTTAATTTGTTCTGGGTCAATTAGTGGGCTAAGTCAGCATTAAACCTGGATTTAATTGAAAACCATTTCATAGAAGAGAGGGAGGAGGCCGAACCCACGTGAGTGCCTGGCGTCTCTTCTTGTCAATCGATTCTTCACTGAGAGTAGACCGAGAGGCGGTGTCGAATTTGTTAGAATGAAAGTGAATGTAATGAACAGTAGTGAACCGTAATTTTATTCCTCTACACTGTTCTTCTTATATAGTAGTACAAACGTCGGTTCAAGGAACCGATGCGCCCATTTATGGGCATGATCGCCCGTGGGCGAGGATGTGGGTGACGGTTGCTTAGTGCAACTGAGTATTTTTCTTAACACTCCTCTTTGATCAGTTGATCGTTGATGAACATCATGAGGATGAGCTCCTCTTAAAACCGTGTGGGAAAAATATGAGGATGCATAGGTTGATATACTATGGAAAAACTCCTGAAAACCCAGTGGGAAAAAGGAGAAATTAATATAGTATATATTATGTCTTTGATATCCCTTGTAAAAACCCTTATGAGAAAAATTAGGAGAGAGACATAGGTTTTGTGAAGTTATTGCCTTATTAAAAATCTAATATGAGAAATCTTTATAAAGTAAAACTCATATAGGAAAAAAGTACAATAGATGTTAGTAACAAGGTAAATACTCAAGGAGAGACTGCCCCTGAACCTTTAAAGTCTTTAAGTCTTCACATACCAATTCTATAAACATATTTGTGAAAAATAAGATATGGTAGGGACTTTGTAAATAAATCTACGAGATTATTGCAAGATTTGGTTTACAAGACATTTATCTCTCCGCTTTGTTGAAGCTCATGAGGATAAAATAGTTTTGGAGTAATAGACTTTGTCAGATTACTCTTTATATAACTTGTTTGCATCTGTGCAACACTGTTGACATTTCTTAACATCGCACTAGAAATATTACTATTTCTAGCATGACGTCAGAAATGTCTATTGACACTTGCTAACAATTGGTAAGTTAAATCAATATAATCATCCTGACAATGGTGCCAAATATAATTATAAAGATGAACTTCAGTGTCATAATAGTATAATCCGCAAGCGCACCGGATAATACCGTTGTAGCATTTTATTATTGGATTGCTCCACTAACTTGTCATTTATAGTTCTATCAAGAAAGGCTATAGCATAAATATATGATTGTTAATAGTAACGTAGTCATAAAGATTGGTATGAATAATCAAAGATTATACAGGGGTAAGTATAATAATGGATAGGGGTAGTGTGACACATAGAGCAATCATTCCTAAAGATAGACAAGTCCTAAGCCACTAGGGAATTTTAGTTAGGAGAACAAAGCCGTATCTCTAATGTTAGTTTATCTATTTAGTTACATAGTCAAACAATTACAAGCAAGGTTATACTAGTCATAGTCTAATGCAATCAATACTTCTATTCATGTCCGACATACACAAGACAACTCCATCTTGGACACACGTCGTAACCGAACGTGGAGGAGTACAATGGATAGATAGGGCTGTTACCACCTTCTGCCTACCTTTACAAACCATGGATTACGAGATGATTAATACTATCTAGCCATCTAAGCACCGCGCTTACATATTTAAGTAGAATTCTAGCATTGATCAAACACTAGAATCACCGACTGAATTAACAAATACTAAAGCATGCATAACTCTAACCTTACAGATTAGCAAGTCATGAGCTAAGCAATTGCAATCCTAATTGGATATCAAACCCATGTTGAAGCATAACAACTAGACTAAAGTACAACTAACACTATAACATTTAGACTATAGTCAAGGTATATGCCAAGCGTGACAACAAGGTAGCAAGTCTATATTATCATGAAAGCATAAAGTCCTATGACATGAATATGATATATAACCAAACAAGAAACATATATCATAAGCATAACTATAAGGAAGAACTATATTAATTGAATAGAATAAAGTCATAATAAAATAGAATAAAGGTAAAGATACAAGAGCCATACCAATACTCCTATGACTTGGAGACTTGAGCAAGGCTCCTCCTACACTAACTCCACTAGGACTAGGAAACTACAAAGTGAAAGAGGGAAATAACTAGCTCTTGAGTGTGTGTATTAAAGTGGAGCTCTCCCTTTCTATTTATAGGGGCCAAAGGTCGGTACTGAGGAGTAACCGCCACGGAATCGCCATGCACCGATGTTACCAAAGAGCTGAGTAGTCGACACGTGGAAGCCCACCCAAAACGGGCTCAAGACCAGGTCGGGCAACCACGTGGGGGGAGGTCGGCCGACCGGCCAGTAGGCCATTTTGGTTTGTGCTTTCTCTAGGTGGCTAGTAGGTGGGTCCTCTTCTGTTTTGACTCGGTGTTCTCCGGAGGAATCCCATGTAGCCACGTATGCAATCCAAGGGAAGTCCAGTTGGCACCGTCTCATTGGCTGGAATGGTGTTTCCCCGAATTATACTTCATTTCTCCACTTATATTGTATCAAATCCTTGCATGCACATGAATCTCTAAGGACAAGTGGAATCTTATTATTCCTAACTAATATGCAAGTATGAAATGCTAAGTCTTCCTACTTTTATAGGTATATTGACGGTCGAAATTGGTACTAAACGACCGTCAACAAACCCCCATGCTGAACCTTTGCTCGTCCCGAGTGAAGGCAAAACTTAGGTTTGTGTTGATCAGGAGTTGTTACAATGTCTTATTCTTTAACATATACTCAAATGCACAACTAAAACATTCTTGTCGGTGTTTAGATCACTGGCTAGTAGAATTTGTTCTAGAGGATGCGCGTTCAAAGTTCAGCGATGGCAATACAAGAGGACACGAGGATTATACTGGTTCGGGAAAGCCCTCTACGTCCAGTTCTTGGGTCTGCTTGTGTTACATGCACCGGATAGGACGTACACTGGTGGTGAGAGAGGAGGAGTCTCTAGGTCTCAAATTGCTAACGGATGTGTGAGTGTGTGTGTGTGTGTGTTCATCATCCAGTCTCGAGAAGAAGAAGGCCTTCCCTTTTATACCTCTAGGGGTTGGGCCGGAGAGAGAGAGAGAGAGAGAGTGATAAGAACACGACGACGGTGTCCGGATTTTATCCCAATCTTTCACGGTACAGCAAGTACTAGCAAGTATATATAGGTATTGAAACTTGTTATCTCAGCTATGAATAGATAGAACAACAATCTCAAGCTCAATGATCCAACAACCACAATAAAATAGACACCACAGATTTGTTATCCAATAGCAATCATAAACCAGCTAGAACACGATAGGAAAATACCGGCTTACAAGAACTTGATGTAGATGCAAACTAGTAGAGATAAACTCTCCAACCCATTACTTAGACAAGCATGATCTGGAGATGGGGAACCACAAGTTCCAGCACGCACCCAAGGGAAGAATCACTTGATCACGCACTTCAGCGACCGGCAGAGATCGGCGGCAGCAACCGGTAGAGGAGGGCAACACCTCTAGGGTTTCTTGGAGGACACCACGACCAAAAACACAATACAATCACGTCCTAGCTTACAGGGGCGCTGGCCCTAGGCTATATGGCATGCAAGCCAGCCAAAAACCCAGTTCGACTCGAACACATCTAAAAACAGACTCGGACTCAACACAACTCAGAATTGTTTTGATTATTGCGACCGCTAGGGAATTTATTTGACTATGGGGCCAGATCCGTTGGAAAGGTTATCAAATTATCTTTCCAACGAGTATTTACTCAGCCCAATCCGACTCCGTATGGCCCAGTTATGCTACTTTTACTCCGCACCTATCTGGCTGATCCTAAACTGAGTCCGAACTGATTTTGAGTTTTCATATCTTCTGATTTCGTGACTGGGTGGACTTGAGACCGTGTAGACTTTGAAAGTAAAGTATTGCATACCTTTGGGAAGGCCTGTAACACCAATATATGTTCCTTACTTTTCACAAGTGGCACAACCATTGATCCAATCATAACATATTCCTTCGTTTCTCCTTTCTTTTCCTCAACCTTCAGATTGGTCCCAATGAAAACATTGCATGGCATAGAATAAGCTAGCAAATCCTCACTTCGCTCTTCATTATTCATAATATTTGTCAAAGATCCAAACTGAATGTTGGAGTATTTTGACACATCATGTTCTGCAATATGTGTAAAATCATGCTTATTTTCAGAATACGTAGTTTTAATGACTCGATGAGCCATGGGCTCATCATCCTCCCTTCCTTGAATCAAAGCCGTCCTCGGCTTTGACATAATTTGACGAGCTCCTCTCCTGTTCAGATCAACACCAACAGCACTGTTTAGACAATTCTTTGCATCACTATTATTTTTCCCTTCACGTAATTCATCTTTGACCAAATCACAATGAATGGTACAATGTTGAGGATCAACAACCGAAAGAATTTCAGAAATACTAGGTGCACTTGTTACTGCAGGAACTACCACATCATTCTCTCCCCCTTGAAACAAAGCCGTCCTCGGCTTTGAGGTAATATCAGCACCATGTTTCTTCTTTGTTGCAGCAACAAAAACCTCAGCCTTAATATCACATTCCTTCATTGGCTTTAGAATGTGACGAACACCTTTATGCATGAAAGAATAATTGTTTGAACGACCACCATGTGTTGCATCAAGATCAAACTGCCATGGTCTTCCTAACAACAAATTGCACGCACTCATCGGTGCCACATCACAATCCATAGTGTCAACATAATCTCCTACTGAAAATTTTACTCTGGCCCTGTGGGTAATTTTCAGCGTGCCACTTTTATTCATCCATTGCATGTAACGAGGTGTAGGAAGCCGCCATGTAGATAAAGATAATGCATGTACCAAATCTGAACTAATCACATTATTGAAACTTCCACCATCAATAATTAATTTGCATACCTTCTTTTTAATCTTGCACTCTGAATGAAAAATATTACAGCGCTGCCCCTTGACATCTGCAATGACACCATCTGAATTTACTTCCTGAGACATCAAAGATAAACCCATATGATCTGCAGCTTCAATTAATGGTTCAACCTGATCAGCACAAGAAGACTCAAGAACTTCCAACTCTACATTTGATTTGTGCACATTCGAACACACCTCAGCTTGCTTGGGTTTGGACAAAACAGCACTAACAGCCTCCTTGACACAATGGTGAATTGTATCATAATCTAGCTTTGGAACATCAAAGGACTCAAGTTCAACAATCTTCTTCTTCGACTCAAATGGGGGATCAAATCGGTGTCGTAATTCCGACTTCATCGCTGCCCAAGATGTGCAAGAGTTATCACCTTGGTATGTAAGATCTTGTTGCAATTGCCTCCACCATAGCAAAACAGCAAAGGAGAATGTTTGCTTTGCCAAATTTACTAATTGGTTTAGTGGGAATTCACCAATCCTATAGAAAGCTTCTATATCATCCTCCCACTCATAATACTCAGATCGAGAACTTGTTGTATATAGTGTTGGCATAAACTTCAAGTATAGGTCAAAATCGTAGGAATCCATCACCACAAATCAGCAGCAAGTACCGTGAGCAACCCGGCAAAACTGATACCAAATGATAAGAACACGACGACGGTGTCCGGATTTTATCCCAATCTTTCACGGTACAGCAAGTACTAGCAAGTATATATAGGTATTGAAACTTGTTATCTCAGCTATGAATAGATAGAACAACAATCTCAAGCTCAATGATCCAACAACCACAATAAAATAGACACCACAGATTTGTTATCCAATAGCAATCATAAACCAGCTAGAACACGATAGGAAAATACCAGCTTACAAGAACTTGATGTAGATGCAAACTAGTAGAGATAAACTCTCCAACCCATTACTTAGACAAGCATGATCTGGAGATGGGGAACCACAAGTTCCAGCACGCACCCAAGGGAAGAATCACTTGATCACGCACTTCAGCGACCGGCAGAGATCGGCGGCAGCAACCGGTAGAGGAGGGCAACACCTCTAGGGTTTCTTGGAGGACACCACGACCAAAAACACAATACAATCACGTCCTAGCTTACAGGGGCGCTGGCCCTAGGCTATATGGCATGCAAGCCAGCCAAAAACCCAGTTCGACTCGAACACATCTAAAAACAGACTCGGACTCAACACAACTCAGAATTGTTTTGATTATTGCGACCGCTAGGGAATTTATTTGACTATGGGGCCAGATCCGATGGAAAGGTTATCAAATTATCTTTCCAACGAGTATTTACTCAGCCCAATCCGACTCCGTATGGCCCAGTTATGCTACTTTTACTCCGCACCTATCTGGCTGATCCTAAACTGAGTCCGAACTGATTTTGAGTTTTCATATCTTCTGATTTCGTGACTGGGTGGACTTGAGACCGTGTAGACTTTGAAAGTAAAGTATTGCATACCTTTGGGAAGGCCTGTAACACCAATATATGTTCCTTACTTTTCACAAGTGGCACAACCATTGATCCAATCATAACATATTCCTTCGTTTCTCCTTTCTTTTCCTCAACCTTCAGATTGGTCCCAATGAAAACATTGCATGGCATAGAATAAGCTAGCAAATCCTCACTTCGCTCTTCATTATTCATAATATTTGTCAAAGATCCAAACTGAATGTTGGAGTATTTTGACACATCATGTTCTGCAATATGTGTAAAATCATGCTTATTTTCAGAATACGTAGTTTTAATGACTCGATGAGCCATGGGCTCATCAGAGAGAGAGAGAGAGAGAGAGAGAGAGAGAGAGAGAGAGAGAGAGGCTAATATCTATACGTGGAGCTGAGGAGAACGTGCGGAAGACGGCGTGGACTCCGGTCGATGGCGTGGTCTTCAACTTGTGCCGGCCCTGCCGTCTCGATCTTTGTGTTAGTCAACACCGTGTAGAGGCATGCCCCCGTAATTCCCTGATGAATTGAAACTCTGTGTTCTTGTAGAAGGCATGTTCTGCTAAAAAGGGGTGATGCAGCACGGGCAGCATCACGTCGCCTAGGCAAAGTTCGATCCACCCGTCAATCGAGTTGTCCTGCATCGCTACTGTTGATGGTGTCATCAGGTGAGCAGAGCATGAGATGTCTTATTGTGCCTGCCTCCGTCAACAGGCGTAGATAGTGATGATGGGAGCAGGTGTGCAGAGGAATTTGACCCCTGATGTGAATAAGGGTTCACGATCTTCTGAAAGGTTCTTGGTAAGTTGATTTGGTCGGAGGCGACACACAAATCGATCCGGCTTCAGAACAGCACGTTCTAAACCCCGCAATCGCAGCACGACGTCTCCTCTGGTTATCAACCGTCCAAAAGACGATTGACCTCACCGAGAAGGCTAATCCCTGCCTGCGAATCAAGAACACAAGCAAGAACAACGAAGAATGCAACACAATTGCAGATGTATGATTAAACTCTCGAAGTTGGGGTCTCACAAACCGATGAATGACAAAACTGTTTATGAACAGAAATGATCTAAGCAAAACCCGAACCCTAATGGTGCGGCGGCGGCTGTATATAAAGACCCTAGGGTCGTGCAAGACCCTCTGGACGCGCCCCTAATTGGGCTCAACTAGAGACAAAGCCCAAAAACCAAAAATAGGCGACGCAGCACCGATACAGATTCTGGACTCTCTCTTGTTTTGACGATTCCCGATGACTCCGGATGAATTTTGATATGAGGCCGGCGGCATTGGAAAGGTCTTCTACTTATCTTTCCGTGCATATGTAGAACGTCCAAATCCGAGTCCGTATGCGTCCTGGGCTACCGTTTTAGTACAGACTGGTCCTGGGCCCCGAAACAGACTCGAAGTCGGTTTTGATTGGGCCTCCACTTTGGCTTCCAAGCCCTTGCTGGTCCTCCACGTTCCCAACTCCTTCTCCCATCATCTCCTGGTCCTCTCCATGGTTTCTAATCATAAAATAATCATTAGGTAGCAAACCATTCTCAAAAGTAACATATAGCGAAGAACGTAGGAACGAGCTCACCTCTAAATTTAGTTGTCGTGCACGAGCTCTAGTCATTGGACCTTGCAAGTCTAGATTTGGAGGAGTGTTGTGTGTATCCATAGGAGTGATGTCCTCATCATCCTCCCCCTCTTGAAGTAGAGTCGTCCTCGACTCAAGCTCATCCTCTTCTCCCAAGTATGGTTTCAAATCTGAAATGTTAAAAGTAGGACTAACCCCGAACTCGGGAGGCAACTCAAGTTTGTATGCATTATCATTAATCTTCTCTATTATTTTGAATGGACCATCAGCTCTAGGCATTAGTTTAGACTTTCTCAATTCTGGAAATCTATCCTTCCTTAAGTGTAACCACACTAAATCTCCTACATCAAGCTTTACTTCCTTTCTTCCCTTACTACCAGCAATTTTATACTTTTCATTCATCTTTTCAATGCTAAGTCTAGTGGTCTCATGCATTTGCAAAATAAATTCAGCACGCTCCTTAGCATCAATATGAACTCTCTCATTAATAGGTAGAGGAAGTATATCAAGTGGAGTACGGGGATCAAAACCATACACTACCTTGAATGGACTTATCTTGGTAGTAGAATGTGTTGCCCGATTATAAGCAAACTCAACATGAGGTAAGCATTCTTCCCATTGCTTCAAATTTTTCTTCAAAATAGCTCGCAACATAGTACCCAAAGTGCGGTTCATAACCTCAGTTTGTCCATCAGTTTGTGGATGACAAGTTGTAGAAAATAACAACTTTGTACCCAACTTATTCCAAAGCGTGCGCCAAAAATGACTCAAGAATTTTGCATCACGATCTGAAACAATAGTAGAAGGCATACCATGCAAACGTACAATTTTTTTGAAAAAAAGATCAGCAATATAACTAGCATCATCAGTTTTATGACATGATATAAAGTGTGCCATCTAGGAAAAACGATCCACGACAACAAAAATGCTATCGCTCCCCCTCTTAGTCCTAGGCAGTCCTAAAATAAAGTCCATAGAAATATCCGCCCAAGGAATAGAAGGAACAGGAAGTGGCATGTATAAACCATGTGGATTCAATCGAGACTTAGCTTTTTCACATGTAGTGCAGCGAGCAACAAAACGCTCAACATCTTTCCTCATCCTTGGCCAAAAGAAGTGTGTGGCCAAAATATCCTCTGTCTTCTTAGCACCAAAATGACCCATCAATCCACCTCCATGCGCCTCCTGCAACAACAAAAGACGAACGGAACCAACTGGAATGCATAGGCGGTTAGCTCTAAACAAGAATCCATCATTGAACACAAATCTGTACCAAGCATGACCTTCTTTACGGTGCAGCAATACATCTTTAAAATCAACATCAGCAACATATTGTTCTTTAATTGCCTCAAGTCCAAAAATTCTACAATCAAGTTGAGACAACAAAGTATATCGCCTAGATAAAGCATCAGCAATCACATTATCCTTCCCTTTCTTATGTTTAATAATATAAGGAAAAGACTCAATAAACTCAACCCATTTAGCATGTCTACGGTTCAAATTGCCTTGAGAACGAATACACTTAAGTGATTCATGATCAGAATGAATAACAAATTCTTTGGGCAACAAATAATGACGCCACGTCTCTAAAGAACGTACAAGTGCATATAGTTCCTTATCATACGTGGAATAATTCAAAACAGGCCCAGTAATTTTCTCACTAAAGTATGCGACAGGTTTACCATCTTGCTTCAAAACACCACCAATGCCTATACCACTAGCATCACATTCAAGCTCAAAAGTCTTATCAAAATTGGGTAATTGCAGCAATGGTGCATGTGTAAGTTTGTCCTTCAAAGCATCAAAAGACTCATGATGTACCTTACCAAAATGGAAGTCAACTCCCTTCTTTGTCAACTCATGCAATGGTGCAGCAATGGTGCTGAAATCTTTGACAAAGCGGCGGTAGAAACCTGCAAGACCAAGAAAACTCCTCACCTGTGTGATAGTTTTTGGTACCGGCCAGCTCTTTATGGCTTCAATCTTCGCCTCATCCACCTCAATTCCCTGTGGAGTCACAACATAGCCAAGAAAAGAGACTCGATCCGTGCAAAAGGTGCACTTCTCAAGGTTACCAAATAAACGTGCAACTCGTAAAGCATCAAAAACAGCACGCAAATGAATCATATGATCATCCATGGATTTGCTATAAATCAAGATATCATCAAAGTAAACAACCATAAATTTGCCAATAAAAGGTCTTAAAACCTCATTCATCAAATGCATGAAAGTACTGGGTGCATTAGTTAACCCAAAAGGCATTACTAACCACTCATACAACCCGAATTTGGTTTTGAAAGCTGTTTTCCATTCATCTCCAAGTTTCATTCTAATTTGATGGTAGCCACTACGCAAATCAATTTTAGTGAAAATTATAGCACCATATAACTCATCAAGCATGTCGTCTAGCCTAGGAATAGGATGACGATACCTAATAGTAATGTTATTAATGGCTCTACAATCTACACACATACGCCAAGAACCATCTTTCTTAGGAACCAAAAGTACAGGAATAGCACAAGGACTAAGTGATTGACGAACATACCCACGTTCTAAAAGGTCTTGGACTTGTCGTTGTATCTCCTTAGTCTCCTCAGGGTTGGTCCTATAAGCAGCACGGTTTGGTAAAGTAGCACCAGGAATCAAATCAATTTGATGCTCAATCCCTCTCAAAGGTGGCAATCCCGGGGGTATCTCAGCTGGGAAAACATCCTCATACTCCTACAAAAGGTTAGTGACAGCAGGAGGCAAAGCACTAGAAGCAAGATCACCAAGCAAAAACAAGGCTTGTTTGCATATCAAAGCATAGCAAATATCATCAGTAGAAATTTCAGGAAGCTCAGATTTTGTGGCAAGACATGAACGACCTTGTAATTTAATTGCAGCACCCTTAGATCTTGAAGAATCATTAACATTACTTGGTGTAGAAGCAGAATTAACAGGTTGCTGAATTTCAGGGCATTTATTTTTCAAACTAGCAGCTCGTTCTAAATCAGCTTGTACAATTTCAGCAGGGGTCATTGGTAACAAAGTAATTTTAGTTCCTTTATGCATAAAAGTGTACTTATTACTTTTACCACGGTGTACAACATCATTATCAAATTCTCAAGGTCTACCCAATAAAAGTGAACAAGCTTGCATGGGTACAACATCACAATTAACAGAATCCACATAGGAACTAATGGAAAAAGGAACTCTGCAAGTTTGTGTTACCTTAGCTTTTCCAGAGTCATTTAACCACTGAATGTAGTATGGATGTGGATGTGGGCGTGTGGTCAAATCAAGCTTCTTAACCACATCAGAACTCACCAAATTGTTGCAGCTTCCTCCATCAATGATGACATGTGCCCGACGGTTCTTGATGACGAAGAAAATCTGGAACAAGTTATGTCGCTGCATCATCTCGGGCTGCTGGACTTGTGTGCTAAGCACACGCTGCACAATAATATTCATATAGCCCGTGGTATCTCCGCCTCCAAGGACGAGGTCACCGCTGGTGGGAGCGACATCCTCCTCCTCATCCTCCACATCGGAGGTGCTCATGTAACCGCCATCATCTGTCGCCACATATGCCCGCCTACTTGGGCAATCTTTCTGCACATGGCCAAGACCATGGCAGCGGTGGCACTGAATCCCTGTAGTGCGTCCCGTCGAAGCAACAGAGGAGGCACTACTAGCCGGTACCTGCACAGAATTTTTACCTGAGCGCGTAGAAGGGGCAGGGGCTGATCTTGGTGCTGCAGAAACAACACTAGCTGGTGGGGGCGGCCGGAAAGATGGCTTGGGCAGCCCCGAAGTCCCCGTCGGCCGTGGTGGGTAGAAGTTCCTGGACTTGCTGTACTCCTCAAAAGCCTGGAAAAGTCCCTGTGATCCTTTCTCTGCAAGCATAGCATACTGGAAACACTGGTTGAGGGTATAAAATTCTTTGTAATCAAGGATGTCCTGAATTTCTTTTCTCAAACCAGAATAAAAGCGGCAAATCTGATCCTCTACTTTTTCAACCACAGCACAACGAATCAAACCCTTCTAAAGCTCACTAAAATACTCCTGAACAGTTTTATCTCCTTGATCTAAACGCTGCAGTTTATTACGAATTTCTCTATAAAAAGAAGGAGGAACAAAACGATCACGCATTTCTACCTTAAGTTCTTCCCAAGTAGTAGGCAAATCGGTTTCAGCAGCTAGACCACTCCACCAAACAATAGCAAAGTCCTTAAACTCACTAGTGGCTTGTCTAACTCTATGTTGTTCAGGAACAAGGTGGGCATTAAATTTTTGTTCTACCGTCATTTCTCAATAAAGGTAAGCATCACCATCTATTGACCCGAAAACGAAGGAATTGAAAACTTAATTTTAGCATACGGATCATCTGGAGCATAGTTACCTTGTGTGCGACGGTTGTGGTTGTGGAAACCACCCATACCTTGAGGGTTACGTTGCAAATGGCGTCGTAACCTTGCGGTCCTTGTAGCTGACCTATCGACGGTGCCATTAGCCTTATACACCGTTGCTTCATCATGATCGTCTTCAACGTCGTTGTTGGTGTCGTTGTTGGTGTTGGTGTTGGTGTTGTTGTTGTTGTTGTTGTTGGTCTTGTGAGCGGTCTCCAATTCGACAACCTGATCGGTTAGCTTAGAGACTCTCTTATCCAACCGCTCAATGCTTTCTCCCAGGTGAAGCTTGGTGACGGCGTCGGTGACGGCCCTGGTGATCGTCTCTGCCAAATCACTCTAAACCGCCTGCAAAGCCTTCTGTAACTGATTTTGGCTCACGCACTCATCCAATTTGGAGGGTGAAGCACCCTCCCCATCACTTTCTGACATCAGAAACACCAAAACAGGAAACAAAAAGTGAAGGTTATCCCTACAAAACTACTAAGCAGTGGTGCCTCTCAACACAGCAAAAGTAAGCTTCTTGCAAAGCTCTTACAAAGTTCTGAAAATAACAAAGCGAAGGATACCAGGGAGAAGTGTTCCACGATTGCAAGGGTTACCAAATAACCTATGTGCTGTCCAGAAGAAGTATGTAGAGCTAGGAAGGCCAAATATATATATATGAGTGGCACACAAATCAAAAACAGATAGTAAAGCTGAATAAGTGCCCAAATAACTTGTCCCTAGTTGCTGGTCTAACTATGTTCTAGAACAGTAGTGATAGCAAAGAAGAAACAAAGAGACAAAGGGACACAGTCGATAATAGGGGGCTTAGTGTAAAAAAGCCAAACTCAGAAATTTCAGGGGGCTAGATGGAGCACTAGTAGGAATCCCGAATTTCTTTTTCTTTATTTTATTTTTTTAATATTTTTTTCCAACTCACTAGCAAACAGGAAGAAACCACAAAAAATTTCAGCTCAAACCGAGATAGGACGTGGCCTACAGAAAATCTTGAAGTTTCAGAAAACGTCGGGTTTCAACTTGAATGAATTTTTTCTTTATCTTCCCGATTTTTTTTGAATTTTTTGACGAGGGCACACAGGGCGTAGCCTAGCGTGGGTATGCTCAACTTTTCGTCAAGAATCTCCTGTAAAAAGTTCAGCCAAAACGGACAACCGAGCGAAAAGTTATGGCTGTTTTACCGAAGGGGTGTCGGAATCGGTTATGAAGAACCCGGGGGTTTGAGTGAAATCCGAGTCGGGCTTGAGGTCGGGTAGGGAGTTTTTTGACGAGATGGATGTAGCGGAAAGTGAAATTTATGAAAATTGGTCCGAGGTGGTGAGGGTAGGTTTAGGATGGGATTAGGGTGGGCGTGTTGATCAATCAACCCTAGCACACAAAGCCGACAAAACCGAGGATGGTGAAGGGGATGGCAGCTAGGGTTGCAAGGGAAACACTACTGACGACAAAAACACAACTAAACCAGCGACTAAACAAGAACTAGGGCACAAACTCAACACTACGGACTCTGAAATTGAAATATGCAAAGGCTAAAACACGTGGTTATGGGCGGGGGAAATTTTTTTTTTTGGTATTTTCAGTGGACGATAGGAAGAACACGAAAACAAAATTAAAGGGTAGTGTGAACCTGACAGTGCACCTAAAGCTCTGATTACCACTTGATGTGAACAAGGGTTCCCGATCTTCCGAAAGGTTCTTGGTAAGTTGATTTGGTCGGAGGCGACACACAAATCGATCCGGCTTCAGAACAGCATGTTCTAAACCCCGCAATCGCAGCACGACGTCTCCTCTAGTTATCAACCGTCCAAAAGACGATTGACCTTGCCGAGAAGGCTAATCCCTGCCTGCGAATCAAGAACACAAGCAAGAACAACGAAGAATGCAACACAATTGCAGATGTATGATTAAACTCTCGAAGTTGGGGTCTCATAAACCGATGAACGGCGAAACTGTTTATGAACAGAATTGATCTAAGCAAAACCCGAACCCTAATGGTGCGGCGGCGGCTGTATATAAAGACCCTAGGGTCGTGCAAGACCCTCTGGACGCGCCCCTAATTGGGCTCAACTAGATACAAAGCCCAAAGGCCAAAAATAGGCGACGCAGCACCGACACAGATTCTAGACTCTCTCTTGTTTTGACGATTCCTGATGACTCCGGATGAATTTTGACATGAGACCGGCGGCATTGGAAAGGTCTTCTCCTTATCTTTCCGTGCATATGTAGAACGTCCAAATCCGAGTCCGTATGCGTTCTGGGCGACCGTTTTAGTACAGACTGGTCCTGGGCCCCGAAACAGACTCGAAGTCGGTTTTGATTGGGTCTCCACTTTGGCTTCCAAGCCCTTGCTGGTCCTCCATGTTCCCAACTCCTTCTCCCATCATCTCCTGGTCCTCTCCATGGTTTCTAATCATAAAATAATTATTAGGTAGCAAACCATTCTCAAAAGTAACATATAGCGAAGAACGTAGGAACGAGCTCACCTCTAAATTTAGTTGTCGTGCACGAGCTCTAGTCATTGGACCTTGCAAGTCCAGATTTGGAGGAGTGTTGTGTGTATCCATAGGAGTGATGTCCTTATCAACCCCTTCATACTGTGTACACACGCTCAGTATGGCATTGAAGGCAGGGTGGTTGGCAGTTGTTGTCTACCGCCCCGCTCGACTTCCACAGCGAGGGTTGAGTCGTCGGGTTGTGTCTGTCCGGACCCGCCTGGAGTCAGGATCTGTCCCATCTTGGCAGGGCAATTGAGTTTCTCCATCCCGCTATTTCCACCTGAATTGGTGGTTCGTTGGACTTTCCCATCATAGGGGTGGGGCCCACTCGGTGGGAGTAGGCAGGGGCGGCGTTAGCTCTGTGGTTCCGGCCCCACTCGTGCTGTCATAGCCACGGTAATGATGAATCGTTAATATTTATCTTTAAAGCGTTTGGCCAGGACGAGTTGCAAGGCTGTCAGAGCCGGGCGAGGTGAGTAGTGCCCGAGACTCTACGAACAGGCTGGTGCTGCCCCGACCTTTGAGGGGTTGAGCGAGGGGGGAGTGGGCGTCAACCCTTTGGTGGGCGCAACTGGCTCTCGACTCTCGGTGAGTTGAGCGGGACGCGGTCGACCTGCGACCCTCGGTGGGTCGAGCAGGGCGAGAATAGTACTGCCTTTCCCCCTGAGACTTGGCCAGTGCGGAGGTTCCTTTCATGGGGCCACACTGATGCCACGTCGGCCGTATTTCGACGGGCCTATCATTTTAGGTGGAGCAAGTGCGCATCATCCGGTTCCTAGATGGTGCCACGTGGTACCTCCAATTTTTACCCCCGATAGTAGCCCCCGAGCCCCCGAGCGAGTCAGAGTCGTTTAGGGGATATCAACGTTGATGCTCGTGGGTAAGACGAAGTTGTTTCCTCACTGCCCGGTTTCCGGGGGAGGTGCGCGCGAGGGCACCCGACGGGTATAGCCCCCAAGCCAGAGGGCGAGTTTGGTTAAACTTGCGCTTTGGCTTTACTTGGTTTGAGAAGGTTAATTCGTTCTCCAGGTGGGGTGCACACGAGCGCACCCGCGGGTGTAGCCCCCGAGCCAGAGGGTGAGTTTGGACAAACTCGCACTTTGGCTTTATTCGCCTCAGGATGGTCACGGGAACATTGCCGACCTTAATTCCTCGGGCTTTGTTACCTGGGCGAGCCGGGTGGTCCTATCCGAGGCGCCCCCGTGAGGGGGCGAATCTTCTTTTCCTCAAAAGGTGAGACGCAGTGCTGCCCGGGTGGCAGGCTCTTGTCTTCACTTGGCATGTGAGGTGCAGGAGCATCTTTCGGTCAGGCTTGGTGCCAGCGCATAGCGCACCAGGGTGGACCCGAGGCTGTGGCGTAAGGCGGCACGACTACTTAAGGCGGACGCAGGGTAGTGCTCCCCCCCCGTCCCTTCTTGCGCCAAAGTCTCTTTTTTCCTCCAAATTCGGTCACGTCCCTTAGATTAGCGCTGTTCGGCAAGCACATTGTGGAGGGCTTCGGTGCTGGCATGGCCGACCAATGTGGGTGCCCGTCCAGCGGCTTGCAGCTTCTCGATCTCCTCCTCGATTGCCCGACGCTTCTCCTCATCGAAGCGGCTGATGTTCAAGGAGTGCTCGACGACTTCCCTCGGAATGCCTGACATGTCTGAGGGTCTCCACATGAAGACGTCGGTGTTCACGCGGAGGAAGTCGACGAGCTCGCTTTCCTATTTGGGGGTGAGGGAGATCCCCACCCTCATTGTCTTCTCCTTGTCGCCTTCGAGGTCGATCTGCACCTCCTTGGTGTCCTTCACTGGCTTGAATGAGGTATCTTGTGGCTAGCGTCGGGAGTGCCTTCTTCGAGGTGAGTGCGAATGGCCACGAGCTCCTTAGCTGAGGCCACCGTTGTGGCGATATGGTCGCTGCTCTCAATTTCGCACTAAAAAGCACGTTGGAGCGACGCGCCCACGATGATGACCCCTTTTGGCCCCGGCATCTTGAGCTTCAAGCAAGTGTAGTTGGGGATCACCCTGTACTTGGCGTAGCATGGGTGCCCAAGGAGAACGTGATACACTGTCGGAAAGTCAACGAATTCGAAGATGAGGATCTCGGTCCTGAAGTTGGATGGAGTCCCAAAGGTAACAGGAAAGCTAATTCATTCGAGCGGGACAACCTGTCTTCCTAGGACGATCCCGTGGAAGGGTGCGCCAGCCGACTGGAGACGCGACCGATCAATCCCAAGCAGGACGAGGGTATCAGCGTACAAGATGTTAATATAGCTGCCTCCATCCATCATCACCTTCGTGATGTGAACCTCAGCTATGATGGGGTCAACCATGAGTGGGTATCGGCCTGGTCGCGGCACATGGATGGGATGGTCCGACCGATCGAAAGATATCGGCAGGTCAGACCACTTGAGGAAGGATGGTGTGGCCGGCTCGGCCGCGAAGACTTCATGGCGCTTGACCTTGGCCATGCGTCGGATTCTTCGGGCCTCAGGCCCCGTGAAGATCATATGGCAGGCTCTTGGGTTGTGGAACACCGGTCCCCCTTGCTCGTCATCATCACTTGCAGGGTTTTGGACCCTCGGCTCTGCTGCTTTCTCTGGTTCTCCCTTTTTCGCCTCCTCTCGAAAGAATTTCTTCATCATGGAACAGTCCTTGTGGAGGTGTTTGACGGGAAAACCGTGGTTAGGGCATGGTCTGTTCTACTTTTTCTCGAAGTTTTTCGGAGACTCCCCGAGCGTGGGCTTCGACCGCTTGCGCTCGGCGGCGACCACGACAGGGTCGTGTCCAGTCCGTGACTTGTTCCTTCTCTTTTTCGGGCGGTCAGAGGTGCCTTCGCTAGCTTTCTCCTCCCGCTTGCCCTTACCCTTGGCCTCTGGAGCGCGGCGTAGGACCGCTCCCACGCACTCTTCACTGGAGGCGAAGCTTGTGGCGACGTCCAGGTGTTCACGGGCTGTGCACGGACCCTTGCGGCCTAGGTCGTGGATGAGCTGTTCTGAGGTGGTGCCAGAGATGAAGGCCCCGATGATGTCTACATTGTCAACATTGGGCAACTTGTTACACTTCTTGGTGAAGCATCGTATGTAGACCCGAAGGGACTCGCCGGCCTTCTGCCGGCAGTTCTTTAGATCCCAGGGATTGTCTGGGCGGACGTAAGTTGCTTGGAAATTTCCAACGCAAATATCCCTCAAGTCGCCCTAATCATAGATTTGACCCTAAGGGAGGTGCTCGAGCCATGCATGAGCCGAGTCGGTGAGGTACAATGGCAGGTTTCGGATGATGGGGAGGTCGTCAATCGCACCCCCACGTGGCATGTGAGGTGGTAGTCCTCGAGCCGAAGCCCGAGGTCCGTCTTGCCTGCGTATTGGGGGACGGTCGTGGGGTGCCCGAAAGCACTACGGGAACTCTACGCTGCGGATTTGTGGGCTGAAGACCCAGGTGGGCTCAGGCTCTGACTCCCCTCCACATCGGTGTCGTCATACCGGCCGTCGTGGTGCGACTGATGACCCCTCTCTTTATTTAGACGACCCTTCTCGAGTCAATGCGCCTTGTGAGTATGATGTGCGTCTTGGGTGCACCCCCAGCTGGGGATGACCATCGAACCGAGTGTTGTTGCGAGCCGGTGGTGCTGTCCCCTTTAGCACGTCACGACATGGAGATCTGCTGGCTGGATTGAGTGGCGCGTCACAGCGTACTTTCTGCCTGGAGTTCGGCGGCCTTGGCCAGAAGAGTCGTGACTTCCCGCTTAGCCTGTTGGGCCTCGGGCGTCGCGGACTCGGGCCGCGACTATGATCTGCCCTGCCCGGGTGAACTGCGAAGGCTCTTGCCCATCATTGATGATGCGTTGGTTGACATCGCGAGCCATGGCGCGAGCGCGTCCGCCCGTGCTTGAACGAGCCAGCTCGTGGTCTATTGCTTCCTTCTCATTTTCCAGCTGATACCGGGTTTCTTCCAGCTCCGCCCGTCTTGCTCTCAAACGTTGCTGGGGACCTTTAGGGCGAGGCGCGAGCGGCGGTTCTCCAGCTGGAGTGACGGGGACATCGAAGAGCATTTCCCCCGATCTTGCACCCGCTACCGGATTTGCCGGGGCACGGGTTTTGGGGTTTGTCCTCGCTCTAGCTGTTGAGGTTTTGGCACCTCCAGCAGTTGTCACAAGCGCAAGCTGCACCATATGGCATTCGCTTGGGAGGTCGTAGCTTCCTGCACAATTGTCACAATCGAAGTAGGTTTCCTCATGGGCTCCCACATCGAGGAGGTCGAAGAAGGACTCGTCAGGGTGATCGATTGCCCCCACGAACTGAGGGTTCGTGGCTATTGGGATGCCACGAAGAATAGTGAGGTTTTGAAACTCCCACGCGATATTGCGCAGGCCATGCGGGAGGTCACCGGGGGGACTTTGGTTGAGGTGCCTCGTGGGGATGGGTTCGCCCCGAGAAGTTTGCCATGAACGTTCCCAAGGGCAAACGCCACGCCTCGGAGGTCGTCCTGGGTCGAAGTAGGGCCCAGGTAGCGCTCCATGTGGTGCCACAGCTGGTCTCCGTAGTTGGTTGACAGCGCGAAGCGACCTAGGGGACCGGATCTGGCCGGCTCGAGCTCAAACGCATGGATCGCCTCGTTGGCGACGACTATGGGTGTCATGATGGGATCAAGGAGTGACTCATCAATGAGCTCTAACGCCCCATCTCTCGTGACAGCAAAGCCTGACGTGTGGCCCAAGTCCTCTAGCCACCAAGGACGCGGCGCCTCGATGGCAGGCTGAAAGGATCGAGTGACCGAGAGGGGGGGGGGGGAATCAGGAACTCAAACTATGTACCTATTTTGCCAATTCCTAAATCCGACCACTCAAAAAAACTCCTACACAATTCTAGTGATGATCACACTAACAAGACAATCCTATGAAAGGAAAGACAACCTAAGCATACTAGTGGATCACACATGAGGCATACAACTCCTCTGCAAGCTAGTAATCAAAGAACACGCGAAAGCACACAACAACCTAGCAAAGGAGTCTACTCATGCAAAGTTACTAGAACATAAATAATATGAAAGACACACAAGCATGAGTAGCACAATACATACTAGGGTGATCAAAAAAGCCTAAGCAACTCCTATACATGCTAGTGATCAAGTGTAAGCTAAGCACAACTAGCAAGTAGAGAAGCCTATTCATGCAAGTCTACAAGCAATCAACTAGAGCATGGTAAGCATAAAAGCATGAATAGCACGATATGTAAATACGAAAAGTAATGCATCAAAGTAAGGAGTAGAGTAAGAGATGGCTCATGATTTTTTCCTGAGGTCTCGGAAGGATGGCACCTCCCCCTACTCCTCGTTGGACCACTCCCGCCACCAATATGGAGTTCTCACCCACGAGCTCGTAATCACTCCCGGAGTGAAGACACGGTGCACGTCACCGCTGCCACCAAGGCATAAGCTCACCTCCCTCGAGAACTTGCCGGACTCCCCGAGCCGACACAGGTGCTCACTAGTGATGCCCCTTTCACCGGCGGGCTCAAACCGTGTACAAACGTGTGATGGCCTTCACAACCAATCACGATAGGCTCGATCACCGACACCTAACCAGTCTAAGTCTCACCATAGACCAAGAGTAAAAACCTAGATCACACCTTCAAGGACACCTAGCCTTAGATGTGCAAGATCACTCCATGTTACTCTCAATAGCACTCTCAAGATATACAATATCTCCTCCTAGTGCACTCGTGTTTTCCTCTTGGCTCTCACCAAATGCTCCAAGCAATTCCATTGGGCAAGAGAGGTCTCCAAGACCCTAGCAACGAAGTTATATAGGCTTCCAACCTCAAAACTAGTCGTTGCTCGATGAAATCAGCTTTTTGGGCTTATTGACCAGACTGTCCAGTTACTTCAGACTCTGGCTCCAACGGCTCTGCCCACTGCTGATCTCCTGCTGACCAGACCGTATGGTCAGCTGGCCAGACCGTCCAGTCCATTTCTCTCTCCATTCCAGAAACATTTCCAGCGCTCGCTTCCTCGCTGCCCAGAGTCACTTGTACAGACCGAACCGTTCGGTCCGTAAACCGGACCGTTCGGTCTCTACAACTTCCAACTCTGATAATTTCCTCGCTTCTTCGCTGTAAGTCTCAGACAACTTCACCTAGTGACCGTACAGTCCGGTCACCACTATCATCTAGTGCATGTGATCTCACCGAGAAACCTTGCCCATCATCGACTAGACATGACCTAAGGGAAATGAACTAGACCCCCTTGATAGTCCGGTTTTTCCTATGGACTCAAAGCCCTAACAACTAGACAAGTGTTCCCAACACTTGCTCCATAGCTTGTCTCAGCTTTGGTCCATCTCCATCAACCCTTGGACTCCATCAAGCACACAAGCCTGCATGCTTGTGGTCATTGTCATCAATCGCCAAGGCAACCGTCATCCATATGATTTGGAGTAGAGATTTAATGATGGTTCCTACATAGACAACACTCATGTAGACATTAGTCACATTTCATGTTTGTCATTCATCACCAAAACATCATACCTTGGGGTGACCTTAATGGTCATGATCCTTACAATCTCCCCCTTTTTGGTGATGGATGACAAACAATCTCCCCCTTTTTGGTGATGGATGATAACCACTACTTATGATGATCCAAAATGAAAGTTTACCTTGGTTTTACCTTGGAATGTGCTAGGTGTTGAGGAAGAACTACCCAAACATGTAGCGCACTAGAAGTTGAGCTTGAGTTGAATTGTTGCACCCGTCATGGTGTCGTGGTTGGTGTTCTTGTTGATGTAGACACGCACCATAGACATAGATGTTCATGTTGGTGTAGATGTTCATTGTTGTTCTTCTCCATGTTGGTGTGGATGTTCATTTTGTCATGATCTTCATATGTACTCCAAGTGAACATGTAGCATTGTCTTGATCATATTCATGTTCTCCACTTCGCCATCATAGTCTTGGCATTTAAATTCTTCATGTTCCTTCATGTTCTTCTCTCTATCTTCAATTTTCTTCTTTCCATCTTTTGTGTTGGATCTTCATGAACCTCTCCCCCTTTGACTTCTTCTCCCCCTTTTGACTGGTGTTGGCCTTTGGATCTTTATGTTCTTCTCCCCCTTTGTCACCTATCACCAAAAACCACAAACCAAAGACAAAGCACAAGAGAACCAAGGAGTAAATAATAAGAGACAATAGGTAGAAAGACTCCCCCTTTCATAGTGCTCCTCCTTGGTCACAATGGTCTTCCACCATAGCTCCCCCTACACACATGGCTCAATAAAGAATTTCTCAAGTATGCAATGGTTAGTCATTAGTGTGTTGGGAATGTATGAGTCACTTGTCTTTGAGCCGCGTGAGTAGATTTAACCTCGGAGCTCGGTTGAACGTGACTCAATAGGCATGAAGCACAAAGATCACTATGTGATCATCTAGAGGGTCATATACTTACATTGTAAATAAGCAACTCTCCCTAGAAACATGCTTGGAGGCTGTAAGGTATCACAATGCAAGAATGCATGAATGCAAATGCAACAAGTTTACAAATGCATGATCCGATGCTAAAGGAAAGAGAGAGAAAAACTACAAACCAAAGCGTAAACGATGAGTTGTTCCCTTCTTGAGCTTACTCACAATGGACCATTCTTCAAAGCCTTGGGTACACCATGAACCACCTTCCCAAGCTTAACCCATGTCCATTGCTATCTCAAGGAGGTCCGTAGTCAACCTACAAGAGAAGAGAAACAAGCACAAACAAAGACAGAAACAACAAAACAAACAAGCAAAGCTGTACAAATTTACAAGAGACAAGCTTTAGGGTTACTCTAGTGAAGTTGGAGAGGTCGAGAACATTGAGCTGTCCCCTTAGCTTGTTGAAGGTCTTCTCGTCAAGAGGCTTGGTGAAGATATCCATCAATTGTTCATGAGTTCGCACATGCACCAAGTCAATGTCCTTCTTCTCAACATGATCTCAAATGAAATGATGTTTGATCTCTATGTGCTTTGCATGACCATGATCTCCAGTTTTGAGAGCCATCTTGATCGCCGCTTCACTATCACAATAGAGTGGCATTTGAGAAAAGTTGAGACCATAGTCCGAGAGTGTTTGCCTCATGTAGAGAAGTTGAGCACAACATGCTCCTGTTGCCATATACTCTGCTTCGGCTGTAGGTAGAGCCATCGAGTTTTGCTTCTTTGAGCTCCAAGATACAAGAGATCTTCCAAGGAATTGGCAACCTCCCGATGTACTCTTCCCATTCACTTTGCATCCTACGATGTTTGATTCCAAATACCCAAGTAACTCAAAGCTTGTTCCTCTAGAGTACCACAACCCCATGGTAGGTGTGTACTTGAGGTATCTTAGCATTCTCTTCACGGCCTTCAAGTGTGACTCTTTTGGATTTGCTTGATAGCGCGTGCACAAGCACACACTAAACATGATTTTCGGTCTTGAGGCGGTCAGATAGAGCAATGAGCCAATCATTGATCTATAGAGCTTGGGGTTCACTGGTTTTCCCTTTTCATCCATGTCCAAGGGTTTGCTTGTTGCCATAGGAGTGCGCAAGGGTTTGCTATTTTCCATGTTGAACCTCTTGAGAAGATCCTTGGTGTACTTTTCTTGATTGATGAAGTTGCCTTCTCTCAATTGCTTCACTTGAAAACCAAGGAACACATGGAGCTCTCGAATCATAGACATTTGAAATTCCCTTGCCATCATTTCCCGGAACTCCTTATTGTACTTCTTATTTGTTAACCCATATATGATATCATCCACATAGATTTGACACACAAAGAGATCCTTCCCAACATGCCTTGTGAACAAGGTGCTATCAATGCTTCCAATATTGAACCCATTCTTGAGAAGGAAGTTCCTCAAGTGTTCATACCATGTTCTTGGTGCTTGCTTTAGTCCATAGAGAGCCTTCTTCAGTTTATACACATGTCTAGGATGTTTGGGATCCTCAAATCCTGAAGGTTGTTCCACATAGACTTTCTCATTTACCTCTCCATTCAAGAATGCACTCTTCACATCCATTTGATAGAGCTTGAAGCCATTGTGTGAAGCATAGGCAAGCATGATCCGAATAGCTTCAAGTCAAGCAACAGGAGCAAATGTTTCCTCAAAGTCAATTCCTGCCACTTGAGAATATCCCTTAGCCACTAGACGAGCCTTATTCTTGACAATTGCCATTTTCTCATCTTGCTTGTTCTTGAAGACCTACTTGGTGCCAACCAC
This sequence comes from Eleusine indica, assembly GCA_030378355.1. NCBI lineage: Eukaryota > Viridiplantae > Streptophyta > Magnoliopsida > Poales > Poaceae > Eleusine > Eleusine indica. The sequence continues at coordinate 29,808,631 of CM059497.1, forward strand.
ATTATGATTCTTGGGCCTTTCCACTAACTTCCAAACTTTGTATCTCTGAAAGTTGTTCAATTCTTCTTGAATGGCAATAACCCACTTACGATCATTCATTGCCTCTTCCATTGTTGTGGGCTCAATCATGGAGACAAAAGAGAAGTTCTCAATTGCAACATTTGCCTCATCATCATTTTCTTCACTCACATAGTTAGGCTTGATTCCTCCTTGTCCTAACTCCTTGAGATGGACTCCCAATGTCAAGTCACGTGAGTGATCCTTGTTGATGGCCTTGGGTCTAGGGTGGTGTTCTTCTTGAGTGGGAGGAGCTCTAGGTGAAATATTTTGTGCATCATGGATTGCTCGCTCTCTTAAGATATGAGTGTCTTGGATTCTTAGAGAGGTGGGAGAGTCACTCTTATGCTTCCTTGTTTTGGACTTTGAGCTCGAAGTGGATGGAAGGGTATCTTGTGAAGAGCTTGGAGAAGTAGCTTGTGGTGAAGTATGTGGGGAGGCTTGTGGCTCACTTCTCACTTGGATTTCCTCATCACTTGGTGGGTGAACTCTCACTAAATTTTGGGAGGAGCTAGAAGGTGTACTTGTGGCATTTTGTGTTGGTTCTTGCACCTCGGAGGAAGAGGTTGGTTGAGGTGGTGCAGTAGAGGGCTGATCAATATCACCATCATTGCCCTCGTGGGGTAAAACGTCGCCCACGGGCATGTTCCTCAAAGCTTCCCTCATAGGCTCATCTCCAATGTTTACTTCATGAAATTCATCTCCTTTCTGAGAACCATTTGACTCATCAAATTGCACATCATAGGATTCTTCCACACAACCTGTGGCTGAGTTGTAGACCCTATATGCCTTAGAGGTCCCTGAGTACCGAACAAGAATGTCTTCATCAGTTCTGCTCTCTCAAATTTCCCTAGATTTCTCCTCTTCCGAAAGGTTCTTGGTAAGTTGATTTGGTCAGAGGCGACACACAAATCGATCCGGCTTCAGAACAGCACGTTCTAAACCCCGCAATCGTAGCACGACGTCTCCTCTGGTTATCAACCGTCCAAAGACGATTGACCTCGCCGAGAAGCCTAATCCCTGCCTGCGAATCAAGAACACAAGCAGGAACAACGAAGAATGCAACACAATTGCAGATGTATGATTAAACTCTCGAAGTTGGGGTCTCACAAACTGATGAACGGTGACACTGTTTATGAACAGAATTGATCTAAGCAAAACCCAAACCTTAATGATGCAGTGGTGGCTGTATATAAAGACCCTAGGGTCGTGCAAGACCCTCTAGACGCGCCCCTAATTGGGCTCAACTAGATACAAAGCCCAAAGGCCAAAGCTAGGCGACACAGCACCGACACAGATTCTGGACTCTCTATTGTTTCAACGATTTCCGATGACTCCGGATGAATTTTGATATGAGGCCGGCAGCATTGGAAAGGTCTTCTCCTTATCTTTCCGTGCATATGTAGAACGTTCAAATCTGAGTCCGTATGCGTCCTGGGCGACTGTTTTAGTGCAGACTGGTCCTGGGCCCCGAAACAGACTCGAAGTCGGTTTTGATTGGGCCTCCACTTTGGCTTCCAAGCCCTTGCTGGTCCTCCATGTTCCCAACTCCTTCTCCCATCATCTCCTGGTCCTCTCCATGGTTTCTAATCATAAAATAATCATTAGGTAGCAAACCATTCTCAAAAGTAACATATAGCGAAGAACGTAGGAACGAGCTCACCTCTAAATTTAGTCGTCGTGCACGAGCTCTAGTCATTGGACCTTGCAAGTCCAGAATTGGAGGAGTGTTGTGTGTATCCATAGGAGTGATGTCCTCATCATCCTCCCCCTTTTGAAGTGGAGTCGTCCTCGACTCAAGCTCATCCTCTTCTCCCAAGTGTGGTTTCAAATCTGAAATGTTAAAAGTAGGACTAACTCCGAACTCGGGAGGCAACTCAAGTTTGTATGCATTATCATTAATCTTCTCTATTATTTTGAATGGACCATCAGCTCTAGGCATTAGCTTAGACTTTCTCAATTCTGAAAATCTATCCTTCCTTAAGTGTAACCACACTAAATCTCCTACATAAAGCTTTACTTCCTTTCTACCTTTACTACCAGCAATTTTATATTTTTCATTCATCTTTTCAATGCTAAGTCTAGTGGTCTCATGCATTTGCAAAATAAATTCAGCACGCTTCTTCGCATCAACATGAACTCTCTCATTAATAGGTAGAGGAAGTATATCAAGTGGAGTACGGGGATCAAAACCATACACTATCTTGAAGGGACTTACCTTGGTAGTAGAATGTGTTGCCCGATTATAAGCAAACTCAACATGAGGCAAGCATTCTTCCCATTGCTTCAAATTTTTCTTCAAAATAGCTCGTAACATAGTGCCCAAAGTGCGGTTTACAACCTCAGTTTGTCCATCAGTTTGTGGATGACAAGTTGTAGAAAAGAGCAACTTTGTACCCAACTTATTCCAAAGCGTGCGCCAAAAATGACTCAAGAATTTTGCATCACGATCTGAAACAATAGTAGAAGGCATACCATGCAAACGTACAATTTCATTGAAAAAGAGATCAGCAATATAACTAGCATCATCAGTTTTATGACATGGTATAAAGTGTGCCATCTTGAAAAAACGATCCACAACAACAAAAATGCTATCGCTCCCCCTCTTAGTCCTAGGCAGTCCTAAAACAAAGTCCATAGAAATATCCGCCCAAGGAATAGAAGGAACAGGAAGTGGCATGTATAAACCATGTGGATTCAAACGAGACTTAGCTTTTTGACATGTAGTGCAGCGAGCAACAAAACGCTCAACATCTTTCCTCATCCTTGGCCAAAAGAAGTGTGTGGCCAAAATATCCTCCGTCTTCTTAGCACCAAAATGACCCATCAATCCACCTCCATGCGCCTCCTGCAACAACAAAAGACGAACGGAACCAACTGGAATGCATAGGCGGTTAGCTCTAAACAAGAAACCATCATTCAACACAAATCTGTACCAAGCATGACCTTCTTTACGGTGCAGCAATACATCTTTAAAATCAACATCAGCAACATATTGTTCTTTAATTGCCTCAAGTCCAAAAATTCTACAATCAAGTTGAGACAACAAAGTATATCGCCTAGATAAAGCATCAGCAATCACATTATCCTTCCCTTTCTTATGTTTAATAATATAAGGAAAAGACTCAATAAACTCAACCCATTTAGCATGTCTACGGTTCAAATTGCCTTGAGAACGAATATACTTAAGTGATTCATGATCAGAATGAATAACAAATTCTTTGGGCAACAAATAATGACGCCACATCTCTAAAGAACGTACAAGTGCATATAGTTCCTTATCATACGTGGAATAATTCAAAACAGGCCCAGTAATTTTCTCACTAAAGTATGCAACAGGTTTACCATCTTGCTTCAAAACACCACCAATGCCTATACCACTAGCATCACATTCAAGCTCAAAAGTCTTATCAAAATTGGGTAATTGCAGCAATGGTGCATGTGTAAGTTTGTCCTTCAAAGCATCAAAAGTTTCATGATGTACCTTACCAAAATGGAAGTCAACGCCCTTCTTTGTCAACTCATGCAATGGTGCAGCAATGGTGCTGAAATCTTTGACAAAGCGGCGGTAGAAATCTACAAGACCAAGAAAACTCCTCACCTGTGTGATAGTTTTTGGTACAGGCCAGCTCTTTATGGCTTCAATCTTCGCCTCATCCACCTCAATTCCCTGTGGAGTCACAACATAGCCAAGAAAAGAGACTCGATCCGTGCAAAAGGTGCACTTCTCAAGGTTACCATATAAACGTGCAACTCGCAAAGCATCAAAAACAGCACGCAAATGAATCATATGATCATCCATGGATTTGCTATAAATCAAGATATCATCAAAGTAAACAACCACAAATTTGCCAATAAAAGGTCTTAAAACCTCATTCATCAAACGCATGAAAGTACTGGGTGCATTAGTTAACCCAAAAGGCATTACTAATCACTCATACAACCCGAATTTGGTTTTGAAAGCTGTTTTCCATACATCTCCAAGTTTCATTCTAATTTGATGGTAGCCACTACGCACATCAATTTTAGTGAAAATTATAGCACCACATAACTCATCAAGCATGTCGTCTAGCCTAGGAATAGGATGACGATACCTAATAGTAATGTTATTAATGGCTCTACAATCTACACACATACGCCAAGAACCGTCTTTCTTAGGAAACAAAAGTACAGGAACAGCACAAGGACTAAGTGATTGACGAACATACCCACGATCCAAAAGGTCTTGGACTTGTCGTTGTATCTCCTTAGTCTCCTCAGGGTTGGTCCTATAAGCAGCACGGTTTGGCAAAGTAGCACCAGGAATCAAATCAATTTGGTGCTCAATCCCTCTCAAAGGTGGCAATCCCGGGGGTATCTCAGCTGGGAAAATATCCTCATACTCCTGCAAAAGGTTAGTGACAGCAGGAGGCAAATCACTAGAAGCAATATTACCAAGCGAAAACAAGGCTTGTTTGCATATCAAAGCATAGCAAATATCATCAATAGAAATTTCAGCAAGCTCAGATTTTGTGGCAAGACATGAACGACCTTGTAATTTAATTGCAGCATCTTAGAACTTGAAGAATCATTAACATTACTTGGTGTAGAAGCAGAATTACTAGGTTGCTGAATTTCAGGGCTTTTATTTTTCAAACTAGCAGCTCGTTCTAAATCAGCTTGTACAATTTCAGCAGGAGTCATTAGTAACAAAGTAATTTTAGTTCCTTTATGCATAAAAGTGTACTTATTACTTTTACCATGGTGTACAGCATTATTATCAAATTCCGAAGGTCTACCCAATAAAAGTGAACAAGCTTGCATGGGTACAACATCACAATCAACAGAATCCACATAGGAACCAATGGAAAAAGGAACTCTGCAAGTTTGTATTACCTTAGCTTTTCCAGAGTCATTTAACCACTGAATGTAGTATGGATGTGGATGTGGGCGTGTGGTCAAATCAAGCTTCTTAACCACATCAGAACTCACCAAATTGTTGCAGCTACCTCCATCAATGATGACACGTGCTCGACGGTTCTTGATGACGAAGAAAATCTGGAACAAGTTATGTCGCTACATCATCTCGGGCTGCTGGATTTGTGTGCTAAGCACACGCTGCACAATAATATTCATGTAGCCTGTGGTATCTCCGCCTCCAAGGATGAGGTCACCGCTGGTGGGAGCGACATCCTCCTCCTCATCCTCCACATCGGAGGTGCTCATGTAACCGCCATCATCTGTCGCCACATATGCCCGCCTACTTGGGCAATCTTTCTGCACATGGCCAAGACCATGGCAGCGGTGGCACTGAATCCCTGTAGTGCGTCCCGTCGAAGCAACAGAGGAGGCACTACTAGCCGGTACCTGCACAGAATTTTTACCTGAGCGCGTAGAAGGGGCAGGGGCTGATCTTGGTGCTGCAGAAACAACACTAGCTGGTGGGGGCGGCCGGAAAGATGGCTTGGGCAGCCCCGAAGTCCCCGTCGGCCGTGGTGGGTAGAAATTCCTGGACTTGCTGTACTCCTCAAAAGCCTGGAAAAGTCCCTGTGATTCTTTCTCTGCAAGCATAGCATACTGGAAACACTGGTTGAGGGTATAAAATTCTTTATAATCAAGGATGTCCTGAATTTCTTTTCTCAAACCAGAATAAAAGCGGCAAATCTGATCCTCTACTTTTTCAACCACAGCACAACGAATCAAGCCCTTCTGAAGCTCACTAAAATACTCCTGAACAGTTTTATCTCCTTGATCTAAATGCTGCAGTTTATTACGAATTTCTCTATAAAAAGGAGGAACAAAACGATCACGCATTTCTACCTTAAGTTCTTCCCAAGTAGTAGGCAAATCGGTTTCAGCAGCTAGATCACTCTACCAAGCAATAGCAAAGTCCTTAAACTCACTAGTGGCTTGTCTAACTCTATGTTGTTTAGGAACAAGGTGGGCATTAAATTTTTGTTCTACCGTCATTTCCCAATAAAGGTAAGCATCACCATCGTACTGACCCGAAAACGAAGGAATTGAAAACTTAATTTTAGCATACGGGTCATCTGGAGCATGGTTACCTTGTGTGCGACGGTTGTGGTTGTGGAAACCACCCATACCTTGAGGGTTACGTTGCAAACGACGTCGTAACCTTGCGGTCCTTGTAGCTGACCTATTGACGGTGCCATCAGCCTTATACACCGTTGCTTCATCATGATCGTCTTCAACGTCGTTGTTGGTGTTGGTGTTGGTGGTCTTGTGAGCGGTCTCCAATTCGACAACCTGATCGATTAGCTTAGAGACTCTCTTATCCAACCGCTCAATGCTTTCTCCCAGGTGAAGCTTGGTGACGGCGTCTGTGACGGCCCTGGTGATCGTCTCTACCAAATCACTCTAAACCGCCTGCAAAGCCTTCTGTAGCTGATTTTGGCTCACGCACTCATCAAATTTTGAGGGTGAAGCACCCTCTCCATCGTTTCCTGACATCAGAAACACCAAAACAGGAAACAAAAAGTGAAGGTTATCCCTACAAAAGTACTAAGCAGTGGTGCCTCTCAACACAGCAAAAGGAAGCTTTTTACAAAGCTCTTACAAAGTTCTGAAAACAACAAAGCGAAGGATACCAGGGAGCTGTGTTCCACGATTGCAAGGGTTACAAAATAACCTATGTGCTGTCCAGAAGAAGTATGTAGAGCTAGGAAGGCCAAATATATATATATATATGTGAGTGGCACACAAATCAAAAACAGATAGTAAAGCTGAATAAGTGCCCAAGTAACTTGTCCCTAGTTGCTGGTCTAACTATGTCCTAGAACAGTAGTGATAGCAAAGAAGAAACAAGGAGACAAAGGGACACAATCGATAACAGGGGGCTTAGTGTAAAACAGCCAAACTCAGAAATTCCAGGGGGCTAGATGGAGCACTAGTAGGAATCCTAAATTTCTTTTTTTTTATTTTATTTTTTTGATATTGTTTTCCAACTCACTAGCAAACGGGGAGAAACCACAAAAAATTTCAGCTCAAACCGAGCTAGGACGTGGCCTACAGAAAATCTTGAAGTTTCAGAAAATGTCGGGTTTCAACTTGAATGAATTTTTTCTTTATCATCCCGATTGTTTTTGAATTTTTTGATGAGGGCACACAGGGCATAGCCCTGTGTGGGTAGGCTCAACTTTTTATCAAGAATCTCCTGTAAACATTTCAGCCAAAACGGACAACCGAGCGAAAAGTTATGGCCGTTTTACCGAAGGGGTGTCGGAATCGGTTATGAAGAAACCCGGGGTTTGAGTGAAACCCGAGTCGGCTTGGGGTCGGGTAGGGATTTTTCTTTTTGGCGAGGTGGATGCAGCGGAATGTGGAATATGTAGAAATTGGTCCGAGGTGGTGAGGGTAGGTTTAGGGTGGGATTAGGGTGGGCGTGTTGATCAATCAACCCTAGCACACAAAGCCGACAAAACCGAGGATGGTGAAGGGGATGACGGCTAGGGTTGCAAGGGAAACACTACTGACGAAAAAAACACAAACTAAACCAGCGACTAAACAAGAACTAGGGCACAAACTCAACACTACGGACTCTGAAATTCAAATATGCAAAGGCTAAACATGTGGTTATGGGCGGGGAAAATTTTTTTTGGTATTTTCTGTGGACGATAGGAAGAACACGAAAACAACACTAAAAGGTACTGCCAACCTGACGGTGCACCTGAAGCTCTGATTACCACTTGATGTAAACAAGGGTTCCCGATCTTCCGAAAGGTTCTTGGTAAGTTGATTTGGTCGGAGGCGACACACAAATCGATCCGGCTTCAGAACAGCACGTTCTAAACCCCGCAATCGCAGCACGACGTCTCCTCTGGTTATCAACCGTCCAATGACGATTGACCTCGCCGAGAAGGCTAATCCCTGCCTGCGAATCAAGAACACAAGCAAGAACAACGAAGAATGCAACACAATTGCAGATGTATGATTAAACTCTCGAAGTTGGGGTCTCACAAACTGATGAACGGTGACACTGTTTATGAACAGAATTGATCTAAGCAAAACCCAAACCTTAATGATGCAGCGGTGGCTGTATATAAAGACCCTAGGGTCGTGCAAGACCCTCTGGACGCGCCCCTAATTGGGCTCAACTAGATACAAAGCCCAAAGGCCAAAGCTAGGCGACACAGCACCGACACAGATTCTGGATTCTCTCTTGTTTCAACGATTCCCGATGACTCCGGATGAATTTTGATATGAGGCCGGCGGCATTGGAAAGGTCTTCTCCTTATCTTTCCGTGCATATGTAGAACGTCCAAATCTGAGTCCGTATGCGTCCTGGGCGACTGTTTTAGTGCAGACTGGTCCTGGGCCCCAAAACAGACTCGAAGTCGGTTTTGATTGGGCCTCCACTTTGGCTTCCAAGCCGTTGCTGGTCCTCCACGTTCCCAACTCCTTCTCCCATCATCTCCTGGTCCTCTCCATGGTTTCTAATCATAAAATAATCATTAGGTAGCAAACCATTCTCAAAAGTAACATATAGCGAAGAACGTAGGAACGAGCTCACCTCTAAATTTAGTCGTCGTGCACGAGCTCTAGTTATTGGACCTTGCAAGTCCAGAATTGGAGGAGTGTTGTGTGTATCCATTGGAGTGATGTCCTCATCAGAAACATTGGATTTCCGTCCCACCAATAGCTCACATGGTGTCCTCTTCAACAGCCAGTGGAGATAGACACGGTTGGAGGTGTAGCAAGCTGTGTTGATTGCTTCAGCCCAAAACCTCACAGAAGTCCCATACTCGTCCAACATGGCACGAGCAAGAGTGATGAGTGTCTTGTTCTTCCTCTCCACTACTCCATTCTGCTCGGGAGTATATGTAGCAGAGAATTCATGCTTGATTCCTTTCTTGTCACAATATTCCTCCACTGCTGTGTTCTTGAACTCAGTCCCATTGTCACTCCTTATCTTCACAATGCTAGCATTGAACTCATTGTTTGCTCTTCTTGCAAACTTTCTGAAGATATCGCTTGCTTGAGACTTGTCCACAAGAAAGAAGGTCCAAGTGTATCTCGTGAAGTCATCCACAATCACCAAGCAATATAGGTTCCCTCCCAGACTCTTGTAATGTGTTGGCCCAAACAAGTCCATGTGCAAGAGCTCCAGAGGACGAGATGTAGACATGAAAGACTGGGTGGGATGTGAAGATGCAACTTGCTTTCCAGCCTGACAAGCAATGAACAGTTTGTCCTTCTCAAAGGTCACATCCTTGATTCCTTCAACCAGATTCTTCTTGACCACTTTTCTAAGCTGATTCATTCCAACATGTGCCAGTCTTCTATGCCACAACCATCCTTTAGTTGCCGTAGTGAAGAGGCAAGTACTTGGTGGCATGTTGCTTGATTTGAAGTCCGTGACATACAAGTTCCCATGCTTCACTCCATGAAACACTAGCCCTTTCTTTGAATTTTCAATCATTGCACCATCCTCATCAAATGTTCACTTGAAACCCATGTCACAGGGTTGACTAATAGATAGGAGGTTGAAGTTGAGGGTTTCCACAAGAAAGACCTTGAAGAGATGGAGGTCTTCAGTAATGGCCACCTTGCCTGATCCTCTGACTCTCCCTTTTGAGTTATCCCCAAAAGTCACCTTCTCACTGTCTTCATCTTCATCAATGTTGGTGAACATGGTTGACTTCCCGGTCATATGTTGGGTGCATCCACTGTCAAGAATCCAATGAGTACCCCCACTCTTGTAGTTGACCCTGGTGGTAGCCATAAGACAAGCACTAGAGGAAGAAGGGTTAGTATCCAAAGCATTCCTCAATTGACTTGTACTAACCTCATCACGTTGAATGATAAGACCATCCTCATAGATAGTAATTCTTGCAATCCCTTCCTGAAGTCTCCTCCTTATGAGATAGTGAGGAGCATGATACCTCTAATGTCCATGACCATCCCCCACGAGGTAGATGTAGTAGTGGGAGGGATCATAGAGTCTAGTGACGTGCTCGAGCATGTATCCCACTTGTGAGTGGAGCACAAGTATCATCTCCATTGCTCTCTCAATTGAGAGCTCATGTCTCCGGTTGACTACCTCATCAAATAAGAAACTCCTCTCAGGAGCTGTGATTTGTTGGAGGAGCTTGTCAATCACTTCATATGGTGCAATCCTTCGAAGGCCTCTAAAGGAATTTATCCTACACACAAGATCATAAATGCTTAAGAGAATATCACAAAGGTCATCATTCGGATTTCTCACAAATTCACCAAGTTGAAAGATGAGATCCTGTTGGTGAGCTCGACGAAGATACGGAAGGTGATCTTGTAGAGGAAGAGGTGGAATAGGTGGGGGTGCCGGAGCCATAGTGGTGAGATTGATCATCTCAAATGATTGAGTGAGCATTGTTGTTGGCGCTCCCCATACACCAATGCGTGGTCCACCTGAAGTGCTTGGAGTAGTACTTGGAATGGCACTTGAGGTAGAGCTTGACGAAGCGCTCGATGAGCTTGGTGAAGGTCTTGATCCGAAAGGGTTGTAGAAGCTGTTGCAAGGCAATCTTGTAGAGGGATCAAAGAAGTTTGAGCTCGAAGCTACTTCTTTCCCTTTTCTTGAAGATGCTCCAATGTTTGCCTTGGAAGTCTTCTCCCCGGTCCAGCTTGCGGTGATCTCCTAATCTTCAAAGAGCAACTCAATCACTTCCTCGACGAAGAGACCCTTCTCCATGAGAAGACTGAGGGCAGTGTAGTGGAGCTTGCTACTAGGGAGCAAGGTGAGGATCTTCTCGACTATCACAATCTTGGGAAGCTTGAAGGATTCTTCGTTTGATTCTTGTCCACAATACCTCGCAAGCGAATAAGAGAGTCAAGTAAGTCCTCATTATCATTAGCATGAAAAGCAAAGAACTCCTCAACAAGTGAATCACTAGCAGGATTAAGAGGCACACTATCATCAATCCTAGTCATGCTAGTGGAGCAAGCAAGATCAAGAGAACCAACATCATCAATCATCACATTAGACACACTAGTAGAGCAACCTATCAAGTAATCATTAGAAGAATCTAGGCACTCACTAGAATTAGGCACTACCACACAATCATCAAACCATCATACACATGATCATCGGTAAAGGTATTGGCAAAGTCCATAAGAGTATCCATCAACTCATCCGGAATCATGGCATTTAGGTAGCTTTTCAAGCGATCCTTCCATGAGCCATGACCCGACCCCGAATGGGATGACATCCCAACTCAATTCGGTCACTACTTAAGGTGGTTAAGCCCTATATTGAGCACTTGGCTCTGATACCACTTGAAAGGATCGAGTGACCAGGGGGGGGGGGGTGAATCAAGAACTCAAACTATGTACCTATTTTGCCAATTCCTAAAACCGACCACTCAAAACAACTCCTACACAATTCTAGTGGTGATGACACTAACAAGATAATCCTATGAAAGGAAAGACAACCTACAACCTAAGCATACTAGTGGATCACACATGAGGCATACAACTCCTATGCAAGCTAGTAATCAAAGAACATGTGGAAGCACACAATAAGCTAGCAAAGGAGCCTACTCATGGAAAGCTACTAGAATATCAAGAATATGGAAGACACACAAGCATGAGTAGCACAATACATACTAGGGTGATCAAACAAGCCTAAGTAACTCCTATACATGCTAGTGATCAAGTGTAAGCTAAGCACAGCTAGCAAGTAGAGAAGCCTATTCATGCAAGTCTACAAGCAATCAACTAGAGCATGGTAAGCACACAAGCATGAATAGCATGGTATGTAAATGCGGAAAGTAATGCATCAAAGTAAGGAGTAGATTAAGAGATGGCTCATGATTTTTTCCTAAGGTCTCAGAAGGATGGCGCCTTCCCCTACTCCTCGTTGGACCACCCCCGTCGGAGTCCTGGTCCCTCCCGCCACCAATGTGGAGTTCTCGCCCACGAGCCCGCAATCACTCCCAGAGTGAAGACATGGTGCGCGTCACCGCTGCCACCAAGGCACAAGCTCGCCTCCCTCGACAACTTGCCAGAGCGCTCGAGCCCACACGGGCGCTCACTGGCGATGCCTCTTTCACCGGCAGGCTCAAACCGTGTACAAACGTGTGATGGCCTTCACAACCAATCACGATAGGCTCGATCACCGACACCTAACTGGTCTAGGTCTCACCATAGACCAAGAGTAACAACCTAGATCACACCCTCAAGGACACCTAGCCCTAAATGTGCAAGATCACTCCATGTTACTCTCACTAGCACTCTCAAGATATGCAATATCTCTTCCTAGTGCTCTCCTATTTTCCTCTTGGCTCTCACCAAATGCTCCAAGCAATTTCATTGGGCAAGAGAGGTCTCCAAGACCCCAGCAATGTAGTTATATAGGCTTCACACCTCAAACTAGCCATTGCTCCATGAAATCAGCTTTCTGGGCCTACTGACCAGACTATCCGGTCACTGCAGATTCTGGCTCCAACGGCTCTGCCCACTGCTGATCTCCTTCTGACCAGACCGTACGGTCAGCTGACCGGACCGTCCGATACGTTTCTGTCTCCAGTTCAGAAACATTTCCAGCGCTCGCTTCCTCGCTGCCCAGAGTCACTTGTACAGACCGGACTGTTCGGTCTGTAGACTGGACCGTCCGGTCTCTACAACTTCCAACTCTGATAGTTTCCTCGCTTCTTCGCTGTAAGTCCTAGACAACTTCACCTAGTGACCGTACAGTCCGGTCACCATTGACCCCTCTGTCCGGTCACTATGTCCAGATGCTGAAACTCCTTGTCCTCGCTTGACTTCATTTTCCGGCTTCTCCGAACAGCTCCTTGGCTTCTCCACTGTCGTCTAGTGCCTGTGATTTCATCGAGCAACCTTGTACATCACCGACTAGACATGACCTAAGAGAAATGACCTGGACCCCCTTTATAGTCTTGTTTTTCCTATGGACTCAAAGCCCTAATAACTAGACAAGTGTTCCCAACACTTGCTCCATAGCTTGTCCTCAGCTTTGATCCATCTCCATCAACCCTTGGACTCCATCGAGCTCACAAGCCTCCATGCTTGTGGTAATTGTCATCAATCGCCAAGGCAACCGTCATCCATATGATTTGGACTAGAGATTTAATGATGGTTCCTACATAGACAACACTCGTGTAGATATTAGTCACATTTCATGTTTGTCATTCATCACCAAAACATCATACCTTGGGATGACCTCAATGGTCATGATCCTTACACATGCACTGGGACTGGAGGCAGCGAGGATGTGAGGATGCTGACGCACAACAACTTTTGATCTGCCATGGCGACGAACTCCAGGCTAATGTGAACAAGGGTTCCCGATCTTCCAAGAGGTTCTAGTAAACTTGATTTGGGTGGAGGCAAAACACAAATCGATCCGGCTTCTAAACAACATGTTCAGAACTCCGCAATCGCAGCACAACGTCTCCTCTGGTTATCAACCGTCCAAGGATGATTGACCTTACCGACAAGGCTAATCCCTGCCTGCAAATCAAGAACACAAGCAAGAACAAAGAACAATGCAACACAATTGCAGATGAATGATTAAGCTCACAAAGTTGAGGTCTCACAAACCGATGAACGCTGACACTGTTTATGAATAGAATTAATCTAAGCAAAACCCAAACCATAATGAAGAGGCGGCGGCTGTATATGAGGACCCTAGGGTCGTGCAAGACCTTCTAGACACAGCCCTAAGAGGGCTCAACTCGATACATTGCCCAAAGACCGATTACGGTGTCGCAGCACCAGGACAGATTCTGGAAGTCGACTTGTTTCGGCAATTGTCGATGGCTCGAGACGAATTTTGACATGGGACCAGTTAGGTTGTAAAGGTCCAAGTCCGTATGTGTCCTAGGCATCCGTTTTTGTGCAGACTGGTCCAGGGCCCTAAAATAGACTCGAAGTCAGTTTTGATTGGGCCTCCATGTTGCCTTGAACGTCCTTGCTGGCCTATCACGCCTCCAATCACCTCCCCAGCTATTTCATCATCATCTCCATGGTTCCTAACAATAATTAATTCATTAGGTAGCAATCTATTCTCAAAACCACATAAACAAAACATTACAAATGAGCTCACCTGTAAATTCAGGTGATGCGCATGAACTATCATTTTAGTTGGAGGAGTGTTGTGTGTATCCATAGGTGTGATGTCCTCATCATTCTCCTCCTTTTAAATTAGAGTCGTCCTCAACTCGATCCCATCTCTTTCTCCCAATAGTGGTCTCAAATCTGAAATATGAAATATAAAACTATTCCCAAACTTGGGATGCACCTCATGTTTATATTTGTTATGAAAATTATCATCAGAATGTGAAACTACAATACAAGGCATGTCACACCAATGAACAACCTCTTTGAAAAATTGGGCAGCAGTATGAACATCATCCTCACTTTTATGATAATTTATAAAATGTGTGATCTTAGAAACACTAGAAAAACTTAACATGGAATGATAATTATTAGTGCAGTTTTCTATTTGATCATTGAGTTATACAACACAAGTAGGTTTCAATTTTGAACAAATATAAACTCTATACACCATAAACAACCCTCTATGATCATAGCTTCCAGCACATGAAAAATATTTCTTGTCAATAAAGACAATTCAGTTTGATAACAGATTTGCTTCTCCACGGTATTTAGATCACAAAGAACATCAAATTCAATAAAACCCAAAGTATTTAGAGAAGAGAATAATTTCTGTTCATCGCTTTCACATGAAACTAAAATCAAATGTTTAATTTCAGCACTAGTAGATGAATCATAAGCAAAATCATCAAGCTCATTTATTTGTTGTGGGAAAGGTATAAGTGAAGCTTTGGCACACAACTCCTCTTTATCACAAGGATCAGTAGATAAATCAACTTGTGGCAAAAGCAAATCAAGACAAGGTTTCAATATGGCAAGATTATTAGAACAGTTCAGCACATCAAGATAGTTCTTACCTAAAACCACAATGTGTTTCATATTGTCCTCTTCTTTGTGTAGAAGCTGAAATGTATTAGTTGCAACAAGAGGCAAGGAAATATGTTCATCCTCTAGTAATTCAGATTTTGATGAAAGTGTTGCAACATTTGAAATAGCCCATTCTTTCCTAAATGGTTCATTTTTTCTTCTCTCAAGCCTTTGTTTATCTTCTTCTAAAATTTCAGCATCTTTCATAGGTTTAAGAGTAACTCTTCTACCATTGTATTTAAATGAGTAGCTATTTTCAATGGTATTATGCAAAGCATTATTTGTAAAAATCCAAGATGTACTCAATAACAAATGGCATGCTTGCATAGGTACTATATCAAATTCTGCACTATCCTTGTAAGAATCAATGAAAAATTCAATGTGTGTAATTTTATCTACCTTTATCTTACCACAAGAATTTACCCATTGGATGTAGTATGGACATGGGTGTGGTTGTGTGGTCAAGCCAAGATTCTCGACCAACTCCAAGCTTGTGATGTTGCGGCTACTTTCTCCCTCAATGATGACACAACAGCGTGATCCTTCACAACAAAGTGAGTTGGGAACAAGTTGTTCAATTGATTTTGCTCTACCTTCTCTATTTGAGAACTAAGCACTCGCTGTGCTACATCACTCATATCATTCTCATTAGACGGCATTGACTCATCACCATGAGTGGTGTAACCTGTCATTGTTAGTAGCAAACAAGAAAACACACAGGAGTATATTTTCCTATCACTACTATGTGATCACAGTGTAAACTCTCAACAAGCAAATGGCAATACCTTACAAAGTCCTTACAAAGTTCTATACAGCAAAGCAAAGGATACCTTGGAGAGTGTGATCTGACGATTGCGAGGGTCCAAAAATCTATGCCTATTCAGAAGGATATATATGGAGCTAGAAAAGGCAATATTTGATAGCAAGGATTAGCAAAATTTCAATTCAGAAATTGCAAAACTGAAGAATAGTTCCAAGCTAGTCTATATCACCGGCCTAAACTTGTCACAGACCAATGTTCAAGCAAGCAAGCATATGACTCAAAAAGGACACAAGGGATGCAAGCAATTCTGAATTTTTTCTTTTCCTTTTTCTACTTCTTATTTTTTTGTGCGCCTTTTTCTGTTGTGCATTTTTTTATTTTTCTTTTCTTTTCCTTTGAATCAGAACTGCAGCAAGAATTACAAGTTTTACAACCCAAACACCTGAACATTTATTCTTACTACAAGTGCAGCAAAAAGATTTTTGTAACAACACAATTAAAATAGACCTCTATAAAAAGATCAAGCACTAATTGGTTGGCTTTTATTCGAAATGAGGCAACAGCAGAACACTCTAATTTTCTTTTGCACATGAACATAGACGGCTAGATGTTAAAGAAATATTTTGTGCACATAATTCCAGCAGTACTATCCCTCAATGTGTGCAACACTGATATTTTTTTTTCTCTTGATTGTCTATGACATGGACATGCACGACTCGAACAAGACCAAAGAACAAGCACTAGACCAGCGACACAATGACATTGTAGGGACTAAAATTCAGATAAGCAGATTAAACTGAAAATTGCAGGGCACAAGGGGGATATAGGACAGCGGAAACAAGACAAACAATTAGTTTTGTAGGGCAATTATCTGGAGTTCAGAACTAAACAAAATAACAGGGATAAGGACGAACCTAACAGTATACTTGAAGCTCTGATTAGCACTTGATGTGAACAAGGGTTCCCGATCTTTCGAGAGGTTCTGGTAAACTTGATTTGAGCGGAGGCAAAACATAAATCGATCCGCTTTCTAAACAACATGTTCAGAACCCCGCAATCACAGCACAACGTCTCCTCTGGTTATCAAGCGTCCAAGGATGATTGACCTCGCCGAGAAGGCTAATCCCTACCTGCAAATCAAGAACACAAGCAAGAACAAAGAAGAATGCAACATAATTGCGGATGAATGATTAAGCTCACGAAGTTGGGGTCTCACAAACCGATGAACGACGATACTGTTCATGAATAGAATTAATCTAAGCAAAACCCAAACCCTAATGAAGAGGTGGAAGATGTATATGAGGATCCTAGGGTTGTGCAAGATCCTCTGGACGCAGCCCTAAGTGGGTTCAACTCGATACATGGCCCAAAGACCGATTACGGTGTCGCAGCACCAGGACAGATTCTGGAAGTCAATTTGTTTTGGCAATTTCTGATGGCTTGAGACGAATTTTGACATGGGACCATTTGGGTTGCAAAGGTTCATTATCTTTCCAGGCATATGAAGAACGCCCAAATCCGAGGCCGTATGCATTCTGGGTGTCCGTTTTAGTGCAGACTGGTCCTGGGCCCCGAAACAGACTCAAAGTAAATTTGATTGGGCCTCCACCTTGCCTTGGACATCCTTGCTGGCCCATCATGCCTCCAATCACCTCCTCAGCTATCTCATCATCATCTCCATGGTTTCTAACAACAATTAATTCATTAGGTAGCAATCTATTCTTAAAACCACATAAACAAAACATTAGAAACGAGCTCACCTGTAAATTCAGGTGATGCGCATGAACTTTCATCTTAGTTGGAGGAGTGTTGTGTGTATACATAGGTGTGATGTCCTCATCACAGGCTCTCAAAGAACATGCTGGTGCTGGGAGCCCAGAAAGCGGAGAAGGTTGCCATCCGAGCGAGAAGGTGGTTATGGAGTGCAACGTGCAAAAGTGCCCCTACCTGGCATGCCAACTATCGGTTCTTATATCACCGGCCAGTAGAATTTTTTCTATGGGATGCGTGTTCCAAGTTCGGTGATGGCAATGCAAGCGGGCACGGTGATTATACTGGTTCGGGGAATCCCCCTACGTCTAGTTCTTGAGTCTGCTCATGTTACTTGCACCGGGTGGACGTACACTGGTGGCGAGCGAGGAGGAGTCTCCAGGTCTCAAGTTGCTAACGGATGTGTGAGTCTATGTGTGTGTTCATCATCCTTTCTCAAGGAAGAAGAAGGCCTTCCCTTTTATACCTCAAGGGGTTCGGCCCTCGCAACAGAGAGAGAGAGAGAGAGAGAGAGAGAGAGAGAGAGAGGCTAATATCTATACACGGAGTTGAGGAGAACATGCGGAAGACGGCGTGGACTCCGATTGATGGCGTAGTCTTCAACTCATGCGGGCCCTGCCGTCTCGATCTTCATGTTAGTCAGCACCGTGTAGAAGCGTGCCCCCCCTAATCCGCTGATGAATCAAAACTCCGTGTTCCTGTAGAAGATGTGTTCCGCTAAAAAGGGGTGACACAGCATGGGCAGCATCACATCGCCTAGTGTTGACTTTTGCTAAGCCATACTAATAAATCATTGCTAGCAAGGTGCCATAAATGCTTCATTAATATGTCCTAGAGCCAATTAGGTAAAATCCGTAAGTGCACGGAAAATACCGTTTTAGCATTTCACCCGAAAGTATTCAGGGTATCATATTTGTTTATCCCAAAGGAAGACAATGAATAAGAAGGCTTACTTATGCACATATTTACATTGCGAATTGATAAGGATCATCTAACCAAGGCAGACAAGCAATGGATAATGACGAGGTAGTATGACACGCAGAAGATTCTATCTCAAATATAAATAAATAAATAAAGCCAAGTGCAGAAAGAACTAAGCTCAGCTACTCCTATAGTACTTTCATATACAGCTGTATAGCCTAAGTTCTATACACATACACGCTTATACTCAGGTTCAACAACTATTAACATAACACTTCAGGCACGGACCTACCCCTATATCCACAGGCGACTTCCGCCAAGAGCCTATGCACTAGCCTAGCGTGGAGGAGTTCAAAGGACGGACAGGGCTGTCACCACCTGCCGCCTACCTCAGCTAACTGGTAGACTAACGAATAATTGATGCAAATCAATTATCCAAGTACCATACTTGCATAATCAAAGAGCACTCTACTCCTCCATGGTATTATAACAAAGCAGAGCTATCATATAAATATGATCACCAAACCCAAGTCATGTCATAACAATGAATCCTAAGCATAAAGACTATGTCATATAAATTAGACTATAGTGACGGTATATAACAAGCATGACAATAGTAGTATAATAAATATAAACTACTATCACACAAGTGGGCTATGATATCACATATATGGATCACAATATCAAACAAGAAACTCATGACCCAAACACAACTAAATGAAAAGATAACATTTATTAAATAGAGCAAAGTCTTACAAAAGGGAAATGATACAAGAGCCATACCAATTTCTCCAAGAGAAGACTTGAAGAACTAGAGAGCTCTAGACTCAGCCTAACTCCACTAAAACTTGAGAACAACTAAGTAGCAAGAGAAGGAATTCTTCTTGTGGGGTGTGTGTGAGTGTACAGCCACACCCTCCTATTTATAGCCTCTATAGGTCGGCAAAGGGGAGTAAACACCAAGAATATCCCTGCCCACCACCTTCAGGGATCAACCAGGAGCCTTCACATGCAAACTCAGGAGGAAAGGCCGCATGCCTGGGTCGGCCGACCTGTGGCTGGGCCCTCCTGGGTTATGCTTCCTCAGGGTGGCTGCTAGGTGGGTCCTCATCACAGATGTCATAGTAGTTTTGTGTGTTTCTTCGGTGTGGTTTTGAAAATGGGACCTTCAATCCATGGGATGTCCAGTTGGCGCTTTCTCATTGGTCGAAAGTGTGTTTCATTGCCTTTTGGGTGTGTTTCCTTCATATTTCCTTCTGCATGCAAATAATTCCCAAGTACAAGTGGAACTACATTATTATAAACAAATATGCGTGTATGAAATGCCAAGTTCTCCTTTATTTGAGCATAGTTGATGGATGAAAATGGTACTTAACAGCCGTCAACAAACTCTCTCAAGCTGAACCTTTGCTCGTCCCAAAGCAAAGATAAAACTTAAGTTGTTGATCAGGAGTTGCTAAAATGTCCGACTCCTCAATAATACTAAGTGCACAACAAAGATACTTTTCCTTGAATTAAATATGTTGGCATAGTATTCACCCATTTAACTTGATCATCATGGGGCTTTTAACACCTCATTGTCTTGGGCGGTTGAGAGATAGAACAATTGTAGGGCACTAATTACTTGCTCTCTATTCCACTATCTTACTCCGGAGGTTTTCAATAGATTTTGCAAATAAAACCAAGTTACTCAAATGATTCTCTTGGATCGCTCAAAAGTGTATGATTCCTCACCAAGGCAAAGTGTTTCCTAAAATCACCTACTTTTAATAAGGCTTATGTGGAGCTCATGGTAGGGATAATTGAGGCATACTTGTTCACATACTATTGCTATGTCAAAAGACCGGATCCTAGATAAATCAATTCACACAATTTTGATCAAGACGTGCAAGTGTGTGGGAAACATGGTGGAATGATGGATGGAATGAATAACTCCTTTTTGAATTTTGTTCCTCTCTTTTTAAATTTTTTCTAGGACATGGCTATCTTTTGATTGCTCTTCTTTGGAGCATCCATTTATTTTCTTTTTGCATAGCCATATTCCTAGTTTGCAATGATAGTTGAGAGAGGAATTTTTGCAATGAACATATGGAGTATTTCTTTCAGGTGGATGGAAGTGGTGGTGGCTTTCTTTCGGTGTTAAAGAATAGCTCATGGTGGTGGATATGGTGGCTGCTATCTTCCAATTTAGAAGAATAGCTCATGGCGGTGGATGTGTGTATGTGATCTTGATCAAGAAAGCCTGAAAAGAGTCTTACTAGGGTCACAACAATTTTGTCTAAGCTCAATGTGAAACAAGCAGCATATGTATAAGGTTTTTCAAATAAGCACTACATATGGCTTTGGTAGGAATTTTCATCCTTGAGGAACTTATCAATTTATCATTTTGAAAAATAAAACTCCAGAATTCAAGCTTTACTTTGAGCAAGATCATAGCAGCCCTATTCACTATATCATATCTCCCAACAACTTAGAACTAGAGAATGTATGTGCTACCCACAAGTTTCAAGTTCAAGGTAAAATTTTAGCCAATGAACTTAATTCTTGGGAGAGTACTAAGTTGTAAGCCAATGTTAGAGAGGAATAAAACAGAGCAACTATTCATCATTTCAACATAGAAAAACTATACACATTCATACCCGGCATGAAAAAAGATAAAGAAAATATTTTTGGTCTTTTTATCATCTTCTCATTTTTTTTTATTTTCAGATCTTATATTTTTTTTGGATTTTTGGATTTTCTAATGCAAAAATGAAAACAAGGGAAAGATACAAGTTACCGTGAGATGGGGTGATGAGGACATCAATGACATACGAATAATGACGACGGATGATGGCGCGCCAAACCAAGCTGTCACGTCTCCACCTCTCGTCGTCGCGCCTCCTTGAGTTACGGATCCATCTTCTAACGAGACGATGACGTACAAGAGCCCAATCACTAGAGCTCGAGCCCAGGAATTGAAGACGGTTTTGATGCTAAGGAACGACGGCCCAGGATGATGTCGCCCGAAGGCCCACGTGGCCCAAGTCGCGCGACTCCCTCTCCACCGCGCGCCTCTCCACTTCAGCCGGCCCTAGATGCCTCGTCCTCCCCCTATATAGTCAAGGGCTGCGCCCCTTGTAATCTTCGAGTTTTGTTTTAAGTTTAGCTTAGCTATACATCCGTCTCCCGACGTGAATTCAGAACTGCACCTTCGTGCAATACATCAGATTGCTCGCCTCTAATTCTTGCTCGTTCTTCGATTGCGCGTAAGAATTGATCCTCGTGATCAGGTTGATCTTGTTTACCGCAAGGTTAATATCCTTCGGAAGTTGGTTCAGCGATTGCATTGGCGCTTCGGCTTGCTCGTCGTAGTCGGATCGTGAGGGTCAACATCCACCAAATCGAAGTTATCTCCACTCACCGAAAGATCAGGCACTCTACACCTATCAAGTGGTATCAGATTCCAGTGTTTCTCGGTGAGTTTTATCCAAGTCCACATAAACCGAAAACTACAAAAGAAAGTTTACCCCAGTACGGTTTTGAGCCTCGCACTTTCGTTCAATAATTTGCGTTGTTGAGTTTTTGTACTTTCGCTTTTGATCGTTGCTGGTACACTATGTTTCATCGTTTTCTTCCTATCATCATCGTATCCTTCCGCCGTGCCGCGTGTTTTCACCACCACAGTTTGCTTTTCGCCGCATCTGTTTACCCCGTCTCGCTTGCCAAGTTTTTCCGCTGCACCGTGAGTCCGGGTCAATCACTGCCTCGACGATCGAGTCCTACTCGGTTACGTCGTGACCCGCTCGCCTCGCCCTGTGTTTAGTTCTGTTCGGTTTCGTGTGTCCCGCTCGCCTCGCTGATCGAGTCCTACTCGGTTACGTCGTGACCCGCTCGCCTCGCCCTGTGTTTGTTCCTGCTCGGTCTCTTTTAATTACCGTTCTACCCCTGCCTCAAAAAAAAAAGCGCTTGTGCTTAATTGCTTATTTGAGGTCTCATTGTTTATATTTTCAGCAAAAAGTATTAAAAAAAAAGAGAAAAAAAAGAGAAAAAAAGAGAAAAAAAGAAAAAAAAAGAGAAAAAAAAAGAGCGGCCGAGCAACACAGGCGACGCGTTCTTGCTGCACTTTGTTTTGATCCTTCTTCCTTCCTCTTGCACTTGTACCGGCAGCAATCTTTTCGCGTTTAGCACCATTATTCAGCTTTGTAGTTATTGTTTGGATTGTGCTAACCCTTGGATTGAGTGCAGCCTCCAAGCCCCACAAATTTTCTACTACGAGCAGGTTTTTGTTTCACCACGCAATCGCTCCTCCAATCTTCCACCGGTTTTACCTGTGGTTGCAGTTCACGCTTGCGTGCTTGGTAAGGACGGGTAAGAATTTGATAACAGCTTTTTGATTGAGCTTTTCATCCACCACTCACCTCTCGTTGTAGGATCCTGCTTTTTGTATTGCTTGTGTTTCTATGGCAGAAAACAGCTCGAAGTCGGAGGAGCTCATCCTCCAGGATGTCCAGGCACAGGTTGATGGTCTACAAAACGACATGAAGACGATGCACGAGAGACTTGACTCTACGGTCACTTCGTCGAATGAGCGTTTTGATCAACTGGACCTCGCTGATACGGCTGCCCGCACCACGCTCACGACGATCATGACTCGTCTTGAGGCCATGTCGACGCAGCTTGGGACCATGACGACGCAGCTCACGGAGTTGCAACATGCACGTGACTATGGCGCCGATACCGAGCAGGACGACGACAATCGCCGTGGTCGTGCTCATAGGGTACGTGTTCCTATTAATGATTCTTTTGCCAAAATAAAATTTCGTATTCCCACTTTTAATGCCAAATATGATCCGGGTGCTTATCTTGATTGGGAATTAGAGGTTGAACAAAAATTTGCATGCCATGATATTCCTGCTAATTTACAAGTTAAGGCTGCTATTAGTGAATTTACTGAATTTGCTTTACTTTGGTGGCGTGAGTATAGACAAAGATATCCTGATAATATTCCAGCCACTTGGACGGCATTAAAAGCTGCTATGCGTCATCGTTTTGTGCCGTCATATTATGCTAGAGATTTTCTTAATCAAATGCAGCGTTTTCAACAAGGTTCACTTTCCGTAGAGGATTATTATCAAGCTTTGCAAAAGGGTATGATTCACTGTGGTTTAGTTGAACTGGATGATGCTGCTATGGCTCACTTTAGGGTGGGTTAAATCGTGAAATTCAGAACATTCTTGATTATAAGCATTATGATGATATGACCACCTTATTTGAATATGCTTGTAAAGCTGAACGTGAAGTGCAGGATCGACAATCTTCGTCAAGACCTAACATTTTTGTAGGGTCCAAGACGCCTTCAGCTCCATGGTCGACACCTCCTTCCACGTCGCGCGATCACTCCTCGACCACGTCCAAGTCGAGTGCTCCATCCACGGCCAAATCTGGACGAGCTCATGATATTCAGTGTCACCGTTGCCGAGGATTTGGTCATGTGATACGCGATTGTCCAAATAAACGAACTATGTTGATTCGTGACGACGGTGGGTATTCTTCTGCTAGTGATTCTGAGGATATTCAGCAGACTATGCTTGCCACTAATCATGCAGATAATACGGAGCTTCATGTCGACTCTAGTGCCGCCAACAGGTATGCAACTCTTGTTGTGCAGCGTGTTCTTAGTACACAGGTGTTGACTTTTGCTAAGCCATATTAATAAATCATTCCCGGCACGGGGCCAGAAACGGCTCACTAATATGTCCCAGAGTCAAGTAGGTAAAATCCGCAAGCGCACGGAGAATACCGCTGTAGCATTTCACCCGGAAGTATTCAGGGTATCGTATTTGTTTATCCCAGAGGAAGGTTATGATCAAGAAGCGTTACTAACATATAAGATCATGTTAACAATTAGCAAGGATATCTAACCAAGACAGGCGGGTACATGATAATAACCGGGTAGTGTGACACACACAGAAGATTCCTACTAAATGAATAAAGTCTAGTGGAGGAAAGACTAGGTTAAGCTACTCCTACTATACATTCCTATACAGTTGCATAGCCTAAGTAGAATACATACAGACCCACACTCAGGTTCAGCAGTCAATAGTATAGCACTTCAGGCACGGACTTACCCCTGCATCCACAGGCGACTTCCGCCAAGAGCCTACGCACTAGCCTAGCGGGGAGGATTTCAAAGGACGGACAGGGCTGTCACCACCTGCCGCCTACCTCAACGAACCAGTAGACTAACGAATAATTGATGCAAATCAGTCACCCAAGTACCATACTTGCATGACCAAAGAGCACTCTGCCCCTCCGCGATTACTATTAACGAGGCAGAGTTACCGTACGAATACGATCACCAAACCCATGCTATACTTTATCAGCTAAAACTAAGCATAGAGACTATAACATATAAACTAGACTATAGTGACGGTATATAACTAGCATGACAATAGTAGTATAATAAATATAAACTACTATCACACAAGTAGACTATACTATCACATATATGGATCACAAAATCAAACAAGAAACTCATGACCCAAGCACAACTATATAGAAAAGATATATATATTGATAAGAGCAAAGTCTTACAAAAGGGAAAAGATACAAGAGCCATACCAATTCCAAGTGAAGACTTGGGACTAGAGAGCTCTAGACTCAGCCTAACTCCACTAAAACTCCAAGAACTACTACTAGCAAGAGAGAAATGCTTCTTGTGGTGTGTGTTGATTGTGAAGGCACACCCTCCTATTTATAGCCTCAATAGGTCGGCAAGGGAGAGTAACCGCCACGGAAGGCATCTCAAACCGTTATTAGGAGTCGCGGAGGAGCCAACACGTGGAAGCCCAGGCGGAGAGGGCGCCCGGCTGGGTCGGCCGACCTGACCAGGTCGGCCGACCTGGGGGTGGCCCCTCCTGGACTGTGCTTTCTCCAGGTGGCTGTCCTGTGGGCCCTGACGTCGGTTCCCGCGGTATTACAGGGAGTTACGTCGGTTAAGTGCTGCAAATGGGCCCTTCAATCCGTGTGACGTCCATGTGGCGCTCTCTGATTGGTCGAAAGTGTGTTTTCTTGCCTTTTGAGGTGTTTCCTTCACATTTCCTCCTGCATGCACAAAGTTCTCCAAGTACAAGTGGAACTATATTATTGTGATAAAGCATGCGTGTATGAAATGCCAAATTCTCCTTTATTTGAGTATAGTTGACGGTTGAAAATGGTACTTAACAGCCGTCAACAAACTCCCCCAAGCTTACCCTTTGCTCGTCCCGAAGCAAAGATAAACTTAAGTTGTTGATCAGGAGTTGCTACAATGTCCTACTCCTCCATAATACTATGCGCACAACAAAGTACTCTTCCTAGAATTAAATATATTGGCGCATAACTTACCCATTTACCTCGATCCATGGGGCTTTTACACCTCATTGTCTTGGGCGGTTGAGAGATAGAACAATTGCAGGGCACTAATCACTTGCTCTAGATTCCGCTATGTTGTTCCGGAGGTTTTCAAAAGATTTTGAAAATAAAAACCAAGTTCCTCAAATGATTCTCTCGGATCACTCAATATGTGTATGATTCCTCACCAAGGCAAAGTGTTGCCTATAATCACCTACTTCTAAATAAGGCTTTATGTGGAGCTCAAGGTAGGGATATATGAAGCACTCATGTTCACATAATATTGCTATGTCAAAAGACCGGATCCAAGAAAAAACATCAATTCAAACAATCTTGATCAAGATGTGCAAGTGTGTGGGAGAACGGAGGAATGGTGGATGGGAAGAAATAACTCCTTTTTGAATTTTCCTTCTCTCTTTTGGAGTTTCTAGGCTATGGCTACCTTTTGCTTGCTCTCTTTTTTTGAGCATTTTTTTTTTCTTTTCTTTTTGCATAGCCATAGTCCTAGTTTGCAATGAATACTTTGAGAGAGGAATTTTTGCAATGGATATATGGAGTGTTTCTTTGGATGGATGGATAGTGGCTTTCTTCCGGTGTAGAAGAATAGCTCACGGTGGATATGGTGGATATGGTGGATGCTATCTTCTTGATTTAGAAGGATAGCTCATGGCGGTGGATGTGTGTACATGATCTTGATCAAGAAAGCATGAAAAGAGTTCTACTAGGGTCACAACAATTTTGACTAAGCTCAATGTGAAACAAGCAGCATATGTGTAAAGGTTTTCAAATGTAAACACTACATATGGCTGTGGTGGGAATTTCATCATTGAGGAACTTATCAATTTGTCATTTTGAAAAATAAAACTCCGGAATTCAAGCTTTACGTTGAGCAAGATCATAGCAGCCCTATCTATCATATCATACCTCTCAACAACTTAGAACTAGAGAATGCATATGCTACCCACAAGATTCAAGTTCAAGGCAAGATTTACCAACAAACCTAACTCTTGAGAGAGTACTAAGTTGTAAACTAGCTTTAGAGAGGAATAAAGGACAGAGCAACTATTCATCATCTCAACATAGGAAAATTATACACATTCATACCGCGCATGAAAAAGGGAAATATTTTTGTTCTTTTTATATTTTGCAAATTTTTATGGATTTTCAGATTTAGCAAATGCAAGAAATAAAGGGAAGGGGAAAGATACAAGTTACCGTGAGAAGGGGGGTCCTCCCCCAAGCTTGTTCTTGCTCATATCTGCTGGTTCGGGTCGTAGCCTTGGGAGCGGAAGAAGGCATCCCAATTGTTCTGATTCTGAGCCATCATCGCGTTCAGCTGGCGGAATTGGTTGTCGCTGAAATTCTGCCATTGCTGGGTGTCGGTGACATGTTGCGTGAGAGTTTGTTGCATGCTCTCGGTGCGCAAATCAATGTCGTTCACCCTCCTTGTCAACTCGGCCATCCCATAGTTGAGTTCACGGAACCCACGGGATGAGAATGACCGAGTGGCAAAGGATGGCGGTCCGCTTGAACTTGATGACGTCTGCATGGGGTAATTGTACTGAGATTCCCATGCTCCGGCCTGCCATGTTGATGCACCCGCCTCGTCCTGTGGCGGGGGCTGCTCCCATACCGGATCTCCGGTCGGAGTGTGAAACTCCGGTGTAGGCTCCATATGCCTACGGGAACGTGTCGGTCGCCCTGAAACACTATGCCTGCGAACTTCTCCCACTGGCTCAAGTGGGAGGGTTAGTGCCCGGCAGTGATACAAACGAAGACCCGGGTTAGGTAACGGGAATTCATTTGTATACCCGGGGAAGTGATAGATCAAGGTATTATCTGGACCATGTTTCAAAGTATGTCCTTGCACAAAATAGTCCTCGCCTAGAAATTCTCTATCTACCGTCAAATATTCAACATGAACATTCTCAAGCAGACCACACTTCTGCGCAATGCGAGTAACTAAAGAGGTGCACTCAATTGGTCCTGTCAACTTTATATTGTCTAACCATTGATCAATCATGCATTCCGCGGGTGACACCCTAATTTTCTTAACCATGGCATAAAGTATTTTCAATTCATCTTGCCGGACAACCCTAATGTCACCTCGAGGAAACAAGGTCATAGCCAACCACACATGCATAAATCTAAGTGTAGGATTATGGATGGCACTTGTTCTAGGCTTGGGACCCCACTCGTTTCCGGAAATCTTTTTCCAAAAACTTTCTTTATGGAACCCCTTTAGCGCTTTATCTAAGTCTAGCCTACATTTAGGATTTAGACCTAGCATAGCATGAAGATCACCCCATGTGACCAAGCGCTCTTGCCCAAACAAGCGAAAAGAAATGCCTTCATCATACTTTCTAAGGGTGCATAAAAACTGCATAGTAAGCAAACGAGAACCCGGCTCATCTACTTCTACGAAATTTAGCCAACCCATAGTGCGAAAAATAGAGGCAAATTCTTCTCTCATACCTATTTTCTCGAGGAAGTCCGGATCGAAGCGTCGGGTGTGGGCGAATGGCCGTTCTCTCATGAGCGCGATGGCTTGGCCCTCGCGGTCGTCCTTGATGTCGAGATGCTCCTCGGTGATGAGCAAGGCTGGCCTTTCCTCTGGAATTTCAGCTTCGGGGTCACCATGCCCCGGACTTGGTGTGAGCTCGACAGAGGATGCTTGACTCGTGCTTGCACGAGTGCTTTTTCTCCGCTTGATTCCGGTGACTTGCTTCATTTGTTTGAACATGGCTGCACACAAGAACAAACACAAGACAAGAACAAAAACAAGATCGAACAAGTGTTCGGGTGAGCGTTAGTGAAAACGACAAACCCGAGCTTCTCCGAAATTGGTTTTCTTTTCACAACAACTTGCAAATGCACTAAAACAGAGGGGAAATATTTTTTTTGGGTTTTTGGGGCTGTAGTAAAGTTGAAGAACACGAAATTTTGGGAGAGCAACAAGTGAGCAAAAGAGGGGAGTGAAAGATGAGCTTGGAATGGTGAAGCTCCCCCTCCTGGGCGGTTTTTATAGCCAAGGAAGCAAGATGGCCGTTAGAAAGAGACAGAGCAACGGCCATATAGCCGTTGGGAGAAAGGAGCACAGGAAAGGGCGGGGCCAGGGGGTCGGCCGACCCCACCAGGTCGGCCGACCTGGCAGGTGGGCCTCCTGGCAGCCCCCTTTTTCCTATGTGTTCCCCAACGGCTAGGGGATTTGTCCCCTGCTGCCTTTTTGCTCAAAAAGCTCGACAAAAAATCTTTTCAAAATGGAAAGCCCAAAAACCTATTTTCTAAATTTTCAAAAATGCAAATGAGTTTTGAAAAATTCCAAGGTGGCTGGAAAAATTCAAAAATGCAGAAATGCAGTGGTCGGAAAAAATCAAAATGTGGTGGAAAGCAAATATGCAATTAAAAGAGCAAATATGGATAACTACCGGTTTAACCTCCCGGCGAGGACTCACCTTTTAAAGTCCGACGAGCGGGACTTTTCTCCGGCGTTCAGCTCGATGAAGCGTTGTCCGGTCCCGGAGATGAAGACACGGATGATGCTTCTTGTTTCGTTCGCCACACCTTCTTGGTCTTTGTTGCGGTCGGTGGCTTCTCGGGCTTTGGAGGCTGCGGTTTTGCAGGCTTCACAGCCTGTTTCTTTGCAGACCTCGGAGGTTGCTGCCTTGTGGACTTCGGAGGCTGTTGCTTAATGTGTGACCTTTGCCTCCTTGCCTTCATCAGTTGTTGCTGTGCAAAATTTTCCTTCTCAAGGAAGTTCTTCATGAATGTGATGAGGCTGTCCTTCTTTGGCGGAGTGACCTCCACTTCCTTGATGTTGCTTGGGTTCGGCCCGTACTTGATACGGATCATGTTGCACTGTTCTTTCCTTGGCCGAAAGTCAAACTTCTCCTCCTTGCCATTGATGCGGAAGCGGATTTCTCCGGCTCCTACATCGATGCGAGCATCCGCAGTGCTGAGAAATGGGCGTCCTAGGATGAGCGGTGTGCTCTTCCCGACGTCCATATCAAGCACTACGAAGTCGACGGGGATGAAGCAATCCCGGATTTTCACCGGAATATCTTCGGCGATCCCCGCCGGATAGCGGACTGTTGAATCGGCCAGCTGCAGCTGCATCGGCGTGGGGGATAGTGTGGTGTAGTTGAGCTTGTCGAAGACATCCTTCGGCATGACGCTCACACTTGCCCCAAGATCACATAAGGCGTGGTCGAAGTTCTGTGTCCCGATCGAGCAGGTGATCGTGGGACACCCTGGATCTTTCTTCTTCTCAGGAAGCCGGTTGAGTATAGCAGCGCTACACTCTTCCGTCAGCTTGACAATTTCTGTGGTCGGTAGTGGGCGCTTGTTGCTGATAAGATCCTTGAGGTAGCGAGCGTACGTGGGTACTTGTATCGCATCCAGCAAGGGCACGTTGATGTGCAGCTTCTGGATTACCTCAACGAAGCGTGTGAACTGCTCGTCCACGGTGGGCTTCCTTCTTCTTTCGGGAAACGGCATGAGGTTCGTGTCATAGAACTCATGTGGGGCCGTTTTCCTGGGCGGCAGTTCTTCTTCTTCTGCCGGCTTCTCAGCTGATGTGTCCTTTCCTGCATGGTTAGGATATGGCGGATCCCGAGTGGACTTACCTCCTCTCGTGGTAACCGCATTAACATTTTCTAAGGGGGTCTCGGGTTGCCCCGGGATTTTCCCCGACTCAGCAGTAGGAACAGCAGCAGCTAACTGAGCTAATTGAGTTTCTATCATTTTATTAAAGCTCAGCTGATTCTTGAGAGCAGAGGAGACACCCTCTATTTTAGTGTGGATGCTCTCAAGAGTCTTATCAGTGGTGGCAAGCTTTTTACTGATGTTATCATTAACCTTAGCTTGACCAAGCACAAGATCTTTCAAGGAGGGCTGATTATAACTGGAATTAAAACCAGAGAAGTTGCCAGAGTTACCTCCTTGGTAGTTGGGGCGTGGTGGACCCCAACTTTGACCTCCTTGTGGACGGTAGCCGTTGTTGTTGTTGTTGCCCATGAACATTACGTCCTCACGGGTCTCAGGGCAGTCATTGCCCGAGTGTCCCGTGTTGCCACAGACCTCGCAAGTCATCCGAGCATCTAGGGCTTTCACTTCTCCATTGGCTTGGTCGTCCATCTTCTTCATGAGAAGGTCAATCTTGGCGGCGAGCATGTCAACCTCCTTGACGGAGTGCATGCCTCGCTGGCGAGGTTGGAGGCGCTCTTCATTCCAACCTTGGTTGGACACCATCTTCTCGATCAAAGCTTTTGCCTTGCTTACAGTGAGCGAGAAGAAGGCTCCACCAGCAGCAGCGTCGAGGTGGTCGCGGGCCGACGGAGTAAGCCCGTTGTAGAAGTTCTGGATGATCAGCCAATCATCCATCCCGTGGTGGGGACATGCCAGGATGTACTCCTGGAGCCTCTCCCATGCCTCAGGAATCGACTCCTTCGACTCCTGCTGGAAGCTTGAGATCCTTCCGCGGAGGGCATTGGTCTTGCCCAGCGGGAAGAACTTTGCAAGGAACGCAGCTGAACACTTCTCCCAAGTGTTCACAGCTTCAGGGTTTGCGTAGAACCACTGTCTCGCTCTCCCAAGGAGAGAGAACGGGAACAGTCGAAGGCGAACAGCGTCGGGGGTGACGTCCTTCATTTTGAACGTGTTGCAAATCTCCAGGAATTGCTGGAGATGAGCACTAGCGTCCTCATTGGCTTTCCCACAGAATGGGCTAGCCTGCACCATGGTGATGAGACCGGTCTTGATCTCGAAGTTCGCATCTCCCACATTGCCAGCTGGTCCCGTAGGGATGTTGGCAGCGGAGGGAGCGGAGAACTCGCGGAGGGTCTTGTCGGCCATTTGCTCAGAGCTTGATGGTGCGGGAATGACAGGTTCGATTGGCCGAGTCTCCTTACGAGGAGGGGTGAGCCTGGCTCGTGTCCTTCTCAGGAGTGATTCAGGATCTTCAGTGAAGTTTGTCGGCAAGTCGAAACCAGTCATACACTACCCTGTTTTCATACAAAATGCAGAAAACAAAGCAAGGTTAGCCTGCCTAGGAGATAGCCTTAATAATTGCAACACTACTATATACATTAGTAATTTTTCTTAATCATACGCCTTCCCCGGCAACGGCGCCAGAAATGCTTGTTGACTTTTGCTAAGCCATATTAATAAATCATTCCCGGCACGGGGCCAGAAACGGCTCACTAATATGTCCCAGAGTCAAGTAGGTAAAATCCGCAAGCGCACGGAGAATACCGCTGTAGCATTTCACCCGGAAGTATTCAGGGTATCGTATTTGTTTATCCCAGAGGAAGGTTATGATCAAGAAGCGTTACTAACATATAAGATCATGTTAACAATTAGCAAGGATATCTAACCAAGACAGGCGGGTACATGATAATAACCGGGTAGTGTGACACACACAGAAGATTCCTACTAAATGAATAAAGTCTAGTGGAGGAAAGACTAGGTTAAGCTACTCCTACTATACATTCCTATACAGTTGCATAGCCTAAGTAGAATACATACAGACCCACACTCAGGTTCAGCAGTCAATAGTATAGCACTTCAGGCACGGACTTACCCCTGCATCCACAGGCGACTTCCGCCAAGAGCCTACGCACTAGCCTAGCGGGGAGGATTTCAAAGGACGGACAGGGCTGTCACCACCTGCCGCCTACCTCAACGAACCAGTAGACTAACGAATAATTGATGCAAATCAGTCACCCAAGTACCATACTTGCATGACCAAAGAGCACTCTGCCCCTCCGCGATTACTATTAACGAGGCAGAGTTACCGTACGAATACGATCACCAAACCCATGCTATACTTTATCAGCTAAAACTAAGCATAGAGACTATAACATATAAACTAGACTATAGTGACGGTATATAACTAGCATGACAATAGTAGTATAATAAATATAAACTACTATCACACAAGTAGACTATACTATCACATATATGGATCACAAAATCAAACAAGAAACTCATGACCCAAGCACAACTATATAGAAAAGATATATATATTGATAAGAGCAAAGTCTTACAAAAGGGAAAAGATACAAGAGCCATACCAATTCCAAGTGAAGACTTGGGACTAGAGAGCTCTAGACTCAGCCTAACTCCACTAAAACTCCAAGAACTACTACTAGCAAGAGAGAAATGCTTCTTGTGGTGTGTGTTGATTGTGAAGGCACACCCTCCTATTTATAGCCTCAATAGGTCGGCAAGGGAGAGTAACCGCCACGGAAGGCATCTCAAACCGTTATTAGGAGTCGCGGAGGAGCCAACACGTGGAAGCCCAGGCGGAGAGGGCGCCCGGCTGGGTCGGCCGACCTGACCAGGTCGGCCGACCTGGGGGTGGCCCCTCCTGGACTGTGCTTTCTCCAGGTGGCTGTCCTGTGGGCCCTGACGTCGGTTCCCGCGGTATTACAGGGAGTTACGTCGGTTAAGTGCTGCAAATGGGCCCTTCAATCCGTGTGACGTCCATGTGGCGCTCTCTGATTGGTCGAAAGTGTGTTTTCTTGCCTTTTGAGGTGTTTCCTTCACATTTCCTCCTGCATGCACAAAGTTCTCCAAGTACAAGTGGAACTATATTATTGTGATAAAGCATGCGTGTATGAAATGCCAAATTCTCCTTTATTTGAGTATAGTTGACGGTTGAAAATGGTACTTAACAGCCGTCAACAACAGGTCGTTCAGGATGAAAAGCATCAGCGCCACAACATTATTCATATCAAAGGCGTTGTGCAAGAACGAGCGGTGCGTATAATCATCAATGGTGGTAGTTGCAACAATTTGGCTAGTACGACCTTGGTGGAGCAGTTGTCATTGCCAACAAGGAAGCATCCACATCCTTATCACGTTCAATGGCTTAATGATGGCGGCAAAATAAAGGTAACACGCTCGGTACGTGTTCCTTTCTCTCTTGGCGCCTATTCTGATTTTGTAGATTGTGATGTTGTTCCAATGGAAGCATGCTCTTTGTTGCTTGGCCGTCCTTGGCAATATGATGTTGATAGTGTTCATCATGGTCGCTCCAATTATTATTCCTTCATGTTTAAGGGTCAGAAAATTGTTATTCATCCTATGACACCTGAACAAGTTCTTAAAGATGATATTGCTCGAGCGACAAAAGCTGTAAAATTGGTTACATCGCCTCCTGTTGCACCTGTTCAACATGAGATCAAATTGAATAACCCTATCTTGCTTGCTACACGTGCTGATTTTGATGAATTACATGATGCTAATCTGCTTTGCTATGCGCTAGTTTGCTCTCGTATGCTTGTTTCACTAGATGAGGCGCCTATGTTGCATATTCCTCTTGCTGTTGCTAACCTTTTGCAGGACTATAAAGATGTTTTTCCCGCTGAATTGCCGCCGGGTCTTCCTCCTATTCGTGGCATAGAACATCAGATTGATTTAATTCCAGGCGCACAGCTTCCTAATCGCGCCCCGTACCGCACAAATCCTAAGGAGACGAAAGAAATTCAGCGTCAAGTGCAGGCATTGCTTGATAAAGGTTACATTCATGAGTCTCTCAGCCCTTGTTCGGTTCCTGTTTTGCTTGTTCCTAAGAAAGATGGTTCTTGGCGTATGTGTGTAGATTGTCGTGCAATTAACAATATTACAATTCGTTATCGATATCCTATACCACGCCTTGATGATATGCTTGATGAACTTAGTGGTGCCACAATTTTCTCTAAGGTTGATTTACGTAGTGGTTACCATCAAATAAGAATGAAATTAGGAGATGAATGGAAAACGGCTTTTAAAACTAAATTTGGCTTGTATGAATGGTTGGTTATGCCGTTTGGATTGTCTAATGCTCCTAGCACTTTTATGCGCTTAATGAATGAAGTTCTTCGGTCTTTCATTGGAATATTTGTTGTTGTCTATTTTGATGATATCCTTATATACAGCAAATCCATGAATGAGCATTTAGATCATTTGCGTGCTGTTTTTGATGCTTTGCGTGCTGCTCACTTGTTTGGGAACATGGAAAAATGCACTTTTTGCACGCAACGTGTTTTGTTTCTTGGATATGTTGTTACTCGACAAGGCATTGAGGTCGATAGCAGCAAGGTGGACGCCATTCAGAGTTGGCCCCAACCGACGATGGTCACACAGGTTCGTAGTTTTCTTGGTCTTGCAGGCTTCTATCGTCGTTTTGTGCGGGATTTCAGTTCTATTGCTGCACCATTACATGAGCTGACCATGAAGGGTGCGCCATTTGAGTGGGGCGCACCGCAAGACGACGCATTCAACACTTTAAAGGAACGGTTAACTCATGCTCCTCTCTTACAATTGCCTAATTTTGATAAAGTGTTTGAATTGGAATGTGATGCTAGTGGAATTGGTTTGGGTGCTGTTTTGTTGCAAGATCATAAACCCATTGCTTATTTTAGTGAGAAGTTAAGTGGTGCTGCTCTTAAATATTCCACTTATGATAAAGAACTTTATGCTTTAGTAAGAACTTTGCAAACATGGCAGCATTATTTATGGCCTCACAAATTTATTATTCATTCTGATCATGAGGCTTTGAAACATATTAGAACCCAAACTAATCTGAATCGTCGTCATGCTAAATGGGTTGAATTTATTGAATCTTTTCCATACATCATTAAACATAAAAACGGGAAGAAAAATGTGATTGCCGATGCTTTGTCTCATCGTTATATGATGCTGTCCCAATTAGACTTTAAAATCTTTGGTTTGCAAGCTTGGAAAGATCAATATGTGAATGATGCTGATTTTCATGATATTATGATGCATTGTAAGGATGGCAAACCTTGGGGCAAATTTCATATGCAGGATGGGTTCCAGTTTCGTGCTAACAAGCTGTGTATTCCAGCTAGCTCGGTTCGTCTTTTGTTGTTACAGGAGGCGCATCTTATGGGTCACTTCAGAGTTTTCAAGACACATGAGGTGTTGGCCAACCAATTCTTTTGGCCACGGATGCGCCGTGATGTTGAGCGCCTTGTTGCACGCTGTACTACATGTCAAAAAGCTAAATCTCGTTTGGCTAATCATGGTTTGTATATGCTCTTGCCTGTTCCCTCTTCTCCTTGGCATGATATTTCGATGGATTTTGTTTTGGGATTGCCTCGCACTAAGAAGGGGAGGGACAGTATTTTTGTGGTTGTTGATCGTTTCTCTAAAATGGCTCACTTTATACCTTGTCATAAAACTGATGATGTCTCAAATGTTGCTGAATTGTTCTTTAGAGAGATTGTTAGATTGCATGGAATTCCTAAAACAATTGTCTTTGATCATGATGCTAAGTTTCTTAGTCATTTTTGGCGTTCTCTTTGGAATAAATTAGGAACTAAGCTGCTGTTTAGTACTACTTGTCATCCTCAAACTGATGGGCAAACTGAGGTAGTAAATAGAACTTTGTCTGCTATGCTTAGAGCTGTTTTAGATAAAAATTTGAGACGCTGGAAAGATTGTTTACCTCATGTTGAATTTGCTTATAATCGTGCTACACATTCTGCCACTAAGATGTGTCCTTTTGAGGTTGTTTATGGCTATGTTCCTAAGGCGCCTATTGATTTGTTTGCTATTGATGCTGAAGATGAACCACATCTTGATGCTCTTGCTCATATTGATCACATGAAACAATTGCATGAAGAAACACAACATAACATTGCCATTGCTAATAAAAAGTATCAAGTTGCTGGTAGTAAAGGTAGAAAACATATTTCTTTTGAACCTGGTGATTTGGTTTGGTTGCACTTGCGTAAAGATAGATTTCCTACTTTGCGTCGTTCTAAACTGATGCCTCGTGCTGCTGGTCCTTTTAAAGTGCTAACCAAGATTAACAATAATGCTTATGTTCTTGACTTGCCCATGGAGTTTGGTGTTTCCACTAGTTTTAATGTTGCAGATTTGAAACCATACTTGGGTGAGGATGATGAGTTGCCGTCGAGGATGACTTCACTTCAAGAAGGGGAGGATGATGAGGACATCAACGACATACGAATAATGATGACGGAAGATGGCGCGCCAAACCAAGCTGTCACGCCTCCACCTCTCGTCATCGCGCCTCCTCGAGTTACGGATCCATCTTCTAACGAGACGACGACGTACAAGGGCCCAATCACTAGAGCTCGAGCCCAGGAATTGAAGACGGTTTTGATGCTAAGGAACGAAGGCCCAGGATGATGTCGCCCGAAGGCCCACGTGGCCCAAGTCGCACGACTCCCTCTCCACCGCGCGCCTCTCCACTTCAGCCGGCCCTAGATGCCTCGTCCTCCCCCTATATAGTCAAGGGCTGCGCCCCTTGTAATCTTCGAGTTTTGTTT
The DNA here is from genome assembly GCA_030378355.1 of Eleusine indica. Taxonomy (NCBI): domain Eukaryota; kingdom Viridiplantae; phylum Streptophyta; class Magnoliopsida; order Poales; family Poaceae; genus Eleusine; species Eleusine indica. The sequence goes on from CM059497.1 coordinate 29,845,744, forward strand.
TAAGTTTAGCTTAGCTATATATCCGTCTCTCGACGTGAATTCAGAACTCCACCTTCGTGCAATACATCAGATTGCTCGCCTCTAATTCTTGCTCGTTCTTCGATTGCGCGTAAGAATTGATCCTCGTGATCAGGTTGATCTTGTTTACTGCAAGGTTAATATCCTCCGGAAGTTGGTTCAGCGATTGCATTGGCGCTTCGGCTTGCTCGTCGTAGTCAGATCGTGAGGGTCAACATCCACTAAATCGAAGTTATCTCCACTCGCCGAAAGATCGGGCACTCTACACCTATCAATGACTCATTCCGATCATGGGAGGAGCTAGGGCCAGAGAAAAGGGTCATCTTTTTGTCGGCAATGCTGTTTGGAGCATAGTCACCGGATTCGGGGACGTGGCTGTGAATCGCGACTCAGATTCCTCGTCCCTATTTAGGATTCAGGGACAGGAGGAGTCGACGTCCCCAAACGTGAAGATTCGTGACTTGAAGGATATGGTGGCTAGGCAAAACGCGACCCCAAGTAGGATGCATCGCGACTCCAATGGTGCACAGGTTGAGGAAGGCACGAGCTGCATGCTTAACTGAAGTAGACAGCCATCTTCGGATCGATGCGCCAGCAGCAGCATCAGGGAGACCTCACTTGGAGCCTTGGAACCTCTGTCACCATTAGGGAGGCCGCCTTAGTATGCAACTCTAGACCCTTGGCCACGAATCGGATTCAGCGAATTCAAATCGTTGGAGTCACGTACCGAATCATGTCGATTCATGCATAAAAGGGAAACCCCCCTCATCCCTATTTTTCTCTGGCGCCGTCCCACATCCCTCGAACCCGTCAAATCGGGGACGCGGTGACTATGGTTTGGAGGTGGAGATGCCAAAGGAGAAAGATGGAGTTTTGTTTCTGGTTCTGCTCTGTATCGAGAAAAAACTCCGTCTTTATTGACTCTTCGTCACGAAGGGATGAGGCTTATGTGTGAAAGTTGCCTAGAGGGGGGGGGGGTGAATAGGCAATCTAAAAATAACCCTAAAAAAACACTTAAGTTTTGATCAAATACCATGAACGACGGAACTTCTGTCAGAAATGACGGAACTTTCATCACCACGGAAGTTCTGTCAAATGATAGAACTTCACTAATCCTTTCTCTAAAAATTATTTAAATACGGATAACTAAACAAATAGAGATACAATACTTGATAAAGGTGAAGTTATAACAATGCACACTTAAGATTCTTTGAAGAATAGCTAGCAACACAATCAACAAGTGAATCGAGCACACTAATATGAAAGAAATGCAGAAATGTAAAGACAGACACAAGGAATTAACCCGAGGTTCGGCAACTACACTAAGTAGTTCCTACGTCCTCGTTGAGGAGCCACACAAAGTAGCCGGGTCTCTCTCAACCCTTTTCCCCGCCAAGCAATCACAAAGATTGTGCTCAGATTACTTTTTTCCACTTGATTCTTTTCCTCCGGAGGCGAATCACACCTTCACAAACGTCCCCGTCTCACCACAACAAGTTGGGAACTCAAGGGTGATGCCTAGCCATCTAGGAGATCAACTCTCCAAGAGTAACAAGCAAATTAAATCTTGATGGGGAGGCAAAGATGTTCTCAAGCTTTTGAGTGGATGGATTCAATCTTGATGGGGAGGCAAAGATGTTCTCAAGCAACACAAAGAAACCAGAGAACGACGGAACTTCCATGGGGGAGCCCACGAAACTTCCGTAACTCTTGTGTTGGCTGAGGTTGGAAACTTGGCAATGACAGAACTTCCGTGAAAAGAACCACGGAACTTCTGTGACTCTTTGTTTGGATCAAAAAGGATTGGTTCTTTTTGGCATTGGTTTGCGAAACTCTCACAAAATTTTTGGTAGGCTTGAGCACACAATTTTCCTTCATAGCAAGATTGGTTTACCCCCTTGATAGTGCGGCAATCCTATGACTCAATTAAAAACAAAAAGCTACACTTGAAGCACTTGAGTTAATTTCTCTTATCTTCTTTTTGGGAGTAATATAACCATCTTGCAAGTGTGGGATTGAATAATAACCTGATTATCTGCACATTTACCTCATGAACATGTTAGCACAATTTTAGTCTTTAGTCATCATACACCAAAACCCACTAGGGGATCCTAGATGCATCTTTAATCTCCCCCTTTTTGGTGATTGATGACAATAGATTAAAAAGGATATAAAAGAGATAATCAAGCGATACAAATATAGTGGAACTCCCCCTAAAGATATGCATGAGTCATAAAAACATGTGAAGGAGCTTCCCCTATATTTTGCAATGAGTGGGGTGCCTAAAAAGTGTACAAGTGTGCAACATAGTGATATAGTAATGGATCAATGACACACTAAGCACAATCAACACATTTAAGCAAAGGACGATAAACCAAGCATCATACAATACCATAACGCATACGAGAGTTACAATAAAGGTTCACAAATAGTTTTCAAATAGTTTTCACACACAAAGAAAATAGAAAGATAACTTGTCCATAGGTTCATCACTATCTTATTACAACCCTTTTTCATCGCTTCTCTCCCCCTTTGGCATAAACGCACCAAAAAGAAGGAAAAAGAGAGAAAAGAAATGAAGTTACTCATCGTCGGATTCCTCAGCGTCATCTTGATCTTCATCCCCACTTGTCAGTGGTGGAGGAGCGGTAGATGGTCCAGTGGCGAGATTATCCCAGTCATAGCCTGCAAGAGGGTCCTCAAAGACCGGTGGCTCACCATCGGGATCACAGTCGGAGCCATCAGGAGACACTTCACGTCCTTGAGCTTGCTGGTCCCTCTTGTAGCGCCTCACTTGCTTCTTGATTCTCATCTTGTTCTCCCAATTCTCTTTAGCATTGAAGCAACACACATTGAAGATGCCTTTAAGGAAGGCGAGAACTGGAGAAGATGGACGGCGCTGCCAGTCTTGGGCTGAGGATGAGGCCCCTGCTGCTGCTGCCTCTCTCTCAGCTGCTGTCTCAGCATGGGCACGGGCGAGACTCGCTCTTCTGGAGGAAGACACTCCTGGGGGTGTAGGATCAATTGGGCTAAGCTCATGTTGCACCCTAGGCCTCAAGGGGGTGGGCACTCCTTTTCAAATATAAGCCCTGTTTCAGCTTCTATCATCCTCATAAGATACGGAGCAAATGGAAGAGATCTCCGAGTGTCAATAGATGACATGTGAATGTCATTTGTGATGAAGTCCATGACACAAAATGGAGTGGCATCCAGAGCAAACCTAGCAAGAATGTTTCTTGAGGATTCCACAATGGCAGTTGCATAGCCTCCCTTGGGTGCAATGGTGACTCTCAACATCCTGTCGAAGGTGAAATAGAAGTTGTGAAGTCCATTAGTTGTTCCAAACACATTTGGACATGTCTCATTGTACATGAAAGCCATGTCATTTTCTTTCATCACAGCTTCATTAGAAATGATCTCCATCTTATGGTCCTCACTTCCTTGGAAGAAGTAGATAGCAAAACGACTGGCTGAGACCGAATACTCCACACCTTGTGACCTCCAATGGATCCCATGAGGTCATACACACCTCGATCCTTGCATACTTGGATGATGTCATTGAACACTCGATTATCCTTTGACCCCATGTAGGACCAATCGATCCATTGATGTGTTGTCAATCTATTCTTTCGGTTCTTGTCAATAAGCATAGACATGTAGTAATCTTGTTGGAACCATGTGTAGAACCGGGGGTTAGTGGCTTCTTGCTCTCCCACTAGTGCGGGATTTTGCTTCCTTGCTTCAATGAGAGAATCAAGATCCTTTTTGTAGTCTTTGTAGATGTAGTCATCCAGATAGACGGGTTCATGGACTTTAAGTCCCTCAATCACATCTACAAAGTCTGTCCTTGCTGCTCTTAAGGATCCCTTTTCCTTCATAGGCCGCTTCCCCCTTATCTTGAGATCTCCTAGGAGGCAGAGATTGAGCAAGGAATGAGTCAAAATGTTACAACAAGAATCCAGGAGATGATCCAGAGCAATGCCCTGAACTGCAGACGATGGAAGTTCCGTGACAGATCACGAAAGTTCCGTCATGACAGAAGTTCTGACGGAACTTCCATCACTTGCAGTTTGCACCAAAATTGATATTACTCCTAGATCCTACGACAACATCGCAAATGCTTCTAACAGATGATAGACTAGCTCTAGAGTAGTTAATCTATCCAAAGAAAATGAAGACATTTGAACTTTTGACCTAAAAATGAAATTTAGGTCAAGGACTCATACCTAGGTCAAAAACCAAAGAAAAACTATGGGGATTTCGGAACTTCCGTGGGGGAGGAGCCGAATCTCCACCTATTTGATCAACTTCATCGGTGAACTCCTCAAATCATCGCAAATCACCACTTAGGGTTTGAGAAGAGGAGAGAGAGGAAGAAAAAGAATATTGGCCGGTTGGATAGGGAAGAAGGAGGGCATCGGGCCCCTTAACCTGAGAGTGACGGAAGTTTCGTCGCCCAGTTCTCTCGATCTCGAGTTCGGGCAGACAGCCAGATTGAGAAGTCACGAAAGTTCCCACAAAACTTCTGTGGACAATGGAAGTTCCGTCAATGAGTGACGGAAGTTCCGTCGTTCTCTGTTTCACAAAGAGAAGCCCTTTTACTAGTTTGAACTTTTGGACAAGATAGGTAGGGAATGTAGGACTTGCTTCAACTTGTGAATAGCGACAATCAGCCAAGAAAAACTATATTCATAGGTTTCAACAGTATGATCTATTGATCAACACATTTTGTTTAGGAAAACAAAGACATTATGAAATTTTTGAAGAATTTTATTTTCAAGAGATTTTGCATGGGCACTACATTGAACAAAGTACAAGATTCTACTCCAAGTTGGATGAGTTAAGAATATTTAGTTCACTCCCAAGCTCACAAAACTGCTTCTCATCTAGGGGTTTGGTAAATATATTCGCTAGTTGTTTTTCGGTTCTAACATAGCTAATCTCAATATCCCCTTTGATTGAATGATCTCTCAAGAAGTGGTGCCGGATATCTATATGCTTATTCCTATTATGATCAATGGGAGTATATGCAATTATGATGGCACTCTCATTATCACATAGGAGGGGAACTTTGGTCATAGTGTACCCAAAGTCCTTTCGAGTTTATCTCATCCAAAGTAGTTGAGCACAACAACTTCCGGCTGCAACATACTCCACTTCGGCTGTGGATAGGGCAACAGAATTTTGTTTCTTGGATGACCATGACACAAGGGACCTACCCAAGAATTGGCACGTCCCGGAGGTACTCTTCCTATCCATCTTACATCCGGCATAGTCGGCATCGGAATAACCAACTAACTTGAACTTGGAACCCTTTGGATACCACTATCCTAGGTTTGGTGTGTGAACTAAATATCTCAAGATTCTTTTTACAGCCACTAAGTGACTTTTCTTAGGAGCACTTTGAAACCTTGCACACATGCACACACTAAGCATGATATCGGTCCTAGATGCACAAAGGTAAAGTAAAGAGCCAATCATGGATCGATATACCGTTTGATCCATGGGCTTACCGTTTACATCTAGTCCAAGATGTCCATTTGTTTTCATGAGAGTCTTGTTGGGCTTTGCATTCTCCATGTCAAACTTCTTGAGTATATCTTGAGTGTACTTGGTTTGACTTATGAATGTTCCTTCTTCAAGTTGCTTGACTTGAAAACCTAGAAAGAACTTCAACTCCCCCATCATGGACATTTCAAACTTCCTTATCATAATCTTGGCAAATTCATCACAAAAAGAATGATTAGTAGAACCAAATATAATGTCATCGACATATATTTGGCACACAAAAATACCATTATCAACTTTTCTTGTGAAGAGAGTAGGATCGGCCTTGCCAATTGTGAAGCCCTTGTTGATCAAGTATCCCTTGAGATGTTCATACCAAGCTCTAGGAGCTTGCTTGAGGCCGTAGAGAGCTTTGTGAAGCTTATAGACATGGTTTGGCTTCTTTGGGTCCTCAAATCCCGGAGGTTGTTGTACATACACCTCCTCTTGAATAGGGCCATTTAGAAATGCACTTCAACTTTTGAGTAGCCTTTTGCAACAAGTCTTGCTTTGTTTCTCATCACCAGACAATACTCATCTTGTTTATTGCGGAAGACCCATTTTGTACCAACAACATTTTGCTTGGGTCTTTCCATCAATGACGACACCTTGTTTGTTTCAAAGTTGTTCAACTCTTCTTGCATGGCCATCACCCAATCCAAGTCTTGAAGTGCTTGTTCCACCCTAAGAGGTACCATAGAGGAAACAAACGAGTAACGATGACAAAACGTAGCCATTCGGGATCTAGTAGTTACCCCCTTTTGGATGTCACCAAGAATGTTGTCAACGGGGTGATCCTTTTGAATGCTTTGTCGGACTCATGGATGAATTGGCCTAGATGCATCTTCTTCTTCTTGATTGTTGTCATCTTGAGTGTCTCTTTCTCCACCATCTTGAGCTTGATCTTGGTTGTTGCCTTGACCATGATCATCACCATGATCTTGGTTACTTCCTTGATCTTGTTCATCATGTCGCTCTTGTGGAGATGAGTCATCTTGTCTCGAAGAGGATGGTTCATCTTGACTTGAGTTTGGGTCTTGTGGTATTATATCACCTAATGCCATGTTTCTTATTGCATCACAAGGAGCTTCATCACCTATATCACTTGGATTAACTTGCTCTACTTGAGAGCCATTAGATTCATCAAATTGCACATCCCGGGTGATTTCCACAACCCCGGTGTCTTTGTTAAAGAGTCGATATGCATAGACGTTAGTTTCATATCCAAGAAGAAAACCTTCATGTGTCTTAGGAGCAAACTTAGAGGATTTAGGTTTCGTGTTAAGAATAAAACATTTTCTCCCAAAAACATGAAAATATAAAACATTTGGAAGGTTACCGGTGAGGAGCTCATAAGGTGTCTTCTTCAAAATCTTGTGAAGATATAATCTATTTGTTGCATGACATGCGGTGTTGATGGCCTCGGCCCAAAAGGTGTCCGACATCTTGTACTCGTCAAGCATTGTTCTTGTCATCTCTATGAGTGTGCAGTTCTTTCTTTCGGCTACACCATTTTGTTATGGAGTGTATGGAGCGGAGAATTCATGCTCGATGCCTTCTTCATCAAGATATTCTTCAACTTGAGTATTCTTGAATTCCGTTCTATTGTCACTCCTTATCTTCTTGATCTTCACCTCATACTCATTTTGTGCTCTTCTCAAAAACCTCTTTAGGATACTTTGTGTTTCACTTTTGTCCTTCAAAAAGAATACCCAAGTGAAACGAGAATAATCATCAACAATTACAAGGCAATATTTGTTACCGCCAATGCTTATGTAGGTGACCGGTCCAAAAGGGTCCATGTGGAGCATTTCCAACGGTCTTGTCGTTGTCATCATTGTCTTGGATGGATGCGCTGCTCCGACTTGCTTTCTGGCTTGACATGCGCTACATATTTTGTCCTTCTCAAAAGCAACATCCTTTAGTTCGACAACGTGACCACCTTTTAGGAGTTTGGAAAGGTTCCTCATCCCAACATGAGCTACCCGGCGATGCCATAGCCAACCCAAGATGGTTTTAGCGACCAAGCAAGCATTTAGGTTAGATCCCTCTTTGTTGGTAAGATCAACAAGATAGATCTTATCCTCTAAATACCCTTTGAAAGCTATTGAGGAATCCTTCTATCTAAAAACGGTCATGCCATCATCGTCAAAGAGGCAACTATATCCCATCTCACAAAGTTGTGAGACGGACATCAAGTTGTATCCTAGACCATTTACAAGATAAGCATTACCAATTAAAAGGTCATGGGTCATGGCAATCCGACCACGACTAATTACCTTTCCCTTGTTGTCATTTCCAAATGATATGCTTCCACTTGGTAGATTGTCATGATCAAGTGTGGAGAACATTGATCTCTCTCCGGTCATATGATTTGAGCACCCACTATCAAGTACCCATGTCGCGCCACCGGAGGAGTATTCCTACAAGGGACATCAAGCATGTGTTTTAGGCACCCAAGTTGGTTTGGGTCTCTTAACACTAGATACAAGTACTTTGGACACCCACACACAAGGCTTCCACCTTGCATCGTGTGACCCAACAAACTTAGCAACCTCTCGACCATAAGCATTACGGGTTAGCACATAAGAGGCATCAAAGTTATAAAAGGATATGGTAGAGATCTTGTTGTTCTTGTTGACATGGAAGGAATTCTTTGGCTTAATTGTCTTCTCTTGTGCTACTTTCTTTCCCTTGCCTTTGGGTACAAAGTTTGATCTCTTGTTGTAGCTCTTTTTAGCTGCATTCTTGTTGTACCCTAATCCTCTCTTGTCATGAGAGGCTCTTGGCTCACCAACTATTTTTGTGGTTTCTATTTGAGCCTTCTTCTCAAGTTCCTTGACTTGATTGGATAGCTTTTCAATGATTGCATCTTGCTTGGCAATCATTTCAACATTGACGTTATGGCACCTTCCATAATCCTTGCTTTATGAAGCTTGAGAAGATTCAAGCTTCTTCATCAATGAGCAGGAGCTTGTATTGAGATCTTCAATGGCCTTTGCTAAGGCCTTGTTCTCCTCTAGCAAGGAGTTGCACCTTTCTTGATACTTCTTGGTCGGTGCATGATTCACTTGACTCATTGACCTTTGCAAGGTCCTTAGTCAAGGTCTTATTCTTCTCCTTCTCTTGCTCAAGTTGCTTAGTGAGCTCAAGGTTTTTGCTTCTTTCTTCATCAAGCAACTCTTCTTGTCTATCAATGATTCTTTCTTGACTGTCCAACTCCCTTGGTAGCTTATCTAGAATTTTAACCATTTCATGCATAGAGGGGACCAAGTCCTCCTCTTCATCACTACAATAAGAGGGATTGAAATCGGTGTGAGGAGCTACCATGCTTTCCTTGGCCATGAAGCATCAGGGAGCATCATCCTCATCATCGGTGAGGTTGTTGAAGAGTTACTTCCTGGCCGGAGGTAGACCAATGGCAATGTTGGCAATGCCACCCTCATCATCGTCATCGGAGATGTATTCTTGGCCAATGTGAGCTTGCCCCTTGTTGCATGGCTTCTTGTTTGGCTTGGTCTTGTTGTTGTACTTTTCATTTTTCTTGCCCTTGCCATTTAGCCTAGGACATTCGGCAATCATGTGTCCTTGTTCATGACACTCATAGCATCTTCTACTTGTTCTTCTAGCTTTGGACTTGTCAAAGCTTCTCTTGATGAAGCCGTTCTTGACCATGTATTTGCCAAATTTGTTGACAAATAAGGCAAACTCTTCATTGTCTTCTTCTTCATCATCATTGTCATCATCTTCATCATCATTTGCCTTAAGAGCTATGTCCTTCTTGCTTGAGCCCTCATCACCAATGAGCACATACACTCTTTTGCCCTCATCATCACGACTCTTGTGGGTATTGATTCTTCCAATCACTTCATCGGTTGTGAAGTTCTCAAATCCATCCTTTTCTTCAATGATAGTGCATAGAGTCGGGTTCCACATTCTAAGAGCCATGAGAAGCTTGTAGTTGACTTCTTCATCTTTGATGTTGTCCTTATATGCTCTTCCTTCATTCACAATGTCCATGAGCCTATCATGAGTTTGTTGAGGCTCTTCTCCCTTGTTCATCACAAAGAAATTGAATTGATTCTTAAGGACTTGGAGCCTTAACTTCTTCACAACATCTACTCCCTCATGGGCACATAATAGCTTCTTCCACATTCTCCGGGCATTCTCAATTCCGGCTACTCTTGAGTATTCCTTGGGGTTCAAGGAAGAGAGGATGGCTGACACCACTTGAGCATTGCGATGTATGTTGAGTTGGTCCGTGGTTGTAGGATTGTCCTTCTCCTCCAAGGTGAATCCCTTTTCCATAATTTCCTAAATTGGTGGACCAATAGACATGATGTACATCTTCATCCGGTGCTTATACCAACTAAAATCTTTACCTTCGAAACAAGGCAATCTTCCACTTCCACTGCCATAAATGTTTGCCTCATCGGCATAGTTGAATGGCAGGGCCATGTGCAAATCACTTCCTTTGCTTGCCGAAGCAAGATCTTGAGGCATGTCACCTTCCCCTGACTTCGACATTCTTTAATCTTCAAGCTTTTAAGCCTTGTAGAAGATTATGGCTCTGATACCAATTGAAATTTGCCTAGAGGGGTGGGGGGGGGGGTGAATAGGCAATCTAAAAATAATCCTGAAAAAACACTTAAGTTTTGGTCAAATACGAGGAATGATGAAACTTTCGTCAGAAATGACGGAACTTCCGTCACCACGGAAGTTCTGTCAAATGATAGAACTTCACCAATCCTTTCTCTAAAACTTATTTAAATGCGGATAACTAAACAAATAGAGATACAATACTTGATAAAGGTGAAGTTTTAATAATGCACACTTAAGATTCTTTGAGGAATAGCTAGCAACACAATCAACAAGTGAATCGAGCACACTAATATGAAAGAAATACGGAAATGTAAAGAGAGACACAAGGAATTAACTCGAGGTTCAGCCACTATACTAAGTAGTTCCTACGTCCTCATTGAGGAGCCACACAAAAAAGCCGGGTCTCTCTCAACACTTTTTCCCGCCAAGCAATCACAAAGATTGTGCTCGGATTTCTTTGTCCACTTGATTCTTTTCCTCCGGAGGCGAATCACACCTTCACAAACATCCCCATCTCACCGCAACAAGTTGGGAGCTCAAGGGTGACGCCTAGCCATCTAGGAGACCAAGTCTCCAAGAGTAACAAGCAAATCAAATCTTGATGGGGAGGCAAAGATATTCTCAAGCTTTTGAGTGGATGGATTCAATCTTTTTGTGGTTGGATCTCTCTCACTTGCTTGGAATCTCAAGAACAAGTCTAGGAGTGAGAGGGGAGAGCTCTAGCTGAAATATGAGTGAATTTTCAAGGAGTTCAACCCCTCCCACGGGGGAGAGGGGAGTCTATTTATTGAGCTCTCTTAAAAACTAGCCGTTGGAGAGTTTTCTGAGCCCGACGGAACTTCCGTGAGAACCCATGGAACTTCTGTCATTTCAAACTTAGCCGTTGCGCGATTGGTTTATAACTAAGTCAGAGACGACGGAACTTCCGTGATGGACATCATGGAACTTCTATCGCTCTTGGGTTGCAATAAAGAGAAACCAGAGAACGACAGAACTTCCGTGGGGAGCCCACGGAACTTCCGTAACTCTCGGGTTGGCTGAGGTTGGAAACTTGGCTATGACGGAAGTTCCGTGAAAAGAACCACGGAACTTTCATGACTCTCTATTTGGCTAAAAAAGGATTGGTTCTTTTTGGCATTGGTTTGCTAAACTCTTACAAAACTTTTTGGTAGGCTTGTGATGAAGACATCACCCTTATGGATACACCCAGTACTCCGCCAACCAAAATACAAGTTCATGCGCGACAACTGAATTTACGGGTGAGCTTGTTCCTAATGATTCCTTTATGTGATTTTGAGAATAGATTGCTACCTAATGAATTAATTGTTGTTAGAAACCATGGAGATGATGATGAGATAGCTGGGGAGGTGATTGGAGACGTGATGGGCCAGCAAGGACGTCCAAGCCAAGGTGGAGGCCCAATCAAAACCGACTTCGAGTCTGTTTCGGAGCCCAGGACCAGTCTGCACTAAAACGGATGCCCAAGACGCATACGGACTCGGATTTGGACGTTCTATATATGCCTGGAAAGATAACGAAAAGCCCTTTCCAACCCAACTGGTCCCATGTCAAAATTCGTCCCGAGACGTCGGCAATCGCCGAAACAATGCGACTTCCAGAATCTGTCCTGGTGCTGCGACACAGTAATCGGTCTTTGGGCCATGTATGGAGTTGAGCCCACTTAGGGTTGCGTCCAGGGGGTCTTGCATGACCCTAGGGTCCTCATATACAGCCGCCGCCTCTTCATTAGGGTTTGGGTTTTGCTTAGATCAATTCTGTTCATAAACAGTGTCGCCGTTCATCGGTTTGTGAGACCCCAACTTCGAGAGTTTAATCATACATCTGCAATTGTGTTGCATTCTTCTTTGTTCTTGCTTGTGTTCTTGATTTGCAGGCAAGGATAAGCCTTCTCGGCGAGGTCAATCGTTCTTGAACGGTTGATAACCAGAGGAGACGTTATGCTGCGATTGCGGGGTTCAGAACGTGTCGTTCGGAAGCTGGATCGATTTGTGTATCGCCGCCGCCTTAATCAAGATTATCAGAACCTATCGGAAGATCGGGAACCCTTGTCCACATCAAGTGGTAATCAGAGCTTCAGGTACACCGTTAGGTTCGCCGTTATCCTTGTTATTTTGTTCAATCCTAGAGTCCAGAAAATTGCCCTACAAAAATATTTATTCGTCGTGTTTCCGCTGTCCTATACCCCCCTTGTGCCTTGCAATTTTCAGTTTAGTTTGCTTCTCTGAATTTTAGTCCCTACAAGGTCATTGTGTTGTTGTTGTAGTACTTGTTCTTTGGTCTTGTTTGAGTCGTGTGTGTCCTTGTTCATAGACAATCAAGAAAAAAAAATCAGATTGTTGCACACATTGAGAGAATAGTACTGCTGGAATTATTTGCACTAAAAATTTATTTAACATCTAGCCTTCTATTTTTTGTGTGCAAAAGAAACTTAGAGTGTTTTCTGTTGCACGTTGCTCCTTGAGTCAAGAGATTGCTGCACGTTGTTGCATATGAGAATTATCGGTTCAGTTCTACATGTACATCTATTCCTTACGTAAGAGTGCAAAAAAGAAAGTTTAGGTTTTTTCTTTGTGCTATAAAGTTCGCAACTCTTGCTGCAGTTCTATGACAAAAAAATCATGAAAGAAGTAAAAGGCAAAGAGGTGCTGAAAAAAAATAAGAAGAAAAAGCCGCACCTATAACAAAAGAAAAAAAACGAAAAGAGAAGAGAAAAAAATTCAGAATTGCTTGCAGCCTTTGTGTCCTTTGTTGAGCCATTTGCTTGCTTGCTTGAACTAGGTCCGAGACAAGTTTAGGCTAGTGACATAGACTAGCTTGGGACTATTATTCAGTTTTGCAATTTCTGAATTGAAATTTTGCTAATCCTTGCTACTATAAATTGCCTACCTAGCTCCACATATATCCTTCTGAATAGGCACAGAACTTTGGACCCTCGCAATCGTCGGATCACACTCTCCAAGGTATCCTCTGTTTTGCTACTAAGAATCATGTAAGAACTCAGTTAGGTGCTGTCATTTGCTTGTTGAGAGTTTCCACCGTGATCAAACAGTGGTGATAGAAAAATATACTCTCGTGTGTTTTCTTGTTTTCTATTAACAATGACAGGTTACAACACCGATGGTGATGAGTCGATGGTGTCAAATGAGGTTGATACAAGTGTTGTAGCAGAACGAGTGTTTAGTTCTCAAATGGAGAAGGTAGAGCAAAATCAAATGAACAACTTGTTTCAGACTCACTTTGTTGTGAAGGATCGACGTTGTCGTGTCATCATTGATGGAGAGAGTAGCAACAACATCGCAAGCTTGGAATTGGTCGAGAAGCTCGGCTTGACCACACAGCCACACCCGTGTCCATTCTACATCCAATGGGTAAATTCTTATGGTAAGATAAAGGTAGATAAAATTGCACGCATTGAATTTTTTATTGGTTCTTATAAGGATTGTGCAGATTTTGATATAGTGCCTATGCAAGCGTGTCATTTGTTATTGAGTAAGCCTTGGATTTCTACAAATAATGCTTTGCACAATACCATTGCTAATACCTATTCATTTAAATACAATGGTAGAAGAGTTACTCTTAAACCTATGTCTGCTGCTGAAATTTTAGAAGAGGATCAACAAAGACTTGAGAGAAGAAAGAATGAACCATTCAGGAAAGAATGGACTACTTCAAATGTTGCAACACTTACATCAAAATCTGAATTAGATGATGAACATATTTCCTTGCCTCTTGTTGCAACTAATACATTTCAGGTTCTACACAAAGAAGAGGATAGTGTGAAAGATGAAGAACATGTTGTTGTTTCAGGTAAGAGCTTTCTTGATGTGATGAATTGTTCCAACAATCTTGTTGTATTGGAACCTTGTCTTGATTTGCCTTTGCCACAAGTTGATTTATCTACTAATCCTTGTGATAAAGAGGAGTTGTGTGCCACTGCTTCACTTATACCTTTGCCACAACAAATAAACAAGATTGATGTTTTTGCTTATGATTCACCTACTAGTGCTGAAATAAAACATTTGATTTTAATAACATGTGAAAAGAATGAGCAGAAATTATTGTCTTCTCTAAATACTTTGGGTTATATTGAATTTGATGTTCTTTGTGATCTAAATACCGTGGAGAAGCAAATCTTTTCTCAAACTGAATTGCCTTTACTAACAAGAAACAAATTTTATGCTATAGGAAACTATGATCATAGAGGTGTATTTATGGTGCATAAAGTTTATATTTGCTCAAACATGAATACTCCTTGTGTTGTACAACCAAATGATGAACTAGAAAACTGCAATAACAATTACCATGTCATGTCATGTTTTTCTAGTGTTTTTAAGATCAAACATTGTCTACCTTGTGATAAGAGTGAGAATGATGCTCATATTGCTGACCAAGTTTTCAAAGAGATTATTAATTTGCACGGAATGCCTTCTACTATAGATTCTCATTGTAATGACAAATTTCATAATGCATATAAATATGAGTTGCATCCCAAGTTTGGGAATAGTTCCACAATTAATATTTCAGATTTGAGACCATACATGGGAGAAAGAGATGAGCTCGAGTCGAGGATGACTCTAATTCAAAAGGGGGAGAATGATGAAGACATCACCCTTATGGATACACCCAGCACTCCGCCAACCAAAATACAAGTTCATGCGCGACAACTGAATTTACAGGTGAGCTTGTTCCTAATGATTCCTTTATGTGATTTTGAGAATAGATTGCTACCTAATGAATTAATTGTTGTTAGAAACCATGGAGATGATGATGAGATAGCTGGGGAGGTGATTGGAGACGTGATGGGCCAGCAAGGACGTCCAAGCCAAGGTGGAGGCCCAATCAAAACCGACTTCGAGTCTGTTTCGGAGCCCAGGACCAGTCTGCACTAAAACGGATGCCCAAGACGCATACGGACTCGGATTTGGACGTTCTATATATGCCTGGAAAGATAACGAAAAGCCCTTTCCAACCCAACTGGTCCCATGTCAAAATTCGTCCCGAGACGTCGGCAATCGCCGAAACAATGCGACTTCCAGAATCTGTCCTGGTGCTGCGACACAGTAATCGGTCTTTGGGCCATGTATGGAGTTGAGCCCACTTAGGGTTGCGTCCAGGGGGTCTTGCATGACCCTAGGGTCCTCATATACAGCCGCCGCCTCTTCATTAGGGTTTGGGTTTTGCTTAGATCAATTCTGTTTATAAACAGTGTCGCCGTTCATCGGTTTGTGAGACCCCAACTTCGAGAGTTTAATCATACATCTGCAATTGTGTTGCATTCTTCTTTGTTCTTGCTTGTGTTCTTGATTTGCAGGCAAGGATAAGCCTTCTCGGCGAGGTCAATCGTTCTTGAACGGTTGATAACCAGAGGAGACGTTATGCTGCGATTGCGGGGTTCAGAACGTGTCGTTCGGAAGCCGGATCGATTTGTGTATCGCCTCCGCCTTAATCAAGATTATCAGAACCTATCGGAAGATCGGGAACCCTTGTCCACATCAGCTTGAGCACACAATTTTTCCTTCATAGCAAGATTGGTTTACCCCCTTGATAGTGCGGCAATCCTATTACTCAATTAAAAACAAAAAGCTACACTTGAAGCACTTGAGTTAATTTCTCATTTCTTCTTTTTGGGAGTAAAATAACCATCTTGCAAGTGGGGGATTGAATAATAACCTGATTATCTGCACATTTACCTCATGAACATGTTAGCACAATTGTAATCTTTAGTCATCATACACCAAAACCCACTAGGGGATCCTAGATGCATCTTCAATGTGTCAAAAAGGATCAGGGGAGGTTAGGTTAACGCGCTCACCGAAGCAGGGGGTGGCAGCGATGTCCCCTATTCGGCCGAACAGGGTTGGGCCCTATTTGCCCCCTTGTTTCCTGGGTGAGTTGGGCCAGTAGGGGGTAAGGTCCAGAGATGGGCTAGGCCTTGTAGTTCCAATAAAAACCTTGAAAAAGACTAATAGAGTATATTTAAGTCAATTAAATTGACCACATCTATTTCCTTATGTAAATTTTCACTAGAATGAAAAAGCTTTAAGTGATGGCCATTTACCTTAGAAAGGTTACCTGTGTCGTCCTGCAGCGTGATTGCTCCATGAAAAGACGTGTCGACGACGGTATACAGTCCATCCCATTTGCTCTTCAGCTTTCCATGTCCAAATAGCGTTACCCTAGAATTGAAAAGTAGTACCTTATCTCTTGCCTTGAACTCCTTAGGCTGGATCCTCTTGTCGTGCCATCTTTTGGTTTTTTCCTTATAGATCTTGGCATTGTGGTAAGCCTTGTCCCTCCATTCCTCCAGCTCTTATATCTGTATTTTTCTTTGGATCCCAGATTTTTGGAGATCCATGTTCCATTTTCTGATGGCCCAGTGTGCCCGATGTTCCATCTCAACAGGTAAATGGCAAGTTTTGCCATAGACAAGTTGATATTGTGACATGCCGATGGGTGTCTTGTATGCCATCCGATATGCCAAAAATGCCTCAGGTAGCTTGTTCTTCCATCCTGTCCCCATTTCCAGTACAATATTCTGGAGGATATTCTTGATTTGCTTATCTGAAGTTTCTGCCTGGCCACTGGTTTGAGGGTGGTATGGAGTAGGTATGTTGTGGTTCATGCTGAGTTCTCTTAGGAAGCGATGGAAGGTCTTATCAATGAAGTGAGATCCTCCGTCACTTATCACCATCCGAGGTGTTCCAAAACGAGGGAAGATTACCTCGTGGAACATTCTTGTGGCATTCTTTGCATCTGCTGCTCGACAGGGTGTAGCTTCTACCCACTTTGATACATAGTCAACGGCCACCAAGATGTACTCGCAATCTTAGGACATTAGAAAAGGCCCCATGTAGTCAATGCCCCATATATCAAAAAGTTCCACTTGAAGATTGTATGTAAGGGGCATGGCATTGCAGGCAGTGATCCCTCCATGTTTCTAGCATCCCCAACACATGCGAATGAACTCTTTTAGGTGTTGACACAAAAATCACACTTGCGAATGAACTCTTTTAGGTGTTGATTTGCTTAGCTCCAGTGCAGGCTCAATACAAGGAAACCGGGGCGTGCCAGTCGATTTTCCCTGCAAATGGTTAAATTCCACAGGTCACCGGTCCAGGACAGGCCGATGAAGAAAGCCGATAATCACTATTAGTGAGAACCAGCAGATGGCTATAAGCAGCAAATGACATCTTAAAATAAACTAATCAGCTGATTTATATCGGCTTATCAGTAACTCAATGAACGAGTATTAAATATTGCATAAATAGTGCCGACAAGAACTGAATCAATAGAGCAAAGTTGATAGATCTATGATGAACACAAGAAAACTCGCTCTATCGGTAATGCAAAGTCGATGGGCCAGAGTCGATAGAAATACCGTAATCATGCATAGAACTCTGCTCGTCGATAGTGTTAAGTCAACAGATCTGGTAGCTGGTCTTGCAAATATTCCTCAAAATCACAGACCTAATTTTATTAATAAAGGGGGCAATCGACTTCTGATATGCAGTAGTAAACAAATAAAACAATGAGAAGTCGATCGATCCGTGATAACTTGCCGTCTAAATGCTCTGACAGAACCTTATCGACTCGCCCCCATAATCAACTCGTACATAGTCCTATCGACTCAGCAAGAGGTCAAAATCGATCCAGCCTTGTTGGCTCGAGCAGATCGAACTTAATCAAGACAGTGCCCAAACAAAGTAGATAGAATGAAATACGCTCCAATTATAGATAAAACAGATAAAGTGACTCGAATAACAGATCTAAATCAAACTTATAAAATCCACTAGAAACTACAATAGATTAGACCTAACCGAGACTGTATTGCAACCTAAAGTCGATAGCATGAACGTAACTAAGATCTGATAACCAGATAACTAGCAATTCTAAAGATAACAACTAGAATATCAAATCTATGAGAAAGTACTAATTGAAGTCGATAGAATTACCGAGGTTGACTAATCCAAGTCTCTTGCCCAGATCGGAGCTGATGCAACCCACGCGAGATGAGGATGTCATCGACAAAAGGTTTGGCGATGCCCTGAATTATCTTGAACGAAAGTATTGTTTTTCTCGTAGAGACCTTATTACATATTTATAGCTCCGTCCAAGGGGTTCTGATCCGACTCGGTCAAGAAGCTTAAACAAACCACCTAGATTTATTTGTATACAAACTCCAAACTAAAAATAAAAAGAGATAAAATTACCCTATCGGGCCCACTTTATTCCTTTCAGCCTTTGAGCTTCGCTGACTTCGACCGATTTTAACTCTCCGCCTATGGCCAATGGGACCGGTCCAAATTCCGGTGCCAATAGTAGGCCAAAAGAATCCACTCTGCCAGATTTTTGCTTGAGTACGGAACACACCGTCGTGTCCTCCATATGGAGATGAGTGACACTTTTCTATGATCTTAGCACCTTCGACTGTAGGGATGTCGGTGGTTTCTAGATGCCCATTTTATCTACCAAAAAGGGATGTTTTGCGTCCTAATTTGGTGGTTTGAACTAACAATTAACCTCATATTTGCATATACTTGTAGTTGTTCTGTTTTGGATGTAATCGCAGGAAACAGGTGTAAAACAGGGCAATTATGGATAAAGAGCTAAAGAGTAACGAAGATGGTGATGTGAACAAGGGTTCCCGATCTTCCGAAAGGTTCTTGGTAAGTTGATTTGGTCGGAGGCGACACACAATTCGATCCGGCTTCAGAACAGCACGTTCTAAACCCCGCAATCGCAGCACGACGTCTCCTCTGGTTATCAACCGTCCAAAAGACGATTGACCTCGCCGAGAAGGCTGATCCCTGCCTGCGAATCAAGAACACAAGCAAGAACAATGAAGATTGCAACACAATTGCAGATGTATGATTAAACTCTCGAAGTTGGGGTCTCACAAACCGATGAACGGCGAAACTGTTTATGAACAGAATTGATCTAAGCAAAACCCAAACCCTAATGGTGCGGCGGCGGCTGTATATAAAGACCCTAGGGTCGTGCAAGACCCTCTAGATGCGCCCCTAATTGGACTCAACTAGATACAAAGCCCAAAGGCCAAAAATAGGCGACGCAGCACCGACACAGATTCTGGACTTTGTCTTGTTTTGACGATTTCCGATGACTCCGGATGAATTTTGACATGAGGCCGGCGGCATTGGAAAGGTCTTCTCCTTATCTCTCCGTGCATATGTAGAACGTCCAAATCCGAGTCCGTATGCGTCCTGGGCGACTGTTTTAGTACAGACTGGTCCTGGGCCCCAAAACAGACTCGAAGTCGGTTTTGATTGGGCCTCCACTTTGGCTTCCAAGCTCTTGCTGGTCCTCCACGTTCCCAGCTCCTTCTCCAATCATCTCCTGGTCTTCTCCATGGTTTCTAATCATAAAATAATCATTAGGTAGCAAACCATTCTCAAGAGTAACATATAGCGAAGAACGTAGGAACGAGCTCACCTCTAAATTTAGTCGTCGTGCACGAGCTCTAGTCATTGGACCTTGCAAGTCCAGATTTGGAGGAGTGTTGTGTGTATCCATAGGAGTGATGTCCTCATCATCCTCCCCCTCTTGAAGTGGAGTCGTCCTCGACTCGAGCTCATCCTCTTCTCCCAAGTATGGTTTCAAATCTGAAATGTTAAAAGTAGGACTAACCCCGAACTCGGGAGGCAACTCAAGTTTGTATGCATTATCATTAATCTTCTCTATTATTTTGAATGGACCATCAGCTCTATGCATTAGTTTAGACTTTCTCAATTCTGGAAATCTATCCTTCCTTAAGTGTAACCACACTAAATCTCCTACATCAAGCTTTACTTCCTTTCTACCCTTACTGCCAGCAATTTTATACTTTTCATTCATCTTTTCAATGCTAAGTCTAGTGGTCTCATGCATTTGTAAAATAAATTCAGCACGCTCCTTAGCATCAACATGAACTCTCTCATTAATAGGTAGAGGAAGTATATCAAGTGGAGTACGGGGATCAAAACCATACACTACCTTGAATGGACTTACCTTGGTAGTAGAATGTGTTGCCCGATTATAAGCAAACTCAACATGAGGTAAGCATTCTTCCCATTGCTTCAAATTTTTCTTCAAAATAGCTCGCAACATAGTACCCAAAGTGCGGTTCACAACCTCAGTTTGTCCATCAGTTTGTGGATGACAAGTTGTAGAAAATAACAACTTTGTACCCAACTTATTCCAAAGCGTGCGCCAAAAATGACTCAAGAATTTTGCATCACGATCTGAAACAATAGTAGAAGGCATACCATGCAAACGTACAATTTCTTTGAAAAAAAGATCAGCAATGTAACTAGCATCATCAGTTTTATGACATGGTATAAAGTGTGCCATCTTGGAAAAACGATCCACAACAACAAAAATGCTATCACTCTCCCTCTTAGTTCTAGGCAGTCCTAAAATAAAGTCCATAGAAATATCCGCCCAAGGAATAGAAGGAACAGGAAGTGGCATGTATAAACCATGTGGATTCAATCGAGACTTAGATTTTTGACATGTAGTGCAGCGAGCAACAAAACGCTCAACATCTTTCCTCATCCTTGGCCAAAAGAAGTGTGTGGCCAAAATATCCTCCGTCTTCTTAGCACCAAAATGACCCATCAATCCACCTCCATGCGCCTCCTGCAACAATAAAAGACGAACGGAACCAACTGGAATGCGTAGGCGGTTAGCTCTAAACAAGAAACCATCATTCAACACAAATTTGTGCCAAGCACGACCTTCTTTACAGTGCAGCAATACATCTTTAAAATCAACATCAGCAACATATTGTTCTTTAATTGCCTCAAGTCCAAAAATTCTACAATCAAGTTGAGACAACAAAGTATATCGCCTAGATAAAGCATCAGCAATCACATTATCCTTCCCTTTCTTATGTTTAATAATATAAGGAAAAGACTCAATAAACTCAACCCATTTAGCATGTCTACGGTTCAAATTGCATTGAGAACGAATATACTTAAGTGATTCATGATCAGAATGAATAACAAATTCTTTGGGCAACAAATAATGATGCCACGTCTCTAAACAACGTACAAGTGCATATAGTTCCTTATCATACGTGGAATAATTCAAAACAGGCCCAGTAATTTTCTCACTAAAGTATGCAACAGGTTTACCATCTTGCATCAAAACACCACCAATGTCTATACCACTAGCATCACATTCAAGCTCAAAAGTCTTATCAAAATTGGGTAATTGCAGCAATGGTGCATGTGTACGTTTGTCCTTCAAAGCATCAAAAGACTCATGATGTACCTTACCAAAATGGAAGTCAACGCCCTTCTTTGTCAACTCATGCAATGGTGCAGCAATGGTGCTGAAATCTTTGACAAAGCGGCGGTAGAAACCTGCAAGACCAAGAAAACTCCTCACCTGTGTGATAGTTTTTGGTACAGGCCAGCTCTTTATGGCTTCAATTTTCGCCTCATCCACCTCAATTCCCTATGGAGTCACAACATAGCCAAGAAAAGAGACTCGATCCGTGCAAAAGGTGCACTTCTCAAGGTTACCAAATAAACGTGCAACTCGCAAAGCATCAAAAACAGCACGCAAATGAATCATATGATCATCCATGGATTTGCTATAAATCAAGATATCATCAAAGTAGACAACCACAAATTTGCCAATAAAAGGTCTCAAAACCTCATTCATCAAACGCATGAAAGTACTGGGTGCATTAGTTAACCCAAAAGGCATTACTAACCACTCATACAACCCGAATTTGGTTTTGAAAGCTGTTTTCCATTCATCTCCAAGTTTCATTCTAATTTGATGGTAGCCACTACGCAAATCAATTTTAGTGAAAATTATAGCACCACATAACTCATCAAGCATGTCGTCTAGCCTAGGAATAGGATGACGATACCTAATAGTAATGTTATTAATGGCTCTACAATCTACACACATACGCCAAGAACCATCTTTCTTAGGAACCAAAAGTACAGGAACAGCACAAGGACTAAGTGATTGACGAACATACCCACGATCCAAAAGGTCTTGGACTTGTCGTTGTATCTCCTTAGTCTCCTCAGGGTTGGTCCTATAAGCAGCACGGTTTGGCAAAGTAGCACCAGGAATCAAATCAATTTGATGCTCAATCCCTCTCAAAGGTGGCAAGCCCGAGGGTATCTCAGCTGGGAAAACATCCTCATACTCCTGCAAAAGGTTAGTGACAGCAGGAGGCAAAGCACTAGAAGCAATATCACCAAGCAAAAACAAGGCTTGTTTGCATATAAAAGCATAGCAAATATCATCAGTAGAAATTTCAGCAAGCTCAGATTTTGTGGCAAGACATGAACGACCTTGTAATTTAATTGCAGCACCCTTAGAACTTGAAGAATCATTAACATTACTTGGTTTAGAAGTAGAATTAACAGGTTGCTGAATTTTAGGGCTTTTATTTTTCAAACTAGCAGCTCGTTCTAAATCAGCTTGTACAATTTCAGCAGGGGTCATTGGTAACAAAGTAATTTTAGTTCCTTTATGCATAAAAGTGTACTTATTACTTTTACCATGGTGTACAGCATCATTATCAAATTCCCAAGGTCTACCCAATAAAAGTGAACAAGCTTGCATGGGTACAACATCACAATCAACAGAATCCACATAGGAACCAATGGAAAAAGGAACTCTGCAAGTTTGTGTTACCTTAGCTTTTCCAGAGTCATTTAACCACTGAATGTAGTATGGATGTGGATGTGGGCGTGTGGTCAAATCAAGCTTCTTAACCACATCAGAACTCACCAAATTGTTGCAGCTTCCTCCATCAATGATGACACGTGCCCGACGGTTCTTGATGACGAAGAAAATCTGGAACAAGTTATGTCGCTGCATCATCTCGGGCTGCTGGATTTGTGTGCTAAGCACACGCTGCACAATAATATTCATGTAGCCCGTGGTATCTCCGCCTCCAAGGACGAGGTCACCGCTGGTGGCAGCGACATCCTCCTCCTCATCCTCCACATCGGAGGTGCTCATGTAACCGCCATCATCTGTCGCCACATATGCTCGCCTACTTGGGCAGTCTTTCTACACATGGCCAAGACCATGGCATCGGTGGCACTGAATCCCTGTAGTGCGTCCCGTCGAAGCAACAGAGGAGGCACTACTAGCCGGTACCTGCACAGAATTTTTAGCTGAGCGCGTAGAAGGGGCAGGGGCTGATCTTGGTGCTGCAGAAACAACACTAGCTGGTGGGGGCGGCCGGAAAGATGGCTTGGGCAGCCCCGAAGTCCCCGTCTGCCGTGGTGGGTAGAAATTCCTGGACTTGCTGTACTCCTCAAAAGCCTGGAAAAGTCCCTGTGATTCTTTCTCTGCAAGCATAGCATACTGGAAACACTGGTTGAGGGTATAAAATTCTTTATAATCAAGGATGTCCTGAATTTCTTTTCTCAAACCAGAATAAAAGCGGCAAATCTGATCCTCTACTTTTTCAACCACAGCACAACAAATCAAACCCTTCTGAAGCTCACTAAAATACTCCTGAACAGTTTTATCTCCTTGATCTAAACGCTGCAGTTTATTACGAATTTCTCTATAAAAAGAAGGAGGAACAAAACGATCACGCATTTCTACCTTAAGTTCTTCCCAAGTAGTAGGCAAATCGGTTTCAGCAGCTAGACCACTCCACCAAACAATAGCAAAGTCCTTAAACTCACTAGTGGCTTGTCTAACTCTATGTTGTTCAGGAACAAGATGGGCATTAAATTTTTATTCTACCGTCATTTCCCAATCACGGTAAGCATCACCATCGTACTGACCCGAAAACGAAGGAATTGAAAACTTAATTTTAGCATACGGATCATCTGGAGCATAGTTACCTTGTGTGTGACGGTTGTGGTTGTGGAAACCACCCATACCTTGAGGGTTACGTTGCAAACGGCGTCGTAACCTTGCGGTCCTTGTAGCTGACCTATCGACGGTGCCATCAGCCTTATACACCGTTGCTTCATCATGATCGTCTTCAACATCGTTGTTGGTGTCGTTGTTGTTGTTGTTGTTGTTGTTGTTGTTGTTGTTGCTGTTGTTGTTGTTGTTGTTGTTGTTGTTGTTAGTCTTGTGAGCGGTCTCCAATTCGACAACCTGATCGGTTAGCTTAGAGACTCTCTTATCCAACCGCTCAATGCTTTCTCCCAGGTGAAGCTTGGTGACGGCGTCGGTGACGGCCCTGGTGATCGTCTCTGCCAAATCACTCTGAACCGCCTGCAAAGCCTTCTGTAACTGATTTTGGCTCACGCACTCATCCCATTTGGAGGGTGAAGCACCCTCTCCGTCGCTTCCTGACATCAGAAACACCAAAACAGGAAACAAAAAGTGAAGGTTATCCCTACAAAACTACTAAGCAGTGGTGCCTCTCAACACAGCAAAAGTAAGCTTCTTGCAAAGCTCTTACAAAGTTCTGAAAACAACAAAGCAAAGGATACCAGGGAGAAGTGTTCCACGATTGCAAGGGTTACCAAATAACCTATGTGCTGTCCAGAAGAAGTATATAGAGCTAGGAAGGCCAAATATATATATATGAGTGGCACACAAATCAAAAACAGATAGTAAAGCTGAATAAGTGCCCAAATAACTTATCCCTAGTTGCTGGTCTAACTATGTCCTAGAATAGTAGTGATAGCAAAGAAGAAACAAAGAGACAAAGGGACACAGTCGATAACAGGGGGCTTAGTGTAAAACAGCCGAACTCAGAAATTCCAGGGGCTAGATGGAGCACTAGTGGGAATCCCAAATTTCTTTTTTTTTATTTTATTGTTTTGATATTTTTTTCCAACTCACTAGTAAACAGGAAGAAACCACAAAAAATTTCAGCTCAAACCGAGATAGGACGTGGCCTACAGAAAATCTTGAAGTTTCAGAAAACGTCGGGTTTCAACTTGAATGAATTTTTTCTTTATCTTCCTGATTTTTTTGAATTTTTTGACGAGGGCACACAGGGCCTAGCCCAGTGTGGGTATGCTCAACTTTTTGTCAAGAATCTCCTGTAAAAATTTCAGCCAAAACGGACAACCGAGCGAAAAGTTATGCCTGTTTTACCGAAGGGGTGTCGAAATCGGTTTTGAAGAACCCGGTGGTTTGAGTGAAATCCGAGTCGGGCTTGGGGTCGGGTAGGGATTTTTTTTTTTGGCGAGGTGGATGCAGCGGAAAGTGGAATTTATGAAAATTGGTCCGAGGTGGTGAGGGTGGGTTTAGGGTGGGATTAGGGTGGGCGTGTTGATCAATCAACCCTAGCACACAAAGCCGACAAAACCGAGGATGGTGAAGGGGATGGCGGCTAGGGTTGCAAGGGAAACACTACTGACGACAAAAACACAAACTAAACCAGCGACTAAATAAGAACTAGGGCACAAACTCAACACTACGGACTCTGAAATTGAAATATGCAAAGGCTAAACACGTGGTTATGGGCGGGGGAAAATTTTTTTTTTTGGTATTTTCAGTGGACGATAGGAAGAACACGAAAACAAAACTAAAGGGTAGTGTGAAACTGACGGTGCACCTGAAGCTCTGATTACCACTTGATGTGGACAAGGGTTCCCGATCTTCCGAAAGGTTCTTGGTAAGTTGATTTGGTCGGAGGCGACACACAAATCGATCCGGCTTCAGAACAGCACGTTCTAAACCCCGCAATCGCAGCACGACGTCTCCTCTGGTTATCAACCGTCCAAAAGACGATTGACCTCACCGAGAAGGCTAATCCCTGCCTGTGAATCAAGAACACAAGCAAGAACAACGAAGAATGCAACACAATTGCAGATGTATGATTAAACTCTCGAAGTTGGGGTCTCACAAACCGATGAACGGCGAAACTGTTTATGAACAGAATTGATCTAAGCAAAACCCGAACCCTAATGGTGTGGCGGCAGCTGTATATAAAGACCCTAGGGTCGTGCAAGACCCTCTGGACGCGCCCCTAATTGGGCTCAACTAGATACAAAGCCCAAAGGCCAAAAATAGGCGACGCAGCACCGACACAGATTCTGGACTCTGTCTTGTTTTGACGATTCCCGATGACTCCGGATGAATTTTGACATGAGGCCAGCGGCATTGGAAAGGTCTTCTCCTTATCTTTCCGTGCATATGTAGAACGTCCAAATCCGAGTCCGTATGCGTCCTGGGCGACTGTTTTAGTACAGACTAGTCCTGGGCCCCGAAACAGACTCGAAGTCGGTTTTGATTGGGCCTCCACTTTGGCTTCCAAGCCCTTGCTGGTCCTCCATGTTCCCAACTCCTTCTCCCATCATCTCCTGGTCTTCTCCATGGTTTCTAATCATAAAATAATCATTAGGTAGCAAACCATTCTCAAAAGTAACATATAGCGAAGAACGTAGGAATGAGCTCACCTCTAAATTTAGTCGTCGTGCACGAGCTCTAGTCATTGGACCTTGCAAGTCCAGATTTGGAGGAGTGTTGTGTGTATCCATAGGAGTGATGTCCTCATCAGCTTGATGAATTCAAAGCTAGACCAACTCTTTTGGGTGCATGTCAGAAGTTCCCCAAGCTCACTAATGAGTTGGAAGCTCAAACCCTCAAAGTCAAAGAGCTCGAGTCCAAGCTGCTAGATGAGACTCGCTCAAAAGTTCTCCCGCCACCATGTGTAGTGTGTGGCTCTCTTAAGGATAAGCTTGCAATCACTAGGGAGGAAAACAAAATTCTAACCCAAGAAAATGACTATCTCATCTCTCGTCTGCAAAGAACCCTAGTGAGTGAGGAGAAGATTGAAAGTGACTTGGCAAGAGTCAAAGAAAGTGCCAGTAGGTCAACCTACAACTTGGGCTTGGGATTTGAGAGGTGTGACAAGGAGAGTGAGAATGTGGGTAAGTTTGTGCCTTAGTTCTAGCTACAAGGATGAGGAACAGTCCATCAAACCCACTGACACATACTACCCACCTAACCCCAATCCTTCCTTCAACCCAAAGCAAGCCGAGAAGCCAAAACCCAAACCCACTGTGCAAGCTAAGCCTAAACATGAGAGTGTCTACATTTGCATGTTCTATGGTCGTAAGGGTCACTTAGATGAGTACTGTTATAGGCATAAGAGAATTGAGAGGATGCAAGCTGAGTTAACTAGGAATGTGCATCATGATGATTTTGTTGGTTTTCAGCCTAGCTCCTTTTCTCATGCCTATCATGGACAGGGTCATTCCTCATATGGCTTTGACTCACGAAACAGAGGCTTTGCTCCGCAGCGCTTTGGCGCCCCATGTTTTCCCTATCGTGGTGAGCGTCGCTCGTGTGGATTTGGCTTATACACAGATGATTTCTATCCTCACAACCACAGGCTTGAGTCGAGACACTTTGATAGGCTACACTTTCCCCATCGTGGTTCTCATCCCACGCGTTCAACTGGTACTGTGCAAAGAACTGTGACAAACCTTGCAGGTTGTGTGATTCAGTGCTGGGTTCCCAAGAGTTTTCTTTCTAACCCCAGCACTAAGTCATTGATCTTTCCCTCTCATTCTTTGTAGGCAGTAGGTGGAGGCCTTTAGAACAAATGGTTGATGGACTCCGGGTATTCGCACCACATGACCGGAGATGCAAAGTAGTTCTCTAGCCTCACTTCCTTGAAGCGCCGGGAGTATGTGACCTTTGAAGATGACAAGAGAGGGAGACTGAAGGCAAGAGGCGCAGTAAGGTAAATGAAAAATTCACTCTCAAGGATGTTGGTTTGGTTGAGCATCTCAAGTACAATCTCCTCTCTGTCTCTCAGTTGCTTGATGTTGGTTTGGAAGTGCGCTTTAAGAAAAGTGCTTCTTGTGTTCTTGATTCGAATGGCACTTTGGTTTGTGGGATTTCTAGCATTGGGAAAGTTTTTCAGGCTAATTTTGCTGTCTCTCGTGTTCTCACAAGTTCTTGTTTGCTTAATCTTCTTTTGAGCTCTAGAAATGGCATAGGAGATTAGGCCACATGAGCTTTGACTTGCTTTGTCGCTTGAGTGGCCTAGGTTTGATCCGAGGATTGCCTAAGCTTAGATTTGATAAGGATTTGGTTTGTGGTCCTTGTCGTCATGGGAAAATGATTGCCGCTTCTCATCCACCAATTAATTTGGTGATGACTGAATGCCCTGGAGAGTTGCTTCACATGGACACTATTGGTCCTTCTCGGGTTCGTTCGGCGGGTGGGAAGTGGTATGTTCTTGTGATTGTTGATAACTACTCTCGCTACTCTTGGGTTTACTTTCTTGAGAGAAAGGATGAAGTGTTTCATCACTTTCAGAGCTTAGGTTTGAGGTTGTTCAAGGAACTTCCTGGTGCATTACGAGCAATTCGCAGTGATAATGGCACCAAGTTCAAGAACTCCTCCTTTGATGCTTTCTGTCTTAAGCATGGTATTGAGCATTAGTTTTCAGCACCTCGTGTCCCTCAGCAGAATGGTATGGTCGAAAGAAAGAACAGAACCTTGGTGGAAATGGCCCGGACGATGCTCGATGAGCATAGGACTCCGAGGCGGTTCTGGGCTGAGGCCATTAGCACTGCTTGCTATGTTTCCAATCAGATTTTCTTGCGCTTAATTCTTAATGTGACTTCCTATGAGCTACGCTTTGAGAGGAAGCCATTAGTTTCTCATTTGCGTGCCTTTGGGTGCAAGTGCTTTATTCTCAAGCATGGCAATCTTGATAAGTTTGAGTCGAGATCTTCTGATGGAATCTTTCTTGGCTACAACCCTCATGGCCATTCCTACAGAGTTCTAAATTTGGAGACTAACACCATCGTAGAATCCTGCGATGTAACCTTTGATGAATCAAACTCTTGTGCAAGCAATATGATTGAGACTGCAGGTAACAAGGAGATGGAGGAGAGTATCTTTGTAGAAGAGGACCTATGGGGCTTGGATGATGACGATGATGAGTCATTCCATCCCACATCCGAACTTGTTCCTGCTGCTTCCACCACTCTAGCAGAGGGTCCAGAAGCTTCTACATCGACCTCAGCAGCTGTCGAGCCAGCTCCAGCTGTGGTTGAGGGGGAGGTATGCTCTGAGAGAGAGGCTCCTCACCACATTCAGCATCAACATCCACCTCAACAGATGATCGGTAATCTCTTTAAGAGGACAACAAAGTCAAGGTCTACACATCTCCACTGCTTTACTAATTCTCTCTTTATTGCCACCTTTGAACCTCAAGATGTTGGACACATATTATCTGATGAACATTGGGTTAATGCCATGCATGAGGAGTTGGAAAACTTTGAGAGAAACAATGTGTGGACCCTAGTAGAGCTTTCTGCTGGTGTCAATATCAAAGGAACCAAGTAGGTTTTCAAAAACAAGCGTGGAGAACATGGTGAGGTTGTTAGAAACAAGGCTAGGCTTGTTGTCTAGGGTTTCAGTCATGTGGAGGGCTTAGACTATGCGGAAACCTTTGCTCTTGTTGCTTGCATAGAAGCCATTAGTGATGACAACATCACTCCTATTGATACACACAACACTCCTCCAATTATGGACTTGCAAGGTCCAATGACTAGAGCTCGTGCACGACGACTAAATTTAGAGGTGCTATATGTTACTTTTGAGAATGGTTTGCTACCTAATAATTATTTTATGATTAGGAACCGTGGAGAGGACCAGGAGATGATGGGACAAGGAGTTAGGAACGTGGAGGACTAGCAAGGGCTTGGAAGCCAAGGTGGAGGCCCAATCGAAGCCGACTTCGAGTGTGTTTAGGGCCCCAGGACCAGCCTGCATTAAAACGGTCGCTCAGGACGCATACGGACTTTGATTTGGATGTTCTACCTATGCACGGAAAGACAAATAGAAGACCTTTCCAATGCAGCCGGTATCATGTCAAAATTCACCCGGAGTCATTGGAAATTGTTGAAACAAGAGAGGGTCCAGAATCTGTGTCGGTGCTACGTCGCCTATTTTTGGCCTTTGGGCTATATATCCAGTTGAGCCTAATTAGGGCTGCGTCCAGAGGGTCTTGCACGACCCTAGGGTCTTCATATACAGCTGCCACCACACCATTAGGGTTTGAGTTTTGCTTAGATCAATTCTATTCATAAGCAGTGTTGCCGTTCATCGGTTTGTGAGACCCCAACTTTGTGAGTTTAATCATACATCTATAATTGTGTTGCATTCTTCGTTGTTCTTGCTTGTGTTCTTGATTCGCAGGCAGGAATTAGCCTTCTCGGCGAGGTCAATCATCCTTGGATGGTTGATAACCAGAGGAGACGTTGTGCTGCGATTGCGGTGTTCTGAACGTGTTGTTTAGAAGCCGGATCGATTTGTGTTTCGCCTTCGCCCAAATCAAGATTTATCAGAACCTTTCAGAAGATCAGGAATCCTTGTTCACATCAAGTGGTAATCAGAGCTTCAGGTGCACCATCAGATTCGCACTACCCTTTAGTTTTGTTTTCGTGTTCTTCCTACCGTCCATAGAAAAGCCAAAAAAAAATTTCCCCCGCCCATAACCACGTGTTTAGCCTTTGCATATTTCAATTCAGAGTCCATAGTGTTGAGTTTGTGCCCTAATTCTTGTTTAGTCGCTGGTTTAGTTTGTGTTTTTGTCATCAGTAGTGTTTCCCTTGCAACCCTAGCCGCCATCCCCTGCACCACCCTCGGTTTTGTCGGCTTTGTGTGCTAGGGTTGATTGATCAACACGCCCATCCTAATCCTACCCTAAACCCACCCTCAACACCTCGGACCAATTCTCACAAATTCCACTTTCCGCTGCATCCACCCCGCCAAAAAAATCCCTACTCGACCCCAAACCCGACTCGGTTTCACTCAAACCCCGGGTTTCTTCATAACCGGTTTCGACACCCCTTCAGTAAAACGGCCATAACTTTTCGCTCGGTTGTCCGTTTTGGCTAAAATTTTTACAGAAGATTCTTGATAAAAAGTTCAAAAAATTTTCTGTCGGCCCAATGTTCCCTCATCAAAAATTTCAAAAAAAATCAGGAAGATAAAGAAAAAATTCATTCAAGTTGAAACTCGACGTTTTTTGAAACTTCAAGAATTTCTGTAGGCCACGTCCTACCTCTGTTTGAGCAGAAATGTTTTGTGGTTTCTCCCCCATTGTTAGTGAGTTGGAGAAAAATATCAAAAAAATAAAATAAAAAAAAGAAATTTGGGATTTCTACTAGTGCTCCATCTAGCCCCCTGGACTTTCTGAGTTTGTCTGTTTTACACTTAGCCCACTGTTATCGACTGTGTGCCTTTGTCTCCTTGTTTCTTCTTTGCTATTACTACTGTTCTAGAACATAGTTAGACCAGCAACTAGGGACAAGTTACATGGGCACTTATTCAGCTTTACTATCTGTTTTTGATTTGTGTGCCACTTACATATATATATTTGGCCTTCCTAGCTCTACATATTTCTTCTGGATAGCACACAGGTTATTTTGTGATCCTTGCAATCGTGGAACACACCTCCCTTGTATCCTTTGCTTTGTTTTTTTTTTCAGAACTTTGTAAGAGCTTTGCAAGAAGCTTCCTTTTACTGTGTTGAGAGGCACCACTGCTTAGTAGTTTCGTAGGGATAACCTTCACTTTTTGTTTCCTGTTTTGGTCTAATGTCAGAAGCGATGGAGAGGGTGTTTCGCCCTCAAAATTTGATGAGAGCGTGAGCGAAAGTCAGCTACAGAAGGCTTTGTAGGCGGTTCAGAGTGATTTGGTAGAGACGATCACCAGGGCCGTCACCGATGCCATCACCAAGCTTCACCTGGGAGAAAGCATTGAGCAGTTGGATAAGAGAGTCTCTAAGTTAACCGATCAGGTTGTCGAATTGGAGACCGCTCACAAGACCATCAATACCAACACCAACACCAACACCAACAACGACGTTGAAGATGATCATGATGAAGAAACGGCGTATAAGGCCGATGGCACTGTCGATAGGTCAACTACAAGGACCGCAAGGTTACAACGTCGTTTGCAACGTAACCCTCAAGGTATGGGTGGTTTCCACAACCACAACCGTCGCCCACAAGGTAACCATGCTCTAGATGACCCATATGCTAAAATTAAGTTTTCAATTCCTTCGTTTTCGGGTCAGTACGATGGTGATGCTTACCTAGATTGGGAAATGACTGTAGAACAAAAATTTAATGCCTACCTTGTTCCTGAACAACATAGGGTTAGACAAGCCACTAGTGAGTTTAAGGACTTTGCTATTGTTTGGTGGAGTGGTCTAGCTGCTGAAACTAATTTGCCTACTACTTTAGAAGAACTTAAGATAGCAATGCATAATCATTTTGTTCCTCCTTCTTTTGATAGAGAGATTCATAATAAACTACAGCGTTTATATCAAGGAGATAAAACTGTTCGGGAGTATTTTAGTGAGCTTCAGAAGGGTTTGATTCGTTGTGCTGTGGTTGAAAAAGTAGAGGATCAGATTTTTCGCTTTTATTCTGGTTTGTGAAAAGAAATTCAGGACATCCTTGATTATAAAGAATTTTATATCCTCAACTAGTGTTTCTAGTATGCTATGCTTGCAAAGAAAGAATCACAGGGACTTTTCTAGGCTTTTGAGGAGTATAGCAAGTCTAGAACTTTCTACCCACCATGGCCAACGGGGACTTCAGGGCTGCCCAAGCCATCTTTCCGGCCGCTCCCACTAGCAGCTGCCAAGGGAACTAGTGTTGTTTCTGCAGCACCAAGATCAGCCCCTGCCCCTTATACGCGCTCAGGTAAAAATTCTGTGCAGGTACCAGCTAGTAGTGCCTCCTCTGTTGCTTCGACGCGACGCACTACAGGGATTCAGTGCCACCGCTGCCATGGTCTTGGTCATGTGCAGAAAGATTGCCCAAGTAGGCGGGCATATGTGGCGACAGACGATGGCGGTTACATGAGCACCTCTGATGTGGAGGATGAGGAGGAGGGTGTCGCTGCCACTAGTAGTGACCTCATCCCTGGAGGCGGAGATACCATGGGCTACATGAATATTATTGTGTAGCGTGTGCTTAGCACACAAATCTAGCAGCCCGAGATGATATAGCGACATAACTTGTTCCAGATTTTCTTCGTCATCAAGAACCGCCGAGCACGTGTCATTATTGATGGAGGAAGCTGCAACAATTTGGTGAGTTCTGATGTGGTTAAGAAGCTTGATTTGACCACACGCCCACATCCACATCCATACTACAATCAGTTTTGAAATTCAGCAACCTGTTAATTTTGATTCTACACCGAGTAATGTTAATGATTCTTCAAGTTCTAAGGGTGCTGGAATTAAATTGCAAGGTCGTTCATGTCTTGCCATAAAATCTGAGCTTGCTGAAATTTCTGCTGATGATAGTTGCTATGCTTTGATATGCAAACATGCTTTGTTTTCGCTGGGTGATATTGCTTCTAGTGCTTTGCCTCCTGCTGTCACTAACCTTTTGCAGGAGTATGAGGATGTTTTTCCAGCTGAGATACCCCCAGGATTGCCACCTTTGAGAGGGATTGAGCATCAAATTGATTTGATTCTTGGTGCTACTTTGCCAAACCGTGCTGCTTATAGGACCAACCCTGAGGAGACTAAGGAGATACAACGACAAGTCCAAGACCTTTTGGATTGTGGGTATGTTCGTCAATCACTTAGTCCTTGTGTTGTTCTTGTACTTTTGGTTCCTAAGAAAGATGGTTCTTGGCGTATGTGTGTAGATTGTAGAGCGATTAATAACATTACTATTAGGTATCGTCATCCTATTCCTAGGCTAGATGACATGCTTGATGAGTTATGTGGTGCTATAATTTTCACTAAAATTGATTCGCGTAGTGGCTACCATCAAATTAGAATGAAACTTGGGGATGAATGGAAAACAGCTTTTAAAACCAAATTCGGGTTGTATGAGTGGTTAGTAATGCCTTTCGATTTAACTAATGCACCTAGTACTTTCATGCGTTTGATGAATGAGGTTTTAAGACCTTTTATTGGCAAATTTGTGGTTGTTTACTTTGATGATATCTTGATTTATAGCAAATCCATGGATGATCATATGATTCATTTGCATGCTGTTTTTTATGCTTTGCGAGGTGCACGTTTATTTGCTAACCTTGATAAGTGCACCTTTTGCACGGATTGAGTCTCTTTTCTTGGCTATGTTGTGACTCCACAGGGAATTGAGGTGGATGAGGCGAAGATTGAAGCCATAAAGAGCTGGTCTGTACCAAAAACTATCACATAGGTGAGGAGTTTTCTTGGTCTTGCAGGTTTCTACCGCTGCTTTGTCAAAGATTTCAGCACCATTGATGCACCATTGCATAAGTTGACAAAGAAGAGCGTTGACTTCCATTGGGGTAAGGTACATCATGAGTCGTTTGATGCTTTGAAGGACAAACTTACACATGGACCATTGCTGCAATAAACCAATTTTGATAAGACTTTTGAGCTTGAATGTGATGCTAGTGGTATAGGCATTGGAGGTGTTTTGATGCAAGATGGTAAACCTGTTGCATACTTTAGTGAGAAAATTACTGGGCCTGTTTTGAATTATTCCACATATGATAAGAATTTATATGCACTTGTACATTCTTTAGATATGTGGCATCATTATTTGTCGCCCAAAGAATTTGTTATTCATTCTAATCATGAATCACTTAAGTATATTCGTTCTCAATGCAATTTGAATCGTAGACATGCTAAATAGGTTGAGTTTATTGAGTCTTTTTCTTATATTATTAAACATAAGAAAGGGAAGGATAATGTGATTGTTGATGCTTTATCTAGGCGATATACTTTGTTGTCTCAACTTGATTGTAGAATTTTTAGACTTGAGGCAATTAAAGGACAATATGTTGCTGATGTTGATTTTAAAGATGTATTGCTGCACTAGAAAGAAGGTCGTGCTTGGAAAAAATTTGTGTTGAATGATGGTTTCTTGTTTAGAGCTAACCGCCTATGCATTCCAGTTGGTTTCGTTCATCTTTGGTTGTTGCAGGAGGCGCATGAAGGTGGATTGATGGGTCATTTTGGTGCTAAGAAGACGGAGGATATTTTATCCACACACTTCTTTTGGCCAAGGATGAGGAAAGATATTGAGCATTTTATTGCTCGCTGCACTACATGTCAAAAAGCTAAGTCTCGCTTGAATCCACATGGTTTATACATGCCACTTCCTATTCCTTCTATTCCTTGGGCGGATATTTATATGGACTTTGTTTTAGGACTGCCTAGGACTAAGAGGGGGTGTGATAGTATTTTTGTTGTTGTGGATCGTTTTTCTAAGATGGCACACTTTATACCATGACATAAAACTGATGATGCTAGTTATATTCCTGACCTCTTTTTCAAAGAAATTATACGTTTGCATGGTATGCCGTCTACTATTGTTTCAGATCGTGATGCAAAATTCTTGAGTCACTTTTGGCGCACGCTTTGGAATAAGTTGGGTACAAAGTTGCTATTTTCTACAACTTGTCATCCACAAACTGATGGACAAACTGAGGTTGTGAACTGCACTTTGGGCACTATGTTGAGAGCTATTTTGAAGAAAAATTTGAAGCAATGGGAAGAATGCTTGCCTCATGTTGAGTTTGCTTATAATCGGGCAACACATTCTACTGTCAAGGCAAGTACCTTTAAGGTAGTGTATGATTTTGATCCCCGTACTCCACTTGATATACTTCCTCCACCTATTAATGAGGGAGTTCATGTTGATGCTAAGGAGCGTGCTGAATTTATTTTGCAAATGCATGAGACCACTAGACTTAGCATTGAAAAGATGAATGAAAAGTATAAAATTACTGGTAGTAAAGGTAGAAAGAAAGTAAAGCTTGATGTAGGAGATTTAGTGTGGTTACACTCGAGGAAGGATAGATTTCCAGAATTGAGAAAGTCTAAACTAATGCCTAGAGCTGATGGTCCATTCAAAATAATGGAGAAGATTAATAATAATGCATACAAACTTGAGTTGCCTCCCGAGTTCGGGGTTAGTCCTACTTTTAACATTTCAGATTTAAAACCATACTTGGGAGAAGAGGATGAGCTTGCGTCGAGGACGACTCCACTTCAAGAGGGGGAGGATGATGAGGACATCACTCCTATGGATACACACAACACTCCAATTCTGGACTTGCAAGGTCCAATGACTAGAGCTTGTGCACGACGACTAAATTTAGAGGTGAGCTCGTTCCTACATTCTTTACTATATGTTACTTTTGAGAATGGTTTGCTACCTAATGATTATTTTATGATTAGGAACCATGGAGAGGACCAGGAGATGATGGGAGAAGGAGTTGGGAACGTGGAGGACTAGCAAGGGCTTGGAAGCCAAGGTAGAGGCCCAATCAAAACCGACTTCGAGTCTATTTCGGGACCCAGGACTTGTCTACACTAAAACGGTTGCCCTGGACACATACGGACTTCGATTTGGACGTTCTACCTATGCACGGAAAGATAAGGAGAATACCTTTCCAATGCCTCTGATCTCATGTCAAAATTCATCTGGAGGCATCAGGAATAGTCGAAACAAGAGAGGGTCCAGAATCTATGTTGGTGCTGCGTCGCCTATTTTTGGCCTTTGGGCTTTGTATCAAGTTGAGCCCAATTAGGACCGCGTCCAGAGGGTCTTGCATGATCCTAGGGTCTTCATATATAGCCGCCGCTGCACCATTAGGGTTTGGGTTTTGCTTAGATCAATTCTGTTCATAAACAGTGTCGTCGTTCGTCGGTTTGTGAGACCCCAACTTCGTGAGTTTAATCATACATCTCCAACTGTGTTGCATTCTTCGTTGTTCTTGCTTGTGTTCTTGATACACATGCAAGGATTAGCCTTCTCGGCAAGGTCAATCGTCCTTGGACGGTTGATAACCAGAGGAGACGTTGTGCTGCGATTACGGGGTTCTGAACGTGTTGTTTAGAAGCCGGATCGATTTGTGTTTCGCCTCCGCCCAAATCAACATTTATCAGAACCTTTCGGAAGATCGGGAACCCTTGTTCACATCAATTAGGATCTTGCTTGCATTTGCTGCCTCTAAGGGCATTAGACTCTACCAAATAGATGTCAAGAGTGCTTTCCTAAATGGTTTCATAGAGGAAGAGGTTTATGTGAGACAACCACCTGGCTTTGAGCACCACAAATACCCAAACCGTGTGTACAAGCTTCAAAAGCCTTTGTATGGGCTAAAGCAAGCACCTAGGGCATGGTATGCTAGGCTTAAGACCTTCTTGCTAGAGCGCGGGTATGTCATGGGGTGTGTTGATAAAACCTTGTTCACTCTCAAGCATGGCAATGACTTTCTAACGATTCAGATTTACGTGGACGATATCATCTTTGGAGGTTCCTCTCATGCTCTTGTGTCCAGATTTCAGGAAGCCATGGAAAGTGAATTTCAGATGTCGGTGATGGGTGAGCTCACCTTCTTTCTTGGACTTCAAATCAAGCAGTGCAAGCAACGCACCTTCATACATCAAGCCAAGTACACGAAGGATCTCCTGAAGAAGTTCAACATGCTCAATGTGAAGCCGTTGTCAACACCAATACAACAACGGCACTTGACCCTGACCAAGACTGTGAAGCGGTGGACCAAAGGGAGTACAGGAGCATGATTGGCTCCCTCTTGTACCTGATGGCAACAAGACCCGACATACACTTTGCAGTGTGCGTTTGAGCTCGCTTTCAAGCTTCCCCAAAGGTGACTTATCGCAAGGCTGTCAAGCGCATCTTCAGGTATATCAAATACACCCTTGAGTTCGGTCTTTGGTACTCCGCATCTTCATCTCTTGATCTCATTGGATATTCAGATGCGGACTTTGCTGGGTGTAGAATTGATAGGAAGAGCACTTCTGGTATTTGTCACTTTTTGGGTACTTCTCTGGTTTGTTGGTCTTCTCGTAAGCAATCTAGCGTAGCCCAATCCACAACCGAAGTTGGGTATGTTGCTGCTGCTAGCTGTTGTTCACAAATCCTAGGGATGGTTTCCACCATGAAAGAATTTGGGTTGAACTTCCAGAGTGTTCCACTTATGTGTGATAACTCCAGTGCCATATGCTTACCCAAAAACCCAATCCAACATGGTAAGGTCAAACACATAAATGTGAGATTCCACTTCCTGAGAGACAATGTTGAGAAGGAAGATGTTGACCTCAAATACATTGACAATAAACACCAATTGGCCAACATTTTCACCAAGCCCCTAGATGCTTCGAGGTTTGCTTTTCTTCGGGGGGAACTTGGTATTTGCCATCCCTATGGCATTGTTTGAGGGGGAGTTGCTCTTTGCTCTTGGAGTTGATGCTGTTGTATATAAGTATCTCACTTTTTCTACATTACATCTCATTTGTAATATATGCATTTATAGATGAGCTTTGATTCTTATGCTTTCTTGCATTTCTCTTTGCTATGGTTGAGCTTGTGCTAAGTTGTGTGGATGAGATGAGCAAACTCTCTTGCTAGGATTGTCTAGATGGCTTGTCATAGACTTTTGTTGAGCACCTTGCTAATATTAAAGATAAACTTGGCTTTTTGTGAACCTTATGAACTAATCTTGCCAAAACTTGCTCACCATGTGGATAATTGCTTTTATTCTTGTTGAAACTTGTGTTGAGGCTAGTCTAGAGGATGTCTTGGCTTTGGCAACTTGTGGTTGTGAAATAGAAGGCTTTGCAAATGTTTAGCTCATGATGGAACATTGTGGGAACGTGTGTTCCTTTTGCCGCAAAGGCATGCTCTTTTGTCTTGTGGTTAATCATGAAAAATCTGCTAA
Organism: Eleusine indica; assembly: GCA_030378355.1. Classification (NCBI taxonomy): domain Eukaryota; kingdom Viridiplantae; phylum Streptophyta; class Magnoliopsida; order Poales; family Poaceae; genus Eleusine; species Eleusine indica. Next base: position 29,884,576 of record CM059497.1, read on the forward strand.
ATGCTTTGATCAAGATAATTCTAAAATGCTAAATCCAAACACTGTGACTTGAGGCCTCGAGGTGTTTGCCGTACCCAGTCGTGCGACCCTCCGCATGGATAAGAGGACACATGAGGATAAACAATAAACACTTGATCAAATGAGTCTCTGTTGCATATGTTAGCGTTTGTAAAGCTTATTTTCTATGAATGCTTGTTGCCCTAGTTGAGATTCAGACTGGCTAGTTTCTTTTGATTCACTTGATGCCTGTTTTGCCTTGGATGGGAGTACTTATACATGTGGTGGCAGTTTTCTCATGATAAGCAAATATGATTCTATCTAAGCTAGTCAATCTTTCTGCTTAGCTTGTCTAGCTCTTGGAGCTTATGCCTCGCTATCTGCTTTTGATCTCGGCATGATTGTGAGCTATTGCTTTTACTCTTCATAGCTTTATGATTACGATTAGCAAAGTTAAATGCTTGTTGGCTAATTGTTGAAGCTCTTTAGGAGTGCATTTTCATGCATTGCATGTTTGCTCTTTTATCTCTTTGATGAGTTCATTGCCAAAGGGGGAGAAATAAGTGCCTAAGGGGAGGAATTGTTGGGTCATGCAAATAATGCTAAGAAACTTAAAATAGCCCATTTTGCATTCATGTCAACTACCACAAGTTGAAGGGGAGCATCCCATTGCTTTGAGCGTTTTTTGAGCTTTCTGTGATCGTTGCGCTTTGTTTGCCAACTCTTGGTCCTTGTGATCCTTCTTATGCTAGATGGCTTTCTTTCGCCTTTTCTTTGAGTTTGAGCCATTTGGATGTGCTTATTTAAGTTCACATTTCAAACTCTTTTCTCAATTCTATTCTTTATACATTTGGTGTTGTCAATGTACTCATCAAGGGGGAGATTGAGAAAACATGTGGATATGTGCCATGGTTTGCAATATGTGATGAGTAATTGACTTGAGCTTGTTAGTGTTTGAGTTGAAATATGTGCATGTTGATGTTTTCACTAACTGGAGTTGGTGGAGGTGTTGGAGAAGTAGTAGGAGTTTGGAAGTGTGTTTGCTTGTCTCATGATGTGTAGGTCACTGGAGTCGACTTGGCGGTCAACGGCGAGAGGATCAGGCACAAGTAGGAGACTTGGGGCGGACGATCAGGAGGCCGGGTGGAGTCAAGGGTGATCCATACCGTACACGTGGAGAGACAAGAAGCACGGACGGTTTCACGGTTGATGTGACATCCCATGTCACAAAAACACAATTAACACTAATCCTAATGCTGATTGCTAAGCTAATTAAAAATGTGAGTAATTAATATGCCAAAGGAAGGGAATTTAGTTAATTAATTCTAAATCCCTCATATGCTAGCTTTTCACAAACTTCACAAAACTCAATGGAAGTGTGCCCATGTTTCTGCATATTCCAGTGGGTCATGTCAAGAATGAATTTTAGGGAATTTTCCAGAATTTTTTGTAAAGGATTAATACCCCTAAAAATTCCCTAAAGGCAGAAAAAGGTTCCTCGGTCCCAAGATTTTTCATACTTTTTCTAACAGAAATCTCCACATGACCCCAACAGAAAAATAGGAGGACGTATTTTGCTGACCATGCACAAAAATTGGCACAAGGTTTTGAGCAAGGAAACTTGGAATTTTGGCGATGCACAGTAGCACTGTTTCGGTCAAGAGGGGTCAACAAACTTTTTTTTCTCTGGGCCACTGATTGATCGACACCGCCGTCCTCTCCCTCTGGCCGGCGATCGGCGTCACCTGCTCCCTCCCCACTCCATCCACTGCTCTGCCTAACCGCCCCTATGCCACCGGCGCTGCATTGAAGCCGCCGAGCCGCCCTCTCCGGTCCACTCACTCCCTCGATCTCTCTCTCTCTCTCTCTGGCTACAAGAGCAGCAGCAGCAGGGATGGCTCTCACTCTCTCTCTCGACGTCTACACTTTCCCGCACCCCTCCTCTGCTCTCTCTCGACACCCCAAGCCCCCAAGCGCCACCCCTTCGTTTGCCGGCGAGCGCAGGAGCAAGTTTTCAGCCGCGCCCCTGTTTTTGAGCCGCCATGGCCGCCGCCGTGTCGAGCTCGGTCAAGGAAACCTCCTCTACCCCTCTTCCTTCCTCAAATCGCTGCACCCCGACCCCCTCCAGCATCCCCCTGACGTTGCCACTTCCTCGTGTAGTGACACCGCCGGAATTCGGGGAGGAAAGGCCGCCGCCGCGCCGGAACCCGCCGCCTCCATGATGAGAACCACGCTCCGGCCACCACCCTCGACGTCTTCCTCAACACCGGCGATCCCCTAGCCACGGTGAAGCTTCTCGACCCCCTCCTGACCCCTCTCGTCCTCTGTACGCGACGCGCGATGCCGCCGAAGCCACCCCCTGGCTCCGCCGTCGCCGCTGACACTGCTCTGGTTGCCGCCGTCGGCCGGCGAGCCCGGCCGACGCGCGCGCGCGCAACTGTTTAAACTGCCGATGGCAATTCTATAATTAAGGGAGAACTTTGAAAAATTATTCAAAAATCCATAACTCAAAAAATAAAGGTCAGAAAAATATGAAACCAATTTTGTTCGACTCAGAAAATTCTCCTGTATCCAAAAAGTAAGATGAGCTTTAAAGTTATGAAGTATGTTAATTAAAATAATTCACCAAAGTTGGAACCTTTCTAAGAGTAATAAATCCATAATTAAATCTATGTAAATGGTAAAATCATGAAAATTGGTCAGTAAGTATCTCATGCCATTACTAAACTTTCTGCAAAAGCACATTTTCATTTTTATGCATATTTCTAGAGTTATTGCATAATCATAATTTCCAATAAATGAATTTTTATAAATTCTCTGTTAGGAATTTAATAATGAGACTTTGCATGTTTGCTAAGTATGCCTTAACACACCCATGTAAAATACCTTGTTAATTCTCTAGCATCAGAGATATGCTTATTAATTGCCATGTCTTATATTTTCCAAATTAGAAGTTTGTCCCCTTAAATGAAATAATTGCTCAGAATGTTATGAAAGCATATCATCTCATGCATAAGCATCATCCTGTCAATTCTATTTGTTGAGGAAGTGCCATGAATCATCATGCCAATCCTTACTTTGCATTGCACTACGTTGGCTAGGAAGCGAGACCAGGAGCAAGGCCGCGGCAAGCAACCCCGAGGAGTCCGAAGTTGAACTAAACATCGTTGAAGCTGCTAACTTCGAACAGTCCCAAGGCAAGCCCCGGTGCACACCTATTATTTAAGAGTCCTTTTTGGTTTACTCACAATATAGGAATATTGTATTGTGCATTAAGTATAGGGCTTGGACGAAAACCCACTTGCATGAAGAATTAATGGCCTATGATTAGTTTAGGTTAGCAAGCCATTTCGTTAGCAAATGCTATGCTTAGTCTAGTGGAGTCAACGATAGGTGGTGGAACCACTTGATACACTTATGCTTCACATGAAATGATGGAATTGGTTAAAAAATTGAGAACCTGTCATTGCAACTCCGCGAACAAGTATTGAACAGTACCAAGTGCATACCTTTATATGAGAATTGGTAAACCTAGTAACTTGGATGCTGTATTGTTGGATAGATACACTCATCGATCCAGAGGTGATGTGAATGGCATGGTAGTTGCACGGGTTGGAGGACCGCTGGAGAGTGCACGGGTTAAGACTTGGATACGAAGTACTATATCGCGGGGAAGGACGTGTACTCAGGATCGATGGCCCCGGACCAACTTTATAGCAACTTTGTGAACGGTGGCCATACGTGTTCTTAAATGATGGGTATGTCGTGTACTTGGGTTTTGTCCTGCAGGATGTAAATCAATTCGAATTGCCGTCCGTCGCGGTTACGAGTACCTCTTGTTTCGAGCAGTTGGCAATGATAATTAAGTAGAGAGGATTGATTATGATGCTGAATTTTATTTACTCTATGGCTACATATTTCTGTGATGTATTGTTCTTTATATTTGTACCACCTTAGTAGCTAGCCAGGTTCAACTAAAGTTACTTTCCTGCAACAACAATTAAATATCGGCTAAAGGATCAACTTGCAAGCATAGAGCTAATAGGTGCCTTTTATGCAAAATACCAATTAAGCCCGGTCAGCCCCCTGCATATTAGGAGTCGGTTTTAGAAAACCTTTTGTCAGGTAAGTCTTGCGGAGTATATTAGGTACTCAGGCTTTGTGATTTATGAAACTTTCAGGTATCCCTCAGGCTACCTATTGTGACTGTTGTAACAAGATTGTATGAGAAGGCGAGGAACCATAGGACTGGACCGTTGAGTGGGTTCCTAGTTCGCCTATCCAAGATGAGTGAGCTACTGCCATAGGGCCGGCATGGTTTACTTAGGCTATCTATCATCGAGTGTACCGTGTTTTCACTTTCGCTTATTTATGTACTGAACCAAGAACATATGTATTGTAACGCAACTTAATTTGCTTCCGTTGTGACTCTTGAACTTGTAATATGTGATATTATGCAATTAAGAATGTATCATTGTAAATGATAGATGTTATTGTGTGTATGCTATGTATGGTTACTTCGGTAATCATCTCCCGAGGAGATCCTATACGACACACTCTATATTTCGGTATAGGGGTGTGACAGGTGGTATCAGAGCCGATTCGGGATAAGCAACATGCAAACGAACATTCTAAAACCTGAACAACCCGTTTTTACCTCTTACGGTGAAGTAGGAACTAGTAGTGCCCATGTAAGGATTACTATTAGTAGGTGGCAAAGCTAACCCCGGGTTATGTTTGTTTTAATTACTGCATCTACGGATTCTTGAACGAAGGTATGTGCCTATGCGCGGATCAGTTGCGCTATAAACACCGAATGCCTTCCGGGTGGGCAAAGACCTGGGCTTTGTTTGATGCGCGGACCGAATGCGCTTAAATGTCGGCTGCCTTCCGGTGGGCGAATACCTGGCCATATACTATCAATGTTATTTTGGCTTGTTTCTTTGAATTTGATGTATTGTTTCTGAGATGGATCTGTTGCAGGTACACTAACCATGTGTAGCTCGTTTAAACCGTGTTGAGAGGTGTCTGTGCCACCGAAGTGATCGATCTATATAATCGGTCAAATTTTGTCTTTTGTGAGGATGTAGGAAATCGTCATATTGAGCATTTGGCATTCATGCATACCACATGCATTTGTTCTTTCTAATCATGTAAAAAGGTGACAAATATCACCAACATGTGAATTGATCAAGCCTTGGGCAATTTTGAGTCCCTACGGCACATAAACCAAAAGTTTGAACTCAATCGGTATGAAACCAGTTTCTGCCAGGGAAGTCAGTTTCCTAAAATGAGCATAACTCCCTCCTTTTTATTCCAATGAAGGTGAATGAGTGCTCATTGGAAAGCTAATGAGTCGCCCTACATGTTTGGTATAGTGGGTTGCTCCTGGAAAAATCTGGAAGTATCCAAAAAAGGTTGAAAACAGAGAGGTTTTCTGATTTCAGAAGTTGCTCTGTTTCTGTCCTATCTTTGGATGATCATAACTCCCAGAGGTATTATCGGATAGAGATGTTTGAGTATGCGTTGGAAAGATAATGAAATTCTCTATAACTTTTGTTAAAGGCCAAAAATTTAATTTTGCCCAGAAGCTGAGAGTTTTTGCCTATCTCTGAGTTACTCTATTAAAAACAGAGATGGCACCTTGTTTTCGTTGCGCTAATCAGACACTTGTGGTGCCTCTTGTACCTGCCATCCTTTATGCTATTTAGGGCATATGTATTTTGTGGAATGTTAAGTCTTGACTCATACTTTCAAAACTTCCTTCTGACAGATGGTTGTTGGCAAGCTCGTAAAGGACCCTGAGCACCTTTCCGCACGCGTTGTCGAGTTTGAACGGGAGCGTGATGCACTGCAGTCCGCACTTGCAGCCCATAATGCCCAGCTTGCTGCCCATGACGCAAAGGTCACAGTCCTTAAGGACAAGCTGCATGCCAGCGAGTTGGAGTGGGCTGATCTTGTCGAGCAACTCCACAATGCTCAGCTCATCATTGAGGGCGATGCTAGTGATCAGCTGCAAGAGCAGCTGAGTCAATGCAAAGCTCAGCTCACTGCTGCCCAGGAGGAGACCTACTCTCTTCATGGACAGATCACCGCTCTCTTGGAAGAACGAAGTGAGCTCCAAGATCAACGCTCAGAAGCCGAAGATGAGCGGGATGTTATGGAAGGAAACCTCAACGACGCCAACGCCACCATCGCACAGCGAGACCACATCATTGCGCAGCTCCAAGCTGCCAACGCCCAGCTGCACGCTATCCTTGATGACCAACCCCCTGTACCACTTACGGTGATCCCCCCAGATGACGCCAACTTGAGTGATGACGGAGATTCCGGTATGGACTATGAGGCGCCCCGCGACAAGGACGACACGGACTTGGAGTCCGAGGGTGACAGCCACGCCGCGTGACTTGTGGTTAGGCATTGGAGGAAGTAGCCCGTCGTGTAGGATAGAATCTCGTGAGGCATCGTGTTTGAATGTTAGTAGTGTCGGTAAATAGTAAGTGTTGTGATGACCTAAGCTCTCTGAGATCATGTTGTTATTGTGTTTTCTTAGCAATGTAACTTAATACTTGTCTTGTATCAAAAGGTTGCATCGCATGTATGCATGGCTGTTATCGTAATTATGTTGTCTGTTGTGTTTGGAACCGATGGAATTAAGGTTTTTCCCTATGCATTGCCTCGTCTCTTGTCAATTTCCAACTGCAGGGCAAATCTGAAATTTTATTTTGTCCCTATGTCATGGCCTTATTATCATACGGTATCATGTGATGATCGGGCTAACATGCATTTTTCCATGGCAGATGGTGCAAACTCGCCGCAGTGGTGATATTCCCGGTGACGCTCCCGGTAGCTCAAACGTCGGCGAATCCCAGCAGCCACCCCAGCCTCCGCCCATGAATCCTATGGAGCAGCTCATCCACAACCAAAATGAGATGTTTCGTATGTTCATGGAAACCATGAACTGCCAAGGAGCTCAAGGGCCACCACCGCAACAGCCCCAAGCCCCCTATGAATCCTCCTACTGCGACTTTTGGGCAACTCACCCGCCCACTTTCGGAGAAGCCGGTGATCCGCTGGAAGCAGACAATTTCATTCGCACCCTAGAGTCGAAGTTTGCACTTCTCAACTGCACCATCCATCAGAAGCCCCTCTTCGCAGCGCAGCAACTCCGTGGTTCCACAAGTGCTTGGTGGGCAAGCTACACCACCACTCTCCCCAATGACCACCAAGTTACTTGGACGGAGTTTTGCACCGCCTTTCACGCACACCACATTCCAGCCGGGCTTATGAAGCGCAAGCTGCAGGAATTTCTCAACTTGAAGCAAGGCTCTGGAACCGTGCAAGATTATGCACGGAAATTTAACTACTTGATGCAATATGCTTCTTATCACGCTGATACGGATGAGAAGAAGAAGGATTGTTTCCGTTCGGGCCTTACTCCGAAGCTGCAAGATTGATTGGCACATGTTACCGCTGGCACGTTCGATGATTTGATGAGTACCGACATCGTGCAGGAAGACGCCATCCATGCTAATCAAGATGACAAGAAAAGAAAGCGTGCTATGGGAAGTTCGTCTGGTTCCGCACCACCCAAGTACAAATTGGCAACCACCTCCCCCTCAGGACAGAAGTTCCGAGCTGCAGTACCGCCGGGAGGAGGGTTTCGCCCGTCCTATTCGCAGCAGCCCTCTCGTTTCCATGGGAACAACCAGCAGCCGTCCCCTGGTTCCCGTCCTCCACAGCAAACTATTCAATTTGTGAGGTCCAGCTCCCCGCAGTCATGCTACAACTGTGGCCGTACTGGTCACTTTGCAAAAGAGTGTCGTTTTCTGAAGCGCAATCAAGGCAACAACAACCCCAATGCTTCGTGGAACAACAAGAACAACAACCAAAGCAGCAGCAACAATAGTGGCAACAATGGCAATCGTCCCCAATCTTCTACTCCCACTCATAAGAATGGCCGAGTCAACTATACCGCGGTCGAAGAGATTCAAGTTGGAGAACCCGTTCTCTCGGGTATGTTTTTGATTAACCAACACTCCGCTATGGTTCTTTTTGATTCTGGAGCAACGCATGATTTTATTAGTCAAACATATGTGAATCAGTTGAAAATCACCCCCACCGCTACGGGAGCACCGTACATCATCATGTCTCCTGGTGGAAAAATAAGGACCCGACTTGAGTTGAGAGGAGTGCCACTTAAGTTAGCAAGAAACATATACTACACTTCATTAATCATCCTAGAGGGTCAAGGCATTTATATAATCCTTGGTATGAGGTGGATGACTAAACATAAAGCCGTCTTGCACATCGAAGCCCGGGAAGTCCACTTAAACTCGCCCCTACATGGCCCGTCTGTTCTCTGATTACCATGTCCCTAAATGCCCACTTCTCAAGTGCATCATGTTGAAGGGGAAAAGATAGAGAATATTCTAGTGGTACATGACTTTCCCGACGTATTTCCAAATGATTTGCCGGGAATGCCTCCGGATAGGGATGTCGAATATAAGATTGAACTCCTACCCGATACGGCGCCTATCTCTCGTAGGCCGTACAAAATGGCTCCTAATGAATTAGCAGAGCCGAAGGAGCAATTACAAGAGCTTATGGACAAGGGTTACATTCGGCCAAGTTCATCTCCGTGGGGATGTCCCACCCTCTTTGTGAAGAAGAAAGATAAGACCCTGCGTCTGTGTGTCGATTATAGGCCTCTAAATGCCGTCACCATCAAGAACAAGTACCCTCTTCCTCGAATTGATATTCTCTTTGATCAACTCGTTGGTGCTAAAGTTTTCTCCAAGATTGATCTCCGCTCTGGCTACCACCAAATAAAAATCCGAGCTGAAGACATTCCAAAAACTGCTTTCTCTACAAGATATGGTCTTTTTGAATATCTTGTCATGTCCTTTGGTCTCACCAATGCCCCGGCTCACTTCATGTATTTGATGAATTTCGTGTTCATGCCAGAGTTGGATAAATTTGTGGTGGTCTTCATTGATCATATCCTTGTCTACTCCAAATCCAAGGAGGAGCACGCCGAACATCTTCGCATCGTTCTGCAACGGCTCCGAGATCATCAACTTTACGCCAAATTTAGCAAGTGTGAATTTTGGCTAAAGCAAGTTCCATTCTTGGGTCATATCATTTCAGCGGAAGGTGTAGCTGTTGACCCTAGCAAAGTTGAGGACGTGCTGAATTGGAAAGCTCTAAAATTGGTTAGGTAAATTCGTAGTTTCCTTGGTCTTGCCAGCTACTATCAGAAGTTCATTCCTAACTTCTTGAGAATTGCCAAGCCTAACAAAGCTATTGGAGAAGAATGCTAAGTTTAAATGGAGTAGCGAGTGTGAGGAAGCATTCCGGCCGCTCAGGAAGCACTTGACAACAGCCCCGGTTTTGGCTTAGCCCGATGTTACCAAACCGTTCGATGTTTATTGTGATGCATCCGGCACCGGATTGGGTTGTGTACTTATGCAAGAAGGTCGTGTCATTGCTTATGCCTCTCGATTGCTCCGAAAGCATGAGAATTATTATCCTACTCATGACTTGGAATTGGCATCCGTTGTCCTAGCATTAAAAACCTAGCGCCATTATCTCCTTGGTAACCTTGTCAATCTCTATACCGATCACAAAAGTCTCAAGTACATATTCACGCAGCAAGAACTGAACATGAGGCAACGTAGGTGGCTAGAATTGATCAAGGATTATGAATTAGAAATTCATTATCATCCCGAAAAGGCCAATGTGGTTGCTGACGCCCTAAGTCAGAGGGATCAATGCAATCATGCAGTTGTTTGTTCTGAAGAAGCTTCTAAAAATTCAGGTTCTATTGAGCCAAGTTTCCGTATCATCCCATATGGATTCTTGCATAATCCAGCTCTCATTCCTACCCTTCACGAAGAAATTGTTCAAGCACAAAAGAAAGAGAAAGGAATGAAATATATCCGCTAGAAGATAGGAAAGAATGAGGCTACATGCTTCCAACAAGACGAAGATGGAGTGCTATGGTTCAACCGTTGTCTTGTTGTCCCAAAGAACGAGAAATTAAGAAAGAAAATAATGGATGAGGCTCACTTGTCCAAATATTCCATACACCCTGGTAGCAACAAGATGTACCGTGGGTTAAGGGAAAAGTTTTGGTGGACACGCATGAAGTGAGAAGTTGCTCGGTATGTTGCCGAGTGTTATACTTGCCAATGGGTGAAGGCCGATCATTTGAGGAAAGCCGGTCTTTTAAATCCCTTAAAGGATTCTGCTTGGAAATGGGAGGATATTGCTATGGATTTCATTGTTGGGTTACCCCTCACACCCAAGAAGCACGATTCGATATGGGTCATTGTGGATAGGTTGACAAAATCTGCTCATTTCATTCCCGTCCATACAACCTACTCTACCGAACACCACTGAATTGGTCGGAATCAGGAGAAAGGATTAATTTTTTTCTATATCTTGTTATGCGAGCCGAAGAGAAAGTGCAACAAATTCAAGCTAACATGAAAGCCGCACAATCCCGTCAAATAAGCTATTCCAACAAAAGAAGACGCCCATTGCAGTTCGAAAAGGGAGATCATGTCTATCTTTGGGTTTCTCCCAACAAAGGCATATCTCGCTTTGGGATTAAGGGTAAATTAGCACCCCGCTACATCGGACCCTTCCCGATCACAGAGAAATGTAGCGCGGTTGCTTATCGGTTGCAATTACCAGAGAATCTTGCTCGGGTGCACAATGACTTCCATGTCTCCCAACTCAAGAAGTGTTTAAAACCCCCGGTTGACGTAATCATTTCCGACACCGAGCAATTGGAAGAAGACCTCTCCTACCCTGAATACCCCGTTCGGATTCTTGATCAAAAGGACCAGGTAACTTGCAATGGCACCATCACCTTCTACAAATTGCAATGGAGTAATCATACCGAAGATGAAGCAACTTGGGAGAAAGAAGAGTTTCTGAAAACCAACTTCCCTGAGTTCTTGACTACGCAAAATAGGTAATAGGTAACCGCTCACACTCCCTCTCTTCCGTTTGTTTATTTGCGAATCTCGGGGCGAGATTCCTTTTAAGGGGGGAGTGCTGTGACATCCCATGTCACAAAAAGACAATTAACCCTAATCCTAATGCTGATTGCTAAGCTAATTAAAAATGTGAGTAATTAATATGCCAAAGGAAGGGAATTTAGTTAATTAATTCTAAATCCCTCATATGCTAGCTTTTCACAAACTTCACAAAACTCAATGGAAGTGTGCCCATGTTTTTGCATATTCCAGTGGGTCATGTCAAGAGTGAAGTTTAGGGAATTTTCCAGAATTTTTGGTAAAGGATTAATACCCCTAAAAATTCCCTAAAGGCAGAAAAAGGTTCCTCTGTCCCAGGATTTTTCATAATTTTTCTATCAGAAATCTCCACATGACGCCAAAAGAAAACTTGGAGGATATATTTTTCTGACCATGGACAAAAATTGGCACAAGGTTTTGGGCAAGGAAACTAGGAATTTTGGCAATGCACAGTAGCACTACTTCAGTCAAGAGGGGTTAACAAACTTTTTTTTTTCTCTGGGCCACTGATTGATCGACACCGTCGTCCTCTCCCGCTGGCCGGCCATCGGCGTCACCTGCTTCCTCCCCACATTGTCCACTGCTCCGCCTAACCACCCCTGTGCCACCGGTGCTGCATTGAAGCCGCCTCACCGCCGAGCCGCCCTCTTCGATCCACTCACTCCCTCGGTCTCTCTCTCTCTCTCTCTCTCTCTCTCTCTCTCTCTCTCTCTCTGGCTACAAGAGCAGCAGCGGCAGGGATGGCTCTCACTCTCTCTCTCGACGTCTACACTATCCCGCACCCCTCCTTTGCTCCCTCTCGATGCCCCATGCCCCCAAGCGCCACCCCATCCTTTGCCGGCGAGCGCAGGAGCAAGTTTTCAGCCGCGCCCCTGTTTTTGAGCCGCCATGGCCGCCGCCGCGTCGAGCTTGGTCAACGAAACCCCCTCTTCCCCTCTTCCTTCCTCCAATCGCTGCACCCCGACCCCCTCCAGCTTCCCCCTGACGTTGCCCCTTCCTCGTGCAGTGACGTCGCCAGAATTCGGGGAGGAAAGGCCGTCGCTGCGCCAGAACCCGCCGCCTCCACGACGAGAACCACCCTCCGGCCGCCGCCCTCGACGTCTTCCTCAACGTTGGCGATCCCCTCCCCACGGTGAAGCTTCTCAACCCCCTCCCGACACCTCTCGTCCTTTGTACGCGACGCGCGATGCCGCCGAAGCCACCCCTGCACATGCATGTATGTTAGTTGGCTAAGCAAATCGATTTGCTTAATCTGAGGAATAAATTAATACGGAACAATTAAATAAAGGAAAGAAACTTCCTTGTTACGGTGCGAATGCCCCGATCAATTCGGACATGGCCTTGTGTGACCCTGGTTGGATTCTAGTCGCTTTTGGAAACCAAGGTTGGTCCAGATAGACTCGTCAAATCGGTTTAGAGTGTACGACTAGGACTCGTCGAGTCCATCAATCCCTTAGACTTCGTTTGGCTTGATTCGCCAACTTGTAGCTAGCCAAGTTGATGAAAACTTGCCGACTTCGCACTGCATGCTGCCGCATGATTCTTTGCTTGATGAAGTAGTGTCATCATCAACTCTGGGCACCATCTTGATGAACATGTGACAACTTGTGTGACGATCAAGCGCTTCAACGTCGATCAGCTTGTGATCAAATCTTGACGCAGATTGAGGCCATCGAACTCAACAAGCTAATCATCACGCTATCCCCACGGTCGACTCCAAATGCCGAGAGTTAATTTTGGTACTAGACATAGGGTAGTTCACCTATGATGATTTATATGTAGAATAGGGGGTATGTGCAAGATCAAGAGATGATCGTAACACAAGACGCTGATTTATACAGGTTCTGATGTGAACAAGGGTTCCTGATCTTCCGAAAGATTCTTGGTAAGTTGATTTGGTCGGAGGCGACACACAAATCGATCCGGCTTCCGAACAGCACGTTCTAAACCCCGCAATCGCAGCACGACGTCTCCTCTGGTTATCAACCGTCCAAAGACGATTGACCTCACCGAGAAGGCTAATCCCTGCCTGTGAATCAAGAACACAAGCAAGAACAACAAAGAATGCAACACAATTGCAGATGTATGATTAAACTCTCGAAGTTGGGGTCTCACAAACCGATGAACGGCGAAACTGTTTATGAACAGAATTGATCTAAGCAAAACCCGAACCCTAATGGTGCGGCAGCGGATGTATATAAACACCCTAGGGTCGTGCAAGACCCTCTGGACGCGCCCCTAATTGGGCTCAACTAGATACAAAGCCCAAAGGCCAAAAATAGGCGACGCAGCACCGACACAGATTCTGGACTCTCTCTTGTTTTGATGATTCCTGATAACTCCGGATGAATTTGGACATGAGGCCGGCGGCATTGGAATGGTCTTCTCCTTATCTTTCCGTGCATATGTAGAACGTGCAAATCCGAGTCCGTATGCGTCCTGGGCGACTATTTTAGTACAGACTGGTCCTGGGCCCCGAAACAGACTCGAAGTCGGTTTTGATTGGGCCTCCACTTTGGCTTCCAAGTCCTTGCTGGTCCTCCACGTTCCCAACTCCTTCTCCCATCATCTCCTGGTCCTCTCCATGGTTTCTAATCATAAAATAATCATTAGGTAGCAAACCATTCTCAAAAGAAACATATAGCGAAGAACGTAGGAACGAGCTCACCTCTAAATTTAGTCGTCGTGCACGAGCTCTAGTCATTGGACCTTGCAAGTCCAGATTTGGAGGAGTGTTGTGTGTATCCATAGGAGTGATGTCCTCATCATCCTCCCCCTCTTGAAGTGGAGTCGTCCTCGACTCGAGCTCATCCTCTTCTCCCAAGTATAGTTTCAAATCTGAAATGTTAAAAGTAGGACTAACCCCGAACTCGGGAGGCAACTCAAGTTTGTATGCATTATCATTAATCTTCTCTATTATTTTGAATGGACTATCAGCTCTAGGCATTAGTTTAGACTTTCTCAATTCTGGAAATCTATCCTTCCTTAAGTGTAACCACACTAAATCTCCTACATCAAGCTTTACTTCCTTTCTTCCCTTACTACCAGCAATTTTATACTTTTCATTTATCTTTTCAATGCTAAGTCTAGTGGTCTCATGCATTTGCAAAATAAATTCAGCACGCTCCTTAGCATCAATATGAACTCTCTCATTAATAGGTAGAGGAAGTATTTCAAGTGGAGTACGGGGATCAAAACCATACACTACCTTGAATGGACTTACCTTGGTAGTAGAATGTGTTGCCCGATTATAAGCAAACTCAACATGAGGTAAGCATTCTTCCCATTGCTTCAAATTTTTCTTCAAAATAGCTCGCAACATAGTACCCAAAGTGCGGTTCACAACCTCAGTTTGTCCATCAGTTTGTGGATGACAAGTTGTAGAAAATAACAACTTTGAACCCAACTTATTCCAAAGCGTGCGCCAAAAATGACTCAAGAATTTTGCATCACGATCTGAAACAATAGTAGAAGGCATACCATGCAAACGTACAATTTCTTTGAAAAAAAGATCAGCAATATAACTAGCATCATCAGTTTTATGACATGATATAAAGTGTGCCATCTTGGAAAAACGATCCACGACAACAAAAATGCTATCGCTCCCCCTCTTAGTCCTAGGCAGTCCTAAAATAAAGTCCATAGAAATATCCGCCCAAGGAATAGAAGGAACAGGAAGTGGCATGTATAAACCATGTGGATTCAATCGAGACTTAGCTTTTTGACATGTAGTGCAGCGAGCAACAAAACGCTCAACATCTTTCCTCATCCTTGGCCAAAAGAAGTGTGTGGCCAAAATATCCTCTGTCTTCTTAGCACCAAAATGACCCATCAATCCACCTCCATGCGCCTCCTGCAACAACAAAAGACGAACGGAACCAACTGGAATGCATAGGCGGTTAGCTCTAAACAAGAATCCATCATTCAACACAAATTTGTGCCAAGCACGACCTTCTTTACAGTGCAGCAATACATCTTTAAAATCAACATCAGCAACATATCGTTCTTTAATTGCCTCAAGTCCAAAAATTCTACAATCAAGTTGAGACAACAAAGTATATCGCCTAGATAAAGCATCAGCAATCACATTATCCTTCCCTTTCTTATGTTTAATAATATAAGGAAAAGACTCAATAAACTCAACCCATTTAGCATGTCTACGGTTCAAATTGCATTGAGAACGAATATACTTAAGTGATTCATGATCAGAATGAATAACAAATTCTTTGGGCAATAAATAATGACGCCACGTCTCTAAAGAACGTACAAGTGCATATAGTTCCTTATCATACGTGGAATAATTCAAAACAGGCCCAGTAATTTTCTCACTAAAGTATGCAACAGGTTTACCATCTTGCATCAAAACACCATCAATGCCTATACCACTAGCATCACATTCAAGCTCAAAAGTCTTATCAAAATTGGGTAATTGCAGCAATGGTGCATGTGTATGTTTGTCCTTCAAAGCATCAAAAGACTCATGATGTACCTTACCAAAATGGAAGTCAACGCCCTTCTTTGTCAACTCATGCAATGGTGCAGCAATGGTGCTGAAATCTTTGACAAAGCAGCGGTAGAAACCTGCAAGACCAAGAAAACTCCTCACCTGTGTGATAGTTTTTGGTACAGGCCAGCTCTTTATGGCTTCAATCTTCGCCTCATCCACCTCAATTCCCTGTGGAGTCACAACATAGCCAAGAAAAGAGACTCGATCCGTGCAAAAGGTGCACTTCTCAAGGTTACCAAATAAACGTGCAACTCGCAAAGCATCAAAAACAGCACGCAAATGAATCATATGATCATCCATGGATTTGCTATAAATCAAGATATCATCAAAGTAAACAACCACAAATTTGCCAATAAAAGGTCTTAAAACCTCATTCATCAAACGCATGAAAGTACTGGGTGCATTCGTTAACCCAAAAGGCATTACTAACCACTCATACAACCCGAATTTGGTTTTGAAAGCTGTTTTCCATTCATCTCCAAGTTTCATTCTAATTTGATGGTAGCCACTACGCAAATCAATTTTAGTGAAAATTATAGCACCACATAACTCATCAAGCATGTCGTCTAGCCTAGGAATAGGATGACGATACCTAATAGTAATGTTATTAATGGCTCTACAATCTACACACATACGCCAAGAACCATCTTTCTTAGGAACCAAAAGTACAGGAACAGCACAAGGACTAAGTGATTGACGAACATACCCACGATCCAAAAGGTCTTGGACTTGTCGTTGTATCTCCTTAGTCTCCTCAGGGTTGGTCCTATAAGCAGCACGGTTTGGTAAAGTAGCACCAGGAATCAAATCAATTTGATGCTCAATCCCTCTCAAAGGTGGCAATCCCGGGGGTATCTCAGCTGGGAAAACATCCTCATACTCTTGCAAAAGGTTAGTGACAGCAGGAGGCAAAGCACTAGAAGCAATATCACCAAGCAAAAACAAGGCTTGTTTGCATATCAAAGCATAGCAAATATCATCAGTAGAAATTTCAGCAAGCTCAGATTTTGTGGCAAGACATGAACGACCTTGTAATTTAATTGCAGCACCCTTAGAATTTGAAGAATCATTAACATTACTTGGTGTAGAAGCAGAATTAATAGGTTGCTGAATTTCAGGGCTTTTATTTTTCAAACTAGCAGCTCGTTCTAAATCAGCTTGTACAATTTCAGCAGGGGTCATTGGTAACAAAGTAATTTTAGTTCCTTTATGCATAAAAGTGTACTTATTACTTTTACCATGGTGTACAGCATCATTATCAAATTCCCAAGGTCTACCCAATAAAAGTGAACAAGCTTGCATGGGTACAACATCACAATCAACATAATCCACATAGGAACCAATGGAAAAAGGAACTCTGCAAGTTTGTGTTACCTTAGCTTTTCCAGAGTCATTTAACCACTGAATGTAGTATGGATGTGGATGTGGGCGTGTGGTTAAATCAAGCTTCTTAACCACATCAGAACTCACCAAATTGTTGCAGCTTCCTCCATCAATGATGACACGTGCCCGACGGTTCTTGACGACGAAGAAAATTTGGAACAAGTTATGTCGTTGCATCATCTCGGGCTGCTGGATTTGTGTGCTAAGCACACGCTGCACAATAATATTCATGTAGCCCGTGGTATCTCCGCCTCCAAGGACGAGGTCACCGCTGGTGGCAGCGACATCCTCCTCCTCATCCTCCACATCGGAGGTGCTCATGTAACCGCCATCATCTGTCGCCACATATGCCCGCCTACTTGGGCAATCTTTCTGCACATGGCCAAGACCATGGCAGCGGTGGCACGAAATCCCTGTAGTGCGTCCCGTCGAAGCAACAGAGGAGGCACTACTAGCCGGTACCTGCACAGAATTTTTACCTGAGCGCGTAGAAGGGGCAGGGGCTGATCTTGGTGCTGCAGAAACAACACTAGCTAGTGGGGGCGGCCGGAAAGATGGCTTGGGCAGCCTCGAAGTCCCTGTCGGCCGTGGTGGATAGAAATTCCTGGACCTGCTGTACTCCTCAAAAGCCTGGAAAAGTCCCTGTGATTCTTTCTCTGCAAGCATAGCATACTGGAAACACTGGTTGAGGGTATAAAATTCTTTATAATCAAGGATTTCCTGAATTTCTTTTCTCAAACCAGAATAAAAGCGGCAAATCTGATCCTCTACTTTTTCAACCACAGCACAACGAATCAAACCCTTCTGAAGCTCACTAAAATACTCCTGAACAGTTTTATCTCCTTGATCTAAACGCTGCAGTTTATTACGAATTTCTCTATAAAAAGAAGGAGGAACAAAACGATCACGCATTTGTACCTTAAGTTCTTCCCAAGTAGTAGGCAAATCGGTTTCAGCAGCTAGACCACTCCACCAAACAATAGCAAAGTCCTTAAACTCACTAGTGGCTTGTCTAACTCTATATTGTTCAGGAACAAGGTGGGCATAAAATGTTTGTTCTACCGTCATTTCCCAATCAAGGTAAGCATCACCATCGTACTGACCCGAAAACGAAGGAATTGAAAACTTAATTTTAGCATACGGATCATCTGGAGCATAGTTACCTTGTGTGCGATGGTTGTGGTTGTGGAAACCACCCATACCTTGAGGGTTACGTTGCAAACGGCGTCGTAACCTTGCGGTCCTTGTAGCTGACCTATCGACGGTGCCATCAGCCTTATACACCGTTGCTTCATCATGATCGTCTTCAACGTCGTTGTTGGTGTCGTTGTTGGTGTTGGTGTTGTTGTTGTTGTTGTTGTTGGTCTTGTGAGCGGTCTCCAATTCGACAACCTGATCGGTTAGCTTAGAGACTCTCTTATCCAACCGCTCAATGCTTTCTCCCAGGTGAAGCTTGGTGACGGCGTCGGTGACGGCCCTGGTGATCGTCTCTGCCAAATCACTCTGAACCGCCTGCAAAGCCTTCTGTAACTGATTTTGGATCACGCACTCATCCAATTTGGAGGGTGAAGCACCCTCCCCATTGCTTCCTGACATCAGAAACACTAAAACAGGAAACAAAAAGTGAAGGTTATCCCTACAAAACTACTAAGCAGTGGTGCCTCTCAACACAGCAAAAGTAAGCTTCTTGCAAAGCTCTTACAAAGTTCTGAAAACAACAAAGCGAAGGATACCAGGGAGAAGTGTTCCACGATTGCAAGGGTTACCAAATAACCTATGTGCTGTCCAGAAGAAGTATGTAGAGCTAGGAAGGCCAAATATATATATATGAGTGGCACACAAATCAAAAACAGATAGTAAAGCTGAATAAGTGCCCAAATAACTTGTCCCTAGTTGCTGGTCTAACTATGTCCTAGAACAGTAGTGATAGCAAAGAAGAAACAAAGAGACAAAGGGACACAGTCGATAACAGGGGGCTTAGTATAAAATAGCCAAACTCAGAAATTCCAGGGGGCTAGATGGAGCACTAGTAGGAATCCCAAATTTCTTTTTTTTTATTTTATTTTTTGATATTTTTTTCCAACTCACTAGCAAACAGGAAGAAACCACAAAAAATTTCAGCTCAAACCGAGATAGGACGTGGCCTACAGAAAATCTTGAAGTTTCAGAAAACGTCGGGTTTCAACTTGAATGAATTTTTTCTTTATCTTCCCGATTTTTTTGAATTTTTTGACGAGGGCACACAGGGCTTAGCCCAGTGTGGGTATGCTCAACTTTTTGTCAAGAATCTCCTGTAAAAATTTCAGCCAAAACGGACAACCGAGCGAAAAGTTTTGGCTGTTTTACCGAAGGGGTGTCGGAATCGGTTATGAAGAACCCGGGGGTTTGAGTGAAATCCGAGTCGGGCTTGGGGTCGGGTATGGAGTTTTTTGGCGAGGTGGATGCAATGGAAAGTGGAATTTATGAAAATTGGTCCGAGGTGGTGAGGGTAGGTTTAGGGTGGGATTAGGGTGGGCGTGTTGATCAATCAACCCTAGCACACAAAGCCGATAAAACCGAGGATGGTGAAGGGGATGGCGGCTAGGGTTGCAAGGGAAACACTACTGACGACAAAAACACAAACTAAACCAGCGACTAAACAAGAACTAGGGCACAAACTCAACACTACGGACTCTGAAATTGAAATATGCAAAGGCTAAACACGTGGTTATGGGCGGGGGAAATTTTTTTTTTTGGTATTTTCAGTGGACGATAGGAAGAACACGAAGACAAAACTAAAGGGTAGTGTGAACCTGACGGTGCACCTGAAGCTCTGATTACCACTTGATGTGAACAAGGGTTCCCGATCTTCCGAAAGGTTCTTGGTAAGTTGATTTGGTCGGGTCGGAGGCGACACACAAATCGATCCGGCTTCAGAATAGCACGTTCTAAACCCCGCAATCGCAGCACGACGTCTCCTCTGGTTATCAACCGTCCAAAGACGATTGACCTCGCTGAGAAGGCTAATCCCTGCCTGTGAATCAAGAACACAAGCAAGAACAACGAAGAATGCAACACAATTGCAGATGTATGATTAAACTCTCGAAGTTGGGGTCTCACAAACCGATGAACGGCGAAACTGTTTATGAACAGAACTGATCTAAGCAAAACCCGAACCCTAATGGTGCGGCGGCGGATGTATATAAAGACCCTAGGGTCATGCAGGACCCTCTGGACGCGCCCCTAATTGGGCTCAACTAGATACAAAGCCCAAAGGCCAAAAATAGGCGACGCAGCACCGACACAGATTCTGGACTCTGTCTTGTTTTGACGATTCCTGATGACTCCGGATGAATTTTGACAAGAGGCCGGCGGCATTGGAAAGGTCTTCTCCTTATCTTTCCGTGCATATATAGAACGTCCAAATCCGAGTCCGTATGCGTCCTGGACGACTGTTTTAGTACAGACTGGTCCTGGACCCCGAAACAGACTCGAAGTCGGTTTTGATTGGGCCTCCACTTTGGCTTCCAAGCCCCTGCTGGTCCTCCATGTTCCCAACTCCTTCTCCCATCATCTCCTGGTCCTCTCCATGGTTTCTAATCATAAAATAATCATTAGGTAGCAAACCATTCTCAAAAGTAACATATAGCGAAGAACGTAGGAACGAGCTCACCTCTAAATTTAGTCGTCGTGCACGAGCTCTAGTCATTGGACCTTGCAAGTACAGATTTGGAGGAGTGTTGTGTTTATCCATAGAAGTGATGTCCTCATCAGTTTCGGGCCTCCCGGAGGATAATAACCCTATATCCTGTAGCTCATGTGTGCTTGCAAGTCCAGATCTAGACGAGGTGGGTTGCCCTAGACAATGATGTCTAGTTGCGTGTATTGTGTGCTTGTCCCCTGAGGGGGTCCTGCCCCTCCTTACATATTCGAGGGACAGGGTTACATGGCGGAGTCCTTCTCGGTCTGCTATACATATCCAAGTTGGAGTCTATCTCTACTCTCCTTCTATATGAGGTACCCCAGGCTCATGTCATCGATAGTAACAAGCATTGCCATCCATGAAACTAACAATCTTTTGTCTAGCTGCTGCATCAACCAGAAGATCTGCTATTGGCATTGGGTAATCATCTTTAGGGGTGACCTTGTTTAACGGTCTGAAGTCGATACACACCCTAAGCTGCCCACTTTTCTTGAATACAAGCATAATATTTGAAATCCACTCTAGATATCGGCAAGGCCTAATAAATTTAGCATCATATAACCTAGTAATTTTGGCCTTGTTGTCATCAAATATCTTTGGATCTAGCCTCCTCGATGGCTGTTTATACGGATAATATCCAGGTTTGGTTGGAAGCCGATGTTCAATAATGGATCGGCTAAGACCGGGCATTTCAAAATAATTCCTAAGCAAAACAATCCGGATACTCTTTCAACAACTTTATTAATTCAACTTTAAAATTCTCACTTAATTTCTTACAGATGAATGTCAACCTAGGCTTATCACCATCTCCAATATCGACTACCTGTAGCTCATCGGCCGACATAAATCCTTTCCCTAACTTGCCATCTTCTACAAATTCCATTGGGGCGCCTATCAGAGAAATAGTTTTGAATTTGACTGGTCCACCACCTTGTTGACGGCTGTTAAGTACCATTTTTAACCGTCAACTATACTCAAATAAAGGAGAATTTGGCATTTCATACACGCATGCTTTAGCACAATAATATAGTTCCACTTGTACTTGGAGAACTTTGTGCATGCAGGAGGAAATGTGAAGGAAACACCTCAAAAGGCAAGAAAACACACTTTCGACCAATCAGAGAGTGCCACATGGACGTCACACGGATTGAAGGGCCCATTGTCAGCACTTAACCGACGTAACTCCCTGCAATACCGCACAAACCAACGTCAGGGCCCACAGGACAGCCACCTGGAGAAAGCACAGGCCAGGAGGGGCCACCCCCAGGTCGGCCGACCTGGTCAGGTCGGCCGACCCAGCCGGGCGCCCTCTCCGCCTGGGCTTCCACGTGTTGGCTCCTCCGCGACTCCTGATGACGGTTTGAGATGCCTTCCGTGGCGGTTACGCTCCCTTGCCGACCTATTGAGGCTATAAATAGGAGGGTGTGCCTTCACACTCAACACACACCACAAGAAGCATTTCTCTCTTGCTAGTAGTAGTTCTTGGAGTTTTAGTGGAGTTAGGCTGAGTCTAGAGCTCTCTAGTCCCAAGTCTTCACTTGGAATCGGTATGGCTCTTGTATCTTTTCCCTTTTGTAAGACTTTGCTCTTATCAATATATATACTTTTTCTATATAGTTGTGCTTGGGTCATGAGTTTCTTGTTTGATATTGTGATCCATATATGTGATAGTATAGTCTACTTGTGTGATAGTAGTTTATATTTATTATACTACTATTGTCATGCTAGTTATATACCGTCCCTATAGTCTAGTTTATATGTTATAGTCTCTATGCTTAGTTTTAGCTGATAAAGTATAGCATGGGTTTGGTGATCGTATTCGTACGGTAACTCTGCCTCGTTAATAGTAATCGCGGAGGGGCAGAGTGCTCTTTGGTCATGCAAGTATGGTACTTGGGTGACTGATTTGCATCAATTATTCGTTAGTCTACTGGTTCGTTGAGGTAGGCGGCAGGTGGTGACAGCCCTGTCCGTCCTTTGAAATCCTCCCCGCTAGGCTAGTGCGTAGGCTCTTGGCGGATGTCGCCTGTGGATGCAGGGGTAAGTCCGTGCCTGAAGTGCTATACTATTGACTGCTGAACCTGAGTGTGGGTCTGTATGTATTCTACTTAGGCTATGCAACTGTATAGGAATGTATAGTAGGAGTAGCTTAGCCTAGTCTTTCCTCCACTAGACTTTATTTATTTAGTAGGAATCTTCTGTGTGTGTCACACTACCCGGTTATTATTATGTACCTGCCTGTCTTGGTTAGATATCCTTGCTAATTGTTAACATGATCTTATATGTTAGTAACGCTTCTTGATCATAACCTTCCTTTGGGATAAACAAATACGATACCCTGAATACTTCCGGGTGAAATGCTACAGCGGTATTCTCCGTGCGCTTGCGGATTTTACCTACTTGACTCTGGGACATATTAGTGAACCGTTTCTGGCCCCGTGCCGGGAATGATTTATTAATATGGCTTAGCAAAAGTCAACAAGCATTTCTGGCGCCGTTGCCGGGGAAGGCGTATGATCTAAGAAAATTACTAATGTATATAGTAGTGTTGCAATTATTAAGGCTATCTCCTAGGCAGGCTAACCTTGCTTTGTTTTCTGCATTTTGTATGAAAACAGGGTAGTGTATGACTGGTTTCGACTTGCCGACAAACTTCACTGAAGATCCTGAGTCACTCCTGAGAAGGACACGAGCTAGGCTCACCCCTCCTCGTAAGGAGATTCGGCCAATCGAACCTGTCATTCCCGCACCATCAAGCTCTGAGCAAATGGCCGACAAGACCCTCCGCGAGTTCTCCGCTCCCTCCGCTGCCAACATCCCTACGGGACCAGCTGGCAATGTGGGAGATGCGAACTTCGAGATCAAGACCGGTCTCATCACCATGGTGCAGGCTAGCCCATTATGTGGGAAAGCCAATGAGGACGCTAGTGCTCATCTCCAGCAATTCCTGGAGATTTGCAACACGTTCAAAAAGAAGGACAGCCTCATCACATTCATGAAGAACTTCCTGGAGAAGGAAAAGGTTGCACAGCAACAACTGATGAAGGCAAGGGGGCAAAGGTCACACATTAAGCAACAGCCTCCGAAGTCCACAAGGCAGCAACCTCCGAGGTCTGCAAAGAAACAGGCTGTGAAGCCTGCAAAACCGCAGCCTCCGAAGCCCGAGAAGCCACCGACCGCAACAAAGACCAAGAAGGTGTGGCGAGTGAAACAAGAAGCATCATCCGTGTCTTCATCTCCGGGACCGGACAACGCTTCATCGAGCTGAACGCCGGAGAAAAGTCCCGCTCGTCGGACTTTAAAAGGTGAGTCCTCGCCGGGAGGTTAAACCGGTAGTTATCCATATTTGCTCTTTTAATTGCATATTTGCTTTCCACCACATTTTGATTTTTTTTCGACCACTGCATTTCTGCATTTTTGAATTTTTCCAGCCACCTTGGAATTTTTCAAAACTCATTTGCATTTCTGAAAATTTAGAAAAATAGGTTTTTGGGCTTTCCATTTTGAAAAGATTTTTTGTCGAGCTTTTTGAGCAAAACGGCAGCAGGGGACAAATCCCCTAGCCGTTGGGGAACACATAGGAAAAAGGGGGCTGCCAGGAGGCCCACCTGCCAGGTCGGCCGACCTGGTGAGGTCGGCCGACCCCCTGGCCCCACCTTTTCCTGTGCTCCTTTCTCCCAACGGCTATATGGCCGTTGCTCTGTCCCTTTCTAACGGCCATCTTGCTATAAAAACCGCCCAGGAGGAGGAGCTTCACCATTCCAAGCTCATCTTTCACTCCACTCCTTTGCTCACTTGTTGCTCTCCCAAAATTTCGTGTTCTTCAACTTTACTACAGCCCCAAAAACCCAAAAAATATTTCCCCTCTGTTTTAGTGCATTTGCAAGTTGTTGTGAGAAGAAAACCAATTTCGGAGAAGCTCGGGTTTGACGTTTTCACTAACGCTCACCCGAACACTTGTTCGATCTTGTTTTTGTTCTTGTCTTGTGTCTATTCTTGTGTGCAGCCATGTTCAACCGAATGAAGCAAGTCGCCGGAATCAAGCGGAGAAAAAGCACTCGTGCAAGCACGAGTCAAGCATCCTCCGTCGAGCTCACACCAAGTCCGGGGCATGGTGACCCCGAAGCTGAAATTCCGGAGGAAAGGCCGGCCTTGCTCATCACCGAGGAGCATCTCGACATCAAGGACGACCGCGAGGGCCAAGCCATCGCGCTCATGAGAGAACGGCCATTCGCCCACACCCGACGCTTCGATCCGGACTTCCTCGAGAAAATAGGTATGAGAGAAGAATTTGCCTCTATTTTTCGCACTATGGGTTGGCTAAATTTCGTAGAAGTAGATGAGCCGGGTTCTCGTTTGCTTACTATGCAGTTTTTATGCACCCTTAGAAAGTATGATGAAGGCATTTCTTTTCGCTTGTTTGGGCAAGAGCGCTTGGTCACATGGGGTGATCTTCATGCTATGCTAGGTCTAAATCCTAAATATAGGCTAGACTTAGATAAAGCGCTAAAGGGGTTCCATAAAGAAAGTTTTTGGAAAAATATTTCCGGAAACGAGTGGGGTCCCAAGCCTAGAACAAGTGCCATCCATAATCCTACACTTAGATTTATGCATGTGTGGTTGGCTATGACCTTGTTTCCTCGAGGTGACATTAGGGTTGTCCGGCAAGATGAATTGAAAATACTTTATGCCATGGTTAAGAAAATTAGGGTGTCACCCGCGGAATGCATGATTGATCAATGGTTAGACAATATAAAGTTGACAGGACCAATTGAGTGCACCTCTTTAGTTACTCGCATTGCGCAGAAGTGTGGTCTGCTTGAGAATGTTCATGTTGAATATTTAATGGTAGATAGAGAATTTCTAGGCGAGGACTATTTTGTGCAAGGACATACTTTGAAACATGGTCCAAATAATACCTTGATCTATCACTTTCCCGGGTATACAAATGAATTCCCGTTACCTAACCCGGGTCTTCGTTTGTATCACTGTCGGGCACTAACCCTCCCACTTGAGCGAGTGGGAGAAGTTCGCAGGCATAGTGTTTCAGGGCGACCGACACGTTCCCGTAGGCATATGGAGCCTACACCGGAGTTTCACACTCCGACCGGAGATCCGGTATGGGAGCAGCCCCCGCCACAGGACGAGGCGGGTGCATCAACATGGCAGGCCGGAGCATGGGAATCTCAGTACGATTACCCCATGCAGACGTCATCAAGTTCAAGCGGACCGCCATTCTTTGCCACTCGGTCATTCTCATCCCGTGGGTTCCGTGAACTCAACTATAGGATGGCCGAGTTGACAAGGAGGGTGAACGACATTGATTTGCGCACCGAGAGCATGCAACAAACTCTCACGCAACATGTCGCCGACACCCAGCAATGGCAGAATTTCAGCGACAACCAATTCCGCCAGCTGAACGCGATGATGGCTCAGAATCAGAACAATTGGGATGCCTTCTTCCGCTCCCAAGGCTACGACCCGAACCAGCAGATATGAGCAAGAACAAGCTTGGGGGAGGACCCCCCTTCTCACGGTAACTTGTATCTTTCCCCTTCCCTTTATTTCTTGCATTTGCTAAATCTGAAAATCCATAAAAATTTGCAAAACATAAAAAGAACAAAAAATATTTCCCTTTTTCATGCGCGGTATGAATGTGTATAATTTTCCTATGTTGAGATGATGAATAATTGCTCTGTCCTTTATTCCTCTCTAATGCTAGTTTACAACTTAGTACTCTCTCAAGAGTTAGGTTTGTTGGTAAATCTTGCCTTGAACTTGAATCTTGTGGGTAGCATATGCATTCTCTAGTTCTAAGTTGTTGAGAGGTATGATATGATAGATAGGGCTGCTATGATCTTGCTCAACGTAAAGCTTGAATTCCGGAGTTTTATTTTTCAAAATGACAAATTGATAAGTTCCTCAATGATGAAATTCCCACCACAGCCATATGTAGTGTTTACATTTGAAAACCTTTACACATATGCTGCTTGTTTCACATTGAGCTTAGTCAAAATTGTTGTGACCCTAGTAGAACTCTTTTCATGCTTTCTTGATCAAGATCATGTACACACATCCACCGCCATGAGCTATCCTTCTAAATCAAGAAGATAGCATCCACCATATCCACCATATCCACCGTGAGCTATTCTTCTACACCGGAAGAAAGCCACTATTCATCCATCCATCCAAAGAAACACTCCATATATCCATTGCAAAATTCCTCTCTCAAAGTATTCATTGCAAACTAGGACTATGGCTATGCCAAAAAAAAAAAATGCTCAAAAAAGAGAGCAAGCAAAAGATAGCCATAGCCTAGAAACTCCAAAAGAGAGAAGGAAAATTCAAAAAGGAGTTATTTCTTCCCATCCACCATTCCTCCGTTCTCCCACACACTTGCACATCTTGATCAAGATTGTTTGAATTGATGTTTTGCTTGGATCCGGTCTTTTGACATAGCAATATTATGTGAACATGAGTGCCTCATATATCCCTACCTTGAGCTCCACATAAAGCCTTATTTAGAAGTAGGTGATTATAGGCAACACTTTGCCTTGGTGAGGAATCATACACATATTGAGTGATCCGAGAGAATCATTTGAGGAACTTGGTTTTTATTTTCAAAATCTTTTGAAAACCTCCGGAATAACATAGCGGAATCTAGAGCAAGTGATTGGTGCCCTGCAATTGTTCTATCTCTCAACCGCCCAAGACAATGAGGTGTAAAAGCCCCATGGATCGAGGTAAATGGGTAAGTTATGCGCCAATATATTTAATTCTAGGAAGAGTACTTTGTTGTGCGCATAGTATTATTGAGGAGTAGGACATTGTAGCAACTCCTGATCAACAACTTAAGTTTATCTTTGCTTCGGGACGAGCAAAGGGTAAGCTTGGGGGAGTTTGTTGACGGCTGTTAAGTACCATTTTTAACCGTCAACTATACTCAAATAAAGGAGAATTTGGCATTTCATACACGCATGCTTTAGCACAATAATATAGTTCCACTTGTACTTGGAGAACTTTGTGCATGCAGGAGGAAATGTGAAGGAAACACCTCAAAAGGCAAGAAAACACACTTTCGACCAATCAGAGAGTGCCACATGGACGTCACACGGATTGAAGGGCCCATTGTCAGCACTTAACCGACGTAACTCCCTGCAATACCGCACAAACCAACGTCAGGGCCCACAGGACAGCCACCTGGAGAAAGCACAGGCCAGGAGGGGCCACCCCCAGGTCGGCCGACCTGGTCAGGTCGGCCGACCCAGCCGGGCGCCCTCTCCGCCTGGGCTTCCACGTGTTGGCTCCTCCGCGACTCCTGATGACGGTTTGACATGCCTTCCGTGGCGGTTACACTCCCTTGCCGACCTATTGAGGCTATAAATAGGAGGGTGTGCCTTCACACTCAACACACACCACAAGAAGCATTTCTCTCTTGCTAGTAGTAGTTCTTGGAGTTTTAGTGGAGTTAGGCTGAGTCTAGAGCTCTCTAGTCCCAAGTCTTCACTTGGAATCGGTATGGCTCTTGTATCTTTTCCCTTTTGTAAGACTTTGCTCTTATCAATATATATACTTTTTCTATATAGTTGTGCTTGGGTCATGAGTTTCTTGTTTGATATTGTGATCCATATATGTGATAGTATAGTCTACTTGTGTGATAGTAGTTTATATTTATTATACTACTATTGTCATGCTAGTTATATACCGTCACTATAGTCTAGTTTATATGTTATAGTCTCTATGCTTAGTTTTAGCTGATAAAGTATAGCATGGGTTTGGTGATCGTATTCGTACGGTAACTCTGCCTCGTTAATAGTAATCGCGGAGGGGCAGAGTGCTCTTTGGTCATGCAAGTATGGTACTTGGGTGACTGATTTGCATCAATTATTCGTTAGTCTACTGGTTCGTTGAGGTAGGCGGCAGGTGGTGACAGCCCTGTCCGTCCTTTGAAATCCTCCCCGCTAGGCTAGTGCGTAGGCTCTTGGCGGAAGTCGCCTGTGGATGCAGGGGTAAGTCCGTGCCTGAAGTGCTATACTATTGACTGCTGAACCTGAGTGTGGGTCTGTATGTATTCTACTTAGGCTATGCAACTGTATAGGAATGTATAGTAGGAGTAGCTTAGCCTAGTCTTTCCTCCACTAGACTTTATTTATTTAGTAGGAATCTTCTGTGTGTGTCACACTACCCGGTTATTATTATGTACCCGCCTGTCTTGGTTAGATATCCTTGCTAATTGTTAACATGATCTTATATGTTAGTAACGCTTCTTGATCATAACCTTCCTTTGGGATAAACAAATACGATACCCTGAATACTTCCGGGTGAAATGCTACAGCGGTATTCTCCGTGCGCTTGCGGATTTTACCTACTTGACTCTGGGACATATTAGTGAACCGTTTCTGGCCCCGTGCCGGGAATGATTTATTAATATGGCTTAGCAAAAGTCAACACACCTCAAGACCTTGGGTAGTAATCTTGACATATTCTCCATCCCAAAATCTTGCTAGACAGACACTCCATATCATTCGCATGCCATGGCGCCAAATCGGTCGATGCAACATTGACGGTCTCATCGGCCGTGACCACCTCAACTTGATCACCGATCCACTAGAGAGACTGGTGGCTAGTTGATGGTATGCAACAATTTGCATGTATCTAGTCACGACCCAGTAGCAAGCTGTAGGTTCACTTTCTATTAATAACAAAGAAAGTAACTGGCAAAGTCCTACTGTCGATTGTAAGCTCAACATTCAAGACTCCTTTAGCTACTGCAGTACGACCACCATAGTCCTGCAAAATCATGTTAGTATCAATTAAATCTTCATCATTCTTACCCAACTTTCTAACAGTGGTGATCAACATGATGTTGACTGTAGCTCCTCCATCAACCATCATCTTTCCTATCGGCATTCCGTTGACAAACCCCTTAATGTGCAGGGCTTTTAGGTGCTGATGTTTCGACTCATCTGATTTATCAAACACTACTTGTTGTACGTCAAATACCAATTTTGGTGCATCACCTTCATCAACAAACAGCTCTACCACCTCTGAAGCCATGAATTCCTGAGGCAGTATCATCACCGTGCCCACTGTGGCACCAGGCACTTGTACCTGTGACTTCACTTTGGGTCTCCAGACATTCTAGGGCGGCTGATCATCTTCTTCATCATCATAATATCGGCCAGCCCTTATCTGTTTGCAATGCATTCTCTGAACTCTGCACTTCTGGCTTCTAGATAAATTCCTAGATGGACACCACTGATCATTCTATTCTTGCTCTTTTTGTAGCTCTTCAACGACTTCTTTATCAAAGTGGACCCCCTTTTTTGTTTTCTTGGCGCCCAAATGATCGAACGCTGACACCCTGCCATGCCCATCGGCCGTACCCACCATCGACTCTCTAGGGTTGCCTTGCCGATTGAAAGTCCCTAGATGTCGCCTAGAGGGGAGGGGGGGGGCATGAATAGGCGTTCCTGAGAAATTAACAAAACTCGCAGCGGAATTAAAACTGCCAAAACCGGGGCCTCCGGTTTTGTCAGAGAGCTTGGAATAAAACAACTAATAAGGACAAAGAACCAAGCACTTAAGACAAGCAAGCTAATAAAACAAACACAGGAACCACCCCTATTAGATTCACAAAGAATCAAACTCAAAAAACAAACTTCAAAATCGGACCCACCGGTTTGGTAAATCGGATACACCGGTTTTCCTGGTACAGAAAGCAATTAAACAAGCACCACACTAACCAGAGGTGATACACAAGTAGGAACTACACCAGAGAGTAGCCAAGACATACACAAACTAGATTCACCAAGAATTTACACAATTTGGCACTGACCAAAACCGGTTCCACCAGTTTGGAAAATCGGACCCACCAGTTTCCTCAGGACAGAGAGAGAGTAAATCAGCAAATACAGTGCCCCACTAAGTTCTAGCAAACTTAAAGATCCTAATAGAGCATGCAAGATTTAGAGCAAGTAAACACTGAGAAGACTAGCACAACTACACATGAAATCTATGAATCACAAACAAAAGAAGCAGGAACTTAAGAGAGCCAACCAAATGAAGCACACGGCGATTTGTTTACTGAAGTTCAGATTTACCCACATGAACCCTACATCTCCATTGAGGAAGCTTGAGTTTCTCACAAGGCACACTCCAAGTCGGGTCTTTTTCCACCGCTTTCCCCGATCCACTATCTTTGCTTCTTTCCTTGCAGAGGCGAAGCGAACCTTCACAAACTTTCCCAAGGCTCACCACAAGCTTGGGAGCTCTAGGGCAACGCCTAGCCGACTAGGAGGTTTCACCTCCAAGAGTAACAAATGCTTCACGAATTAGAAACACAATGCTCAAATGCTCAAGAGTGGGATTTTCTCTTTGGTGCTCTCAATCTCAATCTCTCTCAACCCAATGCTTAGGGTTTATCACAAATCACTCAAACCTCACAAAGAGGTGTTGGGGAGAGCTCTACAAGGCTTTGGGTGTATTTTCTTCGTGCACACACTCAACAGCATCCAAAGAAGGGGGAAGAAAGTATTTATAATTGCCCCCCAAAAACTAGCCGTTATACTGAACCAGTAAAAACCGGTCCCTTCCGGTTTCCCAAGCCACTACCTTGGTTTTCCTAAACTAGCCGTTAGAATTTTAAAACCAAACCGGTCCCTCCGGTTTAGTAAAGCGGTTACATCGGTTTTCCCAGTCATAGTGAGAGTTGAGACATTATGAGCAAACCATGTAGCATCCCTCTTAGTAGAGCGTCATGCCAAAACTCGAGAGTAAATAAATAAATAAACAAAACTTCTTCTTGAGCTTGCATGATAATGAATTTTGCCACTTCTTCTCTTTTATGCTTCATGAGGACTGCCACATGTGCTTTTGCTAAACATCATCACCTAGAGCTTGTGACTTGGAATTTCTTTATTCATAAGATTCATTTTTGCCTTTTTGTTCACAAGTCACATTAAGTCTTCATGTTCTAACAAAGATTGATACTTAGAGATGTATGACCACTCATAGCTTGATAAGTCCATCGTGATTGTGCTCCACCTGCGCGACCAGGCCATTGAATGCAATTTCTGTCATCTAAGTACCAGTCAACTACAAACTAAAACATTTTCTACGCACTTCTCTGAAACTCTGCACATAATCATGCATAGATTCTCCAGCCTTCTGCCTCACAGCAATCAAGTCTGATACCCTCATCTCCCTTGTCTCAGTGAAGAAGTACTTGTGAAAATTTTGTTCCATATCGGCCCAAGTGATGATAGATTTTGGAGGAAATGACACAAACCACGAAAAAGCCAATCTGGACAAAGACAAAGGAAACTGCCTGATTCTCAAAGCCTCTGTAGCACCAGCTTCACCACATTGTACTGAGAACTGGCTAATGTGCTCAATAGTAGTAGTGTTATCTTGCCCAGTAAATTTGGTAAACTCTGGTGGTCTGTATCAGCTCAGCATAGGGATCAGACCATAACTGGGCGGATACGGGGCCGATTCATATAAGTATGTTATTTTGGTTTCAACCCAAATTGCTCCCTCATTACTTTAGCAATCTTAACTGCCCAACCATCGGTCAAAACGTTGGCATTCATTGTATGAACAGCTGCTGGCATCTCTGGAGCAGTCCATCAACCATAATTAACCACCGTATGTTGACCTCCCAATTCTCCTGGTAATGCAGCTTGTGAAGGCATTCAAAACATGCTTGGCTCCACATTTGGCGCAGTGCTGTATGTGACATTCTGTGAAGCTGATGTCTTCTGCCTGTAATGATGTGGTTGTGTCTGTGGAGTTGTCCTCTATAGAATGATTCTATTGCCAAACCCAGGCGACCTCCCTACTGTATTACCGTTGGTATTCTTTGGAGGTGGAGTGGTAACTTCAGGTGCTGGCCCTGAGTCTATTGCAAGAGTTGTAGTGCTTGTACTGGGCTGCTGCCGATGAAGTGCTTCAATGGCCGGACGGGGAATATTTCCGATGACACGGAAATACATCGGCCCATGTGTGAGATCATCATATACGCCGCCCTCCACTGTCTGTATGATTAGAGATCTCAAAGTATTGACCAACACAGGTGACTGGTTGATCAACGCATGATGCACTGCTGTATGGATCATATTATTCAGTGTGCCCTTGTCAATTACTTGCATCATTGGCTAGGTAGGCTGTTTCTCAGTATCCTCTTCAGTCATGGCAGGAACGGGCAACTTTCCTTTCTGAATGATTTTGCCATGCCTAGTCTTGCTAAAAGTCCCCAATAGAAGGCTCTCAAACTATGCAACTCTTTCACTAATCTGTGCCTTCAAATCATTATGATCAACAAGTAGCACGTTTTCTTCCTTCAGATCCGCACTAATGCCGTGCTTTGGTGAAGGGGCTTGCAGTTCCTTTGGCATTCCAAACATGACCCACCAGGCGTGCCAAAAAGCGTGTTGACGCGAAAATCTACACTCACGATCAGGGAGATCTTCTTAGCTCTAGTGCAAGCTCAATACAAAAATCAGGGTGTGCCAGTCATTTTTCCCTGCAAATCGACAAAGAAAGCAAACAGTCAAATTCCTTGGGTCACCGGACCTAGGCAGGCTGATGAGGAAAGTCGATAGTCACTGTGCGTGAAAACCAGCCGATGCTATTTGGTGATACATATATTAAAATAAACTAATCAGCTCATTAAATTGGCTTATCAACAAGCTTAATTAATCAAAAGATAGTGATGCATTTAACTAGTGCCGATAAAACAAAGTCGATAGAGCAAAGTCAATGGATCTAAAAATAGTCGTACAAGGACTTGCTCAATCGATGGTGCACAGTCGATAGATCTAACTGGTATTACAAATATGCCCTAAGATCCCAGATTGAATCTATTCTGACAAAGGGGGCGATCGACTACCAAAAGTATATAGATAATCAAATAAAGCATTAAGAAGTTGATCGAATCGTGAAAACCTATCGACTAAATGTCCTGATAGAACCGTATTGACTCTACCTATAATCAAATCGGACCTAGCCCTATTGATCCAGCAAGAGATCAAAGTCGATGCAGCCTTACTGGTTTGAGGAGATCGAATTTAATAGACACAGTGCCTAAACATAGTAAATAAAGGTAGATTCAAATCTAGTTACAGATAAAATCGATAGAGTGACTCCAATAATAGATCTAAATCAAGCTTATAAAACCTACCAAAAATCACAATCGATCAAACCTAACCAAGACAATGTTGCAATTCAATGTCAATAGAATAAACACGATAAAGACCTAATTATCGGATACCTAGCAATCACAAAGATAACAACTACAATATCAAATCAATGAGAGAGTAGTAGTTCAAGTCGATAAGATTATTGAGGGCGACTAATTGAAGTCTCTTGCTGAGATCGGAGCCGATGCAGCCCACGCGAGATGAGGATTTCATCGAATTGGAAAAGGTGGCGATGCGCCGAGTTGTATTGAGTGAACGTGTTAATGTTTGCCGTACAGACCCTATTACATATTTATAGCCTTGTGCAAGGGGTACTGACACAAGTCGGTCAGGACTCTTCGGTTTCCAAACAAAACCAACGAGATTTATTCCTAAACAAAATCTAACTAAAGCAAGAAAAGATAAAACAAACCCTAGCAGGCCCACATTATTCCCTTCGGCCATTGGGCTTCTTTGACTCGTCCGATTTTCTCTCTGCGCCTTTGACTACTGGGCCCGGTCCAAATTCCAATGCCAACAAGACTTCAAATCAAATGAATTTCCACCAAAGACATGTCTATTCACCAATACCTCAATGGGTTGGCTTTGGCATAGGAGGCTTGCATATGTTGGAATGAATCAACTCAAGAAAGTGATGAAAAGGAATCTAGTGGAAGGACTCAAAGATGTTACCTTTGAGAAGGATAAGTTGTGTAGTGCTTGTCAGGCAGGAAAACAAGTAGCCTCCTCTCATCCAATCAAATCATTCATGTGAACCACAATTCCTTTGGAACCACTTCACTAGATCTCTTTGGTCCAACACACTACAAGAGTTAGGAGGAAATCTATACTGCTTGGTAGTGGTTGATGGCTTCATAAGGTACACTTGGATCTTCTTCATAGCCGACAAGTCTCAACCAATTTGAATCTTCAAGACTTTCCAAGAATGGCTCAAAATTTCATCAAGGCTAGTATCATCAAGATAAGAAGTAATAATGGGTCAGAATTCAAGAACACAATCATTGGAGCTTATTGTGACAAGAAGGGGATCAAATATGAATTTTCAGCTACCTACAACCCAGAACAAAATGGAGTTGTGGAAAGGAATAACAAGACATTGATCACTTTGGCAAGGCCAATGTTTGATGAATATAATCTACATCAGATATTTTGGGCTGAGGCAATAAGCACGGCGTGCTACAACCATGACAATTCTCAGTTGAAGGCAGCTTCATGTTTTGGTCCCAGCAGAACTAAAAGAACGGACACTCCCAATGCGGATCAAACTATGACTCCATTACTTCTCTGTCCCTCTTCTTCTGATATCGAGTGATGAAAGCTTCCACATTGTCGATACCAGCCATGTTGACATTTGTAGGAAATGGATGCCCATCAATCTTCATGGTTCCCTTGGTGAACTTAATCTTCCCCAGCTCAATCACCAACTATATCTGTCTTCTGAATACCTTGCATTCATTGGTATGATGAGACGACGAGTTGTGCCATTTGCAATATGTCTTCTTCTTCAACTCTTCAGCAGATGGGATCACATGGTTGGGCGGCAACTGAATGTATTCCTGTTGCAGTAACATATCAAATATCTTATCGGCCTTGGTGACATCAAAATCATACTTCTCCTCAGGTTTATTCTGCTTCACCCAAGGACACGACAAAACAATCTTATTCCTAGCCCACTCAGCCATGTCAATGTCTTCACTATCCTCATCGGACTCAGACTCATAGTCGTTGTAGTTGAACGTGGCCTCCAAGTTAGATTCTTCTAGATGGACACCTTCTGCACTAATTGAGATAGGCTTTCAAATTTTTTTGAAGGAAACTTCTCTCTTAAGGGCGCGACTACGCCATTGAATGCAATTTCTGCCATCTGAGTATCAGTCAACTGCAAACTAAAACAATTGTTGCGCACTTCTCTGAAGTCTACACATAATCATGCATAGATTCTCTAGCCCTCTGCCTCACAGCAATCAAGTCTGACAACCTTATCTCCCTTGTCTCAACGAAGAAGTACTTGTGCAATTTCTATTCAATATTGGCCCAAGTGATGATAGAATTTGAAGGCAATGATGCAAACCACGAAAAAAACAATCCGGACAAAGACAAAGGAAAGAGCCTGATTCTCAAAGCCTCTGTAGCACCAGCTTCACCACATTGTACTGAGAACCGGCTAATGTGCTCAATGGTAGTAGTATTATCTTGCCCAGTAAATTTGGTAAACTCTGGTGGTTTGTATCGACTCGGCATAGAGATCAGATCATAAATAGGTGGATACGGGGGCCGATTCATATAAGTCTGTTCTTTCGGTTGCAACCCAAAGTGCTCCCTCGTTACTTTAGCAATCTTAACCACCCAGTCATCGGTCGAAATGATGGCATTCGTTGTATGAACAGATACTGGCATCTCTGGAGTAGGACATGAACCATAATTAACCACCGTATGTTGACCTCCCGATTCTCCTGGTAATGCAGCTTGTAAAGGCATTCAAAACATGCTTGGCTCCACATTTGGTGCAGTGCTATATGTGACATTATGCGGAGCTGATGTCTCCAACCTGTAATGTCGTGGTTGTGTCTATGGAGTTGTCCTTTGTAGAATGGTCCTATTTCTAGACCCGGGCGACCTCGCTACTGTATTACCGTTGGTATTCTTTGGAGGTGGAGTGGTAACTTCAGGTGCTGGCCCCGAGTCTATTGCACGAGTTGTAGTGCTTGTACTGGGTTGCTGCCGATCAAGTGCTTCAATGGCCGGACGGGGAATATTTCCGGTGACACGGAAATACATTGGCCCATGTGCGAGATCATCGTATATGCAGCCTCCATTGTCTGTATGATTAGAGACCCCAAAGTATTGACCAACACAGGTGACTGGTTGATCAGCGCATGATGCACGGCTCTATGGATCATATTATTCAGTGTGCCCTCGGCAATGACTTGCATAATAGGCTAGGCAGGTTGTTTCTCAGTATCCTCTGCAATCACAGCACGAACAGGCAACTTTCCTTTCTAATGATTTTGCCAAGGCTAGTCTTGCTAAAAGTCCACAATAGAAGGCTCTCAAACTGTGCAACCCTTTCACTGATCTGTGCCTTCAAATTATCACGATCAACAGGTAACACGTTTTCTTCCTTCAGATCCCCACTAATGTCGTGCTTTGATGAAGGGGCTTGTAGTTCCTTTGGCTTTCCAGACATAATGTTGAACTTGAAGTTCTTTGTCCAACCGGGCATGCCAAAAAGCGTGTTGATGCGAAAATCTACACGCGCGATCTGGCAGATCTGGTTAGATCTAGTGCAGGCTCAATACAGAAACTGGGGCATGCCAGTCAATTTTCTCTACAAATCGACATTGAAAGAAAATGGAAAAATTCCTTGGGTCACCGGCCCAGACAGGCCGATGAGGAAAGCCAATAGTCAGTGTGCGTGAAAACTAGCTGATGCTATCAGGTGATACATATATTAAAATAAACTAAGCGGCTCATTAAATCCGCTTATCGGCAAGGTTAATTAATCATAAGATAGTGATGAATGTAACTAGTGCCAATAAAACAAAGTCGATAGAGCAGAGTCGATGGATCTAAAAACAGTCGTACAAGGACTTGCTCAGTCGATGGTGCAAAGTCGATAGATCTGGTAGCTGGTATTGTAAGTATGCCCTAAAATCCTAGATCTAATCTATTCTAACAAAGGGGGCGGTCGACTACAAAAAGAATATAGATAATCAAATAAAGCATTAAGAAGTCAATCAAACTGTGAAAACCTATCGGCTAAATGTCCCGATAGAACCTTATTGACACTACCTATAATCAAATCGGACCTGGCCCTATTGACTCAGCAAGAGATTAAAGTCCATGCAGTCTTATTTGTTCGAGGAGATCAAATTTAATTGAGACAGTGCCCAAACATGGTAAATAAAGGTAGATTCAAATCTAGTTACAGATAAAATCAATAGAGTGACTCAAATAATAGATCTAAATCAAGCTTAGAAAACCTACCAAAAATCACAATAGATCAAACCTAACCAAGACAGTATTGCAATTCAATGTTGATAGAATAAACACGATAAAGACATAATTACCGGATAACTAGCAATCACAAAGATAAAAACTAGAATATCAAATTAATGAGAAAGTACTAGTTGAAGTCGATGAGATTACTGAGGGCGACTAATTCAAGTCTCTTGTCGAGATCGGAGCTGATGCAGCCCATGCGAGACGAGGATTTTCGTCGAATTAGAAAAGGTGGCGATGCGTCGAGTTGTATTGAAGAAAAGTGTTAATGTTTACCGTACAGACCCTATTACATATTTATAGCCTTATGCAAGGGGTTCTGACCCGAGTCGATCAGGACTCTTCAGTTTCCAAAACAAATCTGACTTGATTTATTCCTAAACAAAATCTAACTAAAACAACAAAAGATAACACAAACGCTAGCAGGTCCACATTTTTCCCTTCGGCCATTGGGCTTCTTTGACTCGGCCGATTTTCTCTTCGCGCCTCTAACTATTGGGCCCAGTCCAAATTCTGGTGCCAACAGGACTTCAAGTCAAATGAATTTCCACCAAAGACATGTCTATTCACCAATAACTCAATGGTTTGGCTTTCACATAGGAGGCTTGCACATGTTGGAATGAATCAACTCAAGAAATTGATGAAGAGGAATCTAGTGGAAGGACTCATGGATGTTACCTTTGAGAAGGATAAGTTGTGTAGTGCTTGCCAGGCAGGAAAACAAGTAGCCTCCTCTCATCCCATCAAATCATTCATGTGAACCACAATTCCTTTAGAACTACTTCACATAGATCTCTTTGGTCCAACACAGTACAACAGTTAGGAGGAAATATATATTGCTTGGTATTGGTTGAAGGCTTCATAAG
The DNA here is from genome assembly GCA_030378355.1 of Eleusine indica. NCBI lineage: Eukaryota > Viridiplantae > Streptophyta > Magnoliopsida > Poales > Poaceae > Eleusine > Eleusine indica. The sequence continues at coordinate 29,923,263 of CM059497.1, forward strand.
GTAGACTTGGACCTTCTTCATGGCCGACAAATCTCAACCAAGTGGAATCTTCAAGACTTTTCCAAGGATGGCTCAAAATTTGTTCAAGGCTAGTATCATCAACATAAGAAGTAAAAATTGGTTGGAATTCAAGAACACAACCATTGGAGCTTATTGTGACAAGAAGGGGATGAAACATGAATTTTTGGCTACATACAACCCAGAACAAAATGGAGTTGTGGCAAGGAAGAACAAGACATTGATCACTTTGGCAAGGCCAATGCTTGATGAATATAATGTACATCAGATGTTTTGGGCTGACGCAATAAGCATGGCGTGCTACAGGGCAAATAGGGTTGTACCTTCATTGTTTGCTCAAGAAGACCCACTGTGAACTCCTAATTGGAAGGAAACCCAATATCTCTTACTTTCTGGTGTTTGGTTGCAAGTGTTACATTCTCAAGAAGAAGAAGAAGATACCTGAGAAGTTTGAGAGCAGGACATGTGAAGGGATATTTGTTGGTTACTCCGGGTCATCCAAGGCCTATGGAATATACGGTGTTGAGAGTGGAGAAATTGAAGAATCTTATGATGTGAAATTTGATGAGTCCAAGGGATTTCAAGGAGACTTTGAGTGTCATGAAATATAATTGGAAGATATGCCTCTAGAGGAAGCGTTGAGGAATATGCCCGTGGGCGAGGTTTAACCCCGCGTGGTAGAAGAAGAAGAAAACAATGGTGAACCCTCAACTCCTCCACCTATACTCACATCATCTTTGGAAGAACAAACCTCATCACATGATAACATACCAAACTCCACACAAGACTCCTTGAGAGCACACTTACCCTCACAACAAGATTCTTCCATAAGGAGTGAGCCTCAAATTCCAAATAGTCCATGGCCTCAAATTGCCTCACCTAGCTCAAGCTCCACATGAAATATGAAAGAGGAGGATAGAATTGAACCCTCTATAAGAATCCAAGACAACTCATCTCATACTACTCAATCGTATCGAGAACCTCCCATAAGACATGATACTCATGAGTTTGTTCTTGGGGGTCCATCACAAGGGATCAAACCTAGGAGAAATCAATACAGGCCCAACTATGTCACCAATGATGATGATGAAGAAGAAAATGTAGCTCTTGAGAACAATTAATGAAGCTATGGAACTTCACAAGTGGGTTCTAGCAAGAGAAGCTCAACAACTTCAAAGGACGCAATCTGTGGAAATCGGTGAAGAGGCGTGTTGGACATAATGCGTGGTAGGCTCAAAATGCATGTTCAAAAATAAGCAAGATGAAAGAGGCTTTGTAGTGGAGAACAAGGCAAGACTTGTAGCTAAGGGATACTCTCAAATGGATGGTATTGACTTTGAATAAACCTTTGCACCAGTGGCTCGTCTTGAGGCAATTTGGATTCTTCTAGCTTATGCATCACATCATGGGTTCAAGCTCTTTCAAATGGATGTCAAGAGTGCATTTTTGAATAGAGAAATTAATGAGAAGGTGTATGTTGAGCAACCTTCAGGGTGTGAAGAATTCAAGTTCCCAAATTATGTATATAAGTTGAAGAAAGCTCTCTATGGACTTAAACAAGCACCAAGGGCTTTGTATGAACATCTTCGGGGCTTTCTCATTAAGAATGGATTCATAATTGGGAGCATTGATAGTACACTCTTCATGAGGCATGTTAGGAAGGATCTCTTTGTATGCAAAATCTAAGTGGATGATATAATCTATGGATCAACCATTGAGGCCTCGAATCAAGAGTTCAGGGATCATGGCAAAGGAGTCTGAGATGTCTATGATTGGAGAGTTGCATGTGTTTGTAGGATTTCAAATCAAGCAAATGAAGGAAGGCAACTTTATATACCGAAAGGAATACGCCAAAGACATTCTCAAGAGATTCAACATGGAAGATTGCAAGCCCACCAAGACTTCAATGTCAACAAGCAAACCATTGGATATGGATGAGAAAGGAAAACTCGTGGACATCAAGCTATATAGAACAATGATTGGTTCACTTATCTATCTCACCGCATCAAGACCGGACATCGTGTTTAGTGTATGCTTGTGTGCACAATATCAAGCCAACCTTAAGGAATCACATATGCAAGCCGTGAAGAGGATCTTGAGATATATCAAGTACACACCTACCTTAGTATTGTGGTACCCAAGAGGAACCAGATTTGAGCTTGAAGGGTACTTGGATTCATATTATGCGGGATGCAAAGTAAATAGGAAGAGCACCTCAGAAGGATGTCAATTCCTTGGAAGATCACTTACGTCTTGGAGTTCAAAGAAGCAAAATTTAGTAGCTCTCTCCACCACCAAAGCGGAACTCATTGGCAGCGGGTGCATGTTGTGCAGAACTTCTTTAGAAGCGCCAAATGCTCTCGGACTATGGCCTCAAGTACACATGCATGCCAATTTATTGTGATAGCGAAACTGCAATCAATATGGTGCTCAATCAAGGTGAACATGGTCATGCAAAGCACATCCAAGTCAAACATCACTTCATAAGAGATCATGTTGAGAAGAAGGATATTGAGTTGATACATGTGAGGACACATGAACAATATGCGTATATCTTCACCAAGTCACTTGATTAGAAGACCTTTAGCAAGCTAAGGGGAGAACTCAACATTCTCAACCTTTGAAACTTCACATGAAGTATCCTTTGAGCTTGTTCATGTAAATAGTGTAAATTATCATGGTTGTTTGATTTCTTGTTTGTGTTTTGCTTGTGTTTTTCTCTTTCTTTTATAGGTCAACTTTGGACCTCCTGGAGATTGCAATGGACATTGGTAAAGCTTGCTAGGTGGAACATGGGTGGCAAAGGCTTCGATGAATGGTCCATTATGAGTAAGCTTGAAAAGGGATAAACTTGATGTCGACATTTGGTTTGTAGATTTCTCTCTCTTTCTTTCATGCATTGCATTCCTCGCATCCTTGCATGTGCATTGTGATACCAAACATGCTATGAAACTCGTATCTAAGGGGAGTTGCCTATTCATGATATGAGTATATGATTCCCTAGATCATCATATAGCAATCCTTGCGCTTCATGCCATTAAGACACGTTCAATGAGCTCCGAGGTGAAATATACTCGTGCGGTTGAAAGACAAGTGTATCATACATACCCAATACACTATAACTAACTATTTTTCAATTCATGGGAAAATCTTGGTTGGGAAAAGTGTTATGTGTAGGGGGAGCTTGCGCTAAAATAGGAGACCACAACGAAGAAGCAAATAATGGAGAAAGGGGGAGTACTCATCACTTCTACTCTTACTCATACCCCTTGAATTCTTAGAAAATTGTCCACACCCCATACATTTCACATCTTGGTGACCTTTTTGATTCATAGATGACAAAAGGGGAGGAGATGGACATATAATGCTTGTTGACGTTTGCTAAGTCACACCAAATAAATCACCTCTGACAGTGATATCAAAAATAATCTATTTAAATACCTTAGTGTAAACTATGTAACATCCGCAGGCGCACAGATAATACCGTTATAGCATTTCACCATTGGAGTAATCCAATGGTGGCCATTTATAGTTCTCTCAAGGGAAGGCAGTGATATAAGAGAATTAAAATGTCCATAATCATATCGTGAAGATAGACCAATGTCCTAACAGGGTTAAGGATAATATGCAGGGGTAGTGTGACACATAGAGGATTCCACTCTACTATATATTCTAAGCCAAGTGGAGAGAGAACAAAGAAAAGAGCTAAGTTCCTAATGTTCTTCTATACAGTTGCATAACATTCATAAACACATACACATACATGACTAAAGTCAACACTTATGTACTCAAGTTATTCGGGTACAGGCTAACCCCTGATCTACCAGGCGACTCCTACTTATAACTCTACTACGTATCCTAACGGTGAGGATTACTAAGGATGGAGAGGGCTGTCACCACCTACCGTCTACCTCTATGACCATAGAATACGCTGCAATCAAAGGTAACCTCTAGCCTAGACACCACGTCTACTCTATCAATTACTACTTTAGCCTCGTGCAAGAACATCCTTCTTAATCCATAGTCTTATAGCTAAAGCATTTACTAATATAGCAAACGATGATCTATGCTTGGACATAAAGCAATCAACCTAAGTATGTACATAGATATTATATAAGCGTGCTATTGTGTAGGTATATGACGATCATAATAGTATAGTAAGAATACTTCACTATCATGAGGGCATAATAAAAACCATACATATGTATGAGACATGCAACCAAACAAGGAATGCCTATCCATATCATAACTATATAGAAAGACTATAATTACTCTATCACATAAGCATGCTAAGGATCCACAACCAAACAAGAAATGCTTAACTAAAGCAAGACTATATGGAAAGAGTATTATCACTAAATAGAATAAAGTCTTACAAAGAGAATAAGATACAAGAGCCATACTGAATTCTCCGAAGACCGGGGAACTAGAGAGTAGGTCTATTCTAAGCCTAAGTCCACTAGAGCCTTGGAACTACAACTAAATGCAAGAGTGGAGAATACTTCCTGGTGTGTGTGTTGGAGTGGAGCTCCCCCCATCTATTTATAGGGCCCATAGGTCAATTTCCAGGAGTAGCCACCACGGAACCGCCATGCATCGACGTTGCCAAAGGACTGAGAGAGCGACACGTGGAAGAGGGAGGAGAACCGCCTCAAGACCTGGTCGGCCGAGCTGAAGGTGGGCCCCCTTGGGGTATACTTCCTTGAGGTGGCTGATAGGTGGGTCCTATTCTAATTTAAGTCGATGTTCTCCGGAGGAATCCTGTGCAGCCACGTCCTTGATCCGTGGGGAGTCTATTTGGCGCTCTCCCATTGGTCAAAATGTCATTTCATGGAGCTTGTTCTATTTCTCCACTCCATTTATTTATATATATATATATGTGTGTGTATATATATATATATATATATATATATATATATATATATATATATATATATATATATATATTCTCTACATGCACATAAATCTCCAAAGACAAGTGGAATCTTATTATTCCTAGCTAACATACGTGTATGGAATGCTAAGTCTTCCCTTATTTGTGGCCATATTGACGATTGGAATTGGTATTTAACGACCGTGAACAATGATCAAGCGAATACCACATGATGGATGATCAAACATGTATCACATGGTGGCTAAAAATGATAAGAAGAGTAATGGGGAGAAGATGAAGGAAAGGATGCACTTTGAAGAAATGCATTCCACTTGTACATATACATCAAGTGCATGATGAAGATTTTCAACTCATAGTGAAGTAGACTTCACAATTTTCATCATGCATATTCCAAAGGGGGAGACTACTTCCAAGGTAATAATCTCCATTCTATTATTTTCCTTGGTTCCTTAGTTTTGGTTGAGTACCTTGGTTCTCTTTCCTTATGTTTATGGTCTTGATCATTATAAATAGTGGTTCTCACCCATCACCAAAAAGGGGAAGATTGTAAGCTTCATGACCATTGTGGGTTACCCCAAAAGGTATGAATGTTTTGGTGATTGGATGACAAGCATGAAATTCGCTTAATGTCTACTTGAGTGTTGTGCATATATGATCTATCTATCAACTCAAACATGAACATAGTGAATGTCGCCTTGATGATCAATGAGGACTCGATGAAGTGCCATGGAGATCTTGATAGAGAGTCGCGGTGATGGAGATGGATCAAGCCTAAGGACAGTGTTGATGGTCATTAAGTACCAATTTTAACCATCAATATACCTATAAAAGTAGGAATATTTAGCATTTCATACCCGCATGTCAGCTAGGAATAAGAAGATTCCACGTGTCTGTGTAAGGACCGAAGGCATACTGAGAGCGGGGGGGGGGGGGGTGTGAATCGGTAAGTCGACCACAAATCCGAATACTTCAATGTCACACCACTAAATCCCGACAATCATTGCAACCTAACAAATCTAGTAGGACAAAAATCTACACATGCTAGTCTTCATGATGAGTGCAAATGTGGAAGCTAAACACACTAGCCTATGCAAGCCATAATTCAACCTACCCACTAGAGCAAACAATTGCAGAATAGTAAAGAGAGAGTCAAGGAATGCTTATGATTTTTTCTCAAGGTCTAAGAAGGATGGCGCCTTCCCCTACTCCTTGTTGGACCACTCCCGCCGGAGTGTCGGGCCCTCCCGCCATCAAGTGGAGTTCTCGCACACGAGCCTGCAATCACTCCCAGAGTGAAGACACAGTTGCATCACTGCTGCCACAAAGGCACAAGCTCGCCTCCCTCAAGAACTTGCCGGACTCCCCGAGCCGACACAGGCGCTCACTAGCGGTGCGCCTTTCACTGGCGGGCTCAAACCAGGTACAAATGTGTGACAGCCTTCACAACCAATCATGATAGAATCGATCACCAACACCTAACCGGTATAGGTCTCACCATAGACGAAGAGTAACAACCTAGATCACACCCTCAAGGACACCCTAGCCCTAGATGTGCATAGATACTCAAGTTACTCGCTCTAGCACTCTCAATATATCCAATATCTTCTCCTAGTGCTCCTCTCTTTTCCTCTTGGCTCTTACCAAATGCTCCAAGGTATTCCACTGGCCAAGAGAGGTCTCCAAGACCTTAGCATCAAAGTTATATAGGCTTCCAACCTCCAACTAGCCGTTGCTCTGCGAGATCACCTTTCTGGACACACTGAACAGACTGTCCGGTATCTGCTAGACCGAACCGTTCGGTCTCCTCTGGAACGGCTCCGAGAGCCATTGGCTTCTTTGTCCTGGCAATCTCTTGTACCGACCGGACCGTTCGGTCAGTAGACTGGACCGACCGGTCTCTCGCATTCTGTGCATTCCAGAAAGCTCCAAAAACTGCTTCCTCTCTGTTCTGGGCAAAACTCCACAGACCGGAGCGTCTGGTCTCTATGGACTTCAGCCCAAATAGATTCCTCATGAAGTCTTCTCTCTGATCTACCAGTTCCTCTAGTGACCACACAGTCTGGTCTCCACTGACCCCCTTTGTCCGGTCACTATGTCCAGAAGCTGAAACTCCTTGTCCTCGCTTGACATCGATTCCCAGCTTCTTCCAACAACTCATTGGCTTCTCCACTGCCACCTAGTGCCTGTGATTTCACTGAGTGTCCATCCACATCACCGACTAGTCGTGACCTAAGAGACATGACCTAGACCCCCTAGATAGTCCGATTTTTCCTATGGAGTCAAAGCCCTAACAACTAGACAAGTTGTGACATCCCAAGTCACAAAAATTTGATTAAGATAACACAATGTTAAATTTCTGACTAATTAAAAATTTCAAATAATTAAAGTGCCAAAGAAAAAGGGGAATAAATTTAATTGATTAAATTCCCAATTTGGCCAATCATTAGTATTTCACAAACTTTTCAAACATCAATGGAAGTGTGCCAATATTTTTACATATTCCAGTGGACCATGTCAAGAAGGAATTTTGGGAATTTTACCAGAATTTTTAGTAAAGGTTTAATACCCCTAACAATTCCCTAAGTGCAGAGAACAGCACCTCTGTTCCAAGAATTTTAATTAATTATCCAGCAGGATTTTCGACGTGGCCCCAAAAACAAAGTTGGCGAACAGATTTTGTTGGACTTAAACAAAAATTGGCACGAAGTTTGGAGCACTGAAGCTTGGAGGAATTAGCAAAGTGCCGATCACTGTTCTAGTCAAATGGGGTCAACAGCTTCTTTGTCCTTGGGCCACTCCTCGATCGACACCGCCATACCCCCCCCCCTCCCCGCCAGCCACGGTCGCCTGCTCTCTCTCCCCCATCCCGGCCACTGCTCCGTCTGCCCTCCACTGTGTCACCGACCCACATTGAAGCCACACCGGCGAGCCGATTCCCGGCGGCCAGCTCGCCTCCTCGCTCTCTCTGCTCTCTCTTTGCCGCTCGCTCCTTTCTCCTCAAATCGGTGCGCGAGTATCTCCCCTAGCGTGCCTCTAAACCATTCCTCTGTCGCAGCGACCTCGCCAAAATTTTCGAAGGAAGGAGCCGCCACCGTCGGATCTTCTCCCCAACCCGCCGACGAGACCCCTCCTCTGGCCCTTCTCGTCGACTAGCTCCTCCACGCTGTCGATCTCCACACCGAAGTGATGCTCCCCCGCCACTCCCCGACCCCTCTCGCTTGCCGTGCTTGCCGCGCGACGTCGCCGTAGCTTTCCCCTACTCCGCCGCTCGCCGCCGGCCGTCTCCGGCGTTTTCTGTCGGTCGCCAGCCGCGCCCACGAGATCGCCGTGGGATGCTGAGCACGTGGGCAAGCGGCGTTGGCATAGCCGCGCCACCGATTGGCTGCTGGCCCGGGCTCGCCGGCGCCGGCCATCGCGCGCCCGCGCGCCCTCGGGCGTTTGGAAAATGCCGAGTGGCATTTCTGTAATTTAGCCCCAACTTTGTTAAAATCTTCAAAAATTCATAACTCGAGATATAAAAGTCCAATGAGCATGAAACCAATTTTGTTGGATTCACAAAATCCTCCTCTACCAGAAAAACAAGATGAGAGCCAGGGTAATGCAGTAGATTAATAAAATTAAATCACCAAAGTGAGAACCTTGCTAAGAGTATTAAATTCATAAGTAAAAATTTATAGCTGGAAAAATCATGGGATTTGGTCAGTAAGCATTTCATGTCATTCCTAAACTTTGTAGAAAAGCACATTCCCATAGTTTATGCAAATTTTTTGTGTTATTGCTTAATCTCCATTTTCAGTAAATGAATTTATATAATTTCTTCGGTAGGATTTTAATCATCAAATTTAGTATTCCTGCTTTTTGGGCATTTCTACATGCCTATAAATCCCCATGAAAAATTTAGGGCACCATCAGTATGCTTTTTGTTGATAAATTGCTCATTAATAATTAGCTTGATGGAATTCCAATATAAATAGTGCCTTGCATATGCATATAGTTATTATTAGGGGTAAATCCAGCTTTGGGACTGTTCATGCAACATGCTAATCTTGACTTACAATAAAGGTTATTAATTCCCATTATATGCTCATGTTTCATAAATTGCATATATATCTAGATTGGTTTAGGGTTATATTTAAGTGTGAGCAGGTCTAACTTCTAGGAGGTTAAGGAAAGAGGCACATGCTGGTGTTTCACTTTGCAATATAGAGTTTCTATGTTCCATTACATGATCGTCATAATTGGTAAATGAACCCCGGGTAGGCTTTTAGTTAAGAGGCTTCGCATATTTGCTAAGTAGGCCTTAACACACCGAGGAAAAATACCCTGTTAATTCCTTAGCACCAGAGGTATACTTGTATTTGGGATATAGTTGATATGCTTATTGATTGCCATGCCTCCCAATTCCCTAATTAGAAGTTTGTCCCCTTAAATTCAGTAATTGCCCAGAGTGTGTGCAAGCATGTCATCCCATGCATGAGCATCATTCCGTCAAATTCTATTTATTGAGGAAGTGCCATGAATCATCGTCCAATTCCTTACCGTGCATTGCACTGCATTGACTAGGAAGCGAGACCGGGAGCAAGGCCATGGCAAGCAACCCCGAGGAGCCCGAAGTTGAGCTAAACCCCGCCAAGAACTCTAACTACGATCACTCCCAAGGCAAGCCCCGGTGCACACCTACTGATTTACGAGTCCTTTTTATTTTGTCACCATAGAGGGATATTGTATTCTGCATTAGGTATAGGGCTTGGATGGAAACCCACTTGCATAAACAAACTATGACCTATACTTAGTTTACGTTAGTAAGCCTTTTCGTTAGCAACTGCTAGGCTTAAATTAGTGAAGTCAACGGTAGGCTATGGGATCACTTGATTCAATCATGATTCACGTGAAGATTGAAATTGGTTAAAAATTTGAGAACCTATCGTTGCAACTCTGCGGACAAGTATTGAACAGTACCAAGTGCATACCTCTATATGGGAATTGGTAAACCTAGTAACTTGGGCGCCGTATTGTTGGACGGTATTACTCATCGATCCAAAGGTGATGTGAATGGCACGGTGGATGCACGGGTCGAGGACCGCTGGAGAGTGCACGGGTTAAGCCTCGGATACGAAGTACTATATCACGGGGAGGACGTGTACTCGGGATCGATGGCCCCGGATCGACTTTATCGTAACATCGTGAACGGTGGCCATACGTGTTCTTCAATGATGCGTATGTCGTGCATTTGGGTTATTCTCCTGCAGGATGTAAATCAATTCGAATTGCCGTCCCTCGCGGTTATGAGTACCTCTTGTTTCGAGCAGTGGCAATGATTCTTTAAGTACAGAAGTTTGGTTATGATGCTGAAATTTAATTACTCTATGGATACATATTGCTATGTTGTATTGTTCTTTATATTTGTACAAGTCTTAGCAGCTAGCTAGGTTCAACTACAGTTCCTCTTCTGCAACAAGCAATTAAAAATCTTGGTTAAGGAATGAGCATCGCAGCATAGAATTAATAGGTGCTTTTATGCAATTATCAAATAAGCCCGGTCAGCCTCCTGCATATTAGGAGTCGGTTTTAGTAAACCTTTTGGACGGGTAAGTCTTGTGGAGTATGCTAGATACTCAGGCTTTGCGATTATGTGATTTTTCAGGTTTGCCTCAAGCGACTTATTGTGATTGTTGTAACAAAGTTGTGTGGGAAGGTGAGGAGCCCCAGAACTGGATCATTGAATGGGTCCCCAGCTCCCCTAATCAAGATGAGTGAGCCATTGCCCTAGGGCCGGCATGGTTTACTTAGGTTCCGCGTAGTGTTTGTCGTATCTTCCGCCTCCGCATATGTATGTAATATGAACCAAGAACCTATGTATGATAATGTAACTAAATTTGCTTCCGCTATGACTCTTGAACCTGTAATATTATACACTTAATGATGCATCTCTGTAAATGATGGATGTCCCTGTGTGAACGCTATGTATGGTTACTTCGTTAACCATCTCCCAAGGCGATCCTGTACGGCACACTCTATACTTCGGTATAGGGTTGTGACACAAGTGTTCCAAACACTTGCTCCATAGCTTGTCCTTAGCCCTGATCCATCTCCATCAACCCTTGGACTCCATCAAGCTCATCAAGCCTCCATGCTTGTGGTCATTGCCATCCATCACCAAGGCAACCATCATCATCAATAAGATTTGTAGTAGAGTTTGGAGATGATATCTGCATAGAAACGACTCATATAAATATTAGCCCACACTTTCTTAGTTGTCATTAATCAGCAAAACATCCATACCTTGGGGATCCACTCATTAGTGGTCATGAAACCTATAATCTCCCCTTTTTGGCAATTGATGATAACCACTACTTAACATAAAACATCAAGGCTAAAAGAGCTACACTACAATCGAGAGCAACCTTAAAGGCATAAGCAAGAACTAACAAGGTCCTACTCAATCAAGTATCATCAAGAGCTAAAAGGATAAAGAGAGAAAAGCACACTCTAGATGATAATGCATGCATGTCATGTTAGGATATTAAAGAAAGCATAAAGACATGCAATGCAAGACATGGATGATGATATGCAACAGGATAGCATGAACATGCAAGGAATGAAAAGCAAACAATCATCATCATGTAATCATACACAAGAAGCAGGATAATTAAAGAAAGACAAAGCACTGCGTATGAAAATAAACCAAGTGAGATCATAACGAGTCAAACACAAGCAAATGAAAACCATGACTCATCAAAATCCACGAACATCGATAAATCCATCAAAATAAGATCCAAATGTATCTAACTCCCAAAACCTGTATACCACATATACTCCCCCTAGATACAAGCAACTCTCTCAATCGGTACAGGATCACCCTCTCCCTATCTCTATGTCTTCTCCCTCTTTGGAAACAAGCACCAAAAAGAGAAGAAAAAACAACTAAGCACCCATGGTCGAAGGAGATGATGCAGCAACATCATCTGAGGGCTCTGCTCTGGACTGCTCCTATGCTAGATCCTGCTACTCTGCCTGAGCCTATGTCCCCTAAGCATCGAGCTGCTCAAAGTACTCAAGGTCTACTCATGACTTAGAGCCTCTGTCCTATCCTGCTGGTGTGACTGTGGATGTCTCCTGAGCAACTGTGGCCTGAAGAAGAGCAAGATCATCCACATCCTCCTGAGTGAAGCCTCTCTGGACAAGATCCTCTACTACCTGAGGTGTAACGAGTGTAGTGTCGTTAGCCGAAGAAGGTAGAGCTGTATCTGACTCTAGGTGTCTGAGGGTCTACTCGAGTAGTGTGCACTGTATCTGAGAATAGTCGCCTGACTGGTGGCTGCTGCTGGGAGGTGGAGGGTATTGCCATCTGTGAAGCTATAGACTGAGCTGGTGAAGTGAACAATGCAGAGACTGAGAAAGCTGACATGAGGGAGAACTGTGTAACTGGAGAGAAGGTCTGTCCTGCTCCCCCTGTCGGTAATGCCCCTGAGTGTGATGATAAGCCACTGGATTGGGCTGTCATCATAGCAGTGAAGGGCCCTGGCTGTGTCTAGAGCCGCTGAAACTGTGAAAATGTAGGGACTGTTGCCTACTGGCTAGACTATCCTCTGGTAACCTCCGCCATCTGAGTCATCAGTGTAGTCATGAGCTTCATCTGTTATCTCTGAAGCTCTGGCTGTCCCCTCAGCATGTCCATGATCTGACCTCTCTCATCAACTGAGCTCTCGATGAAGTCACCCAGGCGTCTTGCAAGCGCTTCTATAGTAGTGGCGTGATCAGTCTTTGAAACTGCTCGCTAAGGTGGTGCTCTTGTACTCGCTGACTCAGGAACCACCCTCTCTGGATGAGCCTCCTGCTCGCGAGTGACTGATGGTGACTCCTGTTTGTCTGTCTGCTGACTCGAGGCTAACTGTAATCTCCTGGGGACTCGAGGTGCATAGCTAGTGGTCACCTCAGGGAATGCATCGTACTGCTCCTCTATCACTAGTCCACGCCTCCTCAGAAGATAGAAAATATACGGCTCGTAGAATAAGTGGCGTCCTCCAACTCTCTCAGAAATCACCTCCTCCATCTCAGCTATAAATAGATCTGCCAATTGAAATTGCTGTCTCCTTAGTAACACTACCACTACCCACTGGTGCAAGAGTGTGAAGTCCTCTCTGTACCCTGACCTAGGAATGATAGTCCTAGTGACTATCGACCTAACCACCTTCACGTCTGCAGTGAGCCTAGCAGGGCGTCTGTCAAAGCCTACGATGTGTGGTGGTGGAAAGACAACTGAAACCATGTCGTCCGGAGGTAGTATCCCTCCCCGTGATTTGTAGGATGGAGCAAATGTCCTGTAAGTACTCCTCTACAACTACAAATCTGAAGCAAGTACTCCAACTGCAGCTTTCAGATCCTCCCTAGTCAAGCGCTAGGGCTCTCCTCTAAACATGAACCAGATCTCAAAACGATCTCTGGCTACCCACAGTGTAGCGGAGAACTGCATTACGATGTCCTCTCTAAACCTGTAAGGACTGGTGACCAACTCTGCTAGTCCAGGTAAGTACGTGAAGTACTGCTCCATGTCTGTGCATGTGGCTCTCCTCAAAGCCTGGTATATTCTGTACTACTGTGGCACAAATAGTCCAGCCTTGCCCTTCGTGGCAAGGTACCATCTCAAACCCTCATCGATTTTCCTCTGAAGACCGGTCTAGTATCCCTCTCCTCCTATAGGGTCCCTGGGAACTAGAACCCACTACTCGAAGGGTACGAGATGACTCACCTTAAGGTCCTTGGCAGGAACCTTAAGGATGTCACCCTCTCCAGCTGTGACTACCAGCTTCTGTAGCCTCCCGGTGCACACGTCACAAGTGCAATTCGGGTCTCCTGCCTGGTGAGCTGACCTCTAGGGTCCTGTCTGCACTGGCTGCTCTAGCTCCTCCTCCTCAAACTCCTCAGACTCAGACTCATTGTCCTCCTCTGACTCCACGGACTCCTCCTGCTGCCTAGAGGATCCCTGCTCTGCAGTTCTCAGCGACCTCCCCTGACGAGAAGTCAGAGTACCCTACGACCATGGTGGCAACCTGATCCCTATGTATAGCTCTAGGGTTGCCGTCCTCCGCCTGATGCTCCTCCTATGTCCCTAGTCATCTGTCTATGTCCCGTGATCAATAGTGATCTGGCTGTCCTGCGTGACTGCTCCATGGCCTCGCTGTGTTGTGCAACACGTCTGGCCCTCTCTGACTCAGGGACAAGTCTAGTCCTCTTCTTCCCTCTCAGCTTCTCTAGCATCTTACCCTTACCCTTATCCTGACCTACTCCTGCCATCTCTGCTGCTGACAAGTGTCACTGCACACATGTAGGTATGGATAAGATAAGCATAGACCCTAATATGATCTACAAGCAAAGCACTGCTAGGTAAGAATGTGCAATAGAAGTCCTAGCACCGAATGAAGGAAATGATCACCGGACAAATATGCAGAGTAACAACAGTGATCATCGACTGGTGCAAATCATCCAGTGTACGATCAAATAATGGCAATTAATCTAACTATAGACTAAATGAGAGACAACCCTAGACTTGCAATTAACAGATATAGAACGATACCCTATAGATCACCAAAGCAAAAAACATGGGAGTCACATGACCGATCGCCAAAAAACTCAAAATGTTGGTTGCCAGCAATGGAGAAGGGGAAAATTCCAAACTTGTGCCCAAATTGGTGGAGCTTGGCAAGGTGGAGAGGAGTTGCGACTTGCGCGTGTGTGCAGGGAGTACAGGTGGTGCTGGCTAGGGTGATGGCGGGCCACGTGGTGGCGCAAAGTGGTGAGCGAGGGCGACAGAGCATCGGTGGTTGCACACGGGCAGGCGATGGCATGGCGGCGCCAGGGTTGCGCGGGCGTGCGCTATCTGGCAGGGCCGAGCAGCGACACTAGCGGAGGCGAGTGCGGGAGCGGCGGCGTGCGGGTGAGCTCAAGGGGCAGGTCGATGATGGCGAGCGCGGCGATGAAGAGAGCTCTAAAAACTGCTTCCTCTTTGTTTTGGACAAAACTCCACAGACCGGACCGTCCGGTCTGTAGACCGGACCGTCCGGTCTGTAGACCGGACTGTCCGGTCTCTATGGACTTCAGCCCAAATAGATTTCTTGCAAAGTGTTCTCTCTGATCTGCCTGTTCCTCTAGTGACCATACAGTCCGGTCTCCACTGATCCCTTTGTCCGGTCACTATATCCATAACCTGAAACTCCATGTCCTTGCTTGACTTCATTTTCTGGCTTCTTTCAATAGCTCTTTGGCTTCTCCACTACCACCTCGTGCCTGTGATTTCACTAAGCATCCATGCACCTCACCGACTAGTTATGACCTAGGAGACATGACCTAGACCCCTTTGATAGTCCGATTTTTCCTATGGACTCAAAGCCCTAACAAATAGACAAATATTCCAAACACTTGCTCCATAGCTTGTCCTTAGCCTTGATCCATCTCCATCAACCCTTGGAGTCCATCAAGCTCATCAAGCCTCCATGCTTATGGTCATTGTCATCCATCGTCAAGGCAACCATCATCATCAATAAGATTTGTAGTAGAGTTTGGAGATGATATCTGCATAGACAACACTCGTGTAGATATTAGGCCACATTTTCATAGTTGTCATTAATCGCCAAAACATCCATACCTTCGGGATCCACTCATCAATGGTCATGAAGCTTAAACCTTGGCGTTTTATGTGCATGTAGAGATTTGATATAAAAGATGTGGAAAAATGGAGCACAACCCGGGAAAACATCATTCCAGCTAATGGGACGGTGCCAACTAGACTTCCCTCAGATTGCATACGTGGCTGCACAAGATTCCTCCGGAGAACACCGACTTAAACTAGAAGACAACCCACCTACCAGTCACCCCGAGGAAGCACACCCTGAGGGGACCAACCTACAGATCAGCCGACCAAGTCTTGAGGTGGTTCTTCTCCCCCTTCCACGTGTGACTCCCTCAAACATTTGCCAACGTCGGTGCGCCGAGGTTCCATGGCAGTTACTCCCGGAAACTGACCTTTGGGCACTATAAAAAGGATGGAAGTACCTTCCACTCCAACACACACTCATGAGTTACTCATTTTTCTCTTTTACTTAGTAGTTTCTTAGTCCTAGTGTAGTTTAGCTTAGGTGGAGCCTTGCTCAAGTCTCCAAGTCATAGGAGTATTGGTATGGCTCTTGTATCCTTTACTTTGTTCTCTTGTATTATGACTTTTTTCTATTTAATTAATATAGTTCTTCCATATAGTTGTGCATATGATATGTATTCCTTGTTTGGTTGTATATCATATTCGTGTCATAGGACTTTATGCTTTCATGACGATATAGACTTGTTACCTTGTTGTCATGATTGGCATATACCTTGACAATAGTCTAAGTGTTATAATGCTAGTTGTACTTTAGTCTAGTTGTTGTGCCTCAACATGGGTTTGATATCCAAGTAGGTTTAGGGAAGCTTTAGTGTTTAATCTATGCTAGAGTTCTGCTTAAATGTGTAAGTGTGGTGCTTAGGTGGCTAGATAGTATCGATCACCTCGTAAACCATGGTTTGCAAAGGTAGGCACTAGGGGGTGACAACCCTATATGTCCTTTGTTCTGCTCCACGTTTGGTTGTGGCGTGTGTCTAAGACGGAGTTGCCTTGTGTATGCCGAGCATGAATCCGTACACAAAGTGTTGAGTGCATTAGACTATGAATATTATAGACTTGGTTGTAATTGTTTGACTATGTGACTACATAGGTAGACTAACATTAGAGATACGGTTTTGCTCTCCTAACTAAAATCCGCTAGAGACTTAGGACTTTTCTATGTTACTATTAACAATAATATATTCATGCTACACCTTCTTTGGTAGAACTATAATGACAGGCCATTGGAGCAATCCTGTGGTGAAATACTACAACAGTATTTTCTGTGTGCTTGTGGATTTTACTCTGTTGACACTGAGGTGCATCCTTACAATTATGTTTGGCGCCATTGCCAGGGATGATTATATCGATGTAACTTAGAAAACGTAAACACCATCCTTTTTCTCACTAGCTGCCCCTGCATTAGGATATAACGGGTTGCGGGTGGACTTACATCCATGCCTTGTTACCACATTAACAATTTTTATGGTAGATTCAGGCCGCCCTAGAATTTTCCCACAGTCCAAAACAGGCAAATCAACAGCTATTTGAGCTAGCTTAGTTTCAATAAAATGTTTCAAACTCAGCTAGCTCAAATAGCCACTGCTTTGCCTGTTTTGGACTATGGAAAAATTCTGGGGCAGCCCAAATCTACCATAGAAAATTTTAATGCGGTAATGATGCGTGGGCATAAGTCCACTCGCAACCCGTCGTATGCTAATGCAGGGGCAGCTAGTGAGAAAAAGGATGGTGTTGATTTTTGCTAAGTTACATTGATATAATTATCCCTGGCAATGGCGCCAAACATAATTATAAAGATGCATCTCAGTGTCAATGGAGTAAAATCTACAAGCGCACGGATAATACCACTGTAGCACTTCACTAAAGGATTGCTCCAATGGCTTGTCATTTATAGTTCTACCAAAGGAAGGCGTAGCATGAATATATGATTGTTAATAGTAACATAGACATAAAATTAGTTTCTGGGAGTAACTGCCACGGAACCTTGGTGCACTGACGTTGATAAAGGGTTGAGGGAGTGACACATGGAAGGGGGAGGAGAACCGCCTCAAGATTTGGTCTGCCGACCTGTAGGTGGGCCCCCTCAAGGTGTGCTTCCTTAGGGTGACTGGTAGGTGGGTCCTCTTCTGGTTTAAATAGGTGTTCTCTGAAGGAATCCTGTGCAGCCACGTATGTAATCTGAGGGAAGTCCAGTTGGCACTGTCCCATTGGCTGGAATGGTGTTTTACTAGATTATGCTCCATTTCTCCACTTCTTTTATATCAAATCCCTGCATGCACATAAATCACCAACGACAAGTTGATAGGTGTAGAGTGCCAGATCTTTCGGCGAGTGGAGATAACTTCGATTTGGTGGATGTCGACCCTCACGATCCGACTACGACGAGCAAGCCGAAGCGCCAATGCAATCGCTGAACCAACTTCCGGAGGATATTAACCTTGTGGTAAACAAGATCAACCTGATCACGAGGATCAATTCTTACGCGCAATCGAAGAACGAGCAAGAATTAGAGGCGAGCAATCTGATGTATTGCACGAAGGTGGAGTTCTGAATTCACGTCGAGAGACGGATGTATAGCTAAGCTAAACTTAAAAAAAAAACTCAAAGATTACAAGGGGCGCAGCCCTTGACTATATAGGGGGAGGACGACGCATCTAGGGCCGGCTGAAGTGGAGAGGCGCGCGGTGGAGAGGGAGTCGTGCGACTTGGGCCACGTGGGCCTTCGGGCGACATCATCCTGGGCCGTCGTTGATGAGGACATCACTCCTATGGATACACACAACACTCCTCCAAATCTGGACTTGCAAGGTCCAATGACTAGAGCTCGTGCACGACAACTAAATTTAGAGGTGAGCTCGTTCCTACGTTCTTTGCTATATGTTACTTTTGAGAATGGTTTGCTACCTAATGATTATTTTATGATTAGAAACCATGGAGAGGACCAGGACATGATGGGAGAAGGAGTTGGGAACGTGGAGGACCAGCAAGGGCTTGGAAGCCAAAGTGGAGGCCCAATCAAAACCGACTTCGAGTCTGTTTCGGGGCCCAGGACCAGTCTGTACTAAAACGGTCGCCCAGGACGCATACGGACTCGGATTTGGACGTTCTACATATGCACGGAAAGATAAGGAGAAGACCTTTCCAATGCCGCCGGCCTCATGTCAAAATTCATCTGGAGTCATCGGGAATCGTCAAAACAAGAGAGAGTCCAGAATCTGTGTTGGTGCTGCGTCGCCTATTTTTGGCCTTTGGGCTTTGTATCTAGTTGAACCCAATTAGGGGCGCGTCCAGAGGGTCTTGCACGACCCTAGGGTCTTTATATACAGCCGCCACCGCATCATTAGGGTTCGGGTTTTGCTTAGATCAATTCTGTTCATAAACAGTTTCGCCGTTCATCGGTTTGTGAGACCCCAACTTCGAGAGTTTAATCATACATCTGCAATTGTGTTGCATTCTTCGTTGTTCTTGCTTGTGTTCTTGATTCACAGGCAGGGATTAGCCTTCTCGGCGAGGTCAATCGTCTTTGGACGGTTGATAACCAGAGGAGACGTCGTGCTGCGGTTGCGGGGTTTAGAACGTGCTGTTCTGAAGCCGGATCGATTTGTGTGTCGCCTCCGACCAAATGAACTTACCAAGAACCTTTCGGAAGATCGGGAACCCTTGTTCACATCAGTCGTTCCTTAGCATCAAAACCGTCTTCAATTCCTGGGCTCGAGCTCTAGTGATTGGGCCCTTGTACGTCGTCGTCTCGTTAGAAGATGGATCCGTAACTCGAGGAGGCGCGACGACGAGAGGTGGAGGCGTGACAGCTTGGTTTGGCGCGCCATCTTCCGTCGTCATTATTCGTATGTCGTTGATGTCCTCATCATCCTCCCCTTCTTGAAGTGAAGTCGTCCTCGACGGCAACTCATCATCCTCACCCAAGTATGGTTTCAAATCTGCAACATTAAAACTAGTGGAAACACCAAACTCCATGGGCAAGTCAAGAACATAAGCATTATCGTTAATCTTGGTTAGCACTTTAAAAGGACCAGCAGCACGAGGCATCAGTTTAGAACGACGCAAAGTAGGAAATCTATCTTTACGCAAGTGCAACCAAACCAAATCACCAGGTTCAAAAGAAATATGTTTTCTACCTTTACTACCAGCAACTTGATACTTTTTATTAGCAATGGCAATGTTGTGTTGTGTTTCTTCATGCAATTGTTTCATGTGATCAATATGAGCAAGAGCATCAAGATGTGGTTCATCCTCAGCATCAATAGCAAACAAATCAATAGGCGCCTTAGGAACATAGCCATAAACAACCTCAAAAGGACACATCTTAGTGGCAGAATGTGTAGCACGATTATAAGCAAATTCAACATGAGGTAAATAATCTTCCTAGCGTCTCAAATTTTTATCTAAAACAGCTCTAAGCATAGCAGACAAAGTTCTATTTACTACCTCAGTTTGCCCATCAGTTTGAGGATGACAAGTAGTACTAAACAGCAGCTTAGTTCCTAATTTATTCCAAAGAGAACGCCATAAATGACTAAGAAACTTAGCATCACGATCAGAGACAATTGTTTTAGAAATTCCATGCAATCTAACAATCTCTCTAAAGAACAATTCAGCAACATTTGAGGCATCATCAGTTTTATGACAAGGTATAAAGTGAGCCATTTTAGAGAAACGATCAACAACCACAAAAATACTGTCCCTCCCCTTCTTAGTGCGAGGCAATCCCAAAACAAAATCCATCGAAATATCATGCCAAGGAGAAGAGGGAACAGGCAAAGGCATATACAAACCATGATTACCCAAACGAGATTTAGCTTTTTGACATGTAGTACAGCGTGCAACAAGGCGCTCAACATCACGGCGCATCCGTGGCCAAAAGAAATGGTCGGCCAACACCTCATGTGTCTTGAAAACTCCGAAGTGACCCATAAGACCACCTCCATGCGCCTCCTGTAACAACAAAAGACGAACCGAGCTAGCTGGAATACACAGCTTGTTAGCACGAAACAGGAACCCATCCTGCATATGAAATTTGCCCCAAGGTTTGCCATCCTTACAATGCATCATAATATCATGAAAATTAGCATCATTCACATATTGATCTTTCAAAGCTTGCAAACCAAAGATTTTAAAGTCTAATTGGGACAGCATCATATAACGACGAGACAAAGCATCAGCAATCACATTTTCCTTCCCGTTTTTATGTTTAATGATGTATGGAAAAGATTCAATAAATTCAACCCATTTAGCATGTTGATGATTCAGATTAGTTTGGGTTCTAATATGTTTCAAAGCCTCATGATCAGAATGAATAATAAATTCACGAGGCCATAAATAATGCTGCCATGTTTGCAAAGTTCTTACTAAAGCATAAAGTTCTTTATCATAAGTGGAATATTTAAGAGCAGCACCACTTAACTTCTCACTAAAATAAGCAATGGGTTTATGATCTTGCAACAAAACAGCACCCAAACCAATTCCACTAGCATCACATTCCAATTCAAACACTTTATCAAAATTAGGCAATTGTAAGAGAGGAGCATGAGTTAACCGTTCCTTTAAAGTGTTGAACGCGTCGTCTTGTGGTGCGTCCCACTCAAATGGCGCACCCTTCTTGGTCAGCTCATGTAATGGTGCAGCAATAGAACTGAAATCCCGCACAAAACGACGATAGAAGCCTACAAGACCAAGAAAACTGCGAACCTGTGTGACCGTCGTCGGTTGGGGCCAACTCTGAATGGCGTCCACCTTGCTACTATCGACCTCAATGCCCTGTGGAGTAACAACATATCCAAGAGACGAAACATGTTGCGTGTAAAAAGTGCATTTTTCCATGTTCCCAAACAAGTGAGCAGCACGCAAAGCATCAAAAACAGCACGCAAATGATCTAAATGCTCATTCATGGATTTGCTGTATATAAGGATATCATCAAAATAGACAACAACAAATATTCCAATGAAAGGCCGAAGAACTTCATTCATTAAGCGCATAAAAGTGCTAGGAGCATTAGACAATCCAAACGGCATAACCAACCATTCATACAAGCCAAATTTAGTTTTAAAAGCCCTTTTCCATTCATCTCCTAATTTCATTCTTATTTGATGGTAACCAGTACGCAAATCAACCTTAGAGAAAATTGTGGCACCACTAAGTTCATCAAGCATATCATCAAGGCGTGGTATAGGATATCGATAACGAATTGTAATATTGTTAATTGCACGACAATCTACACACATACGCCAAGAACCATCTTTCTTAGGAACAAGCAAAACAGGAACCGAACAAGGGCTGAGAGACTCACGAATGTAACCTTTATCAAGCAATGCCTGCACTTGACGCTGAATTTCTTTCGTCTCCTCAGGATTTGTGCGGTACGGGGCACGATTAGGAAGCTGTGCGCCTGGAATTAAATCAATCTGATGTTCTATGCCACGAATAGGAGGAAGACCCGGCAGCAATTCAGTGGGAAAAACATCTTTATAGACCTGCAAAAGGTTAGCAACAGCAGGAGGAATATGCAACATAGGCGCCTCATCTAGTGAAACAAGCATACGAGAGCAAACTAGCGCATAGCAAAGCAGATTCCATTAGTCCTACTTTTAATATTTCAGATTTGAAACCATACTTGGGAGAAGAGGATGAGCTCGAGTCGAGGACGACTCCACTTCAAGAGGGGGAGGATGATGAGGACATCACTCCTATGGATACACACAACACTCCTCCAAATCTGGACTTGCAAGGTCCAATGACTAGAGCTCGTGCACGACGACTAAATTTAGAGGTGAGCTCGTTCCTACGTTCTTCGCTATATGTTACTTTTGAGAATGGTTTGCTACCTAATGATTATTTTATGATTAGAAACCATGGAGAAGACCAGGAGATGATGGGAGAAGGAGTTGGGAACGTGGGGGACCAGCAAGGGCTTGGAAGCCAAAGTGGAGGCCCAATCAAAACCGACTTCGAGTCTGTTTCGGGGCCCAGGACCAGTCTGTACTAAAACAGTCGCACAGGACGCATACGGACTCGGATTTGGACGTTCTACATATGCACGGAAAGATAAGGAGAAGACCTTTCCAATGCCGCCAGTCTCATGTCAAAATTCATTCGGAGTCATCAGGAATCGTCAAAACAAGACAGAGTTCAGAATCTGTGTCGGTGCTGCGTCGCCTATTTTTGGCCTTTGGGCTTTGTATCTAGTTGAGCCCAATTAGCGGCGCATCCAGAGGGTCTTGCACGACCCTAGGGTCTTTATATACAGCCGCCGCCGCACCATTAGGGTTCGGGTTTTGCTTAGATCAATTCTGTTCATAAACAGTTTTGCCGTTCATCGGTTTGTGAGACCCCAACTTCGAGAGTTTAATCATACATCTGCAATTGTGTTGCATTCTTCGTTGTTCTTGCTTGTGTTCTTGATTCGCAGGCAGGGATTAGCCTTCTCGGCGAGGTCAATCGTCTTTTGGACGGTTGATAACCAGAGGAGACGTCGTGCTGCGATTGCGGGGTTTAGAACGTGCTGTTCTGAAGCCGGATCGATTTGTGTGTCGCCTCCGACCAAATAACCTTACCAAGAACCTTTTGAAAGATCGGGAACCCTTGTTCGCATCAAGTGGTATCAGAGCGGCACGGAGGAAAGATACTCTCTCTCTCTCTCTCTCTAGAGTAGGAACAAACGAAACCGAGCAGAAACAAACACAGGGCGAGGCGAGCGGGTCACGACGTAACCGAGTAGGACTCGATCAGCGAGGCGAGCGGGACACACGAAACCGAACAGAACTAAACACAGGGCGAGGCGAGCGGGTCACGACGTAACCGAGTAGGACTCGATCAGCGAGGCGAGCAGGACACACGAAACCGAACAGAACTAAACACAGTGTACCAGCAACGATCAAAAGCGACAGCACAAAAACTCAACAACGCAAATTATTGAACGAAAGTGCAAGGCTCAAAACCGTACTGGGGTAAACTTTTTTTTGTTGTAGTTTTCTTTTTATGTGGACTTGGATAAAACTCACCGAGAAACACTGGAATCTGGTACCACTTGATAGGTGTAGAGTGCCCGATCTTTCGGCGAGTGGAGATAACTTCGATTTGGTGGATGTCGACCCTCACGATCCGACTACGACGAGCAAGCCGAAGCGCCAATGCAATCGCTCAACCAACTTCCGGGGGATATTAACCTTGTGGTAAACAAGATCAACCTGATCACGAGGATCAATTCTTACGCGCAATCGAAGAACGAGCAAGAATTAGAGGCGAGCAATCTGATGTATTGCACGAAGGTGGAGTTCTGAATTCACGTCGAGAGACGGATGTATAGCTAAGCTAAACTTAAAACAAAACTCAAAGATTACAAGGGGCGCAGCCCTTGACTATATAGGGGGAGGACGACGCATCTAGGGCCGGCTGAAGTGGAGAGGCGCGCGGTGGAGAGGGAGTCGTGCGACTTGGGCCACGTGGACCTTTGGGCGACATCATCCTGGGCCGTCGTTCCTTAGCATCAAAACCGTCTTCAATTCCTGGGCTCGAGCTCTAGTGATTGGGCCCTTGTACGTCGTCGTCTCGTTAGAAGATGGATCCGTAACTCGAGGCGCGACGACGAGAGGTGGAGGCGTGACAGCTTGGTTTGGCGCGCCATCTTCCGTCGTCATTATTCGTATGTCGTTGATGTCCTCATCACAAGTGGAATCTTATTATTCCTAACTAACCTGCAAGTATGAAATTTTAAGTCTTCCTACTTTTATAGGTATATTGATAGTCATAATTGGTATTTAATGACCATCAACAAGCCCCCCAAGTTGAACCTTTGCTCGTCCCGAGTGAAGGCAAAACTCAGGTTTGTCTTGTCAGGAGTTGCTTCAATGCCTTAGTCTTTAACATATACCCAAGTGCACAACTAAGACACTCTATAAAGGATTGAATAAGCTAGCATGAGTACTTCACCTTTTATTACCTGTGGGGCATTGTAACTTCTCCAAAATTTGGGCAGTTGGAAGACAGAACAGTTTGTAGGACTACCATTGCAAATACTCTCTTTGATCGACTTTAGCCCGGAGGTTAATTTTTGTGATAAATCTATGTTCCTCAGATGATTCACTCCGATCGCTCAAAGTGTATATATTCCTCAACAAGGCTTAAGATGCCTAAAAAATCCTACTTCTAAAGGCTGATATGTGGAGCTCAGGGTAAGGATAAATGAGGCATACCTATATTTCATATGTTGCAAAGTCGAAAGAGTGGATCCATGGAGAAAGCATTTCCTACAAGCATGATCAAGATGTGCATGTGTGGTGGATTTGGTGGAGCGGAATGGAGACTCTTTTTATTTGTCTCCCTTTATTTGGCAATATTGGCTATCGTTTTCTCTTAACCTCTTCATGGAGCAAGAGTTCTTTTTTTATATAGCCATAACTTTGAATATCAATCATGGAGATAGAGTCTTTATTTTGTGGATGGATGGTGTGACATGGATGATTACTAACTCACCGTGATGTGCGCAGGCTTCATCATGAATGCAAAAAAATATTTCTCACTAGGGTCACAAAATTTTGACAAGGCTTAATAAAAATAGAAGTAGCATATGTAGAAGGTTTTGCAATGTAGAACAACATATGGCTGTGGTAGGAATTTATATCATTCAAGAACTTGCCATTTTTATCAAATTAATTCTACGGGTATCATGTTTCACAAATTGAGCAAGATCATAGCAGCCCTAACTAACCATATCATATCTCCCAACAACCTAGAAGGATAATGCTTATGCTACCCACTAGTGTGTTTGAGGTGAAATTTAATCATGCCAACAAACCAAAACAAGATAGAGTGCTAGGTTGTAAACTGGGCATATGAAAAAAAAAATACAGAGCAATTATTCATCATCTCAACATAGGAAATCTTATGCATTCATACCACACATGAATTTATTCATTATTATTATTATTAGTTTTTTTAATCATGCATATGAAGGGAAACAAATATTTTTGTTCTGTTTAGTTTCACGCATGTGGTGATTGATAAAAGGAAATTGAGGCGTCCCTTCCCGGAGGATGGAGGTCCCAAAGGTGCTGATAACGCAAACACTTGATAATACAACAATTATCCATTTTGAGTTAAGTTATTACATAAATAGAGTACTGAAGTGTAGCGGAATATCACAATTTAAGATAGTTTGAAAACAGCAGAAGCAAAATAACAAAATTCATGCACAGAGAACCATTACCCTAGCAGCACACAACAATCACTGCGGCGGCAAATCAGACTCCCAGTGGGCAGTCTAACCCTCATGGGCTTGCATGTTCCAAGGCATCACATCTACAGGCAATTCTATATCTTCATTACCTGTAAAACAACAATGACACAAAGCCTGAGTACTAATTACTCAGCAAGACTTACCCGTCAAAAGACCTAGACATGCATTGGCTCTAATAGGATGGCTGTTTAAAAAGACTTGCACTAAGCAACTATTAATTTTACCAAATTTTATTTAGCCAAGTTAATTGGGTAGAGCAGAAATATAACTTTAGTGGAGTAACACAAAATGATGAAACCAATACATGAAGTAAATACAAAATAAGAGCAGCAGTAATAATAATCAACAATAACCAAGTAATCAACTTTCATAGTATCGTGTGAACTATGTGATGACTCAGTGACCAAGCGGTACTGATTACTGCGAGTGACAGCTATGGCAATCGATTTACACCAATTGGGAAAAACCTGAGATACATGACACATATGCGCCAATTAAGATCGTATATGGAAACTTTCGCAATAAAAGAACTTACACCTCAGACCGGGTGTGGTCACATCGAGTGGGCATGTCATTCTG
Source organism: Eleusine indica (assembly GCA_030378355.1). Lineage (NCBI taxonomy): Eukaryota > Viridiplantae > Streptophyta > Magnoliopsida > Poales > Poaceae > Eleusine > Eleusine indica. Next base: position 29,949,655 of record CM059497.1, read on the forward strand.
CCAACAGTACTTTGTGGTATGAACCGCCCACTCCAGCAGCAAAAGGGTCAATAACCAATGCACCTTAACCGTTCCTATTGCAAGTAATTTTAATGCTACATCGGTTTACTAGTGCCCATAAACTAGCATGTATTCGATACTGTTCAATACTTGATCAAGGGGCCAACAACGGACGGATCCTAGGTTCGACAAGGTAGGGCTTGATGTGAACAAGGGTTCCCGATCTTCCGAAAGGTTCTTGGTAAGTTGATTTGGTCGGAGGCGACACACAAATCGATCCGGCTTCAGAACAGCACGTTCTAAACCCCGCAATCGCAGCACGACGTCTCCTCTGGTTATCAACCGTCCAAAAGACGATTGACCTCGCCGAGAAGGCTAATCGCTGCCTGCGAATCAAGAACACAAGCAAGAACAAACGAAGAATGCAACACAATTGCAGATGTATGATTAAACTCTCGAAGTTGGGGTCTCACAAACCGATGAACGGCGAAACTGTTTATGAACAGAATTGATCTAAGCAAAACCTGAACCCTAATGGTGTGGCGGCGGCTGTATATAAAGACCCTAGGGTCGTGCAAGACCCTCTGGACGCGCCCCTAATTGGGCTCAACTAGATACAAAGCCCAAAGGCCAAAAATAGGCGACGCAGCACCGACATAGATTCTGGACTCTGTCTTGTTTTGACGATTCCCGATGACTCCGGATGAATTTTGACATGAGGCCGGCGGCATTGGAAAGGTCTTCTCCTTATCTTTCCGTGCATATGTAGAACGTCCAAATCCGAGTCCGTATGCGTCCTGGGCGACTGTTTTACTACAGACTGGTCCTTGACCCCAAAACAGACTCGAAGTCGGTTTCGATTGGGCCTCCACTTTGGCTTCCAAGCCCTTGCTGGTCCTCCACGTTCCCAACTGCTTCTCCCATCATCTCCTGGTCTTCTCCATGGTTTCTAATCATAAAATAATCATTAGGTAGCAAACCATTCTCAAAAGTAACATATAGCGAAGAACGTAGGAACGAGCTCACCTCTAAATTTAGTCGTCGTGCACGAGCTCTAGTCATTGGACCTTGCAAGTCCAGATTTGGAGGAGTGTTGTGTGTATCCATAGGAGTGATGTCCTCATCAGGGCTACTACAGCCAACACCCATATGTTGTTGCAAACCTACACATGCATTATCCCTGCCCAGTCATTACATCAACGTAAATTTATTTCCATTAAGTTCAAAATTAGTGATCAAGTTCATTCCTTAGTAACATCAATGTAAACTTATTTATTTAGTACCATAAATATTTGTTTCTGGACATGAGTGATTTTTTGTGAATAGAGACATATATAAAGTTTATTTTCACCAAGTTTTAGCTTATGGACATTAGCTATTTAATTACTAGCATTTATATAAGTTAAAGCACTAACTAAATCATAGTGTATGAAATAATGCAAATTTAACTTAATCAAAAATCAGGGTGATGTATTACCATGAAATAACAATGCATGCAGAAGATTAGAATTAATTTGCATTTCTAGAATTTATAAGGATTTAATTTGTGTTTGTACAAGTTAAATTAATTATTAAAAATACTTGGACAGAAGTAGCTTGCTAGCATTTTTCTAAAAAGAGCACATTTTCATAAAACTAACAAAATTTGTTTGAGGTTCATTGGATTTTAGACGAATTTACTATGGATTTTGGAAGTTTTAATCAATTTTCTGCAATTTTTGAGTGCTTATTGGTAGTACACGTCAGCGCCACGTGGGAAGCCAGTAGGCGCCAGCTCAGCTGCCAGACAGCTTCGTCGGAGCGCAGCTAGGCTCACCGCCGGGCGCGTCACGGGAAGGAAGCTCGTCGCAGGAGTGGAAGAATGATGAGCGCGACGAGGCGGAGCAGCTGGCGGGAGCCACGAGGTCAGGTGCTCATCGGAAGGCGGTCGCTGTCGACGAGCGACGGAAGGGAGAACTTTGGCGGTGCCGTGCTTTGGCTTCAAGCCACGAATTGCAGCTCGGTCTTCTCCTAGAGCTTCACGAGATGACAGGGAAGGCCGGGCGAGGTTCATCTTCACCGAGGAGGTTAGGAACTAGGAGCTCGTCGTGGACGCGGCACAGGTTCGACGGCGGAGGAACGACGACGAGGGAAAACTTCAAATGCTGCCACCAGAAGCCATGAAACAAGGTCGGGTTAGGTCAGAAGGTTCGTAGTGAGGTAGAGAAGGTGAGGGAGAAGGATTGGGGTGCAATGGTGTACTGCAGGGCGTGAATTGACCGCGGATGTCGAGGATGTCCGGAGCGGAGGTCATCAGAGTTTTCCTCCAAATTGCCCCAGCTCAGGGTGGCAGAGGCATTGGGGCTGCTCGAGGGAGGAGGGAACGATGGGACGCGTGCACTGGGGGGGTTAGCTTAGCTGAGAAGGACAGTAGTAGCGGTTTCTGGAGCTCGAGCTCGGCACCGGTAATGGTGGAAAGCAGGGGAGACGGAAATTGAGAGCAAGGACGGGTTTTATAGGCCGAAAGAAACCGTCTAGGTGGTCAAACACCGGGGGCATTGAGTGCGCGCATGGTTTAGGACTGCCGCGGCATCGGGGAGCTGTCGGACGCAAGGTGGCCGAGCGGGCGGCAAGGTCATGTCGGCGTTGCGCAGAGAGAAAAGCGACTCATGTTCGCGTCGTGTACCGACGTGCTGCGGCAAAGCGGCGATGGGACATGACCATGAATGGGCGTGCGCGTGGTTTTAAGGCTTGCCTAGGCGATGGGGGCTGTCGGGCACGAAGGGATTGGCGAGCTCCTGCTGTAGACATGGCAGGTGGTCAAAGCGGCAAAAATTGATGGCGCGGTGGCGTGTCACGACTGGGAACAGGAAAACGGGGATGGCGGATGGGATGGGACAATGTTGACGCGCTATAGCAGCTCTGAGTCCTGGGGTTGGGGTGGGCAGGTGGTGGCGTGCGCGCCGGCGTTGCGCCTGAGCCAATGGAGGAAAAAGCAGGGAAGGTTTTGCATTGCGGCCCTGGATCTTTTCTAATTTCACAAATCAGTCCCTCCTTCTGTTTTATCCAGATTAAAATAATACAAGCCTCCAAATGAGATGGGATTTTTTTACGTAGGTCCCTTGTGATATTTTTGGTGCTATAGTGGGACCCAATTCAACAGAGAATATACAATTATTTTATAATTAATATTCCATTGTGAAAGGTTTCTAAGCTTAAATTAATTGTTTGAGGTATTTCCAAACATGGTAAAATTCTTAATAAATTTCTAAAATTCTATTTTATCATTACCAAAATGATTATGTAATTCTTTGGCTCTTGTTTTGTAGAAAAAATTAAATTACTTCACATCTTAGTCTGCAGGGCTTTTATTTGATTTAAAGGAAATTTCAATGTCCAAATGGCTCTATTATTTTATGCTACACTTGAGCTTCAATTTATGCTTAGCATACTAGTTAAATGAAAGTGAGACACCAGGGTGTCACAGTCCTCCCTCCTTAAAGAAATCTCGTCACGAGATTAAGAACAAGGCAAACTAGAGAGGTACGAAAATAAAATTTAGCTGAGAATGACAACCAGAATTCCGGGTAGTGAATACTCAGAAATTCCTTAGATTCCCAAGTGGATTCATCTTCCAAGTGATTACTCTATTGAACTTTGTAAAATTTGAGTGTTCTTTTACGGGTTGTGCGTTCCCTTTCGTTGAGGATTCTTATGGGTTGTTCGGAGTATGTGAGGTCCGGTTGAAGTTGGTCAAAATCTTCCAAAATTTTGTCTCTGGGGGGTTTGAGACACCGTTTCAGTTGGGAGACATGAAAGGTGTTATGAACTCCAGACAAATTAGCAGGTAGCTCCAGCTTGTATGCTATGTTTCCATATCATTCCAGAATTTTGAATGGGCCAATATATCGTTCCAGCTTGTATGCTATGTTTCCATATCGTTCCAGAATTTTGAATGACTCCAAAATGTTGGATGCCTTTCATAGGCGACACTCGGAGATAAATGTAGTCATCTTTATTTAAATAAAGTGGTCTACGTCGCCGGTTTACATATTTTTCTTGACGACCTTTTGCAGCTTTAATATTTCCCTGAATTGTACGAACTTTTTCCTCAGCATCCTTTACAAGGTCAAGACCAAATGTTACTCTTTCTCCAGGTTCGGACCAATTCAGAGGGGTTCTACAACTTCGACCATAGAGTGCTTCAAATAGCGACATTTTTACACTCTCCTTGTAACTGTTGTTATTCGGAAATTTAGCGACATTTTTACACTCTCCTTGTAACTGTTGTTATACGGAAATTCACCATAAGTCTGGTACTCATCCCTGTTACCACTATGTGCTAAGACACATGCTCTAAGCATATCTTCCAGTATTTAGTTCACACGCTCAGTTTATCCATCAATAGTGGGATGGTAAGCAGAACTGTGAATTAAATTTGTACCCAAAGATGCATGCAGCTGTTCCCAGAAACGAGCAACAAATTGCGAGCCTCTATCCGAAATTATAGTCTTAGGTACTCCATGAAGGCATAATTTTCTTGATATATATAGTTCTGCATATTGTCTCATCTTGTATGTATTCGTTGGCCGATAAGAAATGAGCAGACTTTGTGAGTCTATCCACAATGACTCAAATCGAATCATGCTTACGCGAAGTGAGAGGAAGGCCAACAATAAAGTCCATGCTGATGTCTTCCTATTTCCAGACAGGAATGCTTAATGGTTGAAGTAATCCAGCCTATTTTAAATGGTCAGGCTTAACTCTCTGACAAGTATCACATTCTGCAACATACCAAGCAACTTCTCGCTTCATTCTTGTCCACCAAAAATTCTTTTTCAGATCTTGGTACATTTTATTACTACCCGAGTGAATAGAGTATTTGGAGTGATGTGCTTCATCCAAAATTTTCCGTCGAAGTTCAAAGTCTTTTGGTACTACTAAACGGTTATGGAACCATAGAGTACCGTCCGATTCATGGGTGAAATATTTTGCTCTACCATTTTTAATGTTTTGATGGATATAATTCATACCAATATCATTTTGCTGTGCAGCAATGATTTCTTCACGAATGGTGGAATGTATACTAAGGTTGTTGATCACTAGAGCAGGCAAAATGTGAAGATTGGGTTCTGAAATAATTACGTTGTTGCTGATGTCCTGAAATTCCAGCACCAAGTTATTGCAGTGAATTTTTCTGCTTAGCGTGTCGGCAACTACATTGGCCTTGTCTGGATGATAATGAATCTCTAGATTATAATCCTTGATTAATTCCAGCCATCGATGTTGTCTCATATTCAAATCGGTCTGAGTGAAAATGTATTTGAAGCTCTTATGATCCGTGTAGATATGTACCAAATTTCCGAGGAAATAATGCCTCCAAATTTTTAATGCAAGCACAACTGCAGCTAGCTCTAAATCATGAGTTGGATAATGTTCTTCATGCTTCCGTAGTTGTCGAGATGCGTAGGCAATGACGCGATCACATTGCATAAGCTCACATCCAAGTCCTGTCCCGGATGCATCACAATACACGTCAAACGGTTTAGTGATGTCCGGCTGAGCCAACACTGGGGCAGTAGTTAATAATTCTTTCAACTTCTGAAATGCTTCTTCACATTTATCACTCTATTCGAACTTCACATCATTTTTCAATAGCCTTGTGATGGGTTTGGACAACTGGGAAAAATTTGGAATGAACCTATTCCAGCTAATCCGAGGAAACTAAGAACTTGATGGACAGAAGTAGGCGCTTTCCAATCTAGCACATCTTGAACTTTGCCAAGGTCTACAGAGATACCTTCCACTGAAACTATGTGACCGAGAAATGGCACAAGGTCCAACCAAAATTCGCACTTGCTGAATTTCACAAATAACTTGTGGTCTCGTAGATGTTGAAGAACAATACGAAGATATTCAGCATGTTCTTCCTTGGACTTCGAATAGATGAGGATATCATCAATGAATACTACCACAAATTTGTCCAGCTCTGGCATGAATACCGAGTTCATAAGGTACATGAAATGGGAAGGAGCATTTGTTAATCCAAATGACATTACTAGATACTCGAATAATTCGTATCTAGTAGAGAAGGCGGTCTTTGGAATGTCTTCGGCTCTGTTGACTTTTGCTAAGCCATATTAATAAATCATTCCCGGCACGGGGCCAGAAACAGTTCACTAATATGTCCCAGAGTCAAGTAGGTAAAATCCGCAAGCGCACGGAGAATACCGCTGTAGCATTTCACCCGGAAGTATTCAGGGTATCGTATTTGTTTATCCCAAAGGAAGGTTATGATCAAGAAGCGTTACTAACATATAAGATCATGTTAACAATTAGCAAGGATATCTAACCAAGACAGGCGGGTACATAATAATAACCGGGTAGTGTGACACACACAGAAGATTCCTACTAAATAAATAAAGTCTAGTGGAGGAAAGACTAGGCTAAGCTACTCCTACTATACATTCCTATACAGTTGCATAGCCTAAGTAGAATACATACAGACCCACACTCAGGTTCAGCAGTCAATAGTATAGCACTTCAGGCACGGACTTACCCCTGCATCCACAGGCGACTTCCGCCAAGAGCCTACGCACTAGCCTAGCGGGGAGGATTTCAAAGGACGGACAGGGCTGTCACCACCTGCCGCCTACCTCAACGAACCAGTAGACTAACGAATAATTGATGCAAATCAGTCACCCAAGTACCATACTTGCATGACCAAAGAGCACTCTGCCCCTCCGCGATTACTATTAACGAGGCAGAGTTACCGTACGAATACGATCACCAAACCCATGCTATACTTTATCAGCTAAAACTAAGCATAGAGACTATAACATATAAACTAGACTATAGTGACGGTATATAACTAGCATGACAATAGTAGTATAATAAATATAAACTACTATCACACAAGTAGACTATACTATCACATATATGGATCACAAAATCAAACAAGAAACTCATGACCCAAGCACAACTATATAGAAAAGATATATATATTGATAAGAGCAAAGTCTTACAAAAGGGAAAAGATACAAGAGCCATACCAATTCCAAGTGAAGACTTGGGACTAGAGAGCTCTAGACTCAGCCTAACTCCACTAAAACTCCAAGAACTACTATTAGCAAGAGAGAAATGCTTCTTGTGGTGTGTGTTGAGTGTGAAGGCACACCCTCCTATTTATAGCCTCAATAGGTCGGCAAGGGAGCGTAACCGCCACGGAAGGCATCTCAAACCGTCATCAGGAGTCGCGGAGGAGCCAACACGTGGAAGCCCAGGCGGAGAGGGCGCCCGGCTGGGTCGGCCGACCTCGGGGTGGCCCCTCCTGGCCTGTGCTTTCTCCAGGTGGCTGTCCTGTGGGCCCTGACGTTGGTTTGCGCGGTATTGCAGGGAGTTACGTCGGTTAAGTGCTGAAAATGGGCCCTTCAATCCGTGTGACGTCCATGTGGCACTCTCTGATTGGTCGAAAGTGTGTTTTCTTGCCTTTTGAGGTGTTTCCTTCATATTTCCTCCTGCATGCACAAAGTTCTCCAAGTACAAGTGGAACTATATTATTGTGATAAAGCATGCGTGTATGAAATGCCAAATTCTCCTTTATTTGAGTATAGTTGACGGTTAAAAATGGTACTTAACAGCCGTCAACAAACTCCCCCAAGCTTACCCTTTGCTCGTCCCGAAGCAAAGATAAACTTAAGTTGTTGATCAGGAGTTGCTACAATGTCCTACTCCTCAATAATACTATGCACACAACAAAGTACTCTTCCTAGAATTAAATATGTTGGCACCTAACTTACCCATTTACCTCGATCCATGGGGCTTTTACACCTCATTGTCTTGGGCGGTTGAGAGATAGAACAATTGCAGGGCACCAATCACTTGCTCTAGATTCCGCTATGTTATTCCGGAGGTTTTCAAAAGATTTTGAAAAAATAAAAACCAAGTTCCTCAAATGATTCTCTCGGATCACTCAATATGTGTATGATTCCTCACCAAGGCAAAGTGTTGCCTATAATCACCTACTTCTAAATAAGGCTTTATGTGGAGCTCAAGGTAGGGATATATGAGGCACTCATGTTCACATAATATTGCTATGTCAAAAGACCGGATCCAAGAAAAAACATCAATTCAAACAATCTTGATCAAGATGTGCAAGTGTGTGGGAGAACGGAGGAATGGTGGATGGGAAGAAATAACTCCTTTTTGAATTTTCCTTCTCTCTTTTGGAGTTTCTAGGCTATGGCTATCTTTTGCTTGCTCTCTTTTTTTTTTGAGCATTTTTTTTTCTTTTCTTTTTTGCATAGCCATAGTCCTAGTTTGCAATGAATACTTTGAGAGAGGAATTTTGTAATGGATATATGGAGTGTTTCTTTGGATGGATGGATGGATAGTGGCTTTCTTCCGGTGTAGAAGAATAGCTCACGGTGGATATGGTGGATATGGTGGATGCTATCTTCTTGATTTAGAAGGATAGCTCATGGCGGTGGATGTGTGTATATGATCTTGATCAAGAAAGCATGAAAAGAGTTCTACTAGGGTCACAACAATTTTGACTAAGCTCAATGTGAAACAAGCAGCATATGTGTAAAGGTTTTCAAATGTAAACACTACATATGGCTGTGGTGGGAATTTCATCATTGAGGAACTTATCAATTTGTCATTTTGAAAAATAAAACTCCGGAATTCAAGCTTTACGTTGAGCAAGATCATAGCAGCCCTATCTATCATATCATACCTCTCAACAACTTAGAACTAGAGAATGCATATGCTACCCACAAGATTCAAGTTCAAGGCAAGATTTACCAACAAACCTAACTCTTGAGAGAGTACTAAGTTGTAAACTAGCATTAGAGAGGAATAAAGGACAGAGCAACTATTCATCATCTCAACATAGGAAAATTATACACATTCATACCGCGCATGAAAAGGGAAATATTTTTGTTCTTTTTATGTTTTGCAAATTTTTATGGATTTTCAGATTTAGCAAATGCAAGAAATAAAGGGAAGGGGAAAGATACAAGTTACCGTGAGAAGGGGGGTCCTCCCCCAAGCTTGTTCTTGCTCATATCTGCTGGTTCGGGTCGTAGCTTTGGGAGCGGAAGAAGGCATCCCAATTGCTCTGATTCTGAGCCATCATCGCGTTCAGCTGGCGGAATTGGTTGTCGCTGAAATTCTGCCATTGCTGGGTGTCGGTGACATGTTGCGTGAGAGTTTGTTGCATGCTCTCGGTGCGCAAATCAATGTCGTTCACCCTCCTTGTCAACTCGGCCATCCCATAGTTGAGTTCACGGAACCCACGGGATGAGAATGACCGAGTGGCAAAGGATGGCGGTCCGCTTGAACTTGATGACGTCTGCATGGGGTAATTGTACTGAGATTCCCATGCTCCGGCCTGCCATGTTGATGCACCCGCCTCGTCCTGTGGCGGGGGCTGCTCCCATACCGGATCTCCGGTCGGAGTGTGAAACTCCGGTGTAGGCTCCATATGCCTACGGGAACGTGTCGGTCGCCCTGAAACACTATGCCTGCGAACTTCTCCCACTGGCTCAAGTGGGAGGGTTAGTGCCCGACAGTGATACAAACGAAGACCCGGGTTAGGTAACGGGAATTCATTTGTATACCCGGGAAAGTGATAGATCAAGGTATTATTTGGACCATGTTTCAAAGTATGTCCTTGCACAAAATAGTCCTTGCCTAGAAATTCTCTATCTACCGTCAAATATTCAACATGAACATTCTCAAGCAGACCACACTTCTGCGCAATGCGAGTAACTAAAGAGGTGCACTCAATTGGTCCTGTCAACTTTATATTGTCTAACCATTGATCAATCATGCATTCCGCGGGTGACACCATAATTTTCTTAACCATGGCATAAAGTATTTTCAATTCATCTTGCCGGACAACCCTAATGTCACCTCGAGGAAACAAGGTCATAGCCAACCACACATGCATAAATCTAAGTGTAGGATTATGGATGGCACTTGTTCTAGGCTTGGGACCCCACTCGTTTCCGGAAATCTTTTTCCAAAAACTTTCTTTATGGAACCCCTTTAGCGCTTTATCTAAGTCTAGCCTACATTTAGGATTTAGACCTAGCCTAGCATGAAGATCACCCCATGTGACCAAGCGCTCTTGCCCAAACAAGCGAAAAGAAATGCCTTCATCATACTTTCTAAGGGTGCATAAAAACTGCATAGTAAGCAAACGAGAACCCGGCTCATCTACTTCTACGAAATTTAGCCAACCCATAGTGCGAAAAATAGAGGCAAATTCTTCTCTCATACCTATTTTCTCGAGGAAGTCCGGATCGAAGCGTCGGGTGTGGGCGAATGGCCGCTCTCTCATGAGCGCGATGGCTTGGCCCTCGCGGTCGTCCTTGATGTCGAGATGCTCCTCGGTGATGAGCAAGGCCGGCCTTTCCTCCGGAATTTCAGCTTCGGGGTCACCATGCCCCGGACTTGGTGTGAGCTCGACGGAGGATGCTTGACTCGTGCTTGCACGAGTGCTTTTTCTCCGCTTGATTCCGGCGACTTGCTTCATTCGTTTGAACATGGCTGCACACAAGAACAAACACAAGACAAGAACAAAAACAAGATCGAACAAGTGTTCGGGTGAGCGTTAGTGAAAGCGACAAACCCGAGCTTCTCCGAAATTGGTTTTCTTCTTACAATAACTTGCAAATGCACTAAAACAGAGGGGAAATATTTTTTTTTTTGGGTTTTTGGGGCTGTAGTAAAGTTGAAGAACACGAAATTTTTGGGAGAGCAACAAGTGAGCAAAGGAGGGGAGTGAAAGATGAGCTTGGAATGGTGAAGCTCCCCCTCCTGGGCGGTTTTTATAGCCAAGGAAGCAAGATGGCCGTTAGAAAGAGACAGAGCAACGGCCATATAGCCGTTGGGAGAAAGGAGCACAGGAAAAGGTGGGGCCAGGGGGTCGGCCGACCTCACCAGGTGGGCCTCCTGGCAGCCCCCTTTTTCCTATGTGTTCCCCAACGGCTAGGGGATTTGTCCCCTGCTGCCTTTTTGCTCAAAAAGCTCGACAAAAAAAATCTTTTCAAAATGGAAAGCCCAAAAACCTATTTTCTAAATTTTCAAAAATGCAAATGAGTTTTGAAAAATTCCAAGGTGGCTGGAAAAATTCAAAAATGCAGAAATGCGGTGGTCGGAAAAAATCAAAATGTGGTGGAAAGCAAATATGCAATTAAAAGAGCAAATATGGATAACTACCGGTTTAACCTCCCGGCGAGGACTCACCTTTTAAAGTCCGACGAGCGGGACTTTTCTCCGGCGTTCATCTCGATGAAGCGTTGTCCGGTCCCGGAGATGAAGACACGGATGATGCTTCTTGTTTCGTTCGCCACACCTTCTTGGTCTTTGTTGCGGTCGGTGGCTTCTCGGGCTTCGGAGGCTGCGGTTTTGCAGGCTTCTCAGCCTGTTTCTTTGCAGACCTCGGAGGTTGCTGCCTTGGGGACTTCGGAGGCTGTTGCTTAATGTGTGACCTTTGCCTCCTTGCCTTCATCAGTTGTCGCTGTGCGACCTTTTCCTTCTCAAGGAAGTTCTTCATGAATGTGATGAGGCTGTCCTTCTTTTTGAACGTGTTGCAAATCTCCAGGAATTGCTGGAGATGAGCACTAGCGTCCTCATTGGCTTTCCCACAGAATGGGCTAGCCTGCACCATGGTGATGAGACCGGTCTTGATCTCGAAGTTCGCATCTCCCACATTGCCAGCTGGTCCCGTAGGGATGTTGGCAGCGGAGGGAGCGGAGAACTCGCGGAGGGTCTTGTCGGCCATTTGCTCAGAGCTTGATGGTGCGGGAATGACAGGTTCGATTGGCCGAGTCTCCTTACGAGGAGGGGTGAGCCTAGCTCGTGTCCTTCTCAGGAGTGACTCAGGATCTTCAGTGAAGTTTGTCGGCAAGTCGAAACCAGTCATACACTACCCTGTTTTCATACAAAATGCAGAAAACAAAGCAAGGTTAACCTGCTTAGGAGATAGCCTTAATAATTGCAACACTACTATATACATTAGTAATTTTTCTTGATCATACGCCTTCCCCGGCAACGGCGCCAGAAATGCTTGTTGACTTTTGCTAAGCCATATTAATAAATCATTCCCGGCACGGGGCCAGAAACAGTTCACTAATATGTCCCAGAGTCAAGTAGGTAAAATCCGCAAGCGCACGGAGAATACCGCTGTAGCATTTCACCCGGAAGTATTCAGGGTATCGTATTTGTTTATCCCAAAGGAAGGTTATGATCAAGAAGCGTTACTAACATATAAGATCATGTTAACAATTAGCAAGGATATCTAACCAAGACAGGCGGGTACATAATAATAACCGGGTAGTGTGACACACACAGAAGATTCCTACTAAATAAATAAAGTCTAGTGGAGGAAAGACTAGGCTAAGCTACTCCTACTATACATTCCTATACAGTTGCATAGCCTAAGTAGAATACATACAGACCCACACTCAGGTTCAGCAGTCAATAGTATAGCACTTCAGGCACGGACTTACCCCTGCATCCACAGGCGACTTCCGCCAAGAGCCTACGCACTAGCCTAGCGGGGAGGATTTCAAAGGACGGACAGGACTGTCACCACCTGCCGCCTACCTCAACGAACCAGTAGACTAACGAATAATTGATGCAAATCAGTCACCCAAGTACCATACTTGCATGACCAAAGAGCACTCTGCCCCTCCGCGATTACTATTAACGAGGCAGAGTTACCGTACGAATACGATCACCAAACCCATGCTATACTTTATCAGCTAAAACTAAGCATAGAGACTATAACATATAAACTAGACTATAGTGACGGTATATAACTAGCATGACAATAGTAGTATAATAAATATAAACTACTATCACACAAGTAGACTATACTATCACATATATGGATCACAAAATCAAACAAGAAACTCATGACCCAAGCACAACTATATAGAAAAGATATATATATTGATAAGAGCAAAGTCTTACAAAAGGGAAAAGATACAAGAGCCATACCAATTCCAAGTGAAGACTTGGGACTAGAGAGCTCTAGACTCAGCCTAACTCCACTAAAACTCCAAGAACTACTATTAGCAAGAGAGAAATGCTTCTTGTGGTGTGTGTTGAATGTGAAGGCACACCCTCCTATTTATAGCCTCAATAGGTCGGCAAGGGAGCGTAACCGCCACGGAAGGCATCTCAAACCGTCATCAGGAGTCGCGGAGGAGCCAACACGTGGAAGCCCAGGCGGAGAGGGCGCCCGGCTGGGTCGGCCGACCTGACCAGGTCGGCCGACCTGGGGGTGGCCCCTCCTGGCCTGTGCTTTCTCCAGGTGGCTGTCCTGTGGGCCCTGACGTTGGTTTGCGCGGTATTGCAGGGAGTTACGTCGGTTAAGTGCTGAAAATGGGCCCTTCAATCCGTGTGACGTCCATGTGGCACTCTCTGATTGGTCGAAAGTGTGTTTTCTTGCCTTTTGAGGTGTTTCCTTCACATTTCCTCCTGCATGCACAAAGTTCTCCAAGTACAAGTGGAACTATATTATTGTGATAAAGCATGCGTGTATGAAATGCCAAATTCTCCTTTATTTGAGTATAGTTGACGGTTAAAAATGGTACTTAACAGCCGTCAACAGGCTCTAATCTTTATTTGATGGTAGCCCGAGCGAAGGTCAATTTTTGAAAAGACCTTAGAACCAACCAATTGATCAAAAAGAATATCAATTTGGGGCAGCGGGTATTTATTTTTGATTGTAACTTCATTTAGTGGTCGATAATCAACGACAAGGCACAGAGATTTGTCCTTCTTCTTTACAAAAATAGCGGGATAGCCCCAAGGTGAAGTGCTTTGGTGAATGAATCCTTTTTCCAACAGCTCATTCAATTGCTTTTTCAGTTCAGCCAGCTCATTCGGGCCTATTTTATACGGACGATGTGATATTGGAGAATTCCTGGCTGTAGGTCTATCTTAAATTCCACATAATGGTCAGGTGAGAGGCCAGAGATATCTTTAGGAAACACGTCCAGATACTCACAAATGACAGGAATAGTTTTGAGTGATTGTCCTTCCAAGTGATAGACATCCAGATTTTTTGATGAAGCAGTATTTAGAAAAAAAAGGGTGTCCTGGCCATGCAAGGGAGAGTTTAAGTGAACGATACGGGGCTCGCTGTCTAACATGGCTCTATGAGTTTTCATCCAGATCACGCCTATGATTAGGTCGATTTCCTGATTTTTGAGCATGATGAAATCGGTGGGGTAAATCTTTTGATTTTTTTTCTAGTGGAGCTTTACATAATACTTCGTTAGCAAGAATTTGTCCAGCAGGAGAGCGGACGGTGTAGCATTTGTTTATGGTGGTGGTGTGAAGATTATGTTTTTGCACACAAGCTTAGCTAATGAAATTATGCGTAGCACCAGAATCAAAAAGTGCAAGGACAGGTTGGCGATAGAGTGAGAGGGTACCGGTTAGCACGGGTTCGCCCTGAGGGATGTCTTCTGCATTGGTGTAATTGACTTGAGCACCACCAGGCGGTGCATTCTTAGACTTGTCCTCATTCTGACACTTATTGTTGTTGTTGTTGTTGCGCCTAGGTGCAGTACAGGTTTTAGCAAAGTGGCCAGTGTGACCACATTTGTAGCACGGATGGTTGCCTCCACGATCAGCAGGCTGTGGGGCGCGAGCATTCTGATTTCCTTGCTGCTGATATGGTGCACGGTACTGATTGTTTTCCTGCTGGTACGATACACAGGGTGGGAAGTTTTGCAGCTGCGGTGGCCTCGAGTAATTCTGAGCATACTGGCGCTGAAATTGTTGTTGCGGGATGCCCGAAAACGCTGTCTAGAGGGTGAAGTATAAATTAGACGATGCTTAGCTTATGGAGCAGCAGAGGCACTAGCAGGGGCCTTCCTTTTATGATCTTCTTCTTCAACTTGGCGCATAGCACCTTCCTGGATAATAGAAGCATTGACCAGATCATTGTCCGTGCCAGTTGTCTGCCAAGTCAGACATTCCTTCAATGTGGCATTTAGCTCACACTAGAATGCATACCTCTTCTTATCTTCAGTATTAACGTAATCAGTAGCATATTGAGCAAGATGATTGAAAGCTTCAGAATACTGGAGGACATTCCTCCCTCCTTGTTTCAAATCCATAAACTCCTGAAACTTCCTCTGAATGAGGCCAGCCGGAATGAAATGAGCACGAAATGCAGTCTTGAACTCATTCCACTCCACATGATGAATAGCTCGAAGAGACGCTTCATAATTTGCCCACCAGGCACCGGCAGGGCCCTTTAGTTGTTGGGCAGCGAATAGCACCTTCTAGTGCTCAGTGCAGTCTAGCAGACCGAACTTGGACTCCATCTAACGTAGCCAATGATCAGCTTCCAGAGGCTCTCTGGCACGCTCGAATGTCAGCAGATGGGTACCTAGAGAGTCTGAGTACGTGCATTGACGAGGCTGGTTGTTGTTGTTGCGGTTGCCTCCATGTCCATCCAAGCAGGACGTATTCTCCACTAGTTGGCGGAGCAATTCAGAATCATTTTGTTGACGGTTGATCACAGCAGTGAGTATTTCCACCAGTGAGGGCTGTGGAGCACCTCCCTGATGCGAGCTCTCAGGCTCCTCCTGGTTCCGAGTACGCACCATGCTGCAATTTATATGGTTGCACATTAGTCGTTTCTTAAAAATAATCCATAAAAGACATATGTGCAAGAATATAAATCTGCAAGAGGGCACAAATAAATATTTTAGAAATGACAACCATTCTCATCAGTTCAAGACTGATTACATGATTGTTAAAAAGGCAACATCACACTAACTCCTACATAAATGTGCCAACGCCTAGCTACGGTATTGCGGACACGCTATGCAAGACACACGATCCTACATCCAAACTCGAGATACATATATTACATGAACACAACACATGGTGTAGCGACTCATCTACTCCTGGTCTAACTCTTCCATCTCTTCTAATTCTTCCAGTTCCATAGGCTCTTCCGGTTCTTAAGAATCCATCATCTCTGCATCATTATTACTTTTGGGGGGATCACTTCGCAAGCCACCCCTCGAGGGTCTATCAAAGTCGGGCTGTGAATAAAAGTCAAAGTTAACCATTGTTACCCCTTTTTTATTAACCATAAGTTCGAGGTACAGGTGTTCATCAGAGGTCTCGGAAAAACCAAGACCCTTCGAGCGGTACCTCCACGCCCACAAAGGATGAAGCCATCATCCTTCAAAGGATAGGACACCGGGCAAGATCAAGAACCGGCATGGCGTAAAGAGGACAACACGTGGCGCCAACACATGCTGTGGCGTACGGGACAAGGAAGGGTACCAGAAGAGCTCAAATGACCGATTTGTCTTTTATGACCATTTTGTATAGAATATTCGGAGAATATAGTAGGTAATTAGGGACAAAATGGTCATTTGCATATGACCTAAGTTCGGGCCTATAAATAGAACACCCCTACTTACTTATAACGGGATGAATCTTTTTGGGAATATATGAGAAGAGCCCATTGTTCCGTTTCGTACCCTTCGCGATTCCTTTTTATGTTTACTCGTTCTGTTAGTGGCACTGAAGCTCGCGCTTTGTGACACCAACAGTGGCGCCCACTGTGTTGTGAGCTCATACATAAGCTCAGAATGAATCAACTCCACAGACCGCTGTCTTCGAGGGGCACTCCGCCCCCCCCCCCCCCCCCGAAGCAGTGCTCTGGGAGACCCCCAACTAACAGACGATCAATCTACATCGCAAGTAACAAAAGAGAATACCCCCGAAGTGCAACCATCGCTTCAAGCAGAAGTGGTGGATGGTCTAAAAGACCTAGTACAACGTCCTCAACAACCGTCAAGCTCAAACCCTCCAGGAAGCAACACCCCAACCTCGATGACAGCAGCACAAGAGATGGAACTGTTAGCCCAAAGAGCTGAACACCTCGAGCAACTCAAGCAACAGCTGATGCAAGAGCAAGAGCTAAGAAGCAAAGCGCAGTCAGAGAGAGAGAAAGCCTTACAAGAGAAAGAGTAAATAGCCTAGCTCAGACTCAAGAATCTGCAACTGGCAAAAGAAGTCGAAGAACTCCAGAGAAGCATTGGCAGAGCAAGCCGCCAAGAATCAAACCCAACGCCTGAAGCTCACCCATACCTCGAGCAAGAAGTACCGCTCACGCCAAGCCATCAGCCGATAGCCGCAGAAGTGCTGCCAATTCGAAGAGCAAGCACAACGGGCATAATCGACAAAGACTCACCTCTCTCCGAAGGGTTGCAAAGAGCTCCATACCCACCGCAGTTCAGAATGATACCGCTAGCCAAATTCAGGGGAAATTCTGACCCAAGGCAGTTCCTCATGAGCTACAAAGCAGCAATCATATCAGTAGGAGGAGACGAGGTAACCTTGGCAAAGACATTCGTTTGCACCCTCAAAGAGTCCGCCCTCAACTGGTATTTCAACCTGCACCTCGGGTCTCTATACAGCTGGGAAAACATCAGGGATAAGGTGGTCGCAAGCTTTCAAGGGTTCCGCACCATTATGGAACCATCGCATGAGCTGTTGAATATCGCCCAGCAAGAAAATAAGCAATTACATGAGTACTACAGAAGATTCCTCACGCTTCGAGCCCAGGCCCCAAACATCACGGATGAGGCGGCAATAAGTTCTGTACTCAGAGGCATGCGAGTATGCCAGATGTCCTCAAACTGCACGCGGATACCCCCACGCACCATGCAAGTGTTATGCACAAAGTTCAAAGAATACAGTAGATCGGATGTGGATTACAAGAGACGCAAGCAAAGTCAAAGTAAGAGCCGCAACCAGTCATATAGTGAAGGTGGCTATCAAGAAAGGCAGTACCAAAAAACTAAGCAATCCACAGAACCCTTGCCTTCGTTCATCGGTCACATTGAGGGAGAGAAAGAAGACACCATGGGTAGAGATAACCAGAGTAATGATTTTAGAGGAAGCAGACAACGAGGGCATGGCAAAGGCCGAGGCTCTCAAGTCCAGACTTAACCGGCCAGAAAGCCGTATTTTTTCTACTACGGAGAGGACAAGGGGCATAAAACTTCCACTTGCATCAAAGCAAAAGAAATCCAAGAAAGGATCAAAGCAGAAAAGATGGCTTCCTCCTTACCCAAAGCCATCAATTATACATCACCCAACCCATGGCCCTAGCAACCATATCCACAGCCCGCTCAGCCCAATTACCACTACCCAAGCACCCACCATCATCAACTTTACGCACCATCCCCATATTTTCATCCAACTCACCCCACACAACCGCCCAGCCAATACGCCCAACCCAGACAACAAATCCAGCAACCATCACCCAGCCAAGACCACCAAAGGCAAAAGCAAGAGCCTTAACACCTACCACAGCCCAAACCAGAGCCCACCCAAACCAAGCCGCAACCTTCCCAGTACAAGGTTACATTGGAATGGTATGCGGAGGGTCATCTTCAGACTTTGAAAACAAAAGAAGAAGAAGAGATCACTTTTGAATGGTAAACAGCGTTTTCACTGAAGGACATGTTATCAAGTCAAAGTGGTCTCATATTCCCATCACATTCATCGAGTCAGATCTCAACCTCAAAGCTTTTTCGCATGTTGATGCATTTGTAATCGAAGCCCACATCCACACCTGGATGGTCAGTAAAGTTCTCGTAGACAATGGCAGCCAGGCAGACATACTGTTCATAAACACCTTCGAGCAAATGGGCCTCAGCAAGAGTTCCCTGCAGCCATCAAATATACCACTCATAGGCTTCGGCGGAAAAAGAATCACTCCCAGTATCGTTGGGCAACACCCAAAACCGTCAAACAGAATATGTAACATTCGATGTGGTGGATCTTTGCCACCCATTTAATGTCATATTTGGCCGGGGCACAATTAACACCTTCAAAGCCGTTATCCACAGTGCATATCTATGCATGAAGATTACAGCGGCCGGAGGGGTTATCATAGTCAAAGGAGACAAGCAGATGGCAAGAGACATAGAAAAAGGTTATGCACCGGGGGAAAGAAACTACAACAACATATAGGTCTTCAGCCAAGAGCAGCTAAAGGATGAAGAGAGATCCTGAAAAGCTCGTGAGCAGCATAAAGCGAACGCAAGAGAAGAGACACGATGCCTCGATAGAGAAAAGGTTGCAGTTCAGCCAGACGAAGAAACCAAAAAGGTACTCCTCGATGAACAAGTCCTTGGCCAGTTCGTCATAGTAGGCTCTGGTTTAGAACCCGAAGAAGAGAAAGAACTGCTAGCATTTCTGAGTAAGAACATGGATGTATTCACCTGGTCTTCAGCAGACCTCGAAGGTGTGGACAGAAGCATCATAGAGCACAAGCTAGAGGTTGACATAAAGATTAAGCCAAAGAATTAGAGGCTTCGAAAGATGTCCGATGAAAAAATAGAAGCCATCACAGCGGAAGTTCAACGACTCCTCGATGGTTCTGTTATCCGCGAAGTCAAATACCCGTCTTGGCTAGCGAACTGTGTAATGGTAAGAAAAAATAATAGGAAGTGAAAAATGTGTATAGATTTCACATATCTCAACAAAGCTTGCCCCAAAGACGACTTCCCGTTGCCTCGAATTGACAAAATTGTGGATTCAGCAGCTGGGAGCAAGCTGCTGTCATTGCTTGATTGTTTCTCTGGCTATCATCAGATATGGCTAAGGAGGGAGGATGAGGAAAAAACAAGTTTCATCACACCCTTTGGTACTTATTGTATCGTAAGAATGCCCGAGGGGTTGAAAAATGCTGGCCCCACATTTTGCTGCATGACTCAGAAAGCCTTCGAGTCACAGTTCGAAAAAAGCGTACACGCTTATGTGGACGATATCATAGTAGCAAGCAAAGTAAAGGGCAGCCACATCTCAGATCTCGCAGAAACATTCGCAAACCTTCGAGCAGCAAGGTTAAAACTTAATCCAGAGCAGTGCATTTTGGGCATCCGAAAAGCAAGAGTACTCGGTTGTCTGGTGTCAGCCAAGGGCATCGAAGCCAACCCGGACAAAATCAAAGCAATCATCCAAATGCAAGAGCCCCAGTACCGCACGGATGTGCAGAAACTCATAGGCAGAATGCCGACACTAAACCGGTTCATATCCAGATCTGCCGAGCGAAGCTTGCTCTTCTTCCAAACACTCCGAGGGGCTCAACCCTTTGAATGGGGTCCAGAACAGCAAAAAGCCTTCACAGATCTAAAAAATTACCTCGAGAAGCAATCAAAGCTAACCAACCCAGAGTCCGGGGCTGTGCTACTGTTATATGTTGCTGCGTCCCATTCGGTAGTCAGTGCAGTCCTTGTACAGGAAAAGAAAATAGTCAAAACGGTTAAAGGGGAACCGAAGGAACTCTTGGTGCAACTACCGGTATACTATGTCAGCGAGGCATTGTCTGCCTCCAAGAGGCTCTATTCTGAGATGGAAAAAATCGCATACACGGTAGTCATGGCTTCCAGAAAGCTGCGGCATTATTTTGAGGCTCATCACATCAAAGTGCTCACTAGCCAACCACTTAATGAAATATTTGGCAACCGAGAAGCTTCGGGAACAATCGGTAAATGGGCCATGGAACTCTCAGAGCATGTAGTAGACTTCGAGAAACGCAATGCCATCAAGTCTCAGGTACTCGCTGACTTCAGAGCAGATTGGATGGCTCGATAGCACATAAAAAACCAAACATGGTATGAACCAGAGTGGACAGCGCATTGTGATGGAGCCTGGGGACTGGTCGGGGCAGGTATAGCAGCAGTAGTCACTTCGCCCACAGGTGTGATAATGAAATACGCTGCAAGGCTCGAGTTTAGTAAAGAAATGGACAAGTGCACCAATAACATAGCAGAGTATGAGGCAGTATTGCTGGGGCTCAAGAAGCTGAGGGCACTCAGAGTCCAGAGGTGCAAAGTTAGAATGGATTCCAAGATCGTTGCCAGCCAATACGATAAAGAATTCACAACCAGGGATCCACTGCTTGAGAAATACCACAACACCATCCGAAGCATGGAAAAGTGTTTCAAAGGCTTTGATATACAAAACATCGAGGGGCTACTGTTGGGTGGATCACTTCGCAAGCAACTCCTTGAGGGTCTATCAAAGTCGGGCTGTGAATAAAAGTCAAAGCTAACCATTGTTACCCCTTTTTTATTAACCATAACTTTGAGGTACATGTGTTCATAGGAGGCCTTGGAAAAACCAAGACACTTCGAGTGGTACCTCCACACCCACGAAGGATGAAGCCATGTTTACTCTTGGAAAAACCAAGACTCCTTTTCATGTTTACTCTTTCTGTTAGTGGCACTGAAGCTCGCGCTTTGTGACACCAAAAATTACCAACAGGTGCCATCTCTACATCCTCTTGTTCTCCATACTCCATGGTGATCTCAAACCAATTCCCTTCAATAGGAAAATAGGAAGCTTTGAATGCATCCAAGTCATCTTGAGCCTCGATCATATCATGCTCAAAACTCTCTGCATCCAACAAGGCTTGATCACGCTCATCTATAATCGCGTCCATCTCTTCATTCTTTGCTTGGATTTGTTGGTTTAGTTCTAAAATTTCCACATCCTTAGCCTGCCTTTCCGCTTCTAAAAGCCAAAGTGCAGCATGATACAAGTCCATCTGCTGGCACAAGTTTGTGCACAAAGCGAATGTGGAGAGGCCATAATACTCTATTATGGGCGGCATAGGATTGTGGTGGCGGCGGTTTGGATCAAAGATGAAGTCAACACGCTGATTCCATTCAAAATCATTCACATCATTGATGGGCAACAAGGCAACGGGTGTTCTAGCAACATCAAGCTTGCGATCTTCGCAAAACCGAGTGAGTGCCTTGAAAGCAGCAACACCCCAAGTGGCAAGCAAATCTGTCCCAGTGACGCTAATGGTCCAGGACTCCCATGCTGGAGTAACCGAACAGTTGGTGGGAACCGCCACATGGATGACACAAGAGGTGACTCCATGCTCCTGAAATGCCTTGCCAACATAAGTGGGAGGGATGTCATAACCAAAGCCACGGAGAACTCTTCAAAACAGATGAGTCATCCCGGTGAACTCCAGGCCGTCGGTGATCTCCCAACCTGGTGGGGTTTGTTCATTGTTTGCAGCCATCTATAGGGAAAGTTTTTGATTGTCAAACCTTCCTTACAGTAAAAATGCATTTCAGATAAAGCTCTATGAAATACAGATAAAAAATTTTAGTTTCATATTTTCCAGCTTCAAGGGGAAATAATACGGAAACGGGTTTTTTATAACAGATCCTGTCTTGATTGTGCAGCAGTCAGAAAAATGAGTATTTCTACCAGAAAATGAAACCTTCTGAACTGGTGCTTGGCACCATGTTACAGTATACTTTCATAGCTTTCCAGATTATATTTATACTCCCAAACGTTCCAAGTAAAACTGGACTTATGAATTTTACAAGTTCAGGTTGGCAGATTCTGTTCCTGGATGACAGGGGCTCACTGTTTCAACTCTACTGGTCAGGGTGAAAATTTACCAACCTCTTGGATATGAAAATAGACTTCTAAGGCTTTCCATATTGGGCTTAAACACTTCAACATTCGAAGTACAACTCTAGTTATGAAATTTCTAAGTTCAGGGTTATGCTGAAAACAGTGGGTTGACAGATTGTGTTTGCTCTCTACTCTGAAGTTGTTCCTGTTATGATAGAAATTTGATTTTAACATTGGGTGATAAATCATATTCAGATCTTTCTAACAAGTATTTATATGACTTATTCGGTTGAGTAAATTAATAACTATGAATTTTTGAAGTTGGCAACTAAAAATAGAACAAACTGTTGTTGACTTAGCAATTGGACTTGTAAATTCAAAATTTTGGAAATTAACAAATTTCAATTTTTATATCCAAAGATTGGTGAGCAAGATGAGAACAAAATTTTAGTTGAGTTATACAAGGATGCATGATGCAAAATTTTCAATTTATTAACCTATCGTTTCTCACAACACAACACGTATTTTGCCGGTATTTAGCAGCACGAAAGTTTGGTGATGACCCGCTCTCATCACATAAGTCAATCTAAGTGTTGTACTAACGGCGTTAGTGTACCTATAGAAAACTCAATGCAGAAACAATACATCAAATTTAAAAGAAACTACAAAAATAAGCATAATCCTACTTGGCAACGGTTCATGAAACAAAACGCCTTGCGAAGCCACGGTCCTCGCAAGCGGACCCATGCTCATATAGCTACCAAGATGATCATCACTAGGAAAAGTTGGCACGGTTTATAGAAGAAACCATCTCGCGAAACCATAGCCCTCGCGAGCGAACTCCACGCTCCAATACTTGTTCACGGAGCCAAAAATAAAATATGTTGGCGACGATTCATTGAAGGAATCGTCCCGCAAAGCCACAGTCCTTGCGAGCGAACTTTAAATGTTAAATGGAAAGCCAAATAATAAACCAACTCAAGCATAACCTGTTAGCTTGTCACCAACCCTATCATCTAATAGGGGCAATACTAACGCATCCTTACTCATAAATGTCATAGTTTTTGAAAATACGTTTTAATTGTTGTATTATCATGGACCACGGCTTTGATACCAGCTGAGGCGTCCCTTCCTGGAGGATCAAGGTCCCAAAGGTGCTGATAACGCAAACACTTGATAATACAACAGTTGTCCATTTTAAGTTAAGTTATTACATAAATAGAGTACTAAAGTGCAGCGGAATATTACAATTTAAGATAGTTCAAAAACAGCGGAAGAAAAATAACAAAAGTTCTACGAGCTCTCAACAATATAGCTGTAGTAATGATTCATGTCCAGAGAACCATTACCCTAGCAGAACACAATAATCACTGCAGTGGCAAATCAGACTCCCAGTGGGCAGTCCAACCCTCAGGGACTTGCATATCCCAAGGCATCACATCTACATGTAATTCTATATCTTCATTACCTGTAAAACAACAATGGCATAAAGCCTGAGTACTAATTACTCAGCAAGACTTGCCCGTCAAAAGACATAGACATACATTGGCTCTAATAGGATGGCTGTTTCAAAAGACTTACACTAAGCAACCTATTAGTTTTACCAAATTTTATTTAGCCAAGTTAATTGGGTAGAGCAGAAATATAACTTTAGTGGAGTAACACAAAATGATGAAATCAATACATAAAGTAAATACAAAATAAGAGTAGCAGTAATAATAATCAACAATAACCAAGTAATCAACTTTCATAGTATCGTGTGAACTACGTGATGACTCAGTGAACAAGCGGTACTCATTACTGCTAGTGACAGCAATTGCAATCAATTTACATCAGCTAGGAAAAACCCGAGATACACGACACATACGCACCAATTAAGGTCGTATATGGCAACCTTTCTCAATGGTGTGGTGACATCGAGTGGGCATGCCATTCTGCCAATAGTACTTCATGGTATGAACTGCCCACTCCAGCAGCAGAAGGGTCAATAACCAATGCACCTTAGCCATTCCTATTGCAAGTAATTTTAATGCTACATCGGTTTACTAGTGCCCATAAACTAGCATGTATTCGGTACTGTTCAATACTTGATCAGTTCCAATATGCAATGAAAAATCCAATTATGCAAATTGAAATCAAAAAGTTTTGAAAAGGGAAATATGGAAAAATACCGTTTAACCTGCCGATGAGGATTCACCAATTTTGAGTCCGGTGGACGGTACTTTCTCTCCTTCGTCGTTTAGCTTGCTATCAACGCATCCTTGTCCGGAGATGGGGACGTGGATGTCTTCTTTGGCCGCCTCACCTTTTTCACCTTCTTGGGCATTGTGGATGAAGGATTCTCTAGTGCCAAGAAGTTTATCATGAAGTACACTAGGCTGTCTCTTTTTGTCCTCACTTCTACTTCCTTGATGTTTTACGGGTTTGGCCCAAATTTAACTCTGACCATGGAGCATTGTTCCACTCTTGGTCGGAAGTCAAATTTCTCCTCCTTGCCATTAAGGTTGAGGCGGATTACTCCGGCCCGGATATCAATTTGTACATCTACGGTGCTTAAGAATGGCTGCCCCAGGATGTGCGGTGTTTTCTTATAAACATCCATATCTAGCACCACAAAATCCATCGGGACAAAACACCCATGGATCTTCACCGGGATATCTTGTGCAATCCCTACAGGGTACCGCATTGATGAGTCTGCTAGCTATAGCTGCATAGGAGTGGGGGCTAAGTCTGTGAAGTTTAGCTTGTCGAAGACGGCCCTTGGCATGGCACTGACACTGGCTCCAAGGATGCACAATGCTTGCTCGAATAATTCTGTCCCAATTGAACATGAGTCATCGGGCTCCCTGGATCACCTTAGATTACTGGGATGATGTTCAACTTATCCTCTTCATCATTTGTTGCATGGTTAGTATTTAGCGGGTTGCGAGTAGGATTACCCACAAGCATCACCATGTTCACATTTTCTACGGTAGATTCGGGTTGCCCTAGAATTTTCCCACAGTCCAAAGCAGGCAAAGCAACTATTGACAGTCATTAAGGACCAATTCGGACCGTCAATATGGCCACAAATAAGGGAAGAATTAGCATTTCATACACACATGTTAGCTAGGAATAATAAGATTCCACTTGGCCTTGGAGATTTATGTGCATGCACAGAATATATATAAAAGGAGTTCAGAAATGGAGCAAGCTCCGTGAAATAACATTCCAACCAATAGGAGAGCGCCAACTGGACTCC
The DNA here is from genome assembly GCA_030378355.1 of Eleusine indica. NCBI lineage: Eukaryota > Viridiplantae > Streptophyta > Magnoliopsida > Poales > Poaceae > Eleusine > Eleusine indica. The sequence goes on from CM059497.1 coordinate 29,975,330, forward strand.
CTAGGGACCAATGCCATAAATGTTTGTTGACGTTTGCTAAGTCACACCAAATAAATCACCTCTGACAGTGATGTCAGAAATAATCTATTTAGGTACCTTAGTGTCAATTAGGTAATATCCGCAAGCGCACGGATAATACCGTTGTAGCATTTCACCATTAGAGCAATCCAGTGGTTGTCATTAATAGTTATCCTAAGCCAAGTGGAGAAAGAACAAAGAAAAGAGCTAAGTTCCTATTATGCTTCTATACAGTTGCATAGCATTCATCTACACGTACACATACATGACTAAGTCCAACACATGTACTCAAGCAATTTAGGTACGAGCTTACCCCTCGTCTACCAGGCGACTCTTGCTTATAACTCAACTACGTATTTGAATAGGGTGGATTACTAAGGGTGGATAGGGCTATCACCACCTACCGTCTACCTCGACGACTATAGAATACAAAGCAATCAAAGGTAACCTCTAACCTAGACACCACGTCTACACTATCAATTACTACTTTAGCCTCACGCAAGAACATCCTTCTTTATCCAGAGTCATATAGCTAAAGCATTCACTGATATAGCAAACGATGATCTATGCTTGGAAATATAGCAATCAACCTAAGTGTGTACATAGATATTATATAAGCATGCTATTGTGTAGGTATATGACAATCATAATAGTATAGTAAGAATACATCACTATCATGAGGGCATAATAACAACCATGCATATGAATGAGACATGCAACCAAAAAAGGAATGCCTATCCCAATCATAACTATATAGCAAGGCTATAATTACTCTATCTTATAAGCATGCTAAGGATCCACAACCAAACAAGGAACGCTTAACCAAAGCAAGACTATATGGAAAGAGAAATATCACTAAATAGAATAAAGTCTTACAAAGAAAATCAGATACAAGAGCCATACCGAATTCTTTGAAGATCGAGGAGTTTATTTGGTGTATTTGGTGATTTATTTTGTGTGACTTAGCAGAGGAGTTTACCGGCTACCTAAATAGATTATTCTGACATCATTGTCAGAGGTGATTCATTTGGTGTGACTTAGCAAACGTCAACAACAGCGGCTATTTGAGCTAGCTGAGTTTCAAACATTTTATTAAAACTACGTTGGCTCTTTAAGGAAGAAGAAAGACCTTCTATCTTAGCATTAATGCTTTCTAAGCTCTTGTCAGTGGAAGCAAACTTTTTACTATAGTTTTCATTAATTTTAGTTTGGCCTAAGACAAAATCTTTCAAGGGAGGATGGTTAGGATTGAAAGAGAGCATGTCCGTCTCCTTCACGGTGTGCATGCCCCGCGCACATGGCTGGAGTCGCTCTTCATTCTAGACTTATTTGGAGACAATCCTCTCAATCAACTCGGTTGCCCGATTGACAGTACGTGAGAAGAATGCTCCTTCAACGGAGGCATCAATGTGCTAACGGTTCGAAGCCGTTAGTCCATTATAGAGGTTCTAGATAATAAGCCACTTATCCATTCCATGATGGAGACAGACCAGGATATACTCTAGAAGCCTTTCCCACGCTTCTGGTATTGTTTCTTCAGCCGCCTGCTAGAAACTTGAAATTCTTCCACGTAAGGAGTTGGTTTTACCTAATGGGAAGAACATCATGAGCAACACAGTGGAGCATTTTTCCCAAGTGTTGACAGCCTCTTTGTTGGCGTAGAACCACTACTTGGCCTTGCCAAGCAGCAAAACCAGGAACCGACGGGGCCTAATGGCATATAGAGCCACGTTCCTTATGGTAAAGGTGCTCCACAACTCCAAGAATTGTTGCAAGTGAGCACTGGCGTTCTCATTGGCTTTCCCACAAAATGGGCTAGCCTACACCATCATGATGAGACTGGTCTTGATCTCAAAGTTTCCATCCCCGGTGTCAATCTCGGACCTAGTGAGCACCATTACTTGAGATGTTGACGTCTGTTGTCCACTCCTCATGAAAAGGGCGATCCACCTTCTTGAGGAAGTATTGTGGCCTATTGTTGATGCCGATCCTCTCAAATAGCTTCCGCAGGGTTTTGGAGAAAGTTTCACCTTCTTGTCAAAAAGAGCGGTACTTCTCGGCCTGGCGGACGACGGGGTTCTTGTCTTTATTCTCACAGTCATCATTGCCCTCAGGTTCTTCAGGGTTTTCTGGTGCTTCAGGGTCTTTTTCCTCTTGAGGCTCGTCAGGATCTTCGGCTTGCTCCTGTTCTTCAGGCTCCTCCTCTTCTTCTTCCTCCATGGGGCCTCCCTGTGGTGCCTCTAGAAGCTCGTTGTCAGTCAGCGGGGTATTCTCACGTTCTGATTGAGTTACCTCCTCACTTGCTTCCTTTCAAATACGCTGAGGGGCAAGGCGTCCATAGTGAACTCCAGACGTAGCCTTACGAGCGGTTAACTTGGCGCGGGCCATCTACATTTTTGAAATAACAAGGGATGAGTATGCAATCGTCAAAAGAAAATTGAAAAGGTAAACTGAGAAAAACAATAAGAATTAATAATTTTCTTTGTTAAAATAGTTTGTATAGGCGTAAAACAAAATGTCCCTAATTCGTCCATTGCTAACTAGGCTGACGTCGTACAGTCGATATGGCTCTGATACCACTTCTGTCACACCCATTTTAAGAAGCAAAATAGGTGCAGCCATACGTGTGCCCAAGATCAAGTTACACACACATACGGTACATCATTAGTGGTAAACAGAATATCCATATCCTTTATTTATTACATCGTATCTTTATTACAAAAGGACCCGTAGATCTAAAAGAAAAGTACATCAAAGCAGCGGAAATAAACTAGCATAGACGTCCCAAGACTCCACAGGCACTGACTGGTGGACCATCGCCTAGTACTCACCGCCATCTTCTTCATGGTAGTCCCAACCTTCTCCTGTGGGTGAGCAGCGATATGGTATAGCAAGGGTGAGTACATGTCGTACTCAGCAAATGGGGAAAAAGATGACATGGGGCTATAGACAAGAAAGGCTAATAGGGGTTTATTGCATGAGCTTTAAATTAACCTAAGCATCCTATTTACTATATGGGGTCATCCCAACCCTCAACCACGGGGTCCTATCCAAGCCAAGTCCATTCCAAACCACCAATACCAACCATTCCATCCCATAACCAACTAATATTGTGAGGATTCCAGGCCACTCCTGATTGTGAGCACGGCTATCATGACAGTTTTAACTCTGTAAAGGTTGTACCACTTTACCCACAAGTCGTGATTCCCTTTGTGCCCGTGGACGCGACCCACATTACACACTTCCTTAGGTGTGTGGCAGGGTTTCACTACGAGGCTTTTCCAAAGGGTCTCTCAGTACATGCAAGCCACTAAGGTTCCACTCCCGTCCCTAAGTGATAGCCCATCAACAAGTAGCTCATCACCCTAGGAACCCCCTCCTGAGTCATTCGGATACAAGGACAGTCCTCTCATGACTTCCATTCCCCGCTCCACCAAAATGCTGCACTGACACTGGGAGAACACCTAATTACTAGGCCAAGCCTTACCCATATCGGTCTTGTGATGGCACTGTTTTCCTGGGTTATCGCTCCAAGAACCGGTCCCTAGGATCTACAACAAGCCTACCGCCACCAACCATGTGCCAACGGCACCACATCCATTCCATCTGGCTTGCATAGATCGCTAAGTCCATGTTGCTAAAAAATTACCAATTCCTTCCCAAGTGATATTGTTTGTTAGTCAAATTTAAAGGGGACCCAACAACCCAGTAAACAACTAAGCATGTCTACCCATTGACCGATAAAGTTCTAGTTCAAGGCGACAAGGACAAGATAGAACAATACTAGTAAACCCTATCAATAGGTTCCCAATCAATTGACACAAGCATGCAAATCCTAAACTAACATACACAATAGGTACAAAATGCATGAAGGACACTTGCCTTCGGCCTGCGTGTGCTGTTGCTCAACCACTTCGAACTCCTGCTCTTGGAGGTCCTCGTACGCTGATCCTTGCGTGCAGTCGTCTTTACACGTGACAGTACCGACACAAGCAATTGCATACACAATCAATACACAGCCATGCAATCATGGAAAAACAATATGATAATGCCATGAATGCATGGGTTATGCTCCTACGATTGTTTTGGCACAAGAATCACTTAATTCGGAGTTACAAGTAAAAAGTTATGAAGTTTGAAGATACAGGGTTAAAATAGTAAAATCAAAAAAAAAAGTAGTATTAACAGGTAGTATTAGTTACTACGATCACATTGGCGCAAGAATTACTTAATTCCGAGTTACGTTTGAAAAGTTATGAAGGTTTGAAGTTTTAGGGCTAAAATGGTAGAAATAGATAGTTGTAGGGTGAAAATAACCTATCATAAAATTCAGGGACTAAAATGTAATTTATAACAAGTTTAGGGACTAAAGTGTAAAAAGACAAGACCTAAATATAATTAAACATAAGTCCAGGGTGTTTTTTATAAAAATACAAGGCCAAAATAATAATTCTAGTAAAATACAGGGGTGTTTCTATAAAAATGTAGTGCTAAAATAATTTCTATGATGTTCAGGGGCTTAAATACAATTTTCTAAGTTTTCTGCACAAGAATAGGGCATAAATATAATTTAAATTAAACACAGGGGTCTAAATATAATTAATTAAAGGTTCTGAAAAAGGCTTAGGTTTGAAAACTAATTTTAGCAAACCCTAGGGGCCTAATTGCAAAAGTTCTAATAATATCTAGGAATTAAACGAATTAATTTAAATCTAAAACCCCGTGGACCGGGTCTATGGGTTCTGTGGACCCACGGTCCACTGGTCCACGGGGTATCTAATCGGGCGCGTTGGCTCGAGATCCAACGGACAGGGTTTAAACAAGGGGGGGCGTGGGGCTGTCGGCGGATGGCGCGGCAGAGATCGCCGGAGCTCGCTAGAGGCGGCGCTCCGACGATCGGAGCTTGGTCGGGAGGGGTCCAGAGGGGAGAGGGGGACGCGGGGTCTCACCGAGGGGGATCGCGACGGGTGCTGGACGCCGGGGAGGGGCTAGCGACGTCGGGAGGCGGTTCCGGCTCGTCAGCGACGGCGGGAAGGTCCCTGGCGGCGACGGAAGGCGGCCGGGATGGGCTCGGAGGGCTCCTCGATCTCCTGCGATGCACGGCGACGGGTCAATTCGGACCGGGACGCGTTGGAGGGGAGAAATCGGGGCGGCGGTGGAGCTCTTACTGACGATGGGGAAAAGGCGTCGTGCGGCGGCGCCGGAGCGAAGCAGAGATGGGGAAAAAGCTCAACGCAGCTGAGATGAGGTGCTGGGGGTCCTAGGGGGTCGAATTTATAGGGAGAGGGGAAAGCTAGGGCTGCGCGCGGCATCGGAGGAGCAGAGGTCGGCGGAGGCGCTCTCTTTCCAAAAATCGACGGCGACGGCGCAGGGAATTTGGGGGAAAGTGGCCAGGAGATCGCGGGGGAGCGGCGATCACACGCGCGGTGTTGGGGCCACGCGGGGGCAAGCGCGGGGGCGTGGGATTTGAAATCGGGAGCAGAGAAAATTGAAAGGGGTGGAATCGGCGGGAGGTAGGAGATGACCAGGCGGGGCCCACTGTCAGCAAGTGAAGAGAGGGGGGATGGTGGCGGTTTCTCCTAGTTTACGCCTTCGGCTCGGGTGGGAGCTGGCTGGGCTGCCGGCCTCGCGGGCTGGCTGTGCCGGGAGAGAAAGGTAGGGGGAAAGAGAGGGGTTCCGGGGTGGGCCAGAAAGGGGGTTTTCGGCCGAGTGCTCTGTTTCTCTCTTTTCTTTCTCTTTTCAAATCCTCTTTCTCTCCTATTTTCTACCCTATCCTCTTGGTTCTATTTTAGCCTAAGGAAAATAATTTATGCCACTAATCAAATACTATATGAATGAGGATGCTATGCTATGCTAATGCACTAAATTTATTACTTGAGAAAATAATTTGTCCTAGGCTATTTAATTAATTGCTTAATGCTAATAATTGGCATTTTTTTTAGAATTTGTAAAAAGTAGGGTGTTACAAACCTACCACCCTTAAGACGAAACTCGCCCTCGAGATATGGAAACTCGGCTTTCAATTCTTCTTCACGCTCCCAGATGGCTTCCTCTTCCGTGTGATGGTTCCATAATACCTTGCACATTCGAATCACCTTGTTTCTTGTAACTCTCTCAATTACTTCAAGGATCTTGAGCGGTTGTTCAGCATAGGTCAGGTCTTCCCGAAGGTCTACTTCTTCCACGGGCAACTGCTCTTCCGGCACTCTTAAGCATTTCTTCAGTTGTGACACAAGGAACACGTCATGCCCATCTGTGAGATGTGGTGGTAATTCCAACTCGTATGCAACTTCTCCTCTCCTCTCGATGATCTTGAAAGGACCGATGTACCTTGGAGCTAACTTCCCTTTGACCTTGAAGTGTCTAACACCCCTCTTGGGTGACACCTTGAGATACACAAAATCCCCAATCTCGTAGGATAGATCCCTTCGCCTATGATCGGCATAGCTTTTCTGCCTTGGCTGCGTGACCTTCAGGCTCTCGCGCACAATCTTGACCTGCCTTTCTGCTTCTCGTAGTACCTCTGGTCCAAAGATTTGATTCTCTCCTGTCTCGCTCCAGAATAGAGGTGTTCTGCACTTTCTTCCGTAGAGAAACTCGAAAGGAGCCATCTCAAGACTGGCTTGATAACTATTGTCGTAGGAGAATTCCGCGTACGACAGACTCTTGTCCCAACTCTTACCATATTCCAAAGCATAGGCTCTCAACATGTCTTCCAGTATTTGGTTCGTCCTTTTAGTATGTCCATCAGTCTGAGGGTGATAAGCAGAGCTGAAATTCAACTTGGTGCCTAGGGACTTATGTAGCTTCTCCCAAAACCTCGAGGTGAACTGAGAGCCTCTGTCAGATACTATCTTCTTAGGGACTCCATGTAAGCATACTATCCTTGACATGTATAGTTCTGCCAACTTTGCACCACTGTACGTTGTCTTGATAGGAAGGAAGTGTGCCACCTTGGTTAAGCGATTAACCATAACCCATATAGAATCATATCCCGACTGTGTACGGGGTAAACCAACTATGAAGTCCATACCGACTTGATCCCACTTCCACTCAGGAATCTTCAGGGGTTGAAGTAATCCGGCGGGTCTTTGGTGTTCTGCCTTGACACGCTAACATGTGTCACATACAGCAACATACTCTGCGACATCGCGCTTCATGCCATACCACCAATAACGATGGCCAAGGATATAGTCCCTAGGTCTAAGTCTTGATACATCTTAGTACTTCCTGGATGAATCGAGTATGCCGATTCGTGTGCTTCCCGTAGGATCATGTCATGAATGGGCTTCTTGTCTGGCACACATATCCGTTTACCGATCCATATGGTGCCCCTCTCATCCTCTATGAAGTCGGTAGCCTTTCCTTCTTTAATGAGCTTTCTGATCTCACTTAGCTTCTCATCATCTAACTGTCCTTTGCGGATTTCCTCCTCGAGAGTGGGTTCCACTTCCATTGCAATGGTCCCTAGCTCATTCACAAACCCAAGATTCAGTTGCTCAAATTCTTTGCATAGCTCTGGCGGTAACTCCTCCACAACTAGCTGGCGGTAATAGGTCTTTCTACTCAAGGCATCGGCCACGACATTGGCCTTCCCTGGATGATAGTTGATACCCACATCATAGTCTTTGATCAACTCCAACCAACATCGTTGTCTTAGGTTCAACTCAGTTTGAGTAAATATGTACTTGAGGCTCTTTTGATCCATATAGATCTCACAACGATGGCCAAGGATATAGTGCCTCCAAATCTTCAGGGCATGTACCACAGCTACTAACTCTAAATCATGTGTTGGGTACTTCTCTTCATGTGTCCGTAATTGCCTAGAGGCATATGCTACGACATGTCCTTCTTGCATGAGTACACATCCAAGTCCTTGCTTTGAGGCGTCACAATATATATCAAAACTTTTACTGATGTCCGATAAGACCAGGACAGGAGCTGACGTTAGTTTTCGCTTTAATTCTTCAAAGCTGGCTTGACAGTTTGGAGTCCACTCAAAACTCTTGTCCTTCCCCATCAACGTTGTCATCGTCTTGGCTATTCTGGAGAAATCCTTTATTTATTACATCGTATCTTTATTACAAAAGGACCCGTAGGTCTAAAAGAAAAGTACATCAAAGCAGCGGAAATAAACTAGCGTAGACGTCCCAAGACTCCACAGGCACCGACTGGTGGACCATCGCCTAGTACTTGCCGCCATCTTCTTCATGGTAGTCCCAACCTTCTCCTGTGACTGAGCAGCAATATGGTATAGCAAGGGTGAGTATGTGTCGTACTCAGCAAGTGGGGGAAAAGATGACATGGGGCTATAGACAAGAAAGGCTTATAGGGGTTTATTGCATGAGCTTTTAATTACCCTAAGCATCCTATTTACTATATGGGGTCATCGCAACCCTCAACCACGGGGTCCTATCCAAGCCAAGTCCATTCCAAACCACCAATACCAACCATTCCATCCCATAACCAACTAATCTTGTGAGGACTCTAGGCCGCTCGTGACCGTGAGCACGGCTATCATGATAGTTTTACACTCTACAGAGGTTGTACCACTTTACCCACAAGTCGTGATTCCCTTTGTGCCCGTGGACGCGACCCACATTACACACTTCCTTAGGTGTGTGGCAGGGTTTCACTACGAGGCTTTTTCAATGGGTCTCCCAGTACATGCTAGCCACTAAGGTTCTACTCCCGTCCCTAAGTGATAGCCCATCAACAAGAAGCTCATCACCCCAGGAGCCCCCTCTTGAGCCATTCGGATATAAGGACAGTCCTCTCATGACTTCCATTCCCCGCTCCACCAAAATGTTGCACTGACACTGGGAGAACACCTAATTACTAGTCCAAGCCTTACCCATATCGGTCTTGTGATGGCACTATTTTCCTGAGTTATCGCTCCAAGAGCCGATTCCTAGGATCTACAACAAGCCTACCGCCACCAACCATGTGCCCACGGCACCACATCCATTCCATCTGGCTTGCATAGATCGCTAAGTCCATGTTGCTAAAAAATTATCAATTCCTTCCCAAGTGATATTGTTCGTTAGTCAAATTTAAAGTGGACCCAACAACCCAGTAAACAACTAAGCATGTCTACCCATTGACCGATAAAGTTCTAGTTCAAGGCGACAAGGACAAGATAGAACAATACTATTAAATCCTATCACTAGGTTCCCAATCAATTGACACAAGCATGCAAATCCTAAAGTAACATTCACAATAGGTACAAAATGCATCAAGGACACTTGCCTTCGTCCTGCGCGTGCTGTTGCTCAACCACTTCGAACTCCTGCTCTTGGAGGTCCTCGTACGCTGATCATTGCGTGCAGTCGTCTTTACACGTGACAGTACCGGCACAAGCAATTGCATACACAATCAATACACAGCCATGTAATCATGGAAAAACAATATGATAATGCCATGAATGCATAGGTTATGCTCCTACGATTGTTTTGGCACAAGAATCACTTAATTCGGAGTTACGAGTAAAAATTTATGAAGGTTTGAAGCTACAGGGTTAAAATAGTAAAATTAGAAAAATCAGAAAAAGTAGTATTAGTTACTATGATCACGTTGGGGCAAGAATTACTTAATTTCGAGTTACGGTTGAAAAGTTGTGAAGGTTTGAAGTTTTAGGGCTAAAATGGTAAAAACAGATAGGTGTAGGGACCTAAAAGTAGTTTCTAAAAAGTACAGGGACTAATTTGTAAAAAAACAGGGTGAAAATAACCTATCATAAAATCTAGGGACAAAAATGTAATTTATAACAAGTTCAGGGACTAAAGTGTAAAAAGATAGGACCTAAATATGATTAAAAATAAGTTTAGGGTGTTTTTGTAAAAATATAGGGCCAAAATAATAATTCTAGTAAAATACAGGGGTGTTTCTATAAAAATGTAGTGCTAAAATAATTTTTATGAACTTTAGGGGCCTAAATACAATTTTAAATTAAACAGCTTAATTAAAGGTTCTGAAAAAGACTTAGGTTTGAAAACTAATTTTAGCAAACCCTAGGGGCCTCATTGCAAAAGCTCTAACAATATCCAGGAATTAAACAAATTAATTTAAATCTAAAACCCTGTGGACCGGGTGTATGGGTTCTGTGAACCCACGGTCCAGTGGTCCACGGTGGACCGATTACATACCCCTTCGGGGTATGTAATCTGGCGCGTTGGATCGAGACCCAACGACCAGGGTTTAAACAAGGGGGGCGCCGGGCTGCCGGCGGCTGGCGCGGCGACGCGCGGCAGAGATCGCCGGAGCTCGCCGGAGGCGGAGCTCCAACGGTCAGAGCTTGGCCGGGAGGTGTCCAGAGGGGAGGGGGGGACGCGGGGTCTCACCGAGGGGGATCGCGACGGGTGCTGGAGGCCGGGGAGGGGCTAGCAACGTCGGGAGGCGGCTCCGGCTCGTCGACGACGGCGGGAAGGTCCCTGGCGGCGACAGAAGGCGACCGGGATGGGCTCGGAGGGCTCCTCGATCACCTACAATGCACAGCGACGGGTCTATTCGGACTGGGACGCGTTGGAGGGGAGAAATGGGGGCGGCAGCGGAGCTCTTACCGGCGATGGGGAAAAGGCGACGTGCAGCGGCGTCGGAGCGAAGCAGAGAGGGGGAAAAAGCTCAACGCGGCCGAGATGAGGTGCTGGGGCTCATAGGGGGTCGAATTTATAGGGAGGGGGGAAAGCTAGGGCTGCGCGCGGCGTCGGGGGAGCAAAGGCCAACGGAGGCGCTCTCTTTCCAAAAATCAACGGCGGCGCGGGGAATTTGGGGGAAAGTGGCCAGGAGATCGCGGCGGAGCGGCGATCACGCGCGCGGTGTCGGGGCCACGCGGGGGCGCGGGATTTGAAATCGGGAGCAGAGAAAATTGAATGGGGCGGAATCGGCGGGAGGTAGGAGATGACCAGGCGGGGCCCACTGTCAGCGAGAGAAGAGAGGGGGGATGGTGGCGGTTTCTCCTGGTTTACGCTTTCGGCTTGGGTGGGAGCTGGCTGGGCTGCCGGCCTCATGGGCTGGCTGGGCTGCCGGCCTGAAAGATGGGGGGAAAGAGAGGGGTTCAGGGGTGGGCCAGAAAGGGGGTTTTTGGCCCAGTGCTCTGTTTCTCTCTTTTCTTTCTCTTTTCTAATCCTTTTTCTCTCCTATTTTCTACCCTATCCTCTTGGTTCTATTTTAGCCTATGGAAAACAATTTATGCCACTAACCAAATACTATATGAATGAGGATGCCATGCTATGCTAATGCAATAAATTTATTATTTGAGAAAATAATTTGTCCTAGGTTATTTAACTAATTGCTTAATGCTAATAATTGGCATTTTTTTGGAATTTGTAAAAAGTAGGGTGTTAAAAACTTGCCCCCCTTAAGATGAATCTCGCCCTCGAGATTCGGAAAGATCAGCGAAGAGATGGGGAAACTCGGCTTTCAATTCTTCTTCACGCTCCCAGGTGGATTCCTCTTCCATGTGATGGATTCCTCTCGTAACTCTCTCAATTACTTCAAGGATCTTGAGCGGTTGTTCAGCATAGGTGAGGTCTTCCCGAAGGCCTACTTCTTCTACGGGCAACTACTCTTCCGGCCCTCTTAAGCATTTCTTCAGTTGTGACACATGGAACACGTCATGCACATCTATGAGATGTGGTGGTAATTCCAACTGGAACGCAACTTCTCCTCTCCTCTCGATGATCTTGAAAGGACCGATGTACCTTGGAGCTAACTTCCCTTTGACCTTGAAGCGTCTAACACCCCTCTTGGGTGACACCTTGAGATACACAAAATCCCCAATCTCGAAGGATAGATCCCTTCGCCTATGATCGACATAGCTCTTCTGCCTTGACCGCATGACCTTCAGGCTCTCGCGCACAATCTTGACCTCCCTTTCTACTTCTTGTAGTACCTCTGGTCCAAAAGATTTGATTCTCTCCTGTCTCGCTCCAGAATAGAGGTGTTCTGCACTTTCTTCCGTAGAGAAACTCGAAAGGAGCCATCTCAAGACTGGCTTGATAAGTATTGTTGTAGGAGAATTCCGCGTACGGCAGACTCTTGTCCCAACCCTTGCCATATTCCAAAGCACAGGCTCTCAACATGTCTTCCAGTATTTGGTTCGTCCTTTCGGTTTGTCCATCAGTCTGAGGGTGATAAGCAGAGCTGAAATTCAACTTGGAGGAGAACAAAGAATAGATAGGCTGTTACCACCTACTGCCTACCTCTGTAGACCGTGGTTAAGAAATGGGTCGAAGTTATCAAACAAGTAGGAGATTTTGAATTTACGTCCCTGGTCTATAGCCTTGTGCACAATCTTGGTTTACTTGGAGATGCCCATATCAGAGATTTAAATTTTGAGCGAGCTATCCTTGGCTAGCATATTTTCAGATCGGGACATTCTCTGATACAAGGACCCAATGACTCTCTTGTTTATTTCTTTCCCGGTTGTGCAAATAAAATCCAGTTACCTAACCCGGATTTTCATTTGTATAACAGTGATGAACTAACCATTCCTCTAGAGACATGCTTTGCAACTCGCAGGAACAGTGTTTCCAGTCCAATGACCAGAAACAAATCATGGAGGAAGACTGAGGCATCCTTCCCAAGAAAGGAGCTAAGCACGGGTTCTTGGGATCACGCCATTCCTCACGGAAGCGGCAGTGCATCCTGGGACACCGGTGAATGGCCTGGAGGAGCCTCTGGTAGCTCAAGTTCGAATGGTTTGCCACTACCGTTCAGCAGACATCAGTCTCGCAGCAGTTCAAGGAGGGGCACATATGACCTCACTAGACAAACTGATAATATGTCCCTTCAGATCGACCATTTCGACCATACCATCCACACTTATATCCAGCAGGAGAATGAGACAAGAGATGATGTCCAACGGCAGCTCGAGGATTGAGGATAAGATCTCTTGGGGTAACACCAAAATGTGCTCTTATTTTCACTCTCGAGGCTACTTCGGTTAAGAATTGTCATCGTTCAAGTGAGCACAAGGCAGCTTGGGGGGTGTTCCTCCCCCTAATGTGAAGGTAACTTGTATCATTTCCCTTTCCAATCACCACATGCATGATAAAACTTAAAACAAGAAAAAGGTTTGTTTCCCTTTTACATGCATGATAAATAGAAAAACTAAATTAATGCGTGATAGGAATGCATAAGGTTTCCTATGTTGAGATGATGAATAGTTGCTCTATCGTTTATTCCTTTCATATGCCCGGGCTTACAACCTAGCAATCTATCTAGTTTTGGTTTGTTGGCATGATTAAATTTCACCTCAAACACACTAGTAGGTAGCATAAGCATTATCCTTCTAGGTTGTTGGGAGATATGATATGGTTAGTTAGGGCTGCTATGATCTTGCGCAATTTGTGAAACTTGACATCCAGAGAATTAATTTGATAAAAATGACAAGTTCCTCAATGATATAAATTCTCACCACAGCCATATGTTGTTCTACATTACATAACCTTCTACATATACTACTTGTATTTTCATTGAGCCTTGTCAAAACTATGTGATCCTGGGGAGAAATATTTTCTGCATTCATGATCAAGTATACGCACATCACGCTAAGTTTCCACACTACGAATTAGCAATAATCCATGTCACATCATCCATCCACAAAATAAAGACTTTGTCTTTATAATTGATCTCTTCCAAAGGCAATCAAGGTTATGGCTATCGAAAAAAAAGAGAGAAAAAGATTCTTGCTCCATGAATAGCTTGACAAAAAAATCTTTTTGCTCTATGAAGAGCTTGAGAGAAAACAAACAAGGAAAAGATAGCCAATACTGCCTAATAAAGGGAGAGACAAATAAAAAGAGTCTCCATTCCACTCCACCATATCCTACATACATGCACATCTTGATCATGCTTGTAGGAAATGCTTTCTCCATGGATCTATTCTTTTGACACGGCGACATATGAAATACAAGTATGCGACCTTTATCCTTACCCTAAGCTCCACATATCAGCCTTTAGAGGTAGGATTTTTTAGGCATCATGAGCCTTGGTGAGGAATATATACACTCTCAGCGATCTAAGTGAATCATTTGAGGAACTGAGAATTATCACAAAAATTAATAACCTCTGGGCTAAAGTCGATCAAAGAGAGAAGGTGTAATGGTAGTCCTACAAACTATTCTGTCTTCCAACTGCCCAAGATTTGGAGAAGCTACAACACCACGCAGGTAATAGAAGGTGAAGTGTTCGTGACAACTCATTCAATCCTTTGTAGAGTGTATTAGTTGTGTACTTGGGTCTATGCAAAGGTTCAGCTTGGGGGATTTTGTTGACGGTCATTAAAAGCCATTTCTTACCATCAATATTACTCAAAATAAAGGAGGATTCAACATTTCCACCATGCATGTTTGTTAGAATTCATAAATATCCACTATTGCTTGTAGAAACTTTCACATGCAAGAGAATTATCAAAAGAGAGGAGAAAACACACCAATGTGGCGAAGAAACACAATGTCGACCAATCGGAGTTCGCCAATGGGGATTCACACGGATCAACTGGCCCACCTACAGCGCCAAACCGACATACAGAAGGGGTAAGCCGTGGAGGAGTCAAAGGGGTCCACCCACCAGTGTGCCAGAAGAGCCCGGGGACCACTAGGCTCAACCCCTGTTCGGCCGAACAGGGAGGAGACCCAGCGGGGCCTAGCTTCCTATGGCGGTTTCCCACTGACTCCCCAAATGCGGTTGTCCCTCTTAGGCCAGGAGTTACCGACCTCAGAACCACCTTTGGACAGCTATAAAAGGATGGGTGTGGCTCACTCCTCAACACACACTAAGAAGCAGTACTCTCTTTGTCATTTCGAGTTTCTCTCTAGTTTTAGTGGAGTTAGGCTTAGAATAGAGTCTTCTTCAGTTCCCAAGTCTTCCTTGGAGTTGTGGTATGGCTCTTGTATCTTTCTCCATTTGTAGGACTTTGTTCTATTTAATATATTTAGTATTTCTATATAGTTATGCTTGGGTCATGTGTTTCTTGTTTGATTATATGATCTATTCAAGTATGTGGTTATTATGCTTGCATGTTAGTAATGTAGTTATACTATATTACCATGTTAGACATAAGCCCTTACTATAATCTTTATTTATATCGTTATAATGATGCAGGACTAATGTGTGACTTAGATCATTTCCATGTGCTTAGTGTTCACTTAAATGTGATTACTCCTTTTCTGATCCATCGCTAGGGGATTAGAGGTATTGTTCTAGAGATGTAAGCGTGGTGCCTAGATCAATAGAATGCATTATTTGTCATGTGGCCCACAGATTGCTAGGGGTAGGCAGTAGGTGGTGACAGCCCTATCTGTCCTTTGAAATCCCCCACGTTCGGCTATGCAATAGGCTCTTGGCCGGAATCATACTATGGATGCAGGTGAAAACTGGATGCCTAGAGTGTGATGATCTGATTGTCTTGCATAGTCTATGTATCAGTATAATAGTATATAATGTAGACTATGTAACTATATAACAGCAACATAGGAACTTAGCTCTTTTTTTTGTCCTTCTCTACTAGACTAGTTTTATTTATGTTGAGTATGCTATCTGTGTGTCCACTACCATGTTTATTGTTATCTTTACCCCTATGAGGACTTTGTCTTATAATCCAATGTGCAATGTTTAGAATATGGTAATTACTTTGATCAATCATATGCCTTCCTTTGGGATCAAATAAATATGATACCCTGAATATTTCCAGGTGAAATTCTACAACAGTATTCTCCGTGCACTTGCGGACTCTCTGCATTTGTTAAAGATTATCAACAAACATTTCTGGCTTTATTGCTAAGGAAACTTAGTGACGATGTTAAGAAATATCAACAAGCATTTCTGACGCTATCGCCTGGGAAGGCAAATTGATCAGAAGAATTACCCAATGTTCTATTCTTGCATATGAGATTATTTGTCATTCGCCCAAACAGGCTAAACTTCTTTGTTTCTCCTTTTGTGTGAAAACAGGGTAGTGCATGACCGGCTTCACCTTGCCTAAAATTGTATTGAAGATCCCGAACAACTCTTGAGAAGGGTACGTGTGTTGGGGGGATCACTTCGCAAGCCACCCCTCGAGGGTTTATCAAAGTCGGGCTACGAATAAAAGTCAAAGTTAACCATTATTACCCTTTTTTATTAACCATAACTTCAAGGTACAGGTGTCGATCAGAGCCCTTGGAAAAACCAAGACCCTTCAAGCGGTACCTCCATGCCCACGAAGGATGAAGCCATCACCCTTCGAAGGACAGAGCAGCAGACCGTTAGAGCAGTACCTCAATGCCCTTGAAGGATGAAGCCATCATCCTTCAAATGACAGGACACCGGGCAAGATCAAGAACCGGCATGGCGCGAAGAGGGCAACATGTGGCGCCAACATGTGTTATGGCATGCAGGACAAGGAAGGGTACTAGAAAAGCTCAAATGACCGATTTATCCTTTATGACCATTTTGTACAGAATATTCGGAGAATATAGTAGGTAATTAGGGACAAAATAGTCATTTGCATATGACCTATGTACGGGCCTATAAATAGAACAACCCAATTTACTTGTAATGGGATGAGTCTTTTTGGGAATATGTGAGAAGAGCCCATTGTTCCGTTTCGTACCCTTCGCGATTCCTTTTCATGTTTACTCTTTCTGTTAGTGGCACTGAAGCTCGCGCTTAGTGACACCAACAGTGACACCCACCATGTTGTGAGCTCGTACATCAGCTCAAGATGACTCAACTCCATGGACCACTGTCTTCGAGCGGCACTCTGCCACCCCGAAGCAGCGCTCTGGGAGACCCCCAATCGACTGACGATCAATCTACATCACAAGTAACAAAAGAGAAAATCTCCGAAGTGCAACCATCGCTTCAAGTATAAGTGGTGGGTGGTCTAAAAGATCCAGTACAGCGTCCTGAACAACCGTCAAGCTCAAACCCTTCGGGAAGCAACACCCCAACCTCGATGACAGCAGCACAAGAGATGGAACTGTTAGCCCAAAGAGCTGAACACCTCGAGCAACTCAAGCAACAGCTATTGCAAGAGCAAGAACTAAGAAGCAAAGCGCTGTCACAGAGAGAGAAAGCCTTACAAGAGAAAGAGTACATAGCCCAGCTCAGACTCAAGAATCTACAACTGGCAAAAGAAGTCGAAGAACTCCAGAGAACCATTGGCAGAGCAAGCCGCCAAGAATCAAACCCAACGCCCGAAGCTCACCAATACCTCGAGCAAGAAGTACCACTCACGCCAAGCCATCAGCCGATAGCCGTAGAGGTGCTGCCAATTCGAAGAGCAAGCACAATGGGCATAATCGACAAAGACTCACCTCTATCCGAAGGGTTGCAAAGAGCTCCATACCTACCACAGTTCAGAATGATACCGCTAGCCAAATTCAGGGGAAATTCTGACCCAAGGCAATTCCTCATGAGCTATGAAGCAGCAATCATATCAGCAGGAGGAGACGAGGTAACCTTGGCAAAGGCATTCGTTTGCGCCCTTGAAGAGTCCGCCCTCAATTGGTATTTCAACCTGCCCCTCGGGTCTCTATACAGCTGGGAAAAGATCAGGGATAAGGTGGTCACAAGTTTTCGAGGGTTCCGCACCATTATGGAACCATCGCATGAGCTGTTGAATATCGCCTAGCAAGAAAATGAGCAATTACATGAGTACTATAGAAGATTCCTCACGCTTCGAGTCCAGGCCCCGAGCGTCACGGATGATACGGCAATAAGCTCTGTACTCAGAGGCATGCGAGCATGCCAGATGTCTTCATACTGCGCGCGGATACCCCCACACACCATGCAAATGTTATGCACAAAGTTCGAAGAATATAGTAGATCGGATGTGGATTACAAGAGACGCAAGCAAAGTCAAAGTAAGAGCCGCAACCAGTCACATAGCAAAGGTGGCTATCAAAGAAAGGTAGTAAAGAAAAACTAAGCAATCCACAGAACCCTCGCCTTCGTTCATCGGTCACATCGAGGGAGAGAAAGAAGACATCATGGGCAGAGATAACCAGAGTAATGATTTCAGAGGAAGCAACCAACTAGGGTGTGACAGAGGCCGAGGCTCTCAAGTCCAGACTCGACCGGCCAGAAAGCCGTATTGTTTCTACCGCGGAGAGGACAAGGGGCATAAAACTTCCACTTGCCTCAAAGCAAAAGAGATCCAAGAAAGAATCGAAGCAGAAAAGAAGGCTTCATCCTTACCCAAAGCCATTAATTATACATCACCCAACCCATGGCCCCAGCAACCATATCCACAGCCCGCTCAGCCCAATTACCACTATCCAAGCACCCACCATCATCAACTTTACGCACCATCCCATATTTTCATGCAACTCACCCCACACAACCGCCCAGTCAATACGCCCAACCCAGACAACAAATCCAGCAACCATCACCAAGCCAAGACCAGCAAAGGCCAAACCAAGAGCTTCAACACCTACCATAGTCCAAACCAGAGCCCACCCCAAACCAAGCCGCAACCTTCCCAGTACAAGGCTACATTGGAATGATATGCGGAGGGTCATCTTCAGACTTTGAAAACAAAAGACGAAGAAGAGATCACTTTCAAATGGTAAATAGCGTTTTCACAGAAGGACCTATTATCAAGTCAAAGTGGTCTCATATTCCCATCACATTCAACCTCAAGGCTTATCCGCACATTGATGCATTTGTAATCGAAGTCCACATCCACACCTGGATGGTCAGTAAAATTCTTGTAGACAATGGCAGCCAGGCAGACATACTGTTCATAAACACCTTCGAGCAAATGGGCCTCAGTAAAAGTTCCCTGTAGCCGTCAAATATACCACTCATAGGCTTCGGCGGAAAAAGAATCACTCCCATGGGCACAATCTCCCTCCCAGTATCGTTCGGCAACACCCAAAACCCTCGAACAGAATATGTAACATTCGATGTGGTGGATCTTTGCCACCCATTTAACGTCATATTTGGCCGGGGCACAATTAACACCTTCAAAGCCGTTATCCACAGTGCATATCTATGCATGAAGATTCCAGCAGCCGGAGGGGTTATCATAGTCAAAGGAGATCAGCAGATGGCAAGAGACATAGAAAAAGGTTATGCACCGGGGAAAAGAAGCTGCAACAACATACAGGTCTTCAGCCAAGAGCAACTAGAGGATGAAGAGAGATCCCGAAAAGCTCGTGAGTAGCATAAAGCGAACGCAAGAGAAGAGACACGATGTCTCGATAGAGAAAAGGTTGCAGTTCAGCCAGACGAAGAAACCAAAAAGGTACTCCTCGATGAACAAGTCCTTGGCCAGTTCGTCATAGTAGGCTCTGGTTTAGAACCCGAAGAAGAGAAAGAACTACTAGCATTTCCGAGTAAGAACATGGATGTATTCGCCTGGTCTTCAGCAGACCTCGATGGCGTGGACAGAAGCATCATAGAGCACAAGCTAGAGGTTGACATAAAGATTAAGCCAAAGAAATAGAGGCTTCGAAAGATGTCCGATGAAAAAATA
The DNA here is from genome assembly GCA_030378355.1 of Eleusine indica. Classification (NCBI taxonomy): domain Eukaryota; kingdom Viridiplantae; phylum Streptophyta; class Magnoliopsida; order Poales; family Poaceae; genus Eleusine; species Eleusine indica. Next base: position 29,994,813 of record CM059497.1, read on the forward strand.
GAAGCCATCAGAGCGGAAGTTCAACGGCTCCTCGATGGTTCTGTTATCTATGAAGTAAAATACCCGTCTTGGCTAGCAAACTGTGTAATGGTAAGAAAAAAGAATAGGAAGTGAAGAATGTGTATAGATTTCACATATCTCAACAAAGCTTGCCCCAAAGACGACTTCCCGTTGCCTCGAATTGACAAAATTGTGGATGCAGCAGCTGGGAGCAAGCTGCTGTCATATCTCAACAAAGCTTGCCCACGGGTGGACAGTGCATTGTGACGGAGCTTGGGGACTGGCTGGGGCAGGTATAGCTGCAGTAGTCACTTCGCCCACGGGTGTCAAAATGAAATACGCTGCAAGGCTCGAGTTTAGTAAAGAAACGGACAAGTGCACCAATAACATAGCAGAGTATGAGGCAGTATTGCTGGGGCTCAAGAAACTGAGGGCACTCAGAGTTCAGAGGTGGAAAGTTAGAACAGATTCCAAGATTGTTGCCAACCAATACGACAAAGAATTCACAACAAGGGATCCACTGTTTGAGAAATACCACAGCACCATCTGAAGCAGGGAAAAGTATTTCAAAGGCTTCGATATACAGTACATCGAGATGAAGTTTAACACGGAGGCAGACAAGCTCGCCAAGTTGGTAGCAAGACAAGAAGCAATACCACAAGATGTGTTTTTTCAAACAATCACAGAACCTTCGATCAAAGCAGTCCTCCAGGACCCCAAGCAAATACACGCAGTAACGAGCGAAGACTGGAGAACCCAAATCATTACGTACCTCAGGGGGTTTTATGAGCCAGACACTGAGTCAGAGGCCAAAAGAATGCAGCAAAGGGCCAGCAACTACAGCATCATCGAAGGTTTTCTTTATAAGTCAGGTTTTTGTGCTCCACTACTTAGGTGTGTAAGCAGAATGGAGGGCACCCAGCTATTCAAGGAGATACACGAAGGAATCTATGGAGCACATATTGGACCTTGGCCGCTAGCTGCAAATGCAGTTGGACAAGGTTTCTTCTGGCCATCTGTGGTCAAGGATGCCACAGAAGTAGTAACCAGATGTGAAGCCTGCCAAAAAATCTCAAATAGACAGTCAGCACCCTCACAGCCAACGCAACTCATATCCCCATCATGGACTCTCCAATGTTGGGGAATCGACATCGTCGGACCCCTGCCCACAGCCCCAGAGAATTATAGGTGGGCAGTTGTAGTGCTAGAATATTTCACCAAGTGGATCGAAGCAAGACCAATCACATACATCTCGACAACCATAATCAGAAAGTTCTTTTGGCAAAACGTCGTCTGCCGCTTCGAAGTGCCAAGGGACATAACGGTCGACAATGGAAAACAATTTGAGAACGATATGTTCAAAGAATTTTGTCACTCCATTGGAACCAAAGTCAATTTCATGTCAGTATATCACCCCCAGTCGAACGGAGCTGTTGAAAGAGCAAACAGTCTTATATTCAAGGCAATCAAAATGATACTCCTCGATGATAAGAAAGGAAAGTGGGAAGAAGAATTGCCAAGGGTCATATGGTCGCACAACATGATCGAAACAAGGGCAACCAAATACTTGCCCTTTAGGTTACTTTACAGGGAAGAAGCAGTCACGCCCGAGGAGATTTTGCATCAAAGCCCCAGAACCTTTAATGCAAAATCAACACAGCCTGTAGAGGCGGCATCAAAGGATCTCATGGAAGTCGACAAACTAGATGCAGCTGTCAACCTTGAAAAGTATCAATCAGGAACCCGCCAATGAAAGGATCAAAAAGTCACACCCCGAGCTTACGTAGTAGGAGACCTAGTTCTACTCCGAAGCCCAAGAACAGAAAGCAAAGGCAAGTTAGAACCCAAATGGGCGGGCCCATACATTATGGCAAAATCAAAAAGGCTCGAAGCGTGTAGGCTCCAGACCTCGCAAGGAGAAGAGTTGCCGCATTCTTGGAACACAAACAACCTTCGAAGGTTTCACGTATAGAAAAGGCACCACTCGAAGCATATAAACAGCCAAGCATAGCACGAAGCTATAAGTGCTGCCTTTAGCTTAGTTGGTAGATTTTCTTTTCAAGTTTTCCTTTTAGGCAATTATGTAAAGGACCGTACTCTTTTCCTCACAAGGGGAACCCTTCGCAGGGGTGAGGTTTTTACTGAGGCAGATCCTATGTAAACCCCAGCTAAATCTATAAAGTTGCCTTCCCTAAAGCGGAAAGCCTTGCTTAGCAGAGCACGTCGAAACAACTCCCACCATGGAGATTGAAACATTCAACGAAGCGCAAAAAGCTCTCAAGCCATAGCTGCCGCACTGGCTAAGCTCGAAGAGCTAAAAGTCCTGCAGTCAGCTAACTTACCAAAAAATGCTAAGGGGCTCGTCACAGCTCAAACCTATCAAAGGGTTCGCCCGAAAACACCTCGCTCCTAGCACTTCGAGGGGGAGGGTGGCGTTTTTCACAAAACTTAGAAAAAAATGCTAAGGGGCTCATCGCAGCCCAAACCCGTCGAAGGCTTCGCCGGAAAACACCTTGCCCCTAGCACTTCGAGGGGGAGGGTGGCATTTTTCAAAAAACTTAGTGAAAAATGCTAAGGGGCCTGTTGCAGCCCAAACCCGTTGAAGGGTTCGCCCGAAAACACCTCGCCCCTGGCACTTCGAGGGGGAGGGTGGCATTTTTCAAAAAACTTAGTGAAAAATGCTAAGGGGCTCGTTGCAGCCCAAACCCGTCGGAGGGTTCGCCCCAAAACACCTCGCCCCTGGCACTTCGAGGGGGAGGGTGGCATTTTTGAAAAAACTTAGTGAAAAATCCTAAGGGGCTCATTGCAGCCCAAACCCGTTGAAGGGTTTGCCCGAAAACACCTCGCCCCTAGCACTTCGAGGGGGAGGGTGGCGTTTTTCAAAAAACTTAGTGAAAAATGCTAAGGGGCTTGTTGCAGCCCAAACCCGTCGAAGGATTCGCCGGAAAACACCCAGCCCCTAGCACTTCGAGGGGGAGGGTGGCATATTTCAAAAAATTAGTGAAAAATGCTAAGGGGCTCGTTGCAGCCCAAACCCGTTGAAGGGTTCGCCTGAAAACACCTCGCCCCTGGCACTTCGAGGGGGACGGTGGCATTTTTCAAAAAACTTAGTGAAAAATGCTAAGGGGCTTGTTGCAGCCCAAACCCGTTGAAGGGTTCGCCCGAAAACACCTCGCCCCTGGCACTTCGAGGGGGAGGGTGGCATTTTACAAAAAACTTAGTGAAAAATGCTAAGGGGCTCGTTGCAGCCCAAACCCGTCGGAGGGTTCGCCCCAAAACACCTCGCCCCTGGCACTTCGAGGGGGAGGGTGGCATTTTTCAAAAAACTTAGTGAAAAATGCTAAGGGGCTCATTGCAGCCCAAACCTGTTGAAGGGTTTGCCCGAAAAAACCTCGCCCCTAGCACTTCGAGGGGGAGGGTGGCGTTTTCCAAAAAACTTAGTGAAAAATGCTAAGGGGCTTGTTGCAGCCCAAACCCGTCGAAGGATTCGCCGGAAAACACCTTGCCCCTAGCACTTCGAGGGGGAGGGTGGCATTTTTCAAAAAATTAGTGAAAAATGCTAAGTTGCTCGTTGCAGCCCAAACCCGTTGAAGGGTTCGCCTGAAAACAACTCGCCCCTGGCACTTCGAGGGGGACGGTGGCATTTTTCAAAAAACTTAGTGAAAAATGCTAACGGGCTCGTTGCAGCCTAAACCCGTTGAAGGGTTCGCCCGAAAACACCTCGCCCCTAGCACTTCGAGGGGGAGGGTGGCGTTTTTCAAAAAATTTAGTGAAAAATGCTAAGGGGCTCGTTGCTGCCCAAACCCGTCGGAGGGTTTGCTCGAAACGACCTCGCCTCTAGCACTTCGAAGAGGAGGGTGGCATTTTTCAAAAAACTTAGCGAAATGCTAAGGGGCTCGTTGCAGCCCAAACCCGTCAAAGGGTTCGCCACAAAACACCTCGCCCCTAGCACTTCGAGGGGGAGGGTGGCGTTTCGCAAAAAACTTAGTGAAAAATGCTAAGGGGCTCGTTGCAGCCCTAACCCGTTGAAGGATTCGCCCGAAAACATCTCGCCCCTAGCACTTCAACGGGGAGGGTGGCGTTTTTGAAAAAATTTAGCAAAAAATACTAAGGGGCTCGTTGTAGCCCAAACCCGTCGAAGGATTCGCCCGAAAACACCTCGCCCCTAGCACTTCGAGGGGGAGAAGGGCGTTTTTCAAAAAATCTTAGCGCAAAAAGCTAAGGGGCTCGTTGCAGCCTGAACCCGTTGAAGGATAAGCCCAAAAACACCTTGCCCGTAGCACTTCGAGGGGGAGGGTGGCGTTTTTCAAAAAACATAGAGAAAAATGCTAAGGGGCTCGTCGCAGCCCAAACCCGTCGAAGGGTCCACCCGAATACACCTTGCCCCTAGCACTTCGAGGGGGAGGGTGGCATTTTTCAAAAAACATAGCAAAAAATGCTATGGGGTCGTTGCCGACCAAACCCATTGAAGGGTTCGCCCGAAAACACCTCGCTCCTAACACTTCGAGGGGGAGGTAGCGTTTTTCAAAGAACTTAGTGAAAAATGCTAAGGGGCTCATTGCAGCCCAAACCCGTTGAAGGGTTCGCCCGAAAACACCTCGCCCCTGGCACTTCGAGGGGGAGGGTGGCGTTTTTCAAAGAACTTAGTGAAAAATGATAAGGGGCTCGTTGCAGCCCAAACCCGTTGAAGGATTCACCCGAAAATACCTCGCCCCTAGCACTTCGAGGGGGAGGGTGGTCTTTTTAAAAAAACTTAGTGAAAAATGCTAAGGGGCTTGTTGCAGCCCAAACCCGTCGAAAGGTTAGCTCGAAAACACCTCGCCCCTAGCACTTCGAGGAGGAGGGTGGCGTTTTTCAAAAAACTTAGTGAAATGCTAAGGGGCTTGTTGCAGCCCAAACCTGTCGAAGGATTCGCCAGAAAACACCTCGCCCCTAGCACTTCGACGGGGAGGGTGGCGTTTTTCAAAAAACTTAGTGAAAAATGCTAAGGGGCTCGTTGCAGCCCTAACCCGTTGAAGGATTCGCCCGAAAACATCTCGCCCCTAGCACTTCAAGGGGGAGGGTGGCGTTTTTCAAAAAGATTAGCAAATACTAAGGGGCTCGTTGCAGCCCAAACCCGTTGAAGGATAAGCCCAAAAACACCTCGCCCCTAGCAATTCGAGGGGGAGGGTGGAATTTTTCAAAAACCTTAGCAAAAAATGCTATGGGGTCATTGCAGCCCAAACCCAGTGAAGGGTTCGCTCGAAAACACCTCGCTCCTGGCACTTCGAGGGGGAGGGTAGCGTTTTTCAAAAAACTTAGTGAAAAATGCTAAGGGGCTCGTTGCAGCCCAAACCCGTTGAAGGGTTCGCCCGAAAACACCTCGCCCCTGGCACTTCGAGGGGGAGGGTGGCGTTTTTCAAAAAACTTAGTGAAAAATGCTAAGGGGCTCGTTGCAGCCCAAACCCGTCGGAGGGTTCGCCCGAAAACACCTCGCCCCTGGCACTTCGAGGGGGAGGGTTGCATTTTTCAAAAAACTTAGTGAAAAATGCTAAGGGGCTCGTTGCAGCCAAAACCCGTTGAAGGGTTCATTTGAAAACACCTCGCCCCTAGCACTTCGAGGGGGAGAAGGGCGTTTTTCAAAAAAACTTAGTGAAAAATGCTAAGGGGCTCTTGCAGCCCAAACCCGTCGGAGGGTTCGCCCGAAAACACCTTGCCCATGGCACTTCGAGGGGGAGGGTGGCATTTTCCAAAAAACTTAGTGAAAAATGCTAAGGGGCTCGTTGCAGCCCAAACCCAGTGAAGGGGTCACCCGAAAACACCTCGCCCCTAGCACTTCGAGGGAGAGGGTGGCGTTTTTCAAAAAACTTAGTGAAAAATGCTACGGGGCTCGTGGCAGCCCAAACCCATCGGAGGGTTCGATCAAAACGACCTCGCCTCTAGCACTTCGAGGAGGAGGGTGGCATTTTTCAAAAAACTTAGCGAAATGCTAAGGGGCTCGTTGCAGCCCAAACCCGTCGAAAGGTTCGCCACAAAACACCTCGCCCCTAGCACTTCGAGGGGGAGGGTGGCGTTTCTGAAAAAACTTAGTGAAAAATTCTAAGGGGCTTGTTGCAGCCCTAACCCGTTGAAGGATTCGCCCGAAAACATCACGCCCCAAGCACTTCAAGGGGGAGGGTGGCGTTTTTCAAAAACTTTAGTGAAAAATACTAAGGGGCACGTTGTAGCCCAAACCCGTCGAAGGATTCGCCCAAAAACACCTCGCCCTAGCACTTCAAGGGGGAGAAGGGCGTTTTTCAAAAAAACTTAGCGCAAAAAGCTACGGGGCTCGTTGCAGCCCAAACCCGTTGAAGGATAGGCCCAAAAACACCTCGCCCCTAGCACTTCGAGGGGGAGGGTGGCGTTTTTCAAAAAACATAGAGAAAAATGCTAAGGGGCCCGTTGCAGCCCTAACCCGTTGAAGGATTCGTCCGAAAACATCTCGCCCCTAGCACTTCAAGGGGGAGGGTGGCGTTTTTCAAAAAGATTAGCAAATACTAAGGGGCTCGTTGCAGCCCAAACCTGTTGAAGGATAAGCCCAAAAACACGTCACCCCTAGCACTTCGAGGAGGAGGATGGAATTTTTCAAAAAACTTAGCAAAAAATGCTATGGGGTCGTTGCAGCCCAAACCCATTGAAGGGTTTGCCCGAAAACACCTCGCTGCTGGCACTTCGAGGGGGAGAGTGGCGTTTTTCAAAAAACTTAGCGAAAAATGCTATGGGGCTCGTTGCAGCCAAAACCCATTGAAGGGTTCGCCCGAAAACACCTCGCTCCTGACACTTCGAGGGGGAGAGTGGCGTTTTTCAAAAAACTTAGTGAAAAATGCTGCGGGGCTCGTTGCAGCCCAAACCCATTGAAGGGTTCGCCCGAAAACACCTCGCCCCTAGCACTTCGAGGGGGAGGGTGGCGTTTTTCAAAAAACTTAGTGAAAAATGCTAAGGGGCTTGTTGCAGCCCAAACCCGTCGGAGGGTTCGCTCGAAACGACCTCGCCTCTAGCACTTCGAGGAGGAGGGTGACATTTTTCAAAAAACTTAGCAAAAAATGCTATGGGGTCGTTGCAGCCCAAACCCATTGAAGGGTTTGCCCGAAAACACCTCGCTGCTGGCACTTCGAGGGGGAGGGAGGCGTTTTTCAAAAAACTTAGTGAAAAATGCTAAGGGGCTCGTTGCAGCCCAAACCCGTCGGAGGGTTTGCCCGAAAACACCTCGCCCCTAGCAGTTCGATGGGGGAGGGTGGCGTTTTTCAAAAAAATTAGCAAAAAATATAAAGGGGCATGTTGCAGCCCAAACACGTCGAAGGGTTCGCCAGAAAACACCTCGCCCCAAGCACTTCGAGGGGTAGGGTGGCGTTTTTCAAAAAACATAGCGAAAAATGCTAAGTGGCTCATTGCTGCCTGAACCCGTTGAAGTGTTAGCCCGAAAACACCTCGCCCCTAGCACTTCGAGGGGGAGGGTGGCATTTTTCAAAAAACTTAGCAAAAAATGCTATGGGGCTCGTTGCAGCCCAAACCCATTGAAGGGTTCGCCCGAAAACACCTCGTTCCTGGCACTTCAAGGGGGAGCGTGGCGTTTTTCAAAAAAACTTAGTGAAAAATGCTATGGGCTCGTTGCAGCCCAAACCCGTTGAAGGGTTCACCCGAAAACACCTTGCCCCTAGCACTTCGAGGGGGAGGGTGGCATTTTTCAAAAAATTAGTGAAAAATGCTAAGGGGCTCGTTGCAGCCCAAACCCGTTGAAGGGTTCGCCTGAAAACAACTCGCCCCTGGCACTTCGACGGGGACGGTGGCATTTTTCAAAAAACTTAGTGAAAAATGCTAAGGGGCTCGTTGCAGCCTAAACCCGTTGAAGGGTTCGCCCGAAAACACCTCGCCCCTAGCACTTCGAGGGGGGGGGGGGGTGGCGTTTTTCAAAAAACTTAGTGAAAAATGCTAAGGGGCTCGTTGCCCAAACCCGTCGGAGGGTTCGCTCGAAACGACCTCGCCTCTAGCACTTCGAGGAGGAGGGTGGCATTTTTCAAAAAACTTAGCGAAATGCTAAGGGGCTCGTTGCAGCCCAAACCCGTCAAAGGGTTCGCCACAAAACACCTCGCCCCTCGCACTTCGAGGGGGAGGGTGGCGTTTCTCAAAAAACTTAGTGAAAAATGCTAAGGGGCTCGTTGCAGCCCTAACCCGTTGAAGGATTCGCCCGAAAACATCTCGCCCCTAGCACTTCATGGGGGAGGGTGGCGTTTTTGGAAAAACTTAGCGAAAAATACTAAGGGGCTCGTTGTAGCCCAAACCCGTCGAAGGATTCGCCCGAAAACACCTCGCCCCTAGCACTTCGAGGGGGAGAAGGGCGTTTTTCAAAAAATCTTAGCGCAAAAAGCTAAGGGGCTCGTTGCAGCCTGAACCCGTTGAAGGATAAGCCCAAAAACACCTAGCCCGTAGCACTTCGAGGGGGAGGGTGGCGTTTTTCAAAAAACATAGAGAAAAATGCTAAGGGGCTGTTTTTCAAAAAACATAGAGAAAAATGCTAAGGGGCTGTTTTTCAAAAAACATAGAGAAAAATGCTAAGGGGCTCGTTGCAGCCCAAACCCATCAAAGGGTTCGCCACAAAACACCTCGCCCCTAGCACTTCGAGGGGGAGGGTGGCGTTTCTCAAAACACTTAGTGAAAAATGCTAAGGGGCTTGTTGCAGCCCTAACCCACTGAAGGATTCGCCCGAAAACATCTCGCCCCTAGCACTTCGTGGGGGAGGGTGGCGTTTTTTAAAACATTTAGCGAAAAATACTAAGGGGCTCGTTGTAGCCCAAGCCCGTCGAAGGATTCACCCGAAAACATCTCGCCCCTAGCACTTCAAGGGGGAGAAGGGCGTTTTTCAAAAAAACTTAGCGCAAAAAGCTAAGGGGCTCGTTGCAGCCCAAACCCGTTGAAGGATAAGCCCAAAAACACCTCGCCCCTAGCACTTCGAGGGGGAGGGTGGAATTTTTCAAAAAACTTAGCAACAAGTGCTATGGGGTCATTGCAGCCCAAACCCATTGAAGGGTTCGCCCGAAAACACCTCGCTCATGGCACTTCGAGGGGGGAGGGTGGCGTTTTTCAAAAAAATTAGCAAAAAATACTAAGGGGCTTGTTGCAGCCCAAACCCGTCGAAGGGTTCGCTAGAAAACACCTCGCCCCTAGCACTTCGAGGGGGAGGGTGGCGTTTTTCAAAAAACATAGCAAAAAATGCTAAGGGGCTCATTGCAGCCTGAACCCATTGAAGTGTTAGCCCGAAAACACCTCGCGCCTAGCACTTCGAGGGGGAGGGTGGCATTTTTCAAAAAACTTAGCGAAAAATGCTATGGGGCTCGTTGCAGCCCAAACCCATTGAAGGATTCGCCCGAAAACACCTCGCTCCTGGCACTTCGAGGGGGAGAGTGGCGTTTTTCAAAAAACTTAGTGAAAAATGCTACGGGGCTCGTTGCAGCCCAAACCCATTGAAGGGTTCGCCTGAAAACACCTCGCCCCTAGGACTTCGAGGGGGAGGGTGGCGTTTTTAAAAAAACTTAGTGAAAAATGCTAAGGGGCTCGTTGCAGCCCAAACCCGTCGGAGGGTTCGCTCAAAACGACCTCGCCTCTAGCACTTCGAGGAGGAGGGTGACATTTTTCAAAAAACTTAGCAAAAAATGCTATGGGGTCGTTGCAGCCCAAACCCATTGAAGGGTTTGCCCGAAAACACCTCGCTGCTGGCACTTCAAGGGGGAGGGAGGCGTTTTTCAAAAAACTTAGTGAAAAATGCTAAGGGGCTCGTTGCAGCCCAAACCCGTCGGAGGGTTCGCCCGAAAACACCTCGCCCCTAGCAGTTCGATGGGGGAGGGTGGCGTTTTTCAAAAAAATTAGCAAAAAATATAAAGGGGCATGTTGCAACCCAAACACGTCGAAGGGTTCGCCAGAAAACACCTCGCCCCAAGCACTTCGAGGGGGAGGGTGGCGTTTTTCAAAAAACATAGCGAAAAATGCTAAGTGGCTCATTGCTGCCTGAACCCGTTGAAGTGTTAGCCCGAAAACACCTCGCCCCTAGCACTTCGAGGGGGAGGGTGGCATTTTTCAAAAAACTTAGCAAAAAATGCTATGGGGCTCGTTGCAGCCCAAACCCATTGAAGGGTTCGCCCGAAAACACCTCGTTCCTGGCACTTCAAGGGGGAGCGTGGCGTTTTTCAAAAAAACTTAGTGAAAAATGCTATGGGCTCGTTGCAGCCCAATCCTGTTGAAGGGTTCACCCGAAAACACCTTGCCCCTAGCACTTCGAGGGGGAGGGTGGCATTTTTCAAAAAATTAGTGAAAAATGCTAAGGGGCTCGTTGCAGCCCAAACCCGTTGAAGGGTTCACCTGAAAACAACTCGCCCCTGGCACTTCGAGGGGGACGGTGGCATTTTTCAAAAAACTTAGTGAAAAATGCTAAGGGGCTCGTTGCAGCCTAAACCCGTTGAAGGGTTCGCCCGAAAACACCTCGCCCCTAGCACTTCGAGGGGGGGGGTGGCGTTTTTCAAAAAACTTAGTGAAAAATGCTAAGGGGCTCGTTGCTGCCCAAACCCGTCGGAGGGTTCGCTCGAAACGACCTCGCCTCTAGCACTTCGAGGAGGAGGGTGGCATTTTTCAAAAAACTTAGCGAAATGCTAAGGGGCTCGTTGCAGCCCAAACCCGTCAAAGGGTTCGCCACAAAACACCTCGCCCCTCGCACTTCGAGGGGGAGGGTGGCGTTTCTCAAAAAACTTAGTGAAAAATGCTAAGGGGCTCGTTGCAGCCCTAACCCGTTGAAGGATTCGCCCGAAAACATCTCGCCCCTAGCACTTCAAGGGGGAGGGTGGCGATTTTGGAAAAATTTAGCGAAAAATACTAAGGGGCTCGTTGTAGCCCAAACCCGTCGAAGGATTCGCCTGAAAACACCTCGCCCCTAGCACTTCGAGGGGGAGAAGGGCGTTTTTCAAAAAATCTTAGCGCAAAAAGCTAAGGGGCTCGTTGCAGCCTGAACCCGTTGAAGGATAAGCCCAAAAACACCTAGCCCGTAGCACTTCGAGGGGGAGGGTGGCGTTTTTCAAAAAACATAGAGAAAAATGCTAAGGGGCTGTTTTTCAAAAAACATAGAGAAAAATGCTAAGGGGCTCGTCGCAGCCCAAACCCGTCGAAGGGTCCACCCGAATACACCTTGCCCCTAGCACTTCGAGGGGGAGGGTGGCATTTTTCAAAAAACTTAGCAAAAAATGCTATAGGGTCATTGCAGCCCAAACCCATTGAAGGGTTCGCCCGAAAACACCTCGCTCCTGGCACTTCGAGGGGGAGGTAGCGTTTTTCAAAGAACTTAGTGAAAAATGCTAAGGGGCTCATTGCAGCCCAAACCCGTTGAAGGGTTCGCCCGAAAACACCTTGCCCCTGGCACTTCGAGAGGGAGGGTGGCGTTTTTCAAAAAACTTAGTGAAAAATGATAAGGGGCTCCTTGCAGCCCGAACCCGTCGGAGGGTTCGCCCGAAAACACCTCGCCCCTGGCACTTCGTGGGGAAGGGTGGCATTTGTCAAAAAACTTAGTGAAAAATGCTAAGGGGCTCGTTGCAGCCCAAACCCGTTGAAGGATTCACCCGAAAACACCTCGCCCCTAGCACTTCGAGGGGGAGGGTGGTCTTTTTAAAAAAACTTAGTGAAAAATGCTAAGGGGCTTGTTGCAGCCCAAACCCGTCGAAAGGTTAGCTCGAAAACACCTCGCCCCTAGCACTTCGAGGAGGAGGGGGGCATTTTTCAAAAAACTTAGTGAAATGCTAAGGGGCTTGTTGCAGCCTGAACCTGTCGAAGGGTTCGCCAGAAAACACCTCGCCCCTAGCACTTCGACGGGGAGGGTGGCGTTTTTCAAAAAACTTAGTGAAAAATGCTAAGGGGCTCGTTGCAGCCCGAACCCGTTGAAGGATTCGCCCGAAAACATCTCGCCCCTAGCACTTCAAGGGGGAGGGTGGCGTTTTTCAAAAAGATTAGCAAATACTAAGGGGCTCGGTGCAGCCCAAACCCGTTGAAGGATAAGCCCAAAAACACCTCGCCCCTAGCACTTCGAGGGGGAGGGTGGAATTTTTCAAAAACCTTAGCAAAAAATGCTATGGGGTCATTGCAGCCCAAACCCAGTGAAGGGTTCGCTCGAAAACACCTCTCTCCTCGCACTTCGAGGGGGAGGGTAGCGTTTTTCAAAAAACTTAGTGAAAAATGCTAAGGGGCTCGTTGCAGCCCAAACCCGTTGAAGGGTTCGCCCGAAAACACCTCGCCCCTGGCACTTCGAGGGGGAGGGTGGCGTTTTTCAAAAAACTTAGTGAAAAATGCTAAGGGGCTCGTTGCAGCCCAAACCCGTCGGAGGGTTCGCCCGAAAACACCTCGCCCCTAGCACTTCGAGGAGGAGGATGGAATTTTTCAAAAAACTTAGCAAAAAATGCTATGGGGTCGTTGCAGCCCAAACCCATTGAAGGGTTTGCCCGAAAACACCTCGCTGCTGGCACTTCGAGGGGGAGGGAGGCGTTTTTCAAAAAACTTTGTGAAAAATGCTAAGGGGCTCGTTGCAGCCCAAACCCGTCGGAGGGTTCGCCCGAAAACACCTCGCCCCTAGCAGTTCGATGGGGGAGGATGGCGTTTTTCAAAAAAATTACAAAAAATATAAAGGGGCTTGTTGCAGCCCAAACACGTCGAAGGGTTCGCCAGAAAACACCTCGCCCCAAGCACTTCGAGGGGGAGGGTGGCGTTTTTCAAAAAACATAGCGAAAAATGCTAAGTGGCTCATTGCTGCCAGAACCCGTTGAAGTGTTAGCCCGAAAACACCTCGCCCCTAGCACTTTGAGGGGGAGGGTGGCTTTTTTCAAAAAACTTAGCGAAAAATGCTATGGGGCTCGTTGTAGCCCAAACCCATTGAAGGGTTCGCCCGAAAACACCTCGCTCCTGGCACTTCGAGGGGGAGAGTGGCGTTTTTCAAAAAACTTAGTGAAAAATGCTACGGGGCTCGTTGCAGCCCAAACCCATTGAAGGGTTCGCCCGAAAACACCTCGCCCCTAGCACTTCGAGGGGGAGGGTGGCGTTTTTCAAAAAACTTAGCGAAAAATGCTAAGGGGCTCGTTGCAGCCCAAACCCGTTGAAGGTTCGCCCGAAAACACCTCGCCCCTAGCACTTCGAGGGGGAGGGTGGCATTTTTCAAAAAACTTAGCAAAAAATGCTAAGGGGCTCGTTGCAGCCCAAACCCGTTGAAGGGTTCGCCCGAAAACACCTCGCCCTAGCACTTCGAGGGGGAGGGTGGCGTTTTTCAAAAAACTTAGTGAAAAATGCTAAGGGGCTCGTTGCAGCCCAAACCCGTTGAAGGGTTCGCCCGAAAACACCTCGCCCCTGGCACTTCGAGGGGGAGGGTGGCGTTTTTCAAAAAACTTAGTGAAAAATGCTAAGGGGCTCGTTGCAGCCCAAACCCGTCGAGGGTTCGCCCGAAAACACCTCGCCCCTAGCACTTCGAGGGGGAGGGTGGCATTTTTCAAAAAACTTAGCAAAAATGCTAAGGGGCTCGTTGCAGCCCAAACCCGTTGAAGGGTTCGCCCGAAAACACCTCGCCCCTAGCACTTCGAGGGGGAGGGTGGCGTTTTTCAAAAAACTTAGTGAAAAATGCTAAGGGGCTCGTTGCAGCCCAAACCCGTTGAAGGGTTCGCCCGAAAACACCTCGCCCCTAGCACTTCGAGGGGGAGGGTGGCGTTTTTCAAAAAACTTAGTGAAAAATGCTAAGGGGCTCGTTGCAGCCCAAACCCGTTGAAGGGTTCGCCCGAAAACACCTCGCCCCTGGCACTTCGAGGGGGAGGGTGGCGTTTTTCAAAAAACTTAGTGAAAAATGCTAAGGGGCTCGTTGCAGCCCAAACCCGTTGAAGGGTTCGCCCGAAAACACCTCGCCCCTGGCACTTCGAGGGGGAGGGTGGCGTTTTTCAAAAAACTTAGTGAAAAATGCTAAGGGGCTCGTTGCAGCCCAAACCCGTTGAAGGGTTCGCCCGAAAACACCTCGCCCCTAGCACTTCGAGGGGGAGGGTGGCGTTTTTCAAAAAACTTAGTGAAAAATGCTAAGGGGCTCGTTGCAGCCCAAACCCGTTGAGGGTTCGCCCGAAAACACCTCGCCCCTAGCACTTCGAGGGGGAGGGTGGCGTTTTTCAAAAAACTTAGTGAAAAATGCTAAGGGGCTCGTTGCAGCCCAAACCCGTCGAAGGGTTCGCCCGAAAACACCTCGCCCCTAGCACTTCGAGGGGAGGGTGGCGTTTTTCAAAAAACTTAGCGAAAAATGCTAAGGGGCTCGTTGCAGCCCAAACCCGTTGAAGGTTCGCCCGAAAACACCTCGCCCCTAGCACTTCGAGGGGGAGGGTGGCGTTTTCAAAAAACTTAGTGAAAAATGCTAAGGGGCTCGTTGCAGCCCAAACCCGTCTGAAGGGTTCGCCCGAAAACACCTCGCCCCTAGCACTTCGAGGGGAGAGGTGGCGTTTTTCAAAAAACTTAGCGAAAAATCTAAGGGGCTCGTTGCAGCCCAAACCCGTTGAAGGGTTCGCCCGAAAACACCTCGCCCCTAGCACTTCGAGGGGGAGGGTGGCGTTTTTCAAAAAACTTAGCGAAAAATGCTAAGGGGCTCGTTGCAGCCCAAACCCGTGGAAGGGTTCGCCCGAAAACACCTCGCCCCTAGCACTTCGAGGGGGAGGGTGGCGTTTCTCAAAAAACTTAGTGAAAAATGCTAAGGGGCTTGTTGCAGCCCTAACCCACTGAAGGATTCGCCCGAAAACACCTCGCCCCTAGCACTTCAAGGGGGAGGGTGGCGTTTTTCAAAACATTTAGCGAAAAATACTAAGGGGCTCGTTGCAGCCCAAGCCCGTCGAAGGATTCGCCCGAAAACATCTCGCCCCTAGCACTTCGAGGGGGAGGGTGGCGTTTTTCAAAAAACTTAGCGCAAAAAGCTAAGGGGCTCGTTGCAGCCCAAACCCGTTGAAGGATAAGCCCAAAAACACCTCGCCCCTAGCACTTCGAGGGGGAGGGTGGAATTTTTCAAAAAACTTAGCAAAAAATGCTATGGGGTCATTGCAGCCCAAACCCATTGAAGGGTTCGCCCGAAAACACCTCGCTCATGGCACTTCGAGGGGGAGGGTGGCGTTTTTCAAAAAACTTAGTGAAAAATGCTAAGGGGCTCGTTGCAGCCCAAACCCATCGGAGGGTTCGCCCGAAAACACCTCGCCCCTAGCACTTCGAGGGGGGAGGGTGGCGTTTTTCAAAAAAATTAGCAAAAAATACTAAGGGGCTTGTTGCAGCCCAAACCCGTCGAAGGGTTCGCTAGAAAACACCTCGCCCCTAGCACTTCGAGGGGGAGGGTGGCGTTTTTCAAAAAACATAGCAAAAAATGCTAAGGGGCTCATTGCAGCCTGAACCCATTGAAGTGTTAGCCCGAAAACACCTCGCCCCTAGCACTTCGAGGGGGAGGGTGGCATTTTTCAAAAAACTTAGCGAAAAATGCTATGGGGCTCGTTGCAGCCCAAACCCATTGAAGGGTTCGCCCGAAAACACCTCGCTCCTGGCACTTCGAGGGGGAGAGTGGCGTTTTTCAAAAAACTTAGTGAAAAATGCTAAGGGGCTCGTTGCAGCCCAAACCCATTGAAGGGTTCGCCCGAAAACACCTCGCCCCTAGCACTTCGAGGGGGAGGGTGGCGTTTTTCAAAAAACTTAGTGAAAAATGCTAAGGGGCTCGTTGCAGCCCAAACCCGTCGAGGGTTCGCTCGAAAACACCTCGCCCCTAGCACTTCGAGGGGGAGGGTGGCGTTTTTCAAAAAACTTAGCGAAAATGCTAAGGGGCTCGTTGCAGCCCAAACCCGTCGAGGGTTCGCCCGAAAACACCTCGCCCCTAGCACTTCGAGGGGGAGGGTGGCATTTTTCAAAAAACTTAGCGAAAAATGCTAAGGGGCTCGTTGCAGCCCAAACCCGTCGGAGGGTTCGCTCGAAAACACCTCGCCTCTAGCACTTCGAGGGGAGGGTGGCATTTTTCAAAAAACTTAGTGAAAATGCTAAGGGGCTCGTTGCAGCCCAAACCCGTCGAAGGGTTCGCCCGAAAACACCTCGCCCCTAGCACTTCGAGGGGGAGGGTGGCGTTTTTCAAAAAACTTAGTGAAAAATGCTAAGGGGCTTGTTGCAGCCCAAACCCGTCTGAAGGGTTCGCTCGAAACGACCTCGCCTCTAGCACTTCGAGGAGGAGGGTGGCATTTTTCAAAAAACTTAGCGAAATGCTAAGGGGCTCGTTGCAGCCCAAACCCGTCGGAGGGTTCGCTCGAAACGACCTCGCCTCTAGCACTTCGAGGAGGAGGGTGGCATTTTTCAAAAAACTTAGCGAAATGCTAAGGGGCTCGTTGCAGCCCAAACCCGTCGGAGGGTTCGCTCGAAACGACCTCGCCTCTAGCACTTCGAGGAGGAGGGTGGCATTTTTCAAAAAACTTAGCGAAATGCTAAGGGGCTCGTTGCAGCCCAAACCCGTCAAAGGGTTCGCCACAAAACACCTCGCCCCTAGCACTTCGAGGGGGAGGGTGGCGTTTCTCAAAAAACTTAGTGAAAAATGCTAAGGGGCTTGTTGCAGCCCTAACCCACTGAAGGATTCGCCCGAAAACACCTCGCCCCTAGCACTTCGAGGGGGAGGGTGGCGTTTTTCAAAAAAATTAGCGAAAAATACTAAGGGGCTCGTTGCAGCCCAAACCCGTCGAAGGGTTCGCTCGAAAACACCTCGCCCCTAGCACTTCGAGGGGGAGGGTGGCGTTTTTCAAAAAACTTAGCGAAAAATGCTAAGGGGCTCATTGCAGCCCAAACCCATTGAAGGGTTAGCCCGAAAACACCTCGCCCCTAGCACTTCGAGGGGGAGGGTGGCATTTTTCAAAAAACTTAGCGAAAAATGCTATGGGGTCATTGCAGCCCAAACCCATTGAAGGGTTCGCCCGAAAACACCTCGCTCATGGCACTTCGAGGGGGAGGGTGGCGTTTTTCAAAAAACTTAGTGAAAAATGCTAAGGGGCTCGTTGCAGCCCAAACCCGTCGAAGGGTTCGCCCGAAAACACCTCGCCCCTGGCACTTCGAGGGGGAGGGTGGCGTTTTTCAAAAAACTTAGTGAAAAATGCTAAGGGGCTCGTTGCAGCCCAAACCCGTTGAAGGGTTCGCCCGAAAACACCTCGCCCCTAGCACTTCGAGGGGGAGGGTGGCATTTTTCAAAAAACTTAGTGAAAAATGCTAAGGGGCTCGTTGCAGCCCAAACCCGTCGAAGGGTTCGCCCGAAAACACCTCGCCCCTAGCACTTCGAGGGGGAGGGTGGCGTTTTTCAAAAAACTTAGCGAAAAATGCTAAGGGGTCTGTTGCAGCCCAAACCCATTGAAGGGTTCGCCCGAAAACACCTCGCCCAAGCACTTCGAGGGGGAGGGTGGCGTTTTTCAAAAAACTTAGTGAAAAATGCTAAGGGGCTCGTTGCAGCCCAAACCCGTTGAAGGGTTCGCCCGAAAACACCTCGCCCTTGGCACTTCGAGGGGGAGGGTGGCATTTTTCAAAAAACTTAGTGAAAAATGCTAAGGGGCTCGTTGCAGCCCAAACCCGTTGAAGGGTTCGCCCGAAAACACCTCGCCCCTGGCACTTCGAGGGGGAGGGTGGCGTTTTTCAAAAAACTTAGTGAAAAATGCTAAGGGGCTCGTTGCAGCCCAAACCCGTCGAGGGATTCGCTGGAAAACACCCAGCCCCTAGCACTTCGAGGGGGAGGGTGGCATTTTTCAAAAAATTAGTGAAAAATGCTAAGGGGCTCGTTGCAGCCCAAACCCGTTGAAGGGTTCGCCGGAAAACACCTCGCCCCTGGCACTTCGAGGGGGACGGTGGCATTTTTCAAAAAACTTAGTGAAAAATGCTAAGGGGCTTGTTGCAGCCCAAACCCGTTGAAGGGTTCGCCCGAAAACACCTCGCCCCTGGCACTTCGAGGGGGAGGGTGGCATTTTACAAAAAACTTAGTGAAAAATGCTACGGGGCTCGTTGCAGCCCAAACCCGTCGGAGGGTTCGCCCCAAAACACCTCGCCCCTGGCACTTCGAGGGGGAGGGTGGCATT
The DNA here is from genome assembly GCA_030378355.1 of Eleusine indica. Classification (NCBI taxonomy): domain Eukaryota; kingdom Viridiplantae; phylum Streptophyta; class Magnoliopsida; order Poales; family Poaceae; genus Eleusine; species Eleusine indica. The sequence goes on from CM059497.1 coordinate 30,012,932, forward strand.
TTTGAAAAAACTTAGTGAAAAATCCTAAGGGGCTCATTGCAGCCCAAACCCGTTGAAGGGTTTGCCCGAAAACACCTCGCCCCTGGCACTTCGATAGGGAGGGTGGCGTTCTTCAAAAAACTTAGTGAAAAATGCTAAGGGGCTCGTTGCAGCCCAAACCCGTCGGAGGGTTCGCCCGAAAACACCTCACCCCTGGCACTTCGAGAGGGAGGGTGGCATTTTTCAAAAAACTTAGTGAAAAATGTTAAGGGGCTCGTTCCAGCCCAAACCCGTTGAAGGGTTCGTTCGAAAACACCTCGCCCCTGGCACTTCGAGGGGGAGGGTGGCGTTTTTCAAAAAACTTAGTGAAAAATGCTAAGGGGCTCGTTGCAGCCCAAACCCGTTGAAGGGTTCGCCCGAAAACACCTCGCCCCTGGCACTTCGAGGGGGAGGGTGGCGTTTTTCAAAAAACTTAGTGAAAAATGCTAAGGGGCTCGTTGCAGCCCAAACCCGTCGGAGGGTTCGCCCGAAAACACCTCGCCCGTGGCACTTCGAGGGGGAGGGTGGCATTTTTCAAAAAACTTAGTGAAAAATGCTAAGGGGCTCGTTGCAGCCCAAACCCGTTGAAGGGTTCGTTCGAAATCACCTCGCCCCTGGCACTTCGAGGGGGAGGGTGGCGTTTTTCAAAAAACTTAGTGAAAAATGCTAAGGGGCTCTTGCAGCCCAAACCCGTCGGAGGGTTCGCCCGAAAACACTTCGCCCCTGGCACTTCGAGGGGGAGGGTGGCATTTTTCAAAAAACTTAGTGAAAAATGCTAAGGGGCTCGTTGCAGCCCAAACTCGTTGAAGGGTTCACCCGAAAACACGTCGCCCCTCGCACTTCGAGGGGGAGGGTGGCGTTTTTCAAAAAACTTAGTGAAAAATGCTAAGTGGTTCGTTGCAGCCCAAACCCGTTGGAGGGTTCCCTCGAAACGACCTCGCCTCTAGCACTTCGAGGAGGAGGGTGGCATTTTTCAAAAAACTTGGCGAAAAATACTATGGGGCTCATTGCAGCCCAAACCCATTGAAGGGTACGCCCGAAAACACCTCGCTCCTGGCACTTCAAGGGGGAGGGTGGAATTTTTCAAAAAACTTAGCAAAAAATGCTATGAGGTCGTTGCAGCCCAAACCCATTGAAGGGTTCGCCCGAAAACACCTCGCTCCTGGCACTTCGAGGTGGAGGGTGGCGTTTTTCAAAAAACTTAGTGAAAAATGCTAAGGGGCTCGTTGCAGCCCAAACCCGTCGGAGGGTTCGCCCGAAAACACCTCGCCCCTGGCACTTCGAGGGGGAGGGTGGCATTTTTCAAAAAACTTAGTGAAAAATGCTAAGGGGCTCGTTGCAGCCCAAACCCGTTGAAGGGTTCGCTCGAAAACACCTCGCCCCTGGCACTTCGAGGGGGAGGGTGGCGTTTTTCAAAAAACTTAGTGAAAAATGCTAAGGGGCTCGTTGCAGCCCAAACCCGTTGAAGGGTTCGCCCGAAAACACCTCGCCCCTAGCACTTCGAGGGGGAGGGTGGCGTTTTTCAAAAAACTTAGTGAAAAATGCTAAGGGGCTCGTTGCAGCCCAAACCCGTCGAAGGGTTCGCCCGAAAACACCTCGCCCCTGGCACTTCGAGGGGGAGGGTGGCATTTTTCAAAAAACTTAGTGAAAAATGCTAAGGGGCTCGTTGCAGCCCAAACCCGTTGAAGGGTTCGTCCGAAAACACCTCGCCCCTGGCACTTCGAGGGGGAGGGTGGCGTTTTTCAAAAAACTTAGTGAAAAATGCTAAGGGGCTCGTTGCAGCCCAAACCCGTCGGAGGGTTCGCCCGAAAACACCTCGCCCCTGGCACTTCGAGGGGGAGGGTGGCATTTTTCAAAAAACTTAGTGAAAAATGCTAAGGGGCTCGTTGCAGCCCAAACCCGTTGAAGGGTTCGCCCGAAAACACCTCGCCCCTAGCACTTCGAGGGGGAGGGTGGCGTTTTTCAAAAAACTTAGTGAAAAATGCTAAGGGGCTCGTTGCAGCCCAAACCCGTTGAGGGTTCGCCTCGAAACGACCTCGCCCTAGCACTTCGAGGGGGAGGGTGGCATTTTTCAAAAAACTTGGCGAAAAATACTATGGGACTCGTTGCAGCCCAAACCCATTGAAGGGTACGCCCGAAAACACCTCGCTCCTGGCACTTCGAGGGGGAGGGTGGAATTTTTCAAAAAACTGAGCAAAAAATGCTATGGGGTCGTTGCAGCCCAAACCCATTGAAGGGTTCGCCCGAAAACACCTCGCTCCTGGCACTTCGAGGGGGAGGGTAGCGTCTTTCAAAAACCTTAGTGAAAAATGCTAAGGGGCTCGTTGCAGCCCAAACCCGTTGAAGGGTTCGCCCGAAAACACCTCGCCCCTGGCACTTCGAGGGGGAGGGTGGCGTTTTTCAAAAAACTTAGCGAAATGCTAAGGGGCTCTTGCAGCCCAAACCCGTCGGAGGGTTCGCCCGAAAACACCTCGCCCCTGGCACTTCGAGGGGGAGGGTGGCATTTTCCAAAAAACTTAGTGAAAATTGCTAAGGGGCTCGTTGCAGCCCAAACCCGTTGAAGGGTTCGCCCGAAAACACCTCGCCCCTAGCACTTCGAGGGGGAGGGTGGCGTTTTTCAAAAAACTTAGTGAAAAATGCTAAGGGGCTCGTTGCAGCCCAAACCCGTTGGAGGGTTCCCTCGAAACGACCTCGCCTCTAGCACTTCGAGGAGGAGGGTGGCATTTTTCAAAAAACTTGGCGAAAAATACTATGGGACTCATTGCAGCGCAAACCCATTGAAGGGTTCGCCCGAAAACACCTCGCTCCTGGCACTTCGAGGGGGAGGGTGGCATTTTTCAAAAAACTGAGCGAAAAATGCTATGGGGCTCGTTGCAGCCCAAACCCATTGAAGGGTTCGCCCGAAAACACCTCGCTCCTGGCACTTCGAGGGGGAGGGTGGCGTTTTTCAAAAAACTTAGTGAAAAATGCTAAGGGGCTCGTTGCAGCCCAAACCCGTTGAAGGGTTCGCCCGAAAACACCTCGCCCCTGCACTTCGAGGGGGAGGGTGGCGTTCTTCAAAAACCTTAGTGAAAAATGCTAAGGGCCTCGTTGCAGCCCAAACCCGTTGAAGGGTTCGCCCGAAAACACCTCGCCCCTGGCACTTCGAGAGGGAGGGTGGCATTTTTCAAAAAACTTAGTGAAAAATGCTAAGGGGCTCGTTGCAGCCCAAACCCGTTGAAGGGTTCGCTCGAAAACACCTCGCCCCTGGCACTTCGAGGGGGAGGGTGGCGTTTTTCAAAAAACTTAGTGAAAAATGCTAAGGGGCTCGTTGCAGCCCAAACCCGTTGAAGGGTTCGCCCGAAAACACCTCGCCCCTGGCACTTCGAGGGGGAGCGTGGCGTTTTTCAAAAAACTTAGTGAAAAATGCTAAGGGGCTCGTTGCAGCCCAAACCCGTCGGAGGGTTCGCCCGAAAACACCTCGCCCCTGGCACTTCGAGGGGGAGGGTGGCATTTTTCAAAAAACTTAGTGAAAAATGCTAAGGGGCTCGTTGCAGCCCAAACCCGTTGAAGGGTTCGCCGAAAACACCTCGCCCCTAGCACTTCGAGGGGGAGGGTGGCGTTTTTCAAAAAACTTAGTGAAAAATGCTAAGGGGCTCGTTGCAGCCCAAACCCGTCGGAGGGTTCGCCCGAAAACACCTCGCCCCTGGCACTTCGAGGGGGAGGGTGGCATTTTTCAAAAAACTTAGTGAAAAATGCTAAGGGGCTCGTTGCAGCCCAAACCCGTTGAAGGGTTCGCCCGAAAACACCTCGCCCCTAGCACTTCGAGGGGGAGGGTGGCGTTTTTCAAAAAACTTAGTGAAAAATGCTAAGGGGCTCGTTGCAGCCCAAACCCGTTGAAGGGTTCGCCCGAAAACACCTCGCCCCTAGCACTTCGAGGGGGAGGGTGGCATTTTTCAAAAAACTTAGTGAAAAATGCTAAGGGGCTCGTTGCAGCCCAAACCCGTTGAAGGGTTCGCCCGAAAACACCTCGCCCCTGGCACTTCGAGGGGGAGGGTGGCATTTTTCAAAAAACTGAGCGAAAAATGCTATGGGCTCGTTGCAGCCCAAACCCATTGAAGGGTTCGCCCGAAAACACCTCGCTCCTGGCACTTCGAGGGGGAGGGTGGCGTTTTTCAAAAAACTTAGTGAAAAATGCTAAGGGGCTCGTTGCAGCCCAAACCCGTCGGAGGGTTCGCCCGAAAACACCTCGCCCCTGGCACTTCGAGGGGAGGGTGGCATTTTTCAAAAAACTTAGTGAAAAATGCTAAGGGGCTCGTTGCAGCCCAAACCCGTTGAAGGGTTCGCTCGAAAACACCTCGCCCCTGGCACTTCGAGGGGGAGGGTGGCGTTTTTCAAAAACCTTAGTGAAAAATGCTAAGGGGCTCGTTGCAGCCCAAACCCGTTGAAGGGTTCGCCCGAAAACACCTCGCCCCTGGCACTTCGAGGGGGAGGGTGGCGTTTTTCAAAAAACTTAGTGAAAAATGCTAAGGGGCTCGTTGCAGCCCAAACCCGTCGGAGGGTTCGCCCGAAAACACCTCGCCCCTGGCACTTCGAGGGGGAGGGTGGCATTTTTCAAAAAACTTAGTGAAAAATGCTAAGGGGCTCGTTGCAGCCCAAACCCGTTGAAGGGTTCGTTCGAAATCACCTCGCCCCTGGCACTTCGAGGGGGAGGGTGGCGTTTTTCAAAAAACTTAGTGAAAAATGCTAAGGGGCTCGTTGCAGCCCAAACCCGTCGGAGGGTTCGCCCGAAAACACCTCGCCCCTGGCACTTCGAGGGGGAGGGTGGCATTTTTCAAAAAACTTAGTGAAAAATGCTAAGGGGCTCGTTGCAGCCCAAACCCGTTGAAGGGTTCGCCCGAAAACACCTCGCCCCTCGCACTTCGAGGGGGAGGGTGGCGTTTTTCAAAAAACTTAGTGAAAAATGCTAAGGGGCTCGTTGCAGCCCAAACCCGTTGGAGGGTTCCCTCGAAACGACCTCGCCTCTAGCACTTCGAGGAGGAGGGTGGCATTTTTCAAAAAACTTAACAAAATGCTAAGGGGCTCGTTGCAGCCCAAACCCGTTGAAGGGTTCGCCCGAAAACACCTCGCCCCTAGCACTTCGAGGGGGAGGGTGGCGTTTTTCAAAAAACTTAGCGAAAAATGCTAAGGGGCTCGTTGCAGCCCAAACCCGTTGAAGGGTTCGCCCGAAAACACCTCGCCCCTGGCACTTCGAGGGGGAGGGTGGCGTTTTTCAAAAACTTAGTGAAAAATGCTAAGGGGCTCGTTGCAGCCCAAACCCGTTGAAGGGTTCGCCCGAAAACACCTCGCCCCTAGCACTTCGAGGGGGAGGGTGGCGTTTTTCAAAAAACTTAGTGAAAAATGCTAAGGGGCTCGTTGCAGCCCAAACCCGTCGGAGGGTTCGCCCGAAAACACCTCGCCCCTGGCACTTCGAGGGGGAGGGTGGCGTTTTTCAAAAAACTTAGTGAAAAATGCTAAGGGGCTCGTTGCAGCCCAAACCCGTTGAAGGGTTCGCCCGAAAACACCTCGCCCCTCGCACTTCGAGGGGGAGGGTGGCGTTTTTCAAAAAACTTAGTGAAAAATGCTAAGTGGTTCGTTGCAGCCCAAACCCGTTGGAGGGTTCCCTCGAAACGACCTCGCCGCTAGCACTTCGAGGAGGAGGGTGGCATTTTTCAAAAAACTTGGCGAAAAATACTATGGGACTCATTGCAGCCCAAACCCATTGAAGGGTACGCCCGAAAACACCTTGCTCCTGGCAATTCAAGGGGGAGGGTGGAATTTTTCAAAAAACTGAGCAAAAAATGCTATGGGGTCGTTGCAGCCCAAACCCATTGAAGGGTTCGCCCGAAAACACCTCGCTCCTGGCACTTCGAGGTGGAGGGTAGCGTTTTTCAAAAACCTTAGTGAAAAATGCTAAGGGGCTCGTTGCAGCCCAAACCCGTTGAAGGGTTCGCCCGAAACACCTCGCCCCTGGCACTTCGAGGGGGAGGGTGGCGTTTTTTAAAAAACTTAGTGAAAAATGTTAAGGGGCTCGTTGCAGCCCAAACCCGTTGAAGGGTTCGCCCGAAAACACCTCGCCCCTGGCACTTCGAGAGGGAGGGTGGCATTTTTCAAAAAACTTAGTGAAAAATGCTAAGGGGCTCGTTGCAGCCCAAACCCGTCGGAGGGTTCGCCCGAAAACACCTCGCCCCTAGCACTTCGAGGGGGGAGGGTGGCGTTTTTCAAAAAAATTAGCAAAAAATACTAAGGGGTTTGTTGCAGCCCAAACCCATCGAAGGGTTCGCTAGAAAACACCTCGCCCCAAGCACTTCGAGGGGGAGGGTGGCGTTTTTCAAAAAACATAGCAAAAAATGCTAAGGGGTTCATTGCAGCCTGAACCCGTTGAAGTGTTAGCCCGAAAACACCTCGCTCTTGGCACTTCGAGGTGGAGGGTAGCGTTTTTCAAAAACCTTAGTGAAAAATGCTAAGGGGCTCGTTGCAGCCCAAACCCGTTGAAGGGTTCGCCCGAAAACACCTCGCCCCTGGCACTTCGAGGGGGAGGGTCGCGTTCTTCAAAAAACTTAGTGAAAAATCCTAAGGGGCTCGTTGCAGCCCAAACCCGTTGAAGGGTTCGCCCGAAAACACCTCGCCCCTGGCACTTCGAGAGGGAGGGTGGCATTTTTCAAAAAACTTAGTGAAAAATGCTAAGGGGCTCGTTGCAGCCCAAACCCGTCGGAGGGTTCGTTCGAAAACACCTCGCCCCTGGCATATCGAGGGGGAGGGTGGCGTTTTTCAAAAAACTTAGTGAAAAATGCTAAGGGGCTCTTGCTGCCCAAACCCATCGGAGGGTTCGCTCGAAAACACCTCGCCCCTGGCACTTCGAGGAGGAGGGTGGCATTTTCCAAAAAACTTAGTGAAAAATGCTAAGGGGCTCGTTGCAGCCCAAACCCGTTGAAGGGTTCACCCGAAAACACCTCGCCCCTCGCACTTCGAGGGGGAGGGTGGCGTTTTTCAAACAACTTAGTGAAAAATGCTAAGGGGCTCGTTGCAGCCCAAACCCGTTGGAGGGTTCGCTCGAAACGACCTCGCCTCTAGCACTTCGAGGGGGAGGATGGCATTTTTCAAAAAACTTAGTGAAAAATGCTAAGGGGCTCGTTGCAGCCCAAACCCGTTGGAGGGTTCCCTCGAAACGACCTCGCCTCTAGCACTTCGAGGAGGAGGGTGGCATTTTTCAAAAAACTTAGCGAAATGCTAAGGGGCTCGTTGCAGCCCAAACTCGTCGAATGGTTCGCCACAAAACACCTCGCCCCTAGCACTTCGAGGGGGAGGGTGGCGTTTCTCAAAAAACTTAGTGAAAAATGCTAAGTGGTTCGTTGCAGCCCAAACCCGTTGGAGGGTTCCCTCGAAACGACCTCGCCTCTAGCACTTCGAGGAGGAGGGTGGCATTTTTCAAAAAACTTGGCGAAAAATACTATGGGACTCGTTGCAGCCCAAACCCATTGAAGGGTACGCCCGAAAACACCTTGCTCCTGGCAATTCAAGGGGGAGGGTGGAATTTTTCAAAAAACTGAGCAAAAAATGCTATGGGGTCGTTGCAGCCCAAACCCATTGAAGGGTTCGCCCGAAAACAACTCGCTCCTGGCACTTCGAGGTGGAGGGTAGCGTTTTTCAAAAACCTTAGTGAAAAATGCTAAGGGGCTCGTTGCAGCCCAAACCAGTTGAAGGGTTCGCCCGAAACCACCTCGCCCCTGGCACTTCGAGGGGGAGGGTGGCGTTTTTCAAAAAACTTAGTGAAAAATGCTAAGGGGCTCGTTGCAGCCCAAACCCGTTGAAGGGTTCGCCCGAAAACACCTCGCCCCTGGCACTGCGAGAGGGAGGGTGGCATTTTTCAAAAAACTTAGTGAAAAATGCTAAGGGGCTCGTTGCAGCCCAAACCCGTCGGAGGGTTCGCCCGAAAACACCTCGCCCCTAGCACTTCGAGGGGGGAGGGTGGCGTTTTTCAAAAAAATTAGCAAAAAATACTAAGGGGTTTGTTGCAGCCCAAACCCATCGAAGGGTTCGCTAGAAAACACCTCGCCCCAAGCACTTCGAGGGGGAGGGTGGCGTTTTTCAAAAAACATAGCAAAAAATGCTAAGGGGTTCATTGCAGCCTGAACCCGTTGAAGTGTTAGCCCGAAAACACCTCGCTCTTGGCACTTCGAGGTGGAGGGTAGCGTTTTTCAAAAACCTTAGTGAAAAATGCTAAGGGGCTCGTTGCAGCCCAAACCCGTTGAAGGGTTCGCCCGAAAACACCTCGCCCCTGGCACTTCGAGGGGGAGGTTCGCGTTCTTCAAAAAACTTAGTGAAAAATCCTAAGGGGCTCGTTGCAGCCCAAACCCGTTGAAGGGTTCGCCCGAAAACACCTCGCCCCTGGCACTTCGAGAGGGAGGGTGGCATTTTTCAAAAAACTTAGTGAAAAATGCTAAGGGGCTCGTTGCAGCCCAAACCCGTCGGAGGGTTCGTTCGAAAACACCTCGCCCCTGGCATATCGAGGGGGAGGGTGGCGTTTTTCAAAAAACTTAGTGAAAAATGCTAAGGGGCTCTTGCAGCCCAAACCCATCGGAGGGTTCGCTCGAAAACACCTCGCCCCTGGCACTTCGAGGGGGAGGGTGGCATTTTCCAAAAAACTTAGTGAAAAATGCTAAGGGGCTCGTTGCAGCCCAAACCCGTTGAAGGGTTCACCCGAAAACACCTCGCCCCTCGCACTTCGAGGGGGAGGGTGGCGTTTTTCAAACAACTTAGTGAAAAATGCTAAGGGGCTCGTTGCAGCCCAAACCCGTTGGAGGGTTCGCTCGAAACGACCTCGCCTCTAGCACTTCGAGGGGGAGGGTGGCATTTTTCAAAAAACTTAGTGAAAAATGCTAAGGGGCTCGTTGCAGCCCAAACCCGTTGGAGGGTTCCCTCGAAACGACCTCGCCTCTAGCACTTCGAGGAGGAGGGTGGCATTTTTCAAAAAACTTAGCGAAATGCTAAGGGGCTCGTTGCAGCCCAAACTCGTCGAAGGGTTCGCCACAAAACACCTCGCCCCTAGCACTTCGAGGGGGAGGGTGGCGTTTCTCAAAAAACTTAGTGAAAAATGCTAAGGGGCTTGTTGCAGCCCTAACCCGCTGAAGGATTCGCCCGAAAACATCTCGCCCCTAGCACTTCAAGGGGGAGGGTGGCGTTTTTCAAAAAATTTAGCGAAAAATACTAAGGGGCTCGTTGTAGCCTAAGCCCGTCGAAGGATTCGCCCGAAAACACCTCGCCCCTAGCACTTCAAGGGGGAGAAGGGCGTTTTTCAAAAAAAAATTAGCGCAAAAAGCTAAGGGGCTCGTTGCAGCCCAAACCCGTTGAAGGATAAGCCCAAAAACACCTCGCCCCTAGCACTTCGAGGGGGAGGGTGGCGTTTTTCAAAAACCTTAGCGAAAAATGCTAAGGGGCTTGTTGCAGCCCAAACCCGTTGAAGGGTTCGCCCGAAAACACCTCGCCCCTAGCACTTCGTGGGGGAGGGTGGCGTTTTACAAAAAACATAGTGAGAAATGCTAATTGGCTCGTTGCAACCCAAACACGTCGAAGGGTTCGCCCGAAAACACCTTGCCCCTAGCACTTCAAGGGGGAGGGTGGCGTTTTTCAAAAAACTTAGCGAAATGCTAAGGGGCTTGTTGCAGCCCAAACCCATTGAAGGGTTCGCCTGAAAACACCTCGCTCATGGCACTTCGAGGGGGAGGGTGGCATTTTTCAAAAAACTTAGCGAAAAATGCTATGGGGCTCGTTGCAGCCCAAACCCATTGAAGGGTTCGCCCGAAAACACCTCGCTCCTGGCAATTCAAGGGGGAGGGTGGAATTTTTCAAAAAACTTAGCAAACAATGCTATGGGGTCGTTGCAGCCCAAACCCATTGAAGGGTTCGCCCGAAAACACCTCGCTCCTGGCACTTCGAGGTGGAGGGTAGCGTTTTTCAAAAAACTTAGTGAAAAATGCTAAGGGGCTCGTTGCAGTCCAAACCCGTGGAAGGGTTCGCCCGAAAACACCTCGCCCCTGGCACTTCGATGGGGAGGGTGGCGTTCTTCAAAAAACTTAGTGAAAAATGCTAAGGGGCTCGTTGCAGCCCAAACCCGTCTGAGGGTTCGCCCGAAAACACCTCGCCCCTGGCACTTCGAGAGGGAGGGTGGCATTTTTCAAAAAACTTAGTGAAAAATGCTAAGGGGCTCGTTCTAGCCCAAACCCGTTGAAGGGTTCGTTCGAAAACACCTCGCCCCTGGCACTTCGAGGGGGAGGGTGGCGTTTTTCAAAAAACTTATTGAAAAATGCTAAGGGGCTCGTTGCAGCCCAAACCCGTTGAAGGGTTCGCCCGAAAACACCTCGCCCCTGGCACTTCGAGGGGGAGGGTGGCGTTTTTCAAAAAACTTAGTCAAAAATGCTAAGGGGCTCGTTGCAGCCCAAACCCGTCGGAGGGTTCGCCCGAAAACACCTCGCCCCTGGCACTTCGAGGGGGAGGGTGGCATTTTTCAAAAAACTTAGTGAAAAATGCTAAGGGGCTCGTTGCAGCCCAAACCCGTTGAAGGGTTCGTTCGAAAACACCTCGCCCCTGGCACTTCGAGGGGGAGGGTGGCGTTTTTCAAAAAACTTAGTGAAAAATGCTAAGGGGCTCTTGCAGCCCAAACCCGTCGGAGGGTTCGCCCGAAAACACCTCGCCCCTGGCACTTCGAGGGGGAGGGTGGCATTTTCCAAAAAACTTAGTGAAAAATGCTAAGGGGCTCGTTGCAGCCCAAACTCGTTGAAGGGTTCACCCGAAAACACCTCGCCCCTCGCACTTCGAGGGGGAGGGTGGCGTTTTTCAAAAAACTTAGTGAAAAATGCTAAGGGGCTCATTGCAGCCCAAACCCGTTGGAGCGTTCCCTCGAAACGACCTCGCCTCTAGCACTTCGAGGAGGAGGGTGGCATTTTTCAAAAAACTTGGCGAAAAATACTATGGGGCTCGTTGCAGCCCAAACCCATTGAAGGGTACGCCCGAAAACACCTTGCTCCGGGCAATTCAAGGGGGAGGGTGGAATTTTTCAAAAAACTTAGCAAAAAATGCTATGGGGTCGTTGCAGCCCAAACCCATTGAAGGGTTCGCCCGAAAACACCTCGCTCCTGGCACTTCGAGGTGGAGGGTAGCATTTTTCAAAAACCTTAGTGAAAAATGCTAAGGGGCTCGTTGCAGCCCAAACCCGTTGAAGGGTTCGCCCGAAACCACCTCGCCCCTGGCACTTCGAGGGGGAGGGTGGCGTTTTTCAAAAAACTTAGTGAAAAATGCTAAGGGGCTCGTTGCAGCCCAAACCCGTTGAAGGGTTCGCCCGAAAACACCTCGCCCCTGGCACTTCGAGAGGGAGGGTGGCATTTTTAAAAAAACTTAGTGAAAAATGCTAAGGGGCTCGTTGCAGCCCAAACCCGTCGGATGGTTCGCCCGAAAACACCTCGCCCCTAGCACTTCGAGGGGGGAGGGTGGCGTTTTTTAAAAAAATTAGCAAAAAAGGACCGACCGGCACTGCCGATCAGGGTGATCGGCACTGCCGTTGAGCAACAGCCAGAAAGCCAGAGAGAACAGCCTTCTCTGGAAGGAGAGACCGGCACTACCAATGGAGCCATCAGCACTACCGATGCAGGCAAGACATAAGCCAGAGAAGTGACTGGGCATTACATTGCCTCTGGGAAGGGGGATCGGCACTGCCGGTGGAGGCCACCAGCACTACCGATGAAGGCAAAAATAGAGGGCCATATTTGTGAATTATACCCCTCTTGATAGTATGGTTTACCTATACTCAATAAATAAAAATAAAAACTCCATGATCTTCATTCTTGGGTAGATTTTGGACTTTCAATTGGAGATAAATGACCATCTCCTTTTCCCTCTTTGTTTCAATACCTTTCATTCATTAATTTGAGATAGTCATCTACACTCATGTTAAATAAAAACATATGTCCATTCTTAATTGTATTGACGCCAATCACCAAAACAAAAATAGGGGCATAGATGCACTTTCACCGACTATGCACCGAAGTAAACAACAGTAAATATTGGAGTCTGATGATTATCTAGATATAAGTTGTCACAAGAAGCCAAGGCTAGACGACCCTCTCAACCCATTGATACCCTTCTCTTTTGTTCACTAGAGTTGGATTAGGATAGAATTTCGCTTCTTGTTCCTCGTGGATTCGATACCTTGGAATACTCTCGGGTGAAATCTACATCGGATTCCATACGCTTGTGGATTTCTCTGTTAGGCTTAAGGATTGCCAACACGTGCATCGTGACTGGCCGGGCGACTTAGGAGCTCAATGTTGAGCTTCCTGCGGTGGCCACCTTGTCAGAGCGGGTTGGCCTTCAGATGACCGCGGGTCGTGGGTGGATCCAGAGGGGGGTGCACTTCGGCATGCGCACCGCCTTCTTAGTGTTTGCCAGCCATTACAGTGGCCTGAAGTTCCACGTGGTTAGCCAAGGCTTCGTCAAGGGGCTCATCCCTGAGGAACTAGAGGAGATCCGTGCGGCCACCTACCCCTACATCGATGCTCTGTCAGAGATGTACGAGGAGGAAGAGCTCCCCATGATAGAGGGAAACTAGTTAGTATTTGTGAGAAACCATGTGGATATGTGCCATGGTTTGCAATATGTGATTATTAATTGACATTGGTTGAGTTTGGTGTTTGAGTAGAAATGCAAGAATCTAGGGATTGCATGAGTTTGTGCATATCATGGTTTTGACTAACCGCAGTTGGTGAGAATTTTGGAGAGTTTGCAGGAGATGGGAAATGTGTTTGCTTGTCTCGTGATGTGTAGGTCACTAGAGTCAACTTGGCGGTCAATGGCGAGAGGATCGGGCACAAGTAGGAGACTTGAAGCCAGACGATCGGGAGGCCGGGTGAAGTTAAGGGTGATCCACACCATACACATGGAGAGGCAAGAAGCACGGACGGTTTCACGGTGGAGCCTCAAAACCATGGGTGGTGATCAAGACGGCAGGGTTGACCAAGTCAAAGGTGATCGGGCGTCGGTGCAAGTAGAGGCTTCCAATGGACCGGAGGCGGGAGAGACTTGCCAGCAAGGAGGATCATGGGACAAGGTGACAGATATCAAGATTGTGAAGTCTTTCTTCGGTGGAAGTGAGCATAAAGTCACGCTTTGAGAAGCATGCAAGGCGGTTTCTCGGTTTGGACCTCAAAACCGGTGGCGGTGGTTGGTGGTGCATGTGGCACCATCGCGGAGCTTGCGTCAAGGCGAAGCAATGTTGTGAAGGGCTCGATGGCGTTCGGGCGAAGGAAAAAGAGTTGGATGGTTTTGCCCCTAGTGGTAGGTGGCAATGAGTTATAGGTCAAGGGTAGAGTTGTCTTGGACCGTAGGCCTATATAAGGAGATGTGTGGCTGGTGGGAGAGGTATCTCTTCCCATTAGCCTTGTTAGGACTTTATTCAAAGTGCTAGGAGTGGTCTTCATGCAATAGAGAAGAGGAAAGGGTGTGTGAGAGACATCTCTTTCTCTCCCAAATAGTGGGAGGAAGAGTGTGGCTTCCTAGCCTTGTATCCATGGATCTTGTAAGCATGATTATGATATGAGAATTATTTTCGTGCTCAAGATCTTCCTCTCTCCCTAAATCCTGAATTTCTCATTTTCTCTATTTTTGGAGCTATTTTCATGGGAATTTTCGATCTCATTTTTGAGTGAGTTTTTGAGGCGGATTTCTTGGGGATCTCAGTGCTATGATGAGCTAAAACAATCCTCCATGGGTCCTTGACCGAATTAAGAGCTCTAGCACCTTCGATTTCAAGGATTTCTCAAGTTTCCCATCTTTGGTGTTTTTGGCAAAAGATCTGAAATTTATGATGATTCCTTGAGCCAATTGAGTAGATGTTCTAGGATTAGGGTCGTGATGTGTTGAGGATTGGCGGGTTCAAAAATCGCATGTTTTGCAGATCATTTCGTTGAGTTTTGGAGAGATTTGTGGCAAAAACGTGACAATTTTCTGTTCTGTCGTGGGTCAATCGGCACTGCTGATGACCAGAACCGGCACTGCCGGTGGGTCTGAACTCTGATCGGCACTGTTGATACCATGATTGGCACTGCTGGTGGCTTGAGTCTGAACCCCGCACCAGCACTGCCAATAGCCACGACCGGCACTGCCGATGCGCTCCGACCGTTTCTTTCCAAAGTTTTCAGAACCCCGCACCGGCACTGCCGATGGTTGTCTAGACTTCATCTATTTTGGTGTGTTTCTTTGATAGTTTCGAGTCTTTGCAGTTCTACTTTGTTTCCGCTGTGTTCCGCTGCTGTTGTTGATCACTCCTAAGGTTAGCACATCACAAGTTGGTGTGTGTGGTCTTGATGATCGGTTTAGAGGTTAGCAAGTTTTGGGGCAGATTTTTTGGGGGGACCTTAGTGCTATGATAAGCTAGAACAATCCTTCATGGGTCCTTGACCGAATCAAGAGCTCTAGCACCTTCGATTTGAAGGATTTCTCAAGTTTCCCCTTTTTGGTGTTCTTGGCACAAGATCTGAAATTCGCGATGATTTCTTGAGCCAATCGAGTGGATCTTCTAGGGTTAAGGTCGTGATTTGTTGAGGATTTACTGGTCTAAAAATTACATCATTTGGAGTTCATATGATTAGGTTTTAGTTAAGTTTTGCCTAATCCCGAATCTTTTTGCTGTTCTGTCGAGGTCAATCGGCACTGCCAATGACCAGGACCGGCACTACCGATGGGTCAGAACTTGGATCGGTGCCGGTTCTGGTTAAAACTCAACCAAATGAGATCTAAAACATGCAATTTTTGGACCAGCCAATCCTCAACACATTATGACCCTAATCCTAGAAGATCCACTCAATTGGTTCAAGGAATCATCACGAATTTCAGATCTTGTGCTAAGAACACCAAAAAGGGGAAACTTGAGAAATCCTTCAAATCGAAGGTGCTAGAGCTCTTGATTCGGTCAAGGACCCGTGAAGGATTGTTCTAGCTCATCATAGCACTAAGATCCCCAAGAAATTTGCCTTAAAAATTCATTAAAAAATGAGATCAAAAATTCCCACAAAAATAGCTCCGAAAATAGAGAAAAAGAGAAATTCAGGATTTAGGGAGAGAGGAAGATCTTGAGCATGAAAATAATTCTCATATCATAATCATGCTTACAAGATCCATGGATACAAGGCTAGGAAGCCACACTCTTCCTCCCACTATTTGGAAGAGAAAGAGATGTCTCTCACACACCCTCTCCTATCCTCTATTAGATGAAGACCTCTCCTAGCACTTTGAATGAAGTCCTAACAAGGCTAATAGGAAGAGACACCTCTCCCACAAGCCACACCTCCCCTTATATAGGCCTAGGGTCCAAGACAACTCTACCCTTGACCTATAACTCATTGCCACCTACCACTAGGGGCAAAACCGTCCAACTCTTTTTCCTTCGCCCGAACACCATCGAGCCCTTCATAACTTTGCTTCGCCTCGACGCAAGCTCCGCCTCAAATGATGCCATAAGGATGGCAAACACAAGAGAACACCAAGCTCCGCCTCAAATGATGCCATCGAGCCCTTCACAACTTTGCTTTGCCTCGATGCAATGCAAAAAGGCAAGATACATATGTACAAGAGAACACCAACTTCCCCTCAAATGATACCATAAGGATGGCAAACACCAAGCTCCCCCCCAAGAAAAGCAAATCTCGAAGCATCTAGGGGCTTGGTAAGGATATCAGCCAATTGGTTTTTTGTGTCGATGTATTTGACCTCAACATCTCCCTTCTCAATATTATCTCTTAGGAAGTGGAATCTCACATTTATGTGTTTGACCTTACCATGTAGGACTGGGTTCTTGGCTAAGCATATGGCACTGGAGTTATCACACATGAGTGGAACACCCTTAAAGGTTAACCCATTGTCTCTCATGGTGGATACTATCCATAGGATTTGTGAGCAGCACCTAGCAGCAGCAACATACTCAGCCTCTGTGGTGGATTGGGCTACACTCGACTGCTTACGAGAAGACCAACAGATCAAAGAAGTACCCAAGAAATGACAAGTACCGGAAGTGCTCTTCCTATCAATTCTACACCCCACAAAGTCCGCATCCGAATACCCAATGAGATCAAGAGATGAAGAAGCAGAGTACCAAAGACCGAACTCAAGGGTGTATTTGAGATACCTGAAGATGCGCTTCACAGCCTTGCGATGAGTCAGCCTTGGGGAAGCCCGAAATCGAGCACAAGGACACACTGCAAAGTGTATAACGGGTCTTGTCACCGTCAGGTACAAGAGGGAGACAATCATGCTCCTGTACTCCCTTTGGTTCACCACTTCACAGTCTTCGTCAGGGTCAAGTGCCGTTGTTGTGTACATAGGTGTTGACAACGGCTTCACATTGACCATGTCGAACTTCTTCAGGAGATCCTTCGTGTACTTGGATTGATGTATGAAGGTGCCTTGCATGCACTGTTTGATTTGAAGTCCCAGAAAGAAGGTGAGCTCACCCATCATCGACATCTGAAATTCACTTTTCAAGGCTTCCTGAAATCTGGACACAAGAGCATGAGAGGAACCTCCAAAGATGATATCATCCGCGTAAATCTGAACCATTAGAAAGTCATTGCAATGCTTCAGAGTGAACAAGGTTTTGTCAACACACCCCATGACATATCCGTGCTCTAGCAAGAAGGTCTTAAGCCTAGCATACCAAGCCCTAGGTGCTTGCTTTAGCCCATACAAAGCCTTTTAAAGCTTGTACACACGGTTTGGGTATTTGTGGTGCTCAAAGCCAGGTGGTTGTCTCACATAAACCTCTTCCTCTATGAAACCATTTAGGAAAGCACTCTTGACATCCATTTGGTAGAGTCTAATGCCCTTAGAGGCAGCAAATGCAAGCAAGATCCTAATGGCTTCTATGCATGCAACAGGAGCAAAGGTTTCCCCATAGTCTAAGCCCTCCACTTGACTGAAACCCTGGGCAACAAGCCTAGCCTTGTTTCTAATAACCTCACCATCTTCCTCATGCTTGTTTTTGAAAACCCACTTTGTTCCTATGACATTGACACCAATAGGAGGCTCTACTAGGGTCCACACTTTGTTTCTCTCAAAGTTTTCCAACTCCTCATGCATGGCATTAACCCAATGTTCATCAGATAATGCATGTCAAACATCTCGAGGTATAACGTGGCAACAAAGAGAGAATTAGTAAAGCAGGCGAGATGTGCAGACCTTGACCATGTTGTCCTCTCATAGAGATTACCGATCATCTATTGAGGTGGATGTTGACACTGAATGTGGTGATGAGCCTCTCTCTCAGAGCGTACCTCCCCCTCAACCATAGCTGAAGCTAGCTCAATAGCTGCTGAAGTCGATGTAGAAGCTTTTGGACCATCTGTTGGAGTTGTGAAAGCAGCACGAACAAGCTCAGATGTGGGATGGAATGACTCATCATCGTCATCATCCAAGCCATGTAGGTCCTCATCTACAATGATAGTCTCCTCCATCTCCCTGTTACCTGCTGTCTCCACCACATTGCTTGCACAAGAGTTTGATTCAACAAAGGCTACATCGCAGGACTCTACAATGGTGTTAGTTTCCAAATTTAAAACTCTGTAGGAATGGCCATGAAGGGTGTAGCCAAGAAAGATGCCATCGGAAGATCTCGACTCAAACTTATCAAGATTACCACGCTTGAGAATGAAGCACTTGCAACCAAAAGTACGCAAATGAGAAACAGATGGCTTCCTCCCAAAGCGTAGCTCATAGGAAGTCACATTAAGAATTGAGCGCAAGAAAACCCGATTGGAAACATAGCAAGCAGTGTTAATGGCCTTAGCCCAGAACCGCCTCAGAGTCATTCTCATCGAGCATCATCCGGGCCATTTCCACCAAGGTTCTGTTCTTTTCTCTTGACCACCCCATTCTGTTGTGAGGGACACAAGGTGCTGAAAACTGATGCTCAGTACCATGCTCAAGACAAAAAGCATCAAAGGAGGAGTTCTTGAACTCGGTGCCATTATCACTACAAATTACTCGTAATGCACCCGGAAGTTCCTTGAACAACCTCAAAGCTAAGCTCCGAAATCGATGAAACACTTCATCCTTACTCTCAAGAAAGTAAACCCAAGAGTAGCGAGAGTAGTCATCACCTATCACAAGAATATACCATTTCCCACCCTCCAAACAAACCCGAGAAGGACCAACAGTGTCCATATGAAGCAGCTCTCTAGGGAGTTCAGTCATAACCAAATTGATTGGTGGATGTGAAGCGACAATCATTTTCCCATGACGACAAGGAGCATAAACCAAATCCTTATCAAATTTGAGCTTGGACAATCCTCGGATCAAACCTAGGCCACTCAAGCGACAAAGCAAGTCAAAGCTCATGTGACCTAGTCTCCTATGCCATTTCTAGAGCTTAGAAGAAGATTGAGCAAGCATGCACTTGTGAGAACTAGAAGAACCAGCAAAATCAGCCTGAAAAACTTTCCCAATGCTAGAAATCCCACAAACCAAAGAGCCATTCGAATCAAGAATGCAAGAAGCATTCTTCTTAAAGCGCACTTCCAAACCAACATCAAGCAATTGAGAGACAGGGAGGAGATTGTACTTGAGATGCTCAACCAAACAAACATCCTTGAGAGTGAATTTTTCATTTACCTTTACCACACCTCTTGCCTTCACTCTCCCTCTCTTGTCATCTCCAAAGGTCACATACTCCCGACGCTTCAGAGGAGTGAGGCTGGAGAACCACTTTGCATCTCCGGTCATGTGGCGTGAACACCCGGAGTCCATCAACCATTTGTTCTCCAGGCCTCCACCTACTGCCTACAAAGAACGAGAAGGAAAGATCGATGACTCCGTGTTGGGGTTAGAAAGAAAACTCTTGGGAAGCTAGCACTGAATCACACGACCTACAGGGGTTGACACAGTTCTTTGCACATTACCAGTCAAACACGTGGGATGAGAACCACGATGGGGAAAGTGTGGCCTGTCAAAGCGTCTTGACTCAAACCTGCGGTAGTGAGGATAGAAATCATCTGTGTGAAAGCCAAATCCATGTGAGCAACGCTCACCACGATGGAGAAAATGTGAGGCGCCAAAGCGCTGCTGAGCAGAGCCTCTGTTTCGTGAATCAAAGCCATGTGAGGAATGACCCTGTCGACGATAGGCACGAAAAAAAGAGCAAGGCTGAAAACCAACATAAGCATCATGATGCACATTCCTAGTTAACTCAGCTTGCATCCTATCAATTCTCTTACGCCTATAACAATACTCATCCAAGTGACACTTACGACCACAAAACATGCAAATGTAGACACTCTCGTGTTTAGGCTTAGCTTGCACAGTGGGATTGGGTTTTGGCTTCTCGGCTTGCTTTGGGTTGAAGGAGGGATTGGGGTTAGGTGGATAGTATGTGTCTATGGGTTTGATGGACTGTTCCTCATCCTTGTAGCTAGAGCTAGGCACAAACTTACCCACATTCTCACTCTCCTTGTCACACCTCTCAAATCCCAAACCCAAGTTGTAGGTAGACCTACTGGCACTTTCTTTGACTCTTGCTAAGTCACTCTCAATCTTCTCCTCACTCACTAGGGTTCTTTGGGGACGAGAGATGAGATAGTCATTTTCTTGGGTTAGGATTTTGTTTTCCTCTCTAGTGATTACAAGCTTATCCTTAAGAGAGCCACACACTACACATGGTGGTGGGAGAACTTTCGAGGGAGTCTCATCTAGCAGCTTGGACTCAAGCTCTTTGGCTTTGAGGGTTTGAGCTTCCAACTCATTAGTGAGCTTGGTGCACTTCTGACATGCACCTAAAAGAGTTGGTATAGCTTTGAATTCATCAAGCTCTTTGAGGACACTCTCAAGCTATCTGGCAACTTGAGCATGAACACTTTCCCTCTATGCCAGATCATTCATCACAACTTGACAAGACTCACACTCAACAGTAAAGTCATCTTTTGCAAGCTTAGACCTAAGCGAAGTGATTTCATACTCAGCACTCTCCAACTTAGACTTAAACTCTCTATTCTCACGAACAATGCTATGAAGCTTATCATCTTGCATGAGCAGAACATCGCACAAATTCAGAAGAGAGTTTATCAAGACTGGGAGGTACCTCGATTGTGGCAGAGTCGGAGCCAGAGTCGGTGTCATGATCATTTTTTTTGCCATGAAGCAAAGTCCAGTGAAGTCGTCCTTCCTCTTGACTCCTGGCTTCTCAACCTCCTCCTCCGAGCTTGTAAGGCCTTCGCTTGATGTGAGGTCCACATCGCTCAAGGCGGCAACACAGGCATGTGCAATGGCCTTGGCGAACTTCTTGGAGTTCTTGCCTTTCTTGTAGAAGTGGTTCTTCTTCTGCATGAAGTCTTCAGTGTTGTTGTCATGGTACCCAGCCTTCTTCTTCTTCTTAGGACAGTCAGCAATGAAGTGTCCTGGGTCACCACACTCGAAGCAGGTTCTTGAACCACCTCCTCTTCTCTCCTTACGGTTGTTGTGGAACTTCCTGAACTTCCTTGTGGGCAAGGACAGCTCCTCGTCAGGAATGCACTCCATCTATTTATCGGAAGCTGCAACAACAGAAGAAAGAGCCAACTCTAAAGAAGATTTGTCAAGTGAGGGGTTACTTCCATAAGCAGCACCACTATGACTACCCTTTTGAGAGCTAGAAAGCAAAGCCATGCTAGAAGCAGAATTAGCAAGACTAGGACGAGACTTCCTAGACAGTTCATGAGATTTATCTTGCTATACAGCTGCTCACAGTCCAGGGTATTAAAATTAGCAGTTTCTTCTAGTGCAACAATCTTAACCCCCCAAGCATTGTCATCAAGTGAATACAGTAATTGCTTAGCTCCATCATTATCACTGAACACAAGGTTACCACAAACCCGCAAGTTGCACATAATGGCCTCAAACCTACAAAAAGTGTCATCTAGTGACAAGCCAGGTTCTTATGCAAAGGTTTGGTACTATCTATTGTAAGAACCCTTACGCATAGACTTGACTTGATTGGTACCCTCATGGTACGTCCAAAGCTTTTCCCAAATGGCATGTGCAGTATCAAGATGAGCAACACGATCATGTTCATTCCTACCTAGAGCAGATAGCAGGATATTGACAGCTTTGGAGTTGTTTTCATACCTGGTTAACTCACCTACTGGCGCGGTGTTGAGGTCGTCTGGTATGGTGTAGTCCTACTCCATGATCTCCCAAATTGCACATCCTTGGCTTAAGAGATAAGCCTTGGTCTGTGACTTCTACTAGGGAAAGTCCTCTCCATCAAACATCCAAAGCTTAACTGCATGCTTCTCCATGTCGCCTTCGGATCACAAAGCCGGTGAAGGTCAACTAGTGATCAAACCGTCTCTGATACCAATTGAAGGACCGAGCAAGGCGATCAGAGGGAGGGGGAGTGAATGGGAGCCAATTAAAATTCTCCAAGAAAACTTGGCCTATGTCCTGTTTACAACCAGAGCCAACCTTTAAACCGATCACCAAGGCTACACACACCAACTTGTGATGTGCTAACCCTAGGACTGATCAACTACAGCAGCGGAACACAGCGAAAACAAAAGGGAATAGCAAAGACTTGAATCAATCAAAGAAGCGCACAGAAGTCACCTTACTGGACTACCATCGACAGTACCGGTCCTGGTCATCGGCAGTGCCGATCGACCCCGACAGAAGAGCAAAAAGTTTCGTGATTAGGCAAAAACTTGACCAAAACCTAATCAAATGAACTCCAAATGATGTGATTTTTGGATCAATGAATCCTCAACACATCACGGCCCTAATCCTAGAAGATCCACTTGATTGGCGCAAGAAATCATCATGAATTTCAGATCTTGTGCCAAGAACACCAAAAAGGGGAAACTCGAGAAATCCTTCAAATCGAAGGTGCTAGAGCTCTTGATTTGGAGGACCCATGAAGGATTGTTCTAGATCATCATAGCACTAATATCCCCTAAGAAATCTGCCCCAAAACTTGCCCAAAAGTGAGAACAAAAATTCCCATGAAAATAGCTTCGAAAATAGAGAAAAAGATAAATTCGGGATTTAGGGAGAGAGGAAGATCTTAAGCACGAAATTAATTCTCATATCATAGAAACATGCTTACAAAATCTAAGGATACAAGGCTAGGAAGCCACCCTCTTCCTCCCACTATTTGGAAGAGAAAAAGATGTCTCTCACACACCCTCTCCTCTCCTCTATTACATGAAAACCACTCCTAGCACTTTGAATGATGTTCTAACAAGGCTAATGGAAGAGGCACCTCTCCTACCAGCCACACCTCTCTTTATATAGGCCTAGGGTCCAAGACAACACTACCCTTGACCTATAACTCATTGCTACCTATCACTAGGTGCAAAACCATTCAACTCTTTTTCCTTCGCCCGAATGCCATCGAGCCCTTCACAACTTTGCTTCGTCTCGACGCAAGCTCCGTGATTATGCCACGTGCACCACCAACCACCGCCACCGGTTTTGAGGCCCAAACCGGGAAATCACCTTGCATGCTTCTCAAAGCGCGACTTCTTGATCTTGACGCGTGTCACCTCGTCCCGTGATCTTCCTCGTCGGCAAGTCTCTCCCGCCTCCGGTCCATAGGAAGACTCTACTTGCACCGACGCCCGATCACCTTTGACTTGGTCAACCCCGTCGGCTTGATCACCACCCACGGTTTTGAGGCTCAACCGCGAAACCATCCGTGCTTCTTGCCTCTCCACATGTACGGTGTGGATCACCCTTGACTTCACCCGACCTCCCGATCGTCTAGCCCCAAGTCTCCTACTTGTGCCTGATCCTCTCGCCGTTGACCACCAAGTTGACTCAAGTGACCTACACATCATGAGACAAGAAAACACATTTCCCATCTCCTGCAAACTTTCCAACATCCTCACCAACTCGGTTAGTCAAAACCATGACATGCACAAACTCATGCAATCCCCAGATTCCCGCATTTCAACTCAAACACCAACTCAACCAATGTCAATTACTCATCACATATTGCAAACCATGGCACATATCCACATGGCTTCTCAATATCTTGGCATTGGCACCTTGTGTTTGCAAAATATGGCTTTGCAAATGTTTAGTTCATGATGGAACATTGTGGGAACGTTTGTTCGTTTTGTCGCAAAGGCTTGCTCATCCTTATGCTTTTAACTTGCAAAATAAATTGACTGTGCTTTGAAGCCACGGGATGTTTGCCGTACCCAGTCGTGCGACCCTCCGCATAGATTAGAAGTAACATAAAAATGCTAAATCCAAACATTGTACTTTGAAGCATCGGGGTGTTTGCCGTACCTAGTCATGCAACACTCCGCACGGATTAAAAGATACATGAGCATCACTTAAGAATAAAGCTTTTCTCTTTTCTTATGAGTCCCTGTTGCATATGTGAGCGTCTGTAGAGCTTATTTTCTGCGAATGCTTGTTGCCTTGCTTGAGATTAAGATTGGCTAGTTTCTTTTGCTTAGCTTGATGCTTGTTTTGTCCTGGATGGGAGTACTTATACATGTGGTGGCAGCTTTTCTCATGATGAGCAAATTTGATTCTATCTAAGATAGTCAATCTTTTTGTTTAGCTTCTATAGCTCTTGGTGTTTATGCCTTGCTATCTATTTTTGGTCTTTGTATGATGGTGAGCTATTGGTTTTACACTTCATGGCTCTATGTTTTTATTAGCACAGTTAACCTTCTTATGAAGTTAACCTTGACAATTAAAGACTGCAGCTCGGTCTTGTTAATAGGTAACTCGATGTCGTTTATAGCTTTGATACACTTTGGACCAATTTCAATTACTCTTTCGTGCACAATAAAACCCAGAAACTAACCAGCCGATACACCAAAAGCACACTTCTTAGGATTCATCTTTAAACCATATTTCAGTGTCCTCTCTGACGCTTCCCGCAAATCGGCTATATGATCTTCTACTCTTCTGAACTTAACCACCACATCATCAATATAAATCTCCACTAATTAGCCAATCAAATCATGGAAAATATAATTCATATTTCTTTGGTATGTGGCTCCAGCATTCTTCAACCCAAACATCATAACGACCCATTCATATAATCCAATAGCCCCTGGAAACCTGAAAGCAGTCTTCGGTATATCTTCTTTTGCCATAAAAATTTGATTATTACCAGCATTACCATCCATGAAACTAACAATCTTATGCCTAGCTGCTGCATCAACTAGAAGATCTGCTATCGACATCGGATAATCATCTTTTGGCGTAGCCTTGTTCAATGGACAAAATCAATGCAAACTCTAAATTTTCCACACTTCTTGAACACAGGAACAATATTTGAAACCCAGTCTGGATATCGGCAAGGTCTAATAAACTTTGCATCATACAACCGAGTGATATCTGCCTTGACATCTTCATAAATCTTTGGATCGCTTCTTCGTGGCGGCTGCTGGTATGGTCAATATCCAGGTTTAATAGGCAACTGATGTTCAACAATAGATCGGCTAAGACCAGGCATCTCAAAATAATTCCAAGCAAAACAATCCGGATACTCTTTTAATAACTTTATTAATTCCACTTCAAAATCCTCATCTAACTTTTTGCTGATAAATGTCGGCCTGGGCTTATCACCCTCTCCTATATCGACTTCTTGTAGCTCGTCGGCCGACATAAATCCTCTTCCCAACTTGCCATCTTCTACAAATTCCATTGGGGCGCCTGTCAGAGAAACAACTTTGAATTTGACTGGTCCACCACCTCAAGACCCTGCATAGTAATCTTGACGTCATCTCCATCCCAAATCCTACCAGATAGACACTCCATATCATATCCATGCCATGGCGCCAAATCGGCCGATGCAACATTGACGGTTTCATCGGCCGAGACCACCTCAACTTGATCGCCGATCCACTAGACTAGAGATTGGTGCATAGTTGATGGTATGCAACAATTAGCATGAATCCAGTCGCGGCCTAGAAACAAGCTGTAGGTTCCCTTCCCTTCAATAACAAAGAAAGTAACTGGCAAAGTTTTACTGCCGATAATGAGCTCCACATTCAAGACTCCTTTAGCAGCTGCAGTGCTACCACCATAATCCCTTAAGATCATGTTAGTGTTGATCAAGTCTTCCTTAGTCTTCCCCAACTTCCTAACGGTAGTAATCAGCATAATGTTAACTGTCGCACCTCCATCGACCACCATCTTTCCTATCGGCATCCCGTTGACAAAACCTTTTAAGTACAAAGCCTTTAAGTGCCGATGATTAGATTCATTTGGTTTATCAAAGACTGCTTGTTGTATATCAAATACTAACTGTGGCATGTCCTCTTCATCAGCAAATAGCTCTTCCTCAAAGACCATGAATTCTTGAGGCAACATCATCACCATACTCATAGTAGCACTAGGTACCTGCATCTACGATTGCACTTTTGGCCTCCACAATTTCTTGGGTGGTTGATCATCACCTTCATCATAGTAGTATCGACCAGCCCTCATTTGTCTGCAGCACATCCTCTGAACCCTACGCTTTTAACTCCTAGAGAAAGTACTGGAGGGACACCACTGATCACTCTGTTCCTGTTCCTCTTGCAATTCTTTATCGACTTCTTCATCAAAGTTGGCTTCCCTCTCTATCTTCTTAGTCTTGAGTCAATCAAATACTGATACTTTACTCTATCCATCGATCGAGCCTACCGTCGACTTCTTGGGATTGACTTGCCGAGGTTGATGTCGATGATCCCATGGATTTTCTCGATACATTTGATCCGCACGTCTACTGCAACCAGGGCAATTGTCGATTGAAGGAAGTTTCATGTTGTGGTCTTATCAATACTAAAAAAATGGATACTCCCAATACGGATCAAACTGTGACTCCCTCACTTCCCTATCTCTCTTCATTTGGTATCATTTAATAAATGTCTCCACAGTTTTGATACCAGCCATGTTAACATTTGCAGGGAATAGATGCCCATCAATCTTCATGGTGCGCTTGGTAAACTTTATTTTACCTTGTTCAATCGCCAATTGAATCTGTCTCCTGAATACCTTGTAATCATTAGTATTATGAGACAGTGAATTGTGCCACTTGCAGTATCTCTTCTTCTTTAACTCTTCTGTAGGTGGAATCACGTGGTTGGGTGACAATTGGATATGCTTTTCCTATAATAGCATGTCAAATACCTTGTCGGCCTTGGTCATATCAAAATCATACTTCTCTTCTGGCTCGTTCTACTTTATCCAAGGACATGATAAGATATTCTTGTTTCTAGTCCATTCAGCCATGTCAACACTTCAGTGTCTTCCTTAGATTCAGAATCATAATCATTGTAATTAACTTGAATCGGCCTTGACCGTGCCCCTCGAGTCAGGTTCTCCTGGATTGACACCTTTTGTACTAGTTGGGACAGGCTCTCAAACTCGGCCGAAGGAAAATTTTCTCTTAAAGGTGCAACCAAAACCATTAAATGCAATCTCCGCCATCTGATTATCTGTTAATTGCAGACTAAAACACTTGTTGCGTACTTCCTTGAGCCTCTACATGTAATCATGCACAGACTCACCAGCTTTCTGTCTCACAACAATCAAGTCTGACAACCTCATCTCTCTTGTTTCAGCGAAGAAGTACGTATGAAATTTCTGCTCGAGATCGGCCCACGTGATAATTGAGTTGTGGGGCAATGATGTGAACCATGAAAAAGCCAATCCAGACAGAGACAAAGGAAAATACCTGATCCTCAAAGCTTTTGTAGCACCCGCTTCACCACACTGCACTGAGAATCGGTTGATATGCTCAATAGTAGTAGTATTATCATGTCCAGTGAACTTGGTAAACTCTGGTGGCCTGTATCGGCTCGGCATAGGAATCAAGCCATAACTAGGAGGATATGGGAGTTGATACATGTAGGTTTGCTGCTTTGTCTTCAGTCCAAACTGCTCTCTCACTAGGTCAGCAATCTTAACCGCCCAATCAGCGGTCGAGACATTGGCATTGGGAACGGACGATGCAAAACCAGATACTGGACTCTGTGGGGCTGTTTGCGAACCATAATTAGCAACTGTGTGTTGGCCTCCTAATTCCCTTGGCAACGCAACCATGGATGGCGTACCAAACATGCTCGACTCTACGTTAGGTGTTGTACGACATGTCACATTTGGCTTCGATGTCTCTTGTCTGTAATGTTGCGGCTGTGTCTGTGGAGTCGTCCTCTGTAGAATGATCCTGGAACCAGACCCAAGTGATCTCCCTGTGGTGCCACCATTAGTATTCTTTGGGGTGGAGAGGCACTTTCAGGCACTGGCCTTGAACTCATCGTATTACTTGTACTAGGTGCCTATTATTTGGATCCTTCAATGGTCGGATGAGGGATATTTACAGTAATGAAAAAGTACATAGGCCCATGTGCTGGATCATCATAAACACAACCTTCCACCATCTGTATGATCAAAGTCCTCAAAGTGTTAACTAGCACAGGTCACTGATTGATCAACGCATGATGGACGACCATATGGATCATACTGTTCAAAGTGGCCTCATCAATCACTTCTATTGGCTTATTGGTAGGCTGCTTATCCGATCCATCTGTGATGACAAAAGGATCTGGCAGATTTCCCTTCTGTATAACTCCCTGCCTAGTTTTGACAAAAGTTCCCAACAAGAGGTTTTCATACTGTTTAACTCTTTCATCCACTTGTGCCTTCAAGTCATCACTCAAATCATCCCTCTTCACAGGCAGCACAATTTCCCCTTTCAAATCCCCACTAATATCGACTTTTGGTGGAGGATTCTGAGGGAGCTTAGGAGGAGGATCCTTAGGCATTCGAGACATGATCCTAAACTCGAAGTTCTTGGTCCCACTGGGCGTGCCAAAAATTGTGTTGATGTAAAAATCACATGCGCGACCTACGAGATTTGCTTGACTCTAGTGCAGGCTCAATACGAAAAACCGGGGCGTGCCAGTCGATTTTCCCTGCAAATCGACAAAGAAACACACGGTCAAATTCCACGGGTCACTGGCCCAGGTCAGGCCGATGAAGAAAGTCGATAGTCACTGTTCGTGAAAACCAATCGATGACTATGAACAACAAATAATATTAGAAAATAAACTAATCGGCTGATTTGTATCGACTTATCGACAAATCATTAAATGGGTATTAAATATTACATAAATAATGCCGATAAGAATTAAGTTGATAGATCTACAATAAATATGCTAAAACTCGCTCTGCCGATGAAGAAAAGTCGATGGGCTAGAGTCGATAGAAAGACTGTAATCATGCAAAGGACTCTTCCCGTTGATAGACCTGGTAGCTGGTATTACAAATATGACTCAAAATCATAGATCTAATCTTATTAAATAAAGGGGACCATCGACTTCTAAGAATACAATAATAAACAAGTAAAATACTAAAAAGTTGATCGAACGGTGATAACCTATCGGCTAAACGTCCCGATAGAACTCTATCGACTCTACCTACAATCAGTTCGTACTTAGTTCTATCGACTCAGCGAGAGGTCAAAGTCGATACAGCCTCGCTGGCTCGAGCAGATCGAACTTAATCAAGATAGTGCCCAAACAAAGCAAATAGAACTAAATATGTTCCAATTATAGATAAAATCGATAAAGTGACTCAAATAATAGATCTAAATCAAGCTTATGAAATCTTCTAAAAACCACAATAGATCGGACCTAACTGAGACAATATTGTAATTTGAAGTAGAAAGTATAAACGTAACCAAGATCTAATTACCGGATAACTAGCAATTCTAATGATAACAACTAGAATATCAAATCAATAAGAAAGTACTAGTTAAAGTTGATAGAATTACCGAGGTTGACTAATCCAAATCTCTCGCCAAGGTCGGAAACAATGCAGCCTACGCAAGACGAGGGTGTTGTCGAGAAAGGTTTTGGCGATGCGCCGAATTGTCTTGAATGCAAGTGTTAACTTCTTTTGTACAGACCCTATTACATATTTATAGCTCCGTGCAAGGTTCTGACCCAACATGGTCAGGACTCTTTGACTTCTAAACAAACAAACCAACTAGAATTATTCCTAAACAAATCTAAACTAAAATAGAAAGAGATAAAATAACCCTATCGGGCCCACTTTATTCCTTCCCGGCCATTGAACTCCTTTGACCTGGCTGATTCCAATCCCACGCCTCTGACCACAAGGACCGGTCCAACTTTTGGTGTCAACAAACGGGCTAGTTCCTGGGGTGTCGTCGGGGGGGGGGGGGGGGGGTCGCTTAGACCAAGCATGAGGCTGGTGTGTTCTGTCTACATGATTGGGTATCGTCAGTGAAGGATAAGGTTGACGTTCACCTGGAAGCATGAGGAAGACAAAAGAAACACCTTTGGTTGCAAACACTTGAGGAACCAGACGTACTAGATCTGCATCAAATTGAATGGAACACCCAAAGAGGTCATCATTTCTTAGAACGTGAGTACAAAATGTCGTCGAGGACGTAGAGGACCCAGATACCATCAGTATTCACGCTTGAAGTTCATAATACCCTGCAAGAGAAGAGTGAAATAGAAGAGCACGACACACATTGACGCCACAAGGGCTGACACATGCCTGCAACTAGGCCTGCATGTCTGCCATGTGGGGGCCGAAGACTAGCAACTCTCGACGGCGCTGGAGTTGCCGCCAAACCCGTCATTGTGGAAGGATGATTTGCTGGGGACGAAGATGGCCTGTTGTAGAACCCATCACCTGCCGAGCTGATGGTCTTGAGTTGTCGATGTTGGAGTGTAAATGGGGGCTTCCTTCTTCTCCAAAGATGGATGATGGGAGGTTTAGCGGTCGGTCTATCGACCTGGGGGTATAAGTCAGCCTGGCGGAGGGGGTGGAGGCGCAGAGCCGGCCGGGGCCGGTGGAGACCATGCGCGTCTGGGTAGGGCGGGAGGATGGCCGACAGAAGAGGAAGGGAGGAGCAGTGATGCCCAAGGTGATGCCAGGATTGGTGCCCCAAGCCACAGATCCGGACCCGCCATGACCGAATCTTGCGCCAATCGGTACGGATCTGGCGATAGGTGGGCGAACGACGACGACTACTCCGGCGGAGGAGGCGAGGGGCGAAGGTGGATGGTAGGAACCTACTGCTACTTTATTGGCACCTCCACCTCCAGCGGAATCCCCTTGGAAGATGCCGAATACGAGCAGGAGCTTGAAGCCGACTCCAATGGCGAGCTGGAGCGGGAGGGTGACAAGGCGGCACATCGGCCCACGAAGACGACAAAGCAAAACTAAAACCTAACGGCAGGGCTTCCCTCTCCTTTCCGCCGCGGGTCAGGACGCCGGAGGGGGGGACCCTAGGGAGCACGAGTGGCGACCCCTGGAAGGGAAAGCAAGGGGGTCCCGACTGTTGGATGATCGGCGTGCCAAATGACTATGTTTTCAGAGTCTTTTATTCATGCGTTTCGACGGATGAGGGTGACCAGACGACCGACAAAGATAGTAGAATCTACTAATAATCCAATATCTTAAGTTATTCTTCATTGAACAATATAGCCCCTAATGCAGAGAAAAAAGCAACAGCAGAGGACGCTCCCATCACATCCGCTACAGAATGAGAGATTTTATATAAATGAACGTGTTTGAACAGCTCTTAACAAAGCTTCCAGACCGAGGCTGTCAGTAGCCTGCAGTTTTATGTGCGAAAGAATACGAACTTAGCTTTTCTATTATTTGGTATAGTAGCTCTATGCTGGTATGCTGGAAACACGATATCGGGGCCTCAAATTGTCCAAATTGACATCAGCACATACAAGAAATGAACACAAATATAACTCAAAGAAGTATCTAAGGAGACAGTAGATCAATACAGATTTCTCTTTCCGTGGTTCATCACTCCATCGTCCTGATGTGTCGTACAACGATGCATTAGAACAGGAAGAATATCTAAAACAGATTGATAAACATCTGAGTCCTACTGTTACTATCCTCTGAGTGCTACACTATTTAACCTCTCTGAACACTCTCAAAGAACCAATCTGTCATAGCAGAATTCTAAAAACCAAAAGTTCTCCACACCAGAACTATCGTTGGACTATAATTTCTATCTATCTATATATACAGTTTTCCTACAATTCTGATAGCTGAATAGCATCAGAGAAATTGGGAAAAAGAAATAAATCAAGAGCAAAACGATGATTCCCATTAGTCATGCCACCGGATTAGCATGACGACGCATCGCGAGATAATATAAAGCTTTGACCTCTGCTCCTTGAGAGCCTTGCTAAATCCCCGTCTCCCCGTTTGGCTTCCAAGCTTCATCCTTATTTTTTGAAAGCTCGCTGAACGGAAGCCGTATCTAGTGCTATGGGGGCTGAACACAAAACAACTGTATGTTCCTTGCTGTGAGTGTTGGTTGACCCAGCGAGCACAATGGCACAAGTTTATATAGGAAGTTTTAGGCTGAGATGGAGATGATTGGTAAGAGACTACAAAATAATGAGCATATAATACACCCACCTGCATCATGGCAAGACTGGCAACCCACACCTGTATGTACTCGGACCATCAGACAAGGAAGTGAAAAACTAACAGTCCAGTGCCCATCTGGTCATGTGAGCCTGTTCCCTCTCAACTACAATAATCAAGCCCTGACCTTGGGCCATCAAAATTAGTGGAAAAGTCAATATTGAACTCCAAACAAATTCCGGCGTGCTCGACAACCCAAGATGCCACTCCCATGAGACTGAGAGATTGGCAACCTGACCGTTCTGTTCTCGCCCGCGTGCACGCTGAGATGGATTTGCGTGGAACGCATGTGTTGAGATCTGAGTACAGCTAAGGATTTGCCTGGATCTTGCCTTTGTTGTCTCCCACAAACATGAATAGCTATGCATATCTCTGTTCCCGGTGATCAACAGCGTTTAGCTTTTGCTTGCGATGGAGAAATTTTAGTTTCTCAGTATTATAGCTGAACAATGAATAACATTATGTTAGATAAATTAGCACTTTTAGTTTATATTAAGTTAAAAATAAATTATAAACTTGATTAATAGATTATATGATGAACTAGACACGTCTACACAGGTCTATTAATACTATTAATATCACAACATCTATCTTACTATCGACAACTATCATGATGAACATGATTAGAAATGAGAGTACGTATGTTTTCTTTTAAACAATGACCGGGTTGAGAAGGCGGCAATGACATTCAACACTGTCATGTTATTAGCGACGGAGGGTGAGGCCGACTCGACGTAGAGGAAGACGAGTCATGGTGACGAGCTTGACAAAGACGAGGAAACGATCGAGCATTCACGCAGAGCACTTCTAAAAAACCTTGTTCGCCCTCTCCCGGTGCAGGATCGCATAGGACGATGGTTCTGGAGACCTGCTCTCCTATTCATTGGTGCACGCCGATGATCAAGATGTAGAAGTCTTGGCGACGCAATAATAGAGAGAAGCAAAACCTTCGCCAATTACGTGGTCTGATATGCGGTGGCACCTGTATGTATATATAGGGGAACCTCTAGTGTTAGGTGTCGTTTCCATATCACAATGTATTGGACACGCAATAAAAATAAAGTCCAAAAGGAAGTCATTCCCCGGCAAAGCAAGGGACAAGATTTCAGCAAACTATTCACGCAGGTGATGCGCGGCCACGCCCATCACCCCGCCTCGCCCATCTCGGTGAGGCAAGCGAGTATGCGCATGTGTTATTCTCTTCTCCCCCAAACACACACTTGCAAGAGATGCTAGAGCAAGTCACTTTATAAGTTACTCTCCCTCCACCTCTATTTGCAATGTAGGACTAAACCTTTACACTCCCACTATTCAAGAATGAGCCTTTGAGATTTTCCTATGAGTTATTGAAATACTAATGGGTCTAGCCCATATAATTATAGCATTGCATTTCCGTAGTTGCCATGGCCAACATTCTAGACGTTTTCTAGTTACCTGTATTTTATTCGATTGTCTGTTTTGTTGCACTATTTCAGAGTTCAAAGGGCAAACAATTATCTTTTTGCACATTTTCCATTTTGATGGTGTTATGAGTGTACACTTTGAGATTCAGTTTAGAAGTAATAGAGTCATTTTGTTTATATAAGTACAGTAGGAGAGGCTCCAACTGTGATATATTGAAAGAAAACAAAGGTAAATACTTACAGGGCAAATTTACAGCTAAGACAAAACCCACAAGGCAAATTTACAGGTAAGACAAGACCCACAGAGCAGAGGTTAGGTGCTAAAACAAAATACTAGGAAGGATGAAATAAGTGTAGCCATGAGAGTAAGGAATCTCTAGTGAAGGGGTTAGTTCTATATACTTGAAGAATGACTTCTTCTTGGAATGCTGCCCATCATGTGTCAACTGTTGGTGCTCAAACCTCAAGGATTAGTCCATTTCTTTGTTTCAAGATGTGCTAGGCTGCCATTATGAACACATCCATGAAGTAGGGGATGCAAAACTGACGTTGAACTGCTCGGATCATTGGAAAGAACTCAAGAGACGTATTCCATCGGATTCCAATTGTTGCTCAGTAGCTGGTGCTAAAGGGGCACTCGAAGAACAGGTGGAATACGGTTTCCTCAGTACCTGCAGCGGATAGGCTATAGTTGCAGTTGTTCCCTTGTACCGGCCAACTTTTCCTTGGTAGAATGTTTCTTGTGTTTAGTTTGGCCATGAAAAGAATCCAAGTGAACACTCTAACCTGTTGGACCATTTCGTCTTCCATATGCCTCTGAGTGGTGCAGGTGGCTTTAGAGATGGAAATGCTATGAGGTAGAACTTTGTTGTTGAATACTTTTTGGATCCCACCAAATGTAATGGCATTCATCTTGTTATTATTGTTGGGGTCCCAGCATCTGTTGTACA
Organism: Eleusine indica; assembly: GCA_030378355.1. Lineage (NCBI taxonomy): Eukaryota > Viridiplantae > Streptophyta > Magnoliopsida > Poales > Poaceae > Eleusine > Eleusine indica. Next base: position 30,046,779 of record CM059497.1, read on the forward strand.
ATTATGTTGAGTGTTTGTAGCTCGTTGTAAGCCTCATCGCTTAGAGGCAGGTGGAAATGATCAGAGACTCACTAGTTTGTCAAGTATGTTGCTATTGAGATCTTGTGGTTTCTGACATATGAGTATAGTTTGACAACTTTTCCTTGAGGTAATGTCCATTCTAGACATCATGCCACATCATGGTTGTGAATCCATCAGCAACCCTGCATGATGCAATTTCTCTAAAGTGATCACTAAACGACATGATGTCTTTCCACTAGAAGCATCATTTGGTTGTTGTTTCGTTTTTGACCTTGGGAGTAGTATGTGTACCAAACAAGGTTTACCCGTGGCACATTATTTTTATTGTAAAATTTATCTAAGTGTATGATCAGTAGTGCTTCATTCTAAAGCATTATGTTTTTTATTCCTAGTCCTCCTTTTTGTTATGACACGGTGCACCTGTTCCATGCCACAAGTGCCTTTCCTCAGTCATCCATCTCCTGTCCTTTCCACATTGCTGCCCTTGACAATTTGTCAATGTGGTCATTCGTATAGTTTGAGGGTACATATTGCATATATTGGCAAAGATCTTATTGCTGAATTTATATATGTGATTCTTCTTGCCAATGCCAATTAGGTGCTAGTTGCAGATATCCTTCTTTCAACTTTTGAGATGATGGGTGCATGATCTTCAATTTGTGGGCTTTGTTGTACCTAGTGGCGGTCCTAAGTAAGTGAATGGCAGGGAGCCAATGGAACAACCAAACGTTCTTGCTAGCACTGGAATTTTGTCTTGACTTAAGTTGATTGGAACCATATAGGATTCACCAAAGTTGACTTTCAGCCCAGTGGATGCAGTGAATGTCTAAAGGATACCTTTTAGATAGAAGATCTATCTTTGGGAGGCTTTCATGATGAGTATAGTGTCATCATCATATTGGACAAGGAAATTATGTTCATTTGTATTAGGTATTGGTGAAGTGAAGATGCCAACTTTGTGAGCTTTGTTGACAATTGTTTGAAGGAGATCAACAACCAGGACAAATAGAAGTGGTGAGAGTGGATCGCCTTGTCTGACTCCCCACTTATACTGCATCAAGTATCCTGGTACCCCATTTAACAACATTGTTGTGCTAGCAGAGCTGAGAATTCTTTGAACCAAGCCAATCCATTTATTGTCAAAACCTAGGTGTTGGAGGATTTAAATTATGACTGAGTGCTCAACAGTGTTGAATGCGTAGGTATTCATAAGCCCAACCAAGACAGTCTTGAATGGATCTTGTTTTGATAAATCCATAATGGTTCTTGTGCACGAGTGGGATTATCACCTTTTGCAGTCTATCAGCATTGAGCTTTGTCAACAACTTCAAGGAGATAGGCCTGCAGTCGTTAACAGCCATTGGAGCATTGGTTTTTGGAATAAGAGTAATGAAGGAGTTTTTTTATGGACTGTAAATCTATTATGCCATCGTAGAACAGTTGGAAGAGCTCGTATAAGTCCTATTTCATGATGTAACAACACTTCTTGATGAACATTCCATTGAATCCATCTGGTCTTGGTGATTTATCAGTCGACATATTTTTTATCACTGCATCAATCTCTTTCTTTGAGAAGTTATTGCTTAGGGCGTAAAGGTGGTCATGCCTTGTAATTTAATCTTGGAGATTGGAAAGCATAGTTCGTTGTTCAGTTGTGCCCATTCTTTTCTTCTATGCATGTAGCAACATTGTTGCCTTTTCATTGTGTTCAGTAATTGTTCTCCCACCATCCCCTTCAATTTGAGTTATTGTGTTGATCCTAAATGTGTTTGCCGCTGCATGGAAGAACTTAGCGTCTTCGTCTCTATGTTTGACACATCTGTGAACCTGTTCCTCCAATATTTAATCTGATATTTTAGTACAGTTAATATATGTTTTTTTAGGATCTGCAAAAAAGTTTAAAAACTTGAAAAGGGCACGAAGGTGAAGATGGTGTTTATATGCTGCATTTCTGAAGATTGATTCGTCAAATTATCCGTGTGATTGCATTCAGAAATCGTCTAAAACCTACATCAGAAACAAACAGGAGACATAAAACTTGTAAGCATCTTTTCTGTTCCATCATATAAGAAATTTGAAATTCACCATGTCCAGCTCAGGATTCACAATAAGACTTGTGGAATCAGGAGTCAAAATGTTTGTACTAGTCTGCAAATAAGATCGAAATTAGCTCTTTCTTGTCAGTAGAAGTAGCTGTATCTGTATGTACAGCAAGTTCAGATGTGCTTGTTTTCTGCCAATAGAAAAACATAAACAGCTCAAAGCCTCAGACTGCCAACATAACTGATATCTGCATTTCTCCACATAAGTAAATATAGGGAGGGAGGCTACGTATTGATCAAATGTTTTTTTTCTCTGTTGATTGATTTGGCATTCCACACTGAAGTAATTGTACATAGTTATCAGGGAGAGACACCGATGGACGCTACTACTTTTGCTACCACCTCTACTTGTTGCTACACTAGTATACTGGCCGCCTCTATGTACAACAGCCCGTGCCATTCTGGCACAACAGCAGAAACCCAAAACTTTGGCGCACCATCAAGCAGCTCGATGGTGATTCCTTCGACCAGTCGACCCATGTCGCCAGATGAAGCTTGCTTTGAGCCATTATGGCATGGATGGACGGATCAGTCGTGCCAGCGGAGGAGCATGACGACGCAGCGCTGGATGATGTAGAGCCTGGCTCTCTGCTGCTTGAGGGCCTTACTGAAGCCACTCTGCCTCCTCTGGCCTCCCACAAGCTTCATCTTGTTGCACGTTGTGTGTGTTGGAGTGGAGCAAGAGTCTTGAAGTCAGCTGAGATCTCTTGTTGTTTGTTGTTAGCTAGAGTGAGAAGTAGCTTTGGTTGTACTCAAATCACATTTGTAATGGCAGCCGTATATATAGGGAGAATCAGAGAGCCTCGTCCCTCATTTGATGAGAAGTCTCGAGGAGAAGATGGGAGAGAGGAGGAAGACGACTAGCAGGAGTATAGTACAATAATGCAAGTGGAGGAGGATTGCCGGGCCACATGGGTGTGCAGCGCCCGGCAAGGTGGGTTGGGGCACCAAGACTCGGACAGCGCGGCGAGATTCCGCGTGTCCCCCGCCCAGCTCGGGACCGCAGGCCGGGACCGGGAGCCCGGGAGAGAGAGAGAGAAAGATACACAGACCTAGGGTGGTTCGGCCGTCGTGCGCGCCCAGCCAGTGCTGGACTGTACTGCTGCCGCTGCTGTCAGCCGTGGAAAATGTGTCGGGGCGTCGCGTTGGTGCATGCGTGCGTGCGCGCCCATCGGTCTCGCTGCGGCCGCGCGTGCGGTGCAGGGTCGCTGCCACGCCCCGCCCGTGCGGCTGACCCCTCCGGGCGAGCTTTGAATGGCGGAAGGTCATGCTTTCGTACCTGCCGGATGGTCTGTGGAGCACACATGTTGGATTGCTTCTCTATTTTTCTCGTACCATTAGATTCTTAATGAACCAGCTGAAACGGGAGATCGTCTTCTTTGATTGCGATTCAACGGCTGCGGCCAGCACGTACGTCTGGTCATGGTAGATTGACCTAACAGATCCTCATGGCTATTGGACCATCGTCTGATGGCCGCCTAGGATCCCTGAAAAGAAATTAACTCTAGGTTAGTAGGATGTTTTTTCGAAGGAAAATGCATGTGCTTTTCCACTAATGGAAAATTAGTTCCAACCTTCGTTATTTGTGCATTGCGATTTTGCACAAACAGCGCCATTAATTAATTACGTGGTCTCACGCGGAACAGAAACTTACAAGGCTCGGAAATCTAATTGATAAACAAGTAAATATGCATTCGAATAGGCTAATCAGGAGTAGACATTCTCGCATTATTAGTTGTACAAAAACTCTCAAAACACAGTTAAAAAAAACTCTCAAAACAAAGTTATATGTATTGATAAGCTTATATATATGACGCGTGTTTTCCTTGTGTTCTCCTTTAAGAAGTGTATAAGATTAATACGGGACATCACATATTGTGACTTTGTGAGTCACCTTAGTTAATATCTTTCATCCTTTAGGCAGTTAGGCACAAAACCAAGGATCTTAGCAACGCATTGTGGAGTACATGTCAAAAGATTTTTTTTTTTAAAAAAAATCATTCTGAAATATACAGAGCCATATTATGGAAAGAAAATGCAGTGACCATACATGAACAACTGATTAGAGAAGGGCCACTGTGTGTCCAGGGCTTTTTTTTTTTTTTTTGAAGTACTGTGTGTCCAGGGCTGGTAATGAGTATGACCCACTACCGCTTTGTCCTTCTCGGGTGCCTGTGAGCGCACGGCGACGCATCAGAGCAGTGCACCAGATGTTAACAAACGAACCGCTTGGGTAAGCGCCGCATGTGCGCTTGTCGGCCAGTGGCTCACGGTGGTTGAGGTGACCACACTGACACGGGTGGCCGTCTTCCTTTGACTGATTGTTTGATTAGGTTGGCGCGTGTTCATCGGCCCGATCAAGAGGCTAAGGGACAGCACATGTGCTGCACAAGCGCGCATCGAGATTCATGATCGTGGAACACCGGTACGGCAGCTAGAGCTAAGGGTAACATATGACGACCTTATTGTTCTATGCAATTTTCTCATCCAAACTACACAATTGATTGAAAGTTTTTCAAAACAAAATCGTAAGTAGTTGGTTATGATTGACACTGTTGGAGATATGTCTAAGAGAGACAATATAGATTTGATCCGTATGTGAGTGTCATATGGATATTGATCCGTAAGAGATTAGTTCACTAAGGACAAGTACAATGGTGTTATCTCATAGGTCATCTCATGTATGACACGTAATTTTAAGACGGGTTATGACTTATAAGACGACTTATATAATGGATGACCTTATTAATTATCTTGTATTAATTATATAACTCTTTAATTTATAAATATAAAAAGGAATATTTATAGATTAAAAGACTACTAGAACCCGTACAATGGTGTGAGAGCCGTCTCATACTCCTAAATTTTAGCGTATGAGGTAGTTGCTACGTGAAACAACCATCCCTTTCTCTCACCATCCTCTTTGTCTTCCACGTCATCAAAAATCCTATATGTCAATACATGAGACGACCTATGAGACTGCATACGTGTAGCATTGTACCTGTTCTAATGGGCCAACTAATCGAGACCCATTAGAAGGGTCGATTTAAATGGAGGAGGGGCTTAAGGCGTAGGTAACCATCCAGTCTAGAAACCCTACTCGTCTCCACCTCCCTCTCTCTCTCCCACGTCATCCTATGTCGTGCCACCGATGCTAGCACACCGCGCACGCCCTTCTGTCATGTACGTGTGCATACCGCAAGGAGGCACTGTAGCTATGGTGCTTCGGCTGGACCAGGAGGAGACGGTTGCTACGAACGACTATATCCTCTACATCGACGCGCGACTATGTTGCACGTTGCTTCTCCAATCTTGCTTCCGCTCCGCCTGCGCATTTAGTGGTAATGATCTATGATTCCCTCTTGCAAAGTTTTCTGGTTGAATGATAGAAATTGTTTCTAGCTATAATAGCCTCTTCATTCCCAATAATGGTATTAGAGTCGACCTTGTGTAGTTGTAGATCTGGATCTTGCGCATATATTGGATATGCTTGTGTAGTAGATATGATCTATTGCATGTTTGTGTACGGGTTGATGAGATCAATCGGTCATTACGAGGGTCTCACAAGGTTATGAGATGATAGCGTCAACATGTGTCCTTGATATGTTCAAGCTCTTTCTCCGTGCATTTCCAATCTGTCCGTACTGGCTAGAATCACCATCGGGACTAACCGTATACGCTAGTAGATGGAGCCGACGAGATCAGGACTATGTGTCGCGGTTTACTCAAAGAAACCTATTGAAAATATGAGGCATTGTGAATGACTCAAAATCGGTCAGATGTGATCTGTCCGATGATATTTTCATTGACATTTCATGGATACGATCTAATAATCCTGTGACGTTTTTAGCGGGACTGCCGTATGGACTCACGCCTAGATGGTTTTACCCTTTATGATTCACACGATAGAATCCGTTCTCGTCTAACTTGTTTTTGTAGAGAATGTTGTGAATGGTATGTTCCAAAATGTATATATGATGCATGTTTGTGTTCATTCATGGCCTGAGATTCATGTTTAAAACAGTTGGGTTGAGGCTATCCTATTGTTGTATAATGACCTGCATGTCGACTTGTGATGCTTGATCTCTTCATGTAATTCGTGTTTAAAACAGCTAGGTTGAGGCTATCATATTAGATGTGGTAGCTTAATACTTGTTCATGGAGGTCGAATTTGGAGCATGGTGGACACATAGACAGGAGGAGGCCTGTAACAACAGAGACGGAGATCACCATGTGAAAGGGCCATACTATTTCACAGCTAATATGATTGTGTGTGATGATGTTTCTGTTATCCTATTCTTTCATGTATTATATGCTGGATATAATGATCATGCTAGTGTAGGTTACCTCAGGAAAATTAAGATTAAAATTGATGTGCTTCCAATAGCTGCACCTACTATAATTTCAATCGTTGTGTGGTAGGTCTACCAAAGCAAAGTGCCTCAACTATCTTAACAAGTACGGTGAATGTCGGACATTCACAAGCATATTATTGGTTTGCTTGATGAAGCTATGAAAACGGTTTTGGGCTTTAGGGCATGGTGTTGGACATCGTGGCACATGATGCTTCCCAACAAACAAGAGTTACATATGATGTGATTAGCAAATGTTGCTTACCTAGGATACTAGATTTCTAGTAGTGATGCCAAAGCTCACTATGAACTAGTTGAATAAGGATCTTGGACCACTATATGTCATTTTGAGGGAAACGATTCCAAGCATATAGTGAAGAAACTCTTTTAAATGGTTTAATAGGAGTTTTACATTTACATAATGCTTATACACTTGCATGTATTTCTGTTGTAGATCATGCTGCCCACTAATAGTGCTTCTAGTTTTAATTTGTGTCCGATCCTTGAGAAAAAAACTTAATGGAACAAACTTTATGGATTGGTATCGCAACTTGAGAATTGTTCTCAAGCAAGAGAAAAAGGAATATATTCTAGAGCTTCCTTATCCTGATGCCCTGCCTGAAAATGCTAGTGCTACCCAGAAGAGGGAGTATGACAAGCACACTAATGATGCACTTGATATTAGATGTCTTATGCTTGCAACCATCTCCTTTGAGCTTCAGAAGCAATATGAGAACACTGATGCCCGCAATATGATTTTTGGGCTTCGTGGCATGTTTGACAACCAAGCAAGGACTGAGAGGCATAACATCTCAGAGAAACCATGTGGATATGTGCCATGGTTTGTAATATGTGATGAGTAATTGACATTGGTTGAGTTCAGTATTTGAGTTGAAATGCGGGAATCTGGGGATTGCATGAGGTTGTGCATGTCATGGTTTTGACTAACCGGAGTTGGTGAGGATGTTGGAGAGTTGCAGGAGATGGGAAATATTTTTGCTTGTCTCATGATGTGTAGGTCACTGGAGTCAACTTGGCGGTCAACGGCGAGAGGATCAGGCACAAGTAGGAGACTTGGGGCCGGATGATTAGGAGGCCGGGTGAAGTCAAGGGTGATCCACACTGTACACGTGGAGAGGCAAGGAGCACAGACGGTTGCACGGTTGAGCCTCAAAACCATGGGTGGTGATCAAGATGACGGTGTTGACCAAGTCAAAGGTGATCGGACGTCGGTGCAAGTAGAGGCTTCCAATGGACCGGAGGCGGGAGAGACTTGTCGACGAGGAGGATCACGGGACGAGGTGACACGCGTCAAGATCAAGAAGTTGCGCTTTGAGAAGCATGCAAGGTGGTTTCCCAGTTTGGGCCTCAAAACCGGTGGCGGCGATTAGAGGAGCATGTGGCACCATCGCGGAGCTTGCGTCGAAGCGAAGCAAAGTCATGAAGGGCTCGGGCGTTCAGGCGATGAGGAAAAAGTTGGACGGTTATGCCTCTGGTGGTAGGTGGCAGTGTATTGTAGGTGAGGGGTAGAATGGTCTTTAGGACAACCCCTAGGCTTTATAAGGAGAGGTAGGGCTGGTGGAAGAGGTGCCTCTCTTTCTTTAGCCTTGCCTTAGGTTTTCATTCAAAGTGGTAGGAGAGGTCTTCATATAATAGAGGAGAGGAGTGGGTGTGTGAGAGACATCTCTTTCTCTTCCAAATAGTGGGAGGAAGAGGGTGGCTTCCTAGCCATCTATCCATGTATCTTGACTTGATGAATCAATGATATGAGATTCAAATTCGTGCTCAAGTTCTTGCTCTCTCCCTAAATCCCGAATTTCTCTTTTTCTCTATTTTCGGAGCTATTTTCATGGGAATTTTTTATCTCATTTTTGGGTGAGTTTTTGGGCCGGATTTCTTGAGGATCTTGGTGCTATGATGAGTTAGAACAATCCTATATGAGTCCTTCACCGAATCAAGAGCTCTAGCATCTATGATTTTAAAGTTTTCTCAAGTTTCCCCGTTTCGGTATTCTAGGCATGAGATCTCAAATTCATGATGATTCCTTGTGCTATTTGAGTGGATCTCTTTATAATAGAGTCATGATGTCATGTGGATGATCTGGTTCAAATATCGTGATTTTTGGAGTTAGTTTTATAGGGTTTTGACAATTTTCTTTCTGAAACAGAGCTACTATTTTGCTCAGGACAGAACTTCTGTCACCATGACGGAAATTCCGTCAAGGACCACGAAACTTCTGTGAGTGACAGAACTTTTGTCGCCTGGAACTTCCGTGAGTGTCAGAACCCTTGCTGGGGACTTCGGAACTTCCGTCGGGTACCACGGAACTTCCATCAAGCTCAGTTTTGTGATTTCTCGGATCGTCCTTGTTTCTCTTTTTGTCCCTCTTGAGCTTTCGTTATGTGTCCTTTTGGTTTGAGTCATTCCTACGGTTAGCACATTACAAGTTGGTGTGTGTAATCTTGGTGACTCGGTTTGAGGTTGGGTTGGGTACTAATTGGGATATAGGCCAAGTTCTTGTGAAGAATTTTAATTGGCTCTAATTCACCCCAGTATGGTCGCCTTCTCGGTCCTTCAATCTCAAAGGCCTTGATTGCGTGCAGGCTAGCTGAAGGTAGTTCTGTCAGTCCTCATGTGATCAAGATGATTTGTTATGTTGACAGTCTAAAGAAGCTTGGTTCTCCCCTTAGCCCAGATTTTGCTACGGATGTCGTTCTCTAGTCGCTCCCAGTGAGCTATGAGCCATTTATAATAAACTTTCATATGAATAGCCTAGAGAAGACTATGGCTGAATTGCACAGGATGTTAAAGACTGTCGAGGAGAGCATCAAGAAAACTGGGGCAAATCATGTGATGATGGTGCAAAAGATAGGAAGAGAAAGCACAAGGCCAAGGCTAAGAGTGAGGATGAGATCTCAAGCTCAAAGCCTAAGGTTGCAGCAGCTCCTCCCAAGCCAAGAGTGCCTCAAGGTGATCCTTGCTATTATTACAAGAAGCCTGGGCATTGGAAAAGAAACTACAAGCTTTACTTGGATGAACTCAAGAAGAAGAAGGCTGCTGATCCTTCTACTTCAGGTATCAATGTTATTCGAATTAATCTTGCTACTCGTCCTGATGATTTATGGGTATTTGATACTGGGTCGATGATTCATACTTGCAAATCATTGCAGGGTCTTAAAGGGACAAGGAAGTGTGCAAAAGGCAAGGTGGATGCTCGTGTCGGCAATGGTGAAAAATTTGTTGCGTTGGCGATCAGGACTTATCCACTCTTATTACCGTCGGAATTAGTTTTGTAATTAAATAATTGTTATTACATTCCTGCCTTGGGCAAAAACATTATATCCTCCTCATGTTTGGAGGAAGTTGATGGTTATGAGGTCATAATAAGAAACAAATGTTGCTCCAGTTATTTCAATGATATTCTCTATGCAAATTGTACATTAATGAATGAATTGTATTGTCTTGATATGGAGAATATGCTGATTTATAACATTGATGCAAAGAGGCTCCACCTGAATGATTTGAATCCCACTTACACTTGGCATTGTCGTTTAGGCCATATAAATGAGAGGCACATGGAAAAGCTCCATAAAGATGGTCTTCTACACTCATTCGATTTTGAATCAATTGAGACATGCGAATCTTGTTTGCTTGGCAAGATGACTAAGTCACCTTTCACAGGACATAGTGAGAGGGCAAACGACCTGTTGGGTCTTATACATACAGATGTATGTGGACCAATGGGTTGTGTGGCTAGAGGTGGTTTTCAGTACTTCATTACTTTCACTGATAACTTTAGCAGATACAGTTATATCTACTTAATGAAGCACAAGTCTGAATCATTTAAACAGTTCAAAGAATTTCAGAATGAAGTACAAAATGAATTGGGCAAAACAATTAAAACCGTACGATCTGATCGTGGAGGTGAGTATTTGAGCCATGAATTTGGTGATCATCTAAGACAATGTGGAATTGTTGCACAATGGGGCATCACGCACCTGAAAAGTTCACGCTCCTAACGATGGGGCAGTGCGACATATTATTGTTGGACAATGATGAGCCTAAGACATACACGAAAGCAATGACGAGACAATACTCTTAGAAATGGCTTGGGACCATGAGATTCGAATTAGAATCCATGAGAGAAAATCAAGTTTGGAACTTGATTAATTCACCTGATGGTGTTAAAACCATTAAGTGTAAATACGTTTTTAAGAAAAAGATAGACAAGGATGGAAATGTTCACATCTATAAAGCACGATTGGTGGCAAAAGGTTCTAAACAAATTCAAGGTGTTGATTATGATGAGATCTTCTCGCCCGTCGCTATGCTAAAGTTTATTCGGATCCTCCTAGCAATTACCACATACTATGACTATGAGATATGGCAAATGGATGTCAAAACGTCTTTCCTTAATGGAAACCTAAGTGAGGATGTGTACATGACACAACCTGAAGGTTTTGTTGATCCACAAAATGTTGGGAAGATATGCAAACTTCAGAAGTCCATTTATGCACTGAATCAAGCATCTCGGAGTTGGAACCTCCATTTTGATGAGGAAGCCAAAAGGTTTGGCTTCATCAAGAATGAAGAAGAACCTTGTGTTTACAAAAAGGCTAGTGGGAGCGCACTCGTATTTCTAGTCCTTTATGTGGATGACTTATTGTTGATCGGAAATAATATTCCAATGCTTGAAGATGTTGAGTCTTCATTAAGAAATAGTTTCACAATGTAGGACTTGGGAGAGGCAGCATACATTTTGGGCATTAAGATCTATAGAGATAGATCAAAAAGGCTAATTGGATTAAGCCAAGACACATACATCGACAAGGTATTGAAACGGTTCAATATGCAAGATTCTAAGAAAGGTTTCTTGCCCATGTCGCATGGCATACTCATACAAGACTCAGTGTCCTTCGAAACCTGATGAGGTAGAGAAGATGAGAATGGTCCCGTATGTTTCGGCTATCGAATCCATCATGTATGCCATGTTATGTACGCGCCTAGATGTAGCTTTTGCTCTAAGTGATACAAGAAGATTCCAATCAAACCTAGGAGAAGCTCACTGGGTGGCTAGTAAGAATATCCTAAAGTACTTGAGACAAACTATGGGTATGTTACTAGTTTATGGAGGTGAGGAAGAGCTCGTTGTAAATGGTTACACCGACGCTAGTTTCCAAACCATCAAAGACGATTCAAGATCGTAATCTGGATATGTATTTTGCCTCAATGGAGGCGTGGTGCACTAGAAGAGTTCCAAGCAAGATACGGTTGCTGATTCAACAATGGAGGCCGAGTACCTTGCCGCTTCAAAAGCTGCAAAGGAAGCTATTTGGATCAGAAAATTTATTTTTGAGTTGGGTGTGGTTCCTAGTGCATCGAGTCCAATGGATCTCTATTGTGATAATAGTGGTGCCATTGCGCAAGCCAAGGAGCCTGGAGCGCATCAAAAGAACAAACACATACTACGGCGTTTTCATCTCATTGGGACATTGTTCATCGAGGTGACGTGAAGATATGCAAGGTCCACACGGATTCAAACATTGCTGATCCGTTGACAAAACCTCTCTCTCATCCCAAGCATGAGGCACATATGAGATCCATGGGTATTACATATCTTCATGGTTAATGTACGAGAGATTGTGTAATGTCTATGTTTTTTGTGTGATTGAATAAAGTGTTATTCTGTTGCTTGGATAATAATTATTTCATTGATTGGCAAGTGTTGATGGTCACTAAATACCAAGTCCGACCGTCAAATACCTACATAAATCGATAAAAGTAAACAACCAACATAATGGTAGGAGTTTATTACTAATGAATTCCACAAGTTTTGGTGAATACTTTCTTGCAGGTGATTTATCCACATAATTGAGGTAAAATCCATGTCATCATAGGAGAAAGCAGACTTCGGCCAATCAAAGCGCAACACAAGGATCCATGGGCCCATAAACAGAGCAAATCGACATACCAGAAGGCCTAACATGTGGATGAACAAATAGGGACAGTAAGTCAGAGACCTGGAGATGGCTGTGGCCGAAAGGGGCTAGTCAATGTTTGACCGAACAAAGATTGGGCCCACTCGGCCAAGGCCTGCTCAGGAAGCTTCCCACCGCCTTTCAAAGGTCGGTTCCCGCGGTTAGGGCAGGAGTTACCGCCTTAGTTATCGACTTTGGGCCCATATATAAGGAGGGGAGTGCCTCCACTCTCCACACACTTCAAGATTAGTTTAGTGCTTCATTTCTCAAAGGCTTTAGCACTGCCAAAGTGCTTAGAAAATAGGGAGAGAGTGAGGGGAAGTCCGGAGGAGGAGTGGGCATGTCCACCTCTTCTCCGCGCTTGTACCTCGACGGATGCTTGCCATATCTAGTACTCCCTTCGTCCCAAATTACTTGTCGTTCTAGCTCTTTACCAGATTCATTGAACATTATCTGAATCTGGACAACATGTATGTCCAGGTTCAAAGAATGTTCAATGAATCTAGACACCAAAAAACACCTCCAGAATGACAAGTAAAAAGAAATGGAGGGAGTAAGTCTTCATGATTCCATTCTTGGTATTTAGGTTTCCTTTTAAAGTAAGTTTTATACTTAGTTGCTTTGCTCGCTCAACGCTCTATTTAGTTAGAGACCTTAGTCTTATATCATCGCACGTGGAGATTAAGGGAGTAGTCGAAAGCATAGACGTGGTGTCTAGGCCGTAAGTTACCTTTGTTTATCGCGTAGTCCATGGATTGCTAGAGGTAGCCAGTAGATGGTGACAGCACTATTTTTCCTTTAAAATCCTCCACGTTTGGCTATGTAGTAAGCTCTTGGCCGGAATCGCACTGTGGATGCAGGAGAACACCGGATGCCCAATACAAGCAACCTAGTAGTACTCTTACCTTGATTAGGACCTTATAACCATTAGAAATCCTCTCTACCCAATGCCATATTTATCTTGGTGTCCTTGGATGAACTAGAACAGAAGATTAGACACACACGTTCCCTATGGACTCGATACCTTGGAATACTCCTAGGTGAAAGCTACTTCGTTATTCGTATGCTTGCGGATTTATTCTGTTATCGTTAAAATACCCAACAACAAGTACGTGAATTGTTTGTGAAACTCATTGTTCTTTCACAATATTATCCTAAATGATCCCTAGTTCCTTATCATTATGTGGGAGAATGATGATTCATGGACTAGCACATGTATTGCTTGATGATCATGTTTCATAGATCATAGATATCGAGATATCAAACCAATAATATGGACACATGTTGGTGAACATGATGTTGGATTGACCCACTAATAGACTCTACTGAGATGTTATTATTGTGCCATCAGTTTTTGTCTTGTATCATGTACCTTTGGGATCCTTAGATCTGAGATTGTCATTGATTCCCAGAATGTGTAATAGCACACTTAGGGGTTACCAAACGCTATTCCATACCTGGGTAGTTATAAAGGTAATTTTTAGGTATGCTATGAAACATGTCGTGGGGTGTGAGCGATCAAGATGGAATTTGCCCCTCCTGATAGCAAGAGAGATATCTCTGAGCCCCTCGAGTTAGATGGATTTGGAAGTGCATGGCCATGCCAATATGATTAAAAGTTAACCACGATGACTAAGACTTTGTCATGATAAATCCACTAGATGATCGAGTGAATGGTCGAGCTATCACAGGGATGGCACGTATATCGCCTTGAGGTTGACTGATATCATGAGGCAAAGGGATCCTGAATGCGTATGTTAAAGGTTCAGTCGATATGATCTTTATATGTACACGAGAATCAATATGTGTTGCTAGGTGCCACTATTAAATTATGATTTGAAAATGGTTTTCACATCATTGTCGTGTACATGTGAATCTAACGGGTCACACACTTAACGGGTTGGAACATCGCTTGCCTATGTGATTATCTCTAGTGCAAGTGAGAGATTGTTGGACATATGCCCAAGAGACAATATGGATTTGATATGTATGTGAGGGTCATACAGATAATGATCTATGAGGGATTAGTCCACTAATGGGCCAACTAGTCGAGACCCGTTAGAAGGGTCTATTTAAGTGGAGGAGAGGCTTAAGGCACAGGTAATCATCCAGTCTAGAAACCCTAGCCGTCACCACCTCCCTCTCTCTCTCTCACCCACGTCACCCTAAGCCGTGCCGCCGGTGCTAGCACACCGCGCACGGCCTTCTGCCCTGTACGTGTGGATACCACAAAGAGGCACTGCAGCTGTGGTGCTTCGGCTGGACCAGGAGGAGACGGTTGCCGTGAACGACTACATTCTCTATATCGATGCGTGACTACGTTGGATGCTGCTTCTTGAACCTTGCTTCCGCTCCGCCCGCGCGTCCAGTGGTAATGATCTATGATCTCCTCTTGCAAGGTTTCCTTATTGAATGATAGAAATTGTTTCTAGCTATCGTAGCCTCTCCGTTCCCCAGCAGACACACCATCTATGCAAAATATATGATTATAGTTGGCACTCGAGATATATTGTTACATATGTCTTTGAATGTTTATTAGTCTAGATCACTAAAATTTGTTAGCAAACTTTTTGATGGAAATGTTGAGTTAAGTCTAATGGTGATATGGTTAACATCAATCTTGCTTTTGGTATTGTCAGATATAGTATCATGATTAATGGCCTGAGCATGCAAAGTATTAGATGATCCTATCAGATAAAATAAACATATTAAGTGGATGACTCCCGTCGAGAGAACCGGAATTGATAAAGTGATAAACGATATATGGGAGATAATTTGACGAAGTACACATGAAATTATTTTACTACAACCCTGAAGAGTATTTTTGGGCTTATATGCTCACAGGAAAACAAAAGGAAGAAAAAACAGTTTCTTGCATTGTCCTCTCTAGAGCTCTTCCGAAACCTCAAATTACTCTGGACCGGATAAGTTATATATTTCTTTTGTTTGATAACGTTGAAATAGTATATGACATTGTTTAGTTTTCTACAGATTGATAGCAATATTTTCCTTATACAAGATGATGATGATTTCAGCATGAATAAGACTAATTGTTTTCATATGAACGACAGCAAATCTATACTAAAGAGTCATCGTCTACTGATTCGCAGCAAAGGTTGCGTGGTGTGCAACTATATCTTCTGTAGCATTATACAGTGCAATGGTTGCAAAGAAAAAAAGATTCTCGTTTCTTTTGAATTTAGGCTTCAATCAATAGTAGGAGATAATTCAGTTTCTGTTATCTGTATATCACTAAAATCGATTCCTTATATGCTACTCCTCTGTTCTTTTATTATTGTCGTTCAGACATGCATCCGTAGTTGTTTTATAGGTCATTTTTCTTGTCTGAAACGAGAGCAAATTCTAACCAGAGGGAGTATCAGTTGAGCTCACCATATCTATCTCAAACCATCCTTAGCCACATGAACACTCATCGACTTATGTGGAGCCCAGTTCTGATGATAAACTAAACTATGTCATATACTAGTGCTGATTACGTTGAAACAGTACCAAATTGACCTAAGGAAATCAAAGTCAGATATCATACCTAGTCTAAAAAGAGATGGATAAGCCCAAATGATTTAGGGAAATATCTTTGTGTTCAATCATTAGTTGCATACCTTTCTTATACTATCTATAATCACGATGATCAAGTGTGCTAATTAACAGAAAAAATTCCATCATGAAAACGAAAAGGGCAGAGTGTCGCTTATCATAAATCATCACACACAACTAGCAAAATACCATTGCGTTGCTACTAACTTTAAAAAATACAATATAAACATCCATATATTTAAAATACAACACATTGCAGGCAAATGTTGGGTTTGATCATAGGAGGGTCATCAAAAGGGAACGAGATCAGCTGACTTAAGGCAGCAGGCAGTGCCCTACATCTGGAATCCAACGGCCATCCGCATCTAGTGCCACTTGTCTCTTCATCGTGTGCCTCGAGCAGTCCAGCAGGCCTAGTGCACCCCATAGAGACGCTGTGTCTATGGAGGAAAATTGCAACGTTAATTGGCAAGTATCGTTTTTTTTGACAAGGACAAGAATCGTATTGGAGGGAAAACACACACACACACACACACACACACACCCTAGCACGTTTTGACGCCGGACCAGAGAAAGCAGAATGGTATCGATTGATAGAAGTCTGCTGCATTGCTATGTAACTCAATTGGCAACACTAGTTACATATCTCCATTCGAAAAGGAAGGCACTGAAATTGGCTTCAGCTGCATGTTGCCACAAGCGCGGTGTATCAGTCAGGGTGCAAGTTTGGTTTGGCCATGACCGCTCGTCGATGGAGGGAGCCAGAACCCGTGGATAGGGTTATCCGAACAGCCTAATTCCTGCCACCACTGTCACGCAGACAATGACGTCTTGTATGCCAACGGGCGCGAGGCAGCCGACGCCGCTACTACAGGAAATTCGTCATTTGCCAAGTCGAGTGTGCTGTCACTGAGATAGTACCATCCAAGCTTCTTGCCTCCTCCCACTCTCATGATAACCTCTCCATCAAGGTCGTGGACGCTCGGATCGTAGGCTGACCTATGGTCCTTCTTTGCCACATTCGAGTTGAGAGAATAATTGAGCGTGGGAATAAAGAATTAAGAGATCACATACATATCATTCCTTATATTCCTCAAGGCTAAGACTGGCTTGATGGTGTGGTGTACCTCCCATCATCAAACGCAGCCCCGACAAGTGTTGTGGGTCTCGTTCCAGTCGTAGGTTACCTTTGTTTATCGCGTAGTCCACGCATTGCTTGATTTTGGCAGTAATTGGTGACAGCCCTATTTATCCTTTGAAATCCTCCATGTTCAGCTATGCAGTAGGCTCTTGATCGGAATTGCACTGTGGATACAGGAGAAAACCAGATGCCCAATGCAAGCAACCTAGTAGTATTCTTACCTTGATTAAGACCTTATAATTATTAGGAATCCTCTCTACCCAAAGCCATAATTATCTTGGTGTCCTTAATAGAACTAGAACAGAAGATTAAGCACAGACATTCCCTGTGGATTCGATACCTTAGAATACTCCTGGATGAAAGCTACTTCGATATCAGTACGCTTGCGGATTTATTCTATTGTTGTTAAAATAGCAAACAATAATGACACAAGTCACACTCCCCCTAACTTTATGACTTCTCCTCCTTTGGCAACAGCCACCAAAAAGAGAGTGAGAGAACTACTAAGGCACGAGGTCAAAGGAGGTGGTGGTGCATCAACGTCTATCGAGGTCTTTGCTCTGGGCTGCTGCGATCCTGCTGCTCAGACTGTGTCTCTGTCACCTGAGCGTCAAGCTGCTTAAAGTAAGAAAGGTCCTCTGGTAACTTTGACTCTCTCCCTTGAGCTCCCCCTAGAATAGTGGCGGTCTTCTATGCAACAGATGCCTGAAGTAGACTAAGGTCGGCCACGTCCTACTCGGACAATCCTCCACAAACCAAGTCCTCTGCTATCTGAGATGTGACAAGTGAAGCATCTATAGCAGAAGAAGGTGGGACAGAGGTCGTAGTTGTCTTTGTCTGTGGGCCTTCTAGAGTAGTGTGGATAATCTCTGAGAAAATCAAGCTCCTAATTGGTGGTTGTACTGCAGAGGTGGGAGGTATTGCTGTCTGTGGTGCTTCAGACTGTGTAGGAGAGGTGAACAATGCAGACAACAAAAAGCTGGACGGTGGGGAGAACTGTAAAGGTGAGTCAGAAGGTCCTACTCCCCCTGTCTGAAACTCCCCTCGTAGTGAGTGTGCGCTACTGCTAGACTGTGCCATCATCATGGTCGTGAAGGGGCCTCTCTATGTCTGGAGCTGTTGTAGCTGCTGGACTGAGGTAGAAAGTACTCTTAGCTGTTGACTAACATGTCCACATGTAAGCTCCGACACCTGACTCACCAGAAGAGTCATCATCCTCATCTGCTGCTGCTCGGCATGCATCCTCAGTATGGTCATCATCTCTTGCCTCTTATCTGTATGCACTGGATGAAGTCACCAAGGCGTCCTGCTCTCACTGCCATAGCGGAGGCATGATCTGTCTCAGAAACAACTGACTGAGGTGGTGCTCCAACACTAGCTGACTCAGGAACCGCCATCTCTGGATGAGCCTACTGCTCATGAGTAACTGGCGGTGACTCCTGCTTGTCTGTCTGCTGGTTTGAGGCTGACCGTGATCCCCTGGGTACGCGTGGAGCATAGCTGGTGGTAACCTCAGGGAACACCTCATACTGCTCCTCTGTCACTAGCCCAAGTCTCATCAAGAGAAAGCAAATATAAAGTGCATAGAGTAAGTGACATCCTCCAACCCTTTAAGAAATAACCGCCTCCATCTCTACTATCATCAGATCTATCAAGTCGAAAGCTTGTCTGCGTAGCATAGCTGGGACTGCCCACTGGTGCAGCAATGTGAACTCCTCCCTGTACCCATACCTAGAAATGATAGTCCTGGTGAAAATCGCTCTAACAACCTTTCCCTCAGAACTAAGATGCATTGGACGTCTGTCAAATCCTGGAGTGTGAGGTGGATCAAAGGCTATACAAACCATGTCGTCTGGAGGTAGCATCCCTCCCTAGGGTCTGCAGGGTGGAGCCTAGTCTGCATAGGCACTCCTGTAAAGCTAGGTCTTTGAGGCTATCAAGCCAAGTGCAGCAATAAGGTCCTGCCTGCTCAGACGTTGGGCTCTCCTCTAAACATAAACCAGGTCTCTGAACGATCTCTGGCTACCCAAAGTGAGGCATAGAACTCTAGTACTATGTCCTCTCTGTACCTCTAGGGTGTGGTGACCAACTCTGCCAATCCGAGCATATAGTCAAAATACTACTCCATGTCTATCCCTTTGGCTCTCCTCAAAGTCTGGTAGGTCATGTACTGCTAAAGCACAAGCACTCTTGCCTTGCCCTTCTTGGCGAGGTAATGTTGAAGTCCCTCACCAATCCTCTTCTGCAGGCTGGTCCAGAAGCGGTCTCCTCCAGCTGGATCCCTTGAAACAGGAACCCACTCCTCGAATGAGATTGGAAGACAAACCTTGAGATCCTAGGTAGGAACATCAAGGATGTCCCTCTCTTCAGCTGCTGCAACCAGTCTCTGCAGCCTCCTAGTGCACACAACACACGTGTAGTGCAGGTCTCCTGTTCGGTGAGTTGTACTCTATGGTTGTGGTGCCTGCTGCTATGGCTCTTTCTCCTCTGACTCCTTAGACTCCTCCTCTGCTGACTCCTCCTCGAACTACTCCTCCTCTGACTGTCTGGAGGTGCCCTGGTCCGAAGTTCTCGACGAACCTCTCTGGCGACAGGCCGGAGTACCCTACGCCCAAGATGGGGCTTGAATCCTCGTGTACAGCTCTAGGGTTGCCTTCCTCCTGCTCCTCCTCAAGTCTAGGCTATCAGTCTTAGGCTGCCTCTCGCGGATCAGCACCGACCCGAGTGTCCTACGGGACTGCTTCATGGCGTCTAAGTGCTGTGCAACCCGTCTAGCCCTCTCTGACTCTCGGTCCAGCCTGGTCCTCTTCCTGTCTCTACTCTGCTTGGGCATCTTGCCCTTACCCTTACCCTGATCCTCTAAACCTGCCATAGTTGCAACTGTCTGACTGGTCGATCAGTTGCTGCAAGCTGTCACTGCATGCACATCGGTAGAGACAAGATAAGCATAAAACCTATATATATAATCTATAAGCAAAGCACCACTAGGTAAGAAAGCGCAATGTATAAATCCTAGCACTGAATCAAGGACATGATCACTAGACAAATATGCAATATAACATCATTAACTATAAGTGGCCAGTGCGAGTCATCTAGTATTCCAATTAAATGATAGACAATTAATCTAATTACAAACTAGACGAGAGACAAACCCTAGAATTGCAATCAACAGATAAGCATGTGACTAATTGCAATCTAGGTTGAGCTAATTTCCTAATGAATGCAACTAAAGAATAGGCTTTTATTCTAATTGCATCAATTAAGGAATTTGCTCGCAAACAGGGCATCAGACGATGAAAATGAGATAGGCACAATACACTGGAGGTCATTGGAGTCAAGCACCACAAAAGTCACGAACCCAAACGCCAGAATAGATCTCCGATCGCATGGCAAGGAGATGGGTCACCTCTACACTAGGAAAAGCAGTGAGACTCTGGCTCTGGGTACTACGAATGAATCAAAGATAAATGGAAGAACGTGATTCATTCAAAGGATGAATCGATGATTTGGATCTACAGTGCATCGCACGTTACATCATAGAGATCGAACTGTCCGATCTTTAGACCGGACGGTCTGGTCACTTCGAGTAATCTAGAAATCGAGATTTTGTAAAAGTAGAACAATCTCGTAGACCGGATAGTACAATCTTTGAACCAACATTGTCCAGTCTCCATTTTTAGCTAGCATTGAAGTATTGTGCCATGGTGCACAGATCAGACTGTACAGTCCTTGGAGCGGATTGTTCGGTCTCTACAAACTTTGCACCAAAATAAACACTGCACATGGAGCATGAAGGGAACTCTCAACCACTCCTTTTCAAATAGTGACCATCAACGGCCTAATAGTTTTTGCAAATGGCAAATAAGAAGCGAGCAAATGAGAACCATGGCAATTAAGAACCAAATGGGTATGTATGAGCCTTAGACCATGAACCGCGCAAATAGATTTAACCTCGGAGTTCATTAGAGCTTGCTCAATTGGCATGAAGCACAATCCTTTCCTTTGGTCGCACTATTGGAGATGTATTCTCATATTGGTCATGTGGCACAATCTTCTCCAAGTGTGACAAGCCTCCTTTGTGTTTCCTATATGTTGCATGCAACAAGCACTTTACAGATGCAACGAAATAAACATGCCATGTGTATGCAAGAAATATTAAACAAGACATAGAGGAAACTTAACAATGTGAAGTTAGAACCCCTTCCCTCTCAAGCTTAATCACTATAAGCCATACCCTTGCTTTTAGAGAAGCCAAACCACCATCTCAAGCACCCCCCTTGCTTATAGCTATCTTGAGCGGGTTAGACAATGACCACTTTTTATGTGTTTTTCTTTTTAGTTATTACACATGCATAGATGCAAAATATACTAGTCATAAAGGGGTCCTAGTTACCATGCAATGCAAGAAAGAAAGAACACACTACAACTATCAAAAACGAACACGGTTACCTCCCTCATGAGTAGATATTACATTGAGGTCCATATCATATGTGGTGGACTTCACTTGATCTTCAAGTAAGCTCCCGGTCCACCACAGCCACCATCATCTAGGTCTTGTTCTTGGGCACCCACTTGTACTTAGTTGACCTCTCAAGATCAACAATGCACTTAGGCACCCACATACTGCTAACCTTTCTCTTATTGTTTGGTGGTCCCAAGGCCTTCGCTTTCACCTTGCCATCCTTGTCCCTAAAAAGCTTGAAATGGTTGTTCTCATGGAACAAGTTAGTGTTAGGCAAAGCAATGGAATCTCTCACCATAGGACATTCCTTGTTGGTGTGACCATCCTTGCAACACCTCTTGCAACAGTAGTTGTCGGCGAGTAGGGGTTTGACCCAGGTAGTAGTGGAGTCACTCTTCCTGACAATGTCGATGGTGGCGGGATATGAGCCAAGACCACGGTGGGAGATTTTGTTCACAAGGTTCCTCCCAAGAATCTTCTTGTGGATGGCTCTACCACGTGTAAGCCTCTCAAAGCCATCCATCACAATCTTCCTCTCTTCCTTAAGCTTATGTGAAGGACTGACAAGGCGAGAAGAGGGAGGGGGGGTGAATGGGAGCCGATTAAAATTCTTCACAAGAACTTTGCCTATGTCCCAATTACAACCCAAGCCAACCTCTAAACCAATCACCAAGGCCAGACAGACCAACTTGTGATGTGCTAACCCTAGGAGTGATCAACAACAGCAGCGGAACACAGCGCAAACAAAGAAGAACTGCAAAGACTTGAAACTGTCAAAGAAACGCACCAAAACAGATCAAGTCTCGACAACCATCGGTAGTGCCGATCATAGCCATCAGCAGTACTGGTTGGCACCATTGGTAGTGCCTGTGACGCCCATCAGCAGTGCTAGTGCGGGGTTCTCAAAACTCTGGAAAGAAATAGTCAGAGCGCATCGACAGTGCCGGTCGTGGCTATCGGCAGTGCTGGTATGGGGTTCGGACTCAAGCCACCGACAGTGCCGATCATGGCATCGGCAGTGCAGATCAGAGTTCAGACCCACCGGTAGTGCCGGTCCTGGTCGTCGGCAGTGCCGATCGACCTCGATAGAATAAAAACCCATGCTTGGGATTAGGCAAAACTTGACCAAAAACCTAATCAAACGAACTCCAAATGATGCAATTTTTGGACCAGATAATCCTCAACACATCATGACCCTTATCCTAGAAGATCTACTCAATTGGCTCAAGGAATCATCACGAATTTTAGATCTTGTGCCAAGAACAACAAAAAGGGGAAACTTGAGAAATCCTTCAAATCAAAGGTGCTAGAGCTCTAGATTCGGTCAAGGGTCCATGTAGAATTTTTCTAGCTCATCATAGCACTAAGATCCCTAAGAAATCCGCCCGAGAAACTCACTCAAAAATAAGATCAAAAATTCCTACGAAAATAGCCCTGAAAATAGAGAAAAAGAGAAATTCGGGATTTAGGGAGAGAGGGAGATCTTGAGCACGAAAATAACTCTCATACCATAGAAACATGCTTATCCATGGATACAAGGCTAGGAAGCCACCCTCTTCATCCCACTATTTGGAAGAGAAAGAGATGTCTCTCACACACCCTCTCCTCTTCTCTATTACATGAAGACCTCTCCTAGCACTTTGAATGAAGAACTAAGGCAAGGCTAAGGGAACGAGAGACACCTCTTCCACCAGCCCTACCTCTCCTTATATAGGCCTAAGGGTTGTCCACATGACCACTCTACCCTTGACCTACATAACACTGCCACCTACCACCAGGGGCAAACTTGTCCATCTTTCTCCTTGTCGCCCGCACGCCCTCGGACCCTTCACGACTTTGCTTCATCTCGAAGCAAGCTTCATGATGGTGCCACATGCATCACCAACCACCACCACTGGTTTTGAGGCGCAAACCGGGAAATTGCCTTGCATGCTTCTCAAAGCGTGACTTCATGCTTACTTCCACCGAAGCAAGACTTCACGATCTTGACGCGTGTCACCTCGTCCCGTGATCCTCCTTGCCGGCAAGTCTCTCTTGCCTCCGGTGCATTTGGAGCCTCTACTTGCACCGACGCTCGATAACCTTTGACTGGTCAACCCCACCATCTTGATCACCACCCACGGTTTTGAGGCTCAGCCGTGAAATCGTTCGTGCTTCTTGCCTCTCCACTTGTACAGTATAGATCCCCCTTGACTTCCCCTGGCCTCCCGATCATCCGGCTCCAAGTCTCCTACTTGTGCCCAATCCTCTCGTCGTTGACTGCCAAGTTGACTCCAGTGACCTACACATCATGACACAAGCAAACACATTTCCCATCTCCTGCAAACTCTCCAACTCCATTACCAACTCTGGTTAGTCAAAACCATGAAAAGCACAAACTCATGCAATCCCCAGATTCCCGCATTTCAACTCAAACACAAATTTCGCCAAAGTCAATTACTCATCACATATTGCAAACCATGGCACATCTCAACATGGTTTCTCATTATGATATTCCTTCAAAATAGAATGCTCAATACAAGAAACCTCAACCGAGGTGGTTAGCTCATCACACATAGTAGAAGCATTGCTCTTTGATGAACTACAGGAGGCAGAGGCAATATTATCAACATTGATGGCCCCAAAAGTAAGTTCAAGGGTCTCGTACTTCTCACGTAGCTCTACATGATCACCCTTGAGTTTGTCAAAACTCTTGTTTAGGGCCTCAGGAGAATTGACAAGGTTCTTGAGCTCACTCTAAAGATCACCAACATGGTCCTTAGCCAACTTACATTCTCTTCTTCTTGAGTTGAAACTTGTCCACTCTCCAATAAGAGCCTTGCATAAGAACTTCTTCTTGAGCTCTTTGCCTTTGCGATCTTCTTCTTCCTCTTCATCACTTGACTCTTGAGCTTTGAATGCTTCTTTCTTTGGCTTGGGGCAATCTCGAGCAAAATGATTCTTGGAGCCACAGTTGAAGCACTTTCCCTTGGACTTGGAGACAAACTTGTTCTTGAATGTCCTCATTTTTCTCATGAGAAGTGTCAAGTACTCACTCAAGTCATCTTCATCATCATCATCATCATCTTCATCGATCACCACCTTCTTCTTGCTCTCAACAGCTTCTTGATTCTCAGTTTAAAGAGCTAGGTTGGATGGTTGTGGATCATCCAAGCCCAACTGATAGCTCTCAAAGGCAATGACCTTCCCAAGTACTTCTTGGATGGTCTTTGTCTTGAGATCACCTTGAAGGGTGTAGGTGATGATGGACTCATACTTGGGGTCCTTGAATAGAAAATATTCTTATCACTTCAATTGGCTTCAGCTTGAAGTCATCCTCAAGAGAGTTGATCTCCTCAACTAGCACACGAAAATGAGAATACACAGTGTTAGCTCTCTCATGTGGCAATCTAGTAAAGGTATCATATTTGTTCTTAAACAGATAGTACTTCTCTTCCTTCACATCATGAGTGCCCTCATGAATGTTCTTGATTTGATTCCGTGTCTGTCAAACTAGCACCAACTCTAGCTAAGACATCCTTAGTTATGCATGCAAATAGAGCATTATTGGCCTTAGCGTTGTGCTTAATGAAATCAGGATCAAGTGGATTAACATCCGTGTCTGTCTCATGTGTCATCTTCCATATCTCCGGATCAAGAGACACAAGGTAGGCTTACATGCGAGCCTTCCAATAGTTTTAGTCCCCACCATTGAATATGGGAACACTCTCTATCTCTCTTGACATCCTTACTCAAGGTGGTGAAGCCTCTAAATTGAGCACTTGGCTCTGATATTAATTGTAAGGATCGAAAGCATACCGAGAGGGGGGTGGGGGGGGGGGGTTGTGAATCAATAAGCCAACCACAATCAACTAATACTTTGATTTCCTCACTCAACCCTAGCAATCGTTGCAACCTAACAATTCTAGGAGAGAAAGATCCTACACATGCTAGTGTTCATGATAAATGCAATGTGGAAGCTAAGCCACACTAGCCTGTGCAAGCCTCAACTCAATATATCAACTATGGCACACAATTGCGGAATAATAAAGAGAAGGGTCAAGGGATGTTCATGGTTTTTTTTCTGAGGTATCAGAAGGATGGAACCTTCCCCTACTCTTCGTTAGACCACTCCCGCCAGAGTGCTGGTCCCTCCTGCCACAAAGTGGAGTTCTCGCACATGAGCCCGACATCACTCCCGGAGTGAAGACCACTCCCGGAGTTCTCGCACATTAATCCATAGGGTTAAAGTTATGCATGTCCTAGCCCTTTACTTGCTGATCTGAAGGGTCATAGTTAAGCATGTTATAGTACTTGACTTGTTGATCCGCTAGGTCAAGGTTAGGTATACTCTTATTCTAGACTTGTTGGTTCGAAGGGCCAGAGTCCCAAGGGGATTGAGAGTATTATTTAGCAATGTAAGCATGGTGCTTAGGTTGGTAAATAACCATGAGTGTTTGGTTGCCCCACAAACAGCAATAGGTGTGAGGGTAAGGACTTAATTGCCTTATTGTCACGTGACCCTTGGACTGGCATTAAGGACTTAATAGCTTTAATGTCATGTGTCCTAGTAAAGGATTGCCAGTAGGTGGTGACAGCCCAGTTGTGCTTAATCCTCCCTGTTCTGGCTTAACATAAAACCTAGGCTTGTATGTGTTGCATGTATTTAACCTATAGATAGGAATATAGAAGTACATAAGGATCTAGCTTGACTCCTCTTTAACCCGACCCGCTTAACCTAGGCTTTATGTTAATGTTAGGTAGGATTCTTCTGTGTGTCACTACCCTTGGGAGAACTATAAATGACAGCCATTGGAGTAATCCAGTGATAAAATGCTACAATGGGATGTCTGTGCGCTTGCGGATTTCTGTTGCCCACACTAACCATCTGTTGAGTTCTACCAACAAGTAGTTCTCGCGCCTTGCCCAGGTCTATTTATTTGGTGTGACTTAGCATATGTTAACAATGAATTTGAGTCAAATTAATGGCGTGAGCTAGTCGTTAGCGAACACTTCTGCTGGGATCGTTTCCCGACTGGATGCCATCTTGGCCAGCGAGTAGTCCGCCTCGTTGAGATGCCTCGGGATGTGTTTAAGCGCGAGTCTGTTGAACTTGCCTTCGATCTTGCGAACCTCTTGGCAGTAGAGGGCCATGACGTCGCTACGACAACTCGACTCTTTCATTATCTGGTCGATCACAAGTTTTGAATCGACACGGATCTTGAGTCTTCAGATGTCGAGCTCGATAACGATTTTTAGCCCATTGACTAGGGCCTCAAACTCAGCAACATTATTTGATGCGGGGAAATGTAAGCGAATTGAGTATTTCATACATACCCCAAGCGGAGAGACGAAGACGAAACCGATGTTGGCCCCCGTCTTCATGAGCGATCTGTCAAAGTACATGACACGGTATTCTTGATCGACTGGGGGGTAGGGAGCTACATCTCGGTCCATTCTGCCATGAAGTCGACGAGCACCTTAGACTTGATTGTCGATTGTGGGAAGTACGTGATCTCATGTCCTATCAGTTTGAGCACCCATTTTTTCACCTTGCTTCCAGAGTCCCTGTATCGAATGATTTCGTGTAAAGGGAACAAGCTTACCATATGGATCGGATGTGAGTCAAAGTAGTGGCATAGCTTGGGCCTTGTGATCATCACAACATAGAGGATTTTGAGGATCTATGGTACCACGTCTTCGAATCGGACAGGACATCGCTGATGTAGTAGACTGCGTGTTGAACCTTGAGCACATGCCCTTCTTTCTCCCACTCGACCACTAGCACGGTACTAACAATTTGGGTTGTCGCCGCGATGTAAAGTAACAGCGGTTCCCTCGGGGTCGATGGGGTCAATACCGGGGGCTTACTCAAGATGCATTTGACTTCGTTGAGTGTGGTCTGCGCTTCACGGGGTCCAGTCGAATCGGTCGGACTTCTTCAGAAGCTTGTAGAGCGGGAGTACCCGCTCGCTGAGGCGCGAAATGAAGTGGCTCCACGCTGCCAAGCACCCCGTGAGGCGTTGTAGCCCTTTTAAGTTTTGGATTGGCCCTATCTGCTTGATCGTGGATATTTTTCAGGGTTAACTTTGATGTCTCGTTCCAAAATGATAAACCCTAGAAGCATCATCATGTAACAATATGATCTAAACAGCGTGATGAAAGAGGTCATAATCTGGTCCGACTCGTTCATCGCGATCTAGTGGTAGCCAGAGTACGCATCAAGAAAACAGAGGGTTTCACACCCCGAGGTCGAGTCAACTATTTGGTCGATGCGTGGTAAAGGAAAAGGATCCTTCAGAGAAGCCTTATTCAGGCCAGTATAATCAAGACACATTCTCCATTTCCCATTCTTTTTGCATACAAGAACAGGATTAGCTAACCACTCTAGGTGAGACACCTCCTTGATGAATCCGGCTGCCAAAAGTTTCGCGATCTCCTCCCTGATTGCTTTGCGCTTTCCCTCGTCGAAGCGGCACAAGCGTTGTTTCACCGGCTTGGAGTCTGGCCTGATGTTCAAGGAGTGCTCGGCGACCTTCCTCCGGATGTTAGGCGTGTCTGAGGGTTTCCACGCGAACACTTTGGCATTCACGCGGAGAAAGTCAACGAGCTCACATTCCTTTTTGGTCATGAGAGTTGTGCCTATCCTCACGGTCTTCCCCTTGTCGCCTTTGGGGTCGATTTGCACCTCCTTCGTTCCCTCAGTCGGCTCGAATGAAGCGGCCTTACGTCTGGTCGACGGCGCGTCTTCGACATCTTGTTCGCGGACGGCCATGAGCTCCCCAGTCGATGCCATTGTGGCTGAGGCGAGGTCACAGCTCTCCGTTTTGAACTGGTAAGCGCATTGAAGTGATGCACTCATGGTGATGACCCCCTTCAGCCCAGGCATCTTGAGCTTCAAGTAGGTGTAGTTAGGGATGGCCATGAACTTGGCCTAGCACGACCGCCCTAAAATGGCATGGTAGGCTCCTAGGAAGCCGACCACTTCAAATGTGAGGGTCTCCATTCAGAAGTTCGACGGGGTCTCAAACGTGATGGGCAAGTCGATCTGACCGAGCAAGACGGCCTGCGTCCCCGCCACGACCCCGTGGACCGGGCGAAGGCGCGACAGGTTGAGGCCACTGCCCCCATCCATCAACACCTTGGTGAGGCACGTCTCGGCGATGATGGGGTCGACCACGAGTGGATAACACCCTAGTCACAGCACGTGATTTGGGTGATCCGAGCGGTCGAAGGTGATCGAGAGTTCCGATCACCTGAGGAATGAGGGGGTCATGGGTTTGGTTGCAAAGAACTCGCGTTGCATGACCTTGGCCGACCGTCAACTCCCTCATGCCTTGACGCCTGTGAAAATCATGAGGCAGGCCTTGGTGCTTAGGAATCCTTCCTCGTTGGCGTCGTCATCATTCCCGGCGTCCTGTGACGCAGGGTCTGCCTTGTGCGGATCTTTTTTGTTCCCCTCCTCCCTGACAAATTTCTTCATCAGGGAGCAGTCTTTGAGCAGATGCTTCACGGGGAACTCGTGGTTAGGGCACGGGCCATTCCACTTCTTCTCGAAGTGGCTCGGCGCCTCGCCTGTCGGTGGCTTGGTAGTCTTGCGGTCGACCCCGACCATTGTTCGTTCTCGGCTCAACCGCGATTTGTCAGAGGGGCAGTCAGAGGGGCCTTCGCTAGCACCCTCATCCCACTTGCCCTCCGGGGTGCGGTTCAGGATGGTCCCGACGCACTCCTCGCCGGAGGCAAAGCTCGTGGTGATGTATAGAAGCTCTCGAGCTACTCGAGGGCCCTTGCGCCCCAGCTCGTGGATAGGCTGCTCTGAAGTCGGGATGGAGAGGAAAGCTCTGACAATGTCGGCATCGCTGACGTTGGGAAGCTCATTACACTTCTGGGAGAAGCGTTGAATGTAGTCATGTAGTGTCTCACCGGCTTTTTGCCGGCAAATCTTAATGTCCCAGGGGTTGCTCGATCGGACGTAGGACCCTTAAAAGTTTCTGACAAACACGTCCCTTAGATCGGACCATTTGTAGACTAGACTCTCAGGAAGGTGTTCGAGCCACGCCCGCGCTGAGTCAGTGGGGTACACTGGCAGGTTGCAGATGATGGCGTAATCCCATCGCCCCGCCCGCTTGACAAGCAAGGCGATAGTCCTCCAACCAGATGCCAGGGCCTGCTTCCCTAGCGTACTTGAATACCATTGCGGGGGGGACAAAAACACGTGGGGAAGACCGCACTTCAGATGTGCCAGCTGAAAACACGTGGCCCTAGGGGACTGGGGCTCCAGCTCCTGTCCTCGTCGGTGTCATTGTATCATCCATCGCGACGCGATTGGCGAGCTCACTCTTTCTCACTTGGTCTTTCTAGAAGCAACAAGCATGAATCATTGAACGAGCATCACGTGGGCCTCCGATCCGGGAATGGACCGAAGGTCTTTGCTTCTCGTCTCCTGTAGGAGGGTTCCGCTTGGCCGTGGTCAGGCATGAGCCCCTGGCGTCGCTTCCCTCTTCTCGTCGGGAGGTGGTGATTTGCTGACTTGACTGAGATATGTGTCACGGTTAGCTCTTAGCCTGTAGCTCTACGGCTCTCACCAAAAAGGCGCCGACTTCCCGCTTGGCCCATTTGGCCTCGGGCATCACAGGATCGGGGATCATCTTGAGCAACGCTGTGACAGCGGCAATGTTATGTCCTACCTGGGCAAACTGCGGTGGCCCTTGATCATCGTTAACAATGCGCTAGTAGACCTCACGAGCCGTGTCCCAGTTGCGTCCTCTGGCGGCCTGACAAGCGAACTCACGATCGATCGCGTCCTGCTCGTCTGGCAGCTGGTGCTTGGCCTCCTCCAATTCCTGCCTCCGCGCCCTGAGCTGTTGTTGAGCGTCGTCCAGCTAGGGCCCAGGCTGAGCCCCGCCCGCAACATTCATGGAAATGTTTATGACCGGTTCCTGACTGCGCCCGTAGTAGGATTGGTGGGCGCATTCGGTGCCATCGTCCTGTTGTTACCCGCTGTCTAGCCCGTCGGTGCGTTGGGCATGGGTGCGAACTGCACCATATGGCATTCACGTAGGGGGTTCTGACTCCCCGCGTCGCTCTCGAATTCGGAGTCTTCTATTGATGGTCGTTAACTACCATTTTCGATCATCAACATTACTCAAAATAAAGAAGGATTATATATTCCCACCATGCATTTTAGTTAGAATTAATAAATATCCACTATTGCTTGGAGAAACACTGACATGCAGGAGAAATATCAAAAGAGAGGAGAAAACACACCAAAGTGGCGAAGAGAACACAACGTCAGCCAATCGGAGTTCGCCAACTGGCCCACCTACAACACCAAACCGACAAGCAGATGGCCTAAGCCATGGAGAAGCAAAGAGGGGCGACCCACCAGTGTGCCAGAGCAGCCGAGGGGCCACTGGGCCTCCCCCCTATTCGGACGAACAGGCCTATTCGACCGAATAGGGAGTGAGCCCAGTGCGGCCCAGCTTTCTCAGTCGGTTCCCCACCGACTCCCCAAAGGCGGTTGTTCCCCTTACGGTGGGAGTTACCGACCTCAGAACCACCTTTGGAGAGCTATAAAAGGAAGGGTGTGGCTCACTCCTCAACACACACCAAGAAGCATTACTCTCTTTACCATTTCGTGATTCCATTTAGTTTTAGTAGAGTTAGGCTTAGAATAGAGTCTTCTTTAGTTCCCAAGTCTTCCTTAGAGTTGTGTTATGGCTCTTGTATCTTTGTCCTTTTGTAAGACTTTATTCTATTTAATATATTTAGTCTTTTTATATAGTTATGTTTGGGTTATGTGTTTCTTGTTTGATTATATGATCTATTCATGTATGTGGTTATTATGCTTGCATGTTATTAATGTAGTCATACTATATTACCATGTTAGACATAAGCCCTTAGAATAGTCTTTATTTATGTTGTTATAATGATGCATGACTAATGTATGACTTAGATCATTTCCATGTGCTTAGTGTTCACTTAAATGTGATTACTCCTTTTCTGATCCATTGCTTAAGGGATTAGAAGTATTGTTCTAGAGATGTAAGCATGGTGCTTAGATCAATAGAATGCATTATTTGTCGTGTAGGCCATGGATTGCTAGGGGTAGGCAATAGGTGATGATAGTCCTATCTATCCTTTGAAATCCCCACGTTGGGCATCACAATAGGCTCTTGGCTGGAATCATACTATGGATGCAGGGAAAAACCGGATGCCCAGGGTGTGATGATCTGATTGTCTTACATTGTTATTATATCTATATAATAGTATATAATATAGACTATGTAATATATAAAACCAACATAGGAACTTAGCTCTTTCTTTGTCTTTCTCCACTAGACTAATATTTATCTAACTTGAGTATGCTATCTGTGTGTCCACTACCATGTTTATCTTTACCCTTACCCCTGTGAGGACTTTGTCTCATAATCCAATGTACTAATATCTAGAAAATGGTGATTACTCTGATCAATCATATGCCTTCCTTTAGGATAAAACAAATACGATACCCCGAATACTTCCGGGTGAAATGCTACAACGGTATTGTTCGTGCGCTTGTGGACTCTCTGTATTTGTTAAAGATTACCAACAAATATTTCTAGCTTCGTTGCTAAGGAAACTTAGTGACGACGTTAAGAAATATCAACAGCCTCCTCGGACCCCTGGTCAAGGAGGTCGAAGAAGGACTCGGAGGGGCGGTCGATCACGCCCATGAACTCATCCTTTATGGCGATCAACATGCTATGGTGAATGGTAAGGTCCTGGAGAGCCCACGCGACATTATGTAGGCCGTGCGGGAAACCCTCCGGGGGTTTTCATCGAGGAGGCCCAGGAGAACGGGCACGCCTACAAGGAGCTGGTTGTGGATGTTCGCAAGGGAGAATGCAGCGCAATGAAGGTCATCATGGGCAGGAGTGGGGCCTAAGAAACGATCCAGGTAATACCACAGCTGATCATTGTAGTTCCTAGTCTATGGCAAGGGGTTGCTAGAGACCTGGGGTCTCACGAGCACCAGCTGTATGGCCTCCGCCACCATCCTAGGGGCAGTGACGTTGGCCGGAGTGGATTCGGGGGTTGGCTCATTGATAAGCTTGAGCATCCCGTTCTCTGCGACAATGAAGTCCAGCGTGTTGCCCAGGTCTTCCAGCCACCATCCCGATGGCGCCTCGGTGGCGGCCGGGGTGACTAGTAGTAGGTGCGGCGCCGGCGCGCTGACACGCACCAGCGTCTTGTTCACGGTGGTGATTAACTCCAGGCTGCAGAAGAACACCGAAGTGTCGGGAGCCTAGAACATGGTGAAGTTGGTCATCCGAAATGGTGGGAAAAGATGATCAAAGCGCAACTTCCCCTACCTGGCATGTCAACTATCGGTGTTTCGGTCATCGGCTAGTAGAATTTGTCCAGGGGATGCGCGCTTAAGTTCGATGATGGCTATGCAACAGGACACAAGGGATTATATTGGTCCGGGAGTACCCCTACATCCAGTTCGAGTAGCTGCTCATGTTACTTATGTTGGGGTGTACAAAGGTTGTGAGAGAGGAGAGTTTTCCAAGTCTCGATGAGTGTGAGCATGTGTGTGTGTGTGTGTGTTTTGGTGTTCGTTCCGTGATGTCTGATGCCTTGAGGAAGAAGAAGCCCCCCCCCCCCTCCACCCCATTTATACCCTAAGGGGCGGGCCCACATTACAGAGATAGAGAGAGAGAAAGAAAGGGAAGAAACACGTGCGGGAGTTGGTGAAGTCGTGCTGAAGGCGATACGGACTCTGGTTGACGGTGTGGTCTTCGGTCTTCATGGGTCCCGCTGATCCGATCTCCATGTCTCTAGTCACTGCGTTGAGGCGTGCCCCCGTCTTTCGTCGATGGGTCGGAGCTCGCCTTGGGCAATCATCATGATACCGAGCATTGTTTCATCATGCCTCTCTGTCAGGCCGTCCTCGATTGTGATTGTTAAGAGTGTCATCATAGCGACCTGTGTCACGGCATCGAGCTCTATCCCACCGGGCAGGGAAATGATGGTGATAGGAGTAGGTTTGCAAGGAGATTTGACCCCCTGATACTGTAGTTGCATGCTCGGTATGATACCCAGAGTGGTGTAGAGGGTGGTTGTTGACTTTCGTCTTGTTCGACCCCCTTCACCGGTGGTCGGTTTGCCGCGTAGCGCCCAGAGCGGGGCATCTGGACGCTATCCCGTCCTGACATGGTTATCATAGCCGAGTTTCTCCACTCCGTTACTCCCGCGGAGTCAGTGGTGCGGCGCCTCGTCCCATCCCAGCATGACGGAGCAGTAACAGTAGTTTAGCGGGGGCGGCAAGTGCGCTAGTGTCACTGTGCCCATATGGGTGGGGACCGTTACTGTGGAGGCGGGGCTAGAGATCTTATCCGTGGCTCGCTCGACCCTGTCCAAGGGAGTCAAGCGAAGGCGCGGCGCGGTCATCTCTCTTGGCAGGGTCGAACGATACACGTCGCTGTCGACTCTCTCGGTGGGGGTCGAGCATGACGAGGCGCGGTCGACCCTCTCGGCGGGGGTCGAGCGAGGCGAAGTGTGATTCTTCATTCTTGATGAAGGCCGAGCGAGGCAGAGCACGCTAAATCCTGGTGTCGGGGGGTGGCAAGCCCGTTGACCGTGATGACCCGGGGGCGCGCGGGCATGGATTTTCTAGCCCACCACGCGATCCGGATACGGCCATTATTATTTTCGAGAAGGGGTTAGTTGCCGCCATGTGCCATCGCTAACATTTATCCCTGACACTATTGATGTCAACAATCCTGTTAGTGCCGTGAACAATCATCTCTTTTTCGGATGGGTGTTTTAAACAATATTCTATTCTAAAACTTTAATTTATGAGAAACTATCTTTTTTCCATGTGCATGTACATATGCATAGTTTTGGCATTTTCAAAAACCAATCGTTGGCTAAATAATATTCACTGAAATCTAAGGCCTTTGAACAAAAAGCAATAATATCATTGACAACCAATCAATTTCCTGCACGAAGGGGGCAGCAAAATACTGGCAGGGAAAACCTCAACATAGCTAATTTTGAAATTTTTTAATCTGATTAGCCTAATAAACAACACATGCACGTGATTGGATTGTTGATATAAAGAGATGGCAGTAAACCGATCAAACAAATTAAACAAACGTAGAGGGAAGGATCACCTGTGCAGTAGTGATAGCGGGTATGGCAACAAAAATAATGTTGTTCTCGACTGCTAGCGCTTTAATGCCGACAACTCCGCGCAAGGCACAACTCTGACAGACATCAACGCGGTGGCATAATGTCGATCTGATGTGTGGCAAACAGGAAGGAACACATGTGCTTTGCAATCGAGCATCAACATGAATCAATAAGGCAGAGTTTACCTTGATCTGATAGCTAGCCGGTGCTCCTCCTACTGTAAAAAGATGAGAAGCCGTATACCTGGTGATGATTAGCATCTGTTGATCAACCCGGTGACGATGGGCTGGTGGACATGAGTAGGACGGCGCCTTATCTTGTCGTAAAAAGATGAGAAGCCGGGATACCTGCGTGCTCTAGATCTTTACGATGCCAGTTCTTCCAAACGATGGGGCACAGTACATGAGCATATAGGCATGGACTGCAGCGGCCGGCCTTGAACCCTAACGTGCGGAGCGGGTACAGGGTTGGGTGCATTGTAAGTTGACGTGGAGCTTAAGAGACCGGATTGGAAACGGCAGGGATTAAGTCAAGAGATGAGTACGACCTGGATTAAGTTTTGATACAGGGCAGGGGGCAGGTTTTAGGTGCAAGAGACCGCACACAAATTATTAGGAGTAGAGAAGAGATGTACAGGACAAATGTAAGTAAGGGAAATTTTACAATATTAGTGAGCTATGCTACAGGAAGTCATATGGTTGAAGGCACATCATTTTGATTTGTAGTACCACTAAAAAAACAAATGTCAGTAATACAAATATTTGGCAAGGACAACTCCATTTGATAACTGAAAGAACTGTTAAATAAGGCGTACCATTCCAAACAGAAACATCATCCCTAGTGCTGCTATAATAGATAATGTGACGCCGAGTCACATCCTTATATTAGGGACTTCCTTGCAAAACCAAAATCCTCACACACTAAAAATGAGACCCAATAAAAAATCTACACATACAAATGAAATGCATATGGCACTACCAATAGAAGTTAATGGACACAAGAAAGAAACACTTCATCAGAAACGAAGACGAAGCAGATGGTAATTGAGTGGGTTGTTATTGTTATGCAGAAAGCAGGATACATCATATTGAAGATTTAATAGTTTACTCACTTTCCACATAGCCAGCAGCCA
Source organism: Eleusine indica (assembly GCA_030378355.1). Lineage (NCBI taxonomy): Eukaryota > Viridiplantae > Streptophyta > Magnoliopsida > Poales > Poaceae > Eleusine > Eleusine indica. The sequence goes on from CM059497.1 coordinate 30,082,680, forward strand.
GCAGCGTCCATGAATGTGTAGCTTCCTCATCGTCCTCGGACACAAGAACGCACTGCGTACATACATCCGTCCTCAGCGATAGGTCAAAAAAACAAGTGCGTGCTCCCAACTGAAACTATTTGTAGGCAACCTCCAAACGGAAACTGACAATCTCAAGGACAAGAACAAATCTTAGGGTGCAACTACTACTGACATGCACAATACAGTAGCGAGTGTTCGATCGAGGCATGGTGAATACTTGTAGTCGAAGACGATGTGTAGAGAGGAGGACGGTAATATTGCCCGCGAGGCTCATGGTTCTGGCTTGCTCGTTCAGTTCAACATGTACTGCACGATGGTCATTAGGTCTGTCTGTTGCACATCTGCAGCGGGATCCATCTCGTCCTGTTCTTCGTCGGCACCCCCTCCCTCTCGAGATCATCTGGAGAGTGGGCACGACATAGGATCCAGCAAGGAGGTAGCGAGGGCTCAATGATTGTGAAATTGCCTCAGCAGTAGAGGTGGACGGAGTTGTCGGTGCTGCCGGATGCCGCGACCTCCATACGGTGAGGAAGACGCGGCGCTTGTGCTACTTCAGCCAATTTGACAATGGAGGCGGCGACCTTGTGCTGGGCTAGGGCTAGAGAAGAGATTGACTGGGGCGGGTGTGCAGAGGCGTTGCAACATCACTGCCCATTGAGATTAGGTCTATAATGATTCATAAGCACTTGTATGTATGAGGGGGCGAGATTTTAGTAGCACTTTACTAGTTTAGTGGGAGGAGGACTAACGTATAAGTTTAGGTTGTCCACCACTACCAACTTTGGATTAGTTTTTTACGCGAAGCAGGAACGAAAGCGCAAATAGATTGGTGAGCAACCTAGGCTTATATATTATTCCTACTCTTATTGGACTAGCAAGGTGGTACTATATTCCCATCCTCTCATACACATAAGTACTCATGGGCCACTATGGGTCTAATCTCAATAGACCGTCTCAAAATAATTAGGTAGTAGAGATTTAAATTTATACACATATACCTCCATTTAAATGAACCCTTAAAATATGAAAAAACATTGTTTCCTAATATTTTGCAATCTTAAGTTACCTAATCTTTGAATATGGAAACTTAGAGTGTACTTCAAATTTTAAATGCTCGTAGCAACGCACATTTTTGCTAGTTATGCATACAAATCTAGAAAGAAGTAATGATTGTGTGGCTTGTCCTCAAAGGAACAAGTAAATTGTACTTGAGTTAACATGACATACTATTTTAAGCAATAAGCGATTTCTTACATGTTAGTGGCTATATGCATAAAAATTTAGATAGAAGTAATGACTGCAAGCCTGGTGGCTTATCTTGAAAAGAACAAGTAAATTGTACTTGAGTTCACATGATATACTATGCAATAAGCGATATCTTACATGCTAGTGGCCTATCTTCTTACGCAACCTTTTTTAACAGAAATTGTAGAAATTGTCAAGTCAAATAGGCGATAGCTATTTTTTTAAAAAAAAATGAAAAATAACAGTACTATTCGCAGGGCCTAACTGGGCCGTGAGTCTCTTTGCAAACCCATCTATATCTACTCTTTTTTTTGTCATAGCCCATAGATTCACAGTTCTACCTAGCAGTGAGTACATCACTAATGGAGGCAATCAGTAGCTGTACACATCCGTCCATGATTTTATTAGAAATTATTCAAAAGTACACACTAATATAAGGGAGGGAGGCATAAGTGACACCAAAATTCATTTAACTTATTTGCCCAATTAAGTAAGGACTGTTACACTTATTATGAATGTGTTCATTGGGGGAAAGAAAGCAAATAATAGCTCCATTAAAAATTATATTGAACATATTTTTGTTTTACATATCAACTTTAGTTACTTTGAGCTTCAATCACTGAATTTGGATGTTTATTAACAGTTTTGATTAGGTGGCCAACAGTTCCATCACTCTTATATTATGAAGCAAATTACTTATTTCCCCTCAATTTAAAATATCATCCCTTATTTGCACCTACACAAACCAACTTCCCTTATATAACCCAAACTTAACATTGGATCCCTTTTATGTTCTTGGACAAGATTACCTTTTAGAGGACATCCCTTATTTGTCCTCAAATAAAATAAATAATTAAGAGCACTTATGAATCCAGTTTTACTTGATTAATGAAAATATTATATTCATAAAAGTATGTTTAGATTCACCCAAAAGTATACTTTTATAAATATGAAATTATTTATTAACCTAGAAAATCTAGAAAAAATGGACAAGAGTGAATACGGTATTCTGCATTAACCTGGAAAACAGATGAACAAGAGTTAGTATGATGTTTTTCATTAATCTAGAAAAAAGTGGACAAGAGTCAATCTGATTCTTTATTAACCAAGATACTTTTCTAAGAGTGAGTATGGTATTTTTCATTAATCTAGAAAAATATGTATTTTTGACTGAATCCAAATATTTTTAAATATGATATACTCACAAGACAAAAGTAAACAACAAAAAGACATAAAAGTGAGCCAATGTTAAGTTTTGGCAATATGAGGGAAATTGGCTTGTGGAGGGCAAATAAGGAAAATAAGTAATTTGCGCATTATTATTTATGCCAAACGATGGCCAACAATTTTTTTAGAACAAATTAATATGATTCCTTTATATACTCCCTATTTTCTAAAATTGTTATCGTTATTGACTTTTTTAGTTATATTTGATAATTCGTGTTATTCAAAATTATTAACATTTTTTAATAATACAAATTGTCAAACATAGCTAAAGAAGTCAACGACAACAACAATTTTAGAACGAAGTAGTTCTAAATTTCCAACAATAGTGTCATTCCCGACAAAGTCATTCCTGATAGTTTTTGCAATATACTTGACTAAATGTACTATGAACTGTTGGCCACTTGCAACATCACTGTTAAGAAAAAAAGAGTTTGTTATTCTTGTAGTGAATCAGACCCTTCATAAACTTTACCATATGAAATGAAAGTTATATATAAAGATTATTCAAAAACACTCCCGGATAGGGAACAATAAGTGATACATTTTGTGCAAAAACACTGGTCAAAAGTTTAACTTTGATGGCCAAGCTACAAAGAAAATACTGCTACTATTTACTGAAAAACAGTGCGAGTGCTTACATTGTCAAAGAGCAGAGCCTACTTATTCTAGTTATCCTGCAGCAAAAATTTCGTAAACTTATGATGTTATATATCCAACATTGGTGATCAGGGTATCTTCTACTTACAAAAATAAATATTGGTTGATCATATCTAGCGCTACCACCCATATTAACACTGCTCAGAATGAAAACAAACTAAACAATCACCCAAAAAGTTTAAGAAATAAAATGGACAAACTCTCATAGAAGTGAAGTTGACAGGCCAAGCTACTTGCTGCAGGAACTTGTCCCATTCTTGCGAAATGACCTTATCCTTTTCAGATCTTTGTTTAATTTCATCATGATCTTCGAAACCTAATTGGGCCTGAATTCATATGACTATTAATCTTTTATGATATATACTCTGCGCAAATTGTTGCATGGAGGACAAACATCTCCACTTCCACTCTGCCATCCTCTCTGCTGGAAACAGTGAAATAGTTCTTCGGATGTGAGGTTGACGAACCTTACTTGGAGTACTAAATGCATATTGTCTTACTCCCACTGAATTTGAATCAATAAGCACAGGAAATGCCCATATCTCGTGTTTGATCACTCAGTTCGAGGAGTGAAGAATCTGAAACTCTAAATCATACTAGTTCACATGACATGCATTTTAAACACACGGTCCATCAGTTGCTTTTCACAACCAAGAACTGGCATACCGCCTTCGTTCATTTCTTAGATAAAAAAAAAAACATACGAATTTAGGTACACATGACATCGCCTTGGTTCATTTCTTAGCTGTTAGCTCAGTCTATCCTTGGATGGACTAGTCCTTCAAATTTCACCCTGCATCCTGTAACATTCAGGGGATACCAGCTGCAATGGAAATCAGGGATTATTCCCGGCCAGAGGTGGCAGTCTGGCACACGTTGCCACGTTGGTTGCCATAACTTACATGTTGATATAGATTCCAAGCATGTAAACGACAAATGAAAATAAAAAGTTTCTTTGCAGCAAATTAAGAGAAGAAACATGGATCGAATTCACAGATAGTTCCCCTCGAAAATCAAAAGGTCTAAAACAGACCTTAAAAAATCAATTAGAGAGGAATCTAGCTAGTAGTTTCAAGTTACATAGCTAGGAAGTGTATAACACGATCAGTTAGCCTGCCTGTACAAACAAAACTAAGCCTAGCTAGGACGATAGTCCAGAAAAAGAGAATGGGGAAACAGAACTAAATTACAGGGAGGTCAGGTAAGACGGTAGACTCAAGTGAACTTGCAATGCTGCTAACAACGGTTCTTCGCCACCTTCGTTGCTGGTGCTGCATCATAGCAGTGGGTGAAGCGAGCAGACGGATGGAGGAGGGCTCCTCATCAGTCGTGCCAGCAAAGGAGCATGACGACGCATCGTCGGATGATGTAGAGCCGGGCCTTTTGCTCTCTCACCACCTTGCTGAGACCCCTTCCTGATGAACGTCGTTGATGCTTCTTCATCATGGAAACAATCTCTCTCTGTCAGTGTGAAAGAGCACCGAGATGGAGTGTGAAACACACCCACCGGTGGAGACGAGTAGGAATGCAGAGAGAGAGAGGGCTGGCTTGGCTACCTAGGATATTCAGCAAGGCGTCCATTTATACAGAACACACTGGGCAGGCAGCCATGAGATGGTGTTCAATCCATGCCAGGCTAGCTACCGCGTGTGTGTGCACGCGGCGGGAGCGAGGAAGGAGAGGAAGACTTCTTGATCCAAGAGAGAGAGAGAATGTGTGGTCCCTCCTCCCACCCTCTCCTGCTTGCACAGCCCTCGGAACGTGGGCGTGGGCCCACCACCCCCACGTGCGGGCACCCCACACGTGCACCTGGTGGCCCCACCCGCGAGCTCGCTGCTTGGGATGGATGGAATGGAGCGGATTCCCTCTGCTTTCCCTCCCCGTGGCTCGGCTTCTTCTCCCATCAACTCACTCGACCCCTAGTGGCGCGACTTACCCTCAGTTCATTGATCATTACTCGTACTCTCAACCAAAAAGACTGATCATTACCTATGCTCTACCGTGTCCAGCTTGCGTTCCTCCGATTCTGACCGTGTTGGGCCGGGATACAAGACAGTGGGATGATTGCAAGCGTGCGCAATGAGTAGCGTGCGTGACCACACTCGGCGATGACAGATGACCCAACCCTACATGTACCCGCACCGCGGTACATGCATATCTTAGTACGTATCACGGTACTGTTCGATTCGAGTGGAAGAGCTGGCGCAGGTGCACGACAACGCAGCACCTCTCTTTTGATTGGCAATCATATCGGGCACGGAAAGATATATAGATGGACGACGAACGTTAGCTACGTTCGATCGATGGAGCGTGACAAGGACAAGGGATTCTTCGTGTTCTGGTCCGGGTGCACCGGAAGTAGTTACGTCTTAATAAGTGTAGTAGTAGCTCATTGGAACACCAGCTCATCAGCTTATTGGTTCAGTTAACAGCGACGGCTCGTCGTCGTAGTCATCGTCCACTGATCAACCTCACGTAATAAATTGTGCTCTGCAGGTTTCTGCTAACGAAGAAGAGAAGTGCACATGAATGCGTGCGTGAGAGAGGACATTTGCGCTGTGACAGTTTCGAAACCAGGTAAACATTTCGATCACAAATGTGTTACAGTATTCACAACTCTGATGTAAAAATATAGAACGGTCACTTCCAATTCCAAGCCCTTCAGTCTCAATCCATTATGTTGTGACCTTGCCTTTGGACTTTGGTGACTACTGTATTATGCTACCCTCTCCCTTTTATTGGTATATATGGTGCAAAATAGATCATAGAAAATGTGTACCGGGTGACGACGTACATGCACAGCAACGTGAAATGACGAGGCGTGCACCCAAAAACGTACGAGAGAGATCTGGATGGAACGGCGCCATCGACGGTGCACCGATTCGTGCAGGAGCCTGAGCCTGACTCGTCGATGCCGGCGCATAGTGGCCTAGCTAGAGGCGCATTGCTGCTGCGCGTGCATGGCAATTATTGCATCTAAAGAATCTCGATCGTACGTGCAATCCACAGGACAACAACAGTGCTCGGGCAACGTATCGATGGTACTAGCACGTCGTACGCGCGCGTGCTCGCACGTACGTACACAACCGCACGTGTGGTGTGCCCTGCCTGTTGCACTAGGTTTATTATCGATATGGACCATTGGCTGTCGTCATGGATAAAACAAAAACTTACAAGACATTCATTTTTCTGTGCAATCTCATCTTCTCGGTAAACGTAAACGAGTTTTTCGAAGGTAGTACTATGCTATAGCTCTCTTTCCTAACGCTCTGTTATTTCGTCCAAGGACGACTTCGAAAAAAACATTTTGCCCTCAATTGTGGATCGTTTTCACGTCAAACTTGTAACAGGATTAAGCGAGTACCGTAAAAGCTCGTGCTTGTCCCTTCGTTTTGTATATGATATTCAATCATCTAGCTTTCTACGACTAAGTCACATAGATTCCTGAGGCAGATGGCCGGTACAGCCACATATGGGCAACAATAGGACCACCATTAAACTATTTTTGTATTCTGAAGATACGTGCAACTGTTCATTTGTGTGTATAGAAGAAGCACTGCTTCTTACTAGAAGTGAACTATTATTTTCTTTTCACTCAAACAAAAGTGTTATTTTCATTGGGCTAAAAGATCTTTTAACAAAGTGATTTGTATGTATAAAACCAATTCTTCTTACCTAACATAGCTAGTTTATACGTGAAAGGTCATAACCGCCCTACGTTTACTCTATTGACAAATAAAGTGACTTATTCATGTAAAGCTTAATTATATATGTTTTTGGAACATGGAGATCGAGCAGTGTACCATTGCATTACTAGAAGAAGAGTTTTTGTACACCAAGACCAAACCATACAAAAGCTTTAAAACATAGAGCTTAACAAATAGGACAAGCACGTCTGTCATTGATCAAAACATTTTACAGTTAAAAGTAAAATAAAACATGTCATTTCAATGACACAGCCCTCTATGTATGCATGGCCAGCCCAGATGGGTGTCTTCCAATTACAGTTTCTGACCCCCTCTCCTGGTGTCCTCCATAGGTCAATATTGGGGTGTGAACCAAAGAAAACAATTGTACGCGTTGCTGATCTGAGGCGCCGACAGTTGTTGATGATCAGAGATGGCAGCAAGCAGACCGTCGACCTGCTGGCGAGAAATTAATTTCATACACGATCTGCATGCGTAGGATAATTTTTTTCTGTACCTGTATGATTAAAAATCTCTGCACCGCATGCTTAACTACTCCACACTGCATAGTTTAAGTGTTCTCCACGGCATTTTATATCCTGTTAGCATTACTGCACTACTGTGCTTCAGATGTGCCTGAAAGGAAACAAGGAAAAAAAAACTTGTAGTTGTAAGATGTGCGCGCTTCAATTCGCAAAAAAAAAAAAAAGAAAGAAAGATGTGTGCGCTTCAATCAAGCCACTAGGAGTCAAGAATAGACTGGCCGCTTTGCGGTTTCGCAGTACGTTCCCGGCCTTGAATTGCATGCATGCCGCACTGGCAACAGATAAATCATGCTAGTAGCCACTTGCGGTCGACGTTGCTCATCTCCCCAGCAAGAACGTACGAGGGCAATTTGTCCACCGACCACCACCGTACCATCTTGGATTCTTGGTTGTGCACCAATGCAAGAAGGGTCAGAAAAACGAGCCAACACGCCTCCTTTCAATCTCTACTCACTGTCAAAAGCATTCTCGTGTAATCTCAGCAGGCATATTGTTGAGCATCCGAGATCCGTGGCCATTGCATCAACAACGCTCATCCACGATCTTTCGGCAGACATGTCGCTGGTACGGACAATCCTCTCACCAGAGAGTTGCAGTAAGAGTAAAAGAAGCCAGAGACAGGTAAAGTCAAAAGAAAGACTGGCAAGCTATAGCTCCAAACGAAGAGCATTATCCGAGCTCATAATTGCCGTCCTGCACGTGTGGGTCGGTCGAGCCGCTGAGGTCGTCTCCTCAGTCCTGACCAGTGGTGGCAGCGAGAGCTTGGTCGGGACCACGGCCAAAGCAACCCATCGAGATCGCGGAAAGCCGGAGACAAACACAGCTAAGACTTCGATCAGTACAGCCTCTGTTGCGTCGCCAAGACGCGCGCGGCAAGCTCCAGCTCGCAGGCACGCGGTGTAACGAGGAGAGCCAGCTTCGAGGAGGATCACTCTTCTGAAATTTTAGTATTTCCTTCAAATCTATATCAAGTCTCGAGGATTTAGAATCGAAAACACCGGCCTTATCCAGAGAGATAAGCATGAGCCCGGGCGGGCAAGGAAATAAAAGATGAAGCTGCAAGTGCAACACATTGACTGATACTGAATTTGACCAGTACTTTTCCCGGCAGATAACCATTAGATTTCTATGTCCGTGGTGGAGAAGCGAAGCAAATGTCATGAGAGCCAGGTTACACATAATCACGAGATCATCCAAATCATGATGTCTCACGCGAGTTGCAGCCTCCGTCCGAGCAAGCAACACATGACCAATCCATCTCTGCTCCGTCAAATAAACACAGCCTACAGGGCAATCTAGACCAAATTTATATGTACCACTACAATTGGTGTAAGAGCATCTCCAACCGGTCCTTTATCTAGCTCCCTATCCTCTTATTTGAAGAATATGAAATAGAAACATGCTCCAACCGACTCCCTATTTCATTCTCTATCACAGTAGCATTCTTCATTTGCTCCTGTTGGTTCTCTACTTTTAGGTATCCTCCAACCGTTCTCTATCCATCAATCACTACCACTGACACGTAGGTCCTACTATGTACTGAACTATATTTAAAGTACTGGTTAGAGTTGAACAAAAAATAGAGAACAAAATCTTACTGTTCAAATCCCTATTTGAAGAAGCAGAGAGCCAAATTTAAAGAACCGGTTTGAGATGCTCTAGCATTCCATAGAACCGGATCACTCAGCTATACTACTTCCATTCTTTTGGTGGCACTGTTGTTATGATTCTGGAACTCCTGCTGCCCATGCTTTAATTTCTTACTTGTCATTAAATATTCTAGATCTACCCCACAGCTCTGAGTAGGCGATCGTAATCCAACTATGTAGCTCCAAAAATATAGGGATCATGCTCAGTCGTGGACCTGAACACTTTCAATGTTTCATTCTGCAACTGGATAAATTGCATCCATGTCAAAATATGTACACCAAGGATCTGTATTCTTGCGCAGCATAGTGATATGGAATAACGATCCTGTAAACAATGGTGAACATATTGAAAGCGTACCTGTGGAAGGAACAACTACCAGTGGAAAGAACGATGGAGTTATTATGTGTATCCAGAATGAACACTCATTTGCTTCCATAATAGTATTATACAGGCAGGGTTCTCAACAACTGAAGAGCGCTAGTCCAGTGAGGGCCCTCCGCAAGAACAATCCGCTTCAACAGAGGCACCACTCCGGCAGCAATCATTGCTGGGTGATTCTCAGGATCCATGCTGAGATTATACAGGATAGCTAGGCTAGCTTCCAGTGCATCTCCATCGCTCTCTTCAAGCAGTTTCACCAGTGGAAATATCCCACCAGCTGCAGCCACCGCTCTTGTGTATTCCATCACACCTCCAGATATTATACTGTTCAACTCTATTGCAGCATTTCTTTTATTTTCGATAGATAATGAGGTTATCATTTGGCCAACTAGCCTTGGGATAGACTCATAGATAGTTATCTCCATATCTACACTACTGGCACCATGATCTCCAGATAAACTAGCTCTTGATTCTAGTTTAATGAGGCATGCTGCAAGCCAATCTTTGGACTCAAGGGGAAAACTGGACTTGAGCATTCTTCTCAACAGTAAAGTAATTTTTTCACTATTTATGCTTCGGACAGAAAGATCAAAGTCCAATAACTTCGTGAGTAGCCTCACAGCTGCCAACACGACCTGACTGACTTCAAAGGCGGTGCTGGGAAGTTCATCAAAGTTTTCACCATCACTTCTGGTCCCTGCTAGTCAGGATCAGAATGTAAAGAAATTATACACCATCCAGTCTATACCAGAAAAGAAATTAGCAAACAAATATGACAGCAGATGTGGTATATCACCTGACGCTTAAAAATAAGTTTTAACTTGAGAAAAAAGTTCAAGAGAGGAACAGCTTCAGTATTATTATTCTTAAATGAACATCTAAATGACAAAAGTCGCATCATGCAAAAGCATCCTGTGCAAGGTTGAGCATCACGTAGGTCTAATCGGTGATAGCTTTGAATGAGGATGATATTGTTCCAATATGCCGTTGAAACAAATAACCATAAACCCGTTAGAATGTCAAACAGTGGAAGTGGCGAAGCTAGAACTAACGTTATGGTGGTGCCATGCATACACAAATATTGTGTTTTGGAGTGTTAAATCAATAATTTAGGAGGTGCACTAATGGTGAATATGAGTCAATTGCTACTAAAGTTGACATTTACCATGGTGCATGTGCACCAGGGTACCACCACGTAGCTTCGCCAGTGACTGGAATCCAACTCCGACCATCACATAACTACCCTATATTATAACTTATTTTTAGACTGAAGCCTTTGCCCCGCTTTACAGAAAGCAAATGAAACATGTCTGTTGGGGATACCGGCTTACAGGTTTGGCATGCTAAATTATATAGAAATGTTGATGGAAAAACAATGATACATCAATTTTTTTTTAAAAAGAAACAATTTAACCTTGTTAAAGTTAGATGTTGTCTGAAATGTCATTTCTTTTCTGGGGAACTAATACAATGTAGCATTTCTTTTTTCTAATGAATATTTTAAACAAAATTACTTAGTACATATAGAGAATCAGAGATGTCAGTTCACTGCACTACCAGAAAAATCTTTATTGCATGCATTTTACCAAACAGTAGTGCAATGTAATAACCAACAAAACAACTATTTCACAATATGGAGATAAGCCACAAAAGGTTATGCATCTGATATTCTTATGCAGGAATGAAAAGAAGTACCAGAAATAACACCCATTTCCAGAACAGATTCAATCACTGAACCAATGGAAGCAGCAGTCATTGCAGTAGCATACTCCTCAAAAGCTGCTAAATGTTCTAGTACAGAACAGATATTTGCTTGCAAATTTGGCGATGCTTCCTTCAGAACTTTGATTAAGCGTGAGATGCCATCAAAATCAATGATCTTTCCCCTGAAAACGAAAACATCACACCACATTGAGCAAACATTTTTGTATTCAATCTTCTAGTTCCATATTGTACTTCCTGAGTATTTTTACTCACTCTTGTGTTTATTTGGTATTTAGGTACACGTCAACTGTGGCAAGTCTAAGAGTGGTGGTAGCATCTTCATTCTGAGCACAGAGACATATTCTAGGTATCATTTAGCCTCTAATTTAGTTTACTAGGCTTGGATAATTATTGTGTGGTTGACAACAGCCATGTGGTCATTATTGTAATGTTTATGGTCAATGTATCGAATATGATGACCGATTATTGCATATATTGCCTCTATTTTACTTATTCTTGTGCTTGATTGCCTGCAGATGTGTATTTCTTTGAACTTTCAGACCTAGCAGAAATTTTAGACATTTGGGGTAGCCTCCCAGGTATGTCCATATCTGTGGTGTTACACATCCCCAAATGTTCTTCTCCATAATTGAATATTATTTGAGAACAAACCTGTCATTGATATGGCTGTACCTATATAATACACCTAGTTCGCCCACAGGCCTTGAGGAGCAATGGAGTGCCTTTGAAGAGAGAAATCTTTGTACTGAGTAAAAATTAATGACTTCCAAATTTGTCCCAAAACTTGACCTCAATTACTAGAAGTAATATATAGGGAGAACTGATGTATAAATTTTGGGAACAATAGAATGTAAATACATGTCCAGCATTTAATAGAGTATTACATTAATCTTGACAATTGCTAACGAGCTTGCATAAATTATGACCAGTTCATTTAGGAACAAAGTATGAACTGAAAGATTCCTGTGACTATATAAAGTAAATAAGAGAGTCAGACATAGAGCAAGAATGCTCTGTAACGAACCTGGCCACCTCTTGGTCTACAAATGTATGGGAAATTTCATTGTCTCCACGATCCATATCATCTTCTGTACTTCTCTCACCATTGGTTAAAATCTCACGCTCAGAATGACCACAGCTATCAGGCTATTGACAACAAGCTATCAGACTTCAGATGTTCAGTGAATCATAATACCATTGACATGAAGAGAACACTAACTTACCACAGCTGTCATGCTGATTCCAATGTCAAGTACTCGAGAAAGTGCATAAATTATCTGCAATGGAACTGTCAAGTTAATACCTTCACCGTGCAAATTTTATACTCAAAAGAAAAAGGTTAATGTGAAGTGCAAGACCTTCTCTAGCTGTTTGACTGCTGTATTTGGATCCTTCACTATGTCTATAAGCACTTCCAGTCCACCTTCTGCTTTAATTTTCTGACAAACTATGGAACTACAAAAGAATAGTGAAGAGAAATTGTAATCAAAAGAGGAATATATGCAAGTAAAAAAATCAGAAACTAAAACATGGTCACGTCGCATCCAACAAAATGTTATGTATTTGAATTTTAATAAGGTAAGAAAAGTATATTTCACTACCCCAAAGTGGTATCATTTAAGAACCCTAAGGCGTGTCTTGGTTTGTTTAACCCAAAACATTTATAATACCAGACTCACATAAACCCTAAAAGCTAATTATGCTACTCCAATGTGATGACGCAGACAGTGGAATTACCATGTCCCTCACTCTAGAGCAGTTCCAGTCAACATCATGCTGTTTTGCAAAACAGTTTCTCCCATAACTGATAGCTGCAGGAAGGACATGAACCAGTCTTGTTTGCTTCTATTTCTATTGATACGAGTGGTTCAAAAATAAAAGGAACATACCCCCCCCCCCCAAAAAAAAAAGGTTAATAACAAAACATACACCTAAGTTGCACGTCTAATGTCCAGAAGCAACCAATATTATGGGCGATTGTCATCTTACACTGCTGCACCCCTATCTAAAGACCACACAGAACAGCAGGTCAGAGATCACAGATTCCCTTGGCAACAAATCTGGAACAACATTGCACTCCAGATAGGGTGCAGTGATCTATGGCCGACTGCATGGTATTGTTGTCTTATCTAATAAATAAAGGGAGTATAAAATACCTGGCACTTAGTTTTTCCAAGGCATAAGCAGCAGCTTCTCTAACAGGCGCATCACTGTGCTTCAGCAACTGAAGTAGAGGTTTAACAGCACCAGCTTCTTGGAATGAGGTGCACATATGTTCATTTACTGATGCATCACCTATTGCTCTAGCGGCCTTCTTAATTGCAGAGACATCTTCAAGACCTAGGATCAAAACTAGACGTGCTACACCATCAATCCATGGCAAAATGGTATAAAGATCATTCTTTTCAGATCCTGATTGGTCCTTCCCTTCATCACCCAACTCAATAGCTCCAACACGTGCAAGGAACTGCTGATTAGAACGCCCAATCATAGCATTAACTTTAGCTTCATCGGGTTTTGTTTGCTTCTCATTGACACTCAAGCCAAGAAGCAGTTCAGTTGCACCGTATTTTGAGGGGCGAGCACTCCGTTGGATCTCAGAGCCATCAGGAAAAGAGGGCCATGAATGAGGGAGAGGTCGAAAAGCTTTATATGCAGCTGAGCCAACCAAAGGAACTCGGACAAGACCCTCCTCTATTATAATATTGTGGTAATAATCATCACTGGCTAGCTGTATCAGTGCACTTCTAGCTTCCTTTCTGATAATCTTATAGTCATCTTCCTTTTTTTGCACAAGGCGAGCCTAAAAATAACACTAATAATTATCCTGAATGAATTGTTGGAAGCACATAACAAAAAGCGACCACTTCAGATAATAACATAGAGTTCGATAAATGGTCATCCTAGCAAAATATTCAGATTTGTTGAATTTCTGAATAGATGGATCACAAAAGTTCAAACGGCACATACCATGGTCCTGTAATGTAATGGCTTGCTTTTCCAGAAAACATTTTAATGGCTTACTATAACCATATTAAGGAGTGATTAATTAAGTCCCATTTCAACCATGCCTATAATTAGTTTACCTTATAAACATTTTCAACATTATTGTAATATTTACAATTGGCAATTGAATTGGATGTTTAAGATAGTATACAGCTTACGTACCAATTTTGGAATCACACCTGCTTCAACCAGAGCTCCGTGATTCGAATGGCTTATAGCTAAATTCGATATGATACCGCCAGCAGCTTCTTTGACTTTTATATCTTCATCATCTAAGCAGTGAACAACCTTTGTTAGGACATCACTCCTCAAAATTTTGTGTCTCCAATTTTCATCGATAGAGAAATTCCAAATGGTACATAAACACTGCTCCATCATCTGCAAAAGAACAGTATCTTTGCGTAAGGTACTAGGTATATACTCTACCTAAATGCCAACATATCCAGTACAACTATCAACTATTACCAAGTGAATAAGACATGGTAATATTGAGCTATACCGTTTTGCAGCTAACAAGGCAGCATGAAGGAAAATCTGGATTCATGGGTGATTATTTTTTACATTACCTCGGGAGTTGTTGTAGATTTACAAAGAAGACTAAAAATTTCTTCCATTGCTCCGCTCTCAACGGCCATCTGCCTGTATATTTGAACTGTCGTTATGTTACACAAAAGACCTGTAGCTGCTTCACAGGCACGGGCAGACTCTGATTTCAGAAGGCTAATGATGAGGACAATGCAACCAGGGAACTGCATTATCTCATCAATGCACTTCCGTCCTCCGAGGGAATATTGCTGGAGTGTGCAAATAGCATGCTCCCTATCACGAGAGTCATTATCCAGGCCAAGCATTCGAACAAAGAGACCAATGTACGCAGACCCAGAACTTGTAGGGCTAGAAGAGGTATCAACATCCTAGAAGGAAAACAAACAATGGATTCAGATGTCAGCAACTGCAAAGGAGTACATCCAAAGGAAAATCGTACATAAAGTTCTAATACTGGGATCAAATTAAATGTACTTGCAGCAAGCTCCTAACATACATGAGATTCGAAGAAGAAAGACTCCACATTGGTACAATGTCCTAAAAAATCAGTTTCCTTTTATTGCACAACCAACATTTGTAACTGGAATCAATCAGAAGAAAGAAGGAGTTGCCTTCTTTTCATAACCGACCTGAAGGATAGTCACCCAGTACAGCCACATGGGGTCCAGCCTTACCATCAGAATTGACCATATAGCATAACAGTCATTTAAAATTGAAAATGCATCCAGTAGGGAACAAGTACGCAGAAATGAAAGCATTTCGGGTATTATGACCTCCAAATTTCAGGAAAAGGCAAGAGTGAAGTTATTTAATTTAAGGGCAAGTGATCCAATAACATGAATAAAGATATACGAACAATCATCATGAGCTCATGCGAGTAGGGCTGGTAACTTACCTGACCCGCGCCACCATCGCCAGAGGCGAACGCGCCTGCGAGGACGAGGCGGGCGCGGCCAGTTCCGCACGAGACCCTGGAGGAAGCAGGGAGGAAACTATGGAAGCGGGGGCTTAACTTTTGGTGCCGGAGATGGGGGAGGGAAGGGTAGGCACGCGGCGACGGCGAGTTGGCGGCGACCGCCGGCAGCATGACGACACAGTTCGGGAAGAACAGTCGAGAACAGCCGAGTACCGTCTTGCAGCGATAGGATTGTCAGGAATTACTAGAGTATGACCAGCCCAGTAGCGCCTGAACCTTAGTGGGCCGGAGGATTGAAAAGCCGAAACTAACGAGGCCCTGGTTTTGTACATAGGAAGAAGTTATTTTAGCCTCTTTTAACTATTGACGGACTTTGATTTTTCTTCATCAATTACAAAATCACGTATTCCTACTTCTTCAACTATCAAAATCGTTCTTCTATAGTTGTGTTAAATAATGGTATTATCCACGTGGCATACATGTAACATATTTTCTCTACTATAAAGACTAAACATCGTGATGAATACCTCTTACCCTGAGTATAAATCTACCCCCTCATATATTAGGCCTTCATATAAAATCCAACTCCACTCCTAAACCGTTGGATTAAGAATGGTCCTCCCTATTGACGGCGAATTAGCGTGATGCAAGCCGATGTTGACATGATTCATGTATGTTCCGTCCATCCTCTCATTGTTTTTTGTCACCAGGCAAATCGTTTACCCGCCTGACGTACCCACGTGGGAGTCCATAGTTATGATTGGCGGCAGAATAGGAAGGGTGAGCGATTAGCGGCCCACGACGTGATTAGCGGTCCTTTGCATGTGCTCTTGCCTTTCCTGCTGCAGCACGCACGCATTTTCTTTCCATTTTGCGTGTGATCTCATGCCTTATTTCCTGCTGCAGCGCGCATGTATTTTCTTTCCATTTTAAATGCAATCTTTCATTTCCTACAGCACACACATATTTTCCTACCCACTCTAAGTTCTAAATTTTCTTTTCCTTTCCATTTTGTGTTAGTCGCCGTCCTCCCTTATGGTTCGACCTTGCCAACGTCGAGGGGACGTGCAGTGGATTTGTCAATACGCAGCCTGCCGGGTACACTGCTGTGGGTCTACGGCAACGACGATGATCTGATCCTGATTGTGTACCGCTTGCCTGGTAAGCGTAATCCCTTTGATGGTTTCTGCCGATTTTACACCACACGAGGTCCTGCGGCAGGAGGATGTCATCAGGGTAGTCATGCTCTGCTACTCATTAGATCACTTCCTTTTCATCTTCCTTCTCATGGTTATCTTTTATGTCAGATGGTGGATACTCTCCTCTAGAGTTGGCATCCTCGTGAAGTTTTCACCGGTTGATCGTGGTCTCATTTGTTCCGTAATTCGAATGCTTTTTGAAGCATGTTGTTTTTCCTGGTAAGATCCTTTAATCTGATTGCTGCAAGGTTCTAACGATCTATTTGCTCGCACACTATGTTGTATAGAAAATCTTTGATATTCTGTTTGTCGGATATGCTACAGGCATTCAACTTATTTCACGCGTGGCCTTGTAAGGTATGTTGCTTCAGACAATTTGGATGTTATGTTGGGTGTGTCACTCACTTATAATCAGCCTGGTTCAAGGCGTTAGTACCATAGGGAATACCAACGTGAAAGGACAAAGCGGAAATTGGTAGATTTAGAACTGAATTTTATGAGATTTATTATTTTTCAGCTGACTGAAAGTTTAGCTAACTTTCAATCACTGCTTTGAGTTATCAGACCTATATCCAATGGTTTATAATTATTATATAGATAAACTTACAAAAAAAAATTAAAATATAAAATAACAAACTATTGATTGAAAACTTTCAGTTGATTGAAGGTTAGGAAATAAGGAATTTTATTATGGAAGGTTAGTCAAATACTATGTGATGTAATATCGGATAACTTATTTGATTGGAAAGCTAATATACATCTTTCCTGTGTGTCAGTGATGCTTCTTTCCAGAGGTCACGCAAACATAGGCAGTGATATGCAGATATGCCTGCTTCAGAAAAGGATGACATGTTAGCAAGAAAACGCGTTTACGAATGTGAGTACTAGGTTAAGCTTCAGAAAAAGAGGATTAGAGAGCAATCTACCCTTGGTATATCTAAATTTGGCTCATCGTACTCATGGTTTGAGTATTCGTTGCCTAACAGTTACAATAAACTTCATTTTATTTATATATGTATAACAGAGTTTGTAGTCGTGGAGCCCACTTTACAAAACAGTATTTGAGAGTCTGCAATACTGTTCATAATTCAAATATGATTCCCTTGATTCATAAAATATTTCTATAGTATAAATTTTAAAGATTTGATAGTCGTGATAATTCATAATTATAATCCTAGAAACAGGATTGAGTCGCCGAGAGGATGTGAAACAGGACCGAGGCGGCGACATTGAAAGGGGCAGTAAAGAGCAGAGGGATGAAGACACCGCTCGATGCTTCGAGACACCGAACGCGGACGCTGCGTGACGTGAGGCAGCGGTGTGTCTTCAATCGGTCCAATGCAATGATCTGACGGACATGAATGATCGCTATAGAGTAACAGTAGAAGCTGGGAATAGTAACGGGTGGGGCCCACTAGGAAAAACTAAGAATCTATTATGATTACAAATTATAATCTCATGACTATAGAGAGGATGAAATTATAAGTAGGCAATGTTTCAATGAATCTAAAATGTATTAAACATAGATAGAGTTCCATAAAGAGCTGATGATTGAATAAGAATTGTTTCCAAGTAAATTTTGTATTATTTAAATTATGCCTCAAAATACTACATCTGTACTTTGACCATATTTTTTAAAATCAGACACTTTAAATTAGTTGCCACTAATACTACAACTAATTAGGAAAATATATGGATTTTCATCAATCAAAATCTAATCATCAAAGCCACTGATGGCAATTATTTGTAACAACATAGATGGAAAAGTACATCTATGTTTGTTGCATATATAAATCAAACTTCATTGTATGCCTGTTGCATGTTTACATCCCTCTTACAACTGTGAGTTATTTGTTTTCTTTTAAAGTAGAATATGATAATATATTAAAAAATTATACTATAAATAGTTTAGAGGGGCATAATTTCTACTAATTAAAAAATGGCAGAAAAATAATCTGATTCGTGAAGGACTTAGATGCAAGGTTCCATACCGGTGGGAGGACTGATAATCGAAATTATTATACCTGAAGGGTCTAGATAACAATTGTAAAAGGACCAAAAGAGAATAATTTTATTTGTTGTTTTGCTAACGGGATATAGATATAAGATATCCCATGTGTGCATCCAATAGCTGATGTTTTTCATAGGAGTGATCCGACAGTTGTAGATTCGTGGATAATGTGGAGTTACTCTTTTATAGGAAAATGCATGTGTTTTTGATATATAGAGAGATGAGAGAAAAGAAAAAAGAATTTCAAACAGATCAAAAGGGGATAGCAGAAGATGTCTAGTGATGTTTGATCTCCACTTAACCTAAAAGGTGCCACTCTTGATTTTCATCGTGCCGTCATATATATTTGTGTCCAGATCTATGCCTCACCACCAAAGAGATCAATGTAGAATGCTAAATCTTCCCTCTAGGGACCTCTAGCTAGCCCATGCTAGATCTCCACCATGACACTAGACCTACCTCCACCTCATGCCGACGCCACAAGAGGGACCTCAATCCCACACCAGATCTACACGGGAGAGCTAGACCAACACCTCATTTTGATTGACAATGACGACATATGGGGAGTATTTCAAGGCACCACCGTCATCACCGAAGAAACCGAAGAAGTAGATGAGGTCCAAGAAGAGGAGGATGAGGTCATGCCAGGCACCACCGCCATCACTCAAGAGGAGGAGGTTGTGACAAGCACTGCCACCACCAAGATAGGTAAATGCGAGTTTTCTTTTTTCATCTTGGATGATTTTTCTGAATTAATTTTTTTTCTCATTGAAACATTTTTTTCGGAACCTATTTAGTTTACATTTCACATGTTCTTGTTTATAGTTTGATTTTTTTACCTAGTTCAAGGCATAAGGCTAGAGGGAGCAAAAAACAATTTCTATTACCTTTTATTTCTCATGAATGCGAACAGGGGAAGAGTAGGATATTGATATCGTTGAATTGAATAAACACAAAGTTACCACTCGTGTGCTGTTATTAGGTAAGAACATACACACAACAAGTCGCTTCGCTCCAATCGACAACATGTGAGGAGTATTGCAAGGCACCACCATCATCGAAGAAGTGGAGGCAAAGGTCCAAGAAGAGGACGAGGTCATGCCAGGCACCGCAGCCATCACCCAAAAGGATGATGAGGCCATGATAGGCACCGCTGCCACCAAGATAGGTAAATGCAAGCTTTTTTGTTTTGGATTATGAATGTTTCGGAATTAATTTTTTCTCTTTGAAATGTTTTTCTGTTGAAATATATTTAGTTTATATTTCATATATTCTTTGTTGTGGACGTCTTCTTCGGCAAACAGTATGCCAGCAAGAGGAAAAAGAAAGAGTCTGCGTTAGATGGTTCTAAAAGTGGCTGGGGTCCATTACCAAATTGTTAGACTTGCTTGCATATCTATTAGTTAGTTATGATTGTTAAAGAGATATGGAGATAAGTCGGTTAGTGAGATCAGGAGTTTGTTAGCAGGTTGTTTAGGCCTAGCTATATAATGTCGGTTGATGAATGAACAAAGCAAGCGAGAATTTAGCCCAACTCACAACCTATTCGGATGACGAGTAGGTTGCTTTTGCCCTCCATCTTAACACTAGCCACATCTTCTTGGTATTAAGAGCCACCCTCTATTACCTGTTGTTGCCACCCAATTTTTTTATCCCCACACAGGTCCAATCCCATACCATGACAAAGCCATTGACACCAAATGAGCAGTTCATCGAGCTGCGCTCCCTGCTCACGGCCTAGACAAACAAGGTGCACACTATTGGTTGTAGTTACGCACCCACTTATATATCGTAAAAGGATAGTGTACAGTTGTAGCATATTTTCTATTAGAGCATTTTAAGGTTTAATCGAATCCACAGAGACCAGTGGAAATCAAACAAAGTAATTAATAAAAGATCTAATTAAGCTTTTAAAGATGAGCCTGTTTTGTCGGTGGGCCAAAGGTGTGCCGATCGGCGCATCACTGTGCCGATCGGCACGAAGGCTTTTTCGGAGAAGGCTTTTTAAGTTCGCTGAGTAGCTTAAAAAAACTGTTAAGTGAGTTAAACTAGATAATCTACTAGTTGAGATCGTAACCACGAAGCATAATCTAGTAGCATCATAAACGGGATTACTTGGTACAAAACTTCATAGACGAGTGATGGAGAGACTTTTACGAGGGTCTCCTGTCACGAGCAGTCCCCTTAATCGGTCTACCATTTCTTCCTCTACACATACCTCCTACCATGCATAAGTAGTTATATGTGCAAATTTGATTCATTACAAGATCCTGAGTACTACCTTAATTACCATGATTAAGATAACATCTAGGTACTTAGCCTATGTACTAAGTAAGGATTAAGCACATGCAAGAATCATCAAACTCAGATGGTGAAGTAGCCAAAACCATTCATCAACATACCAGATATTACTTCACTATGATACATGGTACAAGATTTATCACCATATAGTAGGCCTACCTTGATGGATTATCTCAAGCACCAGTGGTTCTTGAAACTCTAAGCCTACTATCTTGCGATCATCGACTTGGCTAGGCTAACCAAGTTAAACCTAGCAACTAGAGATGTGAAGAACGAGGCAAAGCCTCGGTGGCTCTAAACTCATGAGATTTGTTGTCCCTCGGCGGCATCCTCTCAGCCTTTAGGGTTTTTAATTATTTATATAGGCATAACTTGAGATAGAGTCAGTTTCTTGGGAAAAGGGCCACATGTCGATCAGCACAGAGGGCGGGCCGATCCGCACACTCCGTGTCTTGCTTGATCTCTCTTCTAAGTCGATTCCCAAGTCTTCTGTAGCTTCCATATGGGTCCTCCCATTAGGTTCTTCGAAATAAAGTCTTGTATTGCGCTTTTATGATCTTGGAATTTCTTTTTATATCTTCGTGAAGCATATCTCCAAGATTTGTGCAAATATCTTCCTTCTAGAATGTCCTGAAGGGTGGACCAACCTTGATCAGCTCAGATCACCCCTATGCCGATCGGCACGATGGACTTGTCGGTCGGCACCTGGGCCTTCTCTGCTACAATTCAACTCTTCAAGGTCCAAGTCCACTAGAAATGTCCCAAATTATCATCTTTTTACTTGTTTTTGTAATAAATCTCTAGAACAACAATTGTAACCAATATTCTACCATTTTTAGGGGTTAATGGCCTATAATAGTGATATTTAAGCTCTAAAATAGGGCACTTTTGATACATAAAATGGCACACTAACTAGAGTCAACACACACCCTTTAGGGTAATCAGGGTCGGCTGACTCTGGGAGCAACATGAAGAAGGATTACAACAAGGCATCCGATAGTGCAATTCTGCTCGCTGCCCAATGTGTCTCACAAGTTGGTCTTCCCTACCTATGATGGTCGATGACAGTTCTACCACGTCTACGACACCCTGAGACCGGCATGGTATGGCTCACATCATTTATATGTGAGGTGACGCACAACCATGGTATTACAGGCTGGAGCAGAACCGGGACATGTCGACATGGGAGCAGTGCGTCAACCAACGCTTCGAGCCACCGGCTCGTAGTAACCCGCTGGCAAGCTCATCCACCTCAGTCATGATGGCGCTATGGCGGAATACCAGACCAAGTTCCTGGCTCTACTAACCCGTTGTAATTAAGTCTCTGAGCCGCACCAGATTGCCATATTCACAACTGGCTTGCGCCAGCAGCTGCAAAATGACGTCAAGTTGTTGAATCCACCCACCCTGGAGGACACCATGTCCTATCATTCCTTAGATCCACGCCGCCGCCGCCGCCTCCTCCCAGCTGGATCTGGCCATAGAGTGAAGAGGGATAAGAGGGTGGTGGATCTCTACTGGAGGAGGAAGCTGTCACCGCCGTGTAGCGATCCGTGCACCATCGTCGAGCTTCCACTAGGACGTCGTGCCTGGATCTAGGCGTCTCCGCCTCCTGCGCCCTGCCACCGTCACCGCAGCCCCTGGATCCAATGCATTCGGGCCGTCGCGGTTGGATCCACGCACACTTGTCAGGCCACCATCGCTTAGATCCACGCGGCACCGCCTCCTCGTGCCCAGCCCTCTCCGCCGGAACGCCTGGATCCCGCACATCCAGTCTGTCGTGCATGGATCCGCATGACGTCGCCGCCTCCCCGCGCCCTGCCGTCGTCATGCTTGGATCCTCCCCCCCCTCCCCGTGCGTCGTCACTATGCCATGACCTCCCCGTGGTCTGCTGTCGCCACCCGCATGAGCGTAGCTGCAAGGATCCACGCGAGCGCTATCGGGCCAGCCTGCCACCCCCGCCAAGATGGGGAGAGATAGCGAATTTGTGGAGGGCAGCGATGGGTTGAGTTCGGGGAAGGGAGAGAGAGAGAGAGAGAGAGAGAGAGAGCAGTGGGGAGGAGAGTCGTTTTGAAGAGGGAGGGAGGAAGGTGATAGTGGGAGGCAGGGGCGTCACGAGGTGTGGAGGAGTGGGAGGCATGCACAACATGAGGGTTAGGGTTTCCTTTTATATATTGGAGATGGTAATTGGGCCTTGGGTTGCATAGTAGTGGCGGAATATTTAGTGGGCCACTGCTAAAATAAAGAATAGTGGCGAATGGTTATGTGGACTGCCAAAAATAGGTTCCTGGTTGTAGTGGTGGTTTCTTGTTGGATCGCGGCTATAGTGATTTAGGTAATGCCTTTATTGAGCCTTTTTATGGTAGTGTATGCTAGGGCATACGAGTGTTTCCTTGGCCTGGTCATAGAGGAGGCCGCTCCCAAGGCCCCTGAATCAAGCTGCTACCATCTTCCACTATTGTCGGTCCCATGTCGGGCACCTGCCGTGACACCCTCAATGATCACTGTGCCTTCTCCAACGCCACCAGCCGGCACCCGCTTCATGCGGCTCATAGCGATGGAGATGGTACCTAAACGGGAGCGCAACAATGAATGCTACAACTGTACCAAGAAGTTTTCTCGTGACCACCTCAAGTCATGTCCCATGAAAGGGGTCTATCTACTACAGCTGGATGAAAGCATGGAGGCGGAGGACAACGGTGCCTTGGGGATCTCCCAGCACACCACGTACCATGCAGCTAATGGCGCACCTCATGGATGACTCCATGCAGACACTTGTGGACTATGGGTCCACGCACAACTTTGTGGCCACGGGCACGGCCTATCGCTTGGTCTACAATCACTGCCACGACCAGGCCTTCACCTCATTGTCACCAATGGCGATCAGGTGTCTAGTGTGGGCATCTACAAAGCCGTTCACATCTTCATCGATTAGGAAGAATTTGTCCTTTGACCAAGTCATCATTACTCTTTGAAGGCTACAAGATGGTCTGGGGTTTAGTGGCTTTGCACCCTGGGACAAATCCTATAGGACTAATTTGACCATGCTTGCATGATGTGCTGGTGCGATGACCACCGTGTCACCTGGTAGGGACTCCCCTCCATGAGCGGCATGGCCACGACACATTCGCTCGAGTACGCTTAACTGCTGACTGATGTTGGTGTTTGCTTCAAGAGTATAAGGTGATGTTATCCACCCCCACCAAACTACCTCCAACTCAACGCCACAACCATAGGATCCACCTCCTATATATGTGGCACAATGCCAGTGGAAGTGTGGCCCTACCGCTATCCCCAGCAGGTCAAGAACGACGTCGAACGCCAGTGCCTCAACATGTTGTAGCCAGGGATCATCTGTGGCAGCACCTTGGTGTTCTTGTCGCCAGTGCTGCTGGTGAAGAAGCACGACAACACCTAGTGGTTTTGCATCGACTATTGTTCCATGAACGTGAAAACCATCCATGACATGCTGCCAGTGGTTGACAAACTTATCAATGAGCTCCATGGTGCATGGTACTTTACCTAGCTCGACCTACGTAGGGACTACCACCATGTCCAGATGAACAATGAAGACATAGAGAAGATGGTGTTCTGAACCTACCATAGCCACTTCGAGTTCCTAGTGATGCTGTTCGGGCTCACGAATGTGCCGGCGACATTCCAGGCTCTCATGAATGATGTTCTACAAGAATTTATCCGACGCTTTGTTCTTGTGTTCTGATCACTCATCTTCAGCATGTTCGCGTCGTGCTCCAACACCTCCATGACCACTAGCTCGCCATGAAGAAATCCAAGTGCTTCTTTGGTGCCACGCGAGTGGGTTGCCTAGGGCACGTCGTCTCTGCCCAAGGTCGTGCACGCATGGCTAGCGCTCTGTACCATGCGCCCGGTGCGTGGGTTTCTTGGCCTCACCAGTTACTACCGTAAGTTCATAAGGTTCGATGGTGAGATTGCGACGCCACTGACCCAGCTACTCAAGCGCAAGGCATTCCGCTCGACCATGAGGCAACTGCAGCATTTAAGACATTGAAGATAGTGCTCACTATCGTGTCGTGGTCCAACTACCCAACTTCCATGAATCGTTAATGGTGGACTGTGACATGTCCAGTTCCAGCTTTGATGCGGTCCTTCATCAAGTCTCTGTTCCACTCGCCTTCTTCAGGTGTCATCGCTCCACATCAAATCAATCGAGCAACGTATGGGCGCGAGCTCATAGGGCTGGTGAAGGCGGTTTGGCACAGGCGGCACTACCTCTAGGCACGACCATTTGTCGTCCACACCGATCACTACAGCTTGAAGTACTTTCTTGACTAGTGCTTATCCACCATCCTAAAGCATGTCTGGGTCAAAAAGCTCTTCGGCTATAAGTTCACCAGGGAGTTCAAGCCTGGGCTATAAAATGAGGTGGATGATGCAATGTCATGCCGAGCTGCCAGGATATCTTCATCATTGGCAACATTGTGCTCTACAGCAGATGCACCTTCATGCCTTCATCCTCTAGCCTCTAACCTAGGTGCTCGCCCAAGCCCATGGTATGGGCCATGAGGGCATCCAAAAGACCTTGTAGCAGATGCACACCTTCTTCTACACGCCGCACAACAACAAGCTTGTCCACTACTTCATCCATGAGTGCTCGGTTTGTCAGAGTAACAAAACAGAGCACCTGCACCCGACCGGCCTCCTCGGGCCGCTGGATGTTCCGCGCGCGGTGTAAGTACACATCACCATGGACTTTGTCAAGGGATTCCCCAAGGTGGAAGGCAAGACGGTGATGTTGGCGGTCGTTAAACGCTTCTCATAGTATGCACACTTCATTGCATTGGGCCACCCCCTACACCACCATGACCATCGCTCAAGCGTTCTTCGATCAGATCGCTCACCTCCATGGACTGCCGCAATTCATTGATAGGGACCCGATCTTCACTAGCCCACTATGGGAGGAGCTATGTGTTTCACCCGCATCTATGGGACTCAACTCTGCCATAGCTCTGTGTTTCACCTATAGACGGATGGCCAGTCGGAGGTAACCAATCGTCATGGTGTACCTGCATTGCCTTGATTGGGCCGACCACGTAGCTGGCGTCACTGGCTGCCCTAGGCCGAATACTGCTTCAACACTTTGTATGAGTTCGCGAAGATGATGCAGCTCTAGGTGGTGTACGGTTGTGAGCCGCTGGCGTTATTCCCATTTTGGTCTGACTCGGCTCGAGTGGTGGCAATGGAACAATAGATGCAAGAGCGGGACACCTTATTAGCAGAAATTAGGGACTACCTGCTCGAGGCTCAAGACTAGGGATACAAGCAGGGCAGGTTGTGGCTGCCCGCGCTGCTGCCCTAGCTCAACGCAAGGTGTCTGCAGGACGACACGGTTGCCTGCCGCCGCAAACCGTTCATGGGACAACGTGGCTGCCTGCATTTCCTGCAAACTCATACTTGTACGTTCTGAAATACATGGTGTTTATGGAGTGGTTGCCTTCTTCTTAGCGCTGCTGCTCGCCTGCTTCTCTCTTCTGATGTAGTTTACTGCTTCTGTTGCACGTTAGACAGTGGGCACAGTGTCAAAGGCCACGACGGGGAGCGGAGTGATAAGGCAGGACAATATCAACTGCCGGTTCGCCAACTCACAACTCTGCACATCGCAATAAAAAGAATTCAAAGATCAGAGTGGAGGGAGATGATTCCTTTGGGGCCTGGCATCTTGAGTGTGAGGTATGGATAATGTGGGATCGCCATGAACTTTGCCATTGCCGGTCGATCGGGGATGACATGGTAAGCAATCTCAAAGTCGGACACTTGCAAAGTGACCCGCTTAGTCCTGAAATTCTCCCGAGTGATGAGCATGATGGGGAGAGTGATCTATCCTATGGGAACAGACGTCTTGCCCAGCACAATCCCATGGAAGGGTGAGGTGCTCGGTTTGAGGTCGGAGACCGATAAGCCGAGTTCTTTGAGGGTTCCAGTAAAGATCAGGTCAAGGCTGCTTCCTCCATCAATGAGTACTCTGTTAAACTTGAGGTCTAGATGGTTGCCACGAGCATGAGCAGATAGGGACCTGGCTTGGGCAGGTGCCTGGGGTGATCCGACCGATCAAAGGTAATCGGTATCTCAGACCACCTCATGTACTCAGGAGCAGCCGGTTCTACGGAGTTGATCTCTCGCTATTCCAGCTTTTGCTTTCGGTTGGAGGAGTAGGCATCAGGTCCTCCGAAGATGAAGTTCACCTCCTTTCGGGCCTCCTGGAAGTCTGCTGCTTTGTCCTTCTCATCACCATCAGGCTTTCCAGAGCCGTTCCTCCTTGGTGGTGACTTGGACACCTTGAGTGCTGCAGTTGCAAACCCCTTTAGCCTGTAGCAATCCTTTGCTTTGTGGTTTCCCTTTGGGTGCCATAGGCACGGGCCACTGAGCAAGTCGTCCATGGTCTGCTGGTTCATCCAAGGATTCTTCTTGGATTGGTCTATAGCAGCGACCAAGTTGTAAGTCTTTCATTTCTAGTCCTTCTTGGAGGACTCCAACTTGTCCTGGCGCTTCTCCTTCCCCTTGCCACAAATGTCATACAAGGCTGACTCTCCTGAGTCGTACTTATCAGCGATCTCGAAGCACTCCTGAGCGGTCAGATCCAGGTTGTGGTTCCACCGACCGATCTCCTGAACGAAGTCATCACTCTGCAATCCTGCTTGGAAGGCGGTAATGATCTGTTGATCCGGAACATTGCAGAATTCAGTCTTCTTGGCACAGAAATGCTTGATGTAGTCGTGCAGGGACTCATCGGGCTTCTGCTTGACTTGAGTGAGGTTGAAGTGGTTGCCCGACCGGTTATAAGTAACTTGGAAGTTCTCAATGAACTATTTGTTGAGCTCCCCCCAAGAGGTGATCGAATTTTCAAGGAGAGATGTGAGCCAAATCCAAATGGCAGGCTCAAGGCAGACCGACAGATAATTGGCCATCACGAAGGTATCTCCCCCTGCAGACCAAATAGCAGTGCTATAGATCTGAAGCCACTCCTTGGAGTTGGTCTGACCAACATATTTTTCGATGGCGATTGGCTTGAAACTCCATGGGAATTTGCAGATTCGAAATTCAGGAGCAAAAGTCTTTACTCCATTGAACCTGTCATCGCTGGGTAAAGAAGATCTGCGCCGTCGGTCGGGTGATCAGGAAGTGGAAGGTGTACGGCGCGGGGACCCACATCATAATCACGACGGTGATGCCTATTAACCTTGGTGTGGTCTTCGTGTCGGTCCCGGTCGTCATGGTTATTCCTCCGAGGCGAGTCTCGACGTCGCTCTTCTCGGCGGTCGTCATGACAGCGGTAATCCCTCCGATCGCGTCTCTCCTCCTCGTGATGGATGTTGTCACGAGCTCACTCCTCGTAGTGAGAGTTGATGATTTGATGACCATCTCGGACACTAAGAGAATTTCTCACATCTTGACGTCCTCGATAGCGTTGTGAAGCCACCTGACTGGAGCCTGCCACCGACTAGGGTGGTTGAACCCTAGCCTGGTCTTGAATTGCGACAGCATTGAGCATGGCCACCGCCTTGTTTAGCGTGGGAGTCTGGTATGCCTTGTCAGGCATCAATCCATCAAGTAGCATACTTGCCCCGGTGATGTTATTCTGTGGGGTGATGTAAACCTTCTCGTCATTCATCTCAATCTCTAGGTCTTCGAGGTCCAGCTCTCTTGCAAATAGCACGAGATCCGCGAGACCCCCTCAGTTGGTGGGGTAGATGTCCAGCCGATGGAGCTTCTCCATTGTTAGCTTCGCCATTGTTTGCCGGTGGCGGGTTTTCCCCATGTTCCGCCATATGCGCCATGTACACGGCGTGTGGATATGGGCAAGAAGAACCATCCGAGTCCTCATCAAAGGACATGATCAACATGAAGTCATACCCAGTGGGTAGGTCAGTCGAAACCAATGATCGCGCCATAGAGTTGGCTGCAGTTGGATCGGATATGTGGTTCACCCGGCCTATGTTTCCGGTGTCGTCCACCGAGAAGTCGAGCGAACCAAAGGAGATCTTGAAGTCTGACGAATACTGGATGTTTAGAATCTCAACCATCAAGGTCGATGGAGGATCCCGGCGTGCCTTGTCCCCTTCCTAGCCTGCCAACTGTCAAGACTTAATCTCGGCAATATATTTATTAGGCTACGTCGGGATCAAGAACAAGATGGTAAAGACACAAGACATCGAGTTATACAAGTTCATGCCCTCTCGATGAGAGTAAAAACCCTACGTCCTGTGTTCTGTGGTTTGTATTATTGTATGATGTTGTGTCCCTTGATGGGGGAGGGGGGGGGGGGTTCCCGCCGCTTTATATATCTGGTTGGCAGGGGATACATGAAGAGTCTTACTCATAGTCTACAAGGATAAACATAGTAATTCTTTCTCTAATTGCCTTTCGCTCCAAGCCGACTCGGTTGGTTCCCATATTGGTGGGCTATCCTGTCGCCTTCCAACTTAGGCATGGCCATGGATACCAGTATGCTAAGTATTCTACAAAAACGATCAAAGTGCTCTGTATTCTTGTAATCTTTCATGTGGGGCAAGATAGGGACTTGATCCCTAATAATAACTTCGGCCTCGGATGCAAATTTTGCAGCTTGTGAAGGTTGCTGGGGCCTTGACAAGCTCTCAGGTATAGAGATATGTAGCTTTCGCGCCATAGAACTAGTCATTTGGTCGATTAGAACTCCCTTGGTATGGCCCCTTGGCTGCCTAGTTTTCCTTAAGGCTGCGAAGTTTGCATTTAATTGTTATATTTCTACATATATAAATGAAAGATTGAGAATACTGATGATATTTCCCAACCTTGATATGCTGATGGGTTCTGCTCTTCACCAAAATCATCATGCTGCTCTTCAACAACGTCATCATGTTGCTCTTCAACGACATCATCAAGTGCTCTAGAGGTCTCCAGTCATGAAAAGGGCTATCAGGAAATGCTGATTCAGGGTTCCCCTCTGGACCTTCAGCGCTAGGCTCGTCTGTTACTTTAGGCAGGTGTTGGTCTTTAGTATGCAGTCTTTTGGATGACCTTGTTCTAACATCGCCAACGGCTTCTGATGGGTTGGCTGGCCTCACTCTTTTCCTTTGAGTGCCTCACTGGCCAGGCATGTCGACGTTGCCTCTCGACCTTGTTGCACAGACCTTGCGACGCCTAGTCTGTATAGGAGGAGCCTCATGTAGGAAAAGTATATGTGTTACAACTGTGTCATACAACAGTAAAGCATGTGTTGACGGCTGTTAAGTACCATTTTCATCTGTCAACTATGCTCAAATAAAGGAAAACTTGGCATTTCATACACACATATTTGTTTACAATAATGTAGTTCCACTTGTACTTGGGAATTATTTGCATGCAGGAGGAAATATGAAGGAAACACACCCAAAAGGCAAAGAAACACACTTTTGACCAATGAGAGAGCGCCAACTAGACATCCCATGGATTGAAGGGCCCATTTTCAGTACCACACTAAAGAAACACACAAAACTACCCCGACTTCTGGGATGAGGACCCACCTGGCAGCCACCCTGAGGAAGCACAACCCAGGAGGGCCCAGCCACAGGTCGGCCGAGCCCCCTAGGTCGGCCGACCCAGGCATGCGGCCTTTCCTCCTGGGCTTGCACGTGGAGGCTCCTGATTGATGCCTGAAGGCGGTGGGCAGGGATATTCTTGGCGGTTACTCCCCTTTGCCGACCTATTGAGGCTATAAATAGGAGGGTATGGCTTTACACTCACACACACACCACAAGAAGAATTCCTTCTCTTGCTACTTAGTTGTTCTCAAGTCTTAGTGGAGTTAGGCTGAGTCTAGAGCTCTCTAGTTCTTCAAGTCTTCTCTTGGAGAAATTGGATTGGCTCTTGTATCATTTCCCTTTTGTAAGACTTTGCTCTATTTAATAAATATCATCTTTTGATATAGTTGTGTTTGGGTCATGAGTTTCTTGTTTGATATTGTGATCCATATATGTGATAGTATAGCCCACTTGTGTGATAGTAGTTTATATTTATTATACTACTATTGTCATGCATGTTATATACCGTCACTATAGTCTAATTTATATGACATAGTCTTTATGCTTAGGATTCATTGTTATGACATGACATGGGTTTGGCGATCATATTTATATGATAGCTCTGCTTTGTTAATATAACCATGGAGGAGTAGAGTGCTCTTTGATTATGCAAGTATGGTACTTGGATAATTGATTTGCATCAATTATTCGTTAGTCTACTGGTTAGCTGAGGTAGGCGGCAGGTGGTGACAGCCTTCTCCGTCCTTTGAACTCCTTCACGCTAGGCTAGTGCATAGGCTCTTAGCGAAAGTCACCTGTGGATGCAGGGGTAGGTCCGTGCCTAAAGTGTTATGTTAATAACTGTTGAACCTGAGTATAAGCATGTATGTGTATAGAACTTAGGCTATACAACTGTATATGAAAGTACTGTAGGAGTAGCTCAGCTTAGTTCTTCCTCCACTTGGCTTTATTTACTTATTTATATTTGAGATAGAATCTTCTGTGTGTGACACTACCTCGTCATTATCCATTGCTTGCCTGCCTTGTTAGAAGATCCTTATCAATTCGCTATGTAAATATGTGCATAAGTAAGCCTTCTTATTCATTGCCTTCCTTTAGGACAAACAAATACAATACCCTGAATACTTCTGGGTGAAATGCTACAATGGTATTTTCCATGCACTTGCGGATTTTACCTAATTGGCTCTAGGAAATATTAATGAAGCATTTATGGCATCTTGCCAGCGATGATTTATTAGTATGGCTTAGCAAAAGTCAACAAGCATTTCTGGCGCCGTTGCCGGGGAAGGCATATGATTAGGAAATTACTAATGTACATATTTATGTTACAATTATAAGGCCATCTCCTAAGCAGGCTAACCTTGCTTTGTTTTCTACATTTTGTATGAAAACAGGGTAGTGCCTTTCTTCTGCTTTCAAGAACCAGCTAAGCTTTCTAAGAGATGCCGCTATATCATGAAGGCCCAAATCATCCATTCTTCTGAGATTATCCTTGATACTGGCCTCACGCTCCCACTCATAATCAGTTATTGGAGCTTCTTAAAGTTGTCAACAAATTTTATGTGTTAGACTGTACTAAACTAAACCACTGATGTCAATCTATAACCCTATAAAAATTTTAGCCCTATTCATCGTACCTTGCACTATGTTGCGTTCGTGGCCTCCTCCTCATTAGCGATCACATCCTCCCATCCGGCGTGGTGAGCTAGCGGATGAGGTGCGGAATCGATAGCAGATGAGGCAGTAGATGAAGGAGGAGGAGGAGGAGGTCCGATGTGCTCCAGCGACGTGGAAGAGGTCGATGACGAGGCGAAGGAGATCTAGAGTTGAGCAACGGTGTGAACGAGGCGGAGGAGGAGGTGAAGATCCGATGCGGGGCGATGGGGTGTGTGATGACGAAGATGACGACGATGAGATCCGGTGCGCGGCAACCGTGTCGACGAGGTCGATGATGACGAGAGGTCCGGTGCGACGGTTTTGTGGAGAACGAGGAGGAGAAGGCGGAGATCCGGTGTGGGAAGACGGTGCGAAGGAGATCTGGGGCGATGACGTGGTGGTGGAGGAGAAATGATTTGAATTTTCAGGATGACAAGAGAGAATATACTCGACCGTGGCGGCCCAGCACGAGTTGGCAGTAACGCCCTTGAGTACTCAGAGCCAAAAAATTTGAGTCAGTCGTATTAATAACCTTTCATGTTAAAATTTTCGGAGGCTGTAAATTTTGGCAGGCGGTTCGGCACCCAATGCTTGTTGGACCCACATGTCATGCAGTGTCCTAGTTCATCTCTAGTTCTTCCCAGTTCTTGATAGACAATACGTTTCTATTTTTGATTCGTAATCAACAACAGAAACACGTATAAATTGGTCATATAAGGTCTAAATGAGTTAATTTTTGTTTCTAAAATCCTCTAAAATTTCCGTGCATCTTTTTCATTATGATAATGTAGTTCAAATCTGTAAACTAGTTAATTTTAATATCCATCACCATCAAAAAAATATTTGCATATATCACACAAAAATGATTTTGGTTACCAAACTTTGTGAACATACAAATCTTATGCACTTCAACATCTTAGGATACTGCAGAGATGTTTACAACAATTCAAACTTACGTGTGTTCCGTTAAGTGTGAAGTTGCTTCCTTACTCCATATCACTTGAAGATCACTCTTAGGTTTCAAAAGACATGTAATGTTAAAAGTTTTCAAAAGATGTAACAAAATTTGCACATGTGTATTGGGTAATGTACAACACCTGTGCCAAATGAGAACCTACAATTCATTGTACCTTGGGAGATAAAAATGTGTGAAATATAGGAAAATCATTTATTTTCTTATTTTTTTATATCTCGCAAAAAACATGGGTCTATAGGTATAACTTCATATAGAGGTGAAATATATGTATCCCAAGCTACAATAATTATTTAGGAATTTTTAGAATATTTTTGTCCATGGGCATATCATATTTTACTCATCACATGAATACAAATTTAAAACACCTACATGACATGAAATTTATAAAAAAATCAAAATAATTACTAATAGTGAAGGAGTGTATTGTATATGTTCTCACGAAATTGCACAGCATGAAACGACATATTCTGTTAGATAGAAAATAATTGATAATTAGGAAGTACAAAAACTTATTATTAAAAACAAGCCTTCCTAGATACAAAACAAATTCAATGGGCTAATCTGAGTGTGACTTATCCACCACTGACTGTGGAGCTCATCTGTCGGCGACTACGTGCAGCTTATCTAGAACGGTTCTCGCTCCAGTCGGTTCTCGGTCCGGAGCGGTTCTCCGCGAGAGTGGACAACATCAATGAGAAGCGGGGTCAGAAATATCGGGCCCATGTCTTAGCGAGTGGGTAAAGAGGCCACCACATGCCTCTGCATCTCCCGTGCGCATCAATGACCTGCTGCCGCTTTGTTTGTGCACACAACCCCACGTCTGCCCTCCACGTCCAATCTTGGGTTACTGGGAGACATCCAATTCAATGGACTACTTCAATGACTTGTGGCATCCCTAAAAGCACGAGCCCACATGTCAGAGAGCGGGTGTGTAGAACGATTGAGCGAGTATGCATCTGGCGTCCTCTAGCCTCCATGCACCCTATAAACCAAACTCGCATGCCATACTCTCCGCCACTTCAAACTCGCTTCCGGTCCTCTCTGTGCCTCCCCTGCTCTGCCTCCGCAACCACTGCTTCACCTCTGCCACTTTTGCAGGATTCCATGGCCTCCCCCTCATGCCGCTAATCCCCGGTATAGGTTCTTTCGCTCGATCTCTTGCTCCATTTTGTGGATGTTGCGATTATCTAACAATGTTGATCTTGTTGTACTGTTCATGCAGAGCCGCCATCGCCGAAGCCCATCACAGTCTCTGTCGCCGTCCCTGAAGCGCCTCCACTCCAAGCCACCATCCCCGGACGTGGGCCCCACTAGCTGCTCTAGCGCTGTCGTTGCCACTAATGCCCGTCCCACTAGCTCTGCCAGCTCCACAATGACGACATTGGCGACACCGACAATAACAACCACAGCGATGACAACGGCGACCGCCGCCTCCGTGTCCTCCACAGGACCATGCCTACAGGAATGATGTGGTGGCACTGTCCTATCTGCCATCCGTTTCCTCTGGTGCCCCGTGACAGCTTCGACGAGACGCTGAGTAGGCACGAAGTGACGCTCCACACCCTCACGTTGTCCCGTGATAACTTGTTGTCCCATGACAGCAGGGATAAGCACAGGAAGCTGACTGACGACCTAATGGATCTTTAGGTCTGATGTCATCGTGGGCGTCGTCGTCGTGTCATGGGGAGTGTGTGTCATGGAGTCGTTGGGTGGTATTTTTTACATCTTTGTTTTAAGTTCATTGTGTTGTCAGTTGTTGAACTCTCCACGTAATTTGAAGGTTAGTTTTGGTATATGCATGTTTGCGTGTTTCATTTTTCTATTTAATTTATTTTTGTGTGTTTATATTTTTGGAACTCGCCTCGAACACGCTCTCGTCGAGTTGGGCACACTCTCGTTGCGCCATGCACGTTCAAATCCTTTCGTGCGCACTGTTGGCTTCAGATACCTTTGGCGCACCCAAATCTCCTCCTCTCCCTTCGGACATAGAAACGATGGCAGCGTCGTAGAATTTAGGGTTCCGGCGAGGTCCACGAGTTAGTGTGACACCAGCGTGGGACATAGAGTTAGCGCGGCGGCAGCGTGGATGGTGATGACGACGGTGAAGACGAAGCACGTGGCATGACCGCAATGTACGTGGGGTCTAGAAAGACCCCGGGCTTCCATGAGCGCAACCTCGAGGACAACCGCCTCGCCTCCCATGCATGACCGCATCCGCCTCTCCTTTCATGACCAACTAATTGACCACCTCACCAATGCCGCCTCACCCAAGTCCATGACTTGTGGCCCCAGATGATAACAGTTTCGCGTATTAGTGGCCAGGTTAGAAACGATCTGTCCACCCCCATCAATTCCTGTCCATCAGAGCTTCCCATCCATCAGAGCCACCATTCCATCAATAGTCTCGAACTTGCCATTGAGTTGACCCAACGGTCATTGGTCGTCCCCGCCTATAAACAAGTGGTCTCTCCCATCGCCTTCCTCGCCATTCTTGCATAACCAAACACCTCTTTCCTTCCTCGCTCCTCGCCTTCATCGCCCCTCTCCTCCGCGCATGACCATGGATACATCGGGGTGATCTCCTCTATGCGCTCATCGCCGTCCCACTCTTCGTCGCCTCTGTCGTGTGGCCCCAGTATGATGACGATCTCGGCAGAGAGGCTAGCCACCTTGGCACACGAGCATTAGTCAGCGTCTCTGGAGGCGCCACCTGGACGTGCTCGGTCGCCTATTCCTGCTTTGGCTCCACACCCACTGGTCGTTCGCCTCCATATGCGCGGTCCTTCCGCAAGTGGTGCTGGTCCCAGCCATGTGCGGTGCCACCCAGACAGTGACGATGATGAGGAGGAGGTGCCATTCGAGGACGATGGCCAGCCCCGCCTGCACATCTCTGTTACGAGTACCCCGTCGGGGATGAGGTGGTACTGCTGCCTCGTTTGCCACTTTGAGGTGGACACAACATGGGGCATTCATCTCCATGTTGCGGTGATCCTCCGCAACGCCGCCGTGGAAGGGATCGAGCCAGCCTAGTAGCACAATGTTGACGAGCACCGCAGGCTTGCTCGGAACAGGGTTTGGAGGAGCAATTGAGGGACCCTGCTCATTGTCAATGTTTATATCATGTTTTTTTCATTCTGTGTTATTGGACATTATGCTTCTTAATTATCACTATTTTTTTAATATTATCACTCTATGTTAATTATCATGAATGGGCCTCCAGGCCCAACCCCTACGCGCATTCTCTCTCCCTCCGTCATTGAGTCATGGGCCCGGATTAGGTTGTGGACCCCCTTGGCATCGACACATATCGCCTTCCTCGCCAATCACCCTCAAAAGCCTGATGAGGACATCACTTCTATGGATACATGTAACACTCCTCCAATTCTAGACTTACAAGGTCCAATGACTAGAGCTCGTGCACGACGACTAAATTTAGAAGTGAGCTCGTTCCTACGTTCTTCATTATATGTCACTTTTGAGAATGGTTTGCTACCTAATGATTATATTATAATTACGAACCATGGAAAGGACTAGGAGATGATGGAGGAAGGACTTGGGGACGTGGAGGACCAGCAAGGCCGTGGAAGCAAGGTGGAGGCCCAATCAAAACTGACTTCAAGTCTGTTTCAGGGCCCACGATCAGTCTGCACTAAAATGGACGCCCAGGATGCATACAGACTCGGATTTGAACATTATATGTATGCATGGAAAGCTAAGGAGAATACCTTTCCAATGCCGCTGGTATCATGTCAAAATTCGTCGGGAGTCATCTAGAATCATCAAAACAAGAGAGGGTCAAGAATCTGTGTCGGTGCTGTGTTGCTTGTTTTCGGTCTTTGGGCTTTGTATCCAGTTGAGCCCAATTAGGGGCATGTCCAGAGGGTCTTGCATGACCCTATGGTCTTCATATACAGCCATCGATGCACCATTAGGGTTTGGGTTTTGCTTAGATTATTCTGATCATAAAAGTTTTGCCGTTCATCGGTTTGTGAGACCTCAACTTCGTGAGTTTAATCATACATCTGTAATTGTGTTGCATTCTTCTTTGTTTAGAAGCCAGATTGATTTGTGCTTTGCCTCCCCCCAAATCAAGATTAATAGAACCTTTTGGAAGATCGGGAACCCTTGTCCACATCAAGTGGCAATCCGAGCTTCAGGTGCACCATCAGGTTCGCACTACCCTTTAGTTTAGTTTTGTTTTCATGTTCATCCTACCATCCTTAGAAAAGCCACAAAATTTTTTTTCCACTGACCATAACCACATGTTTAACATTTTGCATATTTTAATTTCAGAGTACGTAGTGTTGAGTTTGTGCCCTAGTATCTTTGTTTTGTCGCTGGTTTAGTTTGTGTCTTAGTCGTCAATAGTTCCCCCTTGCAACCCTATCCACCACCCCTCTACCACCTTCTGTTTTATCGCCTTTGTGTGCTAGGGTTGATTGATCGACACGCCCACCCTAATCCCACCCTCAACACCTTAGACCAACACCCACAACTTTCACTTTCCACTGCATCCACCCCAACAAAAAATTTCCTACCTGATCCCAAATCCGATTCCAAACCCGACTCGGGTTTCCCTCAAACCTGGCCTCGGGTTTCTTCAAAACCGGTTTCGAGTTACCTTCAGTAAAACAACCATAACTTTTCGCTCAGTTGTCCGTTTTGGCTGAAATGTGTACAGGAGCTTCGTGACTCATTTTGGAGCCGACCCCAAACCGACAAAGGCTGTTTCAGTTTCGCAAAAAATTAAAAAAAAATTGGAAAGATAAAGAAAAATTTCATTCAAGTTGAAACTCGACGTTTGCTGAAACTTGCAGATATTCTGTAGGACACCTCCTACCTCTATTTGAGCTGAAATTTTCTGTGGGTTCTATCTCATTGCCATTGAGTTGGATAAAAATACCAAAAAATAAAAGAGAAAAAAAGAAATTTTGGATTTCTACTAGTGCTCCATCTAGCCCCGTTAAATTTGGTTGTTTGGCTGTTTTACACCTAGCCCCCTGCTATCGGTTGTGTTCCTTTGCCTACTCTTTTCTGTCTTGCTATCACTACTATTTTAGGACATAGGTAGACTAGCAACTAGATATAAGTTACTTGGAACATTTATTCAGCTTTACTACCTAATTTTGATTTGTGTGCCACTCACATATATAAATTTGGGCTTCCTAGCTCTACATATTTCTTCTGGATAGCACAGGTTATTTTATGACCCTTGCAATCGTGGAACACACCTCCCTGGTATCCTTTGCTTTGCTTATCAGAACTTTGTAAGAGCTTTGTAAGGAGCTTCCTTTTGTTGTGTTGAGAGGCATCACTGCTTAGTAGTTTTGTAGGGATAATCTTCACTATTTGTTCCCAATTATGGTGTTTCTCATGGTAGGAAGCAATGGAGAGGGGGCTTCGCCCTCAAAATTTGATGAGTGTGTGAGCCAAGAGCAACTACAGAAGGCTTTGCAAGCGAATAAAAGCGACATGGCAGAGCTGATCAACAAGGCAGTCACTGAAGCGGTCAACAAGCTTCACCTTGACGAGAGCATTGAGCGGTTGGAGAGGAGGATCTCTACGTTGACCGACCAGGTGATCGAGTTGGATATCGCTCACAAGACCGACGACATCACCACCACCAACAATGAAGACGCCCCTGAGGAATACACGGTGTATGGTGCTGATGGCACCGTGGATAGGGCTGCTACAAGGGAAGCAAGAATGCGACATCGTTTGAATTGTAACACTCAAGGTATGGGTGGTTACCACAATCGTCGCCCACAAGGTAACAATCATGGCCATGCTCTAGATGACCCTTATGCTAAAATTAAGTTTTCAATTCCTTGATTTTCTGGGCAATATGATGGTGATGTTTACCTTGATTGGGAGATGACTGTAGAGCAAAAATTTAATGCCCACCTTGTTCCTGAACGACATAGAGTTAGGCAAGCCACTAGCGAGTTTAAGGACTTTGCTATTGTTTGGTGGAGTGGTCTAGCTTCTGAAATTGATTTGCCTACTACTTGGGACGAACTTAAGGTAACAATGCGAGATCGTTTTGTTCCTCCTTCTTTCTATAAAGAGATCTGTAACCAAGTGCAGTGCTTAGAACAAGGAAAAAGTAGAGGATCAAATTTGTCACTTTTATTCTGGTTTGCGACGAGATATTCAGGACATTCTTGATTATAAATATCTTTATACTGTCAACCGCTGAAAAAAGTTGATGTAGTTGGCAAAATCGAGTGGAAGGATGTAGTCTTAGTGATATAGTTCCTTATTATTCTTGTGTTGTCCTATAAGTTGATGTAGACTGTTGTTGTTCTCAGTGATTTGATCTGAATGAAATTGTTGTTCAAATTTTCTGAGATGGTTCGCATTTCTTAGTGATAATGTATCTCTTGTTTGCTCACTAAACCTGGAGAATGTGTGGCCCTATATAATTTAACATAGCCCAACGTAGATCAGCAAATGGCCCAGTCCAGTGTCCTACAAATGGCCCAATCAAGTAACGGTGAACATCTGCATTGCAACATTAAAGAAAATGTTATGACCCTTGAATCAAGCGAGGGTCCTAGCATGGGGGTAAGTCTTTCGGTTTCTTGGGGCAGGTCCTGTGTCCGAGACCTGGCACCTACGGTTTGTTTTTTAACTTAAAAAAACTTGACGAGCGTGGTGGTAGCACTTACATGTGGACCTCGTAGACTGGCCCACCTCAAAATAATTAAAAAGGGAGCATTGACATGTGGACCCAGTGCAACGATGGATCTACAGTACTTATATGTGGGGCCGACGGGCCTGATGCCATGTTGGACCAAGAGCACTAAAATGCGGGCCCGGTGGATTGAGAGTGCTTACATGTAGACCTAGCAGACGCTTCTCAGGCTATGTTGGAATGTTGAACCCACATATGGCACACGTGTCAGCTGGTGCGGTTCTATGACGAATGAACTGTGAAAAAACTATGGCGCGGATGGGCTGGTGTTCTATGATGTCTTGGGTTTTCTCTTCTAGACTTTTGTCATAAATTTTGTCTCAGAAAATTCGTCACTTGTCTACCATGATGGTCCACTATTTTCTTCATAGTAGAGTCATCTTCTATAATGCATTTTCAGAACGGTATTGTTGTGCACATTTTTACTAGTGAAAATATTTGTTCAAATATAAAAAATTATAAATTATATTTAAGTTTTGTCTAGTGATAAAACAAATCATGAGAACATACATGATCATTAAAAAAACTTGAATAAGATGAATGATCAAAAATAGTAAAAAAATACAATGATGATAATAATTTTGAAACGGAGGGAATATTTCCCTTCAACCGATGCACCTTAGCTACAAGGTAGTACGTCGCCATACTTTCTGTACTTTGTCGCCAATGATTGTCAGTACAATCTATTGTACCAAAAAATTAAAAAACACACATAACAAAAGAACTTTTATACAATAGCAGAATGATCCAATTTGTTTACTGTTTAAAACCGCGACGTCGATGGTGGGCAACCATGCCGATCCGTGGGATGACAAAAATACTTTATCCTTGAAGATGTTCACTATTGTTTTGTTCAGGTTTGTAACTTTGACAGCAACCTCATGACGTGTTTGGAAATTGGAAATGCAAGAGGATTCGAAAAGGCCACTGCATGTTGTAATAGATTTGCCTGATGATTGCAAAGAATTATCTGGTAATAGGTTCCTTGCTTTAGATCTAGCTATGTCAACAATATCATCAGCATCATATTTTAAACCTCTAAGCGGACCAAGACAATTTTTATCAGCTGATTGTTCGATTGTGCTGTGCTCTATAATTGTATCATGAAGAAAGCACTTCTTGGATCTCTTCTTTTACACCGAAAACTACTATGGCCTCCTCCATAGCAATATGGTGCAACTTCTTGATGCATGATTGAACCAAAGTATCTAGTATGGTTGTTGCCATCAGATGAAGACGTTCAGGGAGGTCTACGGAAATAGTTTAAGGCCTTGTTCGGTTTCAGTGGATCGGGCCGGAATGCATCCCAATCCAGTCGGAACAGCAAGACCCAGAATAAAACTGGTTTTGTCCAAAAATAACTGTTCAGTTAAGGCCTGGGCGGAATGAAGCCCGACTGTTTCAGCCATTCCCTATGTCCTGAGACCTAGAATGAAACTCCATCTCTCAAGGTCCGGATTCAATCTCCTCTCGTCTCTCTTCATCGATGAAAGCGGCAGCACAGCTAGGGTTCCTTGCACGAGACACCAGGCGGTGGCGCGAGCCAAGGTGGCGGCACGGGGCAAGGCGGAGTGACGGTCCCCCTCTCCCTCAGCGCGCGGCCAAGCTCTAGAGCTCTCCCATGGAGGCGATCAGAGAGAGAAGACGAACCCCCCCCCCCCCACTGCCTCACGTGAGTTAAAAGCCCTTTTGCAGAAGAGCCCTCCCCCTTCTCTCAAATAAACCCACCACTCTTCTTAAGCTTAAAATCTCATCCTTAAGCCCCTCCACTTCCTAGAAATAGTGTCCACCATCCGAAGCCATTAAATCTTTGCACCAGGACCCCTGGTCTTTGCTGGAAATATGGTTTGGACCCTATATTTTCATA
The DNA here is from genome assembly GCA_030378355.1 of Eleusine indica. Lineage (NCBI taxonomy): Eukaryota > Viridiplantae > Streptophyta > Magnoliopsida > Poales > Poaceae > Eleusine > Eleusine indica. The sequence goes on from CM059497.1 coordinate 30,124,532, forward strand.
AACAAGTCTCCACAGCCTTATTATTCTCACATATGAAACCCTGCAACCTTCAAAAAATCATATCTTTTCAACCGTAGCTCCGTTTTGGGTGATTCTTGCGCTCACACGATCGTCCCGATACGAGGAACCTTTTGCCACCCACCACATTTCCATTGCTGCCACGTTATTTTCCTTTGTCCTCTCCTAAACATCATATCTTAACCGCCGATCTCCGATTCCACCGATTCTTCCGCCGTCAATCTTCTAAGACCCAATCTATCCAAATCATACCCCGTAAACCCGAACCTTATCTTCTAAGCTCCGACCTACCTAAATCCTCACCTGGTATACACCGAACCTCCCAAATAACCCTATCTGAAGTTTTGATTGGAGTGTTGATTGTTTCTTATTTATTTTATTTTTCCCTTGCGCTAGCATCACATACTGTAGCACGCGGAGAACCTGAGGAGCCCGATGCTAGAGACGAAGCCCGAAGGCCCAAGTCTCGAGATGGACTCTGACAACATTACGCGAAGTGACGTAAACCGTCATGTTTAAGGATTAGCATTACCAGGCAAGCTCTAACTTAGAAACCTAATTAGAGCCTATTCTATATTGCATGCTCTCTTGAGTGCTATTGTGATACTTGCTTGCAGGATTTACTACCTACTTGCGTAGCGGTAATTTCGTTGTTGTTGCAGCAACCCCTCCTTGACTGCCATACCCTTCCACATCGTAAGCCCCATATATACCGACATTAGATACCTAATGTTACGGAATGTTGTTATGCTTAGAAGCGCTTAGGAACTAAAAGTGTACGGAATGAGTAGGGCAAATATTTAATGAATCAAAGATGACCCTCCAAAATAAAAAGAAAAATGAAGAAGGCAACCGATGACTCCTAGTTTTTATTCTTACTTTTTGAGTCATAGATATACCGTACTATCAAAAGGGACACAACAAACAAAGTCGTGAAATTGACCAAGTGCTCAAATTTCTAACACCATATTGCATTCCCAAAATCCTTAAAAATCCTATCTTCTCTCTCGACCCGGACTAGTCCGTTTATGGTCGGATTAGGCCGACATAGGCTAGAACAGAACCAGTTTTGGTTCTACAGTCGACTCAGCCGGACTAAGACGCCATGTTTCGAACTAAGACGGGAATCAGGGTAGGCCGAACTAGGACGGCATCAGCCGGACTAAGACGGCTCAGGGTCAAACCCGGGAGTGCTGTTTCTGGTCCTGGGCTCATCCGGACTAGGTCGGCTGTTTCCGGACTAGGCCGGGTAGGTGACCCATCCGGACTAAGATGGCTTGGGCGGACTAAGTCGATAATTAACCATTCCAGGGAGTATTTTTCTCGGGGACTTGGTTGGTCCGGACTAGGATGGGTCTTCCCGGACTAGTCTAGGCCACTATCACTTAGCCGTTTTTGAACTCCAGGGCCGGACTGGTCCGGGTCTTGATACCGGACTAAGACGCCCCTGTCATTCCAACGGCTCTATTTCTCCACCCGACTATAAATATATCCCTTCATCCGCAAAGTGTCGTTGACCACTCCATTGTGCTAAAAAAGTAAATATGAGCACTCTTGAGCTTCTCCAACTCTCCCCCAAGCTTGCTACTTTGATTCTTGAGGGATTGAGAGGAGATTTGTGAGGATTTGAGTGAGCCACCTGTTGGCACTTCCCAAGTGCCCTTTTTATATATGAATATTACCCCAATTAGAGCATAATTGATACTAATTTAGGCCATTTACCTGTGATATTGCCTATATATTTGTATATGCGTTGTTTTGGAGCTTTATTGCAGAAACAGGTAAAATTGGTGATTAATACGATGATGGAGAGGACAGGAGTCCAGAACCGACAAAAAGCACTGAAGAAGCCCGGTGCGCCGATCGATGCAGCCCATGAGCCGATCGGCGCAAGGGTGTTTTGACCCACAGAAGTGACCGAAGCCCATTCCACATGTTTATGGAAGTTTATCTGCGCAAGACACTTGAAGATATTTGTCTAAAAAGAATTATGGAACTTCAAGAAGATTTATGGAACTCTAAGATCTTAACATGCAGTACAAGACTTTATCTCGAAGGAAAAGGCCCACATGGCAGCTGTGGAAGACAAAGGAACCGACTCGGGGAAGAAATCAGAGAAGACACGGCTTGCGCCGATCGGCGCAATCCTGTGCCGATCGGCGCAACCGCCTTATTTGCTAGAAACCGAGTCCTTTACAAGTAGAACCCCTATAAATACTTGTAAACCCTTGCCGCAGAAGAGGAGGCGATAGAGGGACACCAGATCTGTGAGTTAGAGCCATCGGGGCTTGCCCCGTTAGAATAGATCTCTAGTCGAGTTTCAAGAACCATTGGAGTCAAGAGTTGATCCATCAAGGTAGGCCATCTCGACGGGGATGAATCTTACTCTATGTATCTCAAGGATGATTGAATATGTTGATGACGGTTTTGGTGATTTGTCTATCTTGATTCTATAATCATGCATGTGCTTATTCCAATTGCTTAGTTCTAGGCTAAGTAAGTAGATATTATCTTAATCGTGGTGATTAGGATAGTATTCGGACATTGTATTGATTATGGTTGCTTGATGATGCCAGTAGTGTGGTTTAGCGGTGACAGCACTAAGCCTACGTAGCACTATTGGGTAGTTGAGTAGGGTAAGATACTCGCGCGATTATGGGTTTCCTCCCGGCAGCGATAAATCGGGAGCTGCTCGGAAAGCAGGGTGGTCTTACTCATTATAGGTTTTCGTTGATCCATGTAATTACCCATTATGATACTATTCAATTAGACTTTCTGGTTACGATCTCACTAGTAGATATCTGGCTACTCACTTACCAGCATAGGTTTACAAGATCTGGATTACTTTGGCTTAGACTCACTGGTGTGCCGATCGGCTCAACCCTGCGCCGATCGGCGCAACGACTTTGGCTTAGATCCACCAGTGTGTTGATCGGCTCAATTCCTGTGCCGATCGGCGCAACCACAGATTCACTAGATCTCGGGCACTTTGGTTCAGTTTCACCAGTGTGCCGATCGGCTCAATCCCTGCGCCGATCGGCGCAATGACAAATTTACTGTCTGGCGCACCTTTGCGCTGGCCAGTCTCCCCCTCTTGCAACCTGGCCTTGACAGTAGCCTTGACTAGATCTTTTACTGTTAACTTTGTTTAATAAATCCCTAAGGTGATGAGTACATCACACTCATGGATACACACAACACTCCTTCAACTAAGATGAAAGTTCATGTGCATCACCTGAATTTACAGGTGAGATCGTTTCTAATATTTTTATTATGTGGTTTTGAGAATAGATTGCTACCTAATGAATTAATTGTTGTTAGAAACCATGGAGATGATGATGAGATATCTGGAGAGGTGATTGGAGACGTGATGGGCCAGCAAGGATATCCAAGCCAAGGTGGAGGCCCAATCAAAACCGACTTCAAGTCTGTTTCGGAGCCCAGGACCAGTCTGCATTAAAACAGACACCCAGGATGCATACGGACTCGGATTTGGACGTTCTATATATGCCTGGAAAGATAACGAAAAGAACTTTCCAACCCAACTGGTCCCATGTCAAAATTCTTCACGATCCGTCGGCAATCACCAAAACAAATTGACTTCCAGAATCTGTCCTGGTGCTGCAACACCGTAATCGGTCTTTGGGCCATGTAATGAGTTGAGCCCACTTAGGGCTGTGTCCAGGGGGTCTTGCACAACCCTAGGGTGATGAGGACATCACTCCTATGGATACACATAACACTCCTCCAAATCTGGACTTGCAAGGTCCAATGACTAGAGCTCGTGCACGACGACTAAATTTAGAGGTGAGCTCGTTCCTACGTTCTTCGCTATATGTTACTTTTGAGAATGGTTTGCTACCTAATGATTATTTTATGATTAGAAACCATGGAGAAGACCAGGAGATGATGGGAGAAGGAGTTGGGACCGTGGAGGACCAGCAAGGGCTTGGAAGCCAAAGTGGAGGCCCAATCAAAACCGACTTCGAGTCTGTTTCGGGGCCCAGGACCAGTCTGTACTAAAACAGTCGCCCAGGACGCATACGGACTCGGATTTGGACGTTCTACATATACACGGAAAGATAAGGAGAATACCTTTCCAATGCCGCTGGCCTCATGTCAAAATTCATCCGGAGTCATCGGAAATCGTCAAAACAAGACAGAGTCCAGAATCTGTGTCGGTGCTGCGTCGCCTATTTTTGGCCTTTGGGCTTTGTATCTAGTTGAGCCCAATTAGGGAAGCGTCCAGAGGGTCTTGCACGACCCTAGGGTCTTTATATACAGCCGCCGCCGCACCATTAGGGTTCGGGTTTTGCTTAGATCAATTCTGTTCATAAACAGTTTCGCCGTTCATCGGTTTGTGAGACCCCAACTTCGAGAGTTTAATCATACATCTGCAATTGTGTTGCATTCTTCGTTGTTCTTGCTTGTGTTCTTGATTCACAGGCAGGGATTAGCCTTCTCGGCGAGGTCAATCGTCTTTGGACGGTTGATAACCAGAGGAGACGTCGTGCTGCGATTGCGGCGTTTAGAACGTGCTGTTCTGAAGCCAGATCGATTTGTGTGTCGCCTCCGACCAAATCAACTTACCAAGAACCTTTCGGAAGATCGGGAACCCTTGTTCACATCAAGTGGTATCAGAGCTTCAGGTGCACCGTCAGGTTCACACTACCCTTTAGTTTTGTTTTCGTGTTCTTCCTATCGTCCACTAAAAATACCAAAAAAAAAATTTTTTTCCCCGCCCATAACCACGTGTTTAGCCTTTGCATATTTCAATTTCAGATTCCGTAGTGTTGAGTTTGTGCCCTAGTTCTTGTTTAGTCGCTGGTTTAGTTTGTGTTTTTGTCATCAGTAGTGTTTCCCTTGCAACCCTAGCCGCCATCCCCTTCACCATCCTCGGTTTTGTCGGCTTTGTGTGCTAGGGTTGATTGATCAACACGCCCACCCTAATCCCACCCTAAACCTACCCTCACCACCTCGGACCAATTTTCATAAATTCCACTTTCCGCTGCATCCCTACCCGACCTCAAGCCCGACTCGGATTTCACTCAAACCCCCGGGTTCTTCATAACCGATTCCGACACCCCTTCGATAAAACAGCCATAACTTTTCGCTCGGTTGTCCGTTTTGGCTGAAATTTTTACAGGAGATTCTTGACGAAAAGTTGAGCATACCCTGTGTGCCCTCGTCAAAAAATTCAAAAAAAATCGGGAAGATAAAGAAAAAATTCATTCAAGTTGAAACCCGACGTTTTCTGAAACTTCAAGATTTTCTGTAGGTCACGTCCTATCTCGGTTTGAGCTGAAATTTTTTGTGGTTTCTTCCTGTTTGCTAGTGAGTTGGAAACAAATATCAAAAAAATAAAATAAAAAAAAGAAATTTGGGATTCCTACTAGTGCTCCATCTAGCCCCCTGGAATTTCTGAGTTTGGCTGTTTTACACTAAGCCCCCTGTTATCGACTGTGTCCCTTTGTCTCTTTGTTTCTTCTTTGCTATCACTACTTTTCTAGGACATAGTTAGACCAGCAACTAGGGACAAGTTATTTGGGCACTTATTCAGCTTTACTATCTGTTTTTGATTTGTGTGCCACTCATATATATATATTTGGCCTTCCTAGCTCTACATACTTCTTCTGGACAGCACATAGGTTATTTGGTAACCCTTGCAATCGTGGAACACTTCTCCCTGGTATCCTTCGGTTTGTTGTTTTCAGAACATTGTAAGAGCTTTGCAAGAAGCTTACTTTTGCTGTGTTGAGAGGCACCACTGCTTAGTAGTTTTGTAGGGATAACCTTCACTTTTTGTTTCCTGTTTTGGTGTTTCTGATGTCAGGAAGCGATGGGGAGGGTTCTTCACCCTCCAAATTGGATGAGTGCGTGAGCCAAAATCAGTTACAGAAGGCTTTGCAGGCGGTTCAGAGTGATTTGGCAGAGACGATCACCAGGGCCGTCACCGACGCCGTCACCAAGCTTCACCTGGGAGAAAGCATTGAGCGGTTGGATAAGAGAGTCTCTAAGCTAACCGATCAGGTTGTCGAATTGGAGACCGCTCACAAGACCAACAACAACAACAACACCAACACCAACACCAACACCAACAACGACACCAACAACGACGTTGAAGACGATCATGATGAAGCAACGGTGTATAAGGCTGATGGCACCGTCGATAGGTCAGCTACAAGGACCGCAAGGTTACGACGTCGTTTGCAACGTAACCCTCAAGGTATGGGTGGTTTCCACAACCACAACCGTCGCACACAAGGTAACCATGCTCCAGATGATCCGTATGCTAAAATTAAGTTTTCAATTCCTTCGTTTTCGGGTCAGTACGATGGTGATGCTTACCTTGATTGGGAAATGACGGTAGAACAAAAATTTAATGCCCACCTTGTTCCTGAACAACATAGAGTTAGACAAGCCACTAGTGAGTTTAAGGACTTTGCTATTATTTGGTGGAGTGGTCTAGCTGCTGAAACCGATTTGCCTTCTACTTGGGAAGAACTTGAGGTAGAAATGCGTGATCGTTTTGTTCCTCCTTCTTTTTATAGAGAAATTCGTAATAAACTGCAGCGTTTAGATCAAGGAGATAAAACTGTTCAGGAGTATTTTAGTGAGCTTCAGAAGGGTTTGATTCGTTGTGCTGTGGTTGAAAAAGTAGAGGATCAGATTTGCCGCTTTTATTCTGGTTTGAGAAAAGAAATTTAGGACATCCTTGATTATAAAGAATTTTATACCCTCAACCAATGTTTCCAGTATGCTATGCTTGCAGAGAAAGAATCACAGGGACTTTTCCAGGCTTTTGAGGAGTACAGCAAGTCCAGGAATTTCTACCCACCACGGCCGACGGGGACTTCGGGGCTGCCCAAGCCATCTTTCCGGCCGCCCCCACCAGCTAGTGTTGTTTCTGCAGCACCAAGATCAGCCCCTGCCCCTTCTACGCGCTCAGGTAAAAATTCTGTGCAGGTACCAGCTAGTAGTGCCTCCTCTGTTGCTTCGATGGGACGCACTACAGGGATTCAGTTCCACCGCTGCCATGGTCTTGGCCATGTGCAGAAAGATTGCCCAAGTCGGCGGGCATATGTGGCGACAGATGATGGCGGTTATATGAGCACCTCCGATGTGGAGGATGAGGAGGAGGATGTCGCTGCCACCAGCGGTGACCTCGTCCTTAGAGGCGGAGATACCACGGGCTATATGAATATTATTGTGCAGCGTGTGCTTAGCACACAAGTCCAGCAGCCCGAGATGATGCAGCGACATAACTTGTTCCAGATTTTCTTCGTCATCAAGAACCGTCGGGCACGTGTCATCATTGATGGAGGAAGCTGCAACAATTTGGTGAGTTCTGATGTGGTTAAGAAGCTTGATTTGACCACACGCCCACATCCACATCCATACTACATTCAGTGGTTAAATGACTCTGGAAAAGCTAAGGTAACACAAACTTGCAGAGTTCCTTTTTCCATTGGTTCCTATGTGGATTCTGTTGATTGTGATGTTGTACCCATGCAAGCTTGTTCACTTTTATTGGGTAGACCTTGGGAATTTGATAATGATGCTGTACACCATGGTAAAAGTAATAAGTACACTTTTATGCATAAAGGAACTAAAATTACTTTGTTACCAATGACCCCTGCTGAAATTGTACAAGCTGATTTAGAACGAGCTGCTAGTTTGAAAAATAAAAGCCCTAAAATTCAGCAACCTGTTAATTCTGCTTCTACACCAAGTAATGTTAATGATTCTTCAAGTTCTAAGGGTGCTGCAATTAAATTACAAGGTCGTTCATGTCTTGCCACAAAATCTGAGCTTGCTGAAATTTCTACTGATGATATTTTCTATGCGTTGATATGCAAACAAGCCTTGTTTTTGCTTGGTGATATTGCTTCTAGTGCTTTGCCTCCTGCTATCACTAACCTTTTGCAGGAGTATGAGGATGTTTTCCCAGCTGAGATACCCCCGGGATTGCCACCTTTGAGAGGGATTGAGCATCAAATTGATTTGATTTCTGGTGCTACTTTACCAAACCGTGTTGCTTATAGGACCAACCCTGAGGAGACTAAGGAGATACAACGACAAGTCCAAGACCTTTTGGATCGTGGGTATGTTCGTCAATCACTTAGTCCTTGTGCTGTTTCTGTACTTTTGGTTCCTAAGAAAGATGGTTCTTGGCGTATGTGTGTAGATTGTAGAGGCATTAATAACATTACTATTAGGTATCGTCATCCTATTCCTAGGTTAGACGACATGCTTGATGAGTTATGTGGTGCTATAATTTTCACTAAAATTGATTTGCGTAGTGGCTACCATCAAATTAGAATGAAACTTGGAGATGAATGGAAAACAGCTTTCAAAACCAAATTCGGGTTGTATGAGTGGTTAGTAATGCCTTTTGGGTTAACTAATGCACCCAGTACTTTCATGTGTTTGATGAATGAGGTTTTAAGACCTTTTATTGGCAAATTTGTGGTTGTTTACTTTGATGATATCTTGATTTATAGCAAATCCATGGATGATCATATGATTCATTTGCGTGCTGTTTTTGATGCTTTGCGAGATGCACGTTTATTTGGTAACCTTGAGAAGTGCACCTTTTGCACGGATCGAGTCTCTTTTCTTGGCTATGTTGTGAATCCACAGGGAATTGAGGTGGATGAGGCGAAGATTGAAGCCATAAAGAGCTGGCCTGTACCAAAAACTATCACACAGGTGAGGAGTTTTCTTGGTCTTGCAGGTTTCTACCGCCGCTTTGTCAAAGATTTCAGCACCATTGCTGCACCATTGCATGAGTTGACAAAGAAGGGCATTGACTTCCATTTTGGTAAGGTACATCATCAGTCTTTTGATGCTTTGAAGGACAAACTTACACATGCACCATTGCTGCAATTACCCAATTTTGATAAGACTTTTGAGCTTGAATGTGATGCTAGTGGTATAGGCATTGGTGGTGTTTTGATGCAAGATGGTAAACCTGTTGCATACTTTAGTGAGAAAATTACTGGGCCTGTTTTGAATTATTCCACGTATGATAAGGAACTATATGCACTTGTACGTTCTTTAGAGACGTGGCGTCATTATTTGTTGCCCAAAGAATTTGTTTTTCATTCTGATCATGAATCACTTAAGTATATTCGTTCTCAATGCAATTTGAACCGTAGACATGCTAAATGGGTTGAGTTTATTGAGTCTTTTCCTTATATAATTAAACATAAGAAAGGGAAGGATAATGTGATTGCTGATGCTTTATCTAGGCGATATACTTTGTTGTCTCAACTTGATTGTAGAATTTTTGGACTTGAGGCAATTAAAGAACAATATGTTGCTGATGTTGATTTTAAAGATGTATTGCTGCACTGTAAAGAAGGTCGTGCTTGGCACAAATTTGTGTTGAATGATGGATTCTTGTTTAGAGCTAACCGCCTATGCATTCCAGTTGGGTCCGTTCGTCTTTTGTTGTTGCAGGAGGCGCATGGAGGTGGATTGATGGGCCATTTTGGTGCTAAGAAGACAGAGGATATTTTGGCCACACACTTCTTTTGGCCAAGGATGAGGAAAGATGTTGAGCGTTTTATTGCTCGTTGCACTACATGTCAAAAAGCTAAGTCTCGATTGAATCCACATGGTTTATACATGCCACTTCTTGTTCCTTCTATTCCTTGGGCGGATATTTCTATGGACTTTATTTTAGGACTGCCTAGGACTAAGAGGGGGAGCGATAGCATTTTTGTTGTCGTGGATCATTTTTCCAAGATGGCACACTTTATATCATGTCATAAAACTGATGATGCTAGTTATATTGCTGATCTTTTTTTCAAAGAAATTGTACATTTGCATGGTATGTCTTCTACTATTGTTTCAGATCGTGATGCAAAATTCTTGAGTCATTTTTGGCGCACGCTTTGGAATAAGTTGGGTACAAAGTTGTTATTTTCTACAACTTGTCATCCACAAACTGATGGACAAACTGAGGTTGTGAACCGCACTTTGGGTACTATGTTGCGAGCTATTTTGAAGAAAAATTTGAAGCAATGGGAAGAATGTTTACCTCATGTTGAGTTTGCTTATAATCGGGCAACACATTCTACTACCAAGGGAAGTCCATTCAAGGTAGTGTATGGTTTTGATCCCCATACTCCACTTGATATACTTCCTCTACCTATTAATGAGAGAGTTCATTTTGATGCTAAGGAGCATGCTGAATTTATTTTGCAAATGCATGAGACCACTAGACTTAGCATTGAAAAGATGAATGAAAAGTATAAAATTGCTGGTAGTAAGGGAAGAAAGGAAGTAAAGCTTGATGTAGGAGATTTAGTGTGGTTACACTTAAGGAAGGATAGATTTCCAGATTTGAGAAAGTCTAAACTAATGCCTAGAGCTGATGGTCCATTCAAAATAATAGAGAAGATTAATGATAATGCATACAAACTTGAGTTGCCTCCCGAGTTTGGGGTTAGTCCTACTTTTAATATTTCAGATTTGAAACCATACTTGGGAGAAGAGGATGAGCTCGAGTCGAGGACGACTCCACATCAAGAGGGGGAGGATGATGAGGACATCACTCCTATGGATACACACAACACTCCTCCAAATCTAGACTTGCAAGGTCCAATGACTAGAGCTCGTGCACGACGACTAAATTTAGAGGTGAGCTCGTTCCTACGTTCTTCGCTATATGTTACTTTTGAGAATGGTTTGCTACCTAATGATTATTTTATGATTAGAAACCATGAAGAAGACCAGGAGATGATAGGAGAAGGAGTTGGGAATGTGGAGGACCAGCAAGGGCTTGGAAGCCAAAGTGGAGGCCCAATCAAAACCGACTTCGAGTCTGTTTCGGGGCCCAGGACCAGTCTGTACTAAAACAGTCGCCCAGGACGTATACGGACTCGGATTTGGACGTTCTACATATGCACGGAAAGATAAGGAGAAGTCCTTTCCAATGCCGCCGGCCTCATGTCAAAATTCATCAGGAGTCATCAGTAATCGTCAAAACAAGACAGAGTCCAGAATCTGTGTCGGTGCTGCGTCGCCTATTTTTGGCCTTTAGGCTTTGTATCTAGTTGAGCCCAATTAAGGAAGCGTCCAGAGGGTCTTGCACGATCCTAGGGTCTTTATATACAGCCGCCGCTGCACCATTAGGGTTCGGGTTTTGCTTAGATCAATTCTATTCATAAACAGTTTCGCCGTTCATCGGTTTGTGAGACCCCAACTTCGAGAGTTTAATCATACATCTGCAATTGTGTTGCATTCTTCGTTGTTCTTGCTTGTGTTCTTGATTCACAGGCAGGGATTAGCCTTCTCGGCGAGGTCAATCGTCTTTGGACGGTTGATAACCAGAGGAGACGTCGTGCTGCGATTGCGGGGTTTAGAACATGCTGTTCTGAAGCCGGATCGATTTGTGTGTCGCCTCCGACCAAATCAACTTACCAAGAACCTTTCGGAAGATCGGGAACCCTTGTTCACATCATAGGGTTTGGGTTTTGTTTAGATCAATTCTGTTCATAAACAGTGTCGCCGTTCATCGGTTTGTGAGACCCCAACTTTGAGAGTTTAATCATACATCTGCAATTGTGTTGCATTCTTCGTTGTTCTTGCTTGTGTTCTTGATTCGCAGACAGGGATTAGCCTTCTCAGCGAGGTCAATCGTCTTTGGACGGTTGATAACCAGAGGAGACATCGTGCTCCGATTACGGGGTTTAGATCGTGCTGTTCTGAAGCCGGATCGATTTGTGTGTCGCCTCCGACCAAATCAACTTACCAAGAACCTTTCGGAAGATCGGGAACCCTTTTCCACATCAAGTGGTAATCAGAACTTCAGGTACACCGTTAGGTTCGCCCTTATCCTTGTTATTTTATTCAATCCTAGAGTCCAGAAAATTGCCCTACAAAAATATTTATTCGTCGTGTTTCCGCTGTCCTACACCCCCCTTGTGCCTTGCAATTTTCAATTTAGTTTGCTTCTCTGAATCTTAGTCCCTACAAGGTCATTGTGTTGTTGGTCTAGTACTTGTTCTTTGGCCTTGTTTGAGTCGTGTGTGTCCTTGTTCATAGACAATCAAGAAAAAATAAATCAGATTGTTGCACACGTTGAAAGAATAGTACTGCTGGAATTGTTTGCACTAAATATTTATTTAACATCTAGCCTTCTACTTTTTGTGTGCAAAAGAAACTTAGAGTGTTTTCTGTTGCACGTTGTTCCTTGAGTCAAGAGAGTGCTGCACGTTGTTGCATATGAGAATTGTCGGTTCAGTTCTACATGTACATCTATTCCTTACGTAAAGAGTGCAAAAAAGAAAGTTTAGGTTTTTCCTTTGTGCTATAAAGTTCGCAACTCTTGCTGAAGTTCTATGTCAAAAAAATCATGAAAGAAGTAAAAGGCAAAGAGGTGCTGAAAAAGAAATAAGAAGAAAAAGCCACACCTATAACAAAAGAAAAAAACGAAAGGAGAAGAGAAAAAAAATTCAGAATTGCTTGTAGCCTTTGTGTCCTTTGTTGAGCCATTTGCTTGCTTGCTTGAACTAGGTCCGAGACAAGTTTAGGCCGGTGACATAGACTAGCTTGGGACTATTATTCAGTTTTGCAATTTCTGAATTGAAATTTTGCTAATCCTTGCTACTATAAATTGCCTACCTAGCTCCATACATATCCTTCTGAATAGGCACAGATCTTTGGACCCTCGCAATCGTCGGATCACACTCTCCAAGGTATCCTCTGTTTTGCTACTAAGAATCTTGTAAGAACTCAGTTAGGTGCTGTCATTTGCTTGTTGAGAGTTTTCACCGTGATCAAACAGTGGTGATAGGAAAATATACTCTTGTGTGTTTTCTTGTTTTCTATTAACAATGACAGGTTACAACACCGATGGTGATGAGTCGATGGTGTCAAATGAGGTTGATACAAGTGTTGTAGCACAACGAGTGTTTAATTCTCAAATGGAGAAGGTAGAGCAAAATCAAATGAACAACTTGGTTCAGACTCACTTTGTTGTCAAGGATCGACGTTGTCGTGTCATCATTGATGAAGAGAGTAGCAACAACATCGCAAGCTTGGAATTGGTCGAGAAGCTCGGCTTGACCACACAGCCACACCCATGTCCATACTACATCCAATGGGTAAATTCTTGTGATAAGATAAAGGTAGATAAAATTGCACGCATTGAATTTTTTATTGGTTCTTATAAGGATTGTGCAGATTTTGATATAGTGCCTATGCAAGCGTGTCATTTGTTATTGAGTAAGCCTTGGATTTCTACAAATAATGCTTTGCACAATACCATTGCTAATAGCTATTCATTTAAATACAATGGTAGAAGAGTTACTCTTAAACCTATGTCTGCTGCTGAAATTTTAGAAGAGGATCAACAAAGATTTGAGAGAAGAAAGAATGAACCATTTAGGAAAGAATGGACTATTTCAAATGTTGCAACACTTACATCAGAATCTGAATTAGATGATGAACATATTTCCTTGCCTCTTGTTGCAACTAATACATTTCAGGTTCTACACAAAGAAGAGGATAGTGTGAAAGATGAAGAACATGTTGTTGCTTCAGGTAAGAGCTTTCTTGATGTGATGAATTGTTTCAACAATCTTGTTGTATTGGAACCTTGTCTTGATTTGCCTTTGCCACAAGTTGATTTATCTACTGATCCTTGTGATAAAGAGGAGTTGTGTGCCACTGCTTCACTTATACTTTTGCCACAACAAATGAACAAGATTGATGTTTTTGCTTATGATTCACCTACTAGTGCTGAAATAAAACATTTGATTTTAATAACATGTGAAAAGAATAACCAGAAATTATTGTCTTCTCTATATACTTTGGGTTATATTGAATTTGATGTTCTTTGTGATCTAAATACCGTGGAGAAGCAAATCTTTTCTCAAACTGAATTGCCTTTACTAACAAGAAACAAATTTTATGCTATAGGAAACTATGATCATAGAGGTGTATTTATGGTGCATAAAGTTTATATTTGCTCAAACATGAATACTCTTTGTGTTGTACAACCAAATGATGAACTAGAAAACTGCAATAACAATTACCATGTCATGTCATGTTTTTCTAGTGTTTTTAAGATCACACATTTTCTATCTTGTCATAAGAGTGAGAATGACGTTCATATTGCTGAGCAAGTTTTCAAAGAGGTCATTAATTTGCATGGCATGCCTTCTATTATAGTTTCATATTGTGATGATAATTTTCATAACACATATAAACACGAGGTGCATTCCAAGTTTGGGAATAGTTCTATATTTTATATTTCGGATTTGAGACCACTATTGGGAGAAAGAGATGGGATCGAGTCCAGGACGACTCTAATTCAAAAGGGGGAGAATGATGAGTACATCACACTCATGGATACACACAACACTCCTTCAACTAAGATGAAAGTTCATGTGCATCACCTGAATTTACAGGTGAGATCATTTCTAATATTTTTATTATGTGGTTTTGAGAATAGATTGCTACCTAATGAATTAATTGTTGTTAGAAACCATATAGATGATGATGAGATAGCTGCAGAGGTGATTGGAGACGTGATGGGCCAGCATGGACGTCCAAGCCAAGGTGGAGGCCCAATCAAAACCGACTTCGAGTCTATTTCGGAGCCCAGGACCAGTCTGCACTAAAACGGACACCCAGGACGCATACGGACTCGGATTTAGACGTTCTATATATGCCTAGAAAGATAACGAAAAGAAATTTCCAACCCAATCGGTCCCATGTCAAAATTCGTCCCGAGCCGTTGGCAATCGCCAAAACAAATCGACTTCCAGAATCTGTCGTGGTGCTGCGACACCGTAATCGGTCTTTGGGCCATGTAACGAGTTGAGCCCACTTAGGGCTGCATCCAGGGGGTCTTGCATGACCCTAGGGTCCTCATATACAGCCGCCGCCTCTTCATTAGGGTTTGGGTTTTGGTTAGATCAATTCTGTTCATAAACAGTGTCGCCGTTCATCGGTTTGTGAGACCCCAACTTTGAGAGTTTAATCATACATCTGCAATTGTGTTGCATTCTTCGTTGTTCTTGCTTGTGTTCTTGATTCGCAGGCAGGGATTAGCCTTCTCAGTGAGGTCAATTGTCTTTGGACGGTTGATAACCAGAGGAGACGTCGTGCTGCGATTGCGGGGTTTAGAACGTGCTGTTCTGAAGCCGGATCGATTTGTGTGTTGCCTCCGACCAAATCAACTTACCAAGAACCTTTCGGAAGATCGGGAACCCTTGTCCACATCGTAAGGTCCCAGTGGATTCGATAAACCTTGGAATACTCAATTCAAGGGAAAAAGTGCTATAATCGTACACCGTCCTCTTGCGGTATATAAGTGGGTGCGTAGATACGACCAACACCACCTTATATTGCATTGGAGCACTTCGGTTTCTCTTCACCATTGGTATTGCTTGTATTTGTTACTCTTGGGGATTTCCCCAAGACGGCTAGGGGTCGTCCGGGGCTCCCAAGCTTGTGGTTGAAGACCCGGAAAGTTTGTATTGCCCTCCTTGCATTGGATGATAGTGGAAAACCAAGCTTGACCTTTGTGGTTGCTTGGAAGAGGTTCTAGAGTTGAGAGCAACCCGGTACTTAATGGACTCCTCAACGGAGACGTAGGTTCCCTTTGTGGGACTGAACTTTGGTGAACAAATCATTGTGTCTTTCTTGTTCTTATTGTTCTCCTTCACTATTTATGTTATATTGTTGTGCCTCTCTTAAATTACTTGTGAAGCTTGTTCACTAGCTCTCTTGTACTGCCTTAAGCTTCCTAGTACTTACTACTACTTGTCTCTAGCTCTTGGTTTATTTGTTGCACCATAAAAAATCGATCTAGAGCTTGTTCTATAATCTGTCGTGTGCAGGACCCGGACTTAACCGCTAACCCTAGCGGACTAAGACGCCACCCGGACTAGGATGCCAATACTTGCATCTTAGTTCGGCCTTTGTCTGAACTAATTGTTTTAATTAGTGGTTCACAGGAGTATTTGCCTATTCACCCCCCCCCCCTCTAGGCAACTTTCATTTGGTATCAGAGCTGGTATCTGCTACAAGGCCTTGCTGCTTGGATATCAAAGCTGACAAACCCCGAGGATAATCCGGAAACAATTCCGAAAACATCCGGAGATGAAAAAAATGGCAAGAACCCGAAGGTTCACAAGAATGGCAGCAAAAGCAAGAGCAATAATAGTGGCAAGAGCTCAAAGCGAAGAGAAAGCACTACAAATGTTGATGACGACTCAAGTGATGGATGTGCTTCCTCTACCAATAGCAAGAAGAAGAAAGAGGAAGATAAGAAATTTCATGCAATTCATTTTGATTATAATCGTTTGAACCTAACTCCAGCTTCATGACCATTCACATGGGTAAGCCGCCTCATTTTGATGGGACACACTATAACAAGTGGAGGCAAAACATGAAGTTGCATTTAATATCAGTGCATCAGAGCGTTTGGAAAATTCTGACCACAGGTACTGAGCTGTCAGATAGCGATGATGATGAAGAACTCTCAACGGAGCAACAACATGACATTCATCGCAATGCTCAAGCAACCGTCATCATTCTCTCCTTGAACCAAGAGCAATTTGACAAGGTTGATGGTTTAGAGGTTGCTAAGGAAATTTGGGATACTCTCAATATGGCCCATGAAGGTAACAAGACAATAAAAACGGCCAAGATTGAGTTGATTGATGGAGAGTTGGGACGGTTTGTGATTGAGGACAATGAAAGTCCTCAAGCTATGTACAACCGCCTCAAGGTCATGGTGAACATAGTTAGATCCTATGGAAGCAAAGCTTGGACCGATCATGAAGTGTGCAAAAGGATGCTTAGAGCTTTCACCCTGAGGAATCCCACAATTTGCACATTGATACGTGAGCATCCATTGTTTGACAAGATGACTCCCGATGAAGTCCTTGGAGGATTCATCAATCAAGAAATGATGGAGAGAGAAGCTGAATATGTGAAGAATCTTGCTAGAAGTGCAGCCATGTTGAAAAACAATGAGATAGCACTCAAAGGAAGCAAAGAGAAGAAACTTGAAGAAAGCTCAAGTGAAGAAGAAAATAAAAGCTCAGGTTCCAAAAGTGATGATGAAGACATAGCTCTCTTCATAAAAAGATTCAAAAAGTTCATGAGAAAAGAACGTCATGGTGATAAGAAGGGAAAGTCAAAATCAAGAACCAAGAGGAATTGCTACAAGTGTGGCAAGTCTGGACATTTCATTGCGAATTGTCCAAATGAGAGAAAAGGAGGAAGGGATCACAACAAAGTAGAAGGAACAACAAAAAGAAACATTCCGGTGAAGCACACATTGGAAAAACATGGGACTCCAATGATGAGAATTCCGATGATGACAATGGTCATGCAGCAACCATGGCCATCCACAAGACTTCATCAAGCAAGACTCTCTTCTCCAACCTCAACGAACAGAAGGGATTCAACCACAAGTGCTTCATGGCAAAGGAGAGCAAACGCAAGGTATCATCACAACCTTCCCCTTCTCCTAAATATACCTCAAGTGATGATGAATTTGAACCCTTACTTGAGGGGTTAAGTAAAAATGCTCTCTACAAGATTAAAAATCTTGTGGAGGAATTGGAAGAAAGAGATGAGATTCTTGAGAAAAAAAGAAGACTTGCTCATCCTTGAAAAGGAGAGAAACCTTGAGCTTGAGAATCTCTTAGAACTTGAGAAATATAAGAATGAGGTGTTGAACCAAGAACTTGCCAAAAGCAAGGAGACTATTACTAGTCTTAAGGACTCAAATGTTGCTCTTCAAGGCGAACATGTTGTCTTGAAAAAGGAACATGAGGAACTTAAAGTGCAATTTGATGTCCTTTGGTCTACCAAACCCTCTTCTTCCTCAAGTGCACCTCATTCTTCCGAAGGCTCAACAAGTCAAGGATGTGCTAGGTGCTATAATGTTGATGTTGATGCTTGTACTACTAATATCAAATTGATTAAAGATTTGAAAAATAAAGTGGAAGGTTTAACAAGCCAAGCACAACCGAAGAAGAAATCAAGTGATGAGGAAAAAGTCGAGTATGCAAGAGGTGTATACACAAACACAAGACGTCCTCACATCATGGATGGCATTGGTTTCAAGCACGATGCCAAGCACAATGCTAGAGAGGTGAAAAATAGAAAGGAGTTCCTAAAATTGACCAAAGGAGGCACATACTCAAAGAAACAAGAAGAGCCCAAAGCGACTAATGACTTCTCTTATGATAACAATGCTAATGCTTCTAGAGTGAATTTTGTACTTTTTCATGATTTTGATGCCTCTTATGTGTTAATGAGAAACAAGTATGAAAATGTTTTTGCCAAATATGTTCGGCCATGCAACAAGCATCCTAAGACTTGTGTGTGGGTGCCCAAGGTACTTGTTACTAATGTGAAAGGACCTAAGAAAAATTGGGTACCTAAAACCAAGGCTTAATTTGTGTTGTAGGACTACTCCTCCGGTGGATCAAGTTAGGTGATTGATAGTGGATGCACAAATCATATGACCGAAGACAAGAGTATGTTCAACACATTGCAAGAAAGTGACTCAAACTCATGGATCACTTTCGGTGACAATAGCAAAGGAAAAGTCTTGGGAAGTGGTCACATTTCTATTTCTCCTGAGCATTCTCTTTCTAAGATTTTGCTTGTTGATATTGTTGACTTCAATTTGTTTTCCATCTCACAACTTTGTGGGATGGGTTACAATTTTTTGTTCAACAATGAGGGTGTGACCATCTATAAGAGAAGTGATGGCTCACTCGCTTTTAAGGGTGTCTTAAAAGGGAAGCTTTATGTTATGGATTTTCCTCGAATGAAGCTGAACTTGACACCTGCTTGATAGCGAAAGCTAACATGGGTTGGCTATGGCATCAAAGGCTTTCCCATGTTGGTATGAGAAATCTTCAAAAGGGGGCCACATCCTAGGACTAACCGATGTTGTGTTTGAGAAAGATAGGCCTTGTGGAGCATGTCAAGCCGGAAAGCAAGTTGGAGCACCACATCCCGCCAAAAATGTGATGACTACAAAAAGAACATTGGAATTACTTCACATGGATTTATTTGGTCCAATTGCCTACATAAGTATTGGCAGTAATAAATTTGGTTTAGTAATTGTTGATGATTTTACTCGTTTCACTTGGGTATTGTTTTTGCATGGTAAGAGTGAAACACAAGGAGTACTAAAGAAAATGTTGAGAAGGGCTCAAAATGAATATGAGTTGAAAGTCAAGAGGATAAGAAGTGACAACAGTACAGAGTTCAAGAACACTCAAGTAGAAGAGTTTCTTGAAGAAGAAGGCATCAAGCATGAATTTTCGGCAACCTATCTCCACAATCAAATGGGGTGGCCGAAAGAAAGAACCGCACACTTATTGAGATGGTAAGAACAATGCTTGATGAATACAAGACCTCTGACCATTTTTGGGCCGAAGCCATCAACACGGTCATTCGTACCACAAACCGACTCTATATCCATCGAATCCTAAAGAAAACGTCATATGAGCTCCTCACCCGTAACAAACCCAATGTCTCTTATTTTCATGTCTTTGGGAGCAAATGCTTTGCACTTAACAAAAGAGGAAGGTCATCAAAGTTTGCTCCTAAAGCCTATGAATGCATCTTTCTTGGTTATTATCCAAATTCGCGCGCTTACCGTGTCTTCAGCAAGGACTCCGGTTGTGTTGAAGTCACAAGTGACGTGCAATTTGATGAAACTAATGGCTCTCAAGTGGAGCAGGTTGATCTTGATGTGCCAGATGATGATGAGGTTCCATATGATGCATTGAGAAGAATGGCCATAGGTGATATTCGACCACGTGATCCAAGTGATGATCAAGTTGATCCATCATCGAATCAAGCTTCCCCACCCACACAAGATGAAGATCAAGATAAAAATGATGGCAATGATCAAGGGGGAGAACATGAAGAAGATGGAAATGATACAATACCACAAGTTGCACATCCAAGAGTACATCAAAGTGTGCAACGAGATCACCCCATGGACAACATTCTTGGTGATATTGAAAAAGGGGTAACAACTAAATCACGTGTTGCTACTTTTTGTAAACATTACTCTTTTGTGTCTTCTTTTGAGCCATTTAAGGTAGAAGATGCACTATGTGATCCGGATTGGGTGTTGACCATGCAAGAAGAGTTGAACAACTTTGAAAGAAATAAAGTATGGACTTTGGTGGAGAGACCAAAGCAAAATGTTGTGGGAACCAAATGGTTTTTTGCAATAAACAAGACGAGCATGGTGTGGTGACAAGAAATAAGGCACAGCTAGTGGCAAAAGGTTATTCACAAGTCGAAGGTTTGGATTTTGATGAAACTTATGCTCCCATAGCTAGGCTTGAATCAATTTGAATATTACTTGCCTATGCTACTCACCATGATTTCAAGCTATATCAAATGGATGTGAAAAGTGCCTTCCTCAATGGGCCAATTAAACAGGAAGTTTATGTGGAGCAACTGCACGGCTTTGAATATGACAAATATTCTAACCATGTATTTAAGCTCAAAAATGCGCTCTATGGGCTTAAGCAAGCACCTAGAGCATGGTATGAATGCCTTAGAGATTTTCTCATTAATCATGGTTTTAAGATTGGCAAAGCCGATTCAATACTCTTCACCAGAAGAGTTGATGATGATATATTTGTGTGCCAAATTTATGTCGATGACATAATATTTAGTTCTACTAACAAAACTTCTTGTGATGAGTTTTGTGAACTATCATTCTTCCTCGGTTTTCAAGTGAAGCAACTCAAGGAAGGGACGTTCATAAGTCAAACAAAGTACACTCAAGATATTCTCAAAAAGTTTGACATGAAAAACGCCAAGCCCATCAAGACGCCCATGGCCACAAATGGGCACCTCGACCTCGACATAGGAGGCAAAGCGGTGGACCAAAATGTATATCGCTTCATGATTGGCTCATTGCTTTACCGTTGTGCATCTAGGCCCGATATCATGCTTAGTGTGTGTATGTGTGCAAGGTTTTAAGCTGCTCCTAAAGAGTGACATTTAAGGGCCGTTAAAAGGATAATGCGATATTTGGTTCATACTCCCAACCTAGGGCTTTGGTATCCTAAGGGCTCCGCATTTAAGCTTATCGGTTATTCTGATGCCGACTATGTGGGGTGTAAGGTTGATAGGAAAAGCACGTCTGGGACATGCCAATTCTTGGGTAGGTCCCTTGTATCATGGTCATCCAAGAAAAAAATTCCGTTGCCCTATCCACAGCCGAAGCGGAGTATGTTGCAGCCGGTAGTTGTTGTGTGCAACTTCTATGGATGCGACACAATCTAAGGACTTTGGTTACACTGTGAACAAAGTTCCTCTCCTATGTGACAATGAGAGTGCCATAAAGATAGCTAATAACCCCATTGACCACAACCGCACAAAGCACATAGACATTAGACACCATTTCTTGAGAGATCATATTATCAAAGGGGATATCTTGATTAGTCATGTACGCACTGATAAACAATTGGCTGATATATTCACCATGCGCACTAGATGAGAAAATATTTTGTGAACTTAGGAGGGAGCTAAATATCATTGATTCTAGGATGAGGCTAGAAAGGTTGCACATCTGTTGTGGCATAGGATAGATGCATGCTTGCAAAAGAAAAACGATTACAAAATATTGATTATTTTTCTATTTTGAAAACCTTTTGAATTTGATTTCTTATATAATGTTGATTTGAATGTGACCATTGTTGAATTGTTTGATTGATTGCTGGTCTCATTTAATGAAACAATATTTTGAAAAACTATGTCCAATATGGTCAATAAGATCTCCCTATCTAAAGGATAAATTCTGCACATTTTTATGTTCTCTGTGTTTACACTCGCTAGACTTAGATGGCCCTATCGGCGTCTTAGTCTGGGTCTGTTAATTCCTGTGGGCTTCAGTCAGGAGCCGGACTAGGATGCCAACCCTAGCGTCTTAGTCCGGCATCGGGTTTTCACTTATAACCGTTGGGGACCTACCCCTTCCGTCAAACCTTATCCATTCCCTTCAACTCATCTCTCTCTCTCTCTCTCTCCTCCATGGTGAAACCGGTGACCAGGGGCTTCCCTCCGTGGATCTCCTTCCTCCTCCGGCAAGAAGACCAAGTTTTTGGGGGATAGCTTCCTTGGGGCGCGGCCAAGTCTGAGACCCCACTATTTTTGAAGCCTTCCTCTTCTTCCCTCAAGGTATCTAGGGATTCCACCATTGTTTCCTTTCTTCTCTAGATGCCCTATGATTTGTTGCAATGTATATGGTGTAGATGAGTCCAATGATATCATTTAAGTACCTAGTGCTTAAGATGGTTAGGGAACATCATTTGGTTGTTTTGCTAGCAAGATTAGGGTTTGACACTATTAGGACCCGGACTAGGACGGCCATGACCCGTCTAAGTCCGGGTACTGCTAGTCAAAACCTTCAATTATTGCTTAAAATCAACACACCATTTTTCTACTCCGATTGGATACTTGGGACAACAGTTTTTGGCGTTCTTTCCGTCAGGACCCGGACTAAGCTGGATCTAAGGGCGTCTTAGTCTGCCTCCTGACAGAAAGCACTTCACTGGTTGTTGTTGTGAGTATCTTCTATTTAGTCCTTTCCATTGGTCCTTATCTCTCTTTGTCATACCCTTCAGGATCAGTGGCTGGCGATGGAGACAAAGGCAAGGGCAAGAAGCATGTCAACATGTCCGGCTATCAACGTCGCTCCAAACCAAAGACCGCCCGTGGCAGTGGCAGCAGCAGTGCAGGAACCAGAGATGTTCTATTGCACCATAGAGATGAAGATGAAATTGAGGAGGAGTCAGTTGAGCACAACCCACATCAGCAGCAACCACCCCCTCAAGGGAGGATTGGACCTCTTGTCATGGCACCACCGGTTCAAGACCCCAACAACGCAAGGCGTGTCAAGGACTATTGCAAGGACAACCCTTCAGCAACGACAATGGGAGAGGATGACCTATATGCTCTTCCTAGAGAATCCCCTGACCCTCGCTTGGGAGTCACTTTCATGCGGATTTTTACTCCTCTGCCTATCTCCACAAAGTAACTCCGATGATTGAATCTCAATGGGTTGATTGGGACTATATGGAGAATAAAGGCATCCTAGAGTTTTAGAAGTGGCAGAGGCTTGCAAGCACCATGGAGTATATGACTTGATGGCCCTCTCTTACCCATGGAACAAGGAAGTTATCACCCAGTTCTTTTCCACTATCTACTTCACCACTGGAGGTAGCAACATCAAGTTGACATGGATGACAAACGGTGAGAAATACACCATTACCTACAAGAGGTTTGCTACCATTCTTGGTCTTCAACAAATCCTCAAGTCCTCTAAGCGAATTCATGAAGAGACAGTGATGAGCCCGGATGACAGTTTTCTATGTCTGAGAGAGGAGTTGCAGTGGCTCCTCCCAATGTTCATGGCTTTCTTCTCTTCTTCACGGTTCTTAACCGTTGTGTGAGGAAGACTCTTGGGCCAAGACATGGCGATGCATCAAGTGTTCCTACCAACTTGAGGAACTTGCTTGCTAGGCTTCATGAGAAAGCAAAATTTAATGCCTTTGACTTCATTTGGGAAGAGATCTATGCCATTTCCATCACTCCAGCTCGGTCTTGCTGCTATGGACCCTATATTATCAAGATGATCGAGGAAGTTAGCGAGATCACCTTTGTCAATGATGTGCCTCACAAGCCCTTAAGGCCTAAAAAACCAGTCTCGTTGGTTTCCTCCCGGTCTACGAGAGGTGAGGGCTCTAGTTCAGCTGCTCCATCGTCTTCTCGAGGAAGCAAAACTCTCTTCAAGTTCCTCTCACACTTGTTTTGTCTTGGGCGTGATGCCAATATGAAGCTAGACAATGAGAGGAGAGAAAGGAAGAAAAACACAAGGACTCTCAAGCAACTCTCTTCACAGTATCACTTCAGTCCAGCCCGCTCTCCAACCGGTTTCGAGGACAATGACGCTCCTCCACGTCTCCATCAGCATCCCGCTCTTTCTTTCACTAGGTAAGATCGTGAGTACTTTGGCATCACTGAGAGGGACACAGGGGAGGCTACCGGTGCTGTTGGTGAGAGTGATGGGGATGGCAATGGCCATGAGGATGAGCCTAGTGGGAGTGAGTATGATGGGAGCGGGTGATCGTGCGCTTTGACCATTCTTTTTCCTTTTTGGTGTCTTGATGCCAAAGGGGGAGAAGAAAGCTATCTCTAGTGCTCATGGACTTATTTTTAAATTTCTAAAATTTGTAATGTTTAAGACTATGTGATGTATGGATGATATGTGGTGTGCCTTCCTTTTATGTTGTCATGTGGCGTTGTAAGACCTTGTAAGACTTATTTGTGATCATTGTGTAATGACTATCTTCTATGCATTATGTGTTGATGAATGATGATTGTTGGCTATGTGTTTGCTCTTGTCCTTTATCCACTCTTGTATATCACTTGTTCACACTTGTTTAGGCACCCCACAGTTGCAATAAATATATGATTGAGCTCTCAAATTCATGTCATAGTATGCATATGGATCTTGTTGATTAAATCATGGATGCATAACATTAGGGGGAGCTCTACTTATATTTATTGGAATCAAAATTCTTTTTATCTCAAATGTAAGCTTTAATTGGTTGTCATCAATCCCCAAAAAGGAGGAGATTGAAAGTGCATCTAGACCTCTGTGTGGGTTTTGGTTGATTAATGATGAACAATTAAAGGACTGATGATATTTGCTAAGCATATGAGCAGGGCAAATATTTAATGTATCAAAGATGACCCTCCAAAATGAAAAGGAAAAAGGAAGAAGGAAACTGATGACTCCTAGTTTTTATTCTTTCTTTTTGAGTCATAGGTATACCGTACTATCAAGAGGGGCACAACAAAGAAAGTGGTGAAATTAACCAAGTGCTCAAATTTCTAACACCATATTGCATTCCCAAAAGCATTAAAAATCCTATCTTCTCTCTGGACCCGGACTAATCCATTTTTGGTCGGATTAGGCTGGCATAGGCTAGTACAGAACCAGTTTTGGTTCTAGAGTCGACTCAGCCGAACTAAGACGCCATGTTCCGGACTAAGACGGGAATCAGGGTAGGCCGGACTAGGACGGCATTAGCCAGACTAAGACTGCTCATGGTCAAACCCGGGAGTGTTGTTTCTGGTCATGGGCTCATCCGGACTAGGCCGTCTGTTTCCGGACTAGGCCGGATAGGTGACCCATCCAGACTAAGACAGCTTGGGGTGGACTAAGCCGGTAATTAACAATTCCAGGGAGTATTTTTCTCGCGGACTTTGTTGACGGCTGTTAAGTGCCATTTTTAACCGTCAACTATACTCAAATAAAGGAGAATTTGGCATTTCATACACGCATGCTTTATCACAATAATATAGTTCCACTTGTACTTGGAGAACTTTGTGCATGCAGGAGGAAATGTGAAGGAAACACCTCAAAAGGCAAGAAAACACACTTTCGACCAATCAGAGAGCGCCACATGGACGTCACACGGATTGAAGGGCCCATTTACAGCACTTAACCGACGTAACTCCCTGTAATACCGCGGGAACCGACCTCAGGACCCACCTGCCAGCCTCCCCAAGAAAGCACAGGCCAGGAGGGGCCACCCCCAGGTCGGCCGACCTGGTCAGGTCGGCCGACCCAGCCGGGCGCCCTCTCCGCCTGGGCTTCCACGTGTTGGCTCCTCCGTGACTCCTGATAACGGTTTGAGATGCCTTCCGTGGCGGTTACGCTCCCTTGCCGACCTATTGAGGCTATAAATAGGAGGGTGTGCCTTCACATTCAACACACACCACAAGAAGCATTTCTCTCTTGCTAGTAGTAGTTCTTGGAGTTTTAGTGGAGTTAGGCTGAGTCTAGAGCTCTCTAGTCCCAAGTCTTCACTTGGAATTGGTATGGCTCTTGTATCTTTTCCCTTTTGTAAGACTTTGCTCTTATCAATATATATATCTTTTCTATATAGTTGTGCTTGGGTCATGAGTTTCTTGTTTGATTTTGTGATCCATATATGTGATAGTATAGTCTACTTGTGTGATAGTAGTTTATATTTATTATACTACTATTGTCATGCTAGTTATATACCGTCACTATAGTCTAGTTTATATGTTATAGTCTCTATGCTTAGTTTTAGCTGATAAAGTATAGCATGGGTTTGGTGATCGTATTCGTACGGTAGCTCTGCCTCGTTAATAGTAATCGCGGAGGGGCAGAGTGCTCTTTGGTCATGCAAGTATGGTACTTGGGTGACTGATTTGCATCAATTATTCGTTAGTCTACTGGTTCGTTGAGGTAGGCGGCAGGTGGTGACAGCCCTGTCCGTCCTTTGAAATCCTCCCCGCTAGGCTAGTGCGTAGGCTCTTGGCGGAAGTCGCCTGTGGATGCAGGGGTAAGTCCGTGCCTGAAGTGCTATACTATTGACTGCTGAACCTGAGTGTGGGTCTGTATGTATTCTACTTAGGCTATGCAACTGTATAGGAATGTATAGTAGGAGTAGCTTAGCCTAGTCTTTCCTCCACTAGACTTTATTTATTTAGTAGGAATCTTCTGTGTGTGTCACACTACCTGGTTATTATCATATACCCGCCTGTCTTGGTTAGATATCCTTGCTAATTGTTAACATGATCTTATATGTTAGTAACGCTTCTTGATCATACCCTTCCTTTGGGATAAACAAATACGATACCCTGAATACTTCCGGGTGAAATGCTACAGCGGTATTCTCCGTGCGCTTGCGGATTTTACCTACTTGACTCTGGGACATATTAGTGAACCGTTTCTGGCCCCGTGCCGGGAATGATTTATTAATATGGCTTAGCAAAAGTCAACAGACTTGCTTGGTCCGGACTAGGACGGGTCTTCCCGGACTAGTCCGGGTCACTAACACTTAGCCATTTTTGAACTCCAAGGCCGGACGAGTCCGGGTCCCGATACCGTACTAAGACGCTCCTGTCATTCCAATAGCTCTATTTCTCCACCCAACAATAAATATATCCCTTCATCCCCAAAGTGTCGTTGGCCACTCCATTGAGCTGAAAAAGTAAATCTGAGCACTCTTGAGCTTCTCCAACTCTCCCCCAAGCTTGCTACTTTGATTCTTGAGGGATTGAGAAGAGATTTGTGAGGATTTGAGTGAGCCACCTCATATTGCATTGGAGCACTTCGGTTTGTCTTCACCATTGGTATTGCTTGTGTTTGTTACTCTTGGGGATGCATCCCCTAGACGGCTAGGCGTCGCCCAGGGCTCCCAAGCTAGTAGTTGAAGACTTGGGAAGTTTGTATTGCCCTCCTTGCAAAGGATTAATAGTGGAAAACCAAGCTTGGCCTTTGTGGTTGCTTGGAAGAGGTTCTAGGGTTGAGAGCATCCCGGTCCTTTGTGGACTCCTCAATGGAGATGTAGGTTCCTTTGTGGGACTGAACTTTGGAGAACAAATCATTGTGTCTTGTGTGCTTGTTCTTGTTCTTATTGTTCTCCTTCAATATTTATGCTATATTGTTGTGCCTCTCTTAAATTACTTGTGTAGCTTGTTCACTAGTTCTCTCGTACTGCCTTAAGCTTCCTAGTACTTGTTACTACTTGTATCTACCTCCAGGTTTATTTGTTGCACCATAAAAATCAATCTAGAGCTTGTTCAATAGTCTGTCATGTGCAGGACCCGGACTTAAATGCTAACCCTAGCGGACTAAGACGCCAACCGAACTAGGACGCCAACACTTGTGTCTTAGTCTGGCCTTTGTCGGAACTAATTGTTTTAATTAGTGGTTCACAGGAGTATTTGCCTATTCACAACCCCCCCCCTTCTAGGCAACTTTCAGGAACCCCGTGATGAAGTTGATCGCAACACCATATTACATACTTCTATTTTGAAAATGGGTGAAAACATGTTTGATGGTGTGCGTATAGTAGGATGTGGATGGGTGATAAATCAATTATGTGAAGATGAATTTGGGTGCGATGTACTTGGTCAAGGGCGAGACTCCTTAGTACTGGTGTGGAGTACTTGGTGATGGTGTCTTCGGTGTAGATCCACCTGTCGTGGATGCGTGCTTGCCCGACCGCTCAAGAACGATAGCAAGACCTTAACTTGGTGATGTCTTCAGTACGACCACAAAACCTGTATGGGCAGGGCTAACGCAGAACCTGGGTAACGCAACAAGGAAGTATCACCCGACGAAGTAGGAACGGACTCAGGGGTTGGTTGTGATGAAAGTGGTGATAAGTCCAGTACTTGGCAAGATTATATGACTGTGTGTCAAAGTGTGGTGATATGACTAAGTGTCATTGATGTGGAACCACTGAGCTCTGTGGTGGACTTGTGGGCGTGCCTGGGTGAAGTGGGAGTGTTATGTGATCCACAGCTAAGAGCACATAGCCTATGGGTACAACATACTAGCTCTGTAGAGTTAACCCCTAAATCATTCAGATGCCCATTTTCACTGGTCATGACACACCAAATCATTGGGCTCTCGTTGATTAGCCAATTTTCTTGACGTGTGAGTGGGTGATGTGATACCCGTGTTTTGGAAGTGCAAGGTATGGATATGGGGAACCATTCCTTTTAAAACTATGGGAACTGGTGGGAATGGTTTATTCTCCCTCCAGAGTCAACCTACTAAAATATTGATAGGTCCCCCTTTCCTTGACATCTATTCTTAGTGAACCCCACATGCTTAGCCGCTAGCACAAATAACAAAACCCTAGCCTACATCCTTGCTCCCTTGAGTAGTGTTAGGGCTTGCTGAGTACCTTATGTACTCACGAATTGTTAATTGTGGTTTTTAGCGAACGAACTCTTGAAGAGTAAAAGTAGTAGGGTTTCATCGTATGCTCAAGTTTGCCTATGGATTGATGGATGTGATATAATGAATTGAAGTGAAACAGTCTTCCGCACCCAATTTCCGCTGCCTCGTTTGCATTGTAACTTAGCCATGTTTGGTAAGTCATCCGTATATCCTTGTATTATAGTACTATATGGATTTGAGATAATCAAGTTGTGCGTACCAACTATTGATCCAGCGATTGGTACAGGATGCACAGGACGCCCTAGAGGTGGGGTGTCACAGATAAGGGCTTCAAAGACATGCACCTGAATTCAGTTACAAGAGATCTAAAGGACTTCACCGGACAGGATGTGACTAGGACTCAAGTTTATAATCACCTGTGCAAGTGGAGAGCTAGGTGGGTCAAGATCTGCAGGCTCAAGAACCTAAGTGGGGCTGGTTGGGACAACGACAACTTCATGATAACCTTATCTCTAGATCACTACTATCAACATACTTTGGTGGGTTCACTTCAATTATTATGTTCTATACCTGTACATGCTTCTTTGTTCCCTTCAATTCTATTTTGTTTTGTACATATTCATTGGCTCACTTCAATTCCTTAATTACCATTGCAGCACCATCCTAAGGACGCTGAGTTCCTCAATCAACCTCTGCGGAACTACATTCTGATGCAAACAATCTTGGCTTCTGGTGCTGATGATACCAAGCACGAGGGGACTTCTATTGCATATTGATCTTACATGTCAAGAATCTCTGTCTGGTTTGAATTATGAACCCTTTTGGTACTCCCATTTTCGACTGCTGCAGTTACCGGTTGTATATGTCATCTTGCGGAGTGCAATACTGCTTATGGTTGTGCTTGTAAGTTATGTACCATCAAAGGGTACTTGCTCATGTTATTGTTAAAATCATTTTTCTAAATAATGTAATTTATGCCATGAAACTGAGTTTCTATGAAGGTTGTTGAATTCAACTTTAGACTTCTCTTGTTAATAAGAGGTTGTATGTAACTCAGCACTACATATGTGCATCGTATCAACAGAATCATCATCGTGTATTCTCTCCGATAGCCTCTCTCTTTCATGGTATCCAGAGATTATGATCCTCTCCATTGCTTCCGCACCTAACCCTACGCACTGCCCTCCCCCTCTCCTCCTCATGGCTGACGATGTGGTCGCCATCCCTGCCGAACCCGCCATCGTGATAGCTGCCGCCATTGCCACAACCCTTCCACCCCCACCACAACCCAACCCTGCCTTTGCCCTCGCCACCATTAACGTCCGATCCCACATCCCCATTGTCCTCGAGCTTAACCCCCCTCCCCCCAACTATAGGGCTTGGCGCGAGCTCTGCCTCACTCTTCCCGACAAGTTTGTCGGCTCTCGCCATGTCGATGGCACGACGGCTCCTGACCCCTTCGATCCTGCATGGCAAGCGGTCGACTTTTCTGTGCCCTCCCTCCTCTACTTCATCGTCTCCATCCAAATCATGCGACGGGTCATGACCCCAGGTGCTTCGGCCAGGGCGATCTGGTTGAAGATCGAGCAGTATTCCATGACAACAAACCATCTCGCGCCCTCGCCCTAGAGGCCGAGTTTTGCAACCTCGCCCAGGGCACCATGACGATCGTCGGCTACACCGAGAGCCTTAAGTCCTACGCCGACAGTCTCGCCGATGTCAGTAACGAGGTCAGTGAGCCCACCTTGGTGCTCACCTTGTTGCGAGGACTTAGTGCACCTCTCCGGTCAATGGGATCCATCATCAAGATGCGTGACCCTCTGCCATCCTTCAGTGATGCGTGTTCCATGCTGGCGCTGGAGGAGGCCGACCTCAACATCCCTCAACCCGGTGAGGCCTCCGCCTTGGTGGCTTCCACCAACCCCCCGGCGCCGTCTCCGACATCGCCACTTGCTCCCTCTGCACCGGCTCCAACCCCGCCCCGGTCCTGCAACAACAACAACAATAGGAACCGCAACAATCGACGCAACTTTGGCAGCTCCTCAACGAACCAGGGCGGGTTTAGCTCCCCTCGTCCCTGGTTCAACCCCTGCACCGGCATGTTCAAGCTCTGGCCGATGCAGCCTGGCCAGGGCCTCCTCGGTCCACGTCCTGGCGTTCCTCCTCAAGCTCACTTCACTCCATCGGCTGCTGGTGCGCCACCCTTTCCTTACGGCTATGGTGCACCCGTCGTCCCTCAACCCCCCGGTCAGCCTATGACTACTACCTCATGGGACTCGACTACCCTTGTCAACGCCCTCAACTTCCTCACACTGCAGCAGCCAGATTGGTTCATGGACTGTGGTGCCTCTTCCCACCTTACCAACAATCAGGGTAACCTCTCCTCTCTCCACCCCTCTCCCTCTCACTCTCACTCTTAGATTCTAGTTGGCAATGGCTCCCCATTGCCAATATCGGCCAGTTGTAGCATTATTTTCTCATCTCCTACCCGGTCACTATCTTTATCCAATGTTTTGGTTTCCCCTCAATTAATAGTTAACCTTATTTCTGTTTGCAAATTCACTACCGACAACCTCGTTTTTGTTGAATTTGATCCCCTTGGTTTTTCTATGAAGGACCTCAAAACAAAGGCGGTGATCCATCGGTGTAACAGCTCGGGTGACCTCTACCCACTCCTTTCAGCATCCGATGCAAGTCATCGCGCCCAGGTTGCAGTGTCCGAGGTCATCTGGCATCGACGGCTTGGCCATCTCGGCGCCCGAGTGCTCTCAAGTCTTAAATCTTCCAATGTAATTTCTATGTCCCCTAAAAAAACCGTGATGACAGCTTGTCACGAGTGTCAGTTAGGTCGGCATGTTTGTTTGCCCTTTTCTAGTTCCGTGTCCGGATCTCGTCACCCTTTTGAGATTATTCATTGTGACTTGTGGACGTCCCCTATTAGAAGTATATCAGGTTCTAAATATTATCTAGTTTGTCTTGATGATTTCACGCACTACCTCTAGACTTTTCCATTAAAATTCAAATCCGACACCTTCTCCACCTTACCCAACTTTCATACTTATGTTTACACTCACTTCCAGCACCGCATTCAGTTCATACAATGCGACAATGGTCGCGAGTTTAACAACCTTGCAGGTCGGTCCTTTTCTCTTGCACAGGGGATTCGCTTCCTGCTCTCATGCCCACACACCTCTCAGCAAAATGGCAAGGCCGAACGCATCAGCCAATCAATCAACAACATTCTCTGGACCTTGCTCATTCAAGCCGGCCTTCTGCCCTCATATTGGGTCGAAGCCCTCCACACCGCCACACACCTCTTTAACCTACATCCCACCAAAACCCCCAAAAATCTTATGCCGCACCAAGCCTTGTTCGGTACACCACCCTCATACTCCCAGTTGCGTTCCTTCGGTTGTTGTTGCTACCCCAATTAATCTGCCACTGTTCCCCACAAACTCGCACCATGATCCACCGAATGCATCTTCCTTGGCTACCCACCGGATCACAAGGGTTACCGCTGCTTGGACCTAACCACAAACAAAATCATAACCTCTCAGTCACGTTATGTTTGATGAACTAACCTTCCCTTATACCACTCGCACTTTGGTTCCCCCCTCTTCGTATTCTTTTTTGGATGATGCTGCAGATGAACCATCTGGTGTCCCCCCATCTTTTGGCTTGGCTACAATGCCTCACCGCATAGCTACCTATCGGGGGTAAAAACCGGAGGTGCCACATGGCATCACTTAGAGACCTGCCGACGCCTAAGGTAAACAGGTCCGCCGAAGCACTGCCAAAGTGGCATCAACATGGCCCCCACGAAGGGGATCTCCGAACCGATCGGATCTCGGGAGCAAAGACCGCACTACCCCCGGCCCGCTCGACCCCCCGGGGTTCAAAAGTCTGTTGTGCCCCGCTCGACCCACCGAGGATCGAGAGCCAGCTGCATCTCGCTCAACACCTCGAGGGGTCGAGACGACGCCAACCTGTCCATAGAGGCCCAGATGCGCCTTGCCTCACCCAGTTCAGGTCAACCCGCCGTTTGTCCTGCTCAAAACGCCCCAGGGATAAGGATGGCCAGTTCGTCCCTGTTGTTGGGGGGATCACTTCGCAAGCCACCCTTCGAGGGTTCATCAAAGTTGGGCTGCGTATGAAATTCAAAGTTAACACATTGTTCTGCTTTTATTTATTATTAACTGTAATTTTGAGATACAGGCGTTCATCAGAGGCTACAGCAAAGCCAAGACCCTTCAAGTGGTACCTCCGCACCCTCAGAGGACGAAGTCATCATCCTTCGAAGGACAGCGCGCGGGGCAAAACCAGGAGCCTGGTTGGCGCGAAGAGGGCAACACGTGGCACCTGCACGTGTTGTGGCATGCGGAGCAAGGAAGGGTACCAGGAGCGCTCAAATGACTGATTTATCCTTTATGACCATTTTGTACAGAATATTCGAAGAATATAGTAGGTAATTAGGGACAAAATGGTCATTTGCACATGGCCTAAGTATGGGCCTATAAAACGAACACCCCTAATTACTTGTAATGGGATGAATCTTTTTGGGAACACGTGAGAGGAGCCCTTTTTGCCCTGTTTCATACCCTTCGCAATTTCCTTTCATGTTCGTTCTTACCGTCGGTGTCAACGAGGCTCGTGCTCAGTGACACCAACAGTGGCACCCACCGTGTTTTGAGCTCGTACACAAGCTCACGATGACTCAACTCCAACGACCGCTGTCTTCGAGTGGCACATTGCCCTCACAAAACAACGTTCCGGAAGACCCCCAATCAGCTGACGACCAGTCTTCATCGCAAGTAACAAAAGAGAACTCCCCCGAAACGCAACCATCGCTTCAGACAGAAGCAGCGGGTGGCCAAAAAGACCATGTACAATGTCCTGAACAACCGTCGAGCTCAAACCCTTCGGGAAGTAGCACCCAAACTTCGATGACAACAGCACAAGAGATGGAACTATTAGCCCAAAGAGCCGAGCACCTCGATCAACTCAAGCAATAGCTGTTGCAGGAACAAGAGCTAAGAAGCAAAGCGCTGTCAGAGAGAGAGAAAGCACTACAAGAGAAAGAGTACATAGCCCAGCTCAGACTCAAGAATCTGCAACTCGCAAAAGAAGTCGAAGAGCTCCAGAGAACCATCAGCTGGGCAAGTCACCAGGAATCAAACCCAGTGCCCGAAGCCCACCCGTACCTCGAGCAAGAAGTACCACTCACACCAAGCCACCAGCCAGTAGCCTCAGAGGTGCTGCCAATTCGAAGATCAAGCACAACGAGCATAATCAACAAAGACTCACCTCTTTCCGAGGGATTACAAAGAGCCCCGTACCCACCGTAGTTCAGAATGATACCACTAGCCAAATTCAGGTGAAATTCTGACCCAAGGCAATACCTCATGAGCTACGAAGCAGCAATTATATCAGCAGGAGGAGATGAGGTAACATTGGCAAAGGCATTCGTCTGCGCCCTCGAAGAGTCCGCCCTCAGTGGGTACTTCAACTTGCCTCCCAGGTGTTTGTACAGCTGGGAAAACATCAGGGATAAGGTGGTCGCAAGTTTTTGAGGGTTCTGCACCATTATGGAACCATCGCACGAGCTATTGAATATCGCCCAGCAAGAGAATGAGCAGCTACATGAGTATTACAGAAGATTCCTCACGCTCCGAGCCTAGGCCACGAGCGTCACGGACGAAGCGGCAATAAACTCTGTACTCAGAGGCATGCGAGCATGCCAAATGTCTTCATACTGCGCTTGAATACCCCCGCACACCATGCAAATGTTATGCACAAAGTTCGAAGAGTACAGCAGATCGGACATGGATTAAAAGAGACGCAAGCAAAGTCAAAGTAAGAGCCGCAACTAGTCACACAGTGAAGGTGTCTATCAAGAAAGGCAGTACAGAAAAACCAAACAACCCATCGAGCCATCCCCTTCGTTCATTGGTCACATTGAGGAGGAAAAAGAAGACACTAGCGGCAGAAGCAACCAGAGCAATGATTTCAGAGGAAACGGCCAACGAGGGCGGGGCAGAGGCCGAGGCCCTCAAACCCAGACTCGGCCGGCTAGAAAACCGTACTGTTTCTACTGTGGAGAGGACAAGGGGCACAAAACTTCCACATGCCTCAAAGCAAAAGAAATCCAAAAAAGGATCAAAGTAGAAAAGAAGGCTTCGTCCTTACCCAAGGCCATCAATTACACATCGCCAAACCCATGGCCCAGCAACAATATCCATAGCCCGCTCAACCCAACTATGATTACCCAAGCACCCACCACCATCAACTTTACGCACCATCCCCGTACTTTCATCCAACTCATCCTACACAACCACCCAGCCAGTACACCCAACCCAGACAACAAATCCAGCAACCATCACCCAACCAAGACCAGCAAAGGCAAAAGCAAGAGCCTCAACACCTACCACAGCCCAAACCAGAACCCACCCCAAGCCAAGCCGCAACCTTCCCAATACAAGGTTACATTGGAATTATATGCGGAGGGTCATCTTCAGACTTCGAAAACAAAAGAAGAAGAAGAGATGACTTTCGGATGGTAAAGAATGTTTTCATAGAGGGACCTATCATCAAGTCAAAGTGGTCTCATATTCCCATCACATTCATCGAGTCAGATCTCAGCCTCAAAGCTTACCCGCATGTTGATGCATTCATAATCGAAGCCCACATCCATACCTGGATGGTCAGCAAATTCCTTGTAGACAACGGCAGCCAGGCAGACATCCTTTTCATAAACACCTTCGAGCAAATGGGCCTCAGCAAAAGTTCTCTGCAGCCGTCAAATATACCACTCATTGGCTTCGGCGGAAAAAGAATCACTCCCATGGGCACAATCTCCCTACCGGTATCGTTCGGCAATACTCAAAACCCTCGAACAGAGTATGTAACATTTGATGTGGTGGATCTCTGCCACCCATTTAATGCCATATTTGGTCGAGGCACAATTAACACCTTCGAAGCTGACATCCACAGTGCATTTTTATGTATGAAGATCCCAGCAGCCGGAGGGATTATCACAGTCAAAGGAGATCAGCAAATGGCAAGAGACATAGAAAAAGGTTATGCACCAAGGGAAAGGAATTGCAACAACATACACATTTTCAGCCAAGAGCAGCTAGAGGATGAAGGGCGAGCTCGAATAGCTCGTGAGCAACATAAAGCGAATGCAAAAGAAGAGACACGATGCCTCGATAGAGAGAAGGTCGCAGTGCAGCCAGACGAAGTAACCAAAAATGTACTCCTTGACAAGCAGGTCCTGGGCCAATTCGTCACAGTGGGCTCTGGCTTAGACTTCGAGGAAGAGAAAAAGTTGTTAGCATTCCTCAGCAAGAACAAAGATGTATTCGCTTGGTCTTCAGCAGACCTCGAAGGCGTGGACAGAAGTATCATAGAGCACAAGCTAGAAGTCAACACAAAAATCAAGCCAAAGAAACAAAGGCTTCGAAAGATGTCAGATGAAAAAACAGAAGCTATCAGAGCGGAAGTCCAACGGCTCCTCGATGCATCCGTTATCCGCGAAGTCAAATATCCATCTTGGCTGGCAATCTGCGTAATGGTGAAGAAAAAAATGATAAGTGGAGAATGTGCATAGACTTCATAGATCTCAACAAAGCTTGCCCCAAAAATGATTTCCCATTGCCCCGAATCGACAAAATTGTGGACACAGCAGCTGGGAGCGAGCTGCTGTCATTGCTCGATTGCTTCTCCGGCTACCATCAAATATGGCTAAGGAGAGAGGATGAGGAAAAAACAAGTTTCATCACACCCTTCGGTACGTATTGTTTTGTAAGAATGCCCGAGGGTTTAAAAAATGCTGGCCCTACATTTTGCCGCATGAGGAAAGGAAGCATACATGCTTATGTGGATGATATCATAGTAGCAAGTAAAGAAAAAGGCTGCCACATCTCAGACCTCGTGGAAACATTTGCAAACCTCCGAGCAGCAAGGTTAAAACTGAATCCGGAGAAGTGCGTTTTTGACATCAGGAAAGGAAGAGTACTCGGTTGTCTGGTGTCAGCTAAAGGCATCAAAGCCAACCCAGACAAAATCAAAGCAATCATTCAAATGCAAGAGCCTCAGTGCTGAAAAGATGTGCAGAAACTCACAGGTAGAATGGCCGCACTAAATCGCTTCATATCCAGATCAGCCGAGAGAAGCTTGCCCTTCTTCCAAACACTCCGAGGGGCTCAACCCTTCGAGTGGGGTCCAGAGCAGCAAAGAGCCTTCGCAGAGTTAAAAAACTACCTCAAAAGGCAATCAAAACTCACTAACCTAGAGCCAGGGGCTGTTTTGTTGTTATATGTGGCCGCATCTCACTCGGCGGTAAGTGCAGTCCTCGTACAGGAAAAGAAAATAATCAAGACGGTTAAAGGGGAACCGAAGGAATTCTTGGTCCAATTACCGGTATACTATGTCAGCGAGGCACTGTCTGTCTCCAAGAAGCTGTTTTCCAAGATGGAAAAAATCGCGTACGCGGTAGTCATGGCTTCTAGAAAGCTACGACATTATTTTGAGGCTCATCATATCAAAGTGCTCACCAGCCAACCACTTAATGAAATATTTGGCAACCGAGAAGCCTTGGGAACAATCAGCAAATGGGCCATGGAACTCTCGGAGCATGAAATAGACTTCGAGAAACACAGTGCAATCAAGTCCCAGGTGCTTGCTAACTTCATAGCAGATTGGACAGCTCCGCAGCAAGTAAGAAATCAGGCATGGTCTGAACCAGAATGGACAGTGTACTACGACGGAGCCTAGAGACTGGTCGGGGCAGGAATAGCAGCAGTAGTCACCTCGCCCGTAGGCGCGAAAATGAAATACGCCGCAAGGCTAGAGTTCAGCAAAGAAACAAACAAGTGCACCAATAACATAGTAGAGTATGAGGCAGTACTGCTGGGGATCAAAACATTGGGAGCACTTCAAGTCCAAAGGTGCAGAACAGATTCCAAGATCGTGGCCAGTCAATACGACATAGAATTCACAACCCGGGACCCCTTGCTAGAGAAATATCGTAGCACCATCCGAGGTATGAAAAAGTACTTCAAAGTCTTCGATATACAGTATATCAAGGGAAAATTTAACACGGAGGCAGATGAACTCACCAAGTTAGCAGCAAGGCAGGAGGCAATACCACAAGATGTGTTCTTTCAAACAATCACAGAACCCTCGATCAAAGCAGCCCTCTAGGACCCCAAGCAAATATACGCAGTAACCAGCAAATACTGGAGAACTCAAATCATGACGTACCTTAAGGGTTTGTATGAGCCAGACACCGAGTCAGAGGCTAAAAGAATGCAGCAAAGGGCCAGGAACTACAGAATCATCAAGGGACAGCGATACAAGTCAGAAATTTGTGCTCCACTACTCAAGTGTGTAAGCAGAATGGAAGGCACTCAGCTACTCAGCGAAGTGCACGAGGGAATCTACGGAGCGCATATTGGACCTCGGCCACTAGCTGCAAAAGCAGTTAGACAAGATCTCTTTTGGCCAACTATGGTCAAAGACGCCGTAGAAATAGTAACTAGGTGCGAAGCCTGCCAAAAAATCTCAAATAGGCAGTCAGCACCCTCGCAGCCAACACAACTCATAGCCCCATTGATGAGTACATCACACCCATGGATACACACAACACTCCTCCAACTAAGATGAAAGTTCATGTGCATCACCTGAATTTACAGGTGAGATCGTTTCTAATGTTTTTATTATGTGGTTTTGAGAATAGATTGCTACCTAATGAATTAATTGTTGTTAGAAACCATGGAGATGATGATGAGATAGCTGGGGAGGTGATTGCGGACGTGATGGGCCAGCAAGGACGTCCAAGCCAAGGTGGAGGCCCAATCAAAACCGACTTCGAGTCTGTTTCGGAGCCCAGGACCAGTCTGCACTAAAACGGACGCCCAGGACGCATACGGACTCGGATTTGGACGTTCTATATATGCCTGGAAAGATAACGACAAGACCTTTCCAACCCCACTGGTCTCATGTCAAAATTCGTTCCGAGCCGTCTGAAATCGCCGAAACAAATCGACTTCCAGAATCTGTCCTGGTGCTGCAACACCGTAATCGGTCTTTGGGCCATATATCGAGTTGAGCCCACTTAGAGCTGCGTCCAGGAGGTCTTGCACAACCCTAGGGTCCTCATATACAGCCGCCGCCACTTCATTAGGGTTTGAGTTTTGCTTAGATTATTCTGTTGATAACAGTTTTGCCGTTTGATCGGTTTGTGAGACCCCAACTTGTGAGATCCATCGTATACTTGCAAATTTGGTTGCATTCTTCTTTATTCTTGCTTGTGTTCTTGATTTGCAGGCAAGGATAAACCATCTCGGCGAGGTCAATCGTTCTTGAACGGTTGATAACCAGAGGAGACGTTGTGCTGCGATTGCGGGGTTCAGAACGTGTCGTTCAGAAGCCGGATCGATTTGTGTATCGCCTCCGCCTTAATCAAGATTATCAGAACCTATTGGAAGATCGGGGAACCCTTATTCATATCACCCATCATGGCCTCTCCAATGTTGGGGAATCGACATCGTCGGGCCCTTACCCACAGCACCGGGGAATTATAAGTGGACAGTTGTAGTGCTAGAATATTTCACCAAATGGATCGAAGCAAAACCAATCACAAACAACTCGGCAGCAACGATCAGAAAGTTCTTTTGGCAAAATATCGCCTGCCTCTTCGGAGTGCCAAGAGACATAACAGTCAACAACGAAAAACAATTCGAGAACGATATGTAAAAAGAGTTCTATCACTCCATAGGAACCAAAGTTGACTTCACGTCAGTATACCACCCCCAGTCAAACGGAGCAGTCGAAAGAGCAAACAGTCTTATATTCAAGGCAATCAAAAAGATACTCCTCGGTGACAAGAAAGGAAAATGGGCAAAAGAACTGCCAAGGGTCATTTGGTCGCACAACACTACCAAAACCAGAGCAACCAAATACTCGCCCTTCAGGTTACTTTACGGGGAAGAGGTAGTCACGCCTGAGGAGATTTTGCACCAAAGTCCTAGAACCTCTAATAAAAAATCGACACAGCCGGCAGAGGACGAATCGAAGGATCTGATGGAAGTTGACAGGCTGGATGCAGTTGTCAACCTAGAAAAGTACCAATCAGAAACACGTCACTAGAGAGATCGAAAAGTAGCACCCCGAGCCTACGCACTAGGAGACCTAGTCCTACTCCGAAGCCCCAGAATAGAAAGCAAAGGCAAGCTAGAGTCAAAGTGGGAGGGCCCATACATCATGGCAAAATCAAACAGGCCCGGAGCGTACAGGCTCTAGACTTCGTAAGGAGAAGAGTTGCCGCATTCCTGGAACGCGGAGAACCATCGAAAGTTCTACGTATAAGAAAAAACATCACTCGAAGCATGTAAAAAGCCAAGCATAACACGAAGCTATAAGTGCTACCTTGAGCTTAGTGGTAGATTTTCTTTTTTTAGGATTTTCTTTTCCAAGCAATTATGTAAAGGACCGTACTCTTTTCCTCACAAGGGGAACCCTTCACAGGGGTGAGGTTTTTAACGAGGTGGATCCTATGTAAACCCCAGCTAAATCTATAAAGCTGCCTTCCCCAAAGTGGAAAGCCTCGCTCAGCAGAATACATCGAAACAACTCCCATCACGGAGATTGAAACATTCGACGAAGAGCAAAAAAGCTCTCAAGCCATAGCTGCCACACTGGTCAAGCCCGAAGAGCCAAGACCAGTACAGCCAGCTAACTTAGTGAAAAAATGCTAAGGGGCTCGTCGCAGCCCAAACCCGTCAAAGCGGTTTTGCCCTAAAAAACACCTCACCCCTAGCACTTCGAGGGGAAGGGTGGCGTTTTTCAAAAACTTAGCGAAAAAACGCTAAGGTGGTCGTCACAGCCCAAACCCGTCAAAGGGGTTTGCCCTAAAACACCTCGCCCCTAGCACTTCGAGGGGGAGGGTGGCGTTTTTCAAAAACTTAGCGAAATGCTAAGGGGCTCGTTGTAGCCCAAACCCGTCGAAGGGTTCATCCTAGAACACCTCGCCCTTAGCAATTCGAGGGAAAGGACGGTGTTCTTCAAAATTTGAGGACAGCGCTAAGCAAATTACAACAACTCAAACTTGGCAGGACACAATTTATTACAATTGCAGCTAATCAATGTTTACATCAGAAATCATAATCAATAGGTTCCTCTTTTACAACAACCCCAGAAGCTAACAACTGGGGAAGCAGAACCGACCACTCATCGGCAGTGTAACCAGGTAGAGGGGGGCAAGGATTAGGCCTCGAGCCCCCGGAACCAAGCACACCCAAATCTTGGGCGTTTCCACTAGTTGGAACAAGTGCTTGAGAAAAGGATCTACCAATCTTCGTCGGCGAATTCAGCACGGAGCTAATTGACCGCTTCACAACAGCAAGCCGGGAATGGGATGGCCGTGGAATCGAAGCGCCAAAACCTTCAGTGCTCAGGGATTTCTCGCGTTGCTTCAGGCACGGGGAACCCGGTCCTCGCTCCCTGTGAGGTATCTCTACGCAGACTTCCCCACCACGGGACCTACCCCTACCTCGACGGCCAAGCGTGGATGATGCGCTTAACGAAGCGCCATGAGTGAATAAGTAGGAATAATCTCCCACACAAACCACGCCAGAGTCCAAAGTCATCAAGCGCGCTCTGGACGAAGATGCGCGTTCGGGATGCTTAAATCTTTCAGTCTCCGCTGCAACATCCAATGCTTCGAAGCCGCTCAAACTAGCCTCCGAACTACTCAAGGTAGGCGTCGGTGCAGAAACATCACCCATCAAAGATTGAGACCCTTCGCTCATCAAACCATGCGCAACGCGGAAGATCCCCTAGAGGCATCCTCTTCGGACTCCCGTGCAGGCGACACGAAGGACACCTGCGCAGGGTCAAGTAGGCATGTCAAAATTGTAGTTACAAAATTCCCCTCAGAACCTTCCAAAAGTACATTACATCAACACTATAACTAAAAATGATCCTAAACCTCGCTCGGTGCAGCCCTTGCTCCACCCGCTGAAGTCCTAGCCTTCTCGGCGGCGCTCCTCGAAGTGCTCTGCCCCCCCCCCCCCCCCGAAGGATCTTCAGCCCGGCTGTCACCGCTCCTCGAAGAGCCACGCATCTGCACAAGCACAATTATTTTCAGCTTCGAGCGTTGCG
This sequence comes from Eleusine indica, assembly GCA_030378355.1. Taxonomy (NCBI): domain Eukaryota; kingdom Viridiplantae; phylum Streptophyta; class Magnoliopsida; order Poales; family Poaceae; genus Eleusine; species Eleusine indica. The sequence goes on from CM059497.1 coordinate 30,166,476, forward strand.
CCAATAAATGAAAATAAAATATGCAAATAAAAGTATAACCTGAGCTAGCTTCTCAATTGCAGCTTGTCGAGCGGCTTCGCAGCTGTGATTGCGCCAGAACTTCATCATGACGTGCTTAGCCGCGGCGACGGCCTCCGGCGACAAGCCATCCTGAGCGTCTGTCCCAATAGGAAAGTTGCGCCTTCCCAGAGCGTGGAAGTGATCGCAGCCTTCGTGCTCCAGCAGCCCAAAAGCGGCCTCCGTACTGTGTAGCGCGCCGAAGTTGCTGCGCTTGTCCATCACCCCCGGGAGAGCTTCGAACTCAAACTTCAGCCACCCGAAGATGACAGCTTCGGTGATCGCAGCCCTATGGGTTAACCACATTGGTTCAGCACCAACATAACCCAAAGCCTTGCAATACTACTGGTGTGCGGATATAGCTTGAGCAGAAAAAACCGTAGTTGCGAGTCGATCGGTCATGTTTTAAGGCTGTGTTCTCTTTCTCCAGAGCCATGATCTTAGCCTCAGCAGCCTCCAGGCGACTCAGCCCGGTCTTCAGTTCAGCAACCTCAGCCCACGAAGCATTAAGCTCTTTCCGCATACGCTTAGCTTCATCCTTCGCAGACCCAAGGCTGCTAAGCTTCTCCTTGAGCAACATGTTCTCTGTCGCGAGCGAATTCTTCTCCTTCTCAATCGAAGCAAGCTCCATGCAAGTCTTCTCAGAAGAAATCCGCGCGAGGGTGTGGGCCTGAAACAAAACATTAGTCAAGTTAGCCCTATCACAAAACTCAAAAAGCAGTGTAGTGTTTTTCGTACACTAGCAGAACGAAGCATACTTACATGTCTCAAAACATGGCAGAGGTTGCGCTGCAACTCCCCGGCTCCAAGAAGCTATGCCTCTTCGGCTACGAAGGCGTCGGGAGCAGAGCACAAGTTAGCCCAAGCCTGGGGATCGGCAAAACCCTCGTGCCCCTCAGGTAGCCCCAAACCTCCGCCAGTAGACCCTCTAGAAGCTCCAGCCCCAATCAAAAGTTGACTCGGACTCGAAGGTCCAGGGCGAGCAGAAAATTTTTCCTTGAGGCCAGCAAGGGTTTCCGCGGCCTCCGTATCCACAGCCTGACTCCTCGCGGGGAGCAGCGGAGAGACTCCAGGCCGGTGCATCAACAGCACCGCCCGTAGCAGGGGGAGACACCACCACCACGTCATCCTCCTTGTCATCGTCGTCGTCGAAGGCGTCCGCCATTGCGCCGGCGCGCACCAGCGTCCCAACGGCACGGAGGCCGGGGCCAGACGAGCTCGAAGAGCCTCGGCAGGGTTCCTTAGCTGGTGCATGCCTTGGGGGGACCTTCGAAGCCTCCTCATCCCTTTTCCTTCTCCCAATCTGTAGGGGAGGCTTCGGTGGACACTTCTCTTTCCTGGTCTTTTTGGCCCCCGTCGCTTTTGCAACATCCGAACCAACATTGCCAGGGGGCCGATTCCGCTTCACACGAGGCCCGACGCGATGCGAGCAGGGTACTTCACACCGGCCAGTGTTAGGACTCGGTTAAGCCGGCCACTGTGCGAGGTCCGCTCGCAGGTGTGCTTGTGCTCCTCGCGAGTGTACGATCCAACTACAGACTCGCTGGTGCACTGAAGAAAAACCAAAAATTCTTCGTCGCTAAAGCCCCATTTGTCCGCGGGCACCTCCGGAAAAGGAATTGTAATATCGGGCCGCAAAGGAATCTTCTTCTGAATGAACCCAAGAATCAAATATACCTCGCGTAGCGGCCACATATTTGCAGCCACAAACTCTTCGACGAGGTCCCGGCCGCTCGAGTTGAAGGTAGCGACGCGGAAGGCAGCCTCATTGTTACAACCCGTGGGCACCCTGCCTTCCATGGACCGAGGCTCGCATCGAGTCAGCTTTGAAGCTAACGGAAAGGTTGTGGCCCCTCCCTCTTCCGCAGTCTCCGCGGCAACCTTCACGTATAGCCAGCATTCATGCCACTTGTCACTCTAGCGGTCTTGACTGCACTTAACAAAATGGTTATCGCACTTGAAATGGGGCACGAAGGTTACGCATCCATCAATTTTGATAGTCTTCGGCTGGTAGTGAGTGCAGTAGTATTTGCAACATACTTTGATGTCTGGCTGACCCTGGTAACTTAGCACTCCCTAGACGAATTTGCTTAGCATCGCCATACCGCTGGGGCTTATGTGATGCAGCTGCACATTGAACTTGCTCAACACGTCCTTCACGAAAGCTGAGCAGGGAAAACGAAGGCCAGTAGTGAAGTGGTCTTCAAAAACCACGACCTCGTCTTCACCAGGGCATGGAGTAACCTCCTGACCAGCCAGTCAGGTCCCTCCGGAGGGAAAACATCCCAACTCGGCAAGCTTGTTCAGCTTGGAGGCGTCGAGGCGAGAGCGCCCAAAAGCGAAGGTCCGAGGTCTGGATCCATCATGGTCTTTCCCCTTCCCTTTTTGGCCCTTCTGCAAGTCGGAGTCATCAGCAGCCAGTAGATCGTTGATGTCTGCATCCACGTCTTCCAGGTCTTCGTCCACTGAAACAGAGTTCCGGACCCGGTGGCTCACACCTTGCCCTTGGGTGTCAGCGGCTGCACTTCCAATGCCTCGAGGAGTGAAATCTTGGTCATCACCCCCTTTCTCATCATCTTCCTCATCATCCTCCTCTTCCTCATCGTCCTCTTCTTCGTTATCCTCAACCTCCCTCGATGGTTCCCGACCATGGCCACGACTCAGCCCTTCGGGAGCAGAGGTAAGGTTGTCCTCCAAACTTTTAGCAAACTCCACATCAGAATCGCCCTCACTGGCAGTGACGTCAACAGCCATCAAAGGAAGGTTTTCTTCAGCGGCAGCGTCATCAAGTACAGCAGTTTGCTTAACCCAAGCCATGTCTTCAGATCCTGCAAATAAACACAAAGGGTGAGCTCCGTAGGAACCTGAAAACTAGCCCCAACTATTATTACGAACACTTCAAAGTGAGGACCCAAGCATACCTAGTTAGCTCGAACACAGCTTCAAAAGCAAAAGCAACTTAACAGGAGTGCGAGCGCACGAAGCTAGGGGAAGCTAGAGTACTAAAAAGCAAATCGTAACAGAAGCTTCATAGACCTTTACCCCCCGCCCCCCCCCCCCCCCCCCCCCTCGCTTATATAGTTGGGTAAAAATGGACCAGCATTTACTGCGGAGCCTCGGGAATCGAAGCCACAGTAACACAAAATTCAAAGCAGAAGACAAAGAGCCACGACACCTAATGTTGCCAAGTGTTACCTTCGACAGAGCTTAGCGAGCTCCTAGAAGATGACCCGCTCTCCGAAACAATTACTGTTCAAACCCTAGTTATAATCGTAGGCATGGTAGAATTTCAACGGGCAAGTAACCAGTAAAAATAATAATTTTCCACCGCAGTTATTCCCCTTTTATAGGCAGAAGCCCGGGTAGCTTCATTCGAAAAGCCCAACTTTAATGCCCGAAGGGTGGCGTTTAGGTAAGAGATCCCGACGAAGCGAGCACTGTGGCCCATCAAAGTTGGACCTACCCCTCGAGGGGCTACTGTTGGGGAGATCACTTCGCAAGCCACCCTTCGAGGGTTCATCAAAGTCGGGCTGCGAATGAAAGTCAAAGTTAACATATTGTTGTCCTTTTATCTATTATTAACTGTAATTTCGAGATACAGGCGTTCATCGGAGGCTACAGCGAAGCCAAGACCCTTCGAGCGGTACCTCCGCACCCTTGGAGGACGAAGTCATCATCCTTCAAAGGATAGCGCGCGGGGGAAAACCAGGAGCCTGGTTGGCGCGAAGAGGGCAACACGTGGCACCTGCACGTGTTGTGTCGTGCGGAGCAAGGAAGGGTACCAGGAGCGCTCAAATGACTAATTTATCTTTTATGACCATTTTGTACAGAATATTCGAAGAATATAGTAGGTAATTAGGGACAAAATGGTCATTTGCACATGGCCTAAGTACGGGCCTATAAAAGGAACACCCCTACTTACTTGTAACGGGATGAAACTTTTTAGGAATACGTGAGAGGAGCCCTTTTTACCCCGTTTCATACCCTTCGTAATTTCCTTTCATGTTCGTTCTTATCGTTGGTGTCAACGAGGCTCGTGCTCAGTGACACCAACACCTGTTAGAACTAGGACAACGCAAGCGGGGATAGGACCAATGAATAGGCTCTGCCCCTGCCAACTCTCACTGAGCAGGACCCGTCCCTCCGATGGGATGGCCTGAAAAGCCACTATCCTTGCAGAGTAGGAGCTCTATTGCCTAGACAAGACAGAACGAATACCCACTCTAGGAAGGTCCGGACAAGCACAACACAACGTCTCAACCCCTAACGAGGGGGTCGAGACGGGACGGCAGTCAACAACCGCCAACTACCCTGCCTTAAATGCCATACCGAGCGTGTGTGCACTGTGTCAAGGGGTCAAATCATCACTACCTACGTCTGTTGATGAGGCAACTGCAGCAAGGCATCCCATGCTGCGCCCACCTGATAACACCCTCAACAGTAGTGATGCAGGATAGCTTGATAGACGGGTGGATCGAACTTTGCCTAGGCGACATGATGTTGCCCGTGTTGCATCATCCCTTTTTAGCAGAACACACCTTCTACAGGAACATGGAGTTTCGGCTCATCGACGGCTTGCTAGGGCATGCCTCTACACGGTGCTGACAGATGTGAAGATCGAGACGGTAGGACCCGCACGAATTGAAGACCACGCCATCGACCGGACTCTGTGCTGACTTCCACACGTTCTCTTCAACTCCTTCTATAGACATTAGTCACCCTCTCTCTCTCTCTCTCTCTCTCTCTCTCTCTGTAACATGGGCTAACCCCTTCAGATATAAAAGGGAGGCCTCCTTCTTCTTTGAAGGAGAGAGACGAGAAAGGCCACACACACACACACACTCACTCACACGCTCACGAACGAGCCCATTGTACACCCCGGTGCAAGTAACACGAGCGAGCCCAAGAACTGGACGTAGGGCGCTCCCCCGAACTAGTATAATCCTCATGTCCTCTTGCATAGCCATTACCGAACTTGGAACGTGCATCCCTAGAACAAATTCTACTAGCCGGTGATCTAAACACCGACAGTTGGCGCGCCAAGAAGCAGATTCGCGCGCTTCACTCCGCAACAACTTTCCAGTTCGAATGGCCACTTCCTCCGCTTTTTGGGCTCCCGGCACCTACGTGTTCTTCGGGAGCCTGGAGTTCATCACTATGGGAGACCGGAAGCTACCTGCGTCAGCGTCCCCGCGTCATCGCCACCTCTAGCCCAAGCACCTGCTCCCGCGGCAGTGCGTTCGTGGTGGCTGGAGGACTTTGGCAAAACTCTTGACTTTGTTGTCCCGAGGCGGCACGTTAGAACATGTCAATATGTCACTCCAAGACCCCATCACAGCGGCCACACCCATCGCCAACAAGGCGATGTGCACGGTTCGCCTCGAACCGGCCAGACCACGGGCCACCGACCGTTCTGGTCCATTAACTAACTATAGCGACCAGATATGGTGCCATCTAGAGCACTACTTGGGCCTCGTGCCTGACCAGGATGATCTCAGGCACTTTGAGTTCGCCCTGGTGAACGTCAACGGGCAGCTCCTCGACGGAGAGCCTCTCCTCCGGGACTGGCTCATCGAAGCCCCATCGGAGAGCTACCCGTGCGGCCTGTAGAACGCCACGAGGGGTTTCTAGAACCTCACCATCTACCACGGAGCTCCGCTCTCGCGGGCACCGGGTTCGTCGGCTTAATCGAGCGCCCGGACGAATCCCTCTTTGACCTCCTCGACGTGGCATCTCTAGAAGATTCGGGCTCCGATTCCAGGAGCTATGCGGGGAGCTGCAATCTCTCACGCGAATGCCATATGGTGCAATTCGCGCCTATTCCGGTCGGGGGTGCCGGAACCTCAGCCGCTAGGGCAATGGCAAACCCCGAGACCCGCGCTCCTGCGAACCTGACGACGGGTGTAGCAGCAGGAGACGCACTCATTAACATCCCCATCGTGCCAGCCGGCGAGCCGTAGCTCGCACCTCATCCGGAGGACCCCCAGCAATGGCTGAGGGCGAGACGGGCAGAGCTGGAGGAGACCCGACGCCAGCTGGAGCACGAAAAGGACGAGATTGATCGCGATTTGGCCCGTTCTGGCACGGGCGGACGCGCCGCACCATGGCTCGTGATGTCCACCAGTGCATCCTCGACGACGACCAGGGACCCCCGCGGTTCACTCGCATGGGACAAAACATAGCCGCAGCCATCACGCTGCTCAAAACTCTCCACAAGCCCGCGACGCCAGAGACCTAGCAAGCTCAGCGTGAAGTCGCAGCCCTTCTGGCCAAGGCAATCGAGCTCTAGGTGGAAAGCTCGTTGCGATGCGCCGCTCAATCCAGCCAGCAGATCTCCACATCACGGTGCGTTGGAGGGGGTTGCATCGCCGGCTAACAGCAACACTCGGTTCAGCAACCGAACCTAGCGGAAAGCACACCCAAGAAAGCCTCAGTCCATGACCGAGTTGGGTCCCACCGTGATGCGCGTCATACCCTTAGGGCACATCAACTCGAGAAGGATCGCCTGAATAAAGAAAGGGGGCATCAGCCACGGCGCAGTGGCCGGTTCGATGACACCAACGAGGACGGAACTCGTGGGCAATGCGTTTTGCCAAGGCTTCTATTGGTCGACTGCCGTGGGTGATGCGAACCGTATAGTCAAGACCAGCAAGGTTGCCTGTACTACGCCCACCAAATGCATCTACCAGCTCAGGCCCTCCAAACGATCCCCCTCATGTAGCCCTTCGCGGTTTGGGGATTGGACCTGGTTGGCCTGCTTAAAAAAGCACCCGAGGGCTACACCCACTTGCTTATCACGGTCGATAATTTCACTAAGTAGATCAAAGCACGCCCACTCGCCAAAATTCGATCCGAGGAAGAAGTTGAGTTCTTCCTCGATATCATCCACCGATTTGGAGTCCTGAATTACATAATCACGATAATGAAATACAATTCACAGGAAAGAAATTCCTGAAGTACTACGATGACTACCACATTCGCGTCCACTGTTCCGCTGTCGCCCACCCCAAGACGAACGGTCTGGTCGAGCGAGCAAACGGCATGATTCTCTAAGGGTTAAAGCCTCAAATCTTTGACCCGACCATCATCTTCAACCGCTTGAAACAGTTCAGTGGATGATGGGCGGCTGAACTCCATGTCGTACTCTGGAGCCTTCGCACGACCCAGACTCGAGCAACTGGCTTATGCCTTTCTTCATGGTCTATGGGTCTCAGGCGATCCTTCTTAGGGACCTAGACTACAGTGCACCGCGAGTACGCGCGTACGACGAACAGGGCAACAAAGCGGCACTTGAGGACACGATGGACCAGATAGATGAAGCACGAGACGTCGCACTTCTTCACTCGGTCAAATATCAACAAGCTCTTCATTGCTACCATGATCGAAACATAAGAGAAAGAGGCCTACTCGTCGACGACCTCGTTTTATGCAGGGTTCAGGACAACCGGGGACGACACAAGCTTTCGCCCCCCTAGGAGGGGCCGTATGTTGTCTCTCAGGTGATCAGGCCCGACACCTACAAACTCAAGACCTTGAAGGGTGAAGAATTCAAGAACGCATGAAACATGTTACAGCTACATAAAATTTATCCCTAGATCTCCTTTGTATCCAATTTCCATGCACAATCCCTATTTTAAGTGATCCTCGGCCCCTGCCAAGGGGTCGAGCATCACTCGGGGGCTAGGAAGGACACAATAGGCACAGGCAGTGCCACTCCTTTTTCTTTTCTTTTTCTCTCGACCCTAAGCCCCACTAGGGCGGCGAACAAAGTAAGCCACAAGAAAAAGAAGTTCACAGCCAAATCGATCGGACGGCGCAACATCGTGCTAGCCCCAACGGCCATGACAACGGCAATCACCGGTAAAGATAAACTTCCGAAACACTCGGGGGCTCGAACTTTGTGAGTCAAAATACCAAGGGAAGGGGTCGGGCGGACAAAGCAGTTTAATAACCAAAACTAAAATTGTTTAAGGCCACCACGGTCCAATAGAATAAACAAGCACGAGTTCAAACTTAAACTATTACATGACTTTGGGCATGATGACCCGCCAAATAAACAACTGGACCCTGACTAATTATTTCTCTCCCTCGGCCTTAGGAAGAGCTTCCTCCTCATGCGCGCTGGCCAGGACGTCCGCGTGAGGATCAGTGCGGGCGCGGATCGTGTCCAGCTGCTCGGAAGTGTGCCCTTCGACATGGCCCACGCTCACCGCTTCAAACTCGGCCTCCATTAGGTCAAAGTGAGTGGCGAAAATGCTAAAGGTGGTGCGCATGCCAAAGCACACACCCCGCCTAACCTACTCACGGCCCGCTGGCACCAAACTCCCGACCAACACGGCGAGAATAGCACTAGGAGGCAGATCCACTTGAAGCTCCCAAGCGGCCTGACCCACCGCGGCACATAGCGCGTCCTTCTCCTCGACCTCTGAGTGAAGGGAACCCTTCGCCACCGCCAACTTCAACTCCAGATCTACTCAGAGCTGACCAAAGTAAATGAACCAAGCGATACAGCCAACGAACGCACATAAGTTAGGGAGAACATGCGAGGGGTTACCTGCCTCCCTCTAGTAGGAGTTTTGCAGCTGTGCCAGGTGACCAGCCGCTGTCTCGGCGAAGTCCACGGCCGCTTGGTCAGCCTCCTCGCGTCGTGACCTATCCTGCTGCAGCGCGGCGCCGAGCGTCTCGACCTCTACGACACAGAACGCAGCCCGCGCCACGGCCTCGTCCCACTCCCTTTGAGCTGACGCAAGGTCACGCTCCGCCCCATCCAACACAGGCCCGACCTGTTCCAAAGAAGCCTCCAATTCCATCAACCTCATGCCAAGCTCTTCACCGTAGCAGTGCTCCTCCTCCAACTCCCGACGAGCGGCAGCCAAGGCTCGCAGGCCTACGATGAAAGAGGCGTTGCACTCAAACTTCAGAGCCTGGCATGCGGCAAGGACCTGAAGCCCAAGAGGGTCGCACAAACTCTTCATCTTCCCAAGCTCCTCCCCGACGAGTGCGCGCTCATCCTCCGTCAGAGGCATGACCCCTTGCCCACCCCTGGGGGCCGCAGCGTTTGCAGCCTCATCACCCGCGCCGGGCTTGACGACACCTGCTCTGCCACCTCCCGGAGCGCCACCACTGACGTCTCCGCCTCTCGTAGCCGACGTGCGCGCGCTAGAGCTCACGGCGGTTGTGGCAGCGTTGCACGCCCTTGCTTCGGCTGCGGCGCTCCGCTTGAATGTCTTTGCCAGAGTCAGTCGCGACCGACGGGGTCTCGGGCCAATGGCCTGTCGCTTCTCGCACGGCGCGTCGCTACTCTCCGCCGCGCTGCGCGCCTGCTTCTCTGCGGCCGCCAAGGAAGGTGTCATCCCAGTCTCAACGCCGTCCGGAGCAACTCCATCCCACGACGGCGTGACGTCTCCCGCAGACTTTGGCGGCTCGACCACCTGCTGTTCCGCGTCGCTCGGCATCCCCACTCGAGGGCTCCCCGGTGCGCCGCTGCCGCCACCACCATGGCCAGTCCCGCCGACCGGTGATTCTGCCTGCTGGACTCACGCCTCAGCCGTGATCTCCAAAGTGGTCGGCAAATGGGGGCCCTCCGCCGAAGCCTGTGACGTCCCCATCCCCAGGGTCGGTTGCGCATATGGCGCATAGCCGAGTCCGGCGGCCAGCCCAGCGTCGATGCCGAGGACATCATCATCGTCATCATCATCATCATCGTCACCATCTTCACCGGCAGCACCGCTGAGGTCCTCATACCTACTGACGGCCTTCCCACCGTCGGACGCGTCGCCGTCCTCGTCTTCATCCTCCTCCTCCGTCGATGCGATCGACAAGGTGTCCGGGTTCTCTCCCCTTCGCTCCTTCTGCTCTCATAGCACCTATCGGCATCACGATCTCTCCTCCTTCACTCACTTCACCAGGATGTCGGCATCCTTTCTCTTCCTCACCTCCCGCTTAGCATCCTGCCGCTCCACCTTCCTGAAGCGGTTCGCGGCCCGCTACAAATCTCCCTCTGGTAGCCGAAGGGCAGGGGTCTAGATGAAGCACGCCCACTAGGACTAGAGACAGGATACAGCGGTGAGACCGACCGACATCACAAAGAAAAAAAAATGAAGAGCGAGAAAAAAGCAATCGGGAGACAAGACTCCTCACCACGTCGACCGCCTGAGGGTCCGAGCGCATCACTGGCCCGTTCGGGACAGGCCAGGCTTGGGCGCTGGTCCCTAATGCCACCCTCACCAGCTTTGTGACCTCGTCATCGGGCAGCAGGTCCATTCACATTGTCCTGTATGACGCAGTCATTGTCGACGATGAGGAACATAGGGAGCCAGCGAGCGGACAGCGGCGCGAACCACCGCATATGGTACCACCCAACGACCCCAGCGCCGTCGAGGCCGCGCCGCTTGAGATGGGCGATCGTGTTGAGGGCATCCTTGATCCACCTCTTGCCGGACTTCCCCTTCCCCCAGTGCCAACTGTCCCTGGCCTTAGGGATGTCCCGACCGGTGTAGTTGGAGGGGGTGGGACTTGTCGTTGTGTAGGTTTGTGCCACCCCAAGTGGTTGGTCAGAGTGGGCATCGGGATGTACTCCGCTGTGCGCTCCCTGCGGAGTCAAATGCCAACGCATCCGATGGTGCAAGGGAAAGGCTCTCCCCCCCCCCCCCCCCTCCTGATGTTGCATCGAATGCAGGTGGCAAGGAAGAAGTGACACCATAGATCGAAGTTGGCGGGATCCCCAGGAATCCCTCACACAAGGCTACGAAGGCCGAGATATGCTGGATCCCATTGGGATTCAGATGCTGCAGCTCCTCGTAGTAATGGAAGAGCAGCGCGTGGAGGAATTCGTGCGACGGCCGCCCGAGCCCACGCTCATGGAAAGGCATGAACGGCACCACGTAGCCCTGAGGAGGAGCCAGCTCAACTTCTCCTCCCGGCACCAGCCACTCCCTCGCTCCAGTGAGGGGGACCAGAAGCCCAACACGAACGAGTCCATCCAGGTCCCTCCTCATCACCGTGGCACGAGTTGATAGGTGTAGAGTGCCCGATCTTTCGGCGAGTGGAGATAACTTCGATTTGGTGGATGTTGACCCTCACGATCCGACTACGACGAGCAAGCCGAAGCGCCAATGCAATCGCTGAACCAACTTCCGGAGGATATTAACCTTGCGGTAAACAAGATCAACCTGATCACGAGGATCAATTCTTACGCGCAATCGAAGAACGAGCAAGAATTAGAGGCGAGCAATCTGATGTATTGCACGAAGGTGGAGTTCTGAATTCACGTCGAGAGACGGATGTATAGCTAAGCTAAACTTAAAACAAAACTCAAAGATTACAAGGGGCGCAGCCCTTGACTATATAGGGGGAGGACGAGGCATCTAGGGCCGGCTGAAGTGGAGGGGCGCGCGGTGGAGAGGGAGTCGTGCGACTTGGGCCACGTGGGCCTTCGGGCCACATCATCCTGGGCCGTCGTTCCTTAGCATCAAAACCGTCTTCAATTCCTGGGCTCGAGCTCTAGTGATTGGGCCCTTGTACGTCGTCGTCTCGTTAGAAGATGGATCCGTAACTCGAGGAGGCGCGACGACGAGAGGTGGAGGCGTGACATCTTGGTTTGTCGTGCCATCTTCCGTCGTCATTATTCGTATGTCGTTGATGTCCTCATCATCCTCCCCTTCTTGAAGTGAAGTCGTCCTCGACGGCAACTCGTCATCCTCACCCAAGTATGGTTTCAAATCTGCAACATTAAAACTAGTGGAAACACCAAACTCCATGGGCAAGTCAAGAACATAAGCATTATCGTTAATCTTGGTTAGCACTTTAAAAGGACCAGCAGCACGAGGCATCAGTTTAGAACGACGCAAAGTAGGAAATCTATCTTTACGCAAGTGCAACCAAACCAAATCACCAGGTTCAAAAGAAATATGTTTTCTACCTTTACTACCAGCAACTTGATACTTTTTATTAGCAATGGCAATGTTGTGTTGTGTTTCTTCATGCAATTGTTTCATGTGATCAATATGAGCAAGAGCATCAAGATGTGGTTCATCCTCAGCATCAATAGAAAACAAATCAATAGGCGCCTTAGGAACATAGCCATAAACAACCTCAAAAGGACACATCTTAGTGGCAGAATGTGTAGCACGATTATAAGCAAATTCAACATGAGGTAAACAATCTTCCCAGCGTCTCAAATTTTTATCTAAAACAGCTCTAAGCATAGCAGACAAAGTTCTATTTACTACCTCAGTTTGCCCATCAGTTTGAGGATGACAAGTAGTACTAAACAGCAGCTTAGTTCCTAATTTATTCCAAAGAGAACGCCAAAAATGACTAAGAAACTTAGCATCACGATCAGAGACAATTGTTTTAGGAATTCCATGCAATCTAACAATCTCTCTAAAGAACAATTCAGCAACATTTGAGGCATCATCAGTTTTATGACAAGGTATAAAGTGAGCCATTTTAGAGAAACGATCAACAACCACAAAAATACTGTCCCTCCCCTTCTTAGTGCGAGGCAATCCCAAAACAAAATCCATCGAAATATCAAGCCAAGGAGAAGAGGGAACAGGCAAGGGCATATACAAACCATGATTACCCAAACGAGATTTAGCTTTTTGACATGTGGTACAGCGTGCAACAAGGCGCTCAACATCACGGCGCATCCGTGGCCAAAAGAAATGGTCGGCCAACACCTCATGTGTCTTGAAAACTCCGAAGTGACCCATAAGACCACCTCCATGCGCCTCCTGTAACAACAAAAGACGAACCGAGCTAGCTGGAATACACAGCTTGTTAGCACGAAACAGGAACCCATCCTGCATATGAAATTTGCCCCAAGGTTTGCCATCCTTACAATGCATCATAATATCATGAAAATCAGCATCATTCACATATTGATCTTTCAAAGCGTGCAAACCAAAGATTTTAAAGTCTAATTGGGACAGCATCATATAACGACGAGACAAAGCATCGGCAATCACATTTTCCTTCCCGTTTTTATGTTTAATGATGTATGGAAAAGATTCAATAAATTCAACCCATTTAGCATGACGACGATTCAGATTAGTTTGGGTTCTAATATGTTTCAAAGCCTCATGATCAGAATGAATAATAAATTCGCGAGGCCATAAATAATGCTGCCATGTTTGCAAAGTTCTTACTAAAGCATAAAGTTCTTTATCATAAGTGGAATATTTAAGAGCAGCACCACTTAACTTCTCACTAAAATAAGCAATGGGTTTATGATCTTGCAACAAAACAGCACCCAAACCAATTCCACTAGCATCACATTCCAATTCAAACACTTTATCAAAATTAGGCAATTGTAAGAGAGGAGCATGAGTTAACCGTTCCTTTAAAGTGTTGAATGCGTCGTCTTGTGGTGCGCCCCACTCAAATGGCGCACCCTTCTTGGTCAGCTCATGTAATGGTGCAGCAATAGAACTGAAATCCCGCACAAAACGACGATAGAAGCCTGCAAGACCAAGAAAACTACGAACCTGTGTGACCGTCGTCGGTTGGGGCCAACTCTGAATGGCGTCCACCTTGCTGCTATCGACCTCAATACCCTGTGGAGTAACAACATATCCAAGAAACGAAACACGTTGCGTGCAAAAAGTGCATTTTTCCATGTTCCCAAACAAGTGAGCAGCACGCAAAGCATCAAAAACAGCACGCAAATGCTCTAAATGCTCATTCATGGATTTGCTGTATATAAGGATATCATCAAAATAGACAACAACAAATATTCCAATGAAAGACCGAAGAACTTCATTCATTAAGCGCATAAAAGTGCTAGGAGCATTAGACAATCCAAACGGCATAACCAACCATTCATACAAGCCAAATTTAGTTTTAAAAGCCGTTTTCCATTCATCTCCTAATTTCATTCTTATTTGATGGTAACCACTACGTAAATCAACCTTAGAGAAAATTGTGGCACCACTAAGTTCATCAAGCATATCATCAAGGCGTGGTATAGGATATCGATAACGAATTGTAATATTGTTAATTGCACGACAATCTACACACATACGCCAAGAACCATCTTTCTTAGGAACAAGCAAAACAGGAACCGAACAAGGGCTGAGAGACTCACGAATGTAACCTTTATCAAGCAATGCCTGCACTTGACGCTGAATTTCTTTCGTCTCCTCAGGATTTGTGCGGTACGGGGCGCGATTAGGAAGCTGTGCGCCTGGAATTAAATCAATCTGATGTTCTATGCCACGAATAGGAGGAAGACCCGGCGGCAATTCAGCGGGAAAAACATCTTTATAGTCCTGCAAAAGGTTAGCAACAACAGGAGGAATATGCAACATAGGCGCCTCATCTAGTGAAACAAGCATACGAGAGCAAACTAGCGCATAGCAAAGCAGATTAGCATCATGTAATTCATCAAAATCAGCACGTGTAGCAAGCAAGATAGGGTTATTCAATTTGATCTCATGTTGAACAGGTGCAACAGGAGGCGATGTAACCAATTTTGCAGCTTTTGTCGCTCGAGCAATATCATCTTTAAGAACTTGTTCAGGTGTCATAGGATGAATAACAATTTTCTGACCCTTAAACATGAAGGAATAATAATTGGAGCGACCATGATGAACACTATCAACATCATATTGCCAAGGACGGCCAAGCAACAAAGAGCATGCTTCTATTGGAACAACATCACAATCTACAAAATCAGAATAGGCGCCAAGAGAGAAAGGAACACGTACCGAGCGCGTTACCTTTATTTTGCCGCCATCATTGAGCCATTGAACGTGATAAGGATGTGGATGCTTCCTTGTTGGCAATGACAACTGCTCCACCAAGGTCGTACTAGCCAAATTGTTGCAACTGCCACCATCGATGATTATACGGACCGCTCGTTCTTGCACAACGCCTTTGATATGAAAAATGTTGTGGCGCTGATGCTTTTCATCCTGAACGACCTGTGTACTAAGAACACGCTGCACAACAAGAGTGGCATACCTGTCGGCGGCACTAGAGTCGACATGAAGCTCCGTATTATCTGCATGATTAGTGGCAAGCATAGTCTGATGAATATCCTCAGAATCACTAGCAGAAGAATACCCACCGTCGTCACGAATCAACATAGTTCGTTTATTTGGACAATCACGTATCACATGACCAAATCCTCGGCAACGGTGACACTGAATATCCCGAGCTCGTCCAGACGACGAGGAGGACGGCACGAACGAGGCAGATTTGGCCGTGGATGGAGCACTCGACTTGGACGTGGTCGAGGAGTGGTCGCGTGACGTGGAAGGAGGTGTCGACCGTGGAGCTGAAGGCGTCTTGGACCCTACAAAAATGTTAGGTCTTGACGAAGATTGTCGATCCTGCACTTCACGTTCAGCTTTACAAGCATATTCAAATAAGGTGGTCATATCATCATAATGCTTATAATCAAGAATATTCTGAATTTCACGATTTAACCCACCCCTAAAGCGAGCCATAGCAGCATCATCCAGTTCAACTAAACCACAGCGAATCATACCCTTTTGCAAAGCTTGATAATAATCCTCTACGGAAAGTGAACCTTGTTGAAAACGCTGCATTTGATTAAGCAAATCTCTAGCATAATATGACGGCACAAAACGATGACGCATAGCAGCTTTTAATGCCGTCCAAGTGGCTGGAATATTATCAGGATATCTTTGTCTATACTCACGCCACCAAAGTAAAGCAAATTCAGTAAATTCACTAATAGCAGCCTTAACTTGTAAATTAGCAGGAATATCATGGCATGCAAATTTTTGTTCAACCTCTAATTCCCAATCAAGATAAGCACCCGGATCATATTTGCCATTAAAAGTGGGAATACGAAATTTTATTTTGGCAAAAGAATCATTAATAGGAACACGTACCCTACGAGCACGACCACGGCGATTGTCGTCGTCCTGCTCGGTGTCGGCGCCGTAGTCACGTGCATGTTGCAACTCCGTGAGCTGCGTCGTCATGGTCCCAAGCTGCGTCGACATGGCCTCAAGACGAGTCATGATCGTCACGAGCGTGGTGCGGGCAGCCGTATCAGCGAGGTCCAGTTGATCAAAACGCTCATTCGACGAAGTGACCGTAGAGTCAAGTCTCTCGTGCATCGTCTTCATGTCGTTTTGTAGACCGTCAACCTGTGCCTGGACATCCTGGAGGGTGAGCTCCTCCGACTTCGAGCTGTTTTCTGCCATAGAAACACAAGCAATACAAAAAGCGGGATCCTACAACGAGAGGTGAGTGGTGGGTGAAAAGCTCAATCAAAAAGCTGTTATCAAATTCTTACCCGTCCTTACCAAGCACGCAAGCGTGAACTGCAACCACAGGTAAAACCGGTGGAAGATTGGAGGAGCGATTGCGTGGTGAAACAAAAACCTGCTCGTAGTAGAAAATTTGTGGGGCTAGGAGGCTGCACTCAATCCAAGGGTTAGCACAATTCAAACAATAACTGCAAAGCTGAATAATGGTGCTAAACGCGAAAAGATTGCTGCCGGTACAAGTGCAAGAGGAAGGAAAAAAAAGATCAAAACAAAGTGCAGCAAGAACGCGTCGCCTGTGTTGCTCGGCCGCTCTTTTTTTTTTTTTCTCTTCTTTTTTTTTTCTTTCTTTTTTTTTTCTTTTTTTTTCTTTTTTTTTTTCTTTTTTTCTCCTTTTTTTGAATACTTTTTGCTGAAAATATAAACAATGAGACCTCAAATAAGCAATTAAGCACAAGCACTTTTTTTTTTTGAGGCAGGGGTAGAATGGTAATAAAAAGATACTCTCTCTCTCTCTCTCTCTCTAGAGTAGGAACAAACGAAACCGAGCAGAAACAAACACAGGGCGAGGCGAGCGGGTCACGATGTAACCGAGTAGGACTCGATCAGCGAGGCGAGCGGGACACACGAAACCGAACAGAACTAAACACAGGGCGAGACGAGCGGGTCACAACGTAACCGAGTAGGACTCGATCGTCGAGGCAGTGATTGACCCGGACTCACGGTGCAGCGGATAAATTTGGCAAGCGAGACGGGATAAACAGATGCGGCGGAAAGCAAACTGTGGTGGTGAAAACACGCGGCACGGCGGAAGGATACGACGATGATAGGAAGAAAACGATGAAACACAGTGTACCAGCAACGATCAAAAGCGAAAGCACAAAAACTCAACAACGCAAATTATTGAACGAAAGTGCGAGGCTCAAAACCGTACTGGGGTAAACTTTTTTTTTTGTAATTTTTGGTTTATGTGGACTTGGATAAAACTCACCGAGAAACACTGGAATCTGATACCACTTGATAGGTGTAGAGTGCCCGATCTTTCGGCAAGTGGAGATAACTTCGATTTGGTGGATGTTGACCCTCACGATCCGACTACGACGAGCAAGCCGAAGCGCCAATGCAATCGCTGAACCAACTTCCGGAGGATATTAACCTTGCGGTAAACAAGATCAACCTGATCACGAGGATCAATTCTTACGCGCAATCGAAGAACGAGCAAGAATTAGAGGCGAGCAATCTGATGTATTGCACGAAGGTGGAGTTCTGAATTCACGTCGAGAGACGGATGTATAGCTAAGCTAAACTTAAAACAAAACTCAAAGATTACAAGGGGCGCAGCCCTTGACTATATAGGGGGAGGACGAGGCATCTAGGGCCGGCTGAAGTGGAGGGGCGCGCGGTGGAGAGGGAGTCGTGCGACTTGGGCCACGTGGGCCTTCGGGCCACATCATCCTGGGCCGTCGTTCCTTAGCATCAAAACCGTCTTCAATTCCTGGGCTCGAGCTCTAGTGATTGGGCCCTTGTACGTCGTCGTCTCGTTAGAAGATGGATCCGTAACTCGAGGAGGCGCGACGACGAGAGGTGGAGGCGTGACATCTTGGTTTGTCGTGCCATCTTCCGTCGTCATTATTCGTATGTCGTTGATGTCCTCATCACGAGTGAACACAGACATGATGGCGGAAGAGCAATCACAGCGGAGAAGAACGATGACAACCGCTGAGCTACACCGTGAGCAGGAGAGCGTGGAGGTGAGAGAACCGAAAGGAAGAAGCAAGACTTGGTACTCGGGGTTAAATAGGCGAACCATCTGAGGGAATGCGACCCGAATCGACTGTGGGGGACTTCCTGTGATTCGCCAAAGGTAAGCCGCTTAACTCCACGTCCTGCAAAACGCGCGGACGTGGTTGCCCCGTGTCGTCCCATTACTCCACATCTCCTGCTTGACTCTCCGGCTTCCGCTCCACTCAACGACTCCTTGACTTTGTGGCCTCGCGACCCTCATTATTCGGGCGGAGAAATCGTGCCCACAATCACCACGCCACGGAAGATGAGGCGACATGGCAGTTACCCGGGACCACCACGATGCGCGCGCAAGGTGAGCAAGCCACCTTCATCTAGGGCAGTGGGAAGATGGTACAGAACCAGTCAAAACCCCACGCCTGCTTTTATCTCTTCTAAATTTAACGAAGCGGGGCCATCCACCAAGAACTCTCTATTTTTTGCGCCCAAAATCCTCCCATAAAGCCCCTATATCCTCGAGAAGGGAGTGGGACGATTGAGACATATCTCGACTGACCATGCCCTACAGCAATGACTCGTATCTCGACTGACCATGCCCTGCAGCAATGACTCGGTCGACCCAACGGGGTCCGGTCGGCGTCGTCCCAAACGACAACGCAATGAACCATGACTCGATCGAACCGACTCTGGGTCGACGGGCACAAGTAAGATGAGATAAGAGGCCGGAAACTACCTCGATGGCCTAATAGCATCGGGGTTCTAAGGCTGGCCCCACAAAAGGGTTTGACAGCCACCTAGTGCGCAAAACGAGAGCGAGAGGCACGAGCGATGGGCACACCTAGCGGCCAACACCCTGGCTCCCGAGGGTCGAGGGCATCACAAAGTCGCGATTGAGTCCTGTTCTAGCCCGTCCATTGGTATCTCCTCGGAGAGAGGCAGCTAGCCGCCACGACCCAGCGAATGGTTGCGGTAACCAGTCGGGTCGAAAAAATGGATTTATGAAGCCAGCCACCAGCTGGTTCACTAGGACCCCGTCGACGGGGAACCGGGGGCTTCACTCGAACGAACCCGATAGCAGCTCATCGAGCACCGTGTTTCAACCATCTAGGCAAAAGCACGGGCCAGCTCCATCCTCCACCTCACGAATGAGGCGCGGAAAGAGAACATGACAAAGCCGAAGCGATCGCTCGACTAGTCCGATTGCATCATGCAGGGACTCAAGAACCGACATCGCCAACAGAAATCCAACGACGGGATTGCATGATATATCTCTTTATTGATACGTGCCGCTCAGGGTCAATCTATACAAAAAATCTCTTATGGATGAATAATTACAGTTTGCAAAATACAAGAAAGAGAAAAATAAAATCCGACCGACTAGCGCGCCACAACAAGAGTTGATACCCGCACCTCAACGGGCACATACGGGGCAAAGCAGCTGTAATGTTTCGTCATCGCGAGAAAGACACCCCCATTTGAGGGCGTGGTCTTCCTCCGACCGACTAAGCAAGCAGATTATCTGCACCCTGGCGGCGCAAATGCTGCTGGTCGTGGGGACTAGGGCCCCCACAAGAACAAGAGGGCCAGTGCGGCACCTCTTCGTACCCCCACCATTACTGACGCCACCTAAGGCATACAGGGGAGCGGCTAAGAAATCGTCTGGGCCTTTCATAAGATGGCCCCTTACTTCTCATCGAGTACCGGCAAGCAGTAGAGATTATAGGACTCGGACGTTGTGTCCTGCTATCGTCGCTGCGAATGACAATTATAGCGATGACATCTTCACGAAACATCAGACTGCTCCATGCTCCGCCGCGGCAGTCGTCAATAGGAAGTACCAGGCCACGCAAGTTCTAGTCATCATCTTCACCCTCACTCTTGTCCCCGTCGCCTGGCAGGCACTCGCATCGAGCGGCCATGCCGAGCCCTAGATTTTCCGCAAGGAGCTCACCAAGCTATGCTAACCTAAGGAATGTGGCCGAATCAAGGAGGAAAGAGACTTTGGCGTGAGCAAGGACAAGAAAGCACAACCCTATGATTGCCTTAAATAACTGCACCGCCTTCGGTCATGGCCTCGGATTCTCCCTAGCACGCGATGCGCCGGCACCAACCCCGACGGAGAGATGCTCCTGCGCCACGCATGCCAAAAGAGGACAAAAACCTGTCATCCTGGCAGCGTTGCACCTTGCCTTTTGAGGAAAAGGAGATTCCCCCTTTCACGAGAGCGTATTGAAACAAAGCTCCATGATGGGTCTTGTCGTGGGCCCCTCAACCGCACCTGACGCCGCCTGGCCTGACGCATATCGGAACCCGAGGGGCTGAGGGCAGCAGTACCCCCGTGACCGTCCGAAAAACGAATTGACCAGCTCATACTAAATAAATCCAAAGCACGAGTTTCTCCAAACTTGCCCTCTAGCTCGGGGGCTACATTCGATGGGTGCGCTCACGCGTGCCCCGTCCGAAGAACGAGTTAACCACCTCATGCCGAATAAAGCCAAAGCGCGAGTTTTTCCAAACTCGCCCTTTGGCTCGGGGGCTACACCCGTCGGGTGCGCTTGCGTGCACCTCTTTCGTAAACCAGGCACCCAAGAAGCAACTTTGTGTTGTTTGCTGGCATCAACATTAAAATCCGCCGAACGACTCATCGACTCACTTGGGGGCTACTGTCGGGGGTAAAAACCGGAGGTGCCATGTGGCATCACTTAGAGACCTGCCGACGCTTGAGGTAAACAGGTTCACCGAAGCACTACCAAGGTGGCATCAGCGTGGCCCCAGCGAAGGGGATCTCCGAACCGACCGGGTCTCGGGAGCAAAGACCACACTACCCCCAGCCTGCTTGACCCCCCATGGGTCGCAAGTTGGTTGTGCCCTGCTCGACCCTACAAGGGTTGAGAGTTAGTTGCGTCTCACTCGACCCCTCGAGGGGTCGAGACGGTGCCTACCTGTCCACAGAGGCCCAAATGCGCCTCGCCTCACCTAGTTTAGGCCAACCCGCTGTTCGCCCTGCTCAAAATGCCCCGGGGATAAGTATGGCCAGTTCGTCTCTGTTAGAACTAGGACAACGCAAACGGGGATAGGACCGATGAATAGGCTCTGCCCTTGTCAACTCTCACTGAGCAGGACCCGTCCCTCCGATGGGACGGCCTGACAAGCCACTATCCTTGCAGAGTAGGAGCTCTATTGCCCAGACAACACGGAATGAATCCCCACTCCAGGGAGGTCCGAACAAGCACAACACGACGTCTTGACCCCCGACGAGGGGGTCGAGACGGAGCGGCAGTCAACAACCGCCAACCACCCTGCCTTAAATGTCATACCGAGCATGCATGGACAGTATCATGGGGTCAAATCCCTCTGCACACGTGCTTCCATCGTAACTGCCTACGTCTACTGACGGAGGCAGGCGCAGCAAGGCATCCCATGCTACACCCACCTGATGACGCCCTCAACAGTAGCGACGCAGGATAGCTTGATAGACGGGTGGATCAAACTTTGCCTAGGTGACATGATGCTGCCCGTGTTGTGTCATCCCTTTTCAGAGGAACACGCCTTCTATAGGAACACGGAGTTTCGGTTGATCGACGGGTTGCGGGGCACGCCTCTACACGGTGCTGACTGACGCGAAGATCAAGATGACAGGACCCACACAAATTAAACACCACGCCATCGACCGAAGTTCGTGCCAACTTCCACACGTTCTCTTCAACTCCTTGTATAGACATTAGTCACCCTCTCTCTCTCTCTCTCTCTCTCTCTCTCTCTATAACGTGGGATAACACCTTGAGATATAAAAGGGAGGCCTCCTTCTTCTTCAAAGGAGAGAGACGAGCAAGGCCACACACACACACACTCACTCACACGCTCACGAACAACCAGAGACTTGGAGACTCCTCCTCTCTCGCCACCATTGTACACCCTGGTGCAAGTAACACGAGCGAGCCAAAGAACTGGACGTAGGGGGCTTTCCCGAACCAGTATAATCCCCGTGTCCTCTTCATAGCCATTACCGAACTTGGAACGCACACCCCTAGAACAAATTCTACTAGCCGGTGATCCAAACACCGACACTACCGAGCCAAGCACCTCAACAAGACCCCACACTCTACGCCATGCCACGTGCGGCCCCGTCGACAACACGCGTGCCTCCAGTCCTCTTTCGCGTGATGCCACGCGCGGCCCTGACAATGAGATGCGTGCCCCTCCTTCACGTGAAGCCACGCGCAGCCCCGACGATGACATGCGCACCACAAGCGACGACTTCGCTCCTCGCGTCGACACCACTAGTGGCTCCACCGGGATTTACAGCAGCAAACCCCCTGTATCACAAGTTTATACACGGCGTCGCGCGACACCAACAACAGCAGCTGCAGGCTCCCTGCACCCTCGCCGCCGCCAGAGCTCTTCCCCAATGCCCCTGTTCAGTCATGATGCATACTTGTTCCTCCCGTCACCAATGACCATGGCATGATTACTCGAGGCAAGATCGGTGTCAGCAACCCCAGAGATGTGCTCGACCTTCATGTCACCGGTCTCTCTCCAGTGCCTACCTCCTATCTGCATGCCCTTGCCGATCCCAACTGGAAGCAAGCCATGATTAAGGAATTCACTGCTCTCACCTCCAACAACACATGGAATCTTGTGCAACCTCCTCCTAGTGCCAACATCGTGACTGGCAAGTGGATCTTCCACCACAAGTTCAAAGCTGATGGTTCCTTGGAATGATATAAAGCATGATGGGTCTTCGTAGTTTCTCTTAGCAGCTAGGCGTGGACTTTGAAGAGATCTTCAGCCCTGTTGTCAATCCAGCCACAATCCGGACAGTTTTATCTCTTGCTGTTTGCAATGATTGGCCTATTCATCAACTTGATGTCAAAAATGCTTTCCTCAACGGGATTCTTATGGAAACGGTCTATTGCCAGCAGCCCTCTGGCTTTGTGGATCCTTCCAACTCGCATCACGTCTGTAAACTGAACAGGTCACTCTATGGACTCAAACAAGCCCCTCACGCTTGGTACACTAGATTTCAGTCTTTCATCCTCTCTATTGGGTTCTCTGGTTCCAAAAGTGATACTTCCCTGTTTGTCTACAAGAAAGGTTCGAACATTGCATATCTCCTCCTTTATGTTGATGATATTGTGCTCACTGCATCTAACACGCCACTTCTCCATCGCATTATTTCTTCTCTCCATGCTGAATTTGCAATGACCGATCTTGGTAGTCTGCATTACTTCTTGGGAGTCGCTGCTCACCGCACCCCAACTGGCCTCTTTCTATCACATGACAAGTATGCTCTAGAACTACTTGATCGCGCCAAGATGCGTGACTACAACTCCTGTGCTACACCCATAGAGGCTCGCTCCAAGTTGTCCGTTGATGCTAGTCCTCCGGCTGCTAATGCTACCCTCTATCAAAGTCTGGCAGGTGGTCTTCAGTACCTCACACTCACACGGTCTGACATTGCCCACGTTGTGCAAAAAGTATGCCTTCATATGCATGATCCTCGTGAAGAGCACTTTTCTCTCATCAACTGGATTCTCTGTTACATCAAGGGCACCATCCACCATGGTCTTCAGCTCGTCCGTGGTTCATGCAGTGACCATGTCATCTACTCCGATGCTAATTGGGTTGGATGTCCTAATACTCGACGATCCACTTCAGGGTTTTGTGTTTTCCTTAGCGACAATCTCGTCCCCTGGTCCTCCAAGCGACAACACATAGTGTCCCGATGAAGCGTTGAAGCCGAGTACCATGGTGTGGCCAACGCCATCATGGAGGCTTGTTGGTTGCAACATTTTCTGGCCGAGCTACATCGTCCATTGACCAAAGTAACGGTTGTCTACTATGACAACATCAGTGTTGTTTACCTCTCTACCAATCCCATTCAATATCAATGCATTAAGCATGTGGAAATCGACCTACACTATGTGTGTGAATGTGTTGCTCTTGAAGATGTTTGAGTTCTTCATATTCCTACAAATCTTTAGTATGCGGACATTTTCATAAAAGGGTTGCCGACTGTGGTCTTCAACTCTTTTCGCTCCAGTCTCAACATCTGTGGCTCTCCCGGTTGATACTGCGGGGGCTGTTGGAATACGTAGATATTGTGTATATGTACTTTACTTATAACTCAAGTTACCCCTAGGGTTTGTATGTGATGAGGACATCACTCCTATGGATAAACACAACACTCCTCCAAATCTGGACTTGCAAGGTCCAATGACTAGAGCTCGTGCACCACGACTAAATTTAGAGGTGAGCTCGTTCCTACGTTCTTCGCTATATGTTACTTTTGAGAATGGTTTGCTACCTAATGATTATTTTATGATTATAAACCATGGAGAGGACCAAGAGATGATGGGAGAAGGAGTTGGGAACGTGGAGGACCAGCAAGGGCTTGGAAGCCAAAGTGGAGGCCCAATCAAAACCGACTTCGAGTCTGTTTCGGGGCCCAGGACCAGTCTGTACTAAAACAGTCGCCCAGGACGTATACGGACTCGGATTTGGACGTTCTATATATGCACGGAAAGATAAGGAGAAGACCTTTCCAATGCCGCCGGCCTCATGTCAAACGTCATTCGGAGTCATCGGGAATCGTCAAAACAAGAGAGAGTCCAGAATCTGTGTCGGTGCTACGTCGCCTATTTTTGGCCTTTGGGCTTTGTATCTAGTTGAGCCCAATTAGGGGCACGTCCAGAGGGTCTTGCATGACCCTAGGGTCTTTATATACAGCCGCCACCATATCATTAGGGTTCGGGTTTTGCTTAGATCAATTCTGTTCCTAAACAGTTTCGCCGTTCATCGGTTTGTGAGACCCCAACTTCAAGAGTTTAATCATACATCTGCAATTGTGTTGCATTCTTCATTGTTCTTGCTTGTGTTCTTGATTCGTAGGCAGGGATTAGCCTTCTCGGCGAGGTCAATCGTCTTTTGGACGGTTGATAACCAGAGGAGACGTCGTGCTGCGATTGCGGGGTTTAGAACGTGCTGTTCTGAAGCCGGATCGATTTGTGTGTCGCCTCCGACCAAATCAACTTACCAAGAACCTTTCGGAAGATCGGGAACCTTTGTCCACATCAGTATGTAACTCAGCACAATATATGCGCACCATATCAATAGAATCATCATTGTGCATTCTCTCCGATAGCCTCTCTCTTTCAATTTCCTTGTCTAATTGAGAAACCATGTTGATATGTGTCATGGTTTGCAATATGTGATGAGTAATTGACTTTGGCTGAATTTATGTTTGAGTTCGGGAATTTGGGGATTGCATGAGTTTGTGCATGTCATGGTTATGACTAACCAGAGTTAGTAAAGAGGTTGGAGAGTTTACAGGAGATGGGAAATGTGTTTGCTTGTCTCATGATGTGTAGGTAATTAGAGTCAACGGCGAGAGGATCGGGCACAAGTAAGAGACTTGGGGCCAGACGATAGGGACGTCGGGTGAAGTCAAGGGTGATCCATACCGTACACATGGAGAGGCAAGAAGCACGGACGGTTTCACGGTTGAGCCTCAAAACCGTGGGTGGTGATCAAGACAGCAGGGTTGACCAAGTCAAAGGTGATCGGGCATCGGGACAAGTAGAGGCTTCCAATGGACCGGAGGCGGAAGAGACTTGCCGACAAGGAGGATCACGGGACGAGGTGACACGCGTCAAGATCAAGAAGTCGCACTTCGAGATACGTGCAAGGCGGTTTCCTAGTTTGGGCCTCAAAACCAGTGGTGGCGATTGGAGGTGCACGTGGCACCATCGCGGAGCTTCCGTCGAGGCGAAGCAAAGTCGTGAAGGGCTCGATGGTGTTCGAGCGACAAAGAAAAAGATGAATGATTGTGCCCCTGGTGGTAGGTGGCACTGTATTGTAGATGAGGGGTAGGATGGTCTTTAAGACAACCCCTAGGCCTATATAATGGTAGGTAGGGCTGATGGAAGAGGTGTCTCTCTTTCCCTTAGCCTTTCTAGGTCTTCACTTCAAGGTGCTAGGAGAAGTCTTCATGTAATAGAGGAGAGGAGAGGGTATGTGAGAGACGTCTCTTTCTCTTCCAAATAGTGGGAGGAAGAGGGTGGCTTCCTAGCCTTGTATCCATGAATCTTGTATGTAAGAATCAATGATATGAGATTCAATTTCGTGCTCAAGATCTTCCTCTCTCCCTAAATCCCAAATTTCACTTTTTCCCTATTTTCGGAGGTATTTTCAAGCGGATTTTTTATCTCGTTTTTGAGTGGGTTTTGAGGTGAATTTCTTGGGGTATCTTGGTGCTAGGACATGCCTAAACACTCCTTGATGGATCCTTGGTTGAATCCTAGCCAAGAGCACCTTTGATTTCGTGGATTTCCTCAAGAACATTAAAACCATAGAACTTTCGATAAAACACAAAATTCGAGATGAATTCTTGAGTTTTTGAGATGATTCCACTTGGAGTATATGCATCCTACTATGGTGTATCTCTAGTCCAAATTTTGTAATTTTTGGAGTTTGTTTGATAGGGTTTTGCTATTTTTCTTTGCGAATCGTTGTTGCTGTTTTGACCCTGTCGGGCCCGATCGGCAGTGTCGATGGCTACTGCCGATGGCACCAACTGCCGATAGACCAGCAGTGTCGATGGCTACTGTCGATCGGCAGTGTCGATGGCAACTGCCGATGACACCAACTGCCGATGGACCAGTAGTGCCGATGGTGTCACCACCGATGACCGGACCAGCACTACCGATCGCCTGGACCAGCACTGTCGATGACCTGATCGGCACTGCTGATTCTCCGATAGAACTGCTCAGTTTTGAGTGTGTTTCTTCCATAGTTTTGTGCCTTGGTTGTCCATCTTCATCAATTGTTTTCTGTGTATTTTTTCCATAGCTTTGTGTCTTGACTGTACTCGATCAGCACTACCAACGGTTTGATCGACACTGCCGGTGCTCTGTCAAATCTGCCGATCGGCACTGCTGATGACATGACCGGCACTGCCGATGCAAGTTCAGAATTGTTCTTATTTGAGTGTGGCTTTCCCATAGCTTTGTGCCTTGGCTGTTCTCTTTAACCTTTCCTGCTTCCACTTTAGTCTTCCGTTGGTGTGAGTCATTTCTAGGGTTAGCATATCACAAGTTGGTGTGTGTGACTTTGATGACTTGCTTTGAGGTTGGCTTGGGTTGAAATTGGGACATAGGCCAAGTTCTTGAGAAGAATTTTTATTGGCTCCCATTCAACCCCTCCTCCCTCTGGTCGCCTTCTCGGTCCTTCACTAATATATCTTCTACATCATTAACAATAACTGCTTTGTACATGCTACATTTTGATCTTACAGATGCAGTTTCACCCATCAGTACAACAACATCTTCAGAGTGATGTATGGGAGTATAAAAGCAATTCATGAGGAACTAAAGTTCATATTTAGATAATATAGGATCACCATGAGAAACATAAACCAACAGATCATGCTGAGATGCTAGGAAAAAGCGGAGACAACAACACAGCAAGTGCATGATAACTAAATGGTAGCCTGGCTGAAAAACAACTAGAACTAGAACAATGAATTATATAACAAGAATAATTTACTACTAAATCAGAATTCAGAGAAGCTAGGGACTAGAAATTTGTTGACACATGATCCACCGATTAAATCAGTACAATTACCTCCTTTGCAATCGTATCTTCCAACAAAGAAAAGTTACTGATAATGCAGAAGCAGATTCTTCCGATGATCAACCCATAAGCATATATCAATCTCTACAAAGTCAGGAGCTGAGAGCATGGAGAGATTAAATGCAGCTGCTTAAGGACATCAAAATATCAGATAGATAGGACATGAATATCAATCAACCACCACTGGAAAGAGTCAATGGATCACACTGCACCACCTGCAAGAAGTGGGGAAATTAAAACAAGAGAATAGATTATATAGAGGCACTAGACTTGGTAGCCCAGGAGCCTTCCCTAGAGATAAAACAAGTATCTTACTGGTTAACTGAAAATTTTGTCCAATCAATGGCTACAGGGAATATAAAACATCTGTGGAGTCCTACTGTACTCCATCATCAAACGAGGAGGCAAAACTCTTACTGGTTAACTGAAAATTTTGTCCAATCAATGGCTACAGGGAATATAAAACATCACCACTAAATCAGATATAAAAAAAAATAGAACTGGAACAACACCTGAGTACTAAATATGGGTCAAGTGCAATGGAACAAATCAGAGTACTCCCCATGGAGATCAGTATCTGTGAATGCAAGTATTGTTGCCCAAAAAGGATATCGTTAATAAGTAGTGCAACAAATGGACGTACATTCTAGCATCAAACATACCTGATAAAGCACGTGCAAATCAGGCATCTATCTTGAGAAACCAAGGCGAAAAATATCAGAATCTTTTATGATTACTGAATGCCATGGCTTTTCCCACAGAAACGACATACCTTGAGTAGAGCTAGAGGATAGCTGCAGAGGAGAGCACTCGCGGGATGGAAGTTCAAAAATCAGAGGATGTAACTGCCACTGCTTTCACTTCTATCAGTTCATCGTGATAAAAGTTAGCCGTGTTTTGTTGCAGTTGCTTTCATCTCGTGTACTGAACCTCATTGTGTACTGTTGAGGGTGGCGGGCCTAGCAATTGAGACTTGGATATTCCTCGTTTTTGGAGGAAGGTAATTTCCCTCAATAAAAAAAAATAGACAAAATTACGTAAGAGAAAATATAATATTGTCCATAATAACATGATCTAGGTACAAGTTGTACTTAAGAGAAATCTCCTATGACAGTAGAGAGGCCAAGTTTTTTTTTTTTGACAAGGTAGAGAGGCCAAATTGAAAGCAAATCTGGGCTAGTGTGAACCACCATCGGCACATATAAATGACATATACTCTAGATTTTTTTCAAAATAGTTGGGTATTTCTAAGAATACGCAACCATCATGCTAGGTCCGCCTCTGACAAAACTGTTAAGAAATGCTCAGTTTACTGAGCAACTGTCGGAGAAGTTGTCGGCCTCTTCACCCCACGCTCCTGCCAACGGGCACGCCCTTGAACGGCCGCGTCGGTTCAAGCAACCTACTAGTATATAAGGAGAACACTACTGTGAAGGAATAATAAACTACTGTTAATTACTGTTCATTGTCATTCACTTTTCATGATTTATATTCAACACGTTATCACGCACGTGACTCTACTGAGAGAAAAACACAGAACAAAAGAAGAACTCGGCGAGAAACTCATCTCGCCAGCGACTTTGCCGGAGATCTAGAAAGGTAAGAATGTCAATCTTGGCCCTTACCTTTGTGGTTCTCGCTACCTGATGTGAACAAGGGTTCCCGATCTTCCGAAAGGTTCTTGGTAAGTTGATTTGGTCGGAGGCGACACACAAATCGATCCGGCTTCAGAACAGCACGTTCTAAACCCCGCAATCGCAGCACGACGTCTCCTCTGGTTATCAACCGTCCAAAAGATGATTGACCTCGCCGAGAAGGCTGATCCCTGCCTGCGAATCAAGAACACAAGCAAGAACAACGAAGATTGCAACACAATTGCAGATGTATGATTAAACTCTCGAAGTTGGGGTCTCACAAACCGATGAACGGCGAAACTGTTTATGAACAGAATTGATCTAAGCAAAACCCAAACCCTAATGAAGGGGCGGCGGCTGTATATGAGGACCCTAGGGTCGTGCAAGACCCCCTGGACGCAGCCCTAAGTGGGCTCAACTCCATACATGGCCCAAAGACCGATTACGGTGTCGCAGCACCAGGACAGATTCTGGAAGTCGAATTGTTTTGGCGATTGCTGACGGCTCGTGACGAATTTTGACATGGGACCAGTTGGGTTGGAAAGGGATTTTCGTTATCTTTCCAGGCATATATAGAACGTCCCAATCCGAGTCCGTATGCGTCCTGGGCATCCGTTTTAGTGCAGACTGGTCCTAGGCTCCGAAACAGACTCGAAGTCGGTTTTGATTGGGCCTCCACCTTGGCTTGGACGTCCTTGCTGGCCCATCACGTCTCCAATCACCTCCCCAGCTATCTCATCATCATCTCCATGGTTTCTAACAACAATTAATTCATTAGGTCGCAATCTATTCTCAAAATCACATAAAGGAATCATTAGGAACAAGCTCACCCGTAAATTCAGTTGTCGCGCATGAACTTGTATTTTGGTTGGCGGAGTGCTAGGTGTATCCATAAGGGTGCTGTCCTCATCATTCTCCCCCTTTTGAATTAGAGTCGTCCTCGACTCGATCCCATCTCTTTCTCCCAATAGTGGTCTCAAATCTAAAATATAAAATATAGAACTATTCCCAAACTTGGAATGCACCTCGCGTTTATATGTGTTATGAAAATTATCATCACAATGTGAAACCATAATAAAAGGCATGCCATGCAAATTAATGACCTCTTTGAAAACTTGCTCAGCAATATGACCGTCATTCTCACTCTTATGACAAGATGGAAGATGTGTGATCTTAAAAACACTAGAAAAACATGACATGACATGGTAATTGTTATTGCAGTTTTCTAGTTCATCATTTGGTTGTACAACACAAGGAGTATTCATGTTTGAGCAAATATAAACTTTATGCATCATAAGTACACCTCTATGATCATAGTTTCCTATAGCATAAAATTTGTTTCTTGTTAGTAAAGGCAATTCAGTTTGAGAAAAGATTTGCTTCTCCACGGTATTTAGATCACAAAGAACATCAAATTCAATATAACCCAAAGTATTTAGAGAAGACAATAATTTCTGCTCATTCTTTTCACATGTTATTAAAATCAAATGTTTTATTTCAGCACTAGTAGGTGAATCATAAGCAAAAACATCAATCTTGTTCATTTGTTGTGGCAAAGGTATAAGTGAAGCAGTGGCACACAACTCCTCTTTATCACAAGGATCAGTAGATAAATCAACTTGTGGCAAAGGCAAATCAAGACAAGGTTCTAATACAACAAGATTATTGGAACAATTCATCACATCAAGAAAGCTCTTACCTGAAACAACAACATGTTCTTCATCTTTCACACTATCCTCTTCTTTGTGTAGAACCTGAAATGTATTAGTTGCAACAAGAGGCAAGGAAATATGTTCATCATCTAATTCAGATTTCGATGTAAGTGTTGCAACATTTGAAGTAGTCCATTCTTTCCTAAATGGTTCATTCTTTCTTCTCTCAAGTCTTTGTTGATCCTCTTCTAAAATTTCAGCTGCAGACATAGGTTTAAGAGTAACTCTTCTACCATTGTATTTAAATGAATAGGTATTAGCAATGGTATTGTGCAAAGCATTATTTGTAGAAATCCAAGGCTTACTCAATAACAAATGACACGCTTGCATAGGCACTATATCAAAATCTGCACAATCCTTATAAGAACCAATAAAAAATTCAATGCGTGTAATTTTATCTACCTTTATCTTACCACAAGAATTTACCCATTGGATGTAGTATGGACACGGGTGTGGCTGTGTGGTCAAGCCGAGCTTCTCGACCAATTCCAAGCTTGCGATGTTGTTGCTACTCTCTCCATCAATGATGACACGATAACGTCGATCCTTCACAACAAAGTGAGTCTGAAACAGGTTGTTCATTTGATTTTGCTCTACCTTCTCCATTTGAGAACTAAACACTCGTTGTGCTACAACACTTGTATCAAAATCATTTGACACCATCGACTCATCACCATCGGTGTTGTAACCTGTCATTGTTAATAGAAAACAAGAAAACACACAAGAGTATATTTTTCTATCACCACTGTTTGATCACGGTGGAAACTCTCAACAAGCAAATGACAGCACCTAACTGAGTTCTTACAAGATTCTTAGTAGCAAAACAGAGGATACCTTGGAGCGTGTGATCCGACGATTGCGAGGGTCCAAAGTTCTGTGCCTATTCAGAAGGATATATGTGGAGCTAGGTAGGCAATTTATAGTAGTAAGGATTAGCAAAATTTCAATTCAGAAATTACAAAACTGAATAATAGTCCCAAGCTAGTCTATGTCACTGGCCTAAACTTGTCTCGGACCTAGTTCAAGCAAGCAAGCAAATGGCTCAACAAAGGACACAAAGGCTGCAAGCAATTCTGAATTTTTTTCTCTTCTCCTTTCGTTTTTTTTCTTTTGTTATAGGTGCGGCTTTTTCTTCTTATTTTTTTTTCAGCACCTCTTTGCCTTTTACTTCTTTCATGTTTTTTTTTTTGACATAGAACTGCAGCAAGAGTTGCGAACTTTATAGCACAAAGAAAAAACCTAAACTTTCTTTTTTGCACTCTTTACGTAAGGAATAGATGTACATGTAGAACTGAACCGACAATTCTCATATGCAACAACGTGCAGCAATCTCTTGACTCAAGGAACAACATGCAACAGAAAACACTCTAAGTTTTTTTTGCACACAAAAAATAGAAGGCTAGATGTTAAATAAATATTTAGTGCAAATAATTCCAGCAGTACTATTCTCTCAATGTGTGCAACAATCTGATTTTTTTTTCTTGATTGTCTATGAACAAGGACACACACGACTCAAACAAGACCAAAGAACAAGTACTAGACCAACAACACAATGACCTTGTAGGGACTAAAATTCAGAGAAGCAAACTAAACTGAAAATTGCAAGGCACAAGGGGGGTGAAGGACAGCGGAAACACGACGAACAAATATTTTTGTAGGGCAATTTTCTGGACTCTAGGATTGAACAAAATAACGAGGATAAGGGCGAACCTAACGGTGTACCTGAAGCTCTGATTACCACTTGATGTGAACAAGGGTTCCCGATCTTCCGAAAGGTTCTTGGTAAGTTGATTTGGTCGGAGGCGACACACAAATCGATCCGGCTTCAGAACAGCACGTTCTAAACCCCGCAATCGCAGCACTACGTCTCCTCTGGTTATCAACCGTCCAAAAGACGATTGACCTCGCCGAGAAGGCTGATCCCTGCCTGCGAATCCAGAACACAAGCAAGAACAACGAAGATTGCAACACAATTGCAGATGTATGATTAAACTCTCGAAGTTGGGGTCTCACAAACCGATGAACGGCAAAACTGTTTATGAACAGAATTGATCTAAGCAAAACCCAAACCCTAATGAAGGGGCGGCGGCTGTATATGAGGACCCTAGGGTCGTGCAAGACCCCCTGGACGCAGCCCTAAGTGGGCTCAACTCCATACATGGCCCAAAGACCGATTACGGTGTCGCAGCACCAGGACAGATTCTGGAAGTCGAATTGTTTTGGCGATTGCTGACGGCTCGTGACGAATTTTGACATGGGACCAGTTGGGTTGGAAAGGGATTTTCGTTATCTTTCCAGGCATATATAGAACGTCCCAATCCGAGTCCGTATGCGTCCTGGGCATCCGTTTTAGTGCAGACTGGTCCTGGGCTCCGAAACAGACTCGAAGTCGGTTTTGATTGGGCCTCCACCTTGGCTTGGACGTCCTTGCTGGCCCATCACGTCTCCAATCACCTCCCTAGCTATCTCATCATCATCTCCATGGTTTCTAACAACAATTAATTCATTAGGTCGCAATCTATTCTCAAAATCACATAAAGGAATCATTAGGAACAAGCTCACCCGTAAATTCAGTTGTCGCGCATGAACTTGTATTTTGGTTGGCGGAGTGCTGGGTGTATCCATAAGGGTGCTGTCCTCATCACTACCCTTCTACACAGCAGACCCACCGCCATCGCCGGATCTTCAGGAACCGGCGTGGCACCTTCTTCCCTGGCGCCTTCCGACGCCCCTTCTTCCACCCACGGTGCCATGGCCGTCGCCCACGCAATGGCCTCAACGGCCGTCGTGGACGACGCCCCTTTAGTGTTCGCTGTGGTAACTGTTGTGGCGGCCGATAAGGCCACGGCGGCCGTCGCCAGCGCGGCCCCTGTCGTCAACAAGACCTCGGCCTTCCCCGTCGTACCAGCGGCGACCCTAGGGCAGGGCCCAGTGCAGCGGCAACCGTGACGGTTGTCGAGCCAGCGGAGACCTCACCGCAGATGCCACCACGCTGATGGTGTGCCATCCACGGTTTTGGGCCTTGCCCAACTGCTCCTCCACGCCTCTCGATACCCACGCCGTCGGTGGAGCCCGTCCTTCGCTTCGAGTACCCGGCCACAGATATCGGAGTGACGGCCTTCTACACCTTCACTGCCGCCACCTCCACCTCAATCGTGGCGCCCAGATCTACGTCCTCAGCGGTTGCAGAGGCATGCCCAAACGTAGATCCGGTCTTCCTCACCCTAATCATTCCCGCAGCAGCGGAGGACGAAGAGGAGGATGAAGAACCAATGGAGGTCCCTGGCACGGAGCCGGTGTCACCACCACCACCACCGTCCTCCTCTAGATCTGAAGCCCGCCTCCACTTCTCCAACATCGAAGCCTCCGGATCCGAGGCGGCTCCGTCGTCGTCCTCCTCTTCGTCCTTCGCTATCATCACAGAAGGGGAACTGGCGGGTTCTTCCCCGACCGCGCCGTCCCCACACACCCTCAACGGGGGCCCTCTCCTTCACCGCCACGCACATCTCGTCGACACGCCACTACGCCGACCAGGCCGTGAGCCCGGCGCGTGGTTGTCGACGGCAAGGCGGGCGCTCCACCCTGACGGCCCCATCACCAGCAACGAGGTCCGCTCCTCCAACGTGGAGGAGCCTAACTGCCGCTGAGCGAACGGCCGCACAGGGGGGTGTGTCTACATGGCGCTCGTGGCAGCGCATAGATCTGCGATACTCGACGTCGTGCGTGGGCCCGATGCACCCAGATCCGTGGGCCCTGGCAGCACTCGACGGCGCATGCGGAGGCACGGGACCCGACGGGGACGGGCCTCAGCGGTGACTTAGCAGCAGTCGGCAGTGAAGCTCGCGGCGACGCGCGGTAGCTCACGGTGGCTAGCAGCTGGACGATGCAGTATAGCCCGCGGCGCGCGACGGACCGTGGCGCGCGGCAGCCCGTAGCAGGCGACGGCTGCGTGCGGCAGCTCGTGGTGACGCGCGGCAGCCCGCAGCAGGCGACAGCGGTCGGCGACGCGGCAGGGGCGACGGGGCTAGCGGTGCGGGGCGGTTAGGGCTAGGGTTGATGAAACCCTAATCATCGGTTTCGGTGGTTTTTATAATCACCCACAAACCGGCTGGGCCAGGCAACCGATCCCCCCCCCGCGCACACTCTCCCCTCAGGCGGAAAGGCTAACTAGGCCTTAGCCCACCCGGTTGACTCATGTATCTATGCTGTTTTTCACTAAAGTCCCTAGGCTTTATGTTAATTTCAGCTTTTTATTATTTCTTTTAATTCCTGTGTTGTAAATAGTCAGTTTAACCCTAGTATTTTACTGTTTTTAATGTGCTTAGTTGTTTAGGGTTGTAATTTAAATTCCCAATCATTGTGTTAGGATTGGAAAAACATTATGTCCATTATGTATGTTCCTAAACATTCCCTATGATATAATATAATATTTATCATTGTCTTACAATTGAAATATTTACATTTCTTGTATGACCAAAAATTCAATTCACCATCATTAAGTTCAATGAACTTAATTCAAGCAGAATTAAATTATAAACACAATAACACTATGAAAACACATTTAATTCACCTTCATTAGACCCTATGTGTCTAATTCAAGCAGAATTAAATGATACACACTAACCTTTTTACTACAACATTTTATTGCATTTATTTTTGCAATTAACTTATGTTCAAATCACTTTCATTAGACCCTATGTCTCTAATTCAAGCAGATTTGAATATTATTATCTTCTATCATAGAGATAATTGTTCTTATAATATAATGTTTGATTCACCTTTATTAAACCATATGTGTCTAATCCAAGCAGAATCAAAATTATGAGAAATTCCTTAGAATTTTCTTCATTGTTACAACGCAACGATGATGATTTTCTAATCTCTTATTATTCCTATGTAGGCTCAACGGCCCGCGAGTTCGATGAACTTGCACTAGATGGCCACAACTACCCTACGTGGGCTTTGGACGTCAAGATAAGCTTGGCCTCTAGAGGGATTGTGGCTGCTTTGTCTCCTCCTGCATCGAGAGACGCTGCATTCACAGATCAATCCAAGTACCAGGCTTTATATATCATAAGGCACCACATCCATGCAAACCTCAAAGTTGAGTATGCATTGGAGGAGGAGTCCAGCACTCTATAGTTGGCCCTTAAATCCAGGTATGAGCAGCAAAAGGCAATTATATTGCCTGAAGCTATCCATGAGTGGAATCATATTCGCCTCTAGGACTTCAAATCCATAGGTGAATATAATCATGTTGTTCATAAGGTTTGCACTAAGTTCTAGTTTTGTGAGAAAGAGCCTGATGATGCTGAGAAGATAAAAAAGACTACCAACTCTATGCTCCCATCTAACAGGATCTTACAAAAACAATAATGTAAAAATTAGTACACCACCTATCTTGAGCTTATACATGATTTACTTCAGTTTGAGAAGCATGATGAACTCACTATGAAGATTCATCGCCAACGTCCTATTAGATCAGCACCTCTCCCTGAAGTTCATCACAATGCTAACGGGAACAAGAAGTTTGATGGTCCTAAAAATCATATCAAGAACTTCAAAGGTGGTAAACCTAAGCATAAATCAAAAAAGGGCAAGTCAAAGGTACAAGCTGAAGGGAAAGGCAATTCCAAAGCACAAGGCGACAAATGTCGTAAGTGTGGATGCTACAAGCATTCTACTTGGAAATATCATACTCCCCGCCACTTGATTTATCTCTACCAGAAATCCCTAGGCAAAGGCAAAGTTGAAGCATCAGGATTTGAAGCACACTTCAACATCCAACCTGATGGACTAGAAGAAGGTGGTTGTTCGCGCCAAGATCCAGTGGAACCAAGTAGCAACGAGCCTCCCTTGACGATTGAAGACTACATGGACACGAAGAACACAATCATCGAATTTGCTTCGAATGATCTGTTTGGAGACCTTAACTAGGATCCTTAGTCTCCACATATAGATATTACTTATCTATTACTATGTCCTTGTAGCTATGTGTTGTCATAATAATTAGTACTCATACTATGTATTGTAAGATATTGTAATATGTATCAGCACTTTGATACGTAATAAATAAAATTTGTATTTATTTCTATATGTCTAATAAGAGTTCCTACAATTCTTACTTTTATAGATCTTATGGGGTCAATTCTGATGGAGGAAGAATTATGCCTTGTGAACAGTTGTACCATAAACTCTATACTTAGAGAAACTAAATATTTCTAAACTCTTACTAAGAGGCCAGAAAATATTTTGACAGTCGCTGGACGTGATGCAGTGATAGTTGGCTCAGACCAAGCTACTGTCACACTTCCCATGGGTACACAAGTAACAATCGAGAATGCATTATTGTATCCCGATTCAACTCGTACCCTATTAAGTTATAGAGATATCCGACAAAATAGGTTTCATGTCAAAACCCATGAAGAAAATAATGAGGAGTTCCTCCTCATTACAAAGGATAATGGATATGGCACAGAAATTCTAGAGAGAATTCCTTCTTTACCTTCTAAATTGTACTATACATACATTAAACCATACCCATGTTGCATATAAGGTGATTTTCTAGAATGTGAATATAATTCAAACTTGGCATGATCGCCTTGGTCATCCCAGTATCAGGATGATGAGGAAAATTATCAGTAATTCCATTGGTCATAACTTAAATGATGTCAAATTCCCGCAATCCTTAGATTTTTTTTTTATGCACTGCATGTGCAACAGGAAAATTGATCATAAGACCATCATATCTTAAGATCAAAGCGAAACCACTCAAGATTCTTGAATGCACTCAAGGAGACATATGTGGCCCTATACAACTATTATCTGGACTGTTCAGGTATTTCATGGTTCTAATAGACGCATCTACTCGATAGTCTCACATGTGCCTTTTGTCTACACGTAACCATGCTTTCATAAAACTTATTGCTCAAATCATTAAATTGAGGGCAAGTTTTCCTGAGCATCAGATTCAATCTATCCGAATGGACAACGCCACTGAATTTTCCTCCAGAGCCTTCAATGATTATTGTGTGGCACAAGGAATACAAGTACAACACTCTATTCCATATGTCCACACACAAAATGGTTTGGCAGAATCTCTGATAAAGAGAATCAAGTTAATACTAAGACCAATGCTACATAATTACAATCTACCAACTTCATGTTGGGGTCATGCAGTTTTACATGTTGCTGACTTAACTCAATTGCGTCCAACTGCTTATCATAACAACTCCCCGTTGCAACTCGTACGTGGAAATCCACCAAGTATTTTCCATCTACATAAGTTTAGATGTGTTGTATACGTACCGATCTCACCACCGCAGCATACAGCTATGGGCTCTCACAGGAAAATGGGGATCTATGTGGGATATCAATCTCCATCGATCATAAAGTATTTAGAACCTCTTACAGTGGATCTATTTACAGCCCGATATGCTGACTACATATTCAGTAAGGATCATTTCCCGGCTTTAGGGGGAGAATATAAGTACCAATTAGAAAGCCAAGAAATCAATCTCATCTGAAGATAAGAGGAGGAAAAGTACGGCCACCAAGCAGGAAACAACGCCCAACAAGCGTCAAAGGAAAGTGCCTACTTGATTCGGATATATACATGAAAGTTCCTGATGGAATTTCTGTACCAGATCTAAACACAAACCGCAACATGTACTGTGTAAAACTCAACAAGTCACTATATGGTTTGAAGCAGTCGAGAAGAATATGGTATAACTGACTTAAAGAGTTCCTTGTTAACAAGGGATACTCTAACAATGATGATTGCTCATGCGTCTTCATAAAGCAGTCCTCTACATGATTCTGCATTATCTCCGTATATGTTGATGATCTTAACATCATCGGTAACATAGAAGACATAAATGAGGCGTGCAATCATTTAAAGACGGAGTTTGAAATGAAGGATTTGAGTCAAACCAAATTTTGTTTGGGTTTACAACTCGAACACCTTCCCACTAGAATATTTGTTCACCGGTCTACATATATCCAGAAAAATATTGGAGAAATTCAATATGGACAAAGCATATCCATCCAAAACCCCTATGGTTGTATGATCTCTGGCAACAGATACAGATCCATTCAGACCAAGGGAGTATGGAGAAGAGATATTGGGCCTAGAGGTGTCATATCTCAGTATCATTGGAGCGCTTATGTATCTTGCAAATTGCACCAGGAGTTAAAAATATCTTTCGATATCTCCAAGGCCTAAGGATCTTGGAATTTTCTATAGAAAAAACCAGGATCCTACTTTGATTGGATACACTGATGATGGCTATCTTTCTGATCCCCATAATGTCAGATCATAGACGGGATTCGTGTTCTTACACGGTGGCACAGCTATATCATGGAAGTCTTCTAAACAGACTCTAGTATATATATCATAGCATTATATGAAATATCACGTGAATGTGTTTGGCTTCGCAAAATGATAAACCACATACAACAATCATGTGGTATTGGTCCCATTGGATCACCAACCATTATCTATGAAGATAATGTTGCTTGTGTTGCACAGATGCAAACAGGTTATATAAAGAGTTATCTCACTAAGCATATTACTCCAAAACTATTTTATTCTCATGAGCTTCAACAAAGCGGAGAGATAAATGTCTTGCAAATAAAATCTTGCGATAATCTTGTAGATTTATTCACAAAGTCCCTACCATATCCTATGTTTTACAAATATGTTCATGGAAGTGGTGCGAAGGCTTAAAGACTTGCAAGGTTCAGTGGGAGTCTCTCCTTGAACATTCTAACCTGTTACTAACATCTATTGCACTTTTTTCCTATATGAATTTTACTTAATAAGATTTCTCATATTAGGTTTTTAATGAGGCAATAACTTCACAAGACCTATGTCTATCTCCTGACTTTTTCATAAGGGTTTTTACAAGGGATATCAAAGACATAATATATATTGTATCAATTTCTCCTTTTTTTCATCGGGTTTTTAGGAGTTTTTCACGGTATATCAATCTATACATCCCCATATTTTTCCACAAGGTTTTTAGGGGGAGTTCATCCTCATGGTGTTCATCGACGATCAAATGATCAAGGGGAAGTGTTAAGAAATGCTTAGTTTACTGAGCAACTACCGGAGCAGTTGCCGGCCTCCTCACCCTACGCTCATGCCAACGGGCACGCCCATGAACAGGCACGTCAGTTCAAGCAACCGACGCATGTACTAGTATATAAGGAGAACACTGTGAAGGAATAATAAAGTACTGTTCATTGTCATTCACTTTTCACAATTTACATTTAACAAAAACAAAGCAAACCTCTCGTTATGACATCAAAATTATTTCATCGTAATCTAAAAAAAATCAAAATTATTTAATGATGGAAGAGAATTACACGGAATGAATCAATAAATGTTGTGTTCCAAAGCAAGCTGCACATGCAGTTTTTGATCATATATAGGTTGTTAAACACGATGTAAGTACAAGACAAGAGCAATGCCCTGAATCAAAGGGTTCGATGGCAGAAAACAAAACAAATCTATTTTCTACTATGCCGCGTAGTGCGTGCCATTTAAAGGAAGAGCACTTCACTTGAAGAAATCACAGGGAAAATATTTTCTTTATTATTTTTCAGATATCATAGAGGAAAATTTCTTTGTTAGCCTCCGAATCTGGTCATCTGGGGCCTTAGTAAGAACACCGGAAAACTGCCAATTCTTTACTTATGGGCCATTTGAGTCTAGAACACTTTTCTTCTGTTGATGATGTCCTACTTTGTTGTAGAAAAAAAGAACTCTCGATATGAAGAATTTATAAAGTTTGCAAACCCGTAGTTTTCTTCACTTTGTACAGCACAACCACTGGCATTACCAGCATTTTGAAAGATCTATAACTCATAAAACAGCCTGCAATACGTCCGCTTTGAATTTTCAATCAAATGCCGACAGAAACAGGACTCACGATCACATTCGACAAAATATAAGCAGTTGCTGGGCACTAACTAAATATAACATTCAAGCAAACTAGACTCGCTCTACTCTCTGTGCAATAAGCAAAGTTGCTGAGCATTTCCAGGCGCAGATCAATTCCCAGAAAATCATATGTGGTGGCTGAACTGAACAATAAAACAGAATACCTATGAAATAGTGCAGCAAAAATGAGATGGGTACAACCTGACTAAGGCAATATAGCTTGTCTGAATTGCATCATGAGCTGTTAATGTGAGCCAGCAATCATGAACACTATACAAAATACCCTTGAATGACCTAGTAAAGAGGTTCATCTGAAAATACGACAAATAATCTTAAGACCAACAGGACTAGATCATGAGTTAACTGTACAGGCAATAACAAAATGACTAGAGCCTATTAATAAGTTCCTTGATACTCATTTCTTTCTCTCTTTTCTGCTGCTTTATCAGTGACATGATCTTGTGCAAATCATCAAGGCAAGCCCATTTTAACACCTGTAGGGAGAAAGACACAACTCATTGGAATATATCCGATACTTGGACATAAAACAAGGATCAAATCTGCTCTATCTCAAGTTGAGATTTTAGAAATGTTTCGGCTACGTCAGCTTGAGCAATATCATCAGCTTTTACAGTAGTTATTTACTAAGCTCCAAGCAGCATCTCATCTTGAACGGAGTTCACATTATAGATGAGACTTTTCAGTTCAAACCATCTGACTGGGCTTACAACTAAAAATCATTATCATTATAGCAGGTTTACAAAAACTACAAGACTCACAGAAACAGAACAGATTTCACCTTGTAACGACAGTTTTCCTTGCTTGCCTGGCAGTTTCAGTGTTCAAAAACTAATCATCCCAAATTCTGGCAACAAAAATACCAGACTAAGCTTCTGATATACCATTCCGCAAATATTAGCAGAGAACTGAATGAATTCGTCACCATAACATTCACTCTTTCCAGCTCTTTGTACCCTTAGTTTAACAAAGAATTCATTCACGGTTTCTGCATCAAAGTTCATGTGTGTGGTTTAACAGTAGAACTGATAAAATAGCCAAATAAGTATTACCATAATTCTTGTTTCTCATACTATTTACTCCACTTGGAACCGAGCTTCAAACCATTAATCAACTAAATAGAGCTCTCTAAACATGATCTACTTGTATTAATATTAAAACTATAATATCATGCACAATACAATTTGGAGCAGTTGAGTACTTTCAGATTAGGGAAACAGGACTGAAATGGATTTGTATGTACACGGTTAGAATTCATCCCAGCTGCATGGTCAACATTCAAGCACAGGGCTCCTTATAAACCTTTTCACAGCAACTGTCTTACTCATTTTTAAGATCATTGATTGGCAGAAACAGGACAATTTCAGATAACAGTTTTTCACTGTAGTGAACTATTGCGTATAACCATAATAAGGACATGGCATCTCAAGGGAACAGCATATTTACCTTATACCAAATATCTTAGCTGCCTTGCTCATAGGCACTTTGCGCACAACGAGAACCCGCTGTGGTCTTCTTTGGGAACATGATTGGTGTTCTGTGCCTTCATGTTTCCGCTTCTTGAGACGATCATTGTAGGTTTGCCTCTTGTTGCCTTCTTTCATGGACTCAATATAATGTGGAACGTCTGTTTGTTTGAAGCTGCTTTCACCAGAACACAACCCAGCTACCCATGGTTCATCGTCGTTTCTTGCATTCACTTCTCTATTTGAAGAGTTATCTCTGTTCATGGAATGGACACAAGGTGGAATATCTGATGCACTGTTGCTGGTTTCACCGCTGCACACCTCAGATGTCCATGGTTCCTTCTCGTCACGAGAGGGGTTCTCTCCCGCATCATGTGAACAATTTCCCTGATTATATGCCATGGGGTCAGTGTTCAAATTTTCTGGTTCAAACCTCATGCTCTTTTCCTCTGCCAAATTGATATTGACTCTGGAGCTAGCAAGAGAGGAAATATTGCCATTACAGTTTCCAATGATGTTTTCATCATTTTTATCTTTGATGATGTTTTCATCATTTTTATCTTCCTTTTGAAAGAGCTCCGTCTCTCTTGGTTCTGCAATGACATCTTGTTTATGATCCCACATACGACCGTTGTCTTTGGCTGTGGCTGATTCATCAAGATCTGAACTTTTTGGAAGCATGATGTTTATAGTTCCATCTTCGAGCTGTCCCGAGGCAGATCTAACACCTTCATGAGATTTGTCCAGCTGATTCATTGGTGGGGTCTCACGTTCATTTGCTGCAACACCAAAATCTGAACTTTTTTCAGGCATGGTCATTACATCTCCATCTTCACACTGTCCCGAGGCATGTTTAACACTTCCATAAGATTTGTTCTGCTGGTTCATCAGTGAGGTCTCAACTTCACCTCCCGCTACATCAAGATCTGAATTTTCCTGAACCATGGCATTTACATTTCCCTTTCTGTGCCGTCCTGAGGCATCTTTAACACCTTTGTAGGATTTATCCTGATGATTCATTGATGGGGTGTCACCTTCACCTGCCGCGGCATCAAGACTTGAACTTCCTTGAAGCATGGTCTTTACATTGGCATCTTCCAGCATGTTCTTCTCTCTGGAATCACTTTCACCTGCCTCTACATCAAGATCAGAACTTTCTTCAAGCATGGTCTTTTCAGCACCATCATCAGGCTGACCCAAGTCTTGTTTAACAACTTCGCACGATTCGTCCTGCAGATCCACTGCTTTATCACTACCACTTGCAGCTAAACAAAGATCTGAACATTCCTGAACCATAGTCTTGACAATTTCATCTGTCTGCTGACCCATGGCATGTTTTGTGACACCTTGGCGCGATTGGTCCAGCTGGTCCATTGATGGCGCGCCACTGCCACCTGCAGCTAAATAAAGATCACCTGAACTTTCTTGAGGCACTGTATTTTCATCTTCGAGCTGATGAGGGGCACACTCGACAACTTGATGATTTTCATCCAGCTGGTTCAGCAGTGGAGTGCCACTGACGCCATGACCAATGGCAAGATTGTCACCTCCACGAGACACCACAGGAGCAGACGTGTTCTGTGCGGAGTGACTGATGACAGGATTGTCTGAATTTTGTTCAGAACCACCACCATTTCGGCAATCCGGGTCCTCACGAGGAAGCGGGTGAGACCCAAGCTCACGAGCCTCGACCAGGATGTTCCAGGGCCCCTGAACCCAACGGAAAGCACCTTCGACGAGCATGGAATCGGCGAGATGGAACAGGGACCCATTGTGCGTCACCTGCGAAATCAAAGTGGGGGTGAACCATCGATTAAGACCAAACGACACGACATCGGTGGGTAAAGATCGGTTTTTTTATTTTTTTTACAAGCAGCATTGCCGTTCCAGCACCGTACCTTCAAGGATTTGACGGCGATCGGGCCTGTTTCGGGGAAGCACGCGGCGTGCTCGGCGGTCACTTGTCCTGTACAATTTCAGGCTTAGGGTTTCCGTTAAATCCCACAAAAATTGCAGAAAATTTTCCGAGGGAAAAAGGGCCTGATTCGCGGTGGAAATGGAGTAATAGAGAGGCAACGAACGAAAAAAAAACATGGATTTTTCCAGCGCGTAGGGGAGTGAGTAGGGGAAAGAAGGGGGGAATGGGGGAGAGGAACGCACGCTTGAGGTCGGCGACGGTGGTTGCGGAGGCGGGGAAGGAGACGACGAGGTGCGTGCCGAGGCTGATCTCCAGGAAGGCCGTCGCGAACTCGGCGGCGGCGGCCATGGCGCGTGGGGTTTTCTCTCGTCGCTCCTCCTCCCCCCTTCCGTCACTCCACGAGCGGGTGGGGTCTGGGGTGACGAGGGAGGGTCTGGGTCGGTCTCGGTCGGGTCAATTCCGAGCGGACGGGGAAGAGGAAAGGCGTGGGCGCGTTGTGAAGTGTGAAGGTGTCAACGGTCAACACTTGTTTAGTGTTGTCAC
The DNA here is from genome assembly GCA_030378355.1 of Eleusine indica. Taxonomy (NCBI): domain Eukaryota; kingdom Viridiplantae; phylum Streptophyta; class Magnoliopsida; order Poales; family Poaceae; genus Eleusine; species Eleusine indica. Next base: position 30,211,393 of record CM059497.1, read on the forward strand.
TGCGACCGTTCGTTCTTGTGACGGATTGATTAGCTTCACAAGTTCCAGCAGAAACCCATAAAAAAACGCGGACGTTGAATACGGAATGTCAGTGACCTCGTAGGTATCGGCGTGGCCGAGGTCAGATTGTGACATCTATAGAGTGTCTTGAGCCGTAAAGAAAGACGGCGGGCGACATCCGTGGGCGCCAGGACCGTCGCTGCTGGGCGTCGTTGCAGTCCGAGACCACGGCAACGCTTGCTTGTTCTCGTCGTTAGAACAAGACGAGACCCCGGGCGCGGGGCATGAGGAACGGACAGGAGAGAGAGGAGCTTAATTTGTTCCAACATGCGGAACACGACTCGGCATATCTCTGGACTCCGGTGAGTCAGCCGGACGGAGGGGTTCTGGCCGTGGGCCGTGGCGACCAAGATTTGTGCGCTGCGCGCGCTATGTCGTCTTGGCAGGTCACGCACGCACAACAGCATCGCCATATGTGGCCCGCCCGCCTCGAAACCAAGAGGAGACACGAGCATGCAGAGTCATCATCAGTTGCTCACTGCTATGTGTGTGTTGCAGGCGCTGCTGGCCCATCTCCCCGGCTTCGACCTGGTACAGCGCACAAGACGCGGCAACGGAACACGCATTTGCGTCGTCGATGTACTGCTATGTGTGTGTTGCAGGCGCTGCTGGCCCATCTCCCCGGCTTCGACCTGGTACAGCGCACAAGACGCGGCAACGGAACACGCATTTGCGTCGTCGATGTCGCGAGTTGCCTCATCGGCATTCCCCGCGTGTGTGCTGCAGGCTCCGGCCGTCCCAGTCGAGGACGACACGACAGCCTCAAGAACTGGCCTCGAGCAAGCCAGGTGGGAGTGACCCGGGAATGACAGCCGCGCCACATTGCCAGTGTGGCGCTGCCGCGGCTGGAGCATAGCATTGTTGTTGTTGCCAACGAATTCGCGTTCTACAGCAGCGCCATCGTGGCTCCATTATTGTTGAGTTCCATCCAATCTCACGGAAGTGATTCTCGCGCGCGGGTACTGCTTCGACCCCACCTCTGCCCATGCCCACCCACGCAAGACCCTCACGGGCATCATGATCTTGGCTGCACAAAGCCGATCCGACGGATTTCGGATACCCAGGGGAATACCGACCACCCGGTCGGTATTTCAAACAATGACCACGGCTAGTGTAGTAACCTCGCGGGTATAAGCAGTAAACAAACCGCACCATTCTGCTATTGTAAAAAAGTTCTTTTGTCATGTGCAATTTTAATTTTTTTCGGTACAACAGATTACACTAACAACCCTATTCCTATGAGCATCTCTAAAGACTAAACCGACAAATTTTCTAGATTGCTATTGAAAGTATAATGCTATTAAATACTAAAAAGTTTATTCTTACTGAAAGAACGAGAAGACGAACAGAGGGGGGTGAATGGGAGCCAATAAAAATTCTTCACAAGAACTTGACCTATGTCCTAATTACAATCCAAGCTAACCTCTAACCCGATCATCAAGGCTACACACACCAACTTATGATGTGCTAATTTTAGGAGTGATCAACTACAGCAGCGGAACAGCGCAAACAAAAGGGAACAGCAAAGACTTGAATCAGTCAAAGAGGCGCACACAAGTGCCGGTTGGCACCATCGGCAGTGCCGGTAAAGCCCATCGACAGTGTCGGTGAGGAATTCTCAAACGCAGTAAACAGAGCGCATCGGCAGTGTCAATCTGGCCATCGGCAGTGCCGGTACGGGGTTCGAACTCAAGCCACCTGCAGTGCCGGTCGTGGCATCGGCAATGCCGATCCGACATCTGACCCACCGGTAGTGCCGGTCCTGGTCGTCGGCAGTGCCGTCGATCCCAACAAAACAGAAAAAAGTTTCAGAATTAGGCAAAAACTTGACTAAAACCTAATCAAACAAACTCCAAATGATGCGATTTTTAGAACAGTAAATCCTCAACACATCATGATCCTAATCCTAGAAGATCCACTCAATTGGCTTAAGGAATCATCACGAATTTCAGATCTTATGCCAAGAACACCAAAACGGAAAAACTTGAAAAATCCTTCAAATCAAAGATGCTAGAGCTATGGATTCGGTCAAGGACCTATGAGGATTTGTTCTAGCTCATCATAGCACCAAGTTTTCCATGAAATCCGATCCAAAAACTTGTCCAAAACGGTGATCGAAAATTCCCACGAAAATAGCTCCGAAAATAGAGAAAAAGAGAAATTCGGGATTTAGGGAGAAAGGAAGATCTTGAGCACGAAAATAATTCTCATATCATAGAAACATGCTTATAAGATCCATGGATACAAGGCTAGAAAGCCACCCTCTTCCTCCCACTATTTGGAAGAACAAGAGATGTCTCTCACACACCCACTACTCTCCTCTTTACATAAAGTTCTCTCCTAGCACTTTGAATGAACACCTAACACAAGGCTAATGGGAAGAGGCACCTCTTCCACTAGCCACACCTCTCCTTATATAGGCCTAGGGTCCAAGACAACTCTACCCTTGACCTATAACTCATTGCCACCTAACACCGGGGGCAAAACCCTCTAACTCTTTTTTCTTCACCCGAACGCCATCGAGCCCTTCACAACTTTGCTTCGCCTCGACGCAAGCTCCACGATGGTGCCACGTGCACCACCAACCACCGCCACCGGTTTTGAGGCCCAAACCGGAAAACCGCCTTACATGCTTCTCAAAGCGTGACTTCTTGATCTTGATGCGTGTCACCTCGTCCCGTGATCTTCCTCGTCGGCAAGTCTCTCCCGCCTCCAGTCCATTGGAAGCCTCTACTTACACCGATGCCTGATCACCTTTGCCTTGGTCAACCCCGCCGTCTTGATCACCACCCACGGTTTTGAGGTTCAACCGCGAAACTGTCCGTGCTTCTTGCCTCTCCACGTGTACGGTGTGGATCACCCTTGACTTTACCCGGCCTTATGATCATTCGGCCCCAAGTCTCCTACTTGTGCTCGATCCTCTCGCCGTTGACCGCCAAGTTGACTCCAGTGACCTACACATCATGAGACAAGCAAACACATTTCCTAACTCCTGCAAACTCTCCAACATCCTCACTAACTCCGATTAGTCAAAACCATGACATGCACAAACTCCTGCAATCCCCAGATTCCTGTATTTCAACTCAAACACAGACTCAACCAATGTCAATTACTCATCACATATTGCAAACCATGGCACATATCCACATGGTTTCTCAATCTCCTCCTTGATGAGTACATTGACAACACTAAATACACAAAGATTAGAGATTGAAATGTGAAGCCGAATAAGCACATCCAAATGGCCAAACCCAAGAAAAGGTGAAAAGTAGGCCATCTAGCAAAATAGGGATCACAAAAACAAGAGTTGGCAAAGACAGCAACTTGAGACGCAAAGAGTGTGAAAAGCTCAAGAAAATGCTCAAAGACATGATATGCTCCCCCTCAACTTGTGGTAGGTCTCATGTAATGCAAAATGGATCATTTTATGTTTCTTAGCATTATTTGTGCATGACCCACAACTTTCTCCCCCTTTGGCAATGAACTCATCAAAGAAGCAAAAGAACAAACATGCAATGAATGAAAATGCAAACCTAAGGAGCTTCAACAATTATGCAAACAAGCATTTAACCTTGCTAATCATATCCATAGAGCCATGAAGTGTAAAAGCAATAGCTCACAATCATACAAAGACCAAAAATAGATAGCAAGGCATAAACACCAAGAGCTATACAAGCTAAGCAAAAATATTGACTAGCTTAGATAGAATCAAATTTGCTTATCATAAGAAAAACTGCCATCACATGTGTAAGTACTCCCATCCAAGGCAAAACAAGTATCAAGTGAATAAAAAAAACCTAGCCAGTCTCCATCTCAACCAAGGCAACAAGCATTCACAGAAAATGAGTTTTATAAATGCTCACATATGCAACAGAGACTCAATTGATCATGTGTTTATTGTTTATCCTCATGTGTCCTCTTATCCATACGGAGGGTCGCACGACTGGTTACGGCAAACACCCCGAGGCCTCAAGTCACAGTGTTTGGATTTAGCATTTTAGAATTATATTGATCAAAGCACTTAGCAGATTTTTTATGATTTATTCACATGGCAAAAGAGCATGCCTTTGCGGCAAAAGAAACACACGTTCTCACAATGTTCCATCATGAGCTAAACATTTGCAAAGCCTTCCATTTCGCAAACATAAGGTGCCAAAGCCAAGGCATCCTCTAGACTAGCCCGAACACAAGTTTTGACAGGGATAAAAGCAATTATACACATGGTGAGCAAGTCTTAACAAGATTATTTCATAAGGTTCACAAGAAGCTCAGTTTACCTTTAAGATTAGCAAGTTGCTCAAAAGAGTCTATAACAAGCCATCTAGAAAATCTAAGCATGAGAGATTACTATCACATCAACACAACTAAGCTTAAGCTCAATCGTAGCAAAGAGAAATACAAGAAAGCATAAGAATCAAAGCTCATCTACCAATGCATATATTACATATGAGATGCAATGCAAAAAGCTAAAATACATATATACAAGAGAACACTAACTCCCCCTCAAATGATGCCATAAGGATGACAAACACCAAGCTCCTCCCAAAGAAAAGCAAATCTTGAAGCATCTAGGGACTTGGTAAGGATATCAGCTAATTGGTTTTTGGTGTTTATGTATTTGACCTCAATATCTCCCTTCTCAACATTATCTCTCAGGAAGTGGAATCTCACATTTATATGTTTGACCTTACCATTTAGGACTGGGTTCTTGGCTAAGCATATGGCACTGGAGTTATCACACATGAGTGAAACACCCTTAAAGGTTAACCCATAGTCTCTCATGGTGGACACAATCCATAGGATTTGTGAGCAGCAGCTAGCAGCTGCAACATACTCAGCCTCTGTGGTGGATCAGGCTACACTCGACTGCTTACGAGAAGACCAACAGATCAAAGAAGTACCCAAGAAATGGCAAGTACCAGAAGTGCTCTTTTTATCAATTTTACACCCAACAAATTCCGCATCCGAATACCCAATGAGATCAAGAGATGAAGATGCAGAGTACCAAAGACCAAACTCAAGGGTGTATTTGAGAAACCTGAAGATGCGCTTGATAGCATTGCGATGAGTCACCCTTGGGGAAGCTTGAAAGCGAGCACAAAGACACACTGCAAAGTGTATGTCGGGTCTTGTTGCCGTCAAGTACAAGAGGGAGCCAATCATGCTCCTGTACTCCCTTTGATCCACCGCTTCACATTCTTCATCAGGGTCAAGTGTCATTATTGTGGACATTGGTGTTGACAACGGCTTCACATTGACCATGTCGAACTTTTTCAGGAGATCCTTCGTGTACTTGGCTTGATGTATGAAGGTGCCTTGCTTGCACTGCTTGATTTGAAGTCCAAGAAAGAAGGTGAGCTCACCCATCATCGACATCTGAAATTCCCTTTCCATAGCTTCCTGAAATCTGGACACAAGAGCATGAGAGGAACCTCCAAAGATGATATCATCCACGTAAATCTAAACCATTAGAAAGTCATTGCCATGCTTTAGAGTGAACAAGGTTTTGTCAACACACCCCATGACATACCCGCGCTCCAGCGAGAAGGTCTTAAGCCTAGCATACCATGTCCTAGGTGCTTGCTTTAGCCCATACAAAGCCTTTTGAAGCTTGTACACACGGTTTGGGTATTTGTGATGCTCAAAGCCAGATGATTGTCTCACATAAACCTCTTCCTCTATGAAACCATTTAGGAAAGCACTCTTGACATCCATTTGGTAAAGTCTAATGCCCTTAGAGGCAGCAAATGCAAGCAAGATCCTAATGACTTCTATGCGTGCAACAGGAGCTAGGGAATAAGTCTAGCCTTGTTTCTAACAACCTCACCATCTTGACTAAAACCCTAGGGAATAAGTCTAGCCTTGTTTCTAACAACCTCACCATCTTCCCCATGCTTGTTTTTGAAAACGCACTTGGTTCCTATGACATTGACACTAATAGGAGGCTCTACTAGGGTCCACACTTTGTTTCTCTCAAAGTTTTCCAACTCCTCATGCATGGCATTAACCCAATGTTTATCAGATAATGCGTGTCCAACATCCCGAGGTTCAAAGGTGGCAACAAAGAGAGAATTAGTAAAGCAGGCGAGATGTGCAGACCTTGACCTTGTTGTCCTCTAATAGAGATTACCGATCATCTGTTGAGGTGGATGTTGACGTTGAATGTGGTGAGGAGCCTCTCTCTCAGAGTGAACCTCCACCACAACTATAGCTAGAGCTGGCTCAACAGCTGCTGAGGTCGATGTAGAAGCTTTTGGACCCTCTGCTGGAGTGGTGGAAGCAGCAGGAACAAGATCGGATGTGAGATGGAATGACTCATCATCGTCATCATTCAAGCCCTGTAGGTCCTCTTCTACAAAGATACTCTCCTCCATCTCCCTGTTACCTGTAGTCTCAACCATATTGTTTGCACAAGAGTTTGATTCATCAAAGGTTACATCGCAAGAAGGTGTTAGTTTCCAAATTCAAAACTATGTAAGAATGACCATGAAGGGTGTAGCTAAGAAAAATGCCATCAGAAGATCTCGACTCAAACATATCAAGATTGCCATGATTGAGAACGAAGCACTTGCAAACAAAAGCGCGCAAATGAGAAACAGATGGCTTCCTTCCAAAGCGTAGCTCATAGGAAGTCACATTAAGAATTGAGCGCAAGAAAACACAATTGGAAACATAGCAAGCAGTGCTAATGGCCTCAGCCTAGAACTGCCTCGGAGTCCTATGCTCATCAAGCATCGTCCGGGCCATTTCCACCAAGGTCCTGTTCTTTCTTTCAACCACACCATTTTGCTGAGGGACACGAGGTGCTAAAAACTGATGCTCAATATCATGCTCAAGGCAAAACGCATCAAAGGAGGAGTTCTTGAACTCGATGCCATTATCACTGCGGATTGCTCGTAATGCACCAGGGAGTTCCTTGAACAACCTCAAAGCTAAGCTCCAAAAGTGATGAAACACTTCATCCTTGTTTTCAAGAAAGTAAACCCAAGAGTAGCGAGAGTAGTCATCAACAATCACAAGAACATACCACTTCCCACCTACCAAACGAACCCGAGAAGGACCAACAGTGTCCATATGAAGCAGCTCTCCAGGGCGTTCAGTCATCACCAAATTGATTGGTGGATGAGAAGCGGCAATTATTTTCCCATGACGACAAGGAGCACAAACCAATTCCTTATCAAATTTGAGCTTAGGCAATTCTCGGATCAAACCTAGGCCACTCAAGCGATAAAGCAAGTCAAAGCTCATGTGACCTAGTCTCCTATGCCATTTCCAGAGCTCAGAAGAAGATTGAGCAAACAAGCATTTGCGAGAACCAGGAGAACCAGCAAAATCAGCCTGAAAAACTTTCCCAATGCTAGAAATCCCACAAACCAAAGAGCCATTCGAATCAAGAACATAAGAAGCATTTTTCTTAAAGCGCACTTCCAAACCAACATCAAGCAACTGAGAGACAGAGAGGAGATTGTACTTGAGATGCTCAACCAAACCAACATCCTTGAGAGTGAATTTTTCATTTACCTTTACCGCGCCTCTTGCCTTCACTCTTCCTCTCTGGTCATCTCCAAAGGTCACATACTCCCGACGCTTCAAGGGAGTGAGGCTGGAGAACCACTTTGCATCTCCGGTCATGTGGCGCGAACACTTGGAGTCCATCAACCATTTGTTCTCTAGGCCTCCACCTGCTGCCTACAAAGAACGAGAAGAAAAGATCGATGACTCAGTGCTAGGGTTAGAAAGAAAACTCTTGGGAAGCCAGCACTGAAGCACACGACCTGCAGGGGTTATCACAGTTCTTTGCACATTACCAGTCAAACGGTTGGGACGAGTACCACGATGGGGAAAGCGTGGCCTGTCAAATCGTCTCGACTCAAACCTGGGATTGTGAGGATAGAAATCATCTATGTGAAAGCCAAATCCACGCGAGCGGTGCTCACCACGATGGGGAAAACATGGGGCACCAAAGCGTTGCTGAGCAAAGCCTCTGTTTCGTGAATCAAAGCCATATGAGGAATGACCCTATCCATGATAGGCACAAGAAAAAGAGCGAGGCTGAAAACCAACAAAATCATTATGATGCACATTCCTAGTTAACTCGGCTTGCATCCTCTCAATTCTCTTACGCCTATAACAGTATTCATCCAAGTGACCCTTATGACCACAGAACATGCAAATGTAGACACTCTCATGTTTAGGCTTAGCTTGCACAATGGGTTTGGGTTTTGCCTTCTCGGCTTGCTTTGGGTTGAAGGAAGGATTGGGGTTAGGTGAATAGTATGTGTCAGTGGGTTTGATGGACTGTTCCTCATCCTTGTAGCTAGAGCTAGGCACAAACTTACCCATATTCTCACTCTCCTTGTCACACCTCTCAAATCCCAAGCCCAAGTTGTAGGTTGACCTACTGACACTTTCTTTGACTCTTGCCAAGTCACTCTCAATCTTCTCCTCACTCACTAGGGTTCTTTGGAGACCAGAGATGAGATAGTCATTTTCTTGGGTTAGGATTTTGTTTTCCTCTCTAGTGATTGCAAGCTTATCCTTAAGAGAGTCACACACTACACATGGTGGTGGGAGAACTTTCGAGCGAGCCTTATCTAGCAGTTTGGATTCAAACTCTTTGACATTGAGGGTTTGAGCTTCCAACTCATTAGTGAGCTTGGGGCACTTCTGACATGCACCCAAAAGAGTTGGTCTAGCTTTGAATTTATCAAGCTCTTTAAGGGCACTCTCAAGCTGAATGGCAACTTGAGCATGCACACTTTCCCTCTGTGCAAGATCATTCATCACAACTTGACAAGACTCACACTCAACAGCAATGTCATCTTTTGCAAGCTTAGACCTAAGCGAAGTGATTTCATACTTAGCACTCTCCAACTTAGACTTAAACTCTCTATTCTCACGAACAGCGCTGCGAAGCTTATCATCTTGCATGAGCAGAACATCATGCAAATGATCAAGTTTAGAAGAGAGCTCATCAAGAGTGGGAGGTACCTCGCTTGTGTCGGAGTCGGAGCCAGAGTCGGTGTCGTGATCATTCTTTTCCATGAAACAAAGCCTGGTGAAGCCATCCTTCCTCTTGACTCGTGGCTTCTCAACCTCCTCCTCCAAGCTTGTACAGCCTTCGCTTGATGTGAGGTCCACATCGCTCAAGGCGGCAACGCAGGCGCGTGCAATGGCCTTGGCGAACTTCTTGGAGTTCTTGCCTTTCTTGTAGAAGTGGTTCTTCTTCTGCTTGATGTCTTTAGTGTTGTTGGCATGGTACCCGACCTTCTTCTTCTTCTTGGGACAGTCAGCAATGAAGTGTCTCGGGTCACCACACTCGAAGCAGGTTCTTGAACCACCTCCTCTTCTCTCCTTGCGGTTGTTGTAGAACTTCCTAAACTTCCTTGTGAGCAAGGACAGTTTCTCGTCAGGAATGCACTCCATCTGTTCATTGGAAGCTGCAATAAGAGAAGAAAAAGCAAACTCCAAAGAAGACTTGTCAAGTGAGGGGTTAGTTCCCTAAGAAGCACCATTGTGACTAGCCTTTTGAGAGATAGAAAGCAAAGCCATGCTAGAAGCAGGATTAGCAAGATTAGGACAAGACTTCCTAGACAGTTCATAAGATTTTAGCTTGCTATATAGGTGCTCATAGTCCAGGGTATTGAAATCAGCAGTTTCTTCTAGTGCAGCAATCTTAACCCCCTAAGCATTTTCATCAAGTGAGTACAGCAATTGCTTAGCTCTATCATTATCACTGTACACAAGGTTACCACAAGCCCGCAAGTTGCACGTAATGGCTTCAAACCTATGAAAAGTGTCATCTATTGACTCGCCAGATTTTTGTGCAAAGGTTTGGTACTGTCTATTGTAAGAATCCTTACGCATAGACTTGACTTGATTGGTACCTTCATGGTACGTGCAAAGCTTTGCCCAAATGGCATGTGCAGTATTAAGATGAGCAACATGGTCATGTTCATTCCTACCTAGAGCAGAAAGCAGGATATTGACAGCTTTGGAGTTGTTTTCATACCTGGTTAACTCACCTACTGGCGCGGTGTTGAGGTTGTCCGGTATGGCGTAGTCCTGCTCCACGATCTCCCAAATTGTACGTCCTTGGCTTAAGAGATAAGCCTTGGTTCGTGACTTCCAGTAGGGAAAGTCCTCTCCATCAAACATCCAAAGCTTGACCGCACGCTTCTCCATGTCATCTTCGGATCACAAAGCCGGTGAAGGTCAACTAGTGATCAAACCGGCTCTGATACCAATTGAAGAACCGAGAAGGCGACCAGAGGGGGGGTGAATGAGAGCCAATAAAAAATTTTTACAAGAACTTGGCCTATGTCCCAATTACAACCCAAGCCAACCTCTAACCTGATCACCAAGGCTACACACACCAACTTGTGATGTGCTAACCTTAGGAGTGATCAACTACAGCAGCGGAACACAGCGGAAACAAAAGGGAACAACAAGGACAAGAATCAGTCAAAGAGGCGCACACAAGTCACCTTACTAGACTACCATCGGCAGTGCCGATCACAGCCATCGGCAGTGCCGGTTGGCACCATCGGCAGTACCGATAAAGCCCATCGGCAGTGCCGGTGAGGGATTCTCAAACGCAGTAAACAGAGCGCATCGGCAGTGCCGGTCTGGCCATCGGCAGTGCTGGTGCGGGGTTCGAACTCAAGCCACCGGCAGTGCTGGTCGTGGCATTGCAGTGCTGATCCGAGTTCTGACCCACCGGCAGTGCCGGTCCTGGTCGTCGGCAGTGCCGGTCGACCCCGACAGAAGAGAAAAAGGTTTTAGGATTAGGTAAAAACTTGACCAAAACCTAATCAAACAAACTCCAAATGATGCGATTTTTGGACAAGTGAATCCTCAACACATCATGACCCTAATCCTAGAAGATCCACTCAATTGGATCAAGGAATCATCATGAATTTTAGATCTTGTGCCAAGAACAACAAAAAGGGAAAACATGAGAAATCCTTCAAATTGAAGATGCTTGAGCTATGGATTCGGTCAAGGACCTATGAAGATTTGTTCTAGCTCATCATAGCATCAAGTTTCTCATGAAATCCATCCCAAAAACTTGTCCAAAAAAGAGATCGAAAATTCCCACGAAAATAGCTCCGAAAATAGAGAAAAAGAGAAACTTGGGATTTAGGGAGAGAGAAAGATCTTGAGCACGAAAATAATTCTCATATCATAGAAACATGCTTACAAGATCCATGTATACAAGGCTAGGAAGCCACCCCCTTCCTCCCACTATTTGAAAGAGCAAGAGATGTCTCTCACACACCCACTACTCTCCTCTTTACATAAAGCTCTCTCCTAGCACTTTGAATGAACACCTAACACAAGGCTAATAGGAAGAGACACCTCTCCCACCAGCCACACCTCTCCTTATATAGGCCTAGGGTCCAAGACAACTCTACCCTCGACCTATAACTTATTGCCACCTACCACCGGGGCAAAACCGTCCAACTCTTTTTCCTTCGCCCGAACGTCATTGTGCCCTGAGCAACTTTTCTTCGCCTTGACGCAAGCTCCGCGATGGTGCCACGTGCACCACCAACCACCGCCACCGGTTTTGAGGCCCAAACCGGGAAACCGCCTTGCATGCTTCTCAAAGCGCGACTTCTTGATCTTGACAGTATCACCTCGTCCCGTGATCTTCCTCGTCGGTAAGTCTCTCCCGCCTCCGGTCCATTAGAAGCCTCTACTTGCACCGATGCTCGATCACCTTTGTATTGGTCAACCCCGTCGTCTTGACCATCACCCACGGTTTTGAGGCTCAACCGTGAAACCGTCCGTGCTTCTTGCCTCTCCACGTGTACGGTGTGGATCACTCTTGACTTCTCCTAGCCTCCTGATCGTCCGGCCCCAAGTCTCCTACTTGTGCCCGATACTCTCGTCGTTGACAGCCAAATTGACTCTAGTGACCTACACATCATGAGACAAGAAAACATATTTCCTAACTCCTGCAAACTCTCTAACATCCTCACCAACTCCGGTTACTCAAACCATGACATGCACAAACTCCTGTAATCCCCAGATCCCCGCATTTCAACTCAAACATAGACTCAATCAATGTCAATTACTCATCACACATTGCAAACCATGACACATATCCACATGGTTTCTCACTTACAGAGAGTCAAACCCAGTAACTAAGGTGCTACTGAGGCTTTTGTAACCACTAGACAGTTAGGCTTCATTTGGAACAGAGGAAGTTTTAAAGGAACCGATTCCTATGGAATGCTGACATCATGTGCGTTTGGGATGAAGGAACGAAGCTTGCCATTCCTCTGGAACAGTTTCTTTTTCTTCACAAAACGCAGAAACTGAAAAATCCAATCTAAATCAAAGTTTCTACGAAAAGCTGAAGCAGGGAGTGGTTAACAGGAGTGCATATTTGCTTTGCATTTCACATAATAGTATGCATTCATCGCATTATTTTTACACTCATAAATTTCTATCACACTTTGATTAGAATTAATTATCAGTTTTAGCTTGACAAATTTATATATCATTAAGTAACATGATGTGCTAATATTCTTCTATAATTATCATTATTTAATGATTTCTATATTATGAATTCCTGCAGTCCAAACAACAAAAGTTCCAATTCCTCTGTTTTCAATTCATGTGATTTTCATATCTTTTTCATTCCTGTGTTTTCTTTGTTCCTATATTTTTTTTCTATTCCTACATTTTTTATTCCTTCGTTCCAAACAGAGCCTTATTGATGACAAGTACAAAAAAATATTGTGACGTACTGTGTTGTACCTAAGATGCATCGGATGAAGGGAACTAGGAACAGTAAATCGCTAAACTTTTTGTACTTGTCACCCATGACTAGATATTACCGGTGCAATCTAATGTAAAAACAGTCAGACTGAGTCACTGGACATGAGCTTTTCTACAAGTGCTTATTTATTCCCTGGTGATTGTTTTCAGTTGAGAGCATCTTTGTAAGATCTGTTACAGCAGAACTTACACTAAAAATGGCAAATATTTCTCTAACTAACTAGATTTCACAGCACAATGTAACATAACATATCAACCACAAATATAGTCAATGCCAAGATAATTCGGCTGAAGATAATGTAGTTTAATCAGTAATATTTGAACCAAACATAAGTCTGCGAGATTAAAAAAAAATTGGAAAGGGTGGCCCTACCCTGGAAAATATGCACGGTTGAGTGCTGACAAGTGCTACTGTAGCTTATCTGAAAATCCTCTGAAACATGCAGAGAAACTGAAACAAGCTGTAACACAAGGTTTTACCGACACAAATGGACAGACCTATTTTAACTTTGACGTATAGATGGGCCCTACTGGTTATCTCACCTGATGTTTACGCTTGTCAGCAGAGCAGCGTTTCTTCAGAAATCCCAAGCATGACTTCCGTACTTGGGATACCAGTAGAATTAGATCTTTTGATACTTCAAGTGAAAGGACTATTTTGTTCTGATTTGTTTTTTTTTTTCTTTTGTGTGCGTGCCGCTTTATTGGCCAGTGTCCAATAACTCTATGTATCCCTATAAGATGTAATTTCCAACAGTCAAAATGAGTAACATAAACAGAGAACATTTTGAGTGATATTCTACGGTGGTTTTGAAAAGTTTAGAAGGAAAATGGGAAATTTTTGGAACAGAATCCATCTATGGTGCCATATAATTTCAAAGCTAACCATACAAGTTTTGTGATTATGAAAAAATTGTTCCGGCCTTTTGCATTGAAATGCATACGGCCAAAAGCTAACTGTACATACTGAGGAGCAAAAAATCTGCTGAAAAAGAGAATATTTAGTAGAGTTTAAGTTTTTTTATTGGACGCTCAGTGGTGATTATCGCTGGAATGGCTGGACCTTTGTGGCTAACCATGGGAGATGAGAGACACATTTCTGGATATTCATGGCTGTTCAAGCAGTTCAAAGTCATCTATGGTGTCATATAAGTTGAGAACATTGGAACCGGAGTGTGGACACACATAAAAAAGTACTCCTTCCATTCTGATTTTGTTGTCGTTGGTTAGCTCAAAATTGAGCTAGCCAACGACAACAAAAAAAGAACAGAGGAGTATGCAACATTATGGCACCGTATCTAAACAGGGGTCTAGGGGTCATCCTTATGAATAACCATGGCTCTCGAGATACATCAAGAACTTGAGATGCTCCAGAAGTAGAAACAGAGAAATTGAGGAAGAACTACTCATTTCAATTCATGTTGCGGCGATCAATATATCTTTCTGCACAAGTGATGAGCTATAGGTACTAGTAATTTACATCCAGAAAAAAAACGAAACATGATCAATCCCCAGTTGCTATGAACCAATGCACTCTGGAAGGCCGCTGCTAATTACACACATTTCTGAAGCCTCCCTGAGCATGACTATAACCAGCATTCACAACGGTCAGCAGGTACATAATTATTCGGTTGCCTGCCCTGGACTCACTCACTCGAGCCATCTATGTTACATCAATGGGAGATCATCAGGGATGGAAGGATGATGGATGCCTACACAACACGAACAAATCAAGAAAGACGAAAACAAGGAAACGAAGAAATGTGATCCCGATCCATCCTGCTGTTCATGCAGCTTAATTTGCGGAGATCACAAACACTGCATGCTAAGCAAAGCAAAGCAAGAAGGAGATCATCTATCATTGGTGCATCTTGGCCGGGGGCGCTGGGTATCCCACGGGCATGACATAGGGCGCGTGCCCCGGCGGGAACATGACCGGCGTGCCGACTGCCGCGGGCGCCACCATGTGCCCCGCCGCGACGGGGTGGCCCATGGGCGCGTGGCCGTACATGCCCATGGGCTGCGGCGGGCCGTGGTGGTGGTGGTGCTTGATGCCCATGGGCGCCATGGCCCCCGCGGGCCCGCCCGTGATGGGCGCGCCGCCCCCCGCGGCCGCGACGTCCCCGGCGTTGACGCTGGTGATGTCGTGGATGCTGGAGCGGCGGCGGTCGCGGTTCATGGAGTTGAGCCGGATGAAGTACTTCTGCGCGTGGCTGGCCACCTGCGTCGGCGTCCGCGAGATCACGAAGTTGCGCGAGATGCTGCGCCAGTCGCCCTTGCCGAATTTGTCCAGGCCAAGCAAGAACAGCCTGTGCAAGTTTGCTTGTTATGATTGAAATTGAATTGAATCCTCTTCTCACATGACATCCATCCCCCGAAAGATTGATTGGAACTTTGAACGAAAGAAGCATGCTTTTGATTGAAATAACCAACCTGTGCTCCTCCTCTGTCCACGGGATGCCCTTGCGCCTCTCCTGCTCCGCCTTGGAGCAGCTCTTCCCGGCGTCGACGCCGCCCTTCCGCTCGTCGCGCCGGTGGCCTCCGCCGCCGTCCTTGGGCGCGGACGCGGCGGCAGCGCCGTCGGACGGCGCGGCGGACTCCTCGCCGGCGTAGCGCGGGAGCGGGACGCGACCGGCGTCGATGGCGCCCACGTCCTCCACCAGTGCCTCGTAGTGCCGCCGCACCTCCTCTGCCGTCCGCGACGGGAGGCTCGCCGCGAGCGCCGAGAACCAGCTCTCGTCCGGCGGGCCGTCGGCGGGCGGCGCCGCGGCCTTCGCGACCGCGTTCTCGAACGCTTTGTCCTCCTCACGCGTCCACGCCGCCGCAGTGGTGGTCGCAGCAGAGCTCATCGCCCGAGTCTGGTCTGGTCTGGTCTATCTCCCGTGGCCTGCGCTCTGTTCTGCCGGCGATGGCTGGCTCACGGCGGCGGCCGGCGGCGTGGTACGATTAGGAGTATAGTAATTAACGAGTGCGGCGGGACGAGCGAGCCTTATCCACAAGGGTGCTAGCAGGAGTAGGATATATACTAGTGGTTAGTATTCGGATTGCGGCTGCGTTTAGGTGTAAATGGACCCGTTTATCCAGCATTTTGATCTCAAAAGAATGTTATTATTCTTTCAGAAAATAAATGCATTGTTTTGGAAGGAGAAAGAAGTACAGTAGTTTTGTTTTCTTAATCCAGAAAAGCTCATCTCCTTTTTTCACATACATTCATGAGATCTTAGACCAAGCAAATATTCTCTTGTTTGATTGTTTCTTAATCCCATACCGTTAATACAACATTTATAATTTATTTTGATCTAAAGAAGTTATCCTAGTGACGTCAATAAAGAAAGAACGGAGTATACTTCAAATAAATCATATTCTATTTTCAGTTTCACCAGTATTGACCAGATTGTAGATGTTGTAAATCTGTTTAAAACTGAAGAACTCGCAATCTGAGCAAGAGGGTAGGTGAGTGAAATACAGTACTGCATTGAAGTACTGCCTTCCGCGGGAAAACATCTGATGGTCAATTTTGAAAAATACAGAGCACAACGGTAGATCCAGAATTCAATAACACCACAAACAAAACCCAAAACGGCCTGAAATGAGTGAAAATAATAATGGGAGCAAATGGAAATAAAGAAAAGGTGACAGCACACCAACATCACCAAAGCTACTTTGAGAAGGATATGGACGCAAGGTTCCAGTCCGGAGTCGCTCTCACCGGCTCATGGACACATTGAAAAAAGAAAAGGAATCAAATGATCATTGTCTGAACAAGAAGCAAACGGCTCCAGTCCCCGCTAAATTTGGGATCATCTGTGAGGCTCCAGGATTCAGGTCTCGATACGGTGACAGCTTCGCCTTCGTCCCGTACTCGCCACCACCGGACCGAAGTTGCATCCACTGGCTGCGAATTCCTTGTCATGGTGAAAAAAATGCAACAATTGGGACTTGGAGGCATGTTGTCTGTGGTTATAAGAAGAGCTATCGCAGTCGCTTATTATTTGAGAATTGGCAAGATTTTCTCGTGTATATAGGCGATAACTTGTGCACTGTTGTTATACTTGTCTTTTCGAAAGATCCGCTTGTTAATTGCACAAGTTACTTATCTCCTTTGGGATAACTGAAGCAGCTTTGGAATTCTGGATGCATACTGCATTGTGTGAAAAAAGGAACGATTTGGTGTACTGTCTAATTGCACACTTGCTGACTCTGACTGTGCAATGTCTCTGGAAAGAGAACATATTAGTTTATTGGATGTTTTCTTGAACGAGTTAGTTTTTCTACACTATCAATCTAGCGTTTTGAAAGGTGACTCTCAAGTGAGAGTCAAACTGCCTCAATTTTCACTATCAAATTTGGAGCGCAGGAACCAAGAAAGGAACATTCAGCTCTGTGTTTCCACTATCAAATTTGGGCAATGAAGCATACGAATCATGTTAGAGCCAATTCCCTCTATACTATTAAAAATTTTTGTAGTTGCTTATGTGTCACTGAAAATTTTAAAGTTTCCTCTGTGCCAGCCACTTAAATTTCTATGTCGTGTATGCCATTGGCGATAGTGTTTAATATTTTTCGCTATTCGCTAGCTCGAAAAAGATACTTTCTTTACTCCAAAATTTATAGATCTATAGAGTAACACGTGGAAAACATTTTTAGTTGTTGAAAAATATTTTGGTCCTATAACATTTTTGAATTTGAAATTAGTTAACATGACAAAGCGTTAAGGTTTAATAACATTTAATATTATCTATTTTCGCTAATTTTAACGTTAAAAAGAAAGAGAATAAAGACATGTGATAATAACAAAAACATTTTCTTATGTGATTCTCTATTAGTATAAAAAGGATAAATAAATTATTTAATAATATAGAAGTAACAGGGAAAATTTTCAATGGCATGTAATGAATTTTCTCATCATGTTCCAAGGAAGAATGTAGACGAGGAATCATGTTATCTTGTACAAGTGTTCAGCTAGAGAGATACTCCTACATGGATGCAGCTGGAGAGCAGCTGCTACTACTCGTCCTAGCTAAGCAAAGAGAGTGTGTGAGAGAGATCCGAGTGACAGGAAGCAGGGGTGCCGACGCAGATGCAAACGTGGGCGATTCTCCATTTCTCATTCGTGCGAGTCGCGCAATCCGCAGGCGCGCGCCATGATTGGCTCCGCGCGCTTGCCCTTTTTGGCCGCTTGCGTACGTCACATCCCCGGGGGCCGAATGGGTCCAACTGATCCTGACACCACGTCGCTCTCCGCCACGAAAGCGATGGAGCCATGGCCGACCTTTCGACGAGCTCCAGCGGCCGGCCCCGGCCACTCGGTGAACAGCACAGGCAAGTAGTAGAAAAATGGGCAGGGCACGGGGTCGAGCTCGTTTACTTTACCGTGCTTTTGACCGCGCGACTCGTGACCGTGGCGAAGCGGCGACGGTGACCCGCCCTGAATATCGTCGTCCAGCTTCGACTACTACTGGGATTTACTGACCACGCATGCTGATGCGGCGTCCAAAAATTTTTTTTTTGCCCTTTTTTTCCCGTCAAGGAACTACTTGACACACAAATGGACGCCTTTTTTTTTCTTGACGAAGGGACTCATCGTTTTAAATAACCATGATCTTGTTTTTTTTTCTTTTTCTTTTTCCTCCATTCTTCCCTAAGATATCTAAAGGTTTTATATCTTCTAGCCAAAATAAATAAATAAAATACTTCGACTGTTTTTGTAAGAAAACATTTTTGTCAGCGTTGAATTGCTCAAAACCTTTTCATTTTGATTTTTCTTCTTCCTCCTCTTTTTTTCCCTTCAAAAAATTATCAAAACTTTCAAAAGTATGGATTTTTTTTTTAAAAAAATTCTCGCAATAAAATATAAACATAATTTTGTTTGGTTTTTAGAAGGTACTAGTGTCATGACTGCACCAGATAGAGTACGACATGCGTGGCATTGACGTTTCTAATCTCAATCCAGATGTTTTGTATGGAAAACAAACAGCGAACCATCGTCCGTTCTAAAATATAAGTATTTGTTAACTTTTACAAACTTCGTTTGACTGTTTGTCTTATTTAAAAAAATGTGAGAATTATTTATTTTTCTATAAATTGTTCTGTTATTAGATATACTTTAAATATGATTTATTTATGTTTGTAATTTTATAAAATATTTAAATAAGACAAATAGTCAAATATAATATCAGAAAGTCAATAAAACTTAAAAAACATTTTGAAATTGAGGGAGTAGCTCTTTCTCCAATGGTACCAAACCAAAGAAATCCTTAGCCGACCAGAGCCACGCGTCTCCTGCCCAGACTATTCCTAAAATTCCGAGTCACAAATCAACTGCGGCTGCTGAAGAGACCACGAATCATAAAAGTCAAAATTCAATGACCAAATTATTTAAAAGACGCACGTAATAACATGTTTAAACCATACAGATATTTCATTCAGCCTTAATGCTCTCCTATGCTCATCAAAGAGGCAAGTGCTAAACTGCAGCATCGCTGAACTCCTTAATTCGCAGATCTATTTTGAAGAATTACATTTGAATGTCTTTGGCTCAAATTTCAATGTCGATCAAATGGCTAGTACAATAGTGGGAGCCATTTTCTGAAATTGCTTGTAGATTAACAAGTGCAACAAAATAATCTGGGACAAAGATAACTTTTCAGGAATACAATAACATTTACCCTTCACAAACCTGGATATACAATTTGATTTATCCTGAGAATCTACAGTTCTAATACAACAATGTTGATACAGGTCCCCTGTTACCTTTAGTAGGTTCAGTTAACACCTTCATAAAATTTGAAAATCTCTGGCAATGCAAACGCACCCTCGAAACTCCCAGTAAACCAGATCATCATTCAAATATTGCTCGCCATGTGGTGCACAAAGTTTAGCATCCTTCTTTCAAAGAAAAGATTAGCTACACTGACCTATATGGCTGTATGGAGGTCGAGGCAACCCATACTGCCATTTTAGCATTCGAGAGATTGTATTAGCTCATTTCCCAACCATACCATCTAATAAGCATGTCAAACCTAAAAAACAGCATGATTGCCCGTCACCTGGCACTTTCATGGGTACCTGCACCAGGATTCAGAAGCCGTTACATTTCCAAACAGCTCAAAGGAAGTTCCTCTGTACAGCTCCAGAAGCAAAACGGGAGGACAATCCTTGTGACATGTTCTCTGGATCTAAGGAGACCTTTTGCCGCCCAGCAGACAGATCCTTCTCACGATCCCACGGCTTCCATGGGTGGTTTCCCTCCCATTCTTCTTTTTCGTCTTGCTTTTGCTTCTTTTTCTCCTTCTTGCTCTCTCGGTGCTTCTGCACAAGAGAGACAGATCGTTTGGAGCTATTGTATTTATCTACAATTGAAGCATCTGGGTTTTTGCTCTTTGAGTCCTCCCCTTCCGCAATCGCCTTTGTTTTATTGTAGGCTTCTAAATAGCTGCATCAGACAGGATAATCCATTATCCCACATTTATATTATTCAAAGATGAAATAACTGTATCTACTTTACTTTTGTATAGGACATATAATGTTTTGTCCCTAGTAAGTTTTCCACCCTCATGCTGATTGGGCGGGCATCATTTCTATGTCATGTTCCCCTGGGAGCACATAATCATTTCCACAAAGCCAACAAAGAATTTAATTGTAATAATAATTATCAGGTTTCCATGTAGTGTGGCAGCCAACTGTTGATACATCAAATAATGATTACCATTTGCCAAGACTCAAGGAGTTTAATTAGTTAGGCTATGAAACCAGTTGTCCATTAGCTGATCTATATGAAGTTTGTAACATAAACAGCACCATCCGGCACGAGATCTAGTGTTTGCAACGAGAGCACGGCATTTTATCTCAGTACCAACGTCCTAATACTTCCATAAAACCTCTATAAGGTGTAAACACATTTGCTCCATTGATTTAGTGTTTGCAATGCCCAGCCTTCAAAAATAAAGGAATCCTATTTAGTTTGGTACTATGGTGGCAGTACATGTATGTAGGTCATAATGCATTATTGTTGCCTTTGCTATGTGCCGATGTGCGCTTTTCGTCCTTTAAGTGCACATGATAGCGCTTTATTACCCTTTACTGGCATTGCCCCAACATTAGCAGGTACAAAAAATAGAGGTGGAGAAATATCAAAATTGAATTACGTAATGCCAAAACTGTACCTTTGTTGTGCCTTTTGCGCTCTATCAAGAGGACTATCAGTCCAGGCACTTGTGTCAACACGTCCTTCTTTACCGTGCATACTAAATGACTTAGTTGAATGCATTGGCACTCCAGCCTGTGAGAAGGAAAATAAGATGTTTGCGTACATGCAAGAGGCCATGATAAAGTAAGCATCCTTCGAAAAATGGTAAAGACAGTTAAAGGAAACATTTTCATCATTTACTTTTCTCTCGGGTGGCAATGTAGTCATCCATTCATCTCTCTTAGGTGCCTGTTTTGGACCTGCCAAAAGTTCTTCATCACCCTCCAGGGATATGCCTGCATGAAGAAAATAAAAGCTGAACTCTTCATATTTACGTATCATCCCTGTCACTCAATATATTCTCTCGCCTATCACACAAAAACGTAATTAATAAGATCAGATGACCTTTGAATCTGAGTGCATGTGTGCAGAAACAAATGCCCACTAAAAACAAAAGGTTATGACATCTTATACTGGGTAGAGTGTAGTAGTGTACAGGGCTGCAGTCGTACATACACCAAGCAGCATAAATAAACTTTAATGATGACACTTTTGTCGCATTCCGCATTTACTATAACTGACACAAGTCTATATTCACCTCAATCACAGGTGACATCCACCTGAATTCAATTTCAAAAGATTATTCAACCATCCAGGGTTATGAACTTATGATGATGATATTGGCGCATTCAGCATTTGTTCACACAGCAACAGCTCTATATTCGCTTCACTCATCAGTAACATTACCCATAAAATCTACTTTCCCACCATGTCTAAGGGCCCCCACTACTCCAGCAACACTTCATCAGTGTTCTCTACTGCCAGATGCTGCTGTTAGTGCCACTTCCAGCCATGACAACCCCCAGGAAACTTCCCTGGGACCAACTCCAATTGGTTTCCTGCCCAGCCCCATCCATTGATGAAGGAAATAAACAAACACGAAAACTGGTCATGCTTATCCTTTATCAACAAAGGAAAAGACACCCTTGTCACAGTAACACAAAGGCAACTCACACACGTCCAAGACTATAGAGGCTAACTATGGCCAGATAGGCCACTGACACATTGGCATAAGTGGTTGGACGGACTAATCGAGACTTTTGCGGAGCATTTCTGGAGGATATACAGATGGGAATCTGAAGAGCACATTGGAAGTGTTATGCCTGGTGACGTGTTAGTCAGACAATACAGATGCAATGCATTTCAGAAACCTTTAAGTAGTTGAAAGCATCACAGATAACAGAAATGCTTGGTAGCATTAACGTGCTTCAACGACCACAATGAAAAAGTAACTAGGGCACACAAATTCAAAATCGCTGTTCTGTGTTTGGGAGGAAACAGAAGACAGTGATGACAAAGCCATTGAGACCCTGACCTCAACTCTTGCTACTTAATTTTGCCAAGCTGCCATAGACGGACAAGTCGAGTCCATGAATTCACAGGCATTGGGATATGCAACATTTGCCTTTTTTTTTTCTCAATGTCAATGGGACTACATCTATTTATTAATTGGACAATTTGTCAGATAGGTGGTCATTTTGATACGATGGATACTTTGATAATATGAGTATTGCTACCTAAGAGACACTGAGAAGAACAGGACTTCATATATGGAGCAAGCAGTAGGATATTTGCCGTTAAACATCAAATTATCAAATATAAAATCAACTTGTTTTTGTCCAAATATAATTATCACAATCAGTATTATTTATGGAATTATAATAACTTACCCTGCAATCGTCTCCATTCTGCAGCTTCACGCATTGCTTTGAGCTCAATCTGAAAAGAAAAGAAACATGAACATGAAATATTTACAGGTTTTCACATTGCTAGTGAGAATATGAGAAGTAGTGCCAGTAACCTAGCTCGACATTAGGAAGGTGAAACATCAATATAGGAGTACAGTGAAAAAGGATTACCTCAAATTGTTCCATCTCCTCTTTCTTTTTTATCTTCTCATCTATTGCCCCTCTCTGCAATGAAGAAAATAGCAAGCACAAAAAATGTAAGCTACAGAGGGGGGAACACTCGATGAGTTAATAAAATGGCATCTAAAACATTCACAAGTGCAAGCAAAAGCAAGACACATCACATTAAGATGATTTTTAAGGTAAAATAACAGAACCAAGATACATCGCATCAAATTTTAATTCCACTTTGAGATAACTCCCTAGATCTGACACTAGTAGTCTGGGAGCGCTCTACTCAAAGAATTCTGAAGAGCGTGGCTGAGTAGACGGGGATGTTTGGCTGAACCATTTTGTTCTCATTATAAAATAAAAACGAAGGCTTCGACCATTTATTTCAGCCTACATAATCCAGATCCTGCCAGAACCTGGGAGTTGGAACTCTCCTGAACAAGCCTAGGTACACTTCCAGGCCCGTACCGGAGTTTTCGAGGCCTTGGTTCAGAAAACGAATTGGGGCCCTACTTTTTTGAAATAAATAATCAACAAGTATTTTTATTATATAACTGAATATTTCTTCAATCTAGAATACTAATACTAAGACATAATTAACAGAAGTTTGTTCTAGACAAAGAGAGACGAAAATTCAGTTTATGATCAAACCTTGTTACCTAGATATGATGTCTAGAGTTACAAAAAAAAAAAGATATGATGTGTAGAGTTAGAAAATAATTGGGAGCCCACACGATCAGGTCTGTCTGTGCTACCCACCATAATTTCTGATCACAGCATGCCGAGAGAGAGAGAGAGAGAGAGAGAGAGAGAGAGAGAGAAGAAGAAGAAATTGCAACAAGATTAGTAATGCAAAAAAAAAAAAAACGAAATCATGGACTCATCCACAACCACCGACAAATCAGTAATTGAGAAGCAGAAGCGGCGGATAGATGAAACAACACAGCAGGGGGGCAGGGGATCAACGTTCAACTCGTAGGAGTAGGGAATTAGGGATCACAATGCAGCAATTACAAGAATCAGTGGGGCTGATATGGATTATGGACCAATTCAATTCTAAGTTGTATTTTGCTGCTAATACACTAAGTAACTGATTTTGGGGGCCTTATGATTTTGGGGCCCTGGTTCAGTTGATCACTCTGAACCTGCCTTTGTACGGGCCTGTACACTTCACAAGCTTTACAAGTTTAGCTTCATATGTTTCCAGAACAATGAACAACTAGCAAGGGATATTGCTGGCTAGAACTGATAGCATTACTCAGAACAAACCACAAATTTTCTTGCACATTGATACTTGCAGTTTGTTGAAAAAGATACTAATCATGCATTTGAGCATCAGTTATAATCTAACCGACATCTACTAAGCTTGAATTTTGGTCGCTTGTAGGTTGTAGCCTCAAAACGGCTTATTTAGTTTGATCTGTTTGATCTTCATAGTATAGTAGATAAATATTCATGTCAGCTTCTGTTGAAAAACATTTCAAGAATATCAGTAGTTTGTTTTTCCTTTCAAATATGATCAAACTTCTCAAACATTTCAAGAATGTCAGTAGTGCTCTCTAAATCTTCCCTCGGCTTGACTTGACACATCACTATTCTCGTCGGTTCTCTCTCCAAAGCAAGGATCACATTTGAAGAGTTGATGTACTATTCGTGAAGACTCGGGTATTTGCTCAAGTACTGTCCGTGAAGGTAATACCCTCTTGTGGAGGAGATCTTCTTCATCGACGTTCAAGAGTTGCAGGCTTCGACAATATTTTTTTATTTTGGACTTCGGATGTATCAGTTTTGTTTTAAGTCATGTGTGTTTATTGTGAACTCTTCAAATGCAACGTCATTGCATCCATGTTGCATTTGAGGGGGGTGTTAAGGGTATAATAGTCAAGGGTCTTAGTGTAATATTCTAGTCTAGGGTTTTCCCTCATGTACTCTATATATAGTCCGCATTGGGCCTCAATAGAATCATCCATTTTAGTCTATATTATTCGTAACACAGATGAAGCCAAAAGAGTGGTTGTTTTGTTAGTTGGAAAAACTATGTAGGTTTATCTTTGACAAAACGATGAGCCTATTTTCAGTTGTTGAATGAGTAAGGCTTCAATTCATGTACCTTATCAGGGTCTTGTAAGTCTTTGAAGGCGTTATTCAATTTGACGAATGCCTCTTGCGCTGAAGGATGAGGGCACTTGTCCGGATGCACCAAAAGAGACAATTTCCAATACCTACAATATAAGATATGATGATTACTTCCTTGAGTAGAAAAGAGGGGGAAAACATATTTAATGTTACATGATAAGTATTATAACAACAGTGATAAAATACAGTCACATTTCCAGTCACTTGTAGGCTGTAACACATGCATGGTCTACTGCCACAGATTCACTATGTGTAAACAGTACTCCGTACAATCTAGAAAAAAAAAAGTAACTGAAGACTACAAGATAAATTAATCAAGAACGATCGAAACCACACTAAACTGTTGAGGTAATATAAGAAAAGAAAAGTCAGTAGCACAATCCCATAATAGGTATTTGCAGTATCATGCCGCACCACATCAGCCTCGTACCAAGCATTTTTTTAAAGGGTTATTTAGATTGGTGCCACTAAACTTTTGCTGCATTTGAAAAGTAACACTGATTTTCGTGGAACCGGGTGGGTGCCATTACAAATTTGGCATATATCAAAACATACAACTATTGTTTGGAGGCTAGATGGATCAGGATCCTATTCTTCTAAATCAGCATACAGAGCTTCCCACCAGGGGGCCACAATTTGGAAATCCTGGGTGCCACCAAAGTGCAAGATTTTCTTGTGGCTTGCTATTCGGAATAGGTGTTGGACTGCTGATCACCTTGCCAAAAGAGGTCTTCCTCATCCTGAAAAATGCCCACTATGTGATCAAGAAGAGGAAGATATTCAACATCTCCTGACCTCCTGCGTGTTCGCGCGCCAGGTCTGGTATAAGGTGCTCGTTCCTTTGGAACTGCAGAATATTGTACCACGAAGATGTGCTGTGTCCTTCGCAGTATGGTGGTGGAGGGCTATCAAACAAGACGACAAGTGCCCAAAAGTAAGAGGAAGGGCATCAACACCTTGATCATTTTGACGGCTTGGTCGTTATGGAAGCATAGAAACTCCTGTGTTTTTGAGGGATCCAGTCCGAGCATAGCTGCTTTACTTCGCCACGTCAACGAGGAACATTATTTGTGGTGTTTGGCTGGAGCTAGGGGACTGAGGAGGATTGGATTGGGTCGTGTTGAGGATCTAGGCTAGTCTTAGTTTAGATTTGCTGCAGTTGGTCAGGTCTTACCCGTTATGGTGTGTCTATATAGAGCACAAACAGATGTAAATGTATCCCCTCATGGCCTGGCCCGGAGTGAGGTGGTGAAACTTGTAAGGGGCCATTTTTTCCTCTCTTAATACAAAGATACGCAGCTCTCCTGTGTATTCGAGAAAAAAAAATATTATGCAAAAATCTGGACAATACTGCCCCTCATCTTCTTCCTTTGCACACTGAGACGAGCTCATTTACCTCGCCGATAGCCTTAAGCTTTAGTTTGCTGGCTTCATCTCCACCTCAGTTATGAGAATGCTACAGGGAGGTGCTCAAGGTGCACATGCTTCCATCCTGGCCTCAATCCCGCTCTCTACCCTCCAGAAATTGATGCTTGTGGCCTTTCTTCTCCAAAACAAGCAACGGCCATGCAAGCACATGCCTTTGGCTAAAATCCAACCTCCACCGTGAGCTATTAGTCAATTGGTTTAATCCCTAGCTCCCTCTCCATCTTGTTTATCTCTTTGACTACTTGTGGCCATGGATTTGCAGCCCCTCATGTAGATTTGGGAGGTTTCCTAGTTGCTGGCGTAGGGAGTCAACAAAGTTGGTTGGGGAATGGGGATACGATGGAGGATGCATTGGCGAAATTACAGTAGTGCTAGATTTGGGGTGGTCTGGTTTCTGATTGGCCACAGGCGAGCTCCATTAACAGCAACGGTTGTTTGCTTGCTCGCTGCGCTGGACGTCAAGAAGAGCATTGAAACTTGGCGATGGCCATGGCCATGTAGAAGCGAGTCGTCCTCGAACAGGGGAGATGGAAGACAGTCGCATTTTTGTCCAATACATACAAAGCACTAGCGAAATATGTATATCAATGGCATGGTTCTAATTTAAGCAAAATTATAATGGCACCCACCCGGTTTCACAAAGTTTAGTGGCATATTTCAAATCATTCAATGGCACTAATCTAATTAACCTTCTTTTTTTTAAAAAAAAACAAAACCCTTAAATGACACATGTGAAAGCTCAGTTGCATTCTGCTTGTAAACAAATTTAGATAGTCATTAGTAGCATTCTAAACAATATGGATAAATTTGGAGCATTCAAAACAAATCAAAAGCAAAAGAGCTAGCACAAAACATTAGAAGGTAATAAGGCGAAGCCCCTCATAAGTGAACAAGTTATAATGTTTTTCCTCAACGGTAACCTTAGTGTTGAGTTTGATCAAACTGATCAATATCTGCTTTGTTCTGACACTGTCATGTGGGGCCACACGTACGAGCGCCGCCGCCATCAATCCAAGGATTAGGGATAGAATTGGGAGTTTAGATATTTTCCTTTTTAATAGGAAGAAGTTTCCTTTCCGCAAGGCAATCGGCCTATATAGTGTAACCGAACTTTCTCAAAGGTTAAGGAACATTTATTACCTGATCTCCTCCTCTCTTCTAAACCTAAGCCTGCGGCAGAGGGGTATAACCTCGTCGGAGAAGACGGATCCCAGCTACGAACTCCGTAGCCGCGATCCAGCTACTCGGGGTCTCGACGCCCTTGACAACCTGGTATCACGATCCCGACGATCCTTGCCTACTCGCTCCACCTCGCCACCCCCACCACCATCACCAAACACCGTTCCCTCTTCACCTGGATCAGCAACTTCCTACGCCGCGCCTGCCATGGGGGACGACCTCAAGACCACCATCGAGGCACTCGCCAAGGCCGTGCGAACCCTCCAAGCCACCGCCGAGGCCAACGCCAAGGCAATCCAAACCCTGTCGGCTGACCGATCGTCCACCTCGGGCACCAAACCGCCGTCCGCCGAGCACCACAACGATCGGCCGCCCCGGTTCTAGAAGTTGGATTTCCCGCGCTTCGACGGCAAGTCCGATCCGTTGATCTTCATCAACAGATGCGAGTCGTACTTCCACCAACAACGGATCATGGAGGAGGAGAAGGTGTGGATGGCATCCTACAACCTCGAGGAGGGCGCCCAGATATGGTACATCCAAGTCCAGGAAGACGAGGGCATACCCTCATAGCGTCGTTTCAAGGATCTCCTCAACCTGCGTTTCGGGCCGCCCCTAAGGTCAGCGCCGCTGTTCAAACTCGCCGAGTGCCGGCGCACGGGGTCCGTCGAGGAATACCAAAATCGTTTTCAGGTGCTTCTGCCCTGCGCGGGCCTGCTAGAAGTGATCCAGCGCATACAGCTATTCACGGGCGGTCTCCTTCAGCCGCTCAGCCATGTCGTGCGCATTCACAACCCACAGTCGCTCACGGCGGCCAAGAGCTTGGCGCGACAGGTTGAGCTGAAGGAACTCGACAAGCCGACCCCGGTTCCGAGTCCCGCCCAGCCAGCGCCTCGCGCCTTGCTGCCGGCCCTAGCGCCGCCGATCAAGGTGGACGGCCCTCTGGTGAAGCGTCTCTCTCAAGAGGAGTAGGTAGAATGTCGACGCCTCGGGCTGTGTTACAACTGCAACGAGAAGTACTCCCGTGGCCATAATCGGGTCTACCGTCGGCTCTTCTACATAGACGGCGTGGAGATCACAGGCACCGGCGACGCAGCGGGCGACAGGAACCAGGACGGAGAGGGGCCAGTTTTTCCCTCCGGGCCATGGCGGGCGTACCGATCTGCGACACGATGCAGGTTCCAGACACAAGCTCAACCCACAACTTCATCGCCGAAGCGGCAGCGCGTAGCACGGGTCTGCCAATCTAGACTGGGCCACATGTCACGGCGACCGTGGCCAATGGGAGCGGATAACGTGTCCGGGTGTCCTCCGGCAGGCTCCATTCTCCATCAACGGCGAGGAGTTCAACGTCGACCTCTTCGTCATGCCTCCCGCGGGGTACGACTTAAAACTAGGGACGCAGTGGATGGTCACCCTTGGGCCGATCGTCTGGGACTTTACGGCATGTACCATGTCCTTCCGCCGCCTGGGGCGTAACCTCTGCTGGTCGGACATGGCCGCGGATAGAACGCCAGGCCTCTCGGCAACTACCGCCAGTGACTCCCTCCTTGAAGAGCTGCTAGCCTCCTTCGTGAGCGTCTTCGCCGAGCCCATCGGACTGCCCCCCAAGCGAGCTCGTGACCACAGTATAGTCCTCAAACCGGGGGCGTCGCTAGTAGCTGTCCGCCCGTACCGGTACCGGAAGGCCCACAAGGATGAGCTGGAGCGGCAGTGTGCCGCCATGATCGAGCAGGGCATTGTTCACCGCAGTGACTCGGCGTTCTCTTCGTTGGTCATCCTCGTCAAGAAGCCTGACGGGTCGTGGTGGTTCTATGTCGACTACCGGGCCCTAAAATCGCTCACGGTCAAGGATGCGTTCCCCATTCCCATCGTCGACGAGCTGCTCGATGAACTACATGACGCACAGTTCTTCACCAAGTTGGATCTGTTGTCCGGCTACCACCAGGTGCAGATGCGGCCGGGAGATGTCCACAAGACCGCGTTACGCACCCACGATGGCCTCTATGAGTTCTTGGTCATGCCGTTCGGGCTGTGCAACACCCCAGCAACCTTCCAAGCCCCCATGAACAACGTTCTCCGACCATTTCTTTGTCGCTTTGTACTTGTCTTTTTTGAGGATATATTGATCTACAGCAAGTCGTGGGCGGACCATCTACGACATATCCGGGCCATCTTCTACGAGCTGCAGCGCCACCAACTCTTCATCAAGCGCGCCATGTGTGCCTTCGGAGCTACATCCGTTGTGTACCTCGGCCACGTTATATCCGAGGCAGGCGTCACCATGGACCCGACCAAGGTGCAGTCCGTCCGTGACTGGCCGATGCCTCGCTCAGCGCGAGCGGTGTGTGGCTTCCTGGGCTTGGCCGGGTACTACCGCAAGTTTGTCCACAACTACGGCACCATCGCCGCGCCACTCACCGCGCTCCTCAAGGAGGGCTTCTCCTGGTCCGAGGAGGCGTCCGCGACGTTCAGGGCCCTCAAGTCCGCAGTTACCTCCGCCCGGTGCTCGCCATGCCGGACTTCGCCAAAATGTTCGTCGTTGAGTGCGACGCCTCGTCCCACGGGTTTGGGGCACTGCTCGTCTAGGACGGCCACCCGATCGCCTTCTTCAGCTGGCTGGTCACGCCCCGACACCGCGCCCTTGCCGCCTATGAACGGGAGCTCATCGGTCACGTACACGTTGTCTGACACTGGCTACCTTACCTCTGGGGCCGTCGCTTCCTAGACAAGACCGATCATTACAGCCTCAAATACTTGTTGGATCAGAGGCTCACGATGATCCCCCAAAATCATTGGGTGGGCAAGCTCTTTGGGCTTTGACTTCTCCATTGAGTACAAGCCTGGGACAACGAACGCGGTGGATGACGCATTGTCGCACCATGATATGGAGGGTGCGCTGCTCACCGTCTCGAGTCCCCGCTTCGACTTCATCACGCAGCTTCGTCAAGCCAATGAAACCGACCCAACACTGGTGGCCCTCAAGGGGGAAATCGCCGCGGACCAGCACTCGGAGCTGTGGTCCGTCATTGACGCCATGGTGGCATTTCAGGGCTGCCTCTACATTCCGCCGACTTCTCCACTTATGTCGGTCATCCTGGCCGCCGACCACGATGATGGACACGAAGGGGTGCAGCGCACGCTTCAACGCCTCCGGCGCGACTTCCACTCGCCGAACCTCTGCACCGCGGTTCGCGACTATGTGCGGGAGTGCACCACATGCCAGCACTACAAGTCGGAGCATCTTCATCCGGCAAGACTGCTGCTGCCATTGCCTGTCCCCACTTCAATATGGACGGACATCGGCATGCACTTCATCGAGGCGCTGCCCAAGGTTAGAGGCAAGTCAATCATCCTCACTGTGGTGGACCGATTCAGCAAGTACTGCCACTTCATCCCCCTGGCGCATCCCTACTCGACGGGGTCAGTGGCCCAGGTCTTCTTTGCCGAAATCGCCAAGCTACACGGCGTTCCTCAGTCCATAGTATCCAACAGGGACCCGTCTTCACCTCCATACTTTGGAAAGAGCTTATGCGCCTAACAGGAACCAAAGTCCATATGACGTCGGCATTCCACCCTCACTCGGATGGACAATGGACAGAACGAGGCGGCCAACAAGGTGATTATGATGTACCTACGCTGCTTCACAGGCGACCGATCGCGACAATGGATCAAGTGGCTACCATGGGCCGAGTACATCTACAACACGGCATTCCAGACCGCCCTCAAAGACACGCCATTCAAGATTGTCTACGGTTGAGAGCCGCCGTCCATTCGCTCCTACGAGCCAGGCGAATCGCGCGTGGCGGCTGTCGCCAAAAGCATGGCTGAGCGCGACGAGCTACTGGCGGATGTTCGCTGCTGCCTGGAGCAAGCACAAGCCGTATACAAGTACTACGACAAGACTCATCGGGACCTCAGGTTTGTTGTGGGCGAATGGGTCTGGCTTCACCTTCGCCATCGCATGCCGGCGTCCCTGCAGACTTCGAACTCCGGAAAGCTCAAGCCGCGCTTCTGTGGGCCGTATGTTATCATGGAGGTCATCAACGAGGTTGCCTACCGCCTCCAATTGCTCCTGAGGGCTCGCCTACACGATGTCTTCCATGTCAGTCTGCTCAAGAAATTTGTAGGAGATCCGCCTACAACGCCACCAGACTTGCCTCCCACCAGCAACGGTACTGCTGTCTTGGAACCTGAACAAGCAGTACGGGTGCGTTTGGCTAGAGGGGTACGTCAGGTACTGATCAAGTGGAAGGGCGAGCCAGCGGCCTCGGCCACCTACGAAGATGTTGACAGCTTCATGAGCACCTATCCCGCCTTCCAGCTCGAGGACGAGCTGCTCATCGGGGGGGGGGGATGTCATGTGGGGCCGCACATACGAGCGCCGCCGCCAGCAATCCGAGGATTAGGGATAGAATTGGGAGTTTAGATATTTTCCTTTTTAATAGGAAGAAGTTTCCTTTCCGCAAGGCAATCGGCCTATATAGTGTAACCGAACTTTCTCAAAGGTTAAGGAATATCAATTATCTGATCTCCTCCTCTCTTATAAACCTAAGCCTGCGGCAGAGGGGTATAACCTCGCCGGAGAAGACGGATCCCGGCTATGAACTCCGTAGCCGCGGTCTAGCTACTCGGGGTCTCGACGCCCTTGACACCCTCCATTTTAAATAACTCATGGAAAAATAATGAAGTTGAATTAGAGCTTATGTATGTATCTCATTTGTAGCACAGACTTTAGTCATTTAGCTTGCACCACATTATAAATTGAAATTTGACTGTCCAAAAACAACCCTGTGCTCCAAACTAAGATACGTTAACCATTTATCGTCCTTAAGATGAGAGAGACTAGAGAAAATCATTTTATCATCAGAATATTTCAGCATCAACTATATAAGTGAGGAGCATAGTCACCACCTTTTCTTCATGTTATCGGTTGACATCTTCCAATTCACTCCCAGAACATCATATGGTGAATTTGTGTCAGCCACCAATATTCGAGTAACCTACAAGCAATCAATCAGAAGACAGGATGATCAATCAAATTGAACAAGTTAAATAAAAAAGGCATATAAATTGCAACCGCCATGGCATTGGGTCACTTAGCAACAGATTTTTTTTTTTCACGAATGCAGGTGAGTGTATCAGGCCGTTTAGCACAGATGTCCAAAGACAAACAAGTTCTTTTTTTTCTCGAATGCGTAGGAGAGCTGCACATCATTTCATTAAGAAGAAGAAGAGTGTTACAAGATGTGCACTCCCGTTAGGGAGAGCATTTGTTACAAACGCTGACAGTATGGCGTGCCAGAATGCTAGGACAGAAAACAAACTAAAGACAAACAAGTATTTTAGCAGTATTGGTTTCTACTTAATACTTATAGCTTATAAGCACCACCACCACTACTCTGCATGGACCATCCAAGAGAACAAAATATTAAGATAGTAATCATATTTCACAAAATATATGTTGAAATGCCATGACGCAAAAGAGTGGTTTTCTCCCTATTATGCTACCACCTACATTCCTGGGTGCACCCACCAACAATTATGTGATCAGGTCTTTGGGGTGTGACAGAGGAAAGAAATCAGTCAGGTGGGGTCTAGACAATATATTGTTGATGAAACAGAGTCCACTGTTGACGGCAGGGACTGCTGTATAATTGTAAATAAGAAAGACTACACATGCACAGCATAAGCATGCAACTACATGCAGCAGGATCCAATCTAGACCTGATCTTGCAACCATCGAATGAACCATGTAGGCGTGTACAAACATTACAACAAGAAATATTTGGATAGCACTGCTCAAATATCATGTCGAGTAAGCAAACATGTCATTACTGATAATTTACCTCTTCAAAACGCTCAGCTTCATTTGCTGATGCAGCTTCAGCAACTACAGCAGGTGGGGGGGGCCCTATAAGCAAATCATCATCAGCTTCCAGTTCAGCATCCCTGGAGACAGAACGTTTAAGACGTGCTCAATGAGATTTTGACTCAGCCAATCATTGAGTAATATGCCATTTTATACTAAATATCTTAGAATGTAAATAGCAAATTATACCTGCATCTAAGAGCCTCAGTCATTTCAGCTGCGGCAGCTAGTAATTCACGAGATGGCATTGCAGGGCCAATAACCCTGCGAGCAAAACAATGCATTGGTTAACAAGTTGGGGGTAACCATTGACGAATAAAATGAACTGAGCATTTCATAATATTCCATCATGTTATGCAGGATAATGCCAAAACCACCATCAAGAGCATTAGAATTTGGAATACCAATACTACTACTACAACAACAACAATAACAACAACAACATTACAACAACAAGGCCTTTTAGTCTGCAGTAAGTGGGATAGGCTAGAGATGAAACCCCAAAAAAATAACAAAAAAGACAAAACAAAGTAAACGAAGATGGGAGAGAAAACAAGAAAAAGAAGGGAAAGGAAAAAGTATTAGACTAAATGTTGTGGTAAAAAAGGTGAAGCTGAAAGTAAAAAACTCAAGGTTCCGGCATGTGGATTGTAGTTACCATGATCTCAATAGGTGTGTGCTTGATGGAGTCTCTCCCAACATGGCTGCTGCACTAGCCCAAGTGGGTGATGAACGTTGGCTCTGGGAGATGGCGGGGGCGAAAGGGATTTCATTCCTAACAGCCCCGCTGCGTGGAGATTAGTTTGGATTTAGGTGTAGGTTGTCTTTACGCTATAAAAAGGTGTGAATGTAATCTAATTGACTGGTGCGCGTGGAATGTGTTGTACAGGCTCTAGTCCCTTAATTCTTCTTAATATAATGATACGCAGCTCTCCTGCGTGTTCGAGAAAAAATGTTTTCATGATCTCCTATCCATGGATAGCTCCTTAACAAGGGGAAAACTGAGCCAAAAATGAACATTTTGATGCAATGGTGCAAACAGGCAATTTCTTTGGTCGGATCATGATCTAAAAGCCCGGTTTTTTCCCATCATCCCACTTGCGCGTGATAGATTAAGTCTTTATGTGGTCATGGTGCACATCTTTAGCACCTTATCTATTTACCTAGCATCTATTAGGTATATTCCCTGTGTGGGCTATAAGTATGTACCCCTAAACCCCTAATGGGCTGAGACAATAGTATTTGCTCTCCCCTTGGACCAACAATTGGCATCAGAGCCAGTTTCCAGTTATTCACGAAATTGCCACTGGTAGCCTGAAACCCTAACCCTAGCCTCCCTCCCTCCCCCCGTGCTACAGTGCGCCGTGTCTCCCGCTCTCCAGAGCGGCGTCACAGCCGCAATGGTTGGCGCGGTTCCCCCGTCGTCATCCATGAGACCGGCGGGAGCACGCAGTGGTCGATGCTCACCAAGACCAACTACACCGAGTGGAGCGTTGTCATGAAGGTGAAGTTGCAGGTTCGGCAGATGTAGGACGCGGTTGAGGACGGCAACATCGACGACCACGAGGATCGGCAGACGCTAGAGGCGCTGCTCGTCGCGGTCCCGATGGAGTTGGCGGCAACCTTGGCGGAGAAGGCGACCGCCAAGGAGGCTTGGGATGCTATCGCTACGTCCCGGGTTGGTAGTGATCACGCTCGCAAGTCCACCCTACAGAAGCTTCGCAAGGAGTGGGACCGTCTGGCTTTCAAGCCAGGCGAGGACATCGACGACTCCGCCCTCAACCTCTCCGGTCTGATGTAGCAGCTAGCGCGGTACGGCAATGACGACATCACCGAGGAGAAAGTCGTTGAGAAGTACCTTTGCGTCGTCCCCAAGAAGTACTCCCAGATTGCCATCTCCATCGAGAAGCTGTTGGACCTCTCTGAGCTAACGATCGAGGAGGTGACGAGGCGGCTGAGGGCCGTCGACGGTCGCGAGGAGCTGTCCCGTGTCGAGCCACCGACTACGGGCGGCAAGCTACTTCTCACCGAGGAGCAGTGGCGCGCTCGGCAAGGGAAGCGGAGGAAGACGGAGGCTTCAGGATTGTCTTTCGAGGCGTGCACGTCGCCCACGTGGGAAGAGCAAGGCAGCCCCACCTTGCGGCAGTGACGATGGCGGTTGGCGAGCGCAAGGCCACCCGGAACGACACCTATCACAACTGTGGCAGGAAGGGCTACTGAGCCAAGGATTGCAGGCACCGAAGCACGGCGACGACGGCGACCATCGCGGCGGCAGTGGCTGCCGCGACCAGGCTCACGTCGCCGAGGCACAGGAGCCGACGTTGTTCCTGATGCACGGGAGTGTCGAGCTTCACTCCACTCCCTGGCATGTTGCACTTCTCCACCTCGATGAGTCTCGTGCTCACGTCTTCCTCGAGAAGGGTTCAAGCGACGAGATCGACGGTTGATACCTCGACATCGACGCCACCCACCACATGACCGGTCGATGCGAGTTCTTCTCTGACCTGGACACCACCGTGCGAGGCTCCGTCAAGTTCGATGACGCCTCCGCTGTGGCGATCGAGGGCGCTGGCTTCGTCATCTTCATCGCCAAGACCGGTGAGCACCGGCTGCTCACTGGTGTCTACTACATTCCCACGCTGAGGAACTCCATCATCAGCTTAGGACAACTGGATGAGAACGGCTCGTGCGTGGAGATCGAGGACAGACGACTACGTGTCTGGGACACCCGCGGTCGTCTTCTCGCCAAGGTGAACAGGGGGCAACCGCCTCTACGTCCTCCGCGTGGAGCCGTGGAGGTGGCACAGCCACTGTGCCTTGCAGCACGGCGGGACGATAACGCGTGGAGGTGGCAAGAACATTGTAGGCACCTCAACTTTGAGGCCCTGAAGCAGCTCGATGCCAACGAGATGGTTCGAGACCTGCCGCACATTGACCATGTAACACCTGCGTGTTGACGAAGCAACGACGACTTCCCTTCCCTAGCCAGGCAAGCTATCGAGCCCGGGAGAGGCTTGAGCTCGTGCACGGCGACTTCTGCGGGCCGGTGACGCCAGCCACTCCAGGAGGCAGGCACTACTTCCTCCTCATCGTCGACGACCTCTCCCGCTATATGTGGGTTGTCCTCGTCCACACCATGGCTGCTGCTATGGACGCCATCAAGCACCTTCAAGCTGCAGCGGAGAAGCAGTGCGACTGCAAGCTGCGGGTGCTGCGCACGAACAACGGCGGCGAGTTTACGACAGCTAAGTTCGCGGAGTATTGCGCCGACGAGGGGATCTAGCGCCACTTCTCCGCGCCATACACTCCACAGCGGAATGGCGTTGTCGAGCGGCACAACCAGACGGTTGTAGCCATGGAGCATGCCCTCCTCAAGCAGAGGGGCATGTCGGTGGACTACTGGGGGGAGGCGGTGATGACAGCAATTCACCTTCTCAACCGCTCACCCATCAAGGCTCTCGATAACAAGACGCCATATGAGGCTTCGCACGGTTGCAAGCAAGCGGTCGGCTACTTCCGCGTCTTTGGCTGTCTGGCGTTCGTCAAGGAGCTCAACCACGTCGGCAAGCTCGACGACCGGAGTACGCCCGGTGTCTTCATCGGCTACACGGACGGCGTGAAGGTCTACCGCATCCTCGACCCTCAGACGCAACGCGTGGCGGGTGGCACGTGACGTGTTTGATGAAGGGCGAGGTTGGGCGTAGGGCAAGACGGTGGACGACGGGACGCTGTCGACCACTATCGACTTCACCGTCGAGTACGTCTACTTCGAGGGAATCGGGGGAGCGGGCAGCTTTACTTCACCGAGTGTGCCCCCCTCAGCTCCGGCATCGCCAGCGGCTTCGCTGAGTCCCTCTACACCGACGTCTCAGGCTTCGTTGAGCTCTCCTACACCGACTCCTCAGGCTTCGCCCTGTGCCCCTGCACCGACACCCACACCTCCAGGCACGGCGTCGGCTGCTTCAATTCATGACAAACCTATGGAGTTTGTCATGCGACGACAACGACCGCATCGACGCATACCACGACGACGAGCCGCTACGGTACCGTACGATGGAGAACATCCTCGGCGAGCAGCATACACCTGAGCCGGTGCAGCACGATGTGGACGTGCAGCTGCACTAGGCGCACGACGACAGCGAGCCCCGCTCCTTCGCTGAGGCGGAGAAGGATGCAGCCTGGCAGGCCGCGATAAAGCTGGAGATGAACTCCGTCGAGCAGAACCACACATGGGAGCTGGCGGACCTTCCTGCCGGCCACCGTGCCATCACCCTTAAGTGGGTCTTCAAGCTCAAGAAAGATGAGGTCGGGAAGGTGATCAAGCACAAGGCCCGTCAGGTGGCGCGTGGTTTTGTCCAGCAGGAGGGCATCGACTACGACGACGCCTTCACACCCGTCACATGGAGTACCGGCGCCTTGTGGGGATTCTCCGCTACCTCGTCCACACGCGTCCGGATCTGGCGTTCACTGTCGGCTACGTCAGTCGTTTCATGCAGCGGCCGACAAAGGAGCACCTGCAAGCTGTCAAGAGGATCATCTGCTACGTGACGGGCACCCTCGATTACGGCCTGCACTACCCGAGGTGCCCTGGTGTGGTACACTTCATCGGCTACAGCAATAGCGACCACACCAACGACATCAACACGAGCAAGAGCACGCGTGGGACACTCTTCTTCCTCGACAAGTGCCTGATCAGCTGGCAGTCGATCAAGCAGCAGGTGGTGGCTTAGTCCAGCAATGAGGCAGAGTACATCGCCGCCAACTCAGCTTCGACCCAGGGTCTCTGGCTAGCTCGTTTGCTTGGTGACCTACTTGGTCGACATGCCGAAGCAGTGGAGCTCCAGGTGGACAACAAGTCTACCCTCGCCCTGGCGAAGAACCTCGTCTTCCACGAGCGAAGCAAGCACATCCTAGTCAAGTACCACTACATCCAGAGATGCTTGGAGGAGGGGAGCGTCAGGGCCGGCTACATCAACACCAAGGACCAGCTTGCTAATCTACTTACCAAGTCACTTGGGAGGATCAAGTTTCAACAGCTTCGGTCAAGGATCGAGATGGTCAAGTTACCACACAAGACTTAGGGAAGAATGATGGATTAAGTCACAATAGTATTTGCTCTCCACTTGGGCCAACAGCGCGCTATCACGAAGGTGTCACGAAAACTCCTTCAGCGCAGGCATATTTTCAAGAAAGAAAATCTCCTCAGGTTCCCTGCCAGCTGCCACTATCATTGTGTTCCTTCCCCAATCATTTCATCTCTTATTGATCTAGAGATGGAGCCGCAAGGATTCCACCATTAATTCAAGGAACAAGTAGCTCGTTCTCAGGGCCTGCTTTTAGGATTGGATTGTTATCGTCGGCACTCCGGCAATGCCTTCCGTCCACATCTGATTTAGTTTTGTTCTCGGCCATGGCCATTGCATGACATCTGAGATCATGTCTGTGACTATAGATTCTCCATGTTCACAACACAGTTGAGAATTTATCGTAATTTCACTTGTCAAATGTACTACAAAACATCTTATTGTGAACTTATCTGCGTGAGCACTAAGTAAGATGAGATCAGCAAGCGCCTGGCAGAAGTACCGTCGATTCAATTCACACAAAGGAAACTGCAAACTTCATCACAAAGGCATGGTAATTGCCTATCGACCATGCCACCTGGAATTTATTGGTGAGCTCTTGGGGATATCTAGCCATAAGAGAAGGAAAGGGAGGTCAAGGCCTGCACAACGTCAACGGATGGCGGTGCACCACATGTTGTATGAAGGAGAGAAGGACTAGAGTCCAGATTTTATTTCCTAAATAAAGATGAACACTCAGCGGGGTTGTTGTTTCCAAAAGTGCACAGGTGGGATGGTGGAAGAAACAAGGGCTTTCAAATTGCAATCTAACGGGAGGAATAGCCTGTTTGCACCATTGCACCAAAGTTTCCGTTTGCACACAATATTCTCCCCTTGACAATATTCCAATCCTTCACGTCTCTCTTCAGACTACCGTCCCATGTCAGAGTTTGGAACAGCAATATCAAGGGAAAAAAGGACCATAATTAGAGGCATGACAAATTCACGTGAACGGAAAATTAAACTGCTGTGGACAGCTCTGTCAGGAGCATTATCAGCACAGGAAGCACAACAAGAAGATAAATCTGTTGGCCACAACATCAACAGTAGAATAAACATTCAATTAGTTTGCTTCGTTATGTAAATTCGAGTTTGTAGCAGAGAGAGAGAGAGAGAGAGAGTTTGTATCTCAGTTGGTTAGTCTAGCTTGTTAGGCGGTCAGTCAATATAATAAGCATCAGCTGATTCATCTGGGATCAAGCAAAGAACAATTTAGCCAAAAGTCAGACCCTCCCAGGGTGGGCGAGTGTGCCTTTGATTTTGCTTTTCATCTGTTAAACCGCATCGTAGAACGAACTCGATTGACACCACACAGCAATGTATTGTATCTATCAGAAAACAACCGAGCAATGCAACTACCCATAATTGTCGTCCAGAACTCCAGATGGCTTTTAGACATGACATGCCATTCTAGCACTAATACAAAGTATAAAAAAATCATGCTAAGTTAGTACAACTAAGTACGTTGCTCTTGGTTCCAGAATGTCAATACCCTCAACAATGATTACGAAGAATATATAAAATTAGCATTATTTGTCAGAAACCGAAGGGCAGGGCAGGAAATCATAAATGAATGGTTTCGGACAAAAAGATGTTCAACTTATTTGTTCTTAAGTTACTAATTGCCAGAACACCATCATTGTTATGTGCAAGCCTAGGACTGCTGCCCTAGGCCGGTTATGGAGATGGCGGTGGCTGCTATGGTGGCGCAGGGAGAGAGCGGCGCAGGGAGAGATGGAGAGCTGAGAGATAAAAGGGACTAAACCCTAATTCCTTTCTTGCCTTAATCTGATTACAATCCCCTCATTATTTAGAGGGGGCTAACTTGGCTGCTAAGGAACCTATTACAATTTATGGAAAATATCTAAATTACTTAATGGCAAAGGAACCTAGGCGGGGGCCGGTGCTACAGTAACAGCGTGGCACTGTTCACGCGCGTGAACAGTGTCCCGTGGGCCCCCTTTTTGCTCTCTAGCCGGCCCATTTGGTAGCTTGCCGGTCTGGGCCCTCTGGCCCATAACAATCATTGAGTTGATATGCTTGTTGCACAATCACGTGACATTATAGTCAATTAAGTATTAATACATGAACTTAATGGAGGGCACATTTGCTGCAATTATTTAATTGAACAATATATCACTACAGGGCCATGAACACTTACGCTATATTTACAGATATGCAATGGAAGCTGTAAATGGCATATTTTGTAACAGCAAAATGGTGATAGAAAAAATTATTTCTTCCGAACAATATTGTCAAGCAGAATAAATTGTGAGACTCAGGTCTTACCTTCTTTTAGGAGGTTCCTCTTCTACATCAACAACTTTTGATCCTTCAGAAGTAATATCATTTTTATTTTGCACGTCAAAATTAGATGAAGGCAACTCTTCTCTTGTTGGCGATATTGAATTTTCTCTTTTGTTGTCTACAAGTTTAGAACTTGCTAATAACACTTCTCCGACAATATCAAGTGTAGGTACATTCTTTTGAGGCAGCAAGTAAGCCCCACTTGCACTTTCTTTCAGCCTCAGAGATCGAAAAAGTTTCTTCAAGCGTTTCACCAATGGCTTGTCAGAGATTCCAGAAATATCAATGCCTTCACCGCTGTCTATCATTTGGAGAATCTGCAAGTTATCAGATATTATAAGCTATCTTAAATCAGGACATATGACATACAGTGACAAAAATATACACACAGAAAAAAGTTAACTTAAAACAGGCAATCAGACAAACAACATGGACACCGCAGGACACACTACAGATCGACATTCTACTTTTGATGTAATAGAAAAAGTGTAGAGGATTAAGAAGCTTTATCACAAGCCAAGGCTCAAGGATAAATGATGCCACATTGATAAATTGTAAGTATCAATAATATAACAACCATAATAACATCATTTAATATGAGTTCTTTCACACAAGTGTTATGTATCAAATTAACTCAATTCCTCTTGCATGGTTCACATGTGCGTGCAGCACTGCCAACATGTTAATTATCATAATTCCCTTATCACTAAGATTCAAACATTATGCCATTTGTATCAGTTCTCGATGTGATAGCAGCAGCAATCGAAACATATGTAAGTTTCATAAAGTGGATGTAAAACTAAATAATACTACATTGAAGGATTCAATAGTCTGTAGCATCCTACATTTTTTGGCCCCCGCTATTGTTAAAGATTTGTCCATACAAACGATGTGATTGTGTCAACATTTCTACATACATATCCTATGTGTACAAAGGTCTTCTGTTAATCCATCAGCGCTGAAAATTGTGAAGCAAAACGATTGATTGTTCATTTTAGCTACAAATCTACACAAGTTGCATTCAACAAAGGATAGAAATATTCTGATAACATATCTTGTATTATCACATTACATGTTGCTTAGAGTGCTTACCATTCTTCATTCACTTCGTGCTAATTTAATTCAGAGTGGATTTAATGAGCAGTGCCTATTTTATACTAGCTTCCCACCCTAACACCTCTGTATAAAACATTTTAAGAACCAAAAGGAAATACCTCTCCAACAAAGAAGTTAAACTAAGGTTCAGTTATTATTTATCCCAACACAATACACAAGGGATTCCATTCGATGGCTCACAATTTCACAACACATTCTCTAGCTTCTTGAGTAGCCACTACCGAACAGTGTATAATACAACTACTATGTCCATACGAAAGCCTTGTTTGGCAAAGCTCCAACTCCAAGAGTTCTTGGACCTGGTCATATCTAGCTCCAGGTATTCGAGGAATTAGATCTCTGGCAGGTAGAGAGTACAAGGCAGCTATCTTGTTCTGGTTTTGGACTAAAATCAATGTTTAAACAGTTTTCTTTTATTTTACAAACTCCAAATCTTGCATCCATCTTGAAACTGCTGCTCTACCACACAGAAATAAAGGCACAATCATTATGAAAACGTAGCTACAAGCCTAGATCACATGATTAGTAGTTTATCTACTACTAAGGTGCATGAAAAATGTAAGATGAATGCATGATATAAATACCACGGGGTCATGTACAGAATCAAATCTCTGGCACCCCCCAATAGTGGAAGATGCCATTCTCTCTCAGCTTGTAGCTACAGCAATCATTCACCCAAAATGTCCCCAGAAACTGAACATAGTCACAGATTATTACCTACAGGTGTAGCCTCTGTAGGTCATCCTACTTGGGATGAGCTCCTTGACTTACCACCAATTGCCAAAACTCTCGATAAATTTAACTATCTCTGTAATTGTGGAGGTCTAGCTTCGAAAGTTATTCATACATCCTATAACGAAAACTTCTTTCAAGAATATTAAAAAGAAAAATGGGTACGAAACCCTACCTGACGGAGCTCGCCGGCGACGGCCGGGAATTCCTTGAGGATGTCATGGACGATCTCCCGCGCCTCCTCCCTGTCCGTCTCTTCCGACCCCGAGCTGGAAGATCCATCAGCGTCACGCCGTCTCCGGCGGCGGCGGCGCCGGTCCTCGTCGTGGGAGGTGCGCGACCGTCCACTGCTCTTGTGGCTGCGGCGGTGGCGGTGCGACGACGAGGAAGACTTACTGCGCTTGCTGTTGCTACGGCTCCGGCTGCGGCTAGGGGAGGAATCGGAGGAAGGGGAAGCGGAGTCGGAGTCCGAGGAGGCGATGGAGGGGGAGGCATCGCGGGATCTCTTGCTGCTGCGGACGTGTCGATGGCGGCGGCGCTTGGTTTCCTTGTCGCCGTCGTCTCTTCCCATCTCTTTCCTTCCGGTGCGCACTTGGTGCTGCGTGAGGGAGCGCGTGGGGTGCGAGAGCGAGTAGCGTTCCGCCGGCGATGCAGGTTGAGCCGGCTGTTTGGCTCACCACGCGCTCACGGAGCGCGTATTGTGGAGCCAAAAATCTCCGTGGATCCTGATCTGCGTGCTTCAAGCCGCTGACGATATCGGCGTCTTAGAGATGGTAATCAGAATTCACGCCGTCCCTAGCTCAAGCTGACGATATCACCGTGGATACACTTTACATGTCGTAACTCGACTGATCATTGAATATCTCTGTCAATTTACCTCTATGTATCTAACAATGTTTATAAGGCTGTCTCCAACGGCCACCTCATCCGGCACCCCAACTCTAAAATAGTCGTGAAAGCCTGATTTGCAGCCTTCAATCCCATCCAGCACCCCAACTCAAAAATAGTCGTGAAAGCCTCATTTGCAGCCTCCAACCGATGACCTAAACGGAAGACCCATTGTGGGACACGTGATCACGCGACCCATCGACCCTTCGCCGCCTTCTCCCGCTTCAGCGCCCCCCTGCCACCCACTTGCGCAAGCTCCTCCTCCTCTGCCGCCCACCGTGCGAGCTCGTCTGCCGCCTGTCGTGCTCGAGCCCGTCCCCCGCCGCCGGCCGCACGAGCTCCTCCTCCGCCAGTCGCGCACGAGCTCCTCCTCTGCCCGCGCTCAAGCTGCTCCTCCGCTTCGCCCGCGACCGTCGCATCTACCGCCCCCGGCTGCAGCCAGCTCCCGTCGCGCGTCGGCCCCCTTCTCCTCCTCCACGCGTCAGCTGAACTCGTCGTTGCGGATCCTCCGCCATGTGCCTGAGCTCGTTCTTCGTCGCGTGCTCGAGCTTGTCCTCCCCTGCTCTCCCGAGCTCGTCCTCTG
Organism: Eleusine indica; assembly: GCA_030378355.1. Taxonomy (NCBI): domain Eukaryota; kingdom Viridiplantae; phylum Streptophyta; class Magnoliopsida; order Poales; family Poaceae; genus Eleusine; species Eleusine indica. The sequence goes on from CM059497.1 coordinate 30,255,713, forward strand.
CTGCTCCCTCCCCCGGCCTAATTAGTTTTTGGGTTTTCGTTGGAGATCCTCATTTGCTGCTCCCTCCCCCGGCCTAATTAGTTTTTGGGTTTTCGTTGGAGATCCTCGTTTTTTGGTTTTCATCCTTCTGCTGCTTTTACACTGTTTACCATCTATTTTGGGTTTTAAATCTCCTCCACCATTGAAGATAGCCTAAAAACATCTCCAGTAGAGCATGAAAATTAAAACCCCTATTTCTTTATTTAAGAACCGGCAAGCAAATTTAGACTTGCAAATTTTGCAAACAACTCCAGCAGCACCGCTAAAACGAGGGCTCCTATTTTCCTCTAAAGCGTGTAACCCACATGTGGACGAAACGAACTACTCCAATTAGTGAGCCCGTAGCATCGTAGGCTTCCGCCGCTGGACCGCCTTGACGCTGACACCGAGGCTCCACGACGATGGCGATGCCTGGCAAGAGGGGCGATGAAGGCGAGGCCGGAGGGGAGGGAGGCTAGCCTGGGCGCGACAGAGGTCAGAGGGGAGGTGGTTGGGCTCGCCGCGGAGCAAGAGAAGGGAGCGGGTGGCGGCGGAGGGCGGAGGATGGGCCGAGGAGGACGACGGCCATGGCGGCCGGTGTTCTTGGAGCATCTCTTGCCGTCGGGTTCGGGGGAGAAAGAAAATCGCCACTGGGCCTCGTCGGGGCGGCCGAGGTCGGAGGAGGCGGGAGTCGTCGTGAGCAGTGGAGAGGGGGAGGTCGAGCCCCCGGCGCCCGAGTTCCGCCTGCGGCTCCCAAGCTTCACCCTCGGCGACCGCCGACGCACCGGAGCCCCCTGACGGCGCCCCCTATGCCTGTGTTTCGCCTGTAGCGCGCGCGCTGCTCCCCCGACGGCCGCCGACGCGCCCGAGCCCTGCCAGGCGTAGATTCGGCCGGGTCGAGCTCGCCGCGAGGGTGAGGGCGAAGGACTGGAGGTGGGGTGCGGGCGGCGGGGTGGATGCGGTTGAGTCAGAGAGAGAGAAGAACGAAAGGGAAGAGAAAAGAGGAAAATAAGAAAGAAAAAATGAAAAATGAAAAAAAAAAACAGTGGGACTCACGTTTTGCAGACTGGACGGAAGATTCCAAAACTTGAGGATTGAAGGGATAATTTGCATGCTCATATAAAATATATGTTTAAATACGGATCCTGTTAGAAAAGATTTTTTCATTTATGTAAATTTTAGAATAGGAGCTTGTATGCGAACTACTGCTGTAGATGCTCTAATAACCCAGATGGGAGGAGGGAATTAAAACTTTTGGGGGCTTTGAGCACAAAGGAAATACTAATTACCATGGAAAAATGTTTTTGAGGAACTGAGTCACAGGACAAGTACAATAACTATATGTTGCAAAAGTTTCTATTCTCGATGTGCTAATCAGCATTACAACCGATTGCATCTAGAAAAGTTCAGATCTATTGTTTCCTAGAGGGACACCAAAAAAACTGATCCCCACTACATCACTAAAACAGAACCTATTCATCCCCAGATCTTCCACACAACGTAGAAGTTACATGGAGGTCGTGTGCATACTTCGTATTCACAAGCTTACATACAACAGTCCAACCAACAGGCGGCACGTTATGTAGAATGCCCCATCGAGTCATGGGGTTCCTCCTTGCCGTCACCTCCGCACTCCATGATTTCACAAACACCCTCAATTTCTGACACAACTTTTTTCTCCTTCCTGAGACGCACAGTTGTCTGCTTGACACGGCCTTTGCCAGAATCACTTACTAGGAGTAGGCGTGACATGACATAAGACAAAAGCTCCTCTCTGTGCGAGAATGTGAAATCCAAATGGGCATACTCAAACTCATTGTATGAGACCTCAACACCAGCCTTCCGCATCAGCTTATAGTGCTTCTTTACCATCAATGGTGAGATAACTCTGTCCCTCTGCCCGGCGACTAAATCCACAGGAATGTCAATGAGACCATAGTAAGCACCTAGGTCCAATGGTTCAGGCATCCCATACGCTTCCATATTTGATGCAGCACTTCCATAATCATACATTTGGAATTTTTTCGCCCTCTTGATTTGCGCAAGGTGAAGAGCAACACGAAATGATACACCAGGCATATCATCCATGTTGTAGTGGGGCAGGCCAAGAACTCCCACCCAATTGGAACTGTCACCACCGACAATATAGCCCATAAATGTTTGGACCAGACCGCCCAAAGCTGGATAGTTGTGGAAATCCCTAGCTAGTTTATTCAGAAGCATCCTAAAGAATCGAGTTGGAATGTAAAGCCCTGGTATAAGTGGAGCTAGAACAGGACCAACAAACAACATGAGCTTCTCCACTATGCTGAAGACCAAATTGGAGTCCTCATGAAAGCCTGCAGGAGATAGCAAGATCAACCTTGACAGCCTGTGAGGCTTCTGCACAATTCTTGATGTCACCACATACATAAGCATAACTGCACCACCGAGGCTATGGCATACAGCACAAAGCTTATAGGGCTGATCTTCTGTCCTATTGTCCGGTGACATCTGTGCTTCCAAATTCTTTATCTTATCATTTTGTTCCTCTGTCTCCTCTCCTGATAGACTCTGACTTCTGCCAAACTCTAAAGTTTTAATCCTGTGAATTTCTTCAATTATTGCTGGCATATCTTTGGTTCCATGCTCATTAACAGAATATCCCCAGTACCTGACGCGAATTGGAGAATGAATAAAATCATGTGATTTCAGACATATTTATTGCCTTGTTGAGACAAACCAGATGTACTTGGTTGAATTACTTACTTGTAGGAAGAAATATTTTTATCTATGTGCTCCCTTGAAACCAAACCACGGAGATTCCCAAGAAAAACATCATAACCTGCATTTCAGAAAAAGTATGAGCACTTCACTTACTTTGCAGCGCTATAATATTCGACTTTTATTTCTGACCTTGGTCATAAGCTGCAAATGCTGGTGATCCGACAACACCATTTGACACCCAACTGCAAAGAAAACAGCATGACAATTTTTTAGGCTCAAATAATATAGGCTGCAAACATCAGACGAACTGCTTTCAACCAGTGTCAAGATTGAACAGTTTTCCATGATCACCTCAGATTACCCATTATCAACATTTTTTGAACGGACCAGCATGGGAGGCCCCCACCTTTTTTATAAATTATGAACATAAAATGTTTATGTACATTTCACAAGGCCACAGGCCCAAAGGAAGACCCTAACAAAAGATCAAAAGTTCAGATTACCCATTATCAACTTATTTCACCAGTCCTTCAGTAACTGGGCTCTATATCTGCTAGCACTAAAACTTTTAAATACACAATACATTAGTGCTATCGTATTTCATGGGATCAATGTACATGTCTAACTTTAAGGAACCCACGTTACAAGAATTGAACAAATTAGTTACATATACAACTCTCAGTTCATTACAGTTATCAGAATATCACTGTTTACTAGTGAAAATATCATCACCAACTCAATAATAGGAAAAACTGCCTTATCATCTCACAGATCAGAACTTTAGAAGTGCAAGGGTATGTTTGAGACAAAAGTGGTGGCATATGGAAAGAGACAACTATGCAACACATTGTCAAATCAATGTTTTGATGTCAACTACAGAACCTATGACACCCAGACCTTTAGCTGAGTACCAAACACAAGAAAAGAAGACAATAAAATTAAGTCACTAACTGCAGATGATCTAAGAATTTTGTTTGAACTTTGTCTTCTCTAAATAGAAGAACGACTCAAATGAAGTATGAACTATTGAGAAGTATGCTGATTTCACTTGTTTTTTTAATGGAAGCATAAAGGCTAGAAAAATATAAAACTAAAACAGAAATGGTATTTGTGAGCGAAATGCCCTAACTCCTAAACATTTATGAAATGTATAGCCAAGTATAATTCAGTATTCACTCACCCCATAGACGAGTCCAGTATCCCATGTTGCAACAATACAACCTTCCGTGAATCACGCCTGATAAAGTAATACATCAAGCCTCACTCCGCAAATATCAGGAAAGACAATAGCATGAGATAGTTATTGTTTTCACCTCGGAATTCTCTCCAGTAACAGTACGTATCCATCAGAAGTAACTACCTTTATAGCTTCAAAAGGATAACTGAAAACCCCCCACATAAAAAATCGATGAATACACATAAGACAAATAAGAAATAATGTCGATCAGGTTCTTCTCATTAAAACCTTCAACAGAGCATTCAAAGTTATGTCAACCATTTTATGGAAATAGCTATATCTATTATGTATCATATGACTACAGTACTAAACTTTAGCATTTCTTATCATACAAAAAAATGGAGCCAATGTAGTAACAGAAGCCACAGCATACATGTTCATGGTTAATGTATCATGTGAAATCGGACCTGCACAAGCAGGAGAACACGGCTCCAACTGAATAGTTAAAGTTGGTTCGACGCTTGCTATTTGCTTGATTGCTATGTTTTTTTTTTTGAGTGAATTACAGTAGGGGAAACTCCTGCTGTGGTAATATATTGAAATCAATGATTACAGGGGTGCGTAATTATGAAAAATTGATTGCACTGTGGAAAGAAAAGTGTGGGTATACGTAGGTGGGTGAAATAGCCTTGGTATGTTTAGACGGGGAGTTTGGATTTACTAACACTATGGGGTGTTAAGAATGTGTGACAATGTGTCATACTTTGGTCAGATTGTGGTCCTAGATTCGATCCAACGATGCATGGGTGGGGGGTGGTTCAAATCAAAGGTAGATTGTGATGGTGGGTAGATGAGCACAGGGTGTAGGAAAGTCACATGAAGTTTAATCTCTATGTTAGTGTATATTATCTGGCCCATCTAGGCCCATGTACAGAGACCCATGTATGTAACTATATATGCCCACCCTTCTAGGGTTTGGAAGAATGGAACACTCATTCTCTCTAACATGGTATAGAGCTAGGGTTTCTCTCTCTCCTCTCCCTCCTCCCACCTTCCAGCCGCCACCCGCCATCGCCGCCGCCGCCATGGCCGGCTGGCCTCCTCTCCCCCCTTCCTTTTTCCCTCCTCTCCCCACCTCCTATGCTGCAGCCGCCTCTGCCCCCCCCCCCCCCCGCGCGCCGCCGCCGCCGGCGCGGATCTGCCCGCCGCCGGCGCCGCGCGGGCAGATCTGGCCGGCGGCGGCATGGATCTGGCCGAGCCACCGCCGGCCGCCGCTGGGCTGGCGGATCTCGCCGACGGTGGCCTAGATCTGGCCACCACCATGGGCCCGGCCACCGCCGCGAGCGCCGCCAGGCTCGGCGTTTCCTCACCGCCGCCGACAAGGGCAAGCAGGTGGCCCCCAGGACCGACGCCGCCCTTGCCGCCGCCGCCCTCCACGCCACCGAGATCGAGGCCGCCGCGGCTGTGGAGCGTGTCCGCGCGGCTGCACTCGCTTGGGAGCGTGAGCTTGCCGCAGCGGACGCCCTCTATCGCCGGGCTGCTAAGGTTCAGCACTACCTCGACGTTGCCGCCGCCCAACAGCTCGTCGCCCACGTCACCGACACCGCCGCGTGCTCGTCTCACCCGGCTCCGCCAGATGGATCTGCCCTTCGCCATGATGCGACCGATCCAATGGTCCAGCAGCTACACCTTCGGGGCATTGGAGTCCAGAACATTCGGACCCTGGTCTCCGTCGTCCTCGACCCTGGGTCTTCCTCCTACGGGCGCTGGCGCGACCAGGTCCTCCTCGCCCTCCGCCGTTACGTCCTTGCCAACACGCCTACTGCGGCGCGGGACGCGCTCTGGCTTCGCCTCGATAGCGTCGCCATGTCTTGGATCTTTGGTACCCTCTCCCTAGATCTCCAGGACATCGTCGAGTCCCCCGGTGGCACCACGCGCACGACCTGGCTAGCTCTCGAGGCCCAATTCCTTGGCAACGCCCAGGCCCGTGCGCTCCACCTCGACGCCACATTCCGCACCTTCCAGCAGGACGACCTCTCCATTGGTGAGTACTGCAGGAGGATGAAGGGCATGGCGGATGCCCTTCACGACCTTGGCTGCCTAGTGAGCGACCGGATCCTGATCCTCAATGTCCTGCGGGGTCTCAGCAGCAACTTCGACCTCCTGCAGACATCGATCCCTCGCCCGCGACCCTTCCCCTCTTTCTTGCAGGTTCGGGACGACCTTGTCCTGGATGAGATCACCCGCGGACTCGTGCCAAGACCGCCCCCCGCTGCGCTCGCTGCTACCCCGTCGACCTCCACTGCCCCACCGACCACCTCCCTCCTCGGTGCTACTACACCGGCGCCCACCGGGGTGGACTCCACCTGTGCACCCCAGTCAGCCACCGACCTGGCCCGGGGGATGGGACCAGGCGGCTCTGGCTCAGTCCTTCAGCACCTTGGGACTGACCCCGCCGGTCAGCACAGAGTGGGTCGCCGACTCGGGCGCCTCGTTCCACACCACGCCGAATGCTGGTATTTTATCCTCTGTCCACCCTCCTCCCTCATGCCCTTCCTCCATCATAGTTGGTGATGGCACCTGTCTTCCAGTCACCTTTATGAGGTCTGCTCCTGGTTTTTTTCGCCTTCCGAATGTTCTTGTTGCCCCACAGATGGTTCATAACCTTCTTTCCATTCGCCAATTTACTGCTGATAATTTCTGCACTATTGAATTTGACTCTTCTAGTCTTACTGTGAAGGATTCGGCTTCCCGGCGTCCTATCCTCCGATGTGACAGCACGGGGCCTCTTTACACCCTTCGCACCACGAATGATGTCGTGCGCACCCTTCTCCTCCAGGCCTCCCTGCCCGTTTCTGGGCCGAGGGTCTACACACAACCACCTACCTTCTCAACCGCCTCCCTTCCACTGCCTCGCCTGCCCCCACCCCTCACCACGCCCTTTTCCGTACCCCTCCTCGGTATGATCACCTTCGGATCTTCAGGTGCGTCTGCTATCCTAACACCTCTGCCACTGCTCCTCACAAGCTAGCACCTCGATCGACTCGGTGTGTATTCCTTGGCTACTCCCTTGACCACAAGGGGTACCGTTGCCTCGATCTCACCTCTCGCCGCGTCCTCATCTCCCGGCACGTCGTGTTTGGCGAGTCGGACTTTCCGTACTCCACCTCCACTACGCCCTCACCTGCTCTTGACCTCGAGTCCGTTTTTCCGACTGACTTGGTGGTCCAGCCTGCTGCTTCTGTTTACCCCTTTCCAGCAGGTTTCCCGGCGATCTCAGCTGCGCCACGCGCGGTACCGGAGCCGCCTTCACCTGTGCCACGCGCGGCCCTGTCGCCACTTCCTGCGCCGCGGGAGCCTCCGGGTTTCACTGCCCGCTTCGTCGAGCCGGTGCAGGTCTACAGGCGTCGTACAGTGTCGGTACCGGAGCCGGTGGTCTCACCGCCACTACCGCCTCCGTCTGAGCCGGCAGTGCGCTCTCGGGCTCGCTCCCGGCTCGACCCAGACGTGTACCACCCGTCTGTCGTCCATCGGGATCCTGGGCACACTCATCCCATGGTGACACGACGGGCGGCGGGTGTCCTCTCTGCCATCGAGACCGAGCTGGGGGTGTCACCCGTGCCCTCCTCCGTCCACGATGCCCTGACGGATCCTCACTGGCGTCGGGCCATGGAGGAGTACGCGACTCTTCTTGCCAACCAGACGTGGGACCTCGTGTCGCGTCCATCTGGTTGCAATGTGATCACCGACAAGTGGATTTGGACGCATAAGCGTCGGGCGGACGGTTCTCTAGAGCGCTACAAAGCTCGTTGGGTTTTTCGGGGCTTCACCCAGCGGCCTGGAGTGGACTATGATGAGACTTTCAGTCCGGTGGTGAAGCCGGCCACAATGCGCACGGTTCTCTCACTGGCTCTCTCCCGCTCCTGGCCCGTGCACCAGCTCGATGTGAAGAATGTCTTTCTTCATGACACTCTGACAGAGACAGTCTACTGCAGTCAGCCCGCGAGATTTGTGGATTCCAGTCGTCCGGATCTTGTTTGCTGCCTCAACAAGTCCCTCTATGGCCTGAAGCAGGCTCCTCGGGCGTGGTACTCTCGGTTTGCCACATTCTTGGCCACCTTGGGATTCACTGAGTGAAGTCTGACACCTCTTTGTTTGTCTACTGCCGGGGTTTTGAGGCTGCGTATCTGCTGCTCTATGTTGATGATATCATCCTCACAGCTTCGAGTCAGGCCTTTCTTCAGCGTATCATTCAGTCACTGCAGCGTGAGTTTGCCATGAAGGATCTAGGTGTGCTCCACCACTTCCTAGGTGTCACTGTGGAGCCTCGTCCTTCGGACCTCTTTCTTCACCAGCGGCAATATGCTCTTGATATCCAGGAGCAGGCAGGAATGACTGACTGCAAGCCTTGCTCCACCCCGGTTGACACTCAAAGGAAGCTCTCTGCGGACGTTGGTGCCCCGGTTGCTGACCCGACTGCTTACCGGAGCCTTGCTAGGGCTTTTTAGTACCTCACCTTCACCAGGCCGGACATCACTTATGCCATCCAGCAGATCTGCCTTCATATGCATGATCCTCGCGAGTCACATCTCACTGTTCTGAAGCGTCTGCTACGCTACGTTCGAGGTATTGTTGCCTACAGCTTGGTTCTTCACCGGGCTCCCTCCACCGAGCTCGTCGTCTACACCGACGCCGACTGGGCTAGGTGCCCTGACACTCGTCGATCCACTTCCGGCTACGCCATCTTCCTCGGCGGCAATCTGGTCTCCTGGTCGTCCAAGCGACAGCCGGTGGTCTCTCGCTCCAGTGCCGAGGCGGAGTACCGGGCTGTTGCCAACGGCGTGGCTGAGGCGTCTTGGCTACGGCAGCTCTTGGCGGAGCTTCACAGCCCGCTAACCAGGAGCACGCTCGTCTACTGCGACAACGCCAGCGCCGTGTACCTCTCCACCAACCCGGTACAGCATCAGCAGACGAAGCATGTGGAGATCGACCTTCACTTCTTTCGTGATCGGGTCGCTATTGGCCATGTTCGGGTGCTACATGTGCCGACCACCTCCCAGTTCGCCGACATCTTCACCAAGGGTCTCCCCTCCTTGACATTCTCGAAGGAGGGGGTTGTGTAGGCTTTTCTTGTCCAGTCTTGAACTCCGCTGCGCCGGTAGTTCCGACTACGCGAGGGGGGGGGGGTGTTAGTGTATATTATTTGGCCCATCTAGGCCCCATGTATATAGGCCCATGTATGTAACTATATATGCCCAACACTTTATAGTAAGACAAATAAGAAATCACGTTGATCAAGTTCTTCTCATTAAAACCTTCAACAGAGCATTCAAAGTTATGCCAACCATTTTATGGAAATAGCTATATCTATTATGTATCATATATGACTACAGTACTAAACTTTAGCATTTCTTACCATACAAAAAAAATGGAGCCAATGTAGTAACAGAAGCCAGAGCATACATGTTCATGGTTAATGTATCATGTGAAATAGGACCTGCACAAGCAGGAGAACACGGCTCCAACTGAATAGCTAAAGTTGGTTCGACGCTTGCTATTTGCTTGATTGCTATGTTTTTTTTTTTTTGAGTGAATTACAGTAGGGGAAACTCCTGCTGTGGTAATATATTAATATATGTAAAGCAAAAGGCAGTGGCGGACCCAACAAAAAATTTTTAGGTCCATTAATAGGGAAAAGAATTTTGGTTCAAACGGGTGAAGCCCATTAGACCCATAATAGGTGAAATTCTCTAATTTAGGTTGGAATCTTCAAATTCTTGATAAAAACTGTCAATCAAAATAAATTAAAATTTATCATATTTGGATCAATACTGGTCATTTGTCCCATAGGGACGATTCCAATCCTGGTGAGCATTAACATATCTCTGACCAAAGAGTCCTGCTTGAAAGCGTTCGCCGGAACACGCTTGTGCCGGAAAACTGGGGTTATTTTTATTTTAAAAAAAAATGAGATGGCTAAAGTGAAACAAACAGAGGAAAGGGATCGACGATGTTTTGATTAACCAGGCAGGCTTCATCAATCGATCTGGCCTTCTCTCTTTTACAGGCAGTTCAAACAAAAGCCCATTATTAAGCATAGCAGGCCCATACCGATTGAGCTAGTCCTATTTGCCTTCTTCTTCTTCTTCCAGTTAGCTGACGCATAAAACAGGGCACATGCATCCATGGCGTCAAATGGCTACCACGCCATGAACTGAGTTCAAAACTAAAGGGAGGCAGAGGGGGTCGCTGCCAAAGTAAGGTATGGCGGCCGCCATACCTTGCCATATTGGTGGGTCCGCCTCTGGCAAAAGGTATGAAGGCCTAAAAGACTAAAACAAACTAAAGAGCTGTACAAACAGACAAAGCTGGAGAGAAGGGAGAAAAAAGGCCTTGGGGTAGCTGTACATTGGAGGCCTCCACATTTGAGAGAACTACACTAGGCTGTCTATCCAGTTATGAACTAGAGATGTATCATGTGGTTTTAGTCTGTACATCTGTAACTTTACAGTGGAATCGAAGCAGTTCTTCCAAGACTGGAAAGAAGGATTCACAACTCTGAATATTTTTGCATTTCTCTGTTTCTAGATTTCCCAAGCTGCAATGGTGAAGACTTCCATGAAAAAATTGTGCTGGCACTCCCTCTTTACTTTTTCAATGGCGTCGAAGAAGTACAAGTCATGGTCACTTGATTGCTATGTTACTAGGAGATAATAGGACTTATGAGATAAGATTCATTGGTTTAGTTTGGAGTCGATCCAACCTCTATTCATGGGGAACCAGCAGTATGAAATGCAGCAATCAAGATGTCTATCACCCCTCCTGATACCTCAACATCTGATTTGCCCTCCCCCCCCTGCGCATCACTTTTCTCTGGCTATTCCCAATCTACATCAATGGCTCATGGGAATGAATCTGTGACACACTAAATCAAGCTCTGACAGCAAAGGAAAAACATTTGACAAGGTCAAGGTGCTTACCCAAGCTCAGTTATGACATCTTCACATGTCCGGGAATCTGTATTCAAAGAATGACGATACACAGTCTTCTTTTCAGCTGGAACAGGATCTTCGCTGCCAACATTAGCTGTTGGCACATCAACAACGGAACTGCTTTCACAACCACTACCATGAATCCAACAAAATACATTCTGCCACACTTCTGAAGGAGAAAAAACATAATGCACTCCTTTGTGAACAATGTCAAAGACTGATTCAATGAAAATCTCGATTGCCAGATGCAAATCCTAAATGTTAAAAAAGAAGGTTACTATTAGACAACTTGGACATGAAAGGTTGAAGGTATCATACATTTTGTAGATAAAATAAACAAACAAGGCATTCAATTCCATTTTGCTTCACATACTACCTCAAAAACTCCACGTCTCCTATCTGTCGTGCGTTGGAGGAACTGATCCCTTATATGAAAGGATCTCTTGACCAGACCAGTTCTGGATAGATGAGGACTGTCTATACTTTCTGTGCTCTTAGCAGGTGTCCTTGCTATCCGAAATTTGATGGCATTGAACAAAATCAAGAGCAACGAAAGGAAGAATCTCACAGGCCAAAGAATCCAAGCAACTACATATCTGATGTGCCTCCTTGTTTTCCTATCATGCCTACCAAAGCTGCTTGCGTGTGATAATCGTGAACTTTGGGACATTGGTGAAGGGGGGCAGAAAAACTCTTCGTTATCATCATCCCCAGAGATAGAATCAGCAACTGATTCAGCGTCAGAATCAACCGAAAGATCATGGATGAACTCATTAAATGAAGAGACCCCACTGAGTTCAAGAAAAAATAATGAATTAGTAAAAAAAAAAGAGTAAAAAAAATGATACCAAAGATCTGAAGCATAAAATAGTTAGGTTATCTACAACTGATCTATAACAGTAAAATAGAAGCAGACATTAAGATACTGATAGTATGCATCATCAGAATCAAAAGACCGCAGAAGCTTTCATGCAAATGAACCTATGTAAACTATATCATTTTGCATTTGCATATTATGATATGACACAGAAGTTATTATGAACTTTCCAGCAAGAAAACATAGACTGGTCTGAGGTTGAATCATATTATTTGGATTTCAATTTGTTATTTCACTGCAAAGGAATGAAAACTATTCTTAGAGAAACATACAATACAAATGGATACTCAAATATTCGCACCAGATTGTAGCTAGGAAACAGGTATAGATTCAATCCATACTTACAGATTGCCTACTCAGCTTTATGAATAGTATGTTCCACAGCTATACAAACAAATACAAATACCACATCCCCCATAACTTCCCACTTCCCAGTTAAATTTAAACCAAACTAACCTTTCCATCCATCGAGGTAGGCGTGGCCCACGGAGTGCTGGTTTAAGTTCCCAGCCACTAATGCCTTCTAAAATGTTGCCTTTCCCGGGTAATAGAGTCAGCAATAGAGCTGATATTCCATTTATAAACCTTGCAATATTGTTCAGTGACTCGTATGTGAATGTCTTCACAGATCTGTTCCAAAAAGTACCAGAAGTCAAACACTGAATGCCATTGTATTGTACAATAGGGATAAAACTAGATCAACTTGACTGAAACTTTACAGTTAACAGGCCCAAACTGCAATATTTACAATGAAATAACTAATTTCTGAAGTTCCATGCTTCCACATAATACATTCATCAAATGCAAATCAGGGGATTAAGTAAAATTGTGCAGCAGGCCTAAATGAAGTTCAACACACACGGCATTTCTCTGATCCTGGTCTTACAAAAGCAATGTACCCATGCAACTGATAATTTCCATGAATCGTCAATAATATAACCTACCAGAAGAACCATAGGATTGGGCCCACTAGTCTAACCGCATACGGAATTATTGTTTTCTGAATAGTAGCTCCATTTCTCTTTAATTTAGTGCTGAATGCACCAGTGAGCTACTTTTCAAATGATGTGTAAAAGTAAAAAAGAAAAAAGCAATAATACGGAACTGCTTCAAGCAAATCAAAATATTTCAAGCAATGGCAGAGCCAGCTGGGTGGCACGGTATGCCCAGGCCTATCCAAACTTTATACATTCAGTGAAAATTAGCTCTTTATGGGATTCAATTCCGTATAATATGTTCCTTTGCTACACTCGTGCCTACCCATCACAGATTTCCTAGCTCTCTTAATGACTTCAGGGCGACTCCCTCCTGCCATGCCGACGAAGGAGGAAGAAGGGAAGCTAGGCCCGCACACAGGCTAAATTCTGGCCGTAGCTCAAGGCGCACGGTGCGACCTGACTGCTGGTGGGAGACGTGCTTGCTGCGGAGGCCGTCCACGTCGTACGGACTTGACGTGTTCAAAGGGGAGTACCTTATGGTCAGTTGTTCAAGCAAGGGCGTGTGACTCTACAATCAGTGCTATCTGTTACCCACCTCAGGCAAATGCGTACCAACAGGGATGGGCGTACCTATGTTTTCTCCAGCAACTGAAATTTTGTGCTAGTGACCGTACATAATTGTGTGTGGCGGTGCGGTGTGGTGGTGCTTATGTGAAAATCTATCATGGTAATAATTCATGGAGAATTCTTTTTTATGGACTGCCCACTATTTCAGGATTTTAATTGTGTTATCCTAAACAAAATTATTCATCTATTAGGATTAGAGCCTGTTTGCCTGTTACTTCCATTCAGATATATTCAGCATTCAACTTCGTGATCTGGGTTATACCGATTACGATGGACGCTAACCTAACCACAATCGAGCCTCAAGGCAGCTACTGGCGAGACTTGGCATAAGACGAAATCTACACCGACAAGTGCTAATCCCTACCCGAGCACCTCTGACGAACCGTTTGCCCAGACATCACAACGCTTCCACAGAGACAGGAGGGGAAAGGAGGGGCGCGCAAACTTACTCCTTGGTGACGGCGACAACATTATCGACGAACTCCTGAAGCATTATCGCCCGTCGATTCGCGCAGCGGCGCCCCGCGAATTCGACCGCACTAACTTCTTCTGGAACCTTCCTTAAGGCACGGGGAGAAGAGGAAGCGACGCGAGCGAGTGGAAGCAAATCGGGCAAGGAATCAAGCGGAGGATCGGTGACGGTGAGGGATGAAAGGAAAAGAGGCCACGGCAGTTGGGGGCTTGGGGCCCTTTTTTTTTTTTTTTGCTTCTTTAGCGTTTTTGTTTTCTCTGGAAACAAATAAATTTATTTAATAAATCGATTGCGAATTACCTGGTCCACACATACGAGCTCGATGTTTCTGGATATGACATGTGGGTCATCTGACGCGTCCGTGGTACCGGAGCGTTCAGCTGGTCGTGTTGCATTGAACCGGCCACCCACGGCACGCGGACGAAACGATTGGTCAGGAATTACCACTGACAGGCGAGCCCATCTAAACAGAGGATAACGGATCTCAAGGGTGTCTTCGTATGGCGAAACAGGTTAGCCTACTAATTTTCAAATGGAATGTCATACAAAGAATTTCGGTGACATAACAAAAAAGTTATGAAAAGAGAAAGTGAAATTTTATTTAGATGAAATTGAATATAAACAGTTTTTTAAATTTGAAATACTATGATACTAACATAGAAAAAGAGTAGTTTCATTTATAACTAATAAAAAACATTAAATAAAATATAATAAAACATCAAATAAAATTATGCATTAAAAAGATTATTTTATTTATAGTTTTAAATATTTTAAATAATGTCTCACTATTAAAAACAATAAAATAAAATCCACTATTAGCACTGCCTTACGATCGGATCGGGACGATTGTGATGTGGTTCTAGTGGTTTCTGTTTACCGGGCGTGTGAACACGTGCAGGGCACCGCGTGTGGGCTTCTGTTGAGGTCGGCGCACGTGGCACAGACACTGCGCCACGTAATACAGCGAGACAACAGTTGTTGACTTAAAAAAATATAAGATTGACGAGGATGGGACTTGCACGCTTGAGACTGTATACGCACTTGTCATACTCTAAATTTATTTTTTAAAAAGAATAATGTATTTGTTATATTTTAAATTTATTTTTTAAAAAGAATATTTTATTCTGATGAGTAAAATTTTTTTCTATATATCTAATTTTTTTTACACCCGTTCATATTCTATATTCATACTCTATATCAACCAGTGTTTTTCTAGACGTGCGTCTAGACCGTCTAGACACAAGATTTAGGGTTGCCATCGAATCTACCCTTTAGTCACCACTCTAGACATGAAACATGTCTAGAACCGTTTAAATAGTCTTTGATTGTCTAAACGTGGTCTTTAGACATGTGTTGTGCGTCTAGACACTTGTCTAGACTAAGAGAAAGTGGTCAATATAGTTATTAGCAAAAAAAGTAAGAGATATTAATAATTAACAATTCATGTAACCAACAAGTATTCATGAACTTGTAATCTACGTTCTATTTAGGATGTTTTTATATTTTATGACTTTTAAAAATATAATTATTAATATATTTAATTATTAATTTATCTATCTATCTTTCATTATTGACATTGCCATACTATATATTTGTTATTTTTTGTTTCTATAATAGAAATATGTGCTATATATTTGTTTAGTTACCGCTTTAGTTCTAATATTTGCTATATATTCACTTATTTAGCTCTGCAGTACAAATACACCTATTACGTCTAATGCGTCTACGTCTTATGTTTAGAAAAACACTAATATCAACTAATCAATATTTTATTCAATCAACTCCTTTTTTTTCACTTCCTTCACTTTTTCTCTCCGTCTGCCCGGCCATCCCTCTCTCCTGCTATTTCACTCTTCCTCCTCCCGCACGCAACACCGCCCGCCTCCCTCGCATGCGATGCCTCTGTCATCGGGGCCCGCCTCCACTGCGCCCCTCCTCCGCAAGCGACGCCGCCGTCGCCAAGCCCTTCCTCCTCCTCTCCTGCGCGTCGTCGCCCACGAGCTCCCACCTCGGCGCCAGCGCCACTGCTCCCCTCCACCTCCCTCCTTCCTTTGTCGAGCGGCGGTGGTCTGCATCTGGCGCCCCCCTCCTCCTCCGTCGGCATCTCCTCCTCCACACGCCGCCGCAACTGTCGTCTCCATCGAGCTCGAGGCAGTTGAACAAGATCGGGACGGCGGGATCGAGCTCGGGGCAACGATGGCGGCCTATGCCTTCCCGCGCGTGTCGCTGGCCTCCGCCTTCCCCTTCTCTCTTCCCTTCCGGCTCACGACGCGGATGAACCGTGGACACGTAGGTCCCATGCCACATCGGTCATAGCGAAGCTACTTTACTGCGCCAGATTTAGAGGGATGGGATGATAGCAGAAGCTTTCCACGGTGCCGGTGCAGCGCCGCCGGTGTAGTCAGTCTGAGGGCTTGAGGCCTTCAACAATGAAGAGTGTTCCAGAAAAAAAAAGGGTGCATATCTCTGCTGTAATTGTCGATTAATACAGAGAAGCACTGTTTCAGCAGTAGAATGAGCCTATAACTACCGTAGCCTGCATTAGTTAATTATAGTTTACTGTTACAAAATGGGTGATGTATTATAACTGCAGTTCTGTAGCAGCCATTCTGGAGCGTTCTTTTACAATCGGACAGCTGAGAATGGGTTCTAATTTAGAGGACTGTTCACCCTCTACATTGAGAACACCACAACAGAGGATCTAAATCTGAAAAAAAAATACGTCTCATTGTTGGAAACCAAAATCGAGCTTTCATAGCGCGACAAGCGGCACTGAATCCTGCTCCAAAATATACCTGACGTAAAATACACCTCGTAATTCAGCAAGCGATATCAAATCCGTCGCTATTGATACAGGGCCGTCACGGCAAGATTGGGGGCTGTGCAAAAATCTAATATGGGGCGTGTTCGTTTCCCACGAATTAAATTTTTGTTTTGTCCCATCGAATATAGATTAATAACAAAACTTATTTCATAATCTCTAGGCTAAATAACAAAATGAATCTATTAAATCTAATTTGATCATAATTAGACAATATGATGTTTAATTAAGTTTAATAGAATTATTTTATAAATTAGCATCTAACTATGTAATTAGTTTTATATTTAGTTTAGATTTAATTATTATATTTAACGTTCGAATGATTGATGTGACTATTAAAATTTAGAACCTGAAAAACGAACATATCCTTAGATAGTCGCCTAGCAGTATATAAGAACAATAAATATAGCTCACTAATTCGCTAATCAGCATTCATTCTCATTCATTCAGTAACTAAAATTTGCTACACCTTTTTTTTCAGAAAAATAAGGCAATGACGTTGTCATTCATTAAGGTAGAAAAAGAGAGAATTACAACCTCAAGATATAATGACTAACCTAACAAAAATGCTAGTCCGAATCATGGTCATCACCAAGTTTGGGTAAAAGAAACATAGCAAAAGAAGCAAACACAGGTCAACCATCAAACCACATTGAGGTCGGTTGTTAATCTTGGAAGGGGCGCTCCTTCTACAACGACGGGCTGGTAGTTGAGACGGCCGTTCTGCAACGTTTGTCATTCGAGATTGGTTCTTGATGGCCGACAGGCGACAACGCTACGCCGGAGTGATGGCTTCCGCGTTGATGGATGTTGAACACGAACAGGCAGCAGCTCCCACAGGAAAGATCGATCAATCGAATTCTTTTTTTTGAGATTAGAAAATTAGGAGTACATGTATATGGACCACACTGTTTGAAGGCTGTGACACCCAGATGTCTCATTTCTACTTAGCAAGTATAATGCTCATCAAAATGTAGCTAAATAAAAAATAAATTGTTAAAGTTTTAAGCCAATTTAAATTAATTATAGTTAATTAAAAACCTACAAACAAGGTTATAAAGCAAATTAAATTTTTTCTATCTAACCAATGCCAAGTAATTATATAATTATTCTTAGAATGGTAAAATAGAATTTTGGAGCAAAAATAAGAATTTTATCTTATTTAGAAGTACCTCAACTAATTAAATTAAGCCTAGGAACCTTTCAAGTTGGAAATTTATATAAAATAATTATGTCAATTCTGACCAAATGGACTTCACTATAAAATTCTACACTTCATGAAGGGCCTATGTGCAAAATTCCATCTCATTTGGAGGCTTGTAGCTATTTTAATTTAAATAAAATAGAAACAAGGACTTTTGTGCAAACTTTTAAATAGTTGGAGGGCCCCTTTGCAAAATTGCCGTCGTCTTCTTCCTCTGCCCCCCCCCCCCCGCCCGGCGCATGCGCACTAGCACTCGTTCCTGTGACGTCCCTTCCCAGAGAATCGAGGTCCCAACGGTGCTGATAACGCAGACATTTGATACTACAACAGTGATTCAAATTTGAGTCAAATTATTACATCATTAGGTAGTTAAAGTGCAGCGAAATATTACAAGTTCATAAAAGTTCAAAAACAGCGGAAGCAAATATGAATATTAATACGAGCTCTCGACGATACAACGGTGGTAATGACTCATGCCCAAGAATCATCACCCTAGCAGCACACAACATTACTGCGGCGGCAACTCAGACTCCCAGTGGGTAGTCCAGCCTTCAAAGACTTGCATGTCTCACGGTAGCACATCAACAGAAACTTCTATCTCTAGATTACCTGAAAACAACAGTGGCAGAAAGCTTGAGTACTAATTACTCAGCAAGGCTTAGCCGTCAAAAGACCTAGATATGCATTGGCTCTAATAGAATGACTGTTTAAAAGAACTTGCACTAAGCAACCTATTAGTTCTACCAAATTTTATTTAGCCAAGTTAATAGGGTAAAGCGGAAATATAACTTTAGTGAGCAGTACTAAAATAGTAAAGCATAACATGAAATAAATACAATATAAGAACAGTAGTAATAATAATTATCATGAGCAACATAATCCATTTCATAGTATCATTCGATCTACGTGAAGGCGCAATGAACAAGCGTACTCATTTCTGCGAGCAACAACAATTGCAATTGATTTACACCAGCTGGGAAAACCTAAAGTACACGACATATGCGTACCAATTAAGGTCGTATACGATAACCTTTTACAATAAAAGAACTTACACCTCAGACCGGGTGTGGTGACACCGAGTGGGCATGCCGTTCTGCCAACGGTACTTCGTGGTATGAACCGTCCATTCCAGCAGCACAAGGGTAAATGACCAATGCACCTTAACCGTTCCTATTGCAAGTAATTTTAGTGCTACATCAGTTTATTAGTGCCCATATACTAGCATGTATTCGGTACTATTCAATGCTTGATCAAGGGGCCAACGATGAACGGGTCCTAGGTTCGACAAGGCAAGACTACCACAGTCAACACCCATGTATTGCTGCAAACCTACACATGCATCATCCGTGTCCGGTCATAACATCAAAAGTAAATTTATTCCATTAAATTCATCTTTAGTGATCAAGTCATTCTCTTAGCAACGATAACAGAACTACTGATAAAACTCTATTACTAAGCATAGCAATTTAGTATCAAATCCTACCATAACTCCTATAACATTAACATGAGATATTTGGGTAATGTGCAAGTGGATTTTCAACCAACTCCTATTAACCTAATGCATCAATCAACATATACACTAGCATTGATATATTAAAACTAATAAAACTTTATAAAATGGCACATGCAAACCGAGGCTTGCCTTGGTCAACACAAATGTTAGCAACTATAACTTTTTGCTCCTCGGTAATGGGTTCTTGTTGGAAATCCGGTTCTGGCTCCGAGTTCTCCTTACCTAAGTATGACCAATGTATCAACGATACCGAAAAAATACCGCAACATGCAATAATATGGAAAATACAAAATGCATTGGTGTTATGGTGACAACACTGTTATTAATACGTTTTCGAAGCCATATGCTTTAAAGAAACCAGTTCTGATCCTATCATTTTACGTGAAAAAGGCATTTTAATGGGGCTTATATAGTCTTAAATGCAATTAATTTATTTAATATAGTAAAAATATGTTTCTGGACATGGGTGATTTATCATGTACAGGGATATGTGTAATCATCATTTTCACCAAATGGCAACTCCTGGATTTTACTATTTTATTTACTAGCATTTTTATAAGCACTAGTAGTGATGCACGCGCGGCACGCACGTTAGACAGAATTCTCAAAAGCAAATTTAAATCAATAGCAACCATAAGTTTCATTACATGAGTTCAATCAAATTTAAATCAAACATATCACTCATTTGATAAGGATCATTGACGCAAATATTTATAAGAGATCTATCAAATTATAGAACACAATTTCTAATTAAAAAAAATTAGAAACACAAACGTCTATCTTCAATACTATTTAATGGTATCCAGTACTTTTTTAACGTCATGTGGTATGTTGGTGGTGTATTCATTTCCTTGAAGTTTTAACATGTCTATTACAAAATGCGCCCTCATGACATGTGGCTCCTAAAATTACTTCAAAATCAGTGGACAAAATTGTTAAATAGATAAGGATGCTTGTAAATAAAAAATTACTGTGCATAACATGTTGTATAGAATTCTATCACCTGCCCACAAGTGCATGAATTGAAGAACAAAAAGGCCTGACGCTTTACTATAAAGAAGAAAATAATGATAAAACTATGCCTTATATATTACGTACGAAAGTAAGAAAGAAAGTTTTTTTTTATGTTCAACATACCGACTTGTGCTTCGTGTATTACCATAAGGCATCCTAGGTGGTCATGATGAAATATCGATCTTAGAGCATCTCTAAAAGCTCTTCAAAAACTCTTCCTAAATCAAATTAATGGGATTTAGTCTAAAAAACCATCTCCAACAGCTCCCCTAAACAAGTCACAAATAATGGCAAATGCATCAATTTCCTAAGGAATGCTTTTGGATTTGTTGATTCATAAATGATTAAAACAAAGATTTCTCTAGATACATTTAGGTTGATTAATAAATGATTAAAACAAATACTTTTCTAGATACATACAGGTTCGTAATTTCGTGTGACTTGGGAGAAGAAAATCTGTTGCCACTGTTTTCTTACGACAAAAGATCTCCTCACTCTAGGAGAGGTAAGCCAAACACTTTTCAACTAAAAGTTTGAATTGTGTACATTTTTGTTATTTCTCTCATGTGCATAATATATAATGTTTTATTATGCAACCACGTTAGCATATCTTAATTAAGAATGCATCAATCTCTCTTCCTTTCTCCTTTCCCAACTCACGTCCTTCTATATTTGTCCATATCTTACAATGAATATATTCACTCCCAAAAACATTATGACCTTTACAATTTTCTTCTTAATTTTCATCATCCCCACCATCAGTATGTTACAACTTCCATATGATGTTGACCATGATTGCTATTCCCTTGAACGACACTTGTTGCAGCATGGCACCCTTCTGAAAAATACCATGCCAACTTAATATCAAAATTATGCATTCTTTCCCTAATATCTACAAGCAGAGAAACTTTGGTGCCACTGGGAGCACTACCTAGGGCTTGGTCTATAAGAGGGAAAATAATATCTCATGTAGGCTCTAAGATTCAAACAATATATTGCAACAAACACATCTATTTGCCACCTCCATCCATACCTCAACCGTACCAGTGCATGACCTTGTACCTTATGAAACAAAAAAATTATTTCTCAAATCAAAACTAAAAAGAAAGATTACTAAAGTAAATTTAAAAGAACTAACAATACATTATCACGAGTCAAACAACTCACTATGCTATTTTTCGTTTGAAGTCCACTTATCATGTGCAACTTCCTACTGACATGTCTGCCGTTATCTATATGCATACCTAAATCCATCCAAAATGTCCAAGCTTTATATTACCCTCTTCGATTGTCTCTTTGAAGATAAGGAGATCTTCCTCCTCCTCTGGCTGCCATAGCACAGGAGATCTTCCACATCCTGTGGTCTATAAGAGGGAAAATAGTATCTCATGTAGGTTCTAAGATTCAACCAATACATTGCAACAAACACATCCATTTGCCACCTCCACCCATACCTCAATCGTACCAGTGCACGACCTTGTACCTCATTAATCAGAAAATTATTTCTCAAATCAAAACTAAAAAAAAGATTACTAAAGTAAATTAAAAAGAACTAACAATACATTATCACGAGTCAAACAACTCACCATGCTACTTTTCGTTTGAAGTCCAGTTATCATGTGCAACTTCCTACTGACATGTCTGCCGTTATCTATATGCCTACCTAAATCCATCCAAAATGTCGAAGCTTTATATTATCCTCTTGGATGTTCTCTTGGAAGATAAGGAGATCTTCCACATCTTGTGGCTGCCATATCACATTGTTCCCAGCCAATATCAAATTTTTCCTAATGCTTCATGAAACTGGCAGTTGCTTTCCTACAGTGAGAATGGGCATTCAAAGAAGTGAGCAAGAAAAAGAGAAAGCAATCATGCATAAACATGATAAATGGAGTAATAAGCAAAAAGGCTGTCTGATAGACATGATAGAACAAAAGAAGAATAAGTAGGCATTTGAGTCCAAAAATAGATGTTGAAAAATATAACTCTATTCAGTAAGAAATCATAGAGAAATACATTTTCCAATAATTCTAACACTATTATATAATTGTAACAAACACAATCCTTAACCATCAAAACAAAACTGATACTCGTCAAAGAGTACTGCAAACATTACAAAAGAGTGACAAGGAAACAGGTGTAAAACAGGGCAACTATGGATAAAGAGCTGAAGAGTAACGAAGATGGGCCAGATGCGGAGCCGCGCCGATCGGCGTGACCCTTGTGCCGATCGGCGCAGGAGGAAAAGACAACAAAAACACGATTCGGTCCGGGAAAGACGAAGGCCCAGCCCAGTATGAGTTAGAGTCGATGGAAGTTGACCTAATCCCGTCGAGTATAAAAGGAACATAATTATCAAGAGCCAAGGAAAAAGAGAACCAGAGAGACAGCGATCGCGAGAATCAACTATTAGAACTAGGGTTCCAGGATATTGGCAGCGGAGGTTAGTCAACACCGACGAGACGTGCGCGTTCCAGCGCTATTTCTCACCCCTCTCCTATGTCTAGCGGAAGGATGAGTGAGTAGTCTCATATTCTCTTCTCCGGTGCGGGGATCTGGTCATGTAACTCTCATACTTGTTGATACTCTCTCGATGAATTTAATCTATGTGATGAACTTTATTGCACATCTATCTATCCCTTTCATTAGTGTATCGACCAATACACTTTTGCCCATTACATAGTGCAAGAAACCAGTGGGGAGCTAATAGCCTCTGTAGTGACAGCCGGGGTGAACGAAACCACCATGTCTTATAGAATATTAGAATCATCACTCGAGTTGATAAGAATAAGGTTGCATGCTGGTGAACCAATCCTAAGGAGAGAATCCTTCATCATCCTGTTACCTCTTCAATAACATCCACCTTCCACTTTCTCACCGTCATCATTCACACCAACCAAACCATTGCAATTTGTTAGTAACCCTTTAATAGTATTAGTTCCGCTCGTTCCCTGTGGATTCGATAACCTTGGAATACTCTGAGGGAAAAAGAGCTACAACTGTACACCGTCCTCTTGTGGTATAAGTGGGTGCGTAATTACGACCAACAAGCCCTTTTTCTGACGCCGTTGCCGGGGAACAAGCCAGTTCTTTTACTATTAATATTTTGCTGACGTCTAATCCTCTCTTTTCTAGTTGTTTTCGTTTTTATGTTTTGTGTGAATTTTCAGGATGAGTACGACAGGACCTTCTCTGAGGCTCAGGGAATTTTCTCTACCATCTCCAGATGTGTTGGTGCCTCAATCCTCAGATGAGAAGGCCACGGCCTCCTCGTATGTGTTGAACCCCATTATCATTAGCATGGCTGAAGCAAACAAGCTCTTTGGAGCGAAAGAGGAGAATCCGTATACTCACTTACAAGATTTGGAGGCACTTTGCCGAACATTCCATCATGAAGAAGTGCCTTGGGATCTTTACAGGTGGCTGCTTTTCCCATTCTCTTTGGGAGGAAAAGCCAAAGAGTGGCACAAGGCAGCATCTCGAGACGCAAAAGGTAAGTGGAGTGAGTTAGTTGGAAATTTTTGTCTCCACTATTTTCCTTTGCCAAAGGTGCAAAAGTTGAGAAGGGAAGTGGTGAACTTCTTACCAGAAGATGAAGAATCTCTCGCGGAAGCCTGGACGCATTTTCAAACATTGTTGAAACAAGGACCTGACCTTGGCATCGATGAGAATATGTGCGCTCAAACCTTCTACATGGCCATAAACAAGGCATCGAGGATGCATTTGGATGGATCGGCCAGAGGAAGTTTTCTGAGATTGACAGCTAAGGTAGGGATCGAATTGTTAGGCAAAATTGCCGAGAATGAAGCTTTGCACAAGCATTGGGAAGAATATCTAGAACCAAATCGACAATGCCCAGAAGTTATGCAGAAGGAAGAGTCGCCAGCTGAACAGATCTTGATGTCCGAGAGTAGATCAATGACTACTTCGGAGCAATTCGAAGAAATAAAGCCCGTTGGACCCGCCTGTGTGGATCTGATGTGTGCACCGATCGGCGCAGTCTCTGAGCCAATTGGCGCAGTCACGACGATAGGAGAACCGATCACCCTGAAGACTCCGTCAAGTAGCAAGGAATATACCAAGATAGAAGCTGCAATTCTGGACAACCACCTGAAGGAATTTGAAGGGAATTTTGCTAAACCGAAGGGGGATAGAACATTGGCGAATGCTAAACCACTTGACGAATTTGAGCCGATGGACTGGATTCCCATTGATTTTTCGCACGAGTTGCTCAATATGAGAAGATCCTTCAGTCCGCAAGACGCCTCCGAAGCCGGAATTGAGTATAATTTTCCAAGTAATCGCCTCAAGTCGGAAGTTTTCGATCAAGAGATTATTGGGAGAGTTTTAGGAAAGCTTTACAAGGATGATATAGAGCTTGATGGAACAGAGGTGAAACAAGCGAAGAGATTGCTAGACTGTTGCTTTGAGCCATCCCCCTATGAAGGATTATGTGGTGTGTATGCTGTAGGTCTCACTGAAGAGGAAAAAGAAGAACCGTACATACCATGTGAGATATCAGGGAAGAAATTTCCGAAAGCCTTGTGTGACTTTGGTTCTCGTGTTAACTTGATGACTTACGATGCATTCATGAGCATGCCTTATGGAACTCAACAACGGCTGATGGGGACTGAACTTGAGCTGATCATGGCAGATGGTAGGAAGACCAAGCCACTGGGAGTGATCAAGAATGTCAAAACTGAGATCAGCTCGAAAACAAAGCCGGTAGATTTCTTTGTTCTAGACAATAAAGAAACTAGGGTTGAAGATATCATTTTGGAAAGCCCATACTTAAGATTAGTACAAGCTGTTCTGGATGCTGGGAAAGGTCAAATTTACGCTACACCTGGGAGAGGAAGAAGTGCGATTTCAATTTAATGATCCGTCTCATCAAGACTATTCTTACTATCAGGAATTCTGCCCAGAGGAAGACGAGAGGATAGGGATGGATATGGGAGACCCACTGGACCACATCATGCGTGGAACTGACAAGTATACTGCCAGGGCCGATCGGCGTGAACCTCGCGTCGATCGGCTCAACCAGGAAAATCCTGATTTTGAACCTCTCGGGGGGCTGGATCCAGATGAAGCGCCAGAAGTGGAACAGAAGGAACTCCCGAATGAGCTACGCTATGAATATCTAGGAAAGAATAGGACATATCCAGTTATTGTGAACAACGCCCTAACGAAAGAAGAAATAGAGAGGCTTCTTGCTATGCTTAAAAAGTATAAGAAAGCCATTGGTTACACGTTGGATGACATCAAGGGAATCAGCCCCGCATTTTGCACCCACAAGATTAACTTGGAGGAGAATACTAAACCAGTGCTTGAAGGGATGCGAAGGTTGAAGGAATCAATGAAGCCAGTGGTTAAAAAGGAGATTTTGAAGCTGCTTAATGCAGGTATGATCTACCCTGTTGCTGATAGTGAATGGGTTAGTCTAGTGCATTGTGTACCCAAGAAAGGAGGGTTGACAGTAGTGCCTAACGAGAACAATGAGTTGATCCCTCAAAGGACTATAACTGGATGGAGAATATGCATAGATTATAGAAGTTTGAACAAAGTGATGAAGAAAGATCACTATCCTCTTCCATTCATTGACGAGATGCTTGAAAGGTTAGCAAGGAATTCATACTTTTGTTATTTGGATGAATATAGTGGTTTCTTTCAAATACCGGTAAGACCAGAAGATCAGCAGAAAACTACTTTTACTTGCCCTTTTGGGACATATGCATATGGAAGGATGCCATTTGGTCTTTACAACACGCCCACCACATTTCAAAGATACATGAATGCAATATTCGCTGAATTCATAGAAGATATTATGGAGGTATTTATGGATGACTTCTCCGTGCATGGTGCTGATTTTGATAGCTGTTTGGAGAATTTGGAGAAGGTTTTGAAAAGGTATGTTGAATGCGACTTAGTTCTTAATTAGGAGAAGTGTCACTTCATGGTAACAGAAAGGATAGTACTTGGTCATGTCATATCTAAGAGAGGGATAGAGGTTGATAAGGCAAAGGTATCTACAGTTGAGAAATTACCTCCCCCTACTGATCTTACAAGTTTGAGGAGTTTTCTTGGACATGCCAACTTCTATCGCATATTTGTTAAGGATTATTCGAAGATTGCTAAACCCCTGACAGAATTGTTAAAGCAAGATACAAAATTTGTCATGGACGAGGAAAGACTCTTGGCCTTCAGATGATTAAAGGAAGCTCTATGCTCTGCACCCGTTATGCAGCCACCTGATTGGAGTTTACCTTTTGAAATTATGTGTGATGCAAGTGACTATGCAGTTGGAGCTGTTCTTGGACAACGGAAGGAAGGTAAAGTGCATGCTATTTATTATGCTAGCAAAACTTTGAATGAGGCACAGATCAATTATACGACAACTGAGAAAGAGATGTTAGCTGTTATATTTTCTTTTGAGAAGTTTAGATCCTACATTCTAAATTCTAAGGTGATTGTATATACTGATCATGCTGCTATAAGATACTTGGTTTCAAAGAAGGAGTCTAAGCCTCGGTTAATGTGATGGGTATTGATGCTGCAAGAATTTGATTTGGAGATAAGAGATAAGAAAGGAGTAGAAAATTCTTGTAGCAGATCATTTATCTCGTCTTGAATCATCATCAACTGAGCCAATAAGAGATGAAATGCGACAAGAGCAGTTGTTTGCCGCATTTGATCGTAGAGAGAACTGGATGATGGATATTATCCAAGGTTTCAAGGGACAAACTGATCTGATGAACAAGAACACAAGGAAAAGAGTTAAGAGTGAAATGAGAAAATTTATATGGGTCGACCCATACTTGTATAGGTATTGCGAGGATGGAGCAGTACGGAGATGTGTACCCAGAGAAGAAAGAGCGAGCATTTTAGCAAAATGCCATTCTTCGGATTATGGGGGACACTATGGCTACTTCAGAACATAGGCGAAGGTATGGGCGAGTGGATTCTATTGGCCTACTATGCATGAAGATGCAAAAAGGTATGTTGCAACATGTGCTCAATGCCAACGAATAGGGAATGTTAACAGTAGGAATGCAATGCCTCTCAAGTACAATCTTCAAGTGGATATCTTTGATGTTTGAGGTATGGATTTTATGGGACCCTTTGTGAATTCTCATGTGTTCGAGTACATATTGGTCGCCGTTGATTATGTCTCTAAGTGGGTCGAAGCAATGACATGCAAGGCTAATACTACAAGAGAATCAAGGAGTATACTTCAGGAGCAGATATTTCCTTGGTATGGAGTACCGAGGATAATAATTACAGATGCAGGATCCCATTTTATAGGGGGAGAATTTACTAGGTTTTTAACCAAATTTGGAGTTGAACATAGAATTGGAACCGCCTACCATCCCCAGATGAATGGACAAGCAGAAACTTCAAATAAGCAATTAAAGGGAATTCTACAGAAGATTGTTACAAAGGAAGGAAAAGATTGGGCCACGAAGCTTAATGGAGCGTTATGGGCATATAGGACGGCATTCAAGACACCGATTGGTATGACACCATATCAATTCGTCTATGGGAAATCGTGTCACTTACCGGTGGAATTGGAACATAAGGCTTATTGGGCTATAAAGGAAATGCATTTGGATCTTGATGCCGCCGGCATGAAAAGGAAGATACAAATAAGTGAATTGTAAGAGATGCGATTGCGTGCATATGAAAATGCAGCCATATACAAAGAGAAAACAAAGAAGTGGTATGATAAGAAGCTTTTGAAGAAGGAATTCAAGGAAGGAGATCGGGTGCTCCTATTTAATTCACGATTCAGATTATTCGGTAAAGGCAAACTGCGAAGCAAATGGGAGGGACCTTAGCTTGTGAATACGGTGTTTCCTTCGGGAGCGGTAATCATAATGGATGGCAAGAGAAACAAGTACACAGTGAACGGACAACGTCTAAAGGTATACCTAGAACCCGACACATTTGAATTAAGATCTTTTGATATGTATTTCACTGCTTAGTATCCCATGTGGTCGAGCTGAACGACGTAAAACAAAGGCTTGTATGTATTTTGATTTCTGTAGTTTTTTTTTTCTGATTTGGTAATTTAGTGTACCACGCCGATCGGCGCGTTGCTGCGCCGATCGACGCAGTCCTGCACCGATCGGCGCGGCAGAGTCCTTTTGGTTTTTGAGTCGGTTTTGGACCTTGCCTTTTTAAGACTCGTTAAATTCCACGAATAAGAGAAAGAGTCCTAGTCCAATTGGAAATCAAGGGATGTAAATATGAGGGGACAGCAAACCCATGGATCAACTCGTATTACATCGTCACTAGAACAAACCCTAAGAGCAGAAGCGATGAAAGGCGACGCATCGGGCAGAAACCAAGGCGGCGCCGATCGGCGCGACTCTGGAGCCGATTGGCTCGGCGGGGGATTTCCTCAGCCCTCTGCAAATTAGTCCTAGGAAGAAGTCGACGAAGTGTTGACACCAACACGAGATGATCCTCTCGTCTGGTCAGATCTGCGGAAGAAATTCATGAAGAAAAGCGAAGCTGACGCGTGGAACGCCGACAAGGTGAAGATGGACAATGAACTTCGGCAGATGATGAAGAAAGTATTGGTGCGCAAAGGAAAATCTGTAGCGCCTATTGAAAGTGAAGCAGTTTCTCAAAGATATACCATGGAAAGTCTTCTTGATCTTGCTAAGCCCTTGTCGTATAAGGATTTCCTATCTTTTGAAAGATCATTGACTGAGCAAGAGAAGGAAGAGCTAGATGAATAAAGTACCCTCACGATCCATAAGTGCCGACTTTATAGTGAGCATGACATTGCAGCCAAGTATGAACTCAAGCTGCGAGAGGAAGCCGAAGAAGCTATGTACCAGCAGGATGCGGAGAAGGATCTTCAAGCTAGAAGGGATGAATCCTTTCCCAAGGTTCTTACCGATTGGGAAAGTTTTCAAGAAAATAAGACTCATAGGAACAGTTGTATTGAGGGTTGCAAGTGTCTCTTTTGTGCTAAAGATCTTCAATGCAAGGTTGAACTCCAATTGGCAGAAGATCCAGCTTTCATACCTAGAGATTCAATATATGATGATGGCTATCGCGCAGTTCCTGGAGGGAGGACGCCTAAGGAGATTAATGATGAGATTTTATGAAGGCAGCAGAATAAGGTGATCCGCGAGCGTAATCTAGAGCAGTTAGATGAGTATATGAAGGAAGCTGCTAGCTGCGCCGATGGGCGCGACACTGGAGCCGATTGGCATGATCTGAAGATGGTTGAATTTATTGATCTGACGACTCTTCCAAGTGAAGACAAAGAACCTGCTGCAAGGAAGTGTAAGACTACACTAGAGGTTCACAGATCTGCTAGACTATCGGGTAAGCCAATTCAAAAGTATTTCGAATGGGATAGCGACTATACGTCATACTATCTGGAAACTTTGGAAAGCGGTGATCCTAGTGTGCCTGGAGATTTTAGTGATGATTTTGATATACGAAGAAGCTTTGGTAGTCCTAAGTTCGAAAATCAGGAAACACTTGCAGAATGCAGTAATGACAGGGCAGCAGGAACTCCAAGAGTTAATGATAATACAGAGGGAAGTGGAGGAAGTCGTAATGGTGGAAGAACACCACTGCGCCTATCGGCTCAGCCTATGCGCCAATCGGCTCAGAGGAATTTGAATAGTGCCTCTCCTTACAGCGTTGAAAATCATAACCTGCAACCGCCTGCTTGCTGTCCTGTCTGCCGAAGAAACATTGAGCGCCTGTATCTAGACAGAGATCGTGCTCACAGGCATCAAAGAGATGTGGACCGTAGAATCCAGGATACAATCGAGATGAACGAAGCGGATTACACTTTTCTCATAAGGAATATAAGACGAATTTTCCGAGTCTTGAACAGGCATGGTCTGTATGATTAGTGTGTTGAGTTTCTTCTCTTGCAATGAGGACATTGCAAATTTTGAGTGTGGGGGAAGGGCTTTGCCATTAGTCATAGTTTTTAAGTGTTTTTGAGTCTAGTTTCTCATTTGTTTTTCTTAATGAGTGTTTATAGTTTTTAAGTGTTTTTGAGTCTAGTTTCTCATTTGTTTTTCTTAATGAGTGTTTATTTAAGTTTGTGTGTGTGCTTAAGAGAGTCACGAGTCATGTTGAGAGTTGCTTCAAGGTCTTTTATATAGTTTGAATTATTGCATTGTCTTTAATATAGTTAGTGTCGATTGTCAAATTGAAAGTGCCCCATGCTATTTATCTTGTCTTTCTGATGACCGATTGGTTGGTTACTTGAATTTGTTGGTTACCACTTAACTTTTGAGCTTTGTATTTGTGAAAATTTCTTTTGACTCATCATAAGCTAAAGCAAAAGCAAGGTCTAAATATGCCTACATAGCCGAGTGAATGAGAGCAAGCTATACATTTGAACTAAGTGGATTGTAAGTAACTTTGTCAACTTTTTGCTCATGATTTTGACCAAGTTAGGAAAGGATGATCTATTTTGTTTATCTCTGTATTTCTAGCCATTCTTATCCATTTAAATTCCTTGCTATCATGAAAACCATACATCTTTGTTTCTTCCTCCTCCTTGATACAACCTATATTCTCAATAAAAGGGAATTCAGAAAATTTCCGCTGCTGATACAAGACAGAAATTGCTGATCATATCGGGAATAGAAAAAAAAGGGGTGAAAGAAAAGAAAGAAAAAAAAATGGACCGTGCCGACCGGCGCAGTGTTGCGCCGATCGACGCTGTTGCAAAAGAAAGAAAAAAAAGAGGTTATTATAAAAAAGAGGTAAAGAGAAAATATATATTCCCTGAGAGGTAGTAAGGTCATCAAAGAAAGCAGATTTCTGATTATTTCTCATTCTTTGCCATTGTTCCCATTGAAATATCTTTTAGATCTTCTACATTCCTTTTCTCCATTAAAAGTTCTTTTTCAAGAAAATTCTTTCTTAATAAGCAAGATTGAGCACATTGTTGACATGGTTAATCTTATGGTTTAATTTAGTTATATAGCCCTCCAAGATCCACATACAATCCTTGATTAGATAGGATAAGGAAGGAAATACACTTGAGAGACCTAGAGAAGACCAAATGCTTGATGTTTGATGCTAAAAGATGAGTTGAGGAGAACTAAAATTGTTTTTGAAAAAATTTTGTGGTGATTTGATTAAGTTCAAGTATGATATGCGGATTGGTTAAAAGGAGATAAGAGAAAATCTTTGTGGTGGGGTAACGAGTAAAAATGATGATTGAGATTGATTGCATGAGAGATGGTGTGAAAATTCTTATTACATATTTGATCTTGTATTGCTCGAGGATTAGCAATGATTTGAGTGTGGGGGAACTGTTGGTGGTTTCTAAATGCCCATTTTATCTACCAAAAAGGGATGTTTTGCGTCTTAATTTGGTGGTTTGGACTAACAATTAACCCCATATTTACATATATTTGTAGTTGTTCTGTTTTGGATGCTATCGCAGGAAACATGTGTAAAACATGGCAATTATGGATAAAGAGCTGAAGAGTAATGAAGATGGGCTAGATGCGAAGCCGCACCAATCGACGTGACCCTTGCGCCGATCGGCGCAGGAGGAAAAGACGACGAAAACACGATCCGGTCCGAGAAAGATGAAGGCCCAGCCCAGTATGAGTTAGAGTCGGTGGAAGTTGACCTAATCCCGTCGAGTATAAAAGGAAGATAATTATCAAGAGCCAAGGAAAAAGAGAACCAGAGAGACGGCGATCGCGAGAATCAACTATTAGAACTAGGGTTCCAGGATATTGGCGACGGAGGTTCGTCAACGTCGACGAGATCCACCAGAAGGGAGGTCGCGCCGATCGGCGCGACGCTTGCGCCGATCGGCACGTGCGCGTTCCAGCGCTATTTCTCACCGCTCTTCTATGTCTAGCGGAAGGATGAGTGAGTAGTCTCATATTCTCTTCTCTGGTGCGGGGATCTGGTTATGTAACTCTCATACTTGTTGATACTCTCTCGATGAATTTAATCTATGTGATGAACTTTATTGCACATCTATCTATCCCTTTAATTAGTGTATCGACCAATACACTTTTGCCCATTACATAGTGCAAGAAACCAGTGGGGAGCTAATAGCCTCTATAGTGACAGCCGGGGTGAACGAAACCACCATGTCTTGTAGAATATTAGAATCATCACTCGAGTTGATAAAAATAAGGTTGCATGCTAGTGAACCAATCCTAAGGAGAGAATCCTTCATCATCCTGTTACCTCTTTAATAACATCCATCTTCCACTTTCTCACCGTCATCATTCACACCAACCAAACCATTGCAATTTGTTAGTAACCCTTTAATAGTATTAGTTCCGCTCGTTCCCTGTGAATTCGATAACCTTGGAATACTCTGAGGGGAAAAGAGCTATAACTGTACACCGTCCTCTTGCGGTATATAAGTGGGTGCGTAATTACGACCAACACCCGCGCATCCTGATAGTTAAAGATTAAAAGGACAATCAATGCAAGGTGATATACTGTCATACCCATTCTTCTAGCATATCACATAATACATCTGCCCAATTGCAGTTGTGCCTACAATCGCTATAGGTCTGGATAGCCTGATTTAAGACAGGGATGCTATATTAGTGAGAAACTAAAAGAAAATATGGTAGGCAAAAGAAAACAACAAAAATCAAAAGTTCCCAACCTTGTACTACCTCAGTGTTCCGTCCAAATTTTTTTTCTATTAGATCATGCCCATAATGGAAATCATAAAAAAGTATATTAACGGAGATGACACAATGGCTTTCTAGTGTGCTTCCTCATTTTGAAAAAAAAAACCCTACTCTCATTCCCCAAAAACACTGGTAGAAAGTCACCAAGAAATTGTTCAGTTTTCAAATCAGAAGTTTACTGAGAGCTAAACATAACACATAGAAAAGGTATTTCACCTCCTAGATGACAAGCTGTGATAGAAAGCATAGTTGTTAATTTGGACAGGCTACAACAAATGAGAAAAACAATGGCCAAAAGGTTACTCACATTGCACAGTACACAACTGGATATATTACACCAGATCCTTAATCAAACATATCAATGAAACAAAAGGGCAACACATCTCCCTAACAGTTATCAAACAATACATGGAACCTTTGTTCAACTGAAATAAATGTTTTGGTCACCTTAGCTTTGCAGATAAAGCTTACTTGGTTTTGTCAGAGCAATTTAATGCACCATATCTATATGACTATTCTGTGAAAAGAATGTGGCCTGAATAGTGATCTATCATATATATCAACTGAACTTTAACTCCATGCATTAATGAATGGGCAAAAATACACCTTAGTTGAAAGAGATCAGTGGAAAAAATATATTTCAGTTTAAATATGTTTCTGCAGGCCTAGTCAAGAATTTCATGCAAGCATAATTTTATAAAAAAATATAAGAGTCAAGTTGTAAGGAGTTATAAAGTCAGCCAATCGACATCTTACCTTATGTTTCAGAAAATGGTGAACTGCTAGCAGACAGCATAACGATTCTAACCTTGGGCTGACCTTCCGAAATACCTACACACAAAAAAGGCAAAATCGTAGCAACTAAATATGATTGTTCAGATTGAAATAGGCTCGCAATTTGCGAAGCATGATGTTATTTGGATAATTTACAACCAATGCCATGAGACCTATTGAAAAGTATAGACTATGCAAATGAGGTGATCTTCAGGATTTAGTGATGACATATTAGTATACAACTCGTTTTGTTCAGATTGAAATAGGCTCGCAATAATGCCATGAGACCTGTTGAAAAGTGTAAACTATACAAATGAGATGGTCTTCAGGATTTAGTGATGATGTATTAGTATACAACTGGTTAGTGATAGTTGCTAACAGCTAGACACAACTATAAGAAAGGATTAGTTTCTAGCTACTCAGCATTATAAGAACCATGCAGATGGTAATCTAGCTTTCTGGTATTGACCCCTATTGCTCTTTATGCATCCTATAATTCTCAAATTCTCTGTAGAAGACATGGGACTGAAACTGTTTGGAGGCCAGTGGTGATAGGTTTTTTTTTGGAGATAACAGAAGATTCGAGTTTTTGTAGTAAGCCACCAGATTTGTTTTGCAGTTGTAATAGAGCAAGGTGAGTATAAAAGGTCACTGTATAGATGGGAAAATGAACAATGCGAGGCCACCAGATTTGTTTTATTTTTTAAGCCAAATACAAATAAGAGGACATATCTTAGCCTAAAAAGGCAAATTATAAATCTTCTCCATAGGGGGCATGAAATATATGGTAGCATGAACAACTTCACCCGCAAACTTGTTAGATCGGGCCAAAACAATGTATCAAAAATAAGCTATGCTTAGTCAGAAAATATTTATAAATTCATCTGCTAAAAACCACCTGGTTGTGAGGCATCTGTATCAAGTGATACCTAAATATTTTCCCTAAATAAACTATTCATAACAGACATGTATACCCTCATAGCCTGCAGTTGTACCATAACCAAATTTGCAAGGTAATCATGGTTGGCACCCAGTTGCATAGAAAAAGACCAAACATGGCAACATACAGAGAGCCTCTTAACCAGTTTAAGTAAAATACTCAAATTATCACACCAACAAGTCGATTTGCAAGACCATAAATTATTAGATGTTAGAACTGGTAACAAGAGTCACCTGTAATGCATCTGCTTCGGCGAGCACGGAGCTGGCTCTCTAATAAGCTAGCAAGTCCTAGAGCTCCCAATGCAATGTATCCCCATAGTCTTATATACCAAAAACACGATAGTTATGATCAGGAGTTGTACAGAGCATCATACATGAACATTGATGCTACAACAAGTATTTATGCATACCTCCTGTTAAGACATGCTTCCACGTCCTGCTAAGACATTAAGTCACTCAAAACTCTAAGCAACTAAAATATTTCATCTCCTAAAATCTCACACTTCCATTTCATGAACTAAAACAAGATATAGCAGTCATGTCCAAGTTGCAAATAATAAAATGAATGGTAGAATGACTCCAATTCATGTAAGCAATTCACTAAAAAATATACACAAAGCACAACTGACAGAGCACTTTTACAACAGTGATTGCATAATAACGAAAAAGTAACTAATGCTCATGTCAACTGGCCATGCAAATTCCAATAAGCTGTAAGAAATCTTTTATATAACCCCAGTATGGTTAAGCAATTTCTCAAAGTCAGTATTTAGGAAGGCTCATCTTCCAGGTTCTGGCTGTGCATGAAAGAAAAAATAGATTATTCTGTTTCTTTTGTCAATTGTGCTTACTCTAACATACTAAAATGCTAATGTAGGTTATACGAAAGCACCATAAGATCACATAAAACAAAGCCTTATCCATATAAAGATTTTGTCAAACTGGGAAAAAAAGAATAATCTAAACTTGCATTTGTTAACTTAGGATCATTAGCGATTCACTTTTAAGTTCTCTAGCACAAAGATTTTATATTATGAACAAGACCAAGAATAATCTATTTTCACATGACATGCATAAAGAAATCTTTC
Source organism: Eleusine indica (assembly GCA_030378355.1). Classification (NCBI taxonomy): domain Eukaryota; kingdom Viridiplantae; phylum Streptophyta; class Magnoliopsida; order Poales; family Poaceae; genus Eleusine; species Eleusine indica. Next base: position 30,291,544 of record CM059497.1, read on the forward strand.
TTTTAGTACCAACGAATGGCAATATCTCATGCCACAAATCAATTATTGAAAGAAATATCAGGAATATACTGAGGAATATATTAAGAAACCTCATTCTCGATGCATATATGAATCATTGCAAACTCCATCACGATAAGTTGTTTTCATGTTAGGATCACCTGTAGAATGTTTTGCCCTGCATAATTGTAACCATGTGATTCGAGAAAAGAAGAATAGGAAGTACCAAGCTTCAGTCCATACCAACCAGGCATGGTGGGCGGGAAGCAGCGGAATCGCAGAGTGGGAAAGGACGGAGGCATACGTACCAATCTTGATGCAGGTAACACGGAGGTCGGATCCGATGATGCCGACACCGCCGGCGGTCATGGCACGACGCCCCTCTCCACCTCCGACTCCGATTGAATCGCCTCGCGATGCTCATGTCACCTCGCCGGATGGCCGCAGTTGCCGATGACCACCTTCGGCCCTCGATGAACACCGGCTCCTCCCGACGGGGTTGAATTTTCTCACCCTAGGGGATCAATCACAATGAAAGCGAGAAATCACGGGAGTAAGGGGAGGAAACGTGATTGAGTCAATCACATGAAGAGAGAGAAAAAGGAAAGAACAGATTGTGTCTTACTTGCCTACCAAGCGAACCTCCAAGCTTCGACACCGCCGGCGACGTTGACACCGGGGACCTTGGCGAACAACCGGATGTTGTCTGGTTCTCGTTGCATGCTGACTAGCAGGTAGATGTCGAGCAACGGTGGTCGGATGTGGAGCAACGGTGGCCGGACGTCGAGAGCGTCGCGTGTCCGCCGGATGTCGGGAACACCACGTGATGTTGAACGTCGGCTAGACGTCAAGCACGCCACGTGAACGCCTGGTGACGTCGAAAGGTGTCTGGATGTCGAGTGTCGCGTGTCGTCAAACGTCGGCTGGACGTAGGTGGCTGCCCGTGGAGCGACGGAGCGGCAGGATGGCTGGACCTCGGCAGGACGTGGGCAGGACGACAAGTAGCCACAAACTTTTGGAAAGAAACGAAAAGAAAAGAACCTGCAAGCGTTGAGAAGGGAATGTGTGAAATTTTGGAAAGAGTAATTACGCTACCTTTTGAAATTTGGAAGTAGAGCAAATTAAGAAGAAGAAAATCAAGGAAGGTATGAAAGCGTGTGAGTATGTGTGTGCAGGAGGATAGGACGGTGAGAAAAAATAGGGTATGGAGGCGGGATGAGTGAATTTTGTGAAGAAATAAGTGTAAGAAGTTTTACATGTACTGGGTCCACACATATTTTGTCGTTAGATGGAGGTGGCCCAGATAAAACGAAGGCTCCAGATCGTTGGGTAGGTAGCTGTCTGTGATGATAAAACTGGTACTGTCATTCGTCCTTTATTAGTTTAGAAAAGTGTTAAATAAATTCTAGGTCACAAAATAATACATATTTTGCCTAACCAAAAATCAGAGTAATCTAATATCATAAAACAACAGTTCATGCCAAAAATCAGAATTAAAATACATTCCTAGAATTTATAGTGATTTAATTAGTGTTTGAGCAAGATAATTACTTATTAAAAATATATATTTAGAGGCAGCGTTTTATTTTTTTTAAATAGTGCAGACTAAAATGAAACTAACACATTTGGATTTAGCTCCATTGGATTTGTATTCGATTTATTATGCTTTTTCAAAGTTATCAGCATTTTCTGGTCATTTTCTTGATATTTTTGGTTTTAGCTTAATTCTGGCAAACCCACGTGGGCGACACATCAGGGCCACGTCGGAGCCACACGGGTTCCACACAAGCGACACATCAGCGTCGTGTCGGCTGCCTGTAGGCCCCAACTGGACTGCCAGTCAGCGTCGCTGGAGCGCGGCCGAGGCTGTCGGAGAGCTCGTCGCGAGGGCACGAGGGTGTCGATCACATCGAGGTGAAGCGGTTCGGGATGATTGCGAGGTCAACGGCTCACCGGAGGTGGGCGTCGGCGAGAGGCGGCGGGAGGCGGAGGTCCGGCGGTGTCACGATCACGGTACAAGGCACGGCTGGGGTCGCCGTTTGGTCGCACAGTTCCACGGCGTCATCACGAAGACCGGTGTCGCGTCGGAATGTGTCGAGCAGGACTGAGGCTTAGAGCTCGCCGTGGAGGTGGCGGTGGCCGGAGGTCGACGTCAGAGAAGAAACGAGCTGCGCTCAGTTCAGGCAATCAAAGGGAGAAAATTCGGGTCACAAAGGATTGCGCATGAGTGTAGGATGAGCTCGAACAGAATAATTTGGGAATGGCTTACCGAGGTTCAAGGAATTGGCCGCGGCATCGATGGTGGTCGCCGGGAGCGATCTCGGAGAAACTAAAATTCACAACGACTCGATCCAGGACTTGCGCTCAGAGTTCTGCAGGAGAGTGGAGGGTTCGTGTGCTCAGCTAGCCAGGAAGTTGTTCTGGCCGGTTGGGTGTTAGAGCGGCAGGCCTCGAGCTCAAGCAGAGGCTCGGCAATGGCGACAAACAGAGGTGTGGCTAAAAAGGGCCGGGGCGGTTTCTTAAATGGACAATCGAGGTCGTGGTCGGGGTGGCTGAATACAGGGCACGCACGCGCACAGGTTTTGGTCTTGGTCAAGGTTGGAGCTGTCTCGGGCACGCGCGGTGGCAGCAGCACCACGCTGCAGCGATGGCAGGTGACAAAATGGGGGAGGAACCGGGCTTCTGAGCGGGGCAGCAAGCGGCACCAATGGAGACGGAGCAGCGAGGCAGCGTCGGGAAAAGCGGCAGGAGCGCATGGTCGGTTTGGCCGGGAGCGGAAGAAAGAAGAAGACAAAGGATCTTTGCAATTTGGCCCTCGGACATTTTAAAAGGTTTGCAACTAAGTCCTTGCTTCTGATTTTTAATGAAAATAATACTTCCCTAGGTCCAATTAAGCTGGGAATTTAAACATAGGTCCTTGATGATATTTCTGAGGCTCTGGTGAGGTCCACTAGGTCAGAAGAATTAGAATTAATTTAGAATAACAGTTTAATTAAAAAAGGTTTCTAGACTTTATTTAATTAATTAAGGCACTTCCAAATGTTATAAAATTCTCATTTTTGGTCTAAAATTCTCTTTTATTATTCTCACCATGCCCATGTAATTATTTGCCATGGGTTGTATACAGAAATTTAGAGTTGCTTCACACTTGACCCCGAGGGTTTTATTTGGCCAATAAAAATAAATTGATTGGCTTTATTATTTCATGTGGTACTTTTATTACACCTTGGACTTAATAAGCTTGATAATTAAGGTTTAAAATTAATTAATTAAATATTAACCATGAGGTTTCATAGTTCCCGGCCCCCTTCCGCACCTGTCGGTCGATGTCCCATCATCGTCGCCCCCACCACTGTCCCTTTTGGCCATCAAGCACCGAAAAAAGGCGCTGTTTCTTCCTTTCTCGACGCCGACGCAACCTCTCTACCGCGTCTCCGTGACTCTTCATGCCTGACTGTCCCCAGTCGCCCCGAGAACCATCAAACTTGCGCTCCACACCGCCCCTACTGCCGACCCCATCGCCGTCCCGTCCAACGTCGATTCTCCCACGCCGACCCGCTTTTCTCGTTCCCTAGGCCGCCTTTTCCCTTTGTTTTCATGTGCCACCATGGTTCTGGCAGTAGTCCACCATGAGTCCCCGCGGCCGACTATCCCCGGCCTCCCCGACACTTGTGCGACCCCGCCCCCGGCTTCCCTCGGCCATAAACACCACCCCCCCCCCCCCCCCGTCTTGATTTTTCCTTAACCCATTTCCGCCATTGATACAGGGCACAGAGCTCATGCAAATCCGACCGTATTCCTCTGTCTTCTGCCAATATAACATCGTCATTCATTCCGTACACATTCCCTCCACCTTCCATTGCAAGGAATTGATAAATCCTGCTTTGACCAATTGATGCGACGACCAAAACCGCACACGAAGCTCAACGACGACCACCATTGCTGCCGGCCAAAATTCTCGATCTGTGGTGAGTCTCGACCTCTCAATTATGTTCGCACGTGTTCGCAACTTCCCGACGACCATCCTGACCAGAACTCCCATTTCTTCGTGTCTTGAGGTGATCGTAGTCAGAACCCTCCCGATCGCCACCTCTCTGCCTCGATCAACCTCACCTCATCGCCGACGAGCTCTAGGATCCGGTCTTCTCCGACGAAAACCCACACGATGCCGACGCTCCCTGACATCTCCTGAAGCTCTACGACCACGTGATGCTCGATTTGATGTTCTACTCGTCCACTCGCGGTGAAGAACCGACCATCGGAGTGCCCTAGAAGCCAACTCTGGCGAGGTCATCAATGGCGTTGCCGACTTTTACGCTGTCGGCTGACACCAGCCCCGTCGAAGCCATCGTGATCCTCTGATCTAATCTGGATGGTTCATATTAGATCACCCGAAGGGTTATGCTCCCGGTCCACCGTGGACCATGGACCCACGGGTCAATCCCGGTTCATGAGTGTTGATGTTCACTAAATGCCTAAATCCGACCATCAATTATCTGCATAAAAGCAATAAAATGAACAACCTACTTAGTTGTAGGAGTTCATTACTAACAAGTTGAAGAACCGAGGAAGACGATCAGAGAGGGGGTGAATGGGAGCCAATTAAAATTCTTCTCAAGAACTTGGCCTATGTTCCAATTACAACCCAAACCAACCTCTAAGCAAATCACCAAGGTCACACACACCATATTATGATGTGCTAACCCTAGGAATGATCCACACCAGCGGAAGAGTAAAGCGGAAGCACGGAAGGTGAAAGAGAACAGCCAAGACACACAGCTATGGGAGAGACACACTCAAAATAGAACAGTTCTGTACATGCTTTGATAGTGTCGGTCATGTCATCGGCAGTGCTGATCGGTAGATTTGACAGAGCATCGACAATGCTGATTAGATCGTCGGTAGTGCCGGTCGAGTACAACCAAGACACAAAGCTATGGGTGAAACACACACAAAATAATTGATCTTTAAGGCGGAAGTAAAGGAATATGAAGGTGGACAACCAAGACACAAAACTATGGAAGAAACGTACTCAAAAGAGAGCAGTTCCGACGGAGCATCGATAGTGCCGATCAGGTCATCAGCTGTGCTGGTCGGGTCATCGGCAGTGATCATCGGCACTACTGGTCCATCGGCAGTTGGTGCCATCAGTAGTGGCCATCGGCACTGCCGATCGGACCCGACAGGGTCAAAACAGCAACAACGATTCGCAAAGAAAAATTGCAAAACCCTATCAAACGAACTCCAAAAATCACAAAATTTGGACTAAAGGTGCTTCATGGTAGGACGCATCTCCTCCAAGTGGAATAATCTCGAAATCCCAAGAATTCATCACGAATTTTGGTTTCTACCGAAAAGTCTAGGGTTTGGATGAACTTGGGGAAATCCACGAAATTGATGGTGCTCTTGCCTTGAATTCAGTCAAGGATCCATCAAGGATTGTTCTACCATGTCTTAGCACCAAGATCCCCCAAGAAATCCATCCCAAAACCCACTCAAAAATGAGATAAAAAATTCCCATGAAAATAGCTCCAAAAATAGGGAAAAAGACAAATTTGGGATTTAGGGAGAGAGGATGAACTTGAGCATGAATCTGAATCTCATATCATTGATTCATCCATTCAAGATACATGGATACATGGCTAGGAAGACACCCTCTTTCTCCCACTCTTTGGAAGTGAAAAACTTGTCTCTCACACATACTCTTCTCTCCACTACAACATAAAGCACTCTCGTAGCTCAATGGAATGAAAACTAGCACAAGGCTAATAGGAAGAGACTCCTCTCCCACCAGCCCTACCTCTTCTTATATAGGCCTATGGTTGTCCTAAAGACCACACTACCCTTGACCTACAATACATTGCCACCTACCACCAGGGGCAAACTTGTCCTTCACATCTTTGTTTCATCTTGACGCAAGCTTCGTGATAGTGTCACGTGCACCACCAATCACCGCCACCGGTTTTGAGGCCCAAACCGGGAAACCACCTTCCACGCTTCTCAAAGCGCGTCTTCCTTGATATTAACACATGTCACCTTGTCCCACGACACTGACCACTTGCAGGTCTCTCCCGGTCCTGCTCCATTGGGCCCCCTTGTAACTTGCACCGACATCCCGTTTACTTTGACTTGGTCAACACATCATCTTCATCACTTCCACGGTTTTGAGGCACAACTACGAAATCGTTCGTGCTTCTTTCCTCTCCACGTGTATGGTGTGGATCATCCTTGACTTCACCCGACCTCTCTATCGTCCGACCCCAAGTCCCCAACTTGTTCTCGATCCCCTCATCGTTGACCGCCTAGTCGACTCCATTGACCTATACATCATGAAACAATCAAACACATTTCCCTTCTCCTACAACTTTTCCAACATCTTCACCAACTCTGGTTAGTCATAACCATAACCATGCAAAAACTCATGCAATCCCCAATTTCCCGCATTTCAACTCAACCACCGAATAAGCCAATGTCAATTACTCATCACATATTGCAAACCATGGCATTGTTGACGGTAGTTAAATACCAATTCCGACCGTCAATATACCTATAAAAGTAGGAAGACTTAGCATTTCATACTTGCATATTAGTTAGGAATAATAAGATTCCACTTGTCCTTGGAGAAATATGTCCATGCAGGGATTTGATACAATATATGTGATGAAATGGAGCATAATCCAGAGAAACCCAGGTCTAGCCAATGAGACGATGCCAACTGGACCTCCCTCAGATTGCATATGTGGCTACATGGGATTCCTCTGGGAAACACCGAGTCAAAACATAAGAGGATCCACCTATCAACCACCATGAGGAAGCACACCCTGAGAGGGCCCAGTCCTAGGTCGGCCGACCTAGGGGCTTGGTCGGCTGACCAGGTCTTGAGCCCATTTCAGGCGGGCTTCCATGTGTCGACTCCTGAGGTCCTTTGGAAGGTCGGTGCATGGCAGTTTTATGGTGGTTACTCCTCAGTATCGACTTATCTCCCCTATAAATAGAAGGGGAGAGCTCCACTCCAACACACACACACACACACACACACACACACACACTCAAGAGCTAGTCATTTCCCTCTTTCACTTAGTAGTTTCCTAGTCCTAGTGGAGTTTAGTGTAGGAGGAGCCTTGCTCAAGTCTTGTAAGGATCATGACCATTGAGGTCACCCTAAGGTATGAATGTTTGGTGATGAATGACAAACATGAAATATGACTAATACCTACATGAGTGTTGTATGTGTAGGAAACCTTTTCTACTCTTTGATGATTGTTGACGCCGGCCTCGATGATGGATGACAATGACCACAAGCATGGAGGCTTGATGAGCTTGATGGAGTCCAAGGGTTGATGGAGATGGATCAAGGCTAAGGACAAGCTATGGAGAAAGTGTTGGGAACACTTGTCTAGTTGTTAGGGCTTTGAGTCCATATGAAAAACCGGACTATCAAGGGGGTCTAGGTTATTTCTCTTACGTCATGTCTAGTCGGTGATGTGCATGGATGCTCAGTAAAATCACAAGCACTAGATGACAGAGGAGAAGCCAAGGAGCTGTTCGGAGAAGCCGGGAAATGAAGTCAAGCGAGGACAAGAAGTTTCAGCTTCTGGACAGAGAGACCGGACAGTCGGTCAAGGAGTGACCGGATTGTACGGTCATCAGTGGAGAAGATAGTCCAGAGAGAAGACTCAGTGAGGAATCTGTCTGTGCCAGGGACCATAGAGACCGGACGGTCTGGTCTATATGGGTGAAGCACATGACAGAGAAGAAGCAGCTCTCTGGAGTGCGACGAGGATGTCCGACGGCTGGACAGACCGAATGGTCCGGTCAGTACAAGGAGTTCAGCTACGCAGTGAAGCAACGACTCGGGGAGTCGTTCTAGGAGTGACCAGACTGTCCGATCTCCGGTCAGGCAGAGATCGGACAGTCCGGTCAGTGCGTCTAGAAAGGTGATCTCGTGGAGCAACGACTAGTTGGAGGTTGGAAGCCTATATAACTTCGTTGCTGGGGTCTTGGAGACCTCTCTTGGCCAGTTAATTTTCATGGAGCATTTGGTGAGACCCAAGAGGAAAATAGAGGAGCACTAGGAGGAGATATTGCATATCTTAAGAGTGCTAGTGAGAGTAACTCGAGCAGTGATGCACATCTAAGGCTAAGGTGTTCTTGAAGGTGGGATCTAGGTTATTACGCTTGGTCTATGGTGATACCTAGACCGGTTAGGTGTCAATGTTTGAGCCTATCATGATCGGTTGTGAAGGCTGTCACATGTTTGTACACAGTTTGAACCCGCCGGTGAAAGCGACATCGCTAGTGAGCACCCGTGTCGGCTCAGGGAGTCCGGCAAGTTCTTGAGGGAGGCGAGCTTGTGCCTTGGTGGCAGCTGTGACGCGCATCATGTCTTCACTCCGAGAGTGATTGCGGGCTCGTGGGCGAGAACTCCACATTGGTGGCAGTAGGGACCGGAACTCCGGCGGGAGTGGTCCAACGAGGAGTAGGGGAAGGCGCCATCCTTCCGAGACCTCGAGAAAAAATCATGAGCCATCTCTTACTCTATTCCTTACTTTGATGCATTACTTTCCGCATTTATATATTGTGCTATTCGTGCTTGTGTGCTTACCTTGCTCTAGTTGATTACCTTGTAGACTTGCATGAATAGGCTTCTCTACTTGCTAGTTGTGTTTAGCCTTCACTTGATCCCTAGCATGTGTAGGAGTTGCATTGGCTTGATTACTCACCCTTGTATGTATTGTGCTACTCATGCTTATGTGCTTATCCTGTTCTTGATTATCTAGTAGCTTTGCATGAGTAGGCTCCTTTGCTAGCTTGTTGTGTGCTTCCGCGTGTTCTGTGATTACTAGCTTCCATAGGAGTTGTGTGCCTCGTGTGTGATCCACTAGTATGCTTAAGTTGTCTTTCCTTTCATAGGATTATCTTGTTAGTGTGATCACCACTAGAATTGTGTAGGAGTTGTTTGAGTGGTCGGTTTTAGTTTTTGGCATATTAGGTACATAGTTTGAGTTCCTGATTCACCCCCCTCTCGGTCACTCGATCCTTTCAAGTCTCCAAGTCATAGGAGTATTGGTAAGGCTCTTGTATATTTACCTTTATTCTTTTATATTATTATTATGGCTTTATTCTATTCAAGTAATATAGTTCTTCCATATAGTTATGCTTATGATAGGTGTTCCTTGTTTGGTTATATATCATATTCATGTCATAGGACTTTATACTTTCATGATGATAGAGACTTGCTACCTTATTGTAATGATTGTCATATACCTTGACTATAGTCTAAATGTTATAATGCTAGTCGTACTTTAGTCTAGTTGTGATGATTCAACATGGGTTTGATATGTAATTAGGATTGCAATTGCTTAGCTCATGACTTGTTAATCCGTAGGGTTAGAGTTATGAGTGATTTAGTACTTGTTAATCTAAACGGTGATTCCAGTGATTGATCAATGCTAGAATTCTTCTTAAATGTGTAGGCGCGGTGCTTAGACGGCTAGGTAGTATTGATCACCTTGTAATCCATGGTTTGTAGAGGTAGGCAGTAGGTGGTGACAGCTCTATCTGTCCATTGTACTCCTCCATGTTCGGGTACGACATGTGTCCAAGACGGAGTTGCCTTGTGTATGCTGAGCATGAATCCGTACATGAAGTGTACTAATTACTTTTACCATGGTGTACAACATCATTATCAAATTCCCAAGGTCTACCCAATAAAAGTGACCATGCTTGCATGGGTACAACATCACAATCAACATAAGAACCAATGGAAAAAGGAACTCTACAAGTTTGTGTTACCTTAGCTTTTCTAGAGTCATTTTACCACTGAATATAGTATGGATGTGGATGTGTGCGTGTGGTCAAATCAAGCTTCTTGACCACACCAGAACTCACCAAATTGTTGCAGCTCCCTCCATCAATGAAGACACGTGCTCGGCGGTTCTTGACGACGAAGAAAATCTAGAACAAGTTATGTCACTGCATCGTCTTAGGCTGCTAGATTTGTGTGCTAAGCACACGCTACACAATAATATTCATATAACCTGTGGTGTCTCCGCCTCCAAGGATGAGGTCGCCGCTGGTGGCAGCAACATCCTCCTCCTCATCCTCCATATCGGAGGTGCTCATGTAACCGCCATCGTCTGTCGCCACATATGCCCGCCTACTTGGGCAATCTTTCTACACGTGACCAAGTCCATGACAGCAGTGGCACTGAATTCTTGTAGTGCGCCCCATCAAAGTGACAGAGGATGCACTACTAGTTGGTACCCACACAGAATTTTTACCTGAGCGCACAGAAGGTGCAGGGGCTGATCTTGGTGCTGCAGAAACACCACTGGTTCCCTTGGTAGCCGCTGGTGGGGGCGGCCAGAAAGATGGATTGGGTAGCCCCGAAGTCCTCGTCGGCCGTGGTGGGTAGACGGTACAACTGAATTTGCTGTACGCCTCAAAAGCCTGGAAAAGTCCATGCGATTCTTTCTCTGCAAGCATAGCATACTGGAAACACTGGTTGAGGGTATAAAATTCTTTATAATCATGGATGTCATGAATTTCTTTTCTCAAACCAGAATAAAAGCGACAAATCTAATCCTCTACTTTTTCAACTATAGCACAACAAATCAAACCCTTCCGAAGCTCACTAAAGTACTCCTTAATAGTTTTATCTCCTTGATCTAAGCGCTACAGCTTATTACAAATCTCTCTATAAAAAGAAGGAGGTAACAAAACGATCACGCATTGCTACCTAATGTTCTTCCTAAGTAATAGGCAAATTAATTTCAACAGCTAGACCACTCCACCAAACAATAGAAAAGTCCTTAAACTCACTAGTGGCTTGTCTAACTCTATGTTGTTCAGGAACAAGGTGGGCATTAAATTTTTGCTCAATAGTCATCTTCCAATCAAGATAAGCATCACCATCATATTGACCCGAAGACGAAGGAATTGAAAATTTAATTTTAGCATATGGATCATCTAGAGTATGGCCATGATTGTTACCTTGTGGGCGACGGTTGTGGTTGTGGAAACCACCCATACCTTGAGTGTTATGGTGCAAGCGACGTTGTAATCTCGCAGTCCTTGTAGCAGCCCTATCCACGTGTTGACGTGAAAAACAGCAGTCGATCCTCCGCGTGCAAACACGAGGCCTGGGAGATCTGCTTAGCTCCAGTGTAGGTCCAATGGCGTGCTGTAGACGGTGCGCGGCGTGCCAGTCAATTTGACCATTCAACTGACAAGGTGTGCGCCTGTAAGTTGACGGACGATAGCCTCTAGGCGGAGAGTCGATGAAGATTAAGTCGATGCAGGCACAGAGTCAATCCAGGCGCGGAGTCAATGAAGGCACAAAGTCGATGTAGGCCAATTCCTGATTAGGCATTAGCTTTATATCGGCTAGTTAATAGAATCACAATACCTAGCCGATACAATACTGACAGATAAGCTATATGATGATTTATCGACTATACAAATAAAACTAGTGTAATACACAGAGTCGATACAAAATAACTAAACATGTGAATATCTATCAGCTGCTGCTAGTAACCAGATAACTCGTCAGCTAAACACTCCAACGATACCTCAAACAGGCCCTCGCGACGAGATTGTTCTTGTATGGTTGTCCAACTAGAAGACTGAACTTAACCGAGACTGTTCTAGATATCCCAGAAGATCGGTCAGAGCCGAGATAGTTCTTGGAACGAACGAACGCCCACACAATACAAGATCCAATCGCTAAGATCTATTCATAAGTGACTCTAATATACAGATCACACTAGAATTAAATCGCTAGAATTAACTATGATAGATTGGTTTTCCCAAGACAGTATGCAGCTAATCCTAGCAAAGCAACCTAGAAAGATCTAGTATACCGGATAACTAGCAACCATGACGAACTAACAAGAAGATCGGTCCGCGCTGAGATAGTCCTGGGCAGGTCGCCGTGATCACCGCGGTGGCGAGTCCTCCACCATGTCACCGAGATCGAACTAATCGATGCAACCTGCTTCATGACGACGAACCCGTCGGGGTGACAAGTCCTACATCTATCCCGGAGAGCCCTCTCTAGACGAAGAACCCATCGGAGTATACCTGTTTCTAGGGTGGCGATGCACCGAAGTTGTATATTGATCGATTGATGTTGTTTTTTCCCTACAGATCCTATTACATATTTATAACCCCATGCAAGGGGTTCTTACCCGATTCAGTCAAGTCTCTCAAAACCGACTCGATAATCAAATTCAAAACTAAAAAATAGAAAAGGATACAATAAATCTATTGGGCCCACTTTATTTCCTTCGGCCGTTGAGCTTCGCAATCTCCAGCCGATTCTTGCCTTCGCACCGCTGACCACTGGGACCGGTCAAAATTCGGTGTCAACACATGTCCCATCGAGTCCGGGGTATGAAATCCTTCATGCACTGTTGGTTTTTCTTATGATCACGAAATAAATCCGCAAGCGCACGGAGACCGAAGTAGCACTTCACCTAGAGTATTCCAGGGTATCGAATCTCAGGGAACGTATGTGTACTATCTCCAAACTAAATTACCCAAGGACAACAAGAAAATATGTAGGCAAAGGACAAAGAGGATATCCCAAAGTTCAGGTTTCTAAGACAATTGAAATTACACTCTAGATTGCTTGCATTGGGCACGGACCTACCCCTGCATCCACAGGCGACTTCTGCCAAGAGCCTACGCACTAGCCTAGCGTGGAGGAGTTCAAAGGATGGATAGGGCTGTCACCACCTACCGCCTACCTCAGTTCACCGATACACTAACGAATAATCAAAGGTAATCTCCTGCCTAGACACCACGTTTATGCGATCAATTACTACCTTAACCTTCTAGCGATGAATTAAGATTAAGGCACCCTAAGTAAATAGAGCGTTGAACGAGCGCACAATCTAGAATATAACTTAATCAAAATAGAACCTGAATACTAAGAGGGGAAATCATGAACACTTACTATAAATGACAAATGTCGTCGAAATACAAGTGTGGAGAAGGCAAAGACAAGCCCAAGCCTCCTCGAACTCTACTTCACTCTCTTCCTATTCTAAGCACTAACTAAGTAGCACCTTGCCTTTGGAGTGGAGCTCTTGATTCTCAAATCTTGTGTGTGTTGGAGTGGAGGCCTCCCCCTTCTATTTATAGCCTCTAAAGGTCATTTTAGAGGGGTAACCGCCACGAAAATCCCTGCCCACCGCCTTCAGGAAGAGCGGAGGATGCTCCACGTGGAAGGCCGGCCGAGGGAGGCGCCATGAGTGGGTCGGCCGACCCAGGTAGTTCGGCCGACCCCTCAGAGGTGGTTCTCAGCCTGTGTTTTTTCTAGGCGGCTGATATGTGGGCCCTCATCTCTGTTGTTAGTGCAAATCCGCGTGTTTCCTCTGTTTTACACTGAAATTGGCCCCCTCAATCCGTGTGCTTGTCCCTGATTGGCCCAAAGTGTGCTTTCTCCCTTAATTACCTTGAGTTTTATTAATTCTCCGTGGTTAATCACCTGCATACACATAATCACCAGGACTTGTGGAAATTATTAGTAATAAACCCCTACCACTAGTTTGATAATTATTTAGTATCATTTATGCAAGTATTTGATGGTAAATTTTAGCATTTAGTGACCATCAACAAACTCCCCCATACTTAGCCTTTGCTCGTCCTCGAGTAAAGGAAAAAGGACTAAGTAACAATCCAACTTTGATGATTCAGGTCTAGTATGCAAATTATTCAAGCATTACCTTGTGTTTGATGATTCAGGTCTAGTATCCTCACTGAGACATTGTGCCTTTGTTGTCCTACCTCTAAATAAGGCATATGTGGAGCTTAGGGTAGGAGAAAAAAAAAGGGCATGCTTTGAACTTCATATTTTGCTAAGTCAAAAACCGGATCCAAAGAGAAAACAAGTCATGGTTTATGATCAAGCATGTGCACATTGATGGATAGGATGGATGGAATGATGGATACTCCTTTTGGTTGAATCTTCCCTCGTGTTTGATTTGAGAGTATGGGCTATCTTATCCTCTCTCTCTTTTTTTTTGAATACTAGATAGCCCATCTCTCTCTTTTTTTGCAAGAATCTTTAGAGAGGGATATGGAAGGCTGGAGTATTTGTTTCATGGATGAATGATGATGAAGCTAACTTCTAGTGTAGAAGTTTTAGCAATTTGATGGATGTGCACAATGACTTGATCAATAAAACACAACAGGTATCTCACATGAGTCACAACAATTTGACAAAACTCAATGAAATTGCAATCAACATATGTATGGAGTTTTTTTTTGATATATGGCCCTGGTAGGAAATCATGATCATTGAGGAGTCGGCTTTCTTATTTATCTTTTCAAAAGAAATCCCAAGTAATAAGCATAAGAGTGAAAATTCGAGTAATCTATTCATATCTCATAAGTCAACAACCTAGGTAGCATGTTTTTCGAAAGTGTAAGTCATGGGTTCACAGGTAAAAATCTAGGAATAAAGAGCATACTAGATGATCAATCAGAATTGAATTATGGAGATAACTCAGGTTTTTGCTTTACTTAATCATTTTGTCAAATTTTCATATTCAGGGAGAAAAATCACAGACTAGCAAAAAGGATGAGGAAGGGGACGTGCAAACCAGGGAGCCTGTCAAGTGGGGGCCTGAGGGGTGCCAGCCCGAGGTCGCCCGACCCAGGGGGGTCGGCCGACCTGCTGGTGGCCCCTCTGGCCATCGTGCTTGGCGTGTCGTCTTGTTTCTCCCTGTGTAACGTGTTTTCCAGGGTCGTTCTGGTGTTTGCGTCGGTGCTTTGCGAACCTCCCCCACACTTGTTTCCTGACTTATTTTGTTTTTGACAAAGACAAAAACAAATGGTGAAAGCAAAGGGGACTCCACCAGCTTTATGGGCTCAGTGGGTCAATTATTTCATTCTCAAACTATAGGCGCATTACATGATGAAACAAATAATGAAATGAAAATAAATCCTAAGGAAGGGAAACTAAGCACCTATATTTTTCCTAAACCATATGGGAGAGCATAATTATGGAGCCTTATATAAGTCAGGCTCCCCCATATGGCTGCATATGCGCTTCATCTTAGCGCACAACCCACGGTGAAGGTTTTTAAAGGCTTCCTCGAGGTCCTTCACCCTATCCTCGAGTTGAACCCGCTCAAGCATCTCCTCTGCGAGCTTGTCGGCCAGCCGCTTGTTTTCTGCTTGAAGAAGCTTGATGTCTCGTGCCAGCTTAGCCTTTTGAGGACCGTTAGCATCGTCCTTGCTGCTCTGGTACTGCCCTTCCTGCCTGGTGACCGGTGGAGGGTCAAGGAAGCGACTGATGGTCTTTTGCGGGGAGGAGTTGATGGACTCCTCCATCTCCCGCTTGTCCTCCAAAGTGAGTGGGGGGATGAGCATCTTCCCCTTGCCGGGTCCGAGCCATGGGCCGGTGATCGCGAAGCGCTCCTTCCTCTCCGGCGATTCAGAGATGTAGTCCTTCCGGTACGTGTATTGGAATGCCATACCGTCCTTGCCCCGTAGTGTTTCCACGAGGTGCTCGCTGGGCTGGAGGGTGGAAGGACCCTCATCATGGAAGAGACGGGTGCTTAGCCCTGTCTTGAGGGGCGTGAGGGCGCCCGTAGTCGGCCTCCCAGAGTTGGGGGTCGGGCACCGGACAGGAGACATCCCCCTTGTCTTCATCGAGCGCGCAGGGGTTGGTGAGAGCGCCCGCTGCGACGAACGAGCTGCCGAGGGGCTACGCCCATTGGAACGGGCAGGGGGGTCAGCGGATCTTGTTCTGCCTGTTCTCCCCTCCCGACCATGTGATGTGGACAAGGGTTCCCGATCTTCCGATAGGTTCTGATAATCTTGATTAAGGCGGAGGCGATACACAAATTGATCCGGCTTCCGAACGACACGTTCTGAACCCCGCAATCGCAGCACAACGTCTCCTCTGGTTATCAACCATTCAAGAACGATTGACCTCGCCGAGAAGGCTTATCCTTGCCTGCAAATCAAGAACACAAGCAAGAACAAAGAAGAATGCAACCAAATTTGCAAGTTTACGATGAATCTCACAAGTTGGGGTTTCTCACAAACCGATCAAACGGCGAAACTGTTATCAACAGAATAATCTAAGCAAAACCCAAACCCTAATGAAGCGGCGGCGGCTGTATATGAGGACCCTAGGGTCGTGCAAGACCCCCTGGATGCAGCCCTAAGTGGGCTCAACTCGATACATGGCCCAAAGACCGATTACGGTGTCGCAGCACCAGGACAGATTCTAGAAGTCGAATTGTTTCGGCGATTGCTGACGGCTCGAGATGAATTTTGACATGGGACCAGTTGGGTTGGAAAGGTCTTTTCGTTATCTTTCCAGGCATATATAGAACGTCCAAATCCGAAGCTGTATGCGTCCTGGGCGTCCGTTTTAGTGCAGACTGGTCCTGCGCTCCGAAACAGACTCGAAGTCGGTTTTGATTGGGCCTCCACCTTGGCTTTGACGTCCTTGCTGGCCCATCACGTCTCCAATCACCTCCGCAGCTATCTCATCATCATCTCCATGGTTTCTAACAATAATTAATTCATTAGGTAGCAATCTATTCTCAAAATCACATAAAGGAATCATTAGGAACAAGCTCACCCGTAAATTCAGTTGTCGCGCATGAACTTGCATTTTGGTTGGCGGAGTGCTGGGGTGTATCCATAAGGGTGATGTCCTCATCATTCTCCCCCTTTTGAATTAGAGTCGACCTCGACTCGAGCTCATCTCTTTCTCCCATGTATGGTCTCAAATCTGAAATATTAATTGTGAAACTATTCCCAAACTTGGGATACAACTCATATTTATATGCATTATAAAATTTATCATCACAATGTGAAACTACAATAGAATGCATGCCATGCAAATTAATGACCTCTATGAAAACTTGCTCCGCAATATAAACATCATTCTCCCTCTTATGACAAGATAGAAAATGTGTGATCTTAAAAACACTAGAAAAACATGACATGACATGGTAATTGTTATTGCAGTTTTCTAGTTCATCATTTGGTTGTACAACACAAGGAGTATTCATGTTTGAGCAAATATAAACTTTATGCACCATAAATACACCTCTATGATCATAGTTTCCTATAGCATAAAATTCGTTTCTTGTTAGTAAAGGCAATTCAGTTTGAGAAAAGATTTGCTTCTCCACGGTATTTAGATCACAAAGAACATCAAATTCAATATAACCCAAAGTATTTAGAGAGGACAATAATTTCTGCTCATCCTTTTCACATGTTATTAAAATCAAATATTTTATTTCAGCACTAGTAGGTGAATCATAAGCAAAAACATCAAGCTTATTCATTTGTTGTGGCAAAGGTATAAGTGAAGCAGTGGCACACAACTCCTCTTTATCATAAGGATCAGTAGATAAATCAACTTGTGGCAAAGGCAAATCAAGACAAGGTTCCAATACAACAAGATTGTTGGAACAATTCATCACATCAAGAAAGCTCTTACCTGAAGCAACAACATGTTCTTCATCTTTCTCACTATCCTCTTCTTTGTGTAGAACCTGAAATGTATTAGTTGCAACAAGAGGCAAGGAAATATGTTCATCATCTAATTCAGATTTTGATGTAAGTGTTGCAACATTTGAATCAGTCCATTCTTTCCTAAACGGTTCATTCTTTCTCCTTTCTAGCCTTTGTTGATCCTCTTCTAAAATTTCAGCAGTGGTCATAGGTTTAAGAGTAACTCTTCTATCATTGTATTTAAATGAGTAGCTATTTATAATGGCATTGTGTGAAGCATTATTTGTACTAATCCAAGGTTTACTCAATAACAAATGACATGCTTGCATAGGTACTATATCAAATTCTGCACTATCCTTATAAGAACCAATAAAAAATTCAATGCGTGCAATTTTATCTACCTTTATCTTACCAAAAGAATTTACCCATTGGATGTAGTATGGACATGGGTGTGGCTGTGTTGTCAATCCAAGCTTCTCTACTAATTCTAAACTTGCGATGTTGCGGCTACTCTCTCCATCAATGATAACACGACAACGTCGATCCTTGAGAACAAAGTGAGTCTGAAATAAATTGTTCAATTGATTTTGCTCTACCTTCTCCATTTGAGGACTGAGCACTCTTTGTACTACATCATTCATATTATTGTCATTAGACGACGTTGAATCATCACCATGAGTGGCGTAACCTGTCATTATTAGTAGCAAACAAGGAAACACACGGAAGTATATTTTCCTATCACTACTATGTGATCACAGTGTAAACTCTCAACAAGCAGAGGGAAGCATCTTATCAAGCTCTTACAAAGTTCTTAATTATAACAAGCAAAGGATACCTTGGAGAGTGTGAACTGATGATTGCGAGAGTCAAAAAAATTTCTGTCTGTTCAGAAGGAAATATATAGAGCTTGGATAGGCAATATTAGGTAGCAAGGATTAGCAAAATTTCAATTCAGAAGTTGCAAAACTGAATAATAGTCCCAAGCTAGTCTATGTCACCGGCCTAAACTTGTCTCGGACCTAGTTCAAGCAAGCAAGCAAATGACTCAACAAAGGACACAAAGGATGCAAGCAATTCTGAATTTGTATCTTTTCTTTTTTCTACTTCTTTTTTTTTGTGCGGCTTTTTCTCTTGTGCACTTTTGCCTTTTTCTTTTCTTTTCTTGAGAATCAGAACTGCAGCAAGGTATTACAAGTTTTACATCCAATGGAACCCCAGAATATTTTTTTTTCTTACTACAAGTGCAGCAAAAGGATTCTTGTAATAGCACAACTAAAACAAACTTATATAACAAGATCAAGCACTAATTGGTTGGCTTTTGATCACAATGAGATAGCAGCAGATCACTCTAATTTTCTTTTGCACACGAAAGTAGAAGGCTAGATGTTAAAGAAATATTTAGTGCACACAATTCCAGCAATACTATTATCTCAACATGTGCAACACTGATTTTTTCTCTTGTTTGTCTATAACAAGGATATGCACGACTCAAACAAGACCAAAGAACAAGCACTAGACCAGCAACACAATGACTTTATAGGGACTAAAATTCAGAGAAACAAACTAAACTGAAAATTGCAAGGCACAAGGGGGGTGTAGGACAGCGGAAACACGACGAACAAATATTTTTGTAGGGCAATTTTCTGGACTTTAGGATTGAACAGAATAACAAGGATAAGGGCGAACCTAATGGTGTACCTAAAGCTCTGATACCACTTGATGTGGACAAGGGTTCCCGATCTTCCGATAGGTTCTGATAATCTTGATTAAGGCGGAGGCGATACACAAATCGATCCGGCTTCCGAACGACACGTTCTGAACCCCGCAATCGCAGCACAACATCTCCTCTGGTTATCAACCATTCAAGAACGATTGACCTCGCCGAGAAGGCTTATCCTTGCCTGCAAATCAAGAACACAAGCAAGAACAAAGAAGAATGCAACCAAATTTGCAAGTTTACGATGAATCTCACAAGTTGGGGTCTCACAAACCGATCAAACGGCAAAACTGTTATCAACAAAATAATCTAAGCAAAACCCAAACCCTAATGAAGCGGCGGCAGCTGTATATGAGGACCCTAGGGTCGTGCAAGACCCCCTGGATGCAGCCCTAAGTGGGCTCAACTCGATACATGGCCCAAAGACCGATTACGGTGTCGCAGCACCAGGACAGATTCTAGAAGTCGAATTGTTTCGGCGATTGCTGACGGCTCGAGATGAATTTTGACATGGGACCAGTTGGGTTGGAAAGGTCTTTTTGTTATCTTTCCAGGCATATATAGAACGTCCAAATCCTAAGCTGTATGCATCCTGGGCGTCCATTTTAGTGCAGACTGGTCCTGGGCTCCGAAACAGACTCGAAGTCGGTTTTGATTGGGCCTCCACCTTGGCTTTGACGTCCTTGCTGGCCCATCACGTCTCCAATCACCTCCCCAGCTATCTCATCATCATCTCCATGGTTTCTAACAATAATTAATTCATTAGATAGCAATCTATTCTCAAAATCACATAAAGGAATCATTAGGAACAAGCTCACCCGTAAATTCAGTTGTCGCGCATGAACTTGCATTTTGGTTGGCGGAGTGCTGGGTGTATCCATAAGGGTGATGTCCTCATCATTCTCCCCCTTTTGAATTAGAGTCGACCTCGACTTGAGCTCATCTCTTTCTCCCATGTATGGTCTCAAATCTGAAATATTAATTGTGGAACTATTCCCAAACTTGGGATACAACTCATATTTATATGCATTATAAAATTTATCATCACACTGTGAAACTACAATAGAATGCATGCCATGCAAATTAATGACCTCTATGAAAACTTGCTCCGTAATATAAACATCATTCTCCCTCTTATGACAAGATAGAAAATGTGTGATCTTAAAAACACTAGAAAAACATGACATGACATGGTAATTGTTATTGCAGTTTTCTAGTTCATCATTTGGTTGTACAACACAAGGAGTATTCATGTTTGAGCAAATATAAACTTTATGCACCATAAATACACCTCTATGATCATAGTTTCCTATAGCATAAAATTCGTTTCTTGTTAGTAAAGGCAATTCAGTTTGAGAAAAGATTTGCTTCTCCACGGTATTTAGATCACAAAGAACATCAAATTCAATATAACCCAAAGTATTTAGAGAGGACAATAATTTCTGCTCATCCTTTTCACATGTTATTAAAATCAAATATTTTATTTCAGCACTAGTAGGTGAATCATAAGCAAAAACATCAAGCTTATTCATTTGTTGTGGCAAAGGTATAAATGAAGCAGTGGCACACAACTCCTCTTTATGATAAGGATCAGTAGATAAATCAACTTGTGGCAAAGGCAAATCAAGACAAGGTTCCAATACAACAAGATTGTTGGAACAATTCATCACATCAAGAAAGCTCTTACCTGAAGCAACAACATGTTCTTTTTGAATATCCCCACTTAGGGCGATCAGGGAGGTTGGAGAACCGCGTGGGAGGAAGCCCGAGTGGCGGCGCCGCCACCAGTGGGTCGCCCGACCTAGTGGTGGGCCCTTTTGGGCCGCTGCTTCGTGTGCTGGCTCATGGGGATTCAAGGAGAAGGAAAAGTGCGGCCTTTTTATTTAATTCTAAGTAAAGGTGCCCAAGAGGGCTATGGGTAGGCCCGAAAGTCAATTAAATTGACTACGTCCTCCTCAATTCCTATACTTTTATCAGAATCGTAAAAGAGTTTAAGATGATGACCGTTTATTGCTCCATGTGATGCGGCGTCAACGAAGAGGTCTGGCCCCATCCACTTGCTTCACAGCTTTTCGTCGCCAAACAACTTGACCTTGGAGTTGAAGAGCAACACCTTGTCACCAGGCTTGAATTCCTTGAGTTGAATCCTCTTGTCATGCCACTTCTTGGTCTTTTCTTTGTAGATTCTGGCACTGTGGTAAGCCTTTTCCCTCCATTCTTCCAACTCGAAGATCTGTCTCATCCTATGTTTCCCAGCCTCCTTAAAGTCCATGTTCCACTTCTTGATTGCCTAGTGTGCCTTGTGTTCCAACTCTACCGGCAAATGACAGGTTTTCCCATAGACCAATTGAAATAGGGACATGCCTATGGGGGTCTTATATGCTGTCCGATATGCCCATAGTGCATCTGGTAGCTTGCTTTTCCATCCAGTCCCATCGCCTCTACTGTCTTCTGCAAGATGTTCTTGATTTGCTTATTTGAGGTCTCTGCTTGTCCGCTGGTCTAAGGGTGATACGGAGTGGCTATGTTGTGGTCTTCACCGAGTTGTTTCAGGAAGTGTCGGAACCCTCTATCCGTGAAATGAGAGCCTCCGTCACTGATTACCATTCTTGGCACTCCGAAACATGGGAAAATGATCTCATGGAACATCTTCCGTGCACTCTTAGCATCAGCGGCCTTGCGTGGCAATGCTTCTACCCACTTTGATACATAATCCACTGCCACCAAGATATACTCGCTGTCATAGGACCTTGGGAAAGGACCCATGAAGTCAATGCTCCAGACGTCAAAAAGTTCCACTTGAAGGTTGTAAGTCAAGGGCATTGCATTGCGAGCTGAGATCCCTCCATGCTTTTGGCACCTTTTGGGAGATCGTGGATCAGGACTACGCCATACCGGATGACCTCAACACCGCGCCAGTAGGTGAGTTAACCAGGTATGAAAACAACTCCAAAGCTATCAATATCCTGCTTTCTGCTCTAGGTAGGAATGACAATGACCGTGTTGCTCATCTTGATACTGCACATGCCATTTGGGCAAAGCTTTGCACGTACTATGAGGGTACAATCAAGTCAAGTCTATGCGTAAGGATTCTTACAATAGACAGTACCAAACCTTTGCACAAAAATCTGGCGAGTCACTAGATGACACTTTTTGTAGGTTTGAAGCCATTGTGTGCAACTTGCGGGCTTGTGGTAACCTTGTGTACAGTGATAATGGTAGAGCTAAGCAATTACTGTACTCACTTGATGAAAATGTTTGGGGGGTTAAGATTGCTGCACTAGAAGAAACTGCTGATTTCAATACCCTGAACTATGAGCAGCTGTATAGCAAGCTAAAATCTCATGAACTGTCTAGGAAGTCTCGTCCTAATCTTGGTAAGCCTACGTCTACCATGACTTTGCTTTCTAGCTCTCAAAAGGGTAGTCACAGTGGTGCTTTTTATGGAACTAACCCCTGACTTGACAAGTCTTCTTTGGAGTTTGCTCTTTCTTCTCTTGTTGCAGCTTCTGATGAATAGATGGAGTGCATTCTTGATGAGGAGCTGTCCTTGCTCATAAGGAAGTTCAGAAAGTTCTACAACAACCGCAAGGAGAGAAGAAGAGGTGGTTCAAGAACCTGTTTCAAGTGTGGTGACCCGGGACACTTCATTGCTGACTTCACCGGGCTTTGCTTCATGGCAAAGAACGACCATAACACCGACTCTGGCTCTGACTCCGACACAAGCGAGGTACCTCCCACTCTTGATGAGCTCTCTTCTAAACTTGATCATTTGCGCGATGTTCTGCTCATGCAAGATGATAAGCTTCGCAGTGCTGTACATGTGTGTAGAGAGCTTAAGTCTAAATTGGAGAGTGCTGAGAATGAGATCACTTCACTTAGGTCTAAGCTTGCTAGAGATGACATTGTTGCTGAGTGTGAGTCCTTGAGAATGAGTACTGTTATAGGCATAAGAGGATTGAGAGGATGCAAGCTGAGTTAACTAGGAATGTGCATCATGATTTTGATGGTTTTCAGCCTCGCTCTTTTTCTCATGCCTATCGTGGACAGGGTCATTCCTTATATGGCTTTGATTCATGAAACAGAGGCTTTGCACAGCAGCGCTTTGACGCCCCACGTTTTCCCCATCATGGTGAGCGTCGCTTGCGCGGATTTGGCTTTCACACGTATTATTTCTATCCTCACAACCCCAGGTTTGAGTCGAGACGCTTTGACAGGCCACGTTTTCCCCATCGTGGTTCTCATCCCATGCGTTCGAATGATAATGTGCAAAGAACTGTGATGACTACAACCGGTCGTATGGTGAAGTGCTGGATTCCCAAATGCTTTTTTGACTAACCTCAGCACTGAGCCATCGACTTTTCCTTCTTGATCTTTGTAGACAGCAGGTGGAGGCCTGGAGAACATGTGGATAATGGACTCCGGATGTTCGTGCCACATGATCGAAGATGCAAAGTGGTTCTCCAGCCTCACTCCCTTGAAGCACCAGGAGTATGTGACCTTTGGAGATGACAAGAGAGGGTGAGTGATGGCAAGAGGTGCAGTAAAGGTAAATGAAAAATTCATTCTCAAGGATGTTGGTTTGGTTGAGCATCTCAAGTACAATCTCCTCTTTGTCTCTCAGTTGCTTGAAGTTGGTTTGGAAGTGCGCTTTAAGAAAAATTCTTCTTGTGTTCTTGATTCGAATGGCTCTTTGGTTTATGGGATTTCTAGCATTGGGAAAGTTTTTCAGGCTAATTTTGCTGGTTCTCTTAGTTCTCACAAGTGCTTGTTTGCTCAATCTTCTTCTGAGCTCTAGAAATGGCATAGGAGACTAGGTCACATGAGCTTTGACTTGCTTTGTCGCTTGAGTGGCCTAGGTTTGATCTGAGGATTGCCTAAGTTCAAATTTGACAAGGATTTGGTTTGTGATCCTTGTCGTCATGGGAAAATGATTGCCGCTTCTCACCACCAATCAATTTGGTGATGACTGAACGCCCTGGAGAGCTGCTTGATATGGACACTGTTGGTCCTTCTCGGGTTCGTTCGACAGGTGGAAAGTGGTATGTTCTTGTGATTGTTGATGACTACTCTTGCTACTCTTGGGTTTACTTTCTTAAGAGCAAGGATGAAGTGTTTCATCACTTTCGGAGCTTAGCTTTGAAGTTGTTCAAGGAACTTCCTGGTGCATTATGAGCAATTCATAGTGATAATGGCACCAAGTTCAAGAACTCCTCCTTTGATTATTTCTGTCTTGAGCATGGTATTGAGCATCAGTTTTCAGCACCTCATGTCCCTCAGCACAATGGTGTGGTTGAAAGAAACAACAGAACCTTGGTGGAAATGGCCCGGATGATGCTCGATGAGCATAGGACTCCAAGGCAGTTCTGGGCTGAGGCCATTAGCACTGCTTGCTATGTTTCTAATCGGGTTTTCTTGCGCTCAATTCTTAATGTGACTTCCTATGAGAAACGCTTTGGGAGGAAGCCATCTGTTTCTCATTTGCGCACCTTTGGTTGCAAGTGCTTCATTCTCAAGCGTGGCAATCTTGATAAGTTTGAGTCGAGATCTTCCGATGGCATCTTTCTTGGCTACACCCTTCATGGCCATTCTTACAGAGTTTTGAATTTGGAAACTAACACCATCGTAGAGTCCTGCGATGTAACATTTGATGAATCAAACTCTTGTGCAAGCAATGTGGTTGAGGCTGCAGGTAACAGGGAGATGGAGGAGAGTATCTTTGTAGAAGAGGACCTACAGGGCTTGGATGATGATGATGATGAGTCTTTCCATCCCACATCCGAGATTGTTCCTGCTGCTTCTACCACTCCAGCAGAGGGTCCAGAAGCTTCTACATCGACCTCAGTAGCTGTTGAGTCAGCTCCAACTATGGTTGAGGGGGAGGTTCGCTCTACGAGAGAGGCCCCTTACCACATTCAACGTCAACATCCACCTCAACAGATGATCGGTAATCTCTATGAGAGGACAACAAGGTCAAGGTCTGCACATCTCGCCTGCTTTACTAATTCTCTCTTTGTTGCCACCTTTGAACCTCAAGATGTTGGACACGCATTATCTAATGAACATTGGGTTAATGCCATGCATGAGGAGTTGGAAAACTTTGAGAGAAACAAAGTGTGGACCCTAGTAGAGCCTCCTGTTGGTGTCAATGTCATAGGAACCTAGTGGGTTTTCAGAAACAAGCATAAGGAAGATGGTGAGGTTGTTAGAAACAAGGCTATGCTTGTTGCCCAGGGTTTCAGTCAAGTGGAGGGCTTAGACTATGGGGAAACCTTTGCTCCTATTGCACGCATAGAAGCCATTAGGATTTTGCTTGCATTTGCTGCCTCTAAGGGCATTAGACTCTACCAAATGGATGTCAAGAGTGCCTTCCTAAATGGTTTTATAGAGGAAGAGGTTTATGTGAGACAACCACCTGGCTTTGAGCATCACAAATACCCACACCGTGTGGACAAGCTTCAAAAGGCTTTGTACGGGCTAAAGCAAGCACCTAGGACATGGTATGCTAGGCTTAAGACCTTCTTGTTAGAGCGCGGGTCTGTCGTGGGGTGTGTTGACAAAACCTTGTTCACTCTAAAGAATGGCAATGACTTTCTAATGGTTCAGACTTACGTGGATGATATCATCTTTGGAGGTTCCTCTCATGCTCTTGTGTCCAGATTTCAGGAAGCTATGGAAAGTGAATTTCAGATGTCAATGATGGGCAAGCTCATCTTGTTTCTTGGACTTCAAATCAAGTAGTGCAAACAAGGCACCTTCATACATCAAGCCAAGTACACGAAGGATCTCTTGAAGAAGTTCGACATGGTCAATGTGAAGCCATTGTCAACACCAATGTCCACAACAATGGCACTTGACCCTGACGAAGACTGTGAAGCGGTGGACCAAAGGGAGTACAGGAGCATGATTGGCTCTCTCTTATACCTGACGGTGACAAGACCCGACATACACTTTGTAGTGTGTCTTTGTGCTCGCTTTCAAGCTTTCCCATGGGTGAATCATTACAAGGCTGTCAAGCGCATCTTCAGGTATCTCAAATACACCCTTGAGTTCGGTCTTTGATACTCTGCATCTTCATCTCTTGATCTCATTGTGTATTCAGATACGGACTTTGCTAGATGTAGAATTGATAGGAATAGCACTTCTGGTACTTGCCATTTCTTGGGTACTTCTTTGATTTGTTGTTCTTCTCGTAAGCAGTCGAGTGTAGCCCAATCCACCACAGAGGCTGAGTATGTTGCAGCTGCTAGCTGCTGCTCATAAATCCTATGGATTGTGTCCACCATGAAAGACTATGGGTTAACCTTTAAGGGTGTTCCATTCATATGTGATAACTCTAGTGCCATATGCTTAGCCAAGAACCCAGTCCTACATGGTAAGGTCAAACACATAAATATGAGATTCCACTTTCTGAGAGATAATGTTAAGAAGGGAGTTGTTGAGGTCAAATACATCGACACCAAAAACCAATTGGCTGATATCCTTACCAAGCCCCTAGATGCTTCAAGATTTGCTTTTCTTCGGGGGAGCTTGGTGTTTGCCATCCTTATGGCATCATTTGAGGGGGAGTTGGTGTTTTGTAACACCCTGATTTTTCAATTTTTGAGTATTTTAAAATTTTCCTTGAATTAAATTAAGTTGTACTATATTATTATGAAAAAGAATTATTTTCTAAAGAAAATAATCAAATTTGTGTCATTTTAAATTTGGAATGTTGCATTCATGCTGGATAGTTGCACTAGGAGTTTATTGTTTGTAAAATTTTATTTAAAATCCGAGTAGGAATTGATTTGGTTTAATTTTTGAGTTGAGGGAAAAGAAATCAGAAAAGAAAAAGAGAAGGAAACCTCTCTTGGCCATGGGCCAAAACCCTTTTCCCCAGCCCATTTCCTCTTCTCCCCTCTCCCCTCTTCCCGCCTGGGCCAGAGTCCCCGCAGCCTAGTTTCTTTTTCCCCCTCCTCTCTCCTTTCCTCTCTCGGCCAGCCCCAGCCTGGGCCTCTCTCTCCCTGTGGCCCAGCTCGCCCCCCCCACAGCTGCCCCTCTGGCCTGCCAGCCTTGCTCGACCCACCCGCGCGTGCGTAGCCCCCGGCCCAGCGCCAGCCCGCCTCGGCTACTCACGCACGCGCAACCCTAGCCGGGCCTAGCCACCGCCGCCCGCCTTGGCGTGCGCGCCACAGCCACCTCGGGGGTCGCACCCCCATAAATAACGGGCCCGCACCCCCCCGCGCCGCCTTTCCCCACCCTGCCGCCTCGCCGCGTCTCGTCGCCGAGCCGCGCCGCCGCCGAGCTCCGCCGCCGTTTCCTCGCCGTCGCGCGGCCTCCTTCGACCTCCTCCGCCTCGCGCAAGCCCTCGGTGAGCATCCCCGTGAGCTTCTCTCTCTTTTCGTGCTCTCGCCGTCGCATTTGAGCCCTCGTAGCACGAGATCGCGCCGCACCGCTGCGTTCGGCCATGGCGCCGCGGCCTTTCCCGTCGCCGGCCGCCAAATGCCCGCCGGAGCCGCCCCAACCCTCCGATCTAATCTGGATGGCCCCTGTACTTCAATTAAATTAGTTTTTAGCCTCTGTTTTTCTGAGAAAATTATATTTAAGCCCCTAGTATTTTCTTAAATAATATTTTAGTCCTGTAATTTTACAAAAACACCCCTGGACTTATTACTAATTATGTTTTAGTCCTGTCTTTTTACATTTAGGCCCCTATACTTTTAATAAATTACATTTTAGTCCCTAATATTTTCTCAAATTATATTTTATATTTATATTTTACAATTTATCCCTTATACTTTTCTGAAATTACTTTTAGACCCCTAAACTTGTCTGTTTTTACTGTTTTAGCCCCTAAAACTTTAAATCGTCATAACTTTTCAACCATAGCTCAGAAGTGAGAAATTCTTGCTGCAATGCGTTCGTAGTGATGAATATTATTTATTCGTACTGTTTTATAATATTTTGCTAATTTATTATTTTAACCCTAGAACTTTAAACCTTCGTAACTTTTTACTCATAACTCGGATTGAGGCGATTCTTGCGCTCACGCGATCGTAGCAATGCGTACTTTCTCGTAGTATTGTTTTCATTGTTGCTTGTTACTATGTGGTGTGTTGTTTCTTAGTTTGGTTGTATGGTTGTCTTTCCGGTGTGATGTTAGTAGACGACCAACAGTTGGAGAACTTTCTGGACCTCCAGCTAGAAGACTTTGAGTAGCAGCAAGGGGAACCAGGCAAGTGTGATAGGTGTAGAGTGCCCGATCTTTCGGCGAGTGGAAATAACTTCGATTTGGTGGATGTTGACCCTCACGATCCGACTACGACGAGCAAGCCGAAGCGCCAATGCAATCGCTGAACAAACTTCCGGAGGATATTAACCTTGCGGTAAACAAGATCAACCTGACCACGAGGATCATTTCTTACGCGCAATCGAAGAACGAGCAAGAATTAGAGGCGAGCAATCTGATGTATTGCACGAAGGTGGAGTTCTAAATTCACGTCGAGAGACGGATGTATAGCTAAGCTAAACTTAAAACAAAACTCGAAGATTACAAGGGGCGCAGCCCTTGACTATATAGGGGGAGGACGAGGCATCTAGGGCCGGCTGAAGTGGAGAGGCGCGCGGTGGAGAGGGAGTCGTGCGACTTGGACCACGTGGGCCTTCGGGCGACATCATCCTGGGCCGTCGTTCCTTAGCATCAAAACCGTCTTCAATTCCTGGGCTCGAGCTCTAGTGATTGGGCCCTTGTACGTCGTCGTCTCGTTAGAAGATGGATCCGTAACTCGAGGAGGCGCGACGACGAGAGGTGGAGGCGTGACAGCTTGGTTTGGCGCGCCATCTTCCGTCGTCATTATTCGTATGTCGTTGATGTCCTCATCATCCTCCCCTTCTTGAAGTGAAGTCGTCCTCGACGGCAACTCATCATCCTCACCCAAGTATGGTTTCAAATCTGCAACATTAAAACTAGTGGAAACACCAAACTCCATGGGCAAGTCAAGAACATAAGCATTATCGTTAATCTTGGTTAGCACTTTAAAAGGACCATCAGCACGAGGCATCAGTTTAGAACGACGCAAAGTAGGAAATCTATCTTTACGCAAGTGCAACCAAACCAAATCACCAGGTTCAAAAGAAATATGTTTTCTACCTTTACTACCAGCAACTTGATACTTTTTATTAGCAATGGCAATGTTGTGTTGTGGTTCTTCATGCAATTGTTTCATGTGATCAATATGAGCAAGAGCATCAAGATGTGGTTCATCTTCAGCATCAATAGCAAACAAATCAATAGGCGCCTTAGGAACATAGCCATAAACAACCTCAAAAGGACACATCTTAGTGGCAGAATGTGTAGCACGATTATAAGCAAATTCAACATGAGGTAAACAATCTTCCCAGCGTCTCAAATTTTTATCTAAAACAGCTCTAAGCATAGCAGACAAAGTTCTATTTACTACCTCAGTTTGCCCATCAGTTTGAGGATGACAAGTAGTACTAAACAGCAGCTTAGTTCCTAATTTATTCCAAAGAGAACGCCAAAAATGACTAAGAAACTTAGCATCACGATCAGAGACAATTGTTTTAGGAATTCCATGCAATCTAACAATCTCTCTAAAGAACAATTCAGCAACATTTGAGGCATCATCAGTTTTATGACAAGGTATAAAGTGAGCCATTTTAGAGAAACGATCAACAACCACAAAAATATTGTCCCTCCCTTCTTAGTGCGAGGCAATCCCAAAACAAAATCCATCGAAATATCATGCCAAGGAGAAGAGGGAACAGGCAAGGGCATATACAAACCATGATTACCCAAACGAGATTTAGCTTTTTGACATGTAGTACAGCGTGCAACAAGGCGCTCAACATCACGGCGCAACCGTGGCCAAAAGAAATGGTCGGCCAACACCTCATGTGTCTTGAAAACTCCGAAGTGATCCATAAGACCACCTCCATGCGCCTCCTGTAACAACAAAAGACGAACCGAGCTAGCTGGAATACACAGCTTATTAGCACGAAACAGGAACCCATCCTGCATATAAAATTTGCCCCAAGGTTTGCCATCCTTAAAATGCATCATAATATCATGAAAATCAGCATCATTCACATATTGATCTTTCAAAGCTTGCAAACCAAAGATTTTAAAGTCTAATTGGGACAGCATCATATAACGACGAGACAAAGCATCGGCAATCACATTTTCCTTCCCGTTTTTATGTTTAATGATGTATGGAAAAGATTCAATAAATTCAACCCATTTAGCATGACGACGATTCAGATTAGTTTGGGTTCTAATATGTTTCAAAGCCTCATGATCAGAATGAATAATAAATTCACGAGGCCATAAATAATGCTGCCATGTTTGCAAAGTTCTTACTAAAGCATAAAGTTCTTTATCATAAGTGGAATATTTAAGAGCAGCACCACTTAACTTCTCACTAAAATAAGCTATGGGTTTATGATCTTGCAATAAAACAGCACCCAAACCAATTCCACTAGCATCACATTCCAATTCAAACACTTTATCAAAATTAGGCAATTGTAAGAGAGGAGCATGAGTTAATCGTTCCTTTAAAGTGTTGAATGCGTCATCTTGTGGTGCGCCCCACTCAAATGGCGCACCCTTCTTGGTCAGCTCATGTAATGGTGCAGCAATAGAACTGAAATCCCGCACAAAACGACGATAGAAGCCTGCAAGACCAAGAAAACTGCGAACCTGTGTGACCGTTGTCGGTTGGGGCCAACTCTGAATGGCGTCCACCTTGCTGCTATCGACCTCAATGCCCTGTGGAGTAACAACATATCCAAGAAACAAAACACGTTGCGTGCAAAAAGTGCATTTTCCATGTTCCCAAACAAGTGAGCAGCACGCAAAGCATAAAAAACAACACGCAAATGATCTAAATGCTCATTCATGGATTTGCTGTATATAAGGATATCATCAAAATAGACAACAACAAATATTCCAATGAAAGACCGAAGAACTTCATTCATTAAGCGCATAAAAGTGCTAGGAGCATTAGACAATCCAAACAGCATAACCAACCATTCATACAAGCCAAATTTAGTTTTAAAAGCCGTTTTCCATTCATCTCCTAATTTCATTCTTATTTGATGGTAACCACTACGTAAATCAACATTAGAGAAAATTGTGGCACCACTAAGTTCATCAAGCATATCATCAAGGCGTGGTATAGGATATCGATAACGAATTGTAATATTGTTAATTGCACGACAATCTACACACATATGCCAAGAACCATCTTTCTTAGGAACAAGCAAAACAGGAACCGAACAAGGGCTGAGAGACTCACGAATGTAACCTTTATCAAGCAATGCCTGCACTTGACGCTGAATTTCTTTTGTCTCCTCAGGATTTGTGCGGTACGGGGCGCGATTAGGAAGCTGGGCGCCTGGAATTAAATCAATCTGATGTTCTATGCCACGAATAGGAGGAAGACCCGGCGGCAATTCAGCGGGAAAAACATCTTTATAGTCCTGCAAAAGGTTAGCAACAGCAGGAGGAATATGCAACATAGGCGCCTCATCTAGTGAAACAAGCATACGAGAGCAAACTAGCGCATAGCAAAGCAGATTAGCATCATGTAATTCATCAAAATCAGCACGTGTAGAAAGCAAGATAGGGTTATTCAATTTGATCTCATGTTGAACAGGTGCAACAGGAGGCGATGTAACCAATTTTGCAGCTTTTGTCGCTCGAGCAATATCATCTTTAAGAACTTGTTCAGGTGTCATAGGATGAATAACAATTTTCTGACCCTTAAACATGAAGGAATAATAATTGGAGCGACCATGATGAACACTATCAACATCATATTGCCAAGGACAGCCAAGCAACAAAGAGCATGCTTCCATTGGAACAACATCACAATCTACAAAATCAGAATAGGCGCCAAGAGAGAAAGGAACACGTACCGAGCGCGTTACCTTTATTTTGCCGCCATCATTAAGCCATTGAACGTGATAAGGATGTGGATGCTTCCTTGTTGGCAATGACAACTGCGCCACCAAGGTCGTACTAGCCAAATTGTTGCAACTGCCACCATCGATGATTATACGAACCGCTTGTTCTTGCACAACGCCTTTGATATGAAAAATGTTGTGGCGCTGATGCTTTTCATCCTGAATGACCTGTGTACTAAGAACACGCTGCACAACAAGAGTGGCATACCTGTCGGCGGCACTAGAGTCGACATGAAGCTCCGTATTATCTGCATGATTAGTGGCAAGCATAGTCTGCTGAATATCCTCAGAATCACTAGCAGAAGAATACCCACCGTCGTCACGGATCAACATAGTTCATTTATTTGGACAATCGCGTATCACATGACCAAATCCTCGACAACGGTGACACTGAATATCACGAGCTCGTCCAGACGACGAGGAGGATGGCACGATCGAGGCAGATTTGGCCGTGGATGGAGCACTCGACTTGGACGTGGTTGAGGAGTGGTCGCGCGACGTGGAAGGAGGTGTCGACCGTGGAGCTGAAGGCGTCTTGGACCCTACAAAAATGTTAGGTCTTGACGAAGATTGTCGATCCTGCACTTCACGTTCTGCTTTACAAGCATATTCAAATAAGGTGGTCATATCATCATAATGCTTATAATCAAGAATATTCTGAATTTCACGATTTAACCCACCCCTAAAGCGAGCCATAGCAGCATCATCCAGTTCAACTAAACCACAGCGAATCATACCCTTTTGCAAAGCTTGATAATAATCCTCTACGGAAAGTGAACCTTGTTGAAAACGCTGCATTTGATTAAGCAAATCTCTAGCATAATATGACGGGACAAAACGATGACGCATAGCAGCTTTTAATGCCATCCAAGTGGCTGGAATATTATCAGGATATCTTTGTCTATACTCACG
Organism: Eleusine indica; assembly: GCA_030378355.1. NCBI lineage: Eukaryota > Viridiplantae > Streptophyta > Magnoliopsida > Poales > Poaceae > Eleusine > Eleusine indica. Next base: position 30,324,632 of record CM059497.1, read on the forward strand.
CCACCAAAGTAAAGAAAATTCAGTAAATTCACTAATAGCAGCCTTAACTTGTAAATTAGCAGGAATATCATGGCATGCAAATTTTTGTTCAACCTCTAATTCCCAATCAAGATAAGCACCCGAATCATATTTGCCATTAAAAGTGGGAATACGATATTTTATTTTGGCAAAAGAATCATTAATAGGAACACGTACCCTACGAGCACGACCACGGCGATTGTCATCGTCCTGCTCGGTGTCGGCGCCGTAGTCACGTGCATGTTGCAACTCCGTGAGTTGCGTTGTCATGGTCCCAAGCTGCGTCGACATGGCCTCAAGACGAGTCATGATCGTCGCGAGCGTGGTGCGGGCAGCCGTATCAGCGAGGTCCAGTTGATCAAAACGCTCATTCGACGAAGTGACCGTAGAGTCAAGTCTCTCGTGCATCGTCTTCATGTCGTTTTGTAGACCATCAACCTGTGCCTGGACATCCTGGAGGGTGAGCTCCTCTGACTTCGAGCTATTTTCTGCCATAGAAACACAAGCAATACAAAAAGCGGGATCCTACAACGAGAGGTGAGTGGTGGATGAAAAGCTCAATCAAAAAGCTGTTATCAAATTCTTACCCGTCCTTACCAAGCACGCAAGCGTGAACTGCAACCACAGGTAAAACCGGTGGAAGATTGGAGGAGCGATTGCGTGGTGAAATAAAAACCTGCTCGTAGTAGAAAATTTATGGGGCTAGGAGGCTGCGCTCAATCCAAGGGCTAGCACAATTCAAACAATAACTGCAAAACTGAAAAGTTTTTATACTTTTTGCTGAAAATATAAACAATGAGACCTCAAATAAGCAATTAAGCACAAGCACTCTCTCTCTCTCTCTAGAGTAGGAACAAACGAAACCGAGTAGAAACAAACACAGGGCGAGGCGAGCGGGTCACGACGTAACCGAGTAGGACTCGATCTGCGAGGCGAGCGGGACACACGAAATCGAACAGAACTAAACACAGGGCGAGACGAGCGGGTCACGACGTAACCGAGTAGGACTCGATCAGCGAGGCGAGCGGGTCACGACGTAACCGAGTAGGACTCGATCGTCGAGGCAGTGATTGACCCGGACTCACGGTGCAGCGGAAAAACTTGGCAAGCGAGACGGGGTAAACAGATGCGGCGGAAAGCAAAGTGTGGTGGTGAAAACACGCGGCACGGCGGAAGGATACGACGATGATAGGAAGAAAATGATGAAACACAGTGTACCAGCAACGATCAAAAGCGAAAGCACAAAAACTCAACAACGCAAATTATTGAACGAAAGTGCGAGGCTCAAAACCGTACTGGGGTAAACTTTTTTTTTTGTAGTTTTCGGTTTATGTGGACTTGGATAAAACTCACCGAGAAACACTGGAATCTGATACCACTTGATAGGTGTAGAGTGCCCGATCTTTCGGCGAGTGGAAATAATTTCGATTTTGTGGATGTTGACCCTCACGATCCGACTATGACGAGCAAGCCGAAGCGCCAATGCAATCGCTGAACCAACTTCCGGAGGATATTAACCTTGCGGTAAACCAGATCAACCAGATCACGAGGATCAATTCTTACGCGCAATCGAAGAACGAGCAAGAATTAGAGGCGAGCAATCTGATGTATTGCACGAAGGTAGAGTTCTGAATTCACGTCGAGAGACGGATGTATAGCTAAGCTAAACTTAAAACAAAACTCAAAGATTACAAGGGGCGCAGCCCTTGACTATATAGGGGGAGGACGAGGCATCTAGGGCCGGCTGAAGTGGAGAGGCGCGCGGTGGAGAGGGAGTCGTGCGACTTGGGCCAGGTGGGCCTTTGGGCGACATCATCCTAGGCCGTCGTTCCTTAGCATCAAAACCGTCTTCAATTCCTGGGCTCGAGCTCTAGTGATTGGGCCCTTGTACGTCGTCGTCTCGTTAGAAGATGGATCCGTAACTCGAGGAGGCGCGACGATGAGAGGTGGAGGCGTGACAGCTTGGTTTGGCGCGCCATCTTCCGTCGTCATTATTCGTATGTCATTGATGTCCTCATCAAAGTGTCCTTGATGCATTTTGAACCTTTGTTTTAAATTTATCTCTATTCTCTATGCATGCTCGTTAATATTGAATCCTATGTGTCATCATCCTGTGCCATATTATTCCTTGTCGCCTGGGTTCTGATGTAGTATGTTAGAATGGGTATGTCATGCTTAGTTTGCCATGTCGGGTTTGGAAGTGTCTAATGTTAATCTTGACTAATGGCTCACTTGAACATAATGATCATAAGGGATGGGTAATCCTTTTTAGCAACATGGAACCTAGGTGATCCAAGCAGGATGATGATAATGATCATGTAAGGGAACATAGAAACTTTATATTGCAAAGTTAAACACCAACATGTGTCTCCTTCCTTAACCTCCTAAAAGTTGACATGCACACTTTTTAAATATAACCCTAAACCAATCTAGATATATAAGCTAATTATGAAACAAGAGCATACAATGGGGAATAAAAACCTTTACTGCAAGTCAAGATTAACATGTTGCATGAACAGTCCCAAAGATGGATTTATCCCTAATAATAACTATATGCATATACAAGGCAATATTTATATTGAAATTCTTAAGCTAATTATGAATGAGTAAATTAACAGCAAAAAGCATACCGATGGTGCCCAAAATTTTTACATGGGAATTTATAGACATGTAGAAATGCCCAAAGATCAGGAATACTAAATTTCATGATTAAAATCCTATCGAAGAATTTATATAAATTCATTTACTGAAAATGGAGATTATGCAATAACACTAAACATTTGCATAAAAAATGGGAATGTGCTGTTGTAGAAAGTTTAGGAATGACATGAAATGCTTACTAACCAAATCCCATGATTTTACCAGCTATAAATTTTTACTGATGAATTTAATACTCTTAGCAAAGTTCTAACTTTGGTGATTTAATTTAATTAATCTATTTTATAACTTTGGTGCTCATCTTGATTTTTTGGTAGAGGAGGATTTTATGAATCCAACAAAATGGGTTTCATGCTCATTGGGCTTTTATTTCTTGAGTTATGAATTTTTGAAGATTTTAACAAAGTTGGGGCTAATTTACACAAATGCCACTCGGCATTTTTCAAACGACCGCGGGCGCGTGCGCGCGCGCGCGGTGGTTGGCGCCGGTGAGCCCGGGCCAGCGGCCAATCGGCGGTGCGGCTAGGCCAACGCCGCTTGCCCACGTGCTCAGCATCCCACGGTGACCTCGTGGCCCCGGTCGGCGACCAACGGAAAGCGCCGGAGATGGCCGGCGGTGAGCGGCGGAGCAGGGGAAGGGTACGGCAACGTCGCGCGACGAGCACGGCGAGCGAGAGGGGTTGGGGAGTGGTGGGAGAGCATCACCTTGGTGCGGGGATTGACGGCATGGAGGAGTTAGTCGACGGGAACGGCCGAAGAAGGGGTCGCGTCGGCGGGGTGGGAGGAACCCGACGGCGGCGGCTCCTTCCTTCGTCAATTCCAGCGAGGTCGCTGCAACAGAGAGGGAACGGGTTAGGGGCACGCTAGGGGAGGTACTTGCGCACCGATTTGAGGAAAGAGGAGGGAACGAGAAGCTGCCTAGGTGAAGCTCAAGACGACGGCGGCCATGGCGGAAGGAAACAGGGGCGGCGCTCGATTTCCGCCGCTGCTTTCACCGGCGATGGAGATGGGGGTGCTTGTGGTTCCTGGAGGGACGAGAGAGAGCAGAGGGAGGTGTGTGTGTGGGGGGGGTGTAATCGCCGGGAGAGCGGGGAATAGCTTTTGCCGCTGTGGCGCTTATAACCGAGAGAGAGGGAGAGATCGGGGGGGGGGGGGGTGGTGGTGAGCTGGCCAGAGGAGAGTGGCTCGCCGGTGGGGGCTTTCAAAGCGGCGCCGGTGGCACAGCAACGGGCAGACGGAGCAGTCGCCGGGATGGGCAGGAGAGAGGAGGCGATCGGTGGATGGCAGGAGGGGGGAGGGGTACGGCTGTGTCGATCGATGAGTGGGTCAAGGATAGAGAGAGTGGTTGACCCCTTTGACTGGAACAGTGCTCTGTACTTTGCTACTTTCTCCAAGCTTCAGTGCTCTAAACTTCATGCTAATTGTTGTGCATGTCCAGAAAAACTTATTCTCCAACTTTGCTTTTGGGGCCATATCGAAATTCCTGCTGGAGAATTTATGAAAAATCCTGGAACAGAGGTGCTTTTCTTTGCACTTAGGGAATTTTTAGGGGTATTAAACCTTTACCCAAAATTCTGATAAATTCCCCAAAATTCCTTCTTGACATGATCTACTGGCATATGCAAAAATATTGGCACACTTTTATTGGGTTTTGTAGAGTTCTTGAAATACTATTAATTGGCCAAATTGGGAATTTAATCAATTAAATTTATTCTCTTTTTTCTTTGGCACTTTAATTATTTGAAATTTTTAATTAGTCAGAAATTTAACATTGTGTTAGCTTAATCAACTTTTTGTGACTTGGGATGTCATATATACATGGCTGGAAGTGTAGCAAACCTTGTTGATTGCTTCAGCCCAAAACCTCTCATGAGTTCCATACTCATCTAGCATAGCACGAGCAAGAGTGATGAGTGTCTTTTTCTTGCCCTCCACTACTCCATTCTGCTTTGGAGTATATGTAGCGGAGAATTCATGCTTGATCCCCTTCTTGTCACAATATTCCTCTACTATTTTGTTCTTGAACTCAGTCCCATTGTCACTCCTTATCTTCACAATGTTGGCCTTGAATTCATTCTTTGCTCTACTTGCAAACTTTCTGAAGATATCACTTGCTTGAGACTTGTCAAGAAAGTTCAAGTGTATCTTGTGAAGTCATAGATAGTCACCAAGCAATATAGTTTGCCTCCTAGACTCTTGTAATGTGTTGTCCTAAACAAGTCCATGTGCAAGAGCTCTAGAGGAGAAGATGTAGACATGAGAGACTTGGTGGGATGTGAAGATGCAACTTGCTTTCCAGCCTAACAAGCACTGCACAATCTATCCTTCTCAAAGGTCACATCCTTGATTCCTTCAACTAGATTCCTCTTGACCATTTTTCTGAATTGATTCATTCCAACATGTGCCAATCTTCTATGCCACAACCATCCCTTAGTTGCCTTGGTGAATAGGCAAGTACTTGGTGGCATGTTGCATGACTTGAAGTCCATGACATACAAGTTCCCAAGCCTCACTGCATGAAATACCAGCCCATTCTTTGCATTTTCAATCAATGCACCATCCTCATCAAATGTGCACTTGAATCCCATGTCGCAAAGCTGACCAATAGACAAGAGGTTGAAATTGTGGGTTTCCACAAGAAAGACCTTGGAGAGATGGAGGTCCTCTGTAATGGCCACATTGCCTGAGCCTTTAACTCTCCCCTTTGAGTTGTCCCCGAAAGTCACCTTCTCACTGTCTTCGTCTTTATCAATGTTGGTAAACATGATTGGCTTCCCGGTCACACCCACTATCAAGTGTCCAGTGGGTACCTCCACTCTTGTAGTTGACCCAAATAGTAGCCAAAATACAAGTAGTATAAAAACAAGGGTTAGTATCTAAAGTATTACTCAATTTACCTTCACTAACCTCGTCACATTGAATGAGTCCATCCTTATAATTAGGGATTCTTGCAATACCTTCATGAAGTCTCCTCCGTATAGGATGGTGGGGAGCACAATACCTCCAATGTCCATGACCACCCCCCATGTGCTCATTATGGAGTCGATGTAGTAGTGGGGAGGATCATCGACGCCAGTGACGTGCTCAAGCACGTGTCCCGCTTGTGTGTGAAGCACAAGTATCATCTCCATCACTCTCTCAACTGAGACCTTGTGCCTTCTATTGATCACCTCCTCAAGCAAAAAACCCCTCTCAGTAGTTGTGATTTGTAAGAGGAGCCTATCAATCACTTCATATGATGGGATCCTCCATAGACCTTGATTGGAGTTTATCTTGCACATAACATCATAAATTCTCAAGAGAGTCTCACAAAGGTCATCATTCAGATTTATCACAAATTCATCAAATTGAAAGAAGAGATCCCGTTGGTAAGATCGACAAAGATTCCAAAGGTGATCTTGTGGTGGAGGAGGCGGAGGCACCAGAGTCGTAGTGGTGAGATTGATCATCTCAAATGATCGTGTGAGCATTGTGGTCAATGCTCTTCTCACACCAATGTATGCTCCACTCGAAGTGCTTGGAGTAGAACTTGAAATGGCACTTGAGGTAGAGCTTGCTGAAGAGCTTGGTGTAGGTCTTGATCCAAAAGGGTTGTAGAAGCTGTTGCAGGGCAATCTTGTGGAGGGATCAAAGAAGTTTGACTCGAAGCTACTTCTTTCCCTTTGCTTGAAGATGCTCCATTGTTGGCCTTGAATGTCTTCTTCTCCATCAAACTTACGGTGATCTCCTCATCCTTGAAGAGCAGCCCAATCAAATCATCGATGGAAAGGTTCTTGTCCATGATGAGGTCAAGGATGATTTAGAGGAGCTTGCTGCTAGGGAGCAAGTTGAGGATCTTCTCGACAATCACTAACTTGGGAAGCTCGAAAGTAGTTGCTCTAATCTTGTCCACAATACCTCACAAGCGAATAAGAGGGTAAAGTAAGTCCTCATTCTCATTAGCACGAAAAGCAAAGAACTCGTCAATAAGTGAATCACTAGCATGATCAATAAAAGGCTCATAAGCACCATCAGTACTAGTCATGCTAGAGGAGCAAGCAAGATCAAGAGACACATCATTATCATTCACCATAATAGGCACACTAGCAGAGCAACCTATCAAATCAACACTAGTAGGATCTAGGCACTCACTAGAACTAGGCACAACCACACAATCATCATTATACACATGATTATCGGTAAAGGTATTGGCAAAGTCCACAAGAGTACCCATCAACTCATCCGGAATCATGGCATTTAGGTAGCTTTTCAAGCGATCCTTCCATGAGCCATGACCCGGCCCCGAATGGGATGACATCCCAACTCAGTACGGTCACCACTCAAGGCGGTTAAGTCTTATAATGAGCACTTGGATCTGATACCACTTGAATGGATCGAGTGATTGAGAGGGGTGGGGGTTGAATCAGGAACTCAAACTATGCACCTTATTTGCCAAATACTAAAACCGACCACTCAAACAACTCCTACACAATTCTAGTGGTGTTCACACTAACAAGATAAACCTAATAAAGGAAAGACAACCTAAGCATACTAGTGGATCACACACGAGGCAAAGCAACTCCTATGCAAGCTAGTGATAAAGAACATGCAGAAGCACACAACAAGCTAGCAAAGGAGCCTACTCATGCAAAGCTACTAGATCATCAAGTACAAGATAAGCACACAAGCATGAGTAGCACAATACATACTAGGGTGATCAACCAAGCCAAAGAAACTCTTATACATGCTAGTGTTCAAGTGAAAGCTAAGCACTACTAGCAAGTAGAGAAGTCTATTGATGCAAGTCTACAAGGTAATAACCTAGAGCAAGGTAAGCACACAAGCATGAATAGCACGGTATGCAAAAATGAAAGGTAAAGGCATCAAAGTAAGGAGTAGAGTAAGAGATGGATCATTATTTTTTTCTGAAGTCTCGGAAGGTTGGCGCCTTCCCTACTCCTCGTTGGACCACTCCCGACGGAGTACCGAGCCCTCCCCTCACCAAGTGGACTTCTCGCACACGACCGCGCAATCACTCCCGTAGTGAAGACACGGTTGAGTCACCACTACCACCAAGGCACAAGTTCGTCTCCATCGAGAACTTGCCGGACTCCCCGAGCTGGCACGGTTTCTCACTAGCGATGCCCCTTTCAACAGTGGGCTCAAACCGTGTACAAACGTGTGACAGCCTTCACAACCAATCATGATAGGCTCGATCACCGACACCTAACCGGTCTAGGTCTCACCAGAGACCAAGAGTAACATCCTAGATCATACCCTTAAGGACACCCTAGCCCTATATGTGCATAGATGCTCTTGTTACTCTAACTAGCACTCTCAAGATATCCAATATCTCCTCCTAGTGCTCCTCTCTTTTCTTCTTGGCTCTTACCAAATGCTCCAAGGTATTCCACTGGCCAAGAGAGGTCTCCAAGACCCCAGCAATGAAGTTATATAGGCTTACAACCTTAAACTAGTCGTTGCTCCATGAAATCACCTTTCTGGACGCACTAGCTAGACTGTCCAGTCCCTGCCTGACCGGACAGTCCGGTCACTCCTAGATCGGCTTCCAGAGCCGTTGGCTTCTCTATCCGAGGTGATGTCCATACTGACCGGACCGTCCAATCAGTAGACTGGACCATCCGGTCTCTCCAAATCTTATGCGTTCTAGAGAGCTTCCCGAAGTGCTTCCTCTCTGCCCTGTACTGATCCACACAGACCGGACGGTCCGGTCTATAGACCATATTGTACAATCTCTATAGACTCTAGCATAGTCAGATTCCTCACAAGTCCTATCTCTGATCTGCCTATTCCTCTAGTGATCGTACAGTCCGGTCTCCATTAACCCCTCTATCTGGTCACTATGTCCAGAAGTTGAAACTCCTCGTCCTCACTTGAGCTTGTTTCCCGGGTTCTCCGAACAGCTCCTTCGCTTCTCCACTGTCACCTAGTCCTTGTGATTTCACCGAGTATCAAAGCACATCACCGACTAGCATGACCTAAAGAGACATGATATGATCTAGACCCCCTTGATAGTCCGGATTTTCTTATGGACTCAAAGCCCTAACAACTAGACAAGTGTTCCAAACACTTGCTCCATAGTTTCTCTTGAGCCTTGTTCCATCTCCATCAACCCTTGAACTCTATCATGCTCATCAAGCATGCATGCTTGTGGTCATTGTCATCCATTGCCAAGGCAACCATTTACAATCATCATAGAGTAGAAAAGGTTTCCTACACGCACAACACATGTGTAGATATTAGTCATATTTCATGTTTGTCATTCACCACCAAAACTTTCATACCTTGGGGTGACCTCAATGGTCATGATCCTTACATGGAGAGAGGGACATACTTGAGGTTTCCGCCCAGGATCTCAAAGTTAGTCGCCTCGTGTCATTCGAGCAGTGAGTTCTAGTCCCTAGGGCCCCAGCTGGAGGTGAGAGGTTCTAGACAAGCTTGAAGAGGAGGATAGGTGAGGGACTTCGATGTTACCTTGCCAAAAAGGACAAGTTTGGAGTGTTTGTGTCGCAGCAGTATGTGACTTACCAGGGCTTGAAGAAGGCAACTGGCACAGACATGGAGCAGTATTTTGACTACATGCTCCGACTGGTAAGCTGACCACCACCCCTTGCAGGTTTAGGGAGGATATAGTGCTGGTGTTTTATGCCTCTACCAGAGATCATTCTAAGATTTAGTTTATGTTCAAAGGAGAGTCCCAACACTTGAGCAGACAGAATTTTATTACAGCTCTAGGTCTGATAGTGTCTGACTCATAGTTGTACAGGAGTGTTGGTCGTACCTATGCACCCACTTATATACCGCAAGGAAACGGTGTACGATTGTAGCACTTTTCCCTTGAATTGAGTATTCCAAGGTTTATCGAATCCAGTGGGACCTTAGGGATAATTAAACAAAATTAACAGTAAAAGATCTAGTCAAGGCTACTGTCGAAATCAGGTTGCATGAGGGGGGGGGGGGGACTGGCCAGAGCAAAGGTGCACCAGACAGTAAATCTGTTGTTGCGCCGATCGGCGTAGGAGTTGAGCCGATCGGCACACTGGTGAAACTAAGCCAAATTGAGCCAGACAGTAGATCTGTCGTTGCGCCGATCGGCACGGGAGTTGAGCCGATCGGCACACTAGTGAATCTAAGCCAAAGTGCGCCAGATCTTGTAAGCCTATACTGTTAAGTGAGTAACCAGATATCTACTAGTGAGATCGTAACCAGAAAGTCTAATTAAATAGCATCATAATGGGTAATTACATAGATCAATGAAAACCTATAATGAATAAGACCACCCTGCTTTCCGAGCGGCTTTCGATTTATCACTGCCGAGAGGAAACCCTTAATCGCGCGAGTATCTTACCCTACTCAACTATCCAATAGTGCTGCGCAGGCTTAGTGCTGTCACTGCTAAACCACACTACTAGCATCATCAAGCAACCATAATCAATACAATGTTCGAATACTATCCTAATCACCACGATCAAGATAATATCTACTTACTTAGCCTAGAACTAAGCAATTGGAATAAGCACATGCATGATTATAGAATCAAGATAGACAAATCACCAAAACCATCATCAACATATTCAATCATCCTTGAGATACATAGAGTAAGATTCAACCCATCGAGATGGCCTACCTTGACGGATCAACTCTTAACACCAATGGTTCTTGAAACTCAACTAGAGATCTATTCTAACGGGGCAAGCCCCGGTGGCTCTAACTCACGGATCTGGTGTCCCTCTGTCGCCTCCTCTCTCTGCGGCCAGGGTTTACAAGTACTTATAGGGGTTCTACTCGTAAAGTATCTAGCAAATAAGGCAGTTGCGCCGATCCGCGTAGGATTGCGCCGGTCAGCGCAAGCCGTGTCTTCTCTGGTTTCTTCTCCGAGTCGGTTCCTCTGTCTTCCACAGCTGCCATGTAGGCCTTTTCCTTCGAGATAAAGTCTTGTACTGCACGTTGAGATCTTGAAGTTCCATAAATCTTCTTGAAGTTCCATAAATCTTCTAGACAAATATCTTCAAGTGTCTTGCGCAGATAAACTTCCATAAACATATGGAATGGGCCTCGGTCACTTCTGTGGGCCAAAACACCCTTGCGCCGATCGTCTTATGGGCTGCACCGATCGGCGCACTGGACTTCTTCAGTGCTTTTCGTCGGTTCTGAACTCCTGTCCTCTCCATCATCACTTTAATCACCAATTTTACCTGTTTCTGCAATAAAGCTCCAAAACAACGCATATACAAATATATAGACAATATCACAGGTAAATGACCTAAATTAGTATCAATTATGCTCTAATTGGGGAAATATTCACATATGAAAGAGGCACTTGGGAAGTGCCAACAGTTCCCCCACACTTTAACTTTTGCTCGTCCTGAGTAAAGTACAAAAAGAAAAATCGAAAAGCATACTCTTTCTGTCATAAAAGGTATCTCAAATAAGCAAATGTTGAGCATTGTTCTATTGTGGTGTATTTCATATTGGTATTTGATTTGTCTGGCTTCAACATTAAATATAGCCAGAAATATAGGATGTGGTCAAGGAATGATACTCAACAAGATGTTTTGGGTTTATGGTAGTGTACTCAGCGGAAGTGAATTTTTGCATGAGTAATTCAAGGCTAGAAAAAGATACACAAAGAATTGCCATTTTAGTAAGGTTCATACCAAAAAGAATTAAATGCTAACCGAACTCAACCATCAATTTAATGTTTATCTACATATCAAAGGTTCATGAGTATTGCTCAAAATATGGCATTGGTAGGTAAGGATCTTGAAAACAATAAATTCCAAAGTTCACAACATGAAAATTTATTTATGAAAAGATTGGTACTCAGTTATCATCACAAACTGGACAACACAAATGAAGCACATGGGTACTCAAAATTGCTCCAAACAAGACATATTTGCTGAATAATCATTAAGTGTAAGTTCAAAATTTTATTCAATGCTCAACATTATTTGATCTTCATCAACACTTTTCAAAAAAGAATAAATAATTCAATTTTCCTAAAAGAGCATAACCGCCACCATTATATTAAGATCGAAACTCGAATACATGGTGATGATTTTTGCACACACTTGCATGAAAATACAACTACTACTAACACACTTGCATGAAAATAAAACTACTACTAATACACTTGCATGAAAATAAAACTACTACTAACACACTTGCATGAAAGTAAGCACACCCGATACATGGTTTCCCAACCCGCTCACACACATATAAGCAAATAAAGAAAAAGATTGCAAAAGATAAAAGAAAACGCAAACCGGGAAACTGATACTCGTGCCAACTCCTAGGCACTCTAGTCATCCGAAAGTGGAGGCGGTGGCTGATCAAAGCCATAGCACTGCGCCTTGAGTCGCTCGAACTCCTCCACCATGGCATCGTGGTTGTCCCTCCATTGGGACGTGGCTTCCTCCATGCGCTCGATGTAGTGCATGTTGTTGTCGAGGTACCCCTGCATGGGCACGAAAAATCCTGCACCGGGCACAGGAGTCACCACTAGTACATGCCCTTGGTACCTGTAGTCGTTGCCCGCACTGAAGTAGGGTGCGCCGATCGGCACGTTACCTGCGCCGATCGGCGCAGTGGGCTGTGAACCGCCCGCTGCGTCGCTCCACCCTGACTGGTACTGCTGAGGCTCCAGGCGTGACCCCCAGGAGTCCCACTCGCCGCCGGCTGCTGTAGATGTGTTCGGCTGTTGAACCCGCCCACGGCGGTCCTTGAGAACTCGGCCCCCCTCTAGGAGACCTTCCTCAAGCCAATTTCCTCCCTCCAGCTTGCGAGGGAGGAAAACTCCTAGCTCCGCACACGGGAGCTTGACATTGGTGCTGCCGACATGGAAGCCGGCGCGAACACTTCCCGTGACAATATTGCCACGAGTCATATTCTCGCCAATCTCCGTCGCGCACTCCCACTTGTCATCGCGCCCTCCCGGTCCGTCGCCGTCATAGACGAGGGCTGTTAGACGTTGAAGATAGGCCCCGAAGGCCAACTTCTTGCTTGCCTTGCCCCTCTTGTCGAGCTAACCCCGCACCATCATCGACATGGGGTTGCAATGAGACGGACTCACGATGGCATTGTAGAGCCACCGTAAGTCCGCATCGGTGACGTTGCTGGAGTCAACCTTGTCGCCTATGCGCGCCGCCAACCACCGATGGAAGACTTGAATGGTCGGGTTGCGGATGTTGCCGCGCTTCATCTCCTCCACGAACGAGAGCCGCCTTCAAAAGGAGTCCAACTTCTCACATCCCAAGATGCCGGCGACGTCGGCGTCGGTGTCGAAGCCGAAGGCTTGAGCTGCTACCTCCATGGTCACCGTGTAGCTGACGTCGCGGACGCGGAAGTTGACGGCCTCATTGCCGTAATCGTCGGTGCCGAGCCTCATCATAGAGGCAACCTCGGTGACGACATCGAGGTTGTAGTCCATGGGGAGGAGGTGGAAATCCACCCAGCCGAGGTTGTCTAGCATCCTCATTAAGTCCTCCCACATGCCGATCGTGGTGAGGAAGGTCTCGTCCAAGTCGAAGTTGGGGACGAACCTTCCCCTCACCGCGAGGTAGTGCTGCTGTTCCTCCGTGCTTAGGAGGGTGAAGCCCTCCTCCACCGTGCACGGTATGAATGCCGGTGGTGGTGATGATGTGGGAATCCCACGGTTTGCCGTCGTTTGGCTCCTCGTAGCACGCTCCGTTGGAAGGGACGTGCCGGAGACGGAGTGGCGGGCGTGGATCTCGTATGTCGCCGCCGCTGAGCCGGTGGATGCACCTCCCACCGACATGTCATCGCGAGCGTTGGAGCCACCCCTCGCTGAGGAGTCACCGCTCGACTCGCCGCTGCCGCCGGAACTGCTTCCCCGGCGCAACCTCTTGCCCAACTTGCCAATGGAGGAGCGGAGACGATCTATCTGCGAAAACTGCGGAACGTGCGAGATCGTGGGTGGTGGGGAAGGTGGAGAGATTACCAGGATGGTGTGCCAAACTGGGGGTGCGTAGTGTCCCTTTTATAGTGTGGGAAACTTCCAAGAAAAGGAACCGCCGTAAAATTTCAAAATTTGAGAGCGCGCCGATCGGCACGGGTACCTGCGCCGATCGGCACAATTCAAATTTTGAATGCTCTGACCACTCTGGTGCTTGATTCCCATCCTTTATGTCGCTTTCCGGTACATCATGTTGGTTGGCAGGGGAACAGCACGGAATCCCGATGTCTTGTTGACTGCGCCAATCGACGCGGGCCCGCGCCGATCGACGCGCCGTCTCTTTTTCAGCTTTTGGTCAATTTTGTGTCTCCTCTGCACTGCACACCTGCATAATAATCATACCTGTTCCTCAAAATCAATGCCTGCCGCCTTTGTCGCCCATTTGGGAACCGTATGGGTACCTGCGCCGATCGGCGCAGTAAGGCGCCGAACGGCGCAAGCCCTTGCACCTCGTCTTTTGGTCCGACGCTGATCCTGATGCCTCATGTTCATCTCTTTCACCTAATTTTTCCACTTTTCCCAATGTTCCTGTAGTATTGACATACGTAGCGGGGCTCATCGGGTGACCACGCTGATCGACGCTGACTCGTGCCGATCGGCGTGACGTCCATTTTTGCTCCTGGCCCCTCGCTTCTTCGCTGGATGTTGCTCTTCATCCTTTCCTGCGTCATTTAGCAACCATTTTGCACACAAAAATTAATTAAAAAAGATTTTTGATTACCTTGAAAATAGCTCCATCTCTGAAAATTACTGTGTTGGTTGATTTTTAGCACCCCTTCAATTCTGGGCGTCGTCGGCCTTCTATCCTGACTTGGGCAATACTGCGCCGACCGGCGCAGAAGTGCGCCGATCGACGAAAGCCTTGTGCGCAGAAGTGCGCCGATCGACGAAAGCTCTGTTCCTTCCTGTTTTTGGTCTTTTTTTTATATTCCTGCATTGTTAGTCTACAGTATGTATATACACAGTTTTACACGAATAAACAGACAATGCAAGAGCACACAAGAATTAAGCACACACTTTTCTATTTTTTTTTTATTCGGGAGATTGTTTTTATCACAAGCAAGCAAATTAAAAACACCGGGTTGCCCTCCCGGCCAGAACTAATTAACTAAATGAAATGGGTTGTCCTCTCACAAGCATTAAACAACTTCTAAATCTCCCAATCATTGGGTTGCCTCCCAAGAGCGCTCTAGTTATTTAGAGGTCAAAGAGCTTGACCTCCCCGCAAACAATCAATCCTTAGTGTCACGGTGCGGGATTTGAGGCCGCGACACTACAAGGTTATCTTATCTCCATGGTTCATATAGCTTGGACGACCTATCCATACATCCCCTCCAATTACTTTCGACGCCATGTTGCCACGGTGTCTTGTATCTCTTCACTTTATCAATAGCACGACACTTTTCTCCCTTTGGGCGAAACTTGAAAGAGTAGGGAGTCCCACTTATATCGAAGCTTATCTCACCACTCCCAACATCAATACTTGCCTTTGCTGTCCTCAAGAAGGGTCTGCCTAAGATCAACGGGGTCCTCATCCTCTTATCCATATCAAGCACAATAAAATCAATAGGGACGATGTGATCTCCAATTTGAACAGGCACATCCTCAGCAATTCCATCAGGGAAGCGTACCGATTGATCGGCTAACTCCAAACACATACCCGTAGGCTTTAATTCAGGCAAATTGAGATTTGTGAATATATGACGGGGCATAACACTTACACTTGCTCCAAGATCGCACAAGAACCTATCAAATATCCTTGTTCCAATCATGCATTTGATGCTTGGTGATCCAAGGTCGGGTTTCTTCTCCAATGCAACATCATTGATTGTCGCCGTAAGCTCCTTAGTAACCTTCACAACCTCCTCGGAAACTAGAGACTTCTTGTTTTGCATCATGTCCTTAATGTACATGGCATAGGTGGGAACTTGGATAGCATCAACAAAAGGGACATTGATGTAAAGCTTCTTCATAATATCGACGAACCTTGCAAATTGCTCATCGTGTGCCGCGCTCTTTCTATCTTCGTTAGTAGTTGAGTATCCAGGAACGTGGCAGGGCCATGCTCTTCTACCCATTTTCAGACCAGAGAGGTCACCATCCTCCTTGCGCCGATCGGTGCTTTCAGGGAGCCAATCGGCGCCGACAGGGTCATCGCGCCGATCGGCGCCGGGTGTGCGCCGATCGGCGCGGGGCTTCCTTGTTCCCGCAGAGTCCTCTGGATCTTCTATTTGTTTTTCTGACCGTGTAGCTATTGCCTTCAACTGCTCTGCAGACATCGTATTGCCAGGAATAGCCCCTTTGTTGCCTTGAATGGCTTGCGATAGCTGTCCCATCTGTTGCTCCATAATCTTGGTATGCTTCAAAATCTGCTCATTGGAGCTCCCAATTTCTATCACCTTATCATTAATTCCCTCAAGGACACGATCAATTTCCTTGAATTTAGCTTGATTGTCCTTGTTGATCTTCTCTTGAGCTTGGAAGAACTCATGACATTGGAGACGAAGTGGGATAGAATTTTGCATGGATGAACTAGGAGAGAAAGAACTCCTTTGTTGCTGATATTGGAGCTTCCATCCACTATTCTTCATATATTCTAGCATCTTCATCTCTTCAGGGCAATCTTTCTGCACATGACCAAATTCTCTACACTCACTACAGGTGAAGCGTGATTCCGCCAGCTTGAGTGTCTCTTCCTTAGGGATATGAAGATTATTGTCCAATCTCCTTTGAATAGCATCGAGGTGACCTATAATCAAGTCTTCCTGAGTCTTCTCAATCACACTCTTCACTACTCCTTTTGAAGATTGCAAATTCCTTGAGCTTCTCTCACCATCCCATGATTGATTTTCAACTAGCAACTTGATCAAATTCTTAGCTTCGGTGGGGGTTTTTGACATGAATGATCCTGCAGCTGAGGCGTCCAAGTGTTGAAGTGATAGAAGATTCAATCTTGTGTAGAACTTCTCAACAACTTCTCCAACCGTCAGACCATGATGAGGGCATGCATCCATATATTCATTGTATCTTTCCCATGCTTCTCCAATGCTCTCATCAATATTCTGCGTAAATCCAAGAATCTTATTTTTCAAAGCTTGAGTCTTACCAGGAGGGAAGTATTTGGCCAAGAATTCAGCTGCTAACATGTTCCACACCGTTTTTACTGTGTTTTCCAATCCATTGTACCATTGCTTGGGGCGTCCAACTAGAGAGAAGGGGAACAGCCCCACACGTGCTTGGTCTCCGGTCAATCCCGCTATCTTGAACGTACTGCAAACCTCAAGGAAGTGTTGCAAGTGATGATTGGGATCTTCCGAACCTGTGAATGGTTGTTGCGCCACTATTCCAACATATCTCTCCAATTGATACGGAAGTTGATCTTGAGCTTCTTGGAAATCTTTCTTGACAATACTAGTTAATTGTGGCTTGAGACGATTAACCATAGGTACCTCTGCCATCTCCTTTTCTTCTTGCTCTTGAACTTGGTCTTCTATTATGAATAATACTCGAGGTGTTGCGCGGACTGCTTCTCCAGCTAAATCTCCAAGTGACTTGCTTCTCTTCTCCGCTGTTCTCTTCTTGTGAAAGAGTCTATCTGGATCATCGGTGTAATTAGAGGGTTTGTTTGACTTAGAACCGTCCATACCTATTAGTTTCACTTAACAGAATATATGTACTAGAGAGACAAGTAAAGCATAATGACTAAACACTAATACATCAAACAATGTTTAAAAACCTGCTATGGTCCCCGGCAACGGCGCCAGAAAAGGTAGAAGCTTGTTGGTCGTACCTACTGTTGACGGCTGTTAAGTACCATTTTTAACCGTCAACTATACTCAAATAAAGGAGAATTTGGCATTTCATACACGCATGCTTTATCACAATAATATAGTTCCACTTGTACTTGGAGAACTTTGTGCATGCAGGAGGAAATGTGAAGGAAACACCTCAAAAGGCAAGAAAACACACTTTCGACCAATCAGAGAGTGCCACATGGACGTCACACGGATTGAAGGGCCCATTTTCAGCACTTAACCGACGTAACTCCCTGCAATACCGCGCAAACCAACGTCAGGGCCCACAGGACAGCCACCTGGAGAAAGCACAGGCCAGGAGGGGCCACCCCCAAGTCGGCCGACCTGGTCAGGTCGGCCGACCCAGCCGGGTGCCCTCTCCGCCTGGGCTTCCACGTGTTGGCTCCTCCGCGACTCCTGATGACGGTTTGAGATGCCTTCCGTGGCGGTTACGCTCCCTTGCCGACCTATTGAGGCTATAAATAGGAGGGTGTGCCTTCACACTCAACACACACCACAAGAAGCATTTCTCTCTTGCTAGTAGTAGTTCTTGGAGTTTTAGTGGAGTTAGGCTGAGTCTAGAGCTCTCTAGTCCCAAGTCTTCACTTGGAATTGGTATGGCTCTTGTATCTTTTCCCTTTTGTAAGACTTTGCTCTTATCAATATATATATATTTTCTATATAGTTGTGCTTGGGTCATGAGTTTCTTGTTTGATTTTGTGATCCATATATGTGATAGTATAGTCTACTTGTGTGATAGTAGTTTATATTTATTATACTACTATTGTCATGCTAGTTATATACCGTCACTATAGTCTAGTTTATATGTTATAGTCTCTATGCTTAGTTTTAGCTGATAAAGTATAGCATGGGTTTGGTGATCGTATTCGTACGGTAGCTCTGCCTCGTTAATAGTAATCGCGGAGGGGCAGAGTGCTCTTTGGTCATGCAAGTATGGTACTTGGGTGACTGATTTGCATCAATTATTCGTTAGTCTACTGGTTCGTTGAGGTAGGCGGCAGGTGGTGACAGCCCTGTCCGTCCTTTGAAATCCTCCCCGCTAGGCTAGTGCGTAGGCTCTTGGCGGAAGTCGCCTGTGGATGCAGGGGTAAGTCCGTGCCTGAAGTGCTATACTATTGACTGCTAAACCTGAGTGTGGGTCTGTATGTATTCTACTTAGGCTATGCAACTGTATAGGAATGTATAGTAGGAGTAGCTTAGCCTAGTCTTTCCTCCACTAGACTTTATTTATTTAGTAGGAATCTTCTGTGTGTGTCACACTACCCGGTTATTATCATGTACCCGCCTGTCTTGGTTAGATATCCTTGCTAATTGTTAACATGATCTTATATGTTAGTAACGCTTCTTGATCATAACCTTCCTTTGGGATAAACAAATACGATACCCTGAATACTTCCGGGTGAAATGCTACAGCGGTATTCTCCGTGCGCTTGCGGATTTTACCTACTTGACTCTGGGACATATTAGTGAACCGTTTCTGGCCCCGTGCCAGGAATGATTTATTAATATGGCTTAGCAAAAGTCAACAAGCATTTCTGGCGCCGTTGCCGGGGAAGGCGTATGATCAAGAAAAATTACTAATGTATATAGTAGTGTTGCAATTATTAAGGCTATCTCCTAAGCAGGTTAACCTTGCTTTGTTTTCTGCATTTTGTATGAAAACAGGGTAGTGTATGACTGGTTTCGACTTGCCGACAAACTTCACTGAAGATCCTGAGTCACTCCTGAGAAGGACACGAGCTAGGCTCACCCCTCCTCGTAAGGAGACTCGGCCAATCGAACCTGTCATTCCCGCACCATCAAGCTCTGAGCAAATGGCCGACAAGACCCTCCGCGAGTTCTCCGCTCCCTCCGCTGCCAACATCCCTACGGGACCAGCTGGCAATGTGGGAGATGCGAACTTCGAGATCAAGACCGGTCTCATCACCATGGTGCAGGCTAGCCCATTCTGTGGGAAAGCCAATGAGGACGCTAGTGCTCATCTCCAGCAATTCCTGGAGATTTGCAACACGTTCAAAAAGAAGGACAGCCTCATCACATTCATGAAGAACTTCCTTGAGAAGGAAAAAGGTTGCACAGCAACAACTGATGAAGGCAAGGAGGCAAAGGTCACACATTAAGCAACAGCCTCCGAAGTCCACAAGGCAGCAACCTCCGAGGTCTGCAAAGAAACAGGCTGTGAAGCCTGCAAAACCGCAGCCTCCGAAGCCCGAGAAGCCACCGACCACAACAAAGACCAAGAAGGTGTGGCAAATGAAACAAGAAGCATCATCCGTGTCTTCATCTCCGGGACCGGACAACGCTTCATCGAGCTGAACGCCGGAGAAAAGTCCCGCTCGTCGGACTTTAAAAGGTGAGTCCTCGCCGGGAGGTTAAACCGGTAGTTATCCATATTTGCTCTTTTAATTGCATATTTGCTTTCCACCACATTTTGATTTTTCCCGACCACTGCATTTCTGCATTTTTAAATTGTTCCAGCCACCTTGGAATTTTTCAAAACTCATTTGCATTTCTGAAAATTTAGAAAATAGGTTTTTGGGCTTTCCATTTTGAAAAGATTTTTTGTCGAACTTTTTGAGCAAAAAGGCAGCAGGGGACAAATCCCCTAGCCGTTGGGGAACACATAGGAAAAAGGGGGCTGCCAGGAGGCCCACCTGCCAGGTCGGCCGACCTGGTGGGGTCGGCCGACCCCCTGGCCCCACCTTTTCCTGTGCTCCTTTCTCCCGACGGCTATATGGCCGTTGCTCTGTCCCTTTCTAACGGCCATCTTGCTTCCTTGGCTATAAAAACCGCCCAGGAGGAGGAGCTTCACCATTCCAAGCTCATCTTTCACTCCCCTCTTTTGCTCACTTGTTGCTCTCCCAAAATTTCGTGTTCTTCAACTTTACTACAGCCCCAAAAACCCAAAAAAATATTTCCCCTCTGTTTTAGTGCATTTGCAAGTTGTTATGAGAAGAAAACCGATTTCGGAGAAGCTCGGGTTTGTCGTTTTCACTAACGCTCACCCGAACACTTGTTCGATCTTGTTTTTGTTCTTGTCTTGTGTTTGTTCTTGTGTGCAGCCATGTTCAAACGAATGAAGCAAGTCGCCGAAATCAAGCGGAGAAAAAGCACTCGTGCAAGCACGAGTCAAGCATCCTCCGTCGAGCTCACACCAAGTCCGGGGCATGGTGACCCCGAAGCTGAAATTCCGGAGGAAAGGCCGGCCTTGCTCATCACCGAGGAGCATCTCGACATCAAGGACGACCGCGAGGGCCAAGCCATCGCGCTCATGAGAGAACGGCCATTCGCCCACACCCGACGCTTCGATCCGGACTTCCTCGAGAAAATAGGTATGAGAGAAGAATTTGCCTCTATTTTTCGCACTATGGGTTGGCTAAATTTCGTAGAAGTAGATGAGCCGGGTTCTCGTTTGCTTACTATGCAGTTTTTATGCACCCTTAGAAAGTATGATGAAGGCATTTCTTTTCGCTTGTTTGGGCAAGAGCGCTTGGTCACATGGGGTGATCTTCATGCTATGCTAGGTCTAAATCCTAAATGTAGGCTAGACTTAGATAAAGCGCTAAAGGGGTTCCATAAAGAAAGTTTCTGGAAAAAGATTTCCGGAAACGAGTGGGGTCCCAAGCCTAGAACAAGTGCCATCCATAATCCTACACTTAGATTTATGCATGTGTGGTTGGCTATGACCTTGTTTCCTCGAGGTGACATTAGGGTTGTCCGGCAAGATGAATTGAAAATACTTTATGCCATGGTTAAGAAAATTAGGGTGTCACCCGCGGAATGCATGATTGATCAATGGTTAGACAATATAAAGTTGACAGGACCAATTGAGTGCACCTCTTTAGTTACTCGCATTGCGCAGAAGTGTGGTCTGCTTGAGAATGTTCATGTTGAATATTTGACGGTAGATAGAGAATTTCTAGGCGAGGACTATTTTGTGCAAGGACATACTTTGAAACATGGTCCAAATAATACCTTGATCTATCACTTTCCCGGGTATACAAATGAATTCCCGTTACCTAACCCGGGTCTTCGTTTGTATCACTGTCGGGCACTAACCCTCCCACTTGAGCCAGTGGGAGAAGTTCGTAGGCATAGTGTTTCAGGGCGACCGACACGTTCCCGTAGGCATATGGAGCCTACATCGGAGTTTCACACTCCGACCGAAGATCCGGTATGGGAGCAGCCCCCGCCACAGGACGAGGCGGGTACATCAACATGGCAGGCCGGAGCATGGGAATCTCAGTACAATTACCCCATGCAGACGTCATCAAGTTCAAGCGGACCGCCATCCTTTGCCACTCGGTCATTCTCATCCCGTGGGTTCCGTGAACTCAACTATGGGATGGCCGAGTTGACAAGGAGGGTGAACGACATTGATTTGCGCACCGAGAGCATGCAACAAACTCTCACGCAACATGTCCCCGACACCCAGCAATGGCAGAATTTCAGCGACAACCAATTCCGCCAGTCGAACGCGATGATGGCTCAGAATCAGAACAATTGGGATGCCTTCTTCCGCTCCCAAGGCTACGACCCGAACCAGCAGATATGAGCAAGAACAAGCTTGGGGGAGGACCCCCTTCTCACGGTAACTTGTATCTTTCCCCTTCCCTTTATTTCTTGCATTTGCTAAATCTGAAAAAACCATAAAAATTTGCAAAACATAAAAAGAACAAAAATATTTCCCTTTTTCATGCGCGGTATGAATGTGTATAATTTTCCTATGTTGAGATGATGAATAGTTGCTCTGTCCTTTATTCCTCTCTAAAGCTAGTTTACAACTTAGTACTCTCTCAAGAGTTAGGTTTGTTGGTAAATCTTGCCTTGAACTTGAATCTTGTGGGTAGCATATGCATTCTCTAGTTCTAAGTTGTTGAGAGGTATGATATGATAGATAGGGCTGCTATGATCTTGCTCAACGTAAAGCTTGAATTCCGGAGTTTTATTTTTCAAAATGACAAATTGATAAGTTCCTCAATGATGAAATTCCCACCACAGCCATATGTAGTGTTTACATTTGAAAACCTTTACACATATGCTGCTTGTTTCACATTGAGCTTAGTCAAAATTGTTGTGACCCTAGTAAAACTCTTTTCATGCTTTCTTGATCAAGATCATATACACACATCCACCGCCATGAGCTATCCTTCTAAATCAAGAAGATAGCATCCACCATATCCACCATATCCACCGTGAGCTATTCTTCTACACCGGAAGAAAGCCACTATCCATCCATCCATCCAAAGAAACACTCCATATATCCATTGCAAAAATTCCTCTCTCAAAGTATTCATTGCAAACTAGGACTATGGCTATGCAAAAAGAAAAGAAAAAAAAATGCTCAAAAAAGAGAGCGAGCAAAAGATAGCCATAGCCTAGAAACTCCAAAAGAGAGAAGGAAAATTCAAAAAGGAGTTATTTCTTCCCATCCACCACTCCTCCGTTCTCCCACACACTTGCACATCTTGATCAAGATTGTTTGAATTGATGTTTTTTCTTGGATCCGGTCTTTTGACATAGCAATATTATGTGAACATGAGTGCTTCATATATCCCTACCTTGAGCTCCACATAAAGCCTTATTTAGAAGTAGGTGATTATAGGCAACACTTTGCCTTGGTGAGGAATCATACACATATTGAGTGATCCGAGAGAATCATTTGAGGAACTTGGTTTTTATTTTCAAAATCTTTTGAAAACCTCTGGAATAACATAGCGGAATCTAGAGCAAGTGATTGGTGCCCTGCAATTGTTCTATCTCTCAACCGCCCAAGACAATGAGGTGTAAAAGCCCCATGGATCGAGGTAAATGGGTAAGTTATGCGCCAATATATTTAATTCTAGGAAGAGTACTTTGTTGTGCGCATAGTATTATTGAGGAGTAGGACATTGTAGCAACTCCTGATCAACAACTTAAGTTTATCTTTGCTTCGGGACGAGCAAAGGGTAAGCTTGGGGGAGTTTGTTGACGGCTGTTAAGTACCATTTTTAACCGTCAACTATACTCAAATAAAGGAGAATTTGGCATTTCATACACGCATGCTTTATCACAATAATATAGTTCCACTTGTACTTGGAGAACTTTGTGCATGCAGGAGGAAATGTGAAGGAAACACCTCAAAAGGCAAGAAAACACACTTTCGACCAATCAGAGAGTGCCACATGGACGTCACACGGATTGAAGGGCCCATTTTCAGCACTTAACCGACGTAACTCCCTGCAATACCGCGCAAACCAACGTCAGGGCCCACAGGACAGCCACCTGGAGAAAGCACAGGCCAGGAGGGGCCACCCCCAGGTCGGCCGACCTGGTCAGGTCGGCCGACCCAGCCGGGCGCCCTCTCCGCCTGGGCTTCCACGTGTTGGCTCCTCCGCGACTCCTGATGACGGTTTGAGATGCCTTCCGTGGCGGTTACGCTCCCTTGCCGACCTATTGAGGCTATAAATAGGAGGGTGTGCCTTCACACTCAACACACACCACAAGAAGCATTTCTCTCTTGCTAGTAGTAGTTCTTGGAGTTTTAGTGGAGTTAGGCTGAGTCTAGAGCTCTCTAGTCCCAAGTCTTCACTTGGAATTGGTATGGCTCTTGTATCTTTTCCCTTTTGTAAGACTTTGCTCTTATCAATATATATATATTTTCTATATAGTTGTGCTTGGGTCATGAGTTTCTTGTTTGATTTTGTGATCCATATATGTGATAGTATAGTCTACTTGTGTGATAGTAGTTTATATTTATTATACTACTATTGTCATGCTAGTTATATACCGTCACTATAGTCTAGTTTATATGTTATAGTCTCTATGCTTAGCTTTAGCTGATAAAGTATAGCATGGGTTTGGTGATCGTATTCGTACGGTAGCTCTGCCTCGTTAATAGTAATCGCGGAGGGGCAGAGTGCTCTTTGGTCATGCAAGTATGGTACTTGGGTGACTGATTTGCATCAATTATTCGTTAGTCTACTGGTTCGTTGAGGTAGGCGGCAGGTGGTGACAGCCCTGTCCGTCCTTTGAAATCCTCCCCGCTAGGCTAGTGCGTAGGCTCTTGGCGGAAGTCGCCTGTGGATGCAGGGGTAAGTCCGTGCCTGAAGTGCTATACTATTGACTGCTAAACCTGAGTGTGGGTCTGTATGTATTCTACTTAGGCTATGCAACTGTATAGGAATGTATAGTAGGAGTAGCTTAGCCTAGTCTTTCCTCCACTAGACTTTATTTATTTAGTAGGAATCTTCTGTGTGTGTCACACTACCCGGTTATTATCATGTACCCGCCTGTCTTGGTTAGATATCCTTGCTAATTGTTAACATGATCTTATATGTTAGTAACGCTTCTTGATCATAACCTTCCTTTGGGATAAACAAATACGATACCCTGAATACTTCCGGGTGAAATGCTACAGCGGTATTCTCCGTGCGCTTGCGGATTTTACCTACTTGACTCTGGGACATATTAGTGAACCGTTTCTGGCCCCGTGCCAGGAATGATTTATTAATATGGCTTAGCAAAAGTCAACACCTACGCACCCACTTATATACCGCAAGAGGACGGTGTACGATTGTAGCACTTTTCCCTTGAATTGAGTATTCCAAGGTTTATTGAATCCACTGGGACCTTAGGGATAATTAAACAAAGTTAATAGTAAAAAAATCTAGTCAAGGCTACTGTCGAAATCAGGTTACATGAGGGGGAGACTGGCCGGCGCAAAGGTGCGCCAGACAGTAAATCTGTTGTTGCGTCGATCGGCGCGGGGATTGAGCCGATCAGCACACTGGTGAAACTAAGCCAAAGTGCGCCAGACAGTAGATCTGTCGTTGCATCGATCGGCACGGAAGTTGAGCCGATCGGCATACTAGTGAATCTAATCCAAAGTGCGCCAGATCTTATAAGCCTATGCTGTTAAGTGAGTAACCAGATATCTACTAGTGAGATCGTAACCAGAAAGTCTAATTAAATAGCATCATAATGGGTAATTATATAGATCAATGAAAACCTTTAATGAATAAGACCACCCTGCTTTCCGAGCGGCTCCCGATTTATCGCTGCCGAGAGGAAACCCTTAATCGCGCGAGTATCTTACCCTACTCAACTATCCAATAGTGGTGCGCAGGCTTATTGCTGTCACCGCTAAACCACACTACTAGCATCATCAAGCAACCATAATCAATACAATGTCCGAATACTATCCTAATCACCACAATCAAGACAATATCTACTTACTTAGCCTAGAACTAAGCAATTGGAATAAGCACATGCATGATTATAGAATCAAGATAGACAAATCACCAAAACCATCATCAACATATTCAATCATCCTTGAGATACATAGAGTAAGAGTCATCCTTGTCGAGATGGCCTACCTTGACGGATCAACTCTTAACACCAATGGTTCTTGAAACTCAACTAGAGATCTATTCTAATGGGGCAAGCCCCGGTGGCTCTAACTCACGGATCTGGTGTCCCTCTGTCGCCTCCTCTCTCTGCGGCCAGGGTTTACAAGTATTTATAGGTGTTCTACTCGTAAAGGACTCGGTTTCTAGCAAATAAGGCAGTTGCGCCGATCGGCGCAAGCAGTGTCTTCTCTGGTTTCTTCTCCGAGTCAGTTCCTCTGTCTTCCATAGCTGCCATGTGGGCCTTTTCCTTCGAGATAAAGTCTTGTACTGCATGTTGAGATCTTGAAGTTCCATAAATCTTCTAGACAAATATCTTCAAGTGTCTTATGCAGATAAACTTCCATAAACATGTGGAATGGGCCTCGGTCACTTCTGTGGGCCAAAACACCCTTGCGCCGATCGGCTCATGGGTTGCGCCGATCGGCGCACTGGGCTTCTTCAGTGCTTTTCGTCGGTTCTGGACTCCTGTCCTCTCCATCATCACTTTAATCACCAATTTTACCTGTTTCTGCAATAAAGCTCCAAAACAACGCATATACAAATATATAGACAATATCACAGGTAAATGGCCTAAATTAGTATCAATTATGCTCTAATTGGGGTAATATTCACATATAAAAGGGGCACTTGGAAAGTGCCAACATGGAGTGCTTACGGAGATTGGGCTCTGCCCTGTGGACCACAAGGAGGGATGCTAACCAAGATGACGTGGTGTCTACTGCCTTTCAGCCACCTCACACACCAGGATTTGACAGACGCCCTGCAAGACTCACTACAGAGGCGAAGGTTGTCAGTGTTTTTTATTCAATTGGTAATTCTAGTGTTTGATCAATGCTAGAATTCTACTTAAATGCATAAGCGCGGTGCTTAAATGGCTAGGTAGTATTGATCACCTCATAATCCATGGTTTATAGAGGTAGGGAGTAGATGGTGACAGCCCTATCTGTCCATTGTGCTCCTCCACGTTCGGTTACGACGTGTGTCCAAGACGGAGTTGCCTTTTGTATGTTAGGCATGAATCTGTACACGAAGTATTGAATGCATTAGACTATGACTAGTATAACCTTGCTTATAATTATTTGACTAGTAACTATATAGGTAGATTGACATTAGAGATACCGCTTAGCTCGCATAACTAAAACTCCCTAGTGACTTAGGACCTTTATTTATCTATAGGAATGATTGCTTTGTGTGTCACACTACCCCTATCCTTTATTTATATTTACCCCTGTATGAACTCTGAATACTCATACTAATCTTTATGACTATGTTACTATTAACAACCACATGTTTATGTCATAGCCTACCTTTGGTAGAACTATAAATGACAAGCTATTGGAACAATCCAATAGTGAAATTCTACAACGGTATTATCCGTGCGCTTGCGGATTATACTATTATGACATTGCAAGTGTCAACAAACATTTCTGGCGTTGTGCTAGGAATAGTGATATTTCTAGTGCGACGTTAAGAAATGTCAACAAGCATTTCTAGCGCCGTAGCGGGGGAAGGCATAGACAAACATATATTGTTAATAATGACATAAGCATATTGATTGTATGCTAGTCACTGTTTATGCAGGTGAACCTTGTATGTTTTCTGCCTATAGTGTGAAAACAGGGTAGTGCATGACTGGTTTTGATCTGCCTGAGAACTTCATCGAGATTCCAGAAAGAGTTCTAAGGAAAAGTAGACTAAATGTCCCTTCTCCTCGAAGCTCTAAGCCAGCAGATCAACCAATCATCACCGCACTACAATGGTCTAAGACAATGGCTGAGAAGGCTCTCAAGGACAATTCCGCTCCTCTACATGTAACATGCTCACTGGGCCCAAGATTGACATCGGGGAGGGAAACTTTGAGATCAAGACCAGCCTGATCACGATGGTGCAGGCTAGCCCATTCTGTGGGAATGCCAATGAGGACACCAGCGCTCACTTGCAGCAATTCTTGGAGTTGTGCGGCACCTTTACCACAACGAACATGACTCCGGTTGCCATTAGGCTCCGTCTGTTCCTGTTCTTGCTGTTAGGCAAGGCCAAGCAGTGGTTCTATGCCAATAAGGAGGCTATCAACACCTGGGAGAAATGCTCTATTGTGTTCCTCGCAAAATTCTTCTCGTTGGGTAAAACCAACTCCTTACGGGGAAGAATTTCAAGTTTCCAGCATGCGGCTGGAGAAACAATACCAGAAGCATGGGAAAGGCTTCAGGAGTATATCCTAGCCTATCCCTATCAGGGAATGGATAAATGTCTTATCATCTAGAACTTCTACAATGGACTAACAGCCTCAAGTCATCGGCACATTGATGCCGCCGCTAGAGGGCCCTTCTTCTTGTTTACGGTTGTTAAATACCAATTCCGAGCATCAATATACCTATAAAAATATTAAGACTTAGCATTTCATACTTGCATGTTAGTTAGGAATAATAAGATTCCACTTGTCCTTGGAGAATTATCTGCATGCAGGGATTTGATACAATATATGTGGAGGAATGGAGCATAATCCGGGGAAACACCGTTCCGGCCAATAAGACAGTGCCAACTAGACTTCCCTCGGATTGCATATGTGGCTGCATAGGATTCCTCTGGTAAACACTGACTTAATTGAGAAGAGGACCCATCTACTAGTCACCCCGAGAATGCACACCCTGAGGAGGGCCACCTTTAGGCCGGCCGACCTAGGAGCTTGGTCGGCCGACCAAGTCTTGAGCCCAATTCGGGCAGGCCTCCACGTGTCGACTCCTAGCTCTTTTGGAAAGTCGGTGCATGGTTGTTTCGTGGCGGTTACTCACAGAACCAACTTATCCCTCCTATAAATAGAAGGGGAGAGCTCCACTCCAACACACACACTCAAGAGTTATTCATTTCTCTCTTTCACTTATTAGTTTCCTAGTCTTAGTGCAGTTTAGTGTAGGATGAGCATTTCTCAAGTCTCCAAGTCATAGGAGTATTAGTACGGCTCTTATATCTTTACCTTTATTCTTTTATATTATTATGAATTTGTTCTATTCCATTAATATAGTTCTTCCTTATAGTTATGTTTATGATATGTATTCCTTGTTTGGTTATATATCATATTCATGTTATAGGACTTTATGCATTCATGATGATATAGACTTGCTACCTTATTATCATGATTGTCATATACCTTGACTATAGTCTAAATGTTATAATGCTAGTTGTACTTTTGTCTAGTTGTGATGATTCAACATGGGTTTGATATCCAATTAGGATTGCAATTGCTTAGCCCATAACTTCTTAATCCTAGGGTTAGAGTTATGTATGCTTTAGTACTTGTTAATCCAAACGATGATTCTAGTGTTTGATCGATTCTAGAATTCTACTTTGATGTGTAAGCGCGGTGCTTAGATGGATAGGTAGTATTGATCACCTCGTAATCCATGGTTTATAGAGGTAGGCAGTAGGTGGTGACAGCCCTATCTGTCCATTGTGCTCCTCCACGTTCGGTTACGACGTGTGTCCAAGACGGAGTTTCCTTATATATGCCGGGCATGAATCCGTACATGAAGTGTTGAATGTATTAGACTATGACTAGTATAACCTTGCTTATAATTATTTGACTAAGTAACTATATAGGTAGACTAACATTAGAGATACAACTTTGCTTGGCTAACTAAAACTCCCTAGTGACTTAGGATCTTTATTTATCTTTAGGAATGATTGCTCTGTGTGTCACACTACCCCTATCCATTATTATACTTACCCCTTTATGAACTCTGAATACTCATACCAATCTTTATGACTACGTTACTTTTAGCAACTACATGTTTATGCTATAGCCTACCTTTGATAGAACTATAAATGACAAGCTATTGGAGCAATCCAATAGTGAAATGCTACAACGGTATTATCCGTGCGCTTGCGGATCTTACTATATAAACACTGAAGTGCATCTTTATAATTATGCCTGGTATGACGTTAATAAGTGCCACAAGCATTTTTGGCGCCTAGCTAGCGATGATTATATCAATGTAACTTAGTAAACATTAGCAAGTGTGAACAAGCATTTCTGGCGCCGTTGTTGGGGAAGGCATAGACAAATATAAGTTGTTAATAATGATGTAAGCATATTGATTGTATGGTAGTCATTGTTTATGCACGCTAACCTTGTATGTTTCCTGCCTTTTGGTGTGAAACCAGGGTAGTGCATGACCAGTTTCGATCTGCCTAAAAACTTCATCGAGAATCCGAAAAGAGTTCTAAGGAAAAGTAGAATTAATGTCTCTTCTCCTCGACACTCTAAGCCAACAGATCAACCAGTCATCACCGCACCACCAAGATCTAAGCCAATGGTTGAGAAGGGTCTCAAGGATTACTCCGCTCCCTCTGCCAGTAACGTGCTCACTAGGCCCGAGATTGACATCGAGGACGGAAACATTGAGATCAAGACCAGTCTGATCATGATGGTGCAGGCTAGCCCATTTTGTTAGAAAGCCAATGAGGATGCTAGCGCTCACTTGCAACAATTCTTGGAGTCGTGCAACACTTTTACCATAAGGAACATGAAGTGGTTCTACGCCAAAAGGGAGGCTATCAACACCTAGGAGAAATGCTCCACTGCGTTCCTCGTGAAGTTCTTCCAGTTGGGTAAAACCAACTCCTTACGGGGAAGAATTTCTAGTTTCCCGTAGGCGACTGGAGAAACAATACCGAAAGCATGGGAATGGATTTAGGAATACATTCTGGCTTGTCCCCATCATGGAATGGATAAGTGGCTTATTATCCAGAACTTCTACAATGGACTGACAGCTTCAAGCCATCAGCACATTAACACTACCGCTAGAGGAGCCTTCTTCTCACTCACTATCAAGCTGGGAACTTAGTTAATTGAGTAGATGGTCTTCAATCAAGGCTGGAATGATGAGCGACTCCAGCCACGTGCGCGAGGCATGCACACCGTTAAGACACAGACCTGCTCGCCACAAAAGTGGACCTTATCTTGAACCGGCTCGACATCCATGACGACCCCAGCCTAAAGGGCATAGTACAAGCTCTGGACCATCGCGAGGTCTATGGAAACATGGGACATTCGGAGAATGGCTGCCCGGAGACTCGTGAGGAGGTTGCATTCGTGAACAACGGGTATCACCCTCAAGGAGGTCAAGGGTGGAAACCACACCCCTATCAAGGAGGAAACAATGGTTATTTTAATAATTCTTTCAATCCTTGCCAACCTTCCTTGAAAGATCTTGTCTTAGGCCAAACTAAAATTAATGAAAACTATGGCAAAAGGTTTGCCTCCGCTGACAAGAACTTAGAAAGCATTAATGCTAAGTTAGAAGGCCTTTTTTCTTCCATTAAGAGGCACCTTAGTTTTAATAAAATGTTAGAAACTCAGCTATCTCAAATATCCGCTGCTTTGCCTGCTTTGGCTATGGGAAAATTCCAGGGCAACCCGAATCTATCAAAGAAAATGTGAATGCGGTGATGCTTGTGGGTAATCCCACTCGCAGCCTGCCGTATACTAACCATGCAAGAAATGATGGAGAGGATGAGTTGAACATCATCCCAGTGATTCAAGGTGATCCAGGGAGCCCGATGATCTCATGTTCAATTGGGACAAAATTCTTCGAGCAAGCATTGTGCAACCTTGGAGCCAGTGTCAGTGTTATGCCAAGGGCTGTCTTCGACAAGATGAAATTCACAAACTTAGCCTCTACTCCTATGCAGCTATACCTAGCAGACTCGTCAGTGCGGTACCCCGTTAGGATTGCAGAAGACATTCTGATGAAGATCCGTGGATGTTTTGTCCCAGTGGATTTTGTGGTGCTAGACATGGACGTTGATAAGGAAACACCGCTTGTCCTTGGGCGACCATTCTTAAGTACCGCAGAAGCACAAATTGATGTCGGGCTGGAGTAATCCACCTCAACATTAACAGCAAGGACGAGAAATTTGACTTTCGACCAAGAGTGGAAAAATGCTCAGTAGTCAAAGTTAAGTTTCGGCCAAACTGGCAGAACATCAACGAAGTACAAGTGATGCCAAGAAAGGACAGTCTAGTGGACTTCATGCAAAACTTCTTGGCGCAAGAGAACCCTACTCTTGTTGCTGAGAAAAAGAAGGCAATAGGTATGCGTGAGGTCTGGACAAAGAAGCAGCTGGTGAAGAAGAATCCTTCATCCACACCGCCCAAGAAGGTGAAAAAGGTGTGGTGGCCAAAGAAGACATCTACGTCCTCATCTCCTAACAAGGATGCGCTGACAATAGGCTAAAACATCGAAGGAGAGAAAGTCCCATCCGTCGGACTCAAAATTGGTGAACCCTCGCCGGCAGGTTAAACGATATTTATCCATATTTCCCTTTTCAAAACTTTTTGATTTCAATTTGCATATTTGAATTTCTTACTACATATTGGAATTTATTCCAACCCAATTTTGAAATTTTTTTTTGGTTTTCAGAGTTTATCTTTTTTTTTGAGATTTTGGATTTGCAGAAAGTTTGAAAATGTTTTTTATTTAAAACATATTTCCTTTCTTGTGGGCCACCACTAGTGGGGCCCATTGGCTAGAGCTATGGACCAGAGGAGCCAGGCCTTGGTCGGCTGACCTGACCCCTTGGTCGGCCGACCAGAGAACAACGGCTCTCTGGCCCCACTTGCCCTAACGGCTAGTAGGCAACGACCATGTCTCAATGAGACCGTTGTTCTGCTAGGCTATTTAAGGCAATGGCTGGGAGAGGGTGTTCTTCACACCATTCACATTTTTTCACCTCTCCACTTTGCTCTAGTCATTTACGTCCAATTTCTCCAAGCCTTTGCATTGCTCAACACTCTAAAAATTCCACCAAAAATATTTGCTTCGAGTTTCATTTGCATTTACAAGTTGGTTTCACATTTGGAGGAGTTTCCAACAGAGTTTTTGTTTGGTGTTTTTCACTAACCTTACCCCTCATTTGAGTTACTCTTTTGTTGGTTTGTTCAAGTGTGCAGCGATGAACAAGATGAAGCGAGCCTTAAGCAAAATAAAGAACAAGGTGACGGGGAGCCCAAGTAATGCATGTCCTACACCTTCACTGGTGTATAGTACTCGCTCCTGTCGCCAACATCTCGAGGAAGAACCACAAGAAGACGCACCAGTTGATGAACCAACAGAAGTAGAGCTGGAACCATTGCTGGATTTCAGCAATGTTCAACTCCGACTTAACACCGACCGCGACCTCGATTTGGTTGGAAAGAGAGAACATGACATATATCGGATGATCACCAATCGGTCTTACATTCCTATGTGAACATATGATCCAGACTTTCTTTCCTAGATAGGTATGGATACTGAATTTGCCTCTATCTTTCATGTTGTGGGATGGCATGGTTTTGTTCCAGTAGTTGAGCCCTGCTCTCGTCTGCTTACCATTGGTTCTTATGCACCCTTCAGGGGGACGGTGATAGGAATTCATTCCGTTTCAATGGATTGAAAATCTCACTCACCTACACTCACCTAGAGGCAATTCAGTGATTTGGTAGGTTTTTCTCCTATTGCTATTTTGGGTTTCCATTCCGAAAATTTTGGTTTTGACAAAAGCAGTTTTTTGGAAGAAATCACTGATGAGGACATCAACGACATACGAATAATGACGATGGAAGATGGCACGACAAACCAAGATGTCACGCCTCCACCTCTCGTCGTCGCGCCTCCTCGAGTTACGGATCCATCTTCTAACGAGACGACGACGTACAAGGGCCCAATCACTAGAGCTCAAGCCCAGGAATTGAAGACGGTTTTGATGCTAAGGAACGACAGCCCAGGATGATGTGGCCCGAAGGCCCACGTGGCCCAAGTCGCACGACTCCCTCTCCACCGCGCGCCCCTCCACTTCAGCCGGCCCTAGATGCCTCGTCCTCCCCCTATATAGTCAAGGGCTGCGCCCCTTGTAATCTTTGAGTTTTGTTTTAAGTTTAGCTTAGCTATACATCCGTCTCTCGACGTGAATTCAGAACTCCACCTTCGTGCAATACATCAGATTGCTCGCCTCTAATTCTTGCTCGTTCTTCGATTGCGCGTAAGAATTGATCCTCGTGATCAGGTTGATCTTGTTTACCGCAAGGTTAATATCCTCCGGAAGTTGGTTCAGCGATTGCATTGGCGCTTCGGCTTGCTCGTCGTAGTCGGATCGTGAGGGTCAACATCCACCAAATCGAAGTTATCTCCACTCGCCGAAAGATCGGGCACTCTACACCTATCAAGTGGTATCAGATTCCAGTGTTTCTCGGTGAGTTTTATCCAAGTCCACATAAACCAAAAATTACAAAAAAAAAGTTTACCCCAGTACGGTTTTGAGCCTCGCACTTTCGTTCAATAATTTGCGTTGTTGAGTTTTTGTGCTTTCGCTTTTGATCGTTGCTGGTACACTGTGTTTCATCGTTTTCTTCCTATCATCGTCGTATCCTTCCGCCGTGCCGCGTGTTTTCACCACCACAGTTTGCTTTCCGTCGCATCTGTTTATCCCGTCTCGCTTGCCAAATTTATCCGCTGCACCGTGAGTCCGGGTCAATCACTGCCTCGACGATCGAGTCCTACTCGGTTACATCGTGACCCGCTCGCCTCGCCCTGTGTTTAGTTCTGTTCGGTTTCGTGTGTCCCGCTCGCCTCGCTGATCGAGTCCTACTCGGTTACGTCGTGACCCGCTCGCCTCGCCCTGTGTTTGTTTCTGCTCGGTTTCGTTTGTTCCTACTCTAGAGAGAGAGAGAGAGAGAGTATCTTTTTATTACCGTTCTACCCCTGCCTCAAAAAAAAAAGTGCTTTTCACCCACCACTCACCTCTCGTTGTAGGATCCCGCTTTTTGTATTGCTTGTGTTTCTATGGCAGAAAACAGCTCGAAGTCGGAGGAGCTCACCCTCCAGGATGTCCAGGCACAGGTTGACGGTCTACAAAACGACATGAAGACGATGCACGAGAGACTTGACTCTACGGTCACTTCGTCGAATGAGCGTTTTGATCAACTGGACCTCGCTGATACGGCTGCCCGCACCACGCTCGCGACGATCATGACTCGTCTTGAGGCCATGTCGACGCAGCTTGGGACCATGACGACGCAGCTCACGGAGTTGCAACATGCACGTGACTACGGCGCCGACACCGAGCAGGACGACGACAATCGCCGTGGTCGTGCTCGTAGGGTACGTGTTCCTATTAATGATTCTTTTGCCAAAATAAAATTTCGTATTCCCACTTTTAATGGCAAATATGATCCGGGTGCTTATCTTGATTGGGAATTAGAGGTTGAACAAAAATTTGCATGCCATGATATTCCTGCTAATTTACAAGTTAAGGCTGCTATTAGTGAATTTACTGAATTTGCTTTACTTTGGTGGCGTGAGTATAGACAAAGATATCCTGATAATATTCCAGCCACTTGGACGGCATTAAAAGCTGCTATGCGTCATCGTTTTGTGCCGTCATATTATGCTAGAGATTTGCTTAATCAAATGCAGCGTTTTCAACAAGGTTCACTTTCCGTAGAGG
The DNA here is from genome assembly GCA_030378355.1 of Eleusine indica. Taxonomy (NCBI): domain Eukaryota; kingdom Viridiplantae; phylum Streptophyta; class Magnoliopsida; order Poales; family Poaceae; genus Eleusine; species Eleusine indica. The sequence continues at coordinate 30,359,971 of CM059497.1, forward strand.
ATTATTATCAAGCTTTGCAAAAGGGTATGATTCGCTGTGGTTTAGTTGAACTGGATGATGCTGCTATGGCTCGCTTTAGGGGTGGGTTAAATCGTGAAATTCAGAATATTCTTGATTATAAGCATTATGATGATATGACCACCTTATTTGAATATGCTTGTAAAGCTGAACGTGAAGTGCAGGATCGACAATCTTCGTCAAGACCTAACATTTTTGTAGGGTCCAAGACGCCTTCAGCTCCACGGTCGACACCTCCTTCCACGTCACGCGACCACTCCTCGACCACGTCCAAGTCGAGTGCTCCATCCACGGCCAAATCTGCCTCGTTCGTGCCGTCCTCCTCGTCGTCTGGACGAGCTCGGGATATTCAGTGTCACCGTTGCCGAGGATTTGGTCATGTGATACGTGATTGTCCAAATAAACGAACTATGTTGATTCGTGACGACGGTGGGTATTCTTCTGCTAGTGATTCTGAGGATATTCGTCAGACTATGCTTGCCACTAATCATGCAGATAATACGGAGCTTCATGTCGACTCTAGTGCCGCCGACAGGTATGCCACTCTTGTTGTGCAGCGTGTTCTTAGTACACAGGTCGTTCAGGATGAAAAGCATCAGCGCCACAACATTTTTCATATCAAAGGCGTTGTGCAAGAACGAGCGGTCCGTATAATCATCGATGGTGGCAGTTGCAACAATTTGGCTAGTACGACCTTGGTGGAGCAGTTGTCATTGCCAACAAGGAAGCATCCACATCCTTATCACGTTCAATGGCTCAATGATGGCGGCAAAATAAAGGTAACGCGCTCGGTACGTGTTCCTTTCTCTCTTGGCGCCTATTCTGATTTTGTAGATTGTGATGTTGTTCCAATGGAAGCATGCTCTTTGTTGCTTGGCCGTCCTTGGCAATATGATGTTGATAGTGTTCATCATGGTCGCTCCAATTATTATTCCTTCATGTTTAAGGGTCAGAAAATTGTTATTCATCCTATGACACCTGAACAAGTTCTTAAAGATGATATTGCTCGAGCGACAAAAGCTGCAAAATTGGTTACATCGCCTCCTGTTGCACCTGTTCAACATGAGATCAAATTGAATAACCCTATCTTGCTTGCTACACGTGCTGATTTTGATGAATTACATGATGCTAATCTGCTTTGCTATGCGCTAGTTTGCTCTCGTATGCTTGTTTCACTAGATGAGGCGCCTATGTTGCATATTCCTCCTGTTGTTGCTAACCTTTTGCAGGACTATAAAGATGTTTTTCCCGCTGAATTGCCGCCGGGTCTTCCTCCTATTCGTGGCATAGAACATCAGATTGATTTAATTCCAGGCGCACAGCTTCCTAATCGCGCCCCGTACCGCACAAATCCTGAGGAGACGAAAGAAATTCAGCGTCAAGTGCAGGCATTGCTTGATAAAGGTTACATTCGTGAGTCTCTCAGCCCTTGTTCGGTTCCTGTTTTGCTTGTTCCTAAGAAAGATGGTTCTTGGCGTATGTGTGTAGATTGTCGTGCAATTAACAATATTACAATTCGTTATCGATATCCTATACCACGCCTTGATGATATGCTTGATGAACTTAGTGGTGCCACAATTTTCTCTAAGGTTGATTTACGTAGTGGTTACCATCAAATAAGAATGAAATTAGGAGATGAATGGAAAACGGCTTTTAAAACTAAATTTGGCTTGTATGAATGGTTGGTTATGCCGTTTGGATTGTCTAATGCTCCTAGCACTTTTATGCGCTTAATGAATGAAGTTCTTCGGTCTTTCATTGGAATATTTGTTGTTGTCTATTTTGATGATATCCTTATATACAGCAAATCCATGAATGAGCATTTAGAGCATTTGCGTGCTGTTTTTGATGCTTTGCGTGCTGCTCACTTGTTTGGGAACATGGAAAAATGCACTTTTTGCACGCAACGTGTTTCGTTTCTTGGATATGTTGTTACTCCACAGGGCATTGAGGTCGATAGCAGCAAGGTGGACGCCATTCAGAGTTGGCCCCAACCGACGACAGTCACACAGGTTCGTAGTTTTCTTGGTCTTGCAGGCTTCTATCGTCGTTTTATGCGGGATTTCAGTTCTATTGCTGCACCATTACATGAGCTGACCAAGAAGGGTGCGCCATTTGAGTGGGGCGCACCACAAGACGACGCATTCAACACTTTAAAGGAACGGTTAACTCATGCTCCTCTCTTACAATTGCCTAATTTTGATAAAGTGTTTGAATTGGAATGTGATGCTAGTGGAATTGGTTTGGGTGCTGTTTTGTTGCAAGATCATAAACCCATTGCTTATTTTAGTGAGAAGTTAAGTGGTGCTGCTCTTAAATATTCCACTTATGATAAAGAACTTTATGCTTTAGTAAGAACTTTGCAAACATGGCAGCATTATTTATGGCCTCGCGAATTTATTATTCATTCTGATCATGAGGCTTTGAAACATATTAGAACCCAAACTAATCTGAATCGTCGTCATGCTAAATGGGTTGAATTTATTGAATCTTTTCCATACATCATTAAACATAAAAACGGGAAGGAAAATGTGATTGCCGATGCTTTGTCTCGTCGTTATATGATGCTGTCCCAATTAGACTTTAAAATCTTTGGTTTGCACGCTTTGAAAGATCAATATGTGAATGATGCTGATTTTCATGATATTATGATGCATTGTAAGGATGGCAAACCTTGGGGCAAATTTCATATGCAGGATGGGTTCCTGTTTCGTGCTAACAAGCTGTGTATTCCAGCTAGCTCGGTTCGTCTTTTGTTGTTACAGGAGGCGCATGGAGGTGGTCTTATGGGTCACTTCGGAGTTTTCAAGACACATGAGGTGTTGGCCGACCATTTCTTTTGGCCACGGATGCGCCGTGATGTTGAGCGCCTTGTTGCACGCTGTACCACATGTCAAAAAGCTAAATCTCGTTTGGGTAATCATGGTTTGTATATGCCCTTGCCTGTTCCCTCTTCTCCTTGGCTTGATATTTCGATGGATTTTGTTTTGGGATTGCCTCGCACTAAGAAGGGGAGGGACAGTATTTTTGTGGTTGTTGATCGTTTCTCTAAAATGGCTCACTTTATACCTTGTCATAAAACTGATGATGCCTCAAATGTTGCTGAATTGTTCTTTAGAGAGATTGTTAGATTGCATGGAATTCCTAAAACAATTGTCTCTGATCGTGATGCTAAGTTTCTTAGTCATTTTTGGCGTTCTCTTTGGAATAAATTAGGAACTAAGCTGCTGTTTAGTACTACTTGTCATCCTCAAACTGATGGGCAAACTGAGGTAGTAAATAGAACTTTGTCTGCTATGCTTAGAGCTGTTTTAGATAAAAATTTGAGACGCTGGGAAGATTGTTTACCTCATGTTGAATTTGCTTATAATCGTGCTACACATTCTGCCACTAAGATGTGTCCTTTTGAGGTTGTTTATGGCTATGTTCCTAAGGCGCCTATTGATTTGTTTTCTATTGATGCTGAGGATGAACCACATCTTGATGCTCTTGCTCATATTGATCACATGAAACAATTGCATGAAGAAACACAACACAACATTGCCATTGCTAATAAAAAGTATCAAGTTGCTGGTAGTAAAGGTAGAAAACATATTTCTTTTGAACCTGGTGATTTGGTTTGGTTGCACTTGCGTAAAGATAGATTTCCTACTTTGCGTCGTTCTAAACTGATGCCTCGTGCTGCTGGTCCTTTTAAAGTGCTAACCAAGATTAACGATAATGCTTATGTTCTTGACTTGCCCATGGAGTTTGGTGTTTCCACTAGTTTTAATGTTGCAGATTTGAAACCATACTTGGGTGAGGATGATGAGTTGCCGTCGAGGACGACTTCACTTCAAGAAGGGGAGGATGATGAGGACATCAACGACATACGAATAATGACGATGGAAGATGGCACGACAAACCAAGATGTCACGCCTCCACCTCTCGTCGTCGCGCCTCCTCGAGTTACGGATCCATCTTCTAACGAGACGACGACGTACAAGGGCCCAATCACTAGAGCTCAAGCCCAGGAATTGAAGACGGTTTTGATGCTAAGGAACGACAGCCCAGGATGATGTGGCCCGAAGGCCCACGTGGCCCAAGTCGCACGACTCCCTCTCCACCGCGCGCCCCTCCACTTCAGCCGGCCCTAGATGCCTCGTCCTCCCCCTATATAGTCAAGGGCTGCGCCCCTTGTAATCTTTGAGTTTTGTTTTAAGTTTAGCTTAGCTATACATCCGTCTCTCGACGTGAATTCAGAACTCCACCTTCGTGCAATACATCAGATTGCTCGCCTCTAATTCTTGCTCGTTCTTCGATTGCGCGTAAGAATTGATCCTCGTGATCAGGTTGATCTTGTTTACCGCAAGGTTAATATCCTCCGGAAGTTGGTTCAGCGATTGCATTGGCGCTTCGGCTTGCTCGTCGTAGTCGGATCGTGAGGGTCAACATCCACCAAATCGAAGTTATCTCCACTCGCCGAAAGATCGGGCACTCTACACCTATCAAGTGGTATCAGATTCCAGTGTTTCTCGGTGAGTTTTATCCAAGTCCACATAAACCAAAAATTACAAAAAAAAAGTTTACCCCAGTACGGTTTTGAGCCTCGCACTTTCGTTCAATAATTTGCGTTGTTGAGTTTTTGTGCTTTCGCTTTTGATCGTTGCTGGTACACTGTGTTTCATCGTTTTCTTCCTATCATCGTCGTATCCTTCCGCCGTGCCGCGTGTTTTCACCACCACAGTTTGCTTTCCGTCGCATCTGTTTATCCCGTCTCGCTTGCCAAATTTATCCGCTGCACCGTGAGTCCGGGTCAATCACTGCCTCGACGATCGAGTCCTACTCGGTTACATCGTGACCCGCTCGCCTCGCCCTGTGTTTAGTTCTGTTCGGTTTCGTGTGTCCCGCTCGCCTCGCTGATCGAGTCCTACTCGGTTACGTCGTGACCCGCTCGCCTCGCCCTGTGTTTGTTTCTGCTCGGTTTCGTTTGTTCCTACTCTAGAGAGAGAGAGAGAGAGAGTATCTTTTTATTACCGTTCTACCCCTGCCTCAAAAAAAAAAGTGCTTTTCACCCACCACTCACCTCTCGTTGTAGGATCCCGCTTTTTGTATTGCTTGTGTTTCTATGGCAGAAAACAGCTCGAAGTCGGAGGAGCTCACCCTCCAGGATGTCCAGGCACAGGTTGACGGTCTACAAAACGACATGAAGACGATGCACGAGAGACTTGACTCTACGGTCACTTCGTCGAATGAGCGTTTTGATCAACTGGACCTCGCTGATACGGCTGCCCGCACCACGCTCGCGACGATCATGACTCGTCTTGAGGCCATGTCGACGCAGCTTGGGACCATGACGACGCAGCTCACGGAGTTGCAACATGCACGTGACTACGGCGCCGACACCGAGCAGGACGACGACAATCGCCGTGGTCGTGCTCGTAGGGTACGTGTTCCTATTAATGATTCTTTTGCCAAAATAAAATTTCGTATTCCCACTTTTAATGGCAAATATGATCCGGGTGCTTATCTTGATTGGGAATTAGAGGTTGAACAAAAATTTGCATGCCATGATATTCCTGCTAATTTACAAGTTAAGGCTGCTATTAGTGAATTTACTGAATTTGCTTTACTTTGGTGGCGTGAGTATAGACAAAGATATCCTGATAATATTCCAGCCACTTGGACGGCATTAAAAGCTGCTATGCGTCATCGTTTTGTGCCGTCATATTATGCTAGAGATTTGCTTAATCAAATGCAGCGTTTTCAACAAGGTTCACTTTCCGTAGAGGATTATTATCAAGCTTTGCAAAAGGGTATGATTCGCTGTGGTTTAGTTGAACTGGATGATGCTGCTATGGCTCGCTTTAGGGGTGGGTTAAATCGTGAAATTCAGAATATTCTTGATTATAAGCATTATGATGATATGACCACCTTATTTGAATATGCTTGTAAAGCTGAACGTGAAGTGCAGGATCGACAATCTTCGTCAAGACCTAACATTTTTGTAGGGTCCAAGACGCCTTCAGCTCCACGGTCGACACCTCCTTCCACGTCACGCGACCACTCCTCGACCACGTCCAAGTCGAGTGCTCCATCCACGGCCAAATCTGCCTCGTTCGTGCCGTCCTCCTCGTCGTCTGGACGAGCTCGGGATATTCAGTGTCACCGTTGCCGAGGATTTGGTCATGTGATACGTGATTGTCCAAATAAACGAACTATGTTGATTCGTGACGACGGTGGGTATTCTTCTGCTAGTGATTCTGAGGATATTCGTCAGACTATGCTTGCCACTAATCATGCAGATAATACGGAGCTTCATGTCGACTCTAGTGCCGCCGACAGGTATGCCACTCTTGTTGTGCAGCGTGTTCTTAGTACACAGGTCGTTCAGGATGAAAAGCATCAGCGCCACAACATTTTTCATATCAAAGGCGTTGTGCAAGAACGAGCGGTCCGTATAATCATCGATGGTGGCAGTTGCAACAATTTGGCTAGTACGACCTTGGTGGAGCAGTTGTCATTGCCAACAAGGAAGCATCCACATCCTTATCACGTTCAATGGCTCAATGATGGCGGCAAAATAAAGGTAACGCGCTCGGTACGTGTTCCTTTCTCTCTTGGCGCCTATTCTGATTTTGTAGATTGTGATGTTGTTCCAATGGAAGCATGCTCTTTGTTGCTTGGCCGTCCTTGGCAATATGATGTTGATAGTGTTCATCATGGTCGCTCCAATTATTATTCCTTCATGTTTAAGGGTCAGAAAATTGTTATTCATCCTATGACACCTGAACAAGTTCTTAAAGATGATATTGCTCGAGCGACAAAAGCTGCAAAATTGGTTACATCGCCTCCTGTTGCACCTGTTCAACATGAGATCAAATTGAATAACCCTATCTTGCTTGCTACACGTGCTGATTTTGATGAATTACATGATGCTAATCTGCTTTGCTATGCGCTAGTTTGCTCTCGTATGCTTGTTTCACTAGATGAGGCGCCTATGTTGCATATTCCTCCTGTTGTTGCTAACCTTTTGCAGGACTATAAAGATGTTTTTCCCGCTGAATTGCCGCCGGGTCTTCCTCCTATTCGTGGCATAGAACATCAGATTGATTTAATTCCAGGCGCACAGCTTCCTAATCGCGCCCCGTACCGCACAAATCCTGAGGAGACGAAAGAAATTCAGCGTCAAGTGCAGGCATTGCTTGATAAAGGTTACATTCGTGAGTCTCTCAGCCCTTGTTCGGTTCCTGTTTTGCTTGTTCCTAAGAAAGATGGTTCTTGGCGTATGTGTGTAGATTGTCGTGCAATTAACAATATTACAATTCGTTATCGATATCCTATACCACGCCTTGATGATATGCTTGATGAACTTAGTGGTGCCACAATTTTCTCTAAGGTTGATTTACGTAGTGGTTACCATCAAATAAGAATGAAATTAGGAGATGAATGGAAAACGGCTTTTAAAACTAAATTTGGCTTGTATGAATGGTTGGTTATGCCGTTTGGATTGTCTAATGCTCCTAGCACTTTTATGCGCTTAATGAATGAAGTTCTTCGGTCTTTCATTGGAATATTTGTTGTTGTCTATTTTGATGATATCCTTATATACAGCAAATCCATGAATGAGCATTTAGAGCATTTGCGTGCTGTTTTTGATGCTTTGCGTGCTGCTCACTTGTTTGGGAACATGGAAAAATGCACTTTTTGCACGCAACGTGTTTCGTTTCTTGGATATGTTGTTACTCCACAGGGCATTGAGGTCGATAGCAGCAAGGTGGACGCCATTCAGAGTTGGCCCCAACCGACGACAGTCACACAGGTTCGTAGTTTTCTTGGTCTTGCAGGCTTCTATCGTCGTTTTATGCGGGATTTCAGTTCTATTGCTGCACCATTACATGAGCTGACCAAGAAGGGTGCGCCATTTGAGTGGGGCGCACCACAAGACGACGCATTCAACACTTTAAAGGAACGGTTAACTCATGCTCCTCTCTTACAATTGCCTAATTTTGATAAAGTGTTTGAATTGGAATGTGATGCTAGTGGAATTGGTTTGGGTGCTGTTTTGTTGCAAGATCATAAACCCATTGCTTATTTTAGTGAGAAGTTAAGTGGTGCTGCTCTTAAATATTCCACTTATGATAAAGAACTTTATGCTTTAGTAAGAACTTTGCAAACATGGCAGCATTATTTATGGCCTCGCGAATTTATTATTCATTCTGATCATGAGGCTTTGAAACATATTAGAACCCAAACTAATCTGAATCGTCGTCATGCTAAATGGGTTGAATTTATTGAATCTTTTCCATACATCATTAAACATAAAAACGGGAAGGAAAATGTGATTGCCGATGCTTTGTCTCGTCGTTATATGATGCTGTCCCAATTAGACTTTAAAATCTTTGGTTTGCACGCTTTGAAAGATCAATATGTGAATGATGCTGATTTTCATGATATTATGATGCATTGTAAGGATGGCAAACCTTGGGGCAAATTTCATATGCAGGATGGGTTCCTGTTTCGTGCTAACAAGCTGTGTATTCCAGCTAGCTCGGTTCGTCTTTTGTTGTTACAGGAGGCGCATGGAGGTGGTCTTATGGGTCACTTCGGAGTTTTCAAGACACATGAGGTGTTGGCCGACCATTTCTTTTGGCCACGGATGCGCCGTGATGTTGAGCGCCTTGTTGCACGCTGTACCACATGTCAAAAAGCTAAATCTCGTTTGGGTAATCATGGTTTGTATATGCCCTTGCCTGTTCCCTCTTCTCCTTGGCTTGATATTTCGATGGATTTTGTTTTGGGATTGCCTCGCACTAAGAAGGGGAGGGACAGTATTTTTGTGGTTGTTGATCGTTTCTCTAAAATGGCTCACTTTATACCTTGTCATAAAACTGATGATGCCTCAAATGTTGCTGAATTGTTCTTTAGAGAGATTGTTAGATTGCATGGAATTCCTAAAACAATTGTCTCTGATCGTGATGCTAAGTTTCTTAGTCATTTTTGGCGTTCTCTTTGGAATAAATTAGGAACTAAGCTGCTGTTTAGTACTACTTGTCATCCTCAAACTGATGGGCAAACTGAGGTAGTAAATAGAACTTTGTCTGCTATGCTTAGAGCTGTTTTAGATAAAAATTTGAGACGCTGGGAAGATTGTTTACCTCATGTTGAATTTGCTTATAATCGTGCTACACATTCTGCCACTAAGATGTGTCCTTTTGAGGTTGTTTATGGCTATGTTCCTAAGGCGCCTATTGATTTGTTTTCTATTGATGCTGAGGATGAACCACATCTTGATGCTCTTGCTCATATTGATCACATGAAACAATTGCATGAAGAAACACAACACAACATTGCCATTGCTAATAAAAAGTATCAAGTTGCTGGTAGTAAAGGTAGAAAACATATTTCTTTTGAACCTGGTGATTTGGTTTGGTTGCACTTGCGTAAAGATAGATTTCCTACTTTGCGTCGTTCTAAACTGATGCCTCGTGCTGCTGGTCCTTTTAAAGTGCTAACCAAGATTAACGATAATGCTTATGTTCTTGACTTGCCCATGGAGTTTGGTGTTTCCACTAGTTTTAATGTTGCAGATTTGAAACCATACTTGGGTGAGGATGATGAGTTGCCGTCGAGGACGACTTCACTTCAAGAAGGGGAGGATGATGAGGACATCAACGACATACGAATAATGACGATGGAAGATGGCACGACAAACCAAGATGTCACGCCTCCACCTCTCGTCGTCGCGCCTCCTCGAGTTACGGATCCATCTTCTAACGAGACGACGACGTACAAGGGCCCAATCACTAGAGCTCAAGCCCAGGAATTGAAGACGGTTTTGATGCTAAGGAACGACAGCCCAGGATGATGTGGCCCGAAGGCCCACGTGGCCCAAGTCGCACGACTCCCTCTCCACCGCGCGCCCCTCCACTTCAGCCGGCCCTAGATGCCTCGTCCTCCCCCTATATAGTCAAGGGCTGCGCCCCTTGTAATCTTTGAGTTTTGTTTTAAGTTTAGCTTAGCTATACATCCGTCTCTCGACGTGAATTCAGAACTCCACCTTCGTGCAATACATCAGATTGCTCGCCTCTAATTCTTGCTCGTTCTTCGATTGCGCGTAAGAATTGATCCTCGTGATCAGGTTGATCTTGTTTACCGCAAGGTTAATATCCTCCGGAAGTTGGTTCAGCGATTGCATTGGCGCTTCGGCTTGCTCGTCGTAGTCGGATCGTGAGGGTCAACATCCACCAAATCGAAGTTATCTCCACTCGCCGAAAGATCGGGCACTCTACACCTATCAATCACAGGGCATACCCTCGCTCTGTCACCTAGGAATATGGATATCCATAATCCTACCTTGAGCTTTATGCATAAATGGCTGCCAATGACTTCGTTCCCTAGAAAGGATGTTAAAACTATGTGGGGGGATGAAATGTTTCTTCTTTACTGCATGGTTAATAAAATCAAAGTCTTGCCTGTTCTAGCCATGGTTAAGCAATGGGTCGAAGTTATCAAACAAGTAGGAGATTTTGAATTCATGTCCCTGATCTATCGCCTTGTGCACAATCTCGGTTTACTTAGAAATGTCCATATTAATGATTTAAATTTTGAACGGGCTATCCTGGGCGAACAATTCTTTAGATCGGGACATTCTCTAAAACAAGGGCCAAATGGCTCTTTGGTTTATTTCTTTTCCGGTTATGCAAATGAAATCCAGTTACCTAACCCGGATTTTCATTTGTATAACTGTGATGAACTAACCATTCCACTAGAGACATGCTTTACAGCTCACAACAACAGTGTTTCTGGTCCTATGACTAGAAACAAATCACGAAGGAACACCGAGGCATCCTTCCCGAGGGAGGAGCCAAGCATGGGTTCTTGGGATCACGCCATTCCTCATGGAAGTGGTAGTGCATCCGAGGACACTAGTGATTGACCCGAGGGAGCCTACGGTAGCTCAAGTTCCAGGGGCTTACCACCAAATTTCAGCACACATCACTCTCGCAGTAGTTCAGGGAGGGGCACAGACGACCCAAGAAGATAAATTGATAGTATGTCCCTCCAAATCGAGCAATTGGACCATACCATCCATACTCATATCCAGCAGGAAAATGAGTGGAGGGACGATGTCCAATAGCAGCTCTCAAGAATTGAGAATAAGGTCTCTTAGGGTAACACCCAAATGAGTTCTTATTTTCACTCTCAAGGCTACTTCGGTCAGGGGCCACCGCTGTTCGAGTGAGCTCAAGCCAGCTTGGGGGGAGCTCCTCCTCCTAATGTGAAGGTAACTTGTATCATTTCCCTTTCCAATCATCACATGCATGATAAACTAAAAAAAAGAAAAATATTTGTTTCCCTTTCACATGCATGATAAATAGAAAAACTAATAATAATAATAATAAGGGTAATGAATAAATTCATGCGCGATATGAATGCATAAGGTTTCCTATGTTGAGATAATGAATAGTTGCTCTGTCTTTTATTCCTTTCATATGCCTAGTTTACAACTTAGTACTCTATCTAGTTTTGGTTTGTTGGCATGATTAAATTTCACCTCAAACACACTAGTGGGTAGCATAAGCATTATCCTTCTAGGTTGTTGGGAATATGATATGGTTAGTTATGGCTGCTATGATCTTGCTCAATTTGTGAAACTTGACACCCAGAGAATTAATTTGATAAGAATGACAAGTTCCTCAATGATATAAATTCCTACCACAGCCATATGTTATGCTACATTGCAAAACTTTCAACATATGCTACTTGTATTTTCATTGAGCCTTGTCAAAATTGTGTGACCCTATTGAGAAATATTTTTTGGATTCATGATCAAGTCCGCCCACATCACACTAAGTTTCCACACTAGAAATTAGCAATCGTCCATATCACACCATCCATTCACAACATAAAGACTCTATCTTCATGATTTATCTCTCCCCAAGGTAGTCAAGGTTATGTCTATCGAAAAAAAGGAGAAAAGAAAATAAAAAAAAGAAAACTCTTGCTCCATGAAGAGCTTGAGAGAAAAAGAAAGAAAGAAAAGACACCCCGAGGAAGCCCACCTTCGGGTCAGCCGACCTAGGGGCTTGGTCGGCCAACCAAGTCTTGAGCTAAATTTGGGCGGGCCTCCACGTGTTGACTCCTGAACTCTTTGGGAAGGTCAGTGCATGGCAGTTCCGTGGCGGTTACTCCTCGGTACCGACTTACCCCCCCCCCCCCCCTATAAATAGAAGGGGAGAGCTCCACTCCAACACACACACTCAAGAGTTTAGTGTAGGAGGAGCCTTGCTCAAGTATCCAAGTCATAGGAGTATTGGTATGGCTCTTGTATCTTTACCATTATTCTTTTATATTATTATGACTTTGTTCCATTCCATTAATATAGTTCTTCCTTATAGTTATGCTTATGATATGTGTTCCTTGTTTGGTTATATGTCATATTCACATTATAGGACTTTATGCTTTCATGATGATATAGACTTGCTACCTTATTGTCATGATTGTCATACCTCAGCGTCGTCGGGCCGTCGAGGAAGTTTTCAGCCCCTTATCCCGTCTGACCTGCACCGCTCGTCCCCGCCAGGGTCAAGCAACTCGCCTCGAGCTACCTCCTAGGTCGACGCCGGTCGGGCCCCGCAGGGTCGACCGAGTCGCTGCTATAAGACACGGTTAGTCGAGTTTTTACCCGTTCGCCACACTCCTCGTCCACGAGTATGGGGGCCTTTATGTGAAGACTTTAGGTGTGGGAACTGAAGAGCCGCAAGCGGAGGGGCTTGCCTCCTTAAATTGCAAAGAGATAAGAGAGGGGTGCAAGAGTTTTGATTGGTTCTGAACCGTCTTCCCACTGCCCGAGATAGAGGTGGCGTATTTACCTCGCACGTGTGTCATGATAGGCTCAGGTGAACTGTCGCGCCGCCTGGTTTCCCGCAATGGTGGGGCCACGAAGTCATGGAGCCATTGTGGGAAGCAGAAGTTGTGGAGTCATGGGGATGCAGATAGAATTGGAGGAGACGTGGAGGCATCCGAACCACGAATCACGCAGTTGAGGAGTCAAGGCCCCTTACCTTGGGCTACTCGTGGCTGGGTCCCGCAATCAAGTCGGTGCGCGTCTCTTGAGGGCGCCTTGTCTATTTAAGTCCGTCTTGGCTCGTCTTCTCCCTTTCTTCTTCTTCTTTTGGCTCTGCGCCTGCTTCACTTCCCTCTTCTAGCTCTCAAGTGCATCTAGGATCTTGGCGTCTGCTTGGTTGCTCTTCGCCGCTCTGCTTCCCTCATACCCGCTGCCCTCTCTGATCACCGCGATGGCCCTGTTGGATCGAACCGCCTGGGGCCGTTCATCCATGAGGATGTCGTAGATGGAGAGCTTGGTGGAGGCCGGCCTCCTTCCCGCTCTCATCGACACGGTGGAGTGGATTGTGCCCGAGAACTAGACGGCGCCTGACCCTCCGTCGGGCTACGTCGTCTCTCTCGTGCCGTTTCATGAGAGGGGCATCGGCTTGCCGGGGAGTAAGTTCCTCCGCGGGCTGCTGCATCACTACGAGATCGAGCTGCGGCATCTGAACCCAAATGGGGTCCTTCACATCGCGTTGTTCATCGTGTTGTGTGAGGGCTTCTTGGGGATCCAGCCTGACATCGAGGTATGGAAGTACTTCTTCTCCCCCTCACTGTTCATGAGGTCCACGAGCTACGCGGTGTATCCCGTTGCCCTTGGTTGTTGCAGCCTGCGCCTGATCCAGAGGAGGGCACCAGAGTATATCTCGGTTCCCTTCCCTTCGAATGTGCCTAGGTGGCATTCAAAGTGGTTCTACCTGCGCAATGACCCAGTGGGCCCGTTCCAGGCGTTCACCGGTCGATCGAACCGGGAGGCGCCAGCGTCCTGGAACTAGGGCATGACAAGGAAGGGCATGAAGTCCATCGGTTACGCCGTCCAGGCCATCCGGCGCCTGAAGGATCGAGGGCTTTCCGCCGTCAGAGTCACGGGGTGGTGGTTTCAGCGGAGTTTCATCCCGCTCGCGGCCAGGCCCCTCCCTAGTTCTAGGTAGGGCCCAAGGAGCATGGCGTCACTGGTGTTGTTGCGGCCGTGACGGAGATGCCAGACCGCTTGGTTGTGATCAAGCGGATCAGGACGGTGCTGCTATTCATGGATGGCATCTGGCCGGTCCTCGGTAGTCCGCCCATGCTCCCGTCGGACAGGGCAGTCGATATGGTAGGCTCCCTTTCCCTTGTTGTTCTCCCGGTACGGTCGTTGGACTTGCTTCTCGTTTTTGAGATCCTGTTTTTGATTTTATACCTTCCGGGTGCAGTCCGACTTGATGGCATGTTTTCGTCCTCATGCCTTAAAGCTGCCCGAGGATGCGCCATTGAAGGCGGCACAGCATTTTCAGGACATGGAGGCCTGAGAGGCAAAGAAGCAAAAGCAGAGCACCAAGGACGCGAAGCTTTGACGGCAGTTGGATCGCGAGAAGAGGAGGGCGCGCCGTCCGCGCCACCGAGACATGGGCGAGGCCACGGACACGGAGTCTCTGGCTTCCTCCGTTGAAGATGATGACGACTCAGGGAGCGAGGGAGACGACGGAGGGCACGTCGCTCACCCTTACAATGCCAATCCGGATGTTATGGTAGACGGCGATGACGAAGTCAACGCAGGCCTAGCGGCGATGTTGCACGTTGCCCCTTTCACTGAGGGCACGACCTCGGGTGCCTAGGATGTCATGCCAGAGGCCCGTCAGGAGGAGCTGGCGGCTGCCAAGGGAGCAGGGGACCCGATCGAGTCGTGGGCCGTGGATGAGCACACCAAGCGGACCCGGGCCTTGGCGGCCGATGAAAGTGAAGGAGAATAGCCCCCGAAACCGAGCGAGCCGGTCGAAGGCGGTGGGGGTGGTGTCCGGTCTGTCACCGAACAGGAGGTCAATGCCCCTCCCACACCAGAGGAACCAAGTGCCGACCCCGCCGTCGATGCCTCGCTGAAGCACGGGCACGACACAGACTCGGCTAGCGGCGTGCCCATGTCGAAGCATCGGACCGTCGCCAAGAGGCCTCGCCCCGGGCGCTTTATGCCCGCGAAGTCCCTAAGGGCGGATGCGGCGGTGAGGATGCGCGAGGGGGACCAACGGGCGTCGGTTTCTCTGGTCATCGTTGCTTCGTCTGGTGCGGCGGTTGATGCCGGGGTGGCGGTCTAGAAGAATGGTGCCTCAGAGTCTTTAGAGGAAGCTGCAGTGCCGGCGCCGACTGTGCTAGGAGCACCTATCACGCCCCGCGCGGAGGTCATGGCGGTGCCGGGGGCCGGCTCCTCGGCGGTCCCGGAGACTGTCGTGGCGACGCCAGCTCTGGGTGTCCCTATGAGCGGTGCCAGTGGAGCGGCTCGTCGCCCGGCCTTCGATGTTACGAGGGGGTGGCTACCTGTGGGCGCTGCGAAGGTGGTGCAGCAGCCTCCGCCGCGCGTCCCGACTGATTCCTTCGTCGTGTCTCTGGAGAAGAAGCGGTTCTTTGACAACTGCAATGCCGTCAGCGCTGACTTTGCTAGGTACTCCGGCGTGGTGACCCAGAAGTACAGGGAGGAAGGGCTGGCTATCCTCGCCGACCTCTGTGACGCCTGTCTCAAGTTGGCGGCGAGAAAAGGGCATGTGGAAGAGCTTGAGGCAGCGCTAAAGGACGCCGAGGTTTAGACAGAGTTCTACCGTCTGCAGGCCGCGGAGTAGCAGCACGGGGACGTCCTGAGTCGACTGGAGATGGCGCTCGAGACCGTGCAGAAGGAGCGCGATGACGCCTGGCTCAAGCCGCTACTAGGGTTGAGGCCGTGTAGAGGCTGGAGGAGTCGCTACGCTCGGAGAAGCAGCTGCGCAATCAAGCCGTGGTCGCGGCCAAAGCTTTGGCCGATGCGGCGGCCACGCATCTTGCATCGTTGCAAGAGACCTGCAAGGTTGGAGAAGGTATGGCTCTTTTTCCTCTTTTCCATGCATGCTCTTGACTTTGAGTTAATCCTTATTGCCCAGATCGGTCAGTGCAGCACTGTGGGAGAAGCTGGCCAAGGCAGAGGAGTCCCTTCGTCAAGAGGTCGTGGAGAAGACGGCTTGTGCGCGGTGCTGGGGTGGGCGGCTCAAGAACACCAAGTCCCCATCAAGCCTGGGTCCTTGATGGCGCTGCATGTCGGGGATTTGATGTCCTCGGGCCGTGAGTGGATCCGGCATGGTGTACGCTTTGGCATGCACACCATGTTTGCCGTGATCGGGAGTCACTTCGAGGAGATGTACTACGAGGCACTGAGCCTCGGCTACCTCGACCACACTCCCGAGGAGATGGTGTGCATCCGTGCTGACTTGGAGCCCCATGCTAATGTCCTGGCTGCAAAGTATGAAGAAGAGGCGCTCCCCAAGGTGGACGGTGAGAACTAGTTAGTGGTTATGTTTCATAGCTTTTATTTCCAGAAAATGGGTCATCATGCCCGCTATCATGTAATAGGTTTAGATTGTGAACTTGTGCTTGTTTGCTTTAGTTGGCCCGCGATGGCCTCAAACAGTTTTTAATTCCTGTTATTTAAACTACATTGCGCTCTCGGCCTGTTGCCCCTCTCGTGCTGGCTCACAAAGCCCGAGCCCCCGAGTGACTTGGAAGTTTAGCCTCGCCGATGATCCCCGTTGTCGTGGCCGCTGGGGCAAGCACGATGTTGTGCTGTCCGACCGGCTCGACTGTGAACTCCTTGTTTCGTGGCTTACATTGTTTGCCGGCATAGCGAGGCTCGGGGTCGAGAAAGAAAGGAAAGTTTTTTCGAGAAAAAAGAGGCGCGCAGCGTGAGCCTATTGTGCCTTTCCAGCCCCTGAGTGACACTTGACCCCTTGGGAGCGCACGAGTGTCACTTGAGAGCGATCGTGGCGTACCAAGAATGCGTCAAACAAAGAGATAGGGGTAGAATTTATATAGCTGCAAGATGTTCCAGGCATTCTTGAGCTCGTTGCCCTCCATTGTCTTCAGCTTGTAGGTGCCGGGTCGAATGATCCGAGAGACGATGTACGGTCCTTCCCAAGGCGGTGAGAGCTTGTGTGGGCCCCTATTGTCCTAAACCCTGCACAATACAAGGTCGTCCACGAGGAGCCCTCTGTCTCTTACATTTCGATCGTGGTAGCGGTGGAGTGCTTGTTGGTCCTTGGCCAAGTGGAGGAGTGTGACGTCTCGCACCTCATCTATCTGGTCCATCGCGTCCTAGAGCGTTGCTTTGTTACCTTGCTCGCTGAACGCGCATACTCGGGGCGCGCCGTAGTCTAGATCAGTGGGGAGGATTGCCTTGTACCCGTAGACCATGAAGAAAGGCGTGAAGCCCGTTGCGCACTCTGGATCGTGCGTAGGCTCCAGAGTACGGCGTGGAGTTCAGCCGCCCATCGATCGCTGAATTGTTTCAAGTGGTTGTAGATGACGGTCGAGTCAAAGATTCGAGGCTTCACCCCTTGGAGTATCATACCATTGGCTCGCTCGACCTGCCCGTTTGTCTTAGGGTGAGCGACAGCAGCCCAGTCGATGCGGATGTGATAGTCATCGCAGAACTTTAGGAATTTCTTCCCTGTGAATTGTGTGCCGTTGTCTGTGATTATGGAGTTTGGGACTCAAAATCGATGGATGATGTCGAGGAAGAATTTGACCGCTTCTTCGGATCGAATCTTGACTAGGGGGCGTGCTTCGATCCACTTGGTGAACTTATCGACTGTGACAAGCAAGTGGATGTAGCCCCCGGGCGCCTTTTTGAGTGGACCGACCAGGTCCAATCCCCAGACTGTGAAAGGCCATGTGAGGAGGATCGTTTGAAGGGCCTGAGCCAGCAGATGTGTTTGTCGGGCATAATACTGGCAGCCTTTGTAGGTTTTGACAATGCGCGTCGCGTCGCCCATAACAGTCGGCCGGTAGAAGCCTTGGCGAAAGGCGTTCCCTACAACGGTTCGAGGCGCGACGTGATGACCATACCCCCTGTTGACTTTTGCTAAGCCATATTAATAAATCATTCCCGGCACGGGGCCAGAAACGGTTCACTAATATGTCCCAGAGTCAAGTAGGTAAAATCCGCAAGCGCACGGAGAATACCGCTGTAGCATTTCACCCGGAAGTATTCAGGGTATCGTATTTGTTTATCCCAGAGGAAGGTTATGATCAAGAAGCATTACTAACATATAAGATCATGTTAACAATTAGCAAGGATATCTAACCAAGACAGGCGGGTACATAATAATAACCGGGTAGTGTGACACACACAGAAGATTCCTACTAAATAAATAAAGTCTAGTGGAGGAAAGACTAGGCTAAGCTACTCCTACTATACATTCCTATACAGTTGCATAGCCTAAGTAGAATACATACAGACCCACACTCAGGTTCAGCAGTCAATAGTATAGCACTTCAGGCACGGACTTACCCCTGCATCCACAGGCGACTTCCGCCAAGAGCCTACGCACTAGCCTAGCGGGGAGGATTTCAAAGGACGGACAGGGCTGTCACCACCTGCCGCCTACCTCAACGAACCAGTAGACTAACGAATAATTGAT
Organism: Eleusine indica; assembly: GCA_030378355.1. Lineage (NCBI taxonomy): Eukaryota > Viridiplantae > Streptophyta > Magnoliopsida > Poales > Poaceae > Eleusine > Eleusine indica. Next base: position 30,378,492 of record CM059497.1, read on the forward strand.
GCAAATCAGTCACCCAAGTACCATACTTGCATGACCAAAGAGCACTCTGCCCCTCCGCGATAACTATTAACGAGGCAGAGTTACCGTACGAATACGATCACCAAACCCATGCTATACTTTATCAGCTAAAACTAAGCATAGAGACTATAACATATAAACTAGACTATAGTGACGGTATATAACTAGCATGACAATAGTAGTATAATAAATATAAACTACTATCACACAAGTAGACTATACTATCACATATATGGATCACAAAATCAAACAAGAAACTCATGACCTAAGCACAACTATATAGAAAAGATATATATATTGATAAGAGCAAAGTCTTACAAAAGGGAAAAGATACAAGAGCCATACCAATTCCAAGTGAAGACTTGGGACTAGAGAGCTCTAGACTCAGCCTAACTCCACTAAAACTCCAAGAACTACTATTAGCAAGAGAGAAATGCTTCTTGTGGTGTGTGTTGAGTGTGAAGGCACACCCTCCTATTTATAGCCTCAATAGGTCGGCAAGGGAGCGTAACCGCCACGGAAGACATCTCAAACCGTCATCAGGAGTCGCGGAGGAGCCAACACGTGGAAGCCCAGGCGGAGAGGGCGCCCGGCTGGGTCGGCCGACCTGACCAGGTCGGCCGACCTGGGGGTGGCCCCTCCTGGCCTGTGCTTTCTCCAGGTGGCTGTCCTGTGGGCCCTCACGTTGGTTTGTGCGGTATTGCAGGGAGTTACGTCGGTTAAGTGCTGACAATGGGCCCTTCAATCCGTGTGACGTCCATGTGGCACTCTCTGATTGGTCGAAAGTGTGTTCTCTTGCCTTTTGAGGTGTTTCCTTCACATTTCCTCCTGCATGCACAAAGTTCTCCAAGTACAAGTGGAACTATACTATTGTGCTAAAGCATGCGTGTATGAAATGCCAAATTCTCCTTTATTTGAGTATAGTTGACGGTTAAAAATGGTACTTAACAGCCGTCAACAAACTCCCCCAAGCTTACCCTTTGCTCGTCCCGAAGCAAAGATAAACTTAAGTTGTTGATCAGGAGTTGCTACAATGTCCTACTCCTCAATAATACTTTGCGCACAACAAAGTACTCTTCCTAGAATTAAATATATTGGCGCATAACTTACCCATTTACCTCGATCCATGGGGCTTTTACACCATATTGTCTTGGGCGGTTGAGAGATAGAACAATTGCAGGGCACCAATCACTTGCTCTAGATTCCGCTATGTTATTCCGGAGGTTTTCAAAAGATTTTGAAAATAAAAACCAAGTTCCTCAAATGATTCTCTCGGATCACTCAATATGTGTATGATTCCTCACCAAGGCAAAGTGTTGCCTATAATCACCTACTTCTAAATAAGGCTTTATGTGGAGCTCAAGGTAGGGATATATGAGGCACTCATGTTCACATAATATTGCTATGTCAAAAGACCGGATCCAAGAAAAACATCAATTCAAACAATCTTGATCAAGATGTGCAAGTGTGTGGGAGAACGGAGGAATGGTGGATGGGAAGAAATAACTCCTTTTTGAATTTTCCTTCTCTCTTTTGGAGTTTCTAGGCTATGGCTATCTTTTGCTTGCTCTCTTTTTTTTTTTTTGAGCATTTTTTTCTTTTCTTTTTGCATAGCCATAGTCCTAGTTTGCAATGAATACTTTGAGAGAGGAATTTTGCAATGGATATATGGAGTGTTTCTTTGGATGGATGGATGGATAGTGGCTTTCTTCCGGTGTAGAAGAATAGCTCACGGTGGATATGGTGGATATGGTGGATGCTATCTTCTTGATTTAGAAGGATAGCTCATGGCGGTGGATGTGTGTATATGATCTTGATCAAGAAAGCATGAAAAGAGTTCTACTAGGGTCACAACAATTTTGACTAAGCTCAATGTGAAACAAGCAGCATATGTGTAAAGGTTTTCAAATGTAAACACTACATATGGCTGTGGTGGGAATTTCATCATTGAGGAACTTATCAATTTTGTCATTTTGAAAAATAAAACTCCGGAATTCAAGCTTTACGTTGAGCAAGATCATAGCAGCCCTATCTATCATATCATACCTCTCAACAACTTAGAACTAGAGAATGCATATGCTACCCACAAGATTCAAGTTCAAGGCAAGATTTACCAATAAACCTAACTCTTGGGAGAGTACTAAGTTGTAAACTAGCATTAGAGAGGAATAAAGGACAGAGCAACTATTCATCATCTCAACATAGGAAAATTATACACATTCATACCGCGCATGAAAAAGGGAAATATTTTTGTTCTTTTTATGTTTTGCAAATTTTTATGGATTTTTAGATTTAGCAAATGCAAGAAATAAAGGGAAGGGGAAAGATACAAGTTACCGTGAGAAGGGGGGTCCTCCCCCAAGCTTGTTCTTGCTCATATCTGCTGGTTCAGGTCGTAGCCTTGGGAGCGGAAGAAGGCATCCCAATTGCTCTGATTCTGAGCCATCATCGCGTTCAGCTGGCGGAATTGGTTGTCGCTGAAATTCTGCCATTGCTGGGTGTCGGTGACATGTTGCGTGAGAGTTTGTTGCATGCTCTCGGTGCGCAAATCAATGTCGTTCACCCTCCTTGTCAACTCGGCCATCCCATAGTTGAGTTCACGGAACCCACGGGATGAGAATGACCGAGTGGCAAAGGATGGCGGTCCGCTTGAACTTGATGACGTCTGCATGGGGTAATCGTACTGAGATTCCCATGCTCCGGCCTGCCATGTTGATGCACCCGCCTCGTCCTGTGGCGGGGGCTGCTCCCATACCGGATCTCCGGTCGGAGTGTGAAACTCCGGTGTAGGCTCCATATGCCTACGGGAACGTGTCGGTCGCCCTGAAACACTATGCCTGCGAACTTCTCCCACTGGCTCAAGTGGGAGGGTTAGTGCCCGACAGTGATACAAACGAAGACCCGGTTAGGTAACGGGAATTCATTTGTATACCCGGGAAAGTGATAGATCAAGGTATTATTTGGACCATGTTTCAAAGTATGTCCTTGCACAAAATAGTCCTCGCCTAGAAATTCTCTATCTACCGTCAAATATTCAACATGAACATTCTCAAGCAGACCACACTTCTGCACAATGCGAGTAACTAAAGAGGTGCACTCAATTGGTCCTGTCAACTTTATATTGTCTAACCATTGATCAATCATGCATTCCGCGGGTGACACCCTAATTTTTCTTAACCATGGCATAAAGTATTTTCAATTCATCTTGCCGGACAACCCTAATGTCACCTCGAGGAAACAAGGTCATAGCCAACCACACATGCATAAATCTAAGTGTAGGATTATGGATGGCACTTGTTCTAGGCTTGGGACCCCACTCGTTTCCGGAAATCTTTTTCCAAAAACTTTCTTTATGGAACCCCTTTAGTGCTTTATCTAAGTCTAGCCTACATTTAGGATTTAGACCTAGCATAGCATGAAGATCACCCCATGTGACCAAGCGCTCTTGCCCAAACAAGTGAAAAGAAATGCCTTCATCATACTTTCTAAGGGTGCATAAAAACTGCATAGTAAGCAAACGAGAACCCGGCTCATCTACTTCTACGAAATTTAGCCAACCCATAGTGCGAAAAATAGAGGCAAATTCTTCTCTTATACCTATTTTCTCGAGGAAGTCCGGATCGAAGCGTCGGGTGTGGGCGAATGGCCGTTCTCTCATGAGCGCGATGGCTTGGCCCTCGCAGTCGTCCTTGATGTCGAGATGCACCTTGGTGATGAGCAAGGCCGGCCTTTCCTCCGGAATTTCAGCTTCGGGGTCACCATGCCCCGGACTTGGTGTGAGCTCGACGGAGGATGCTTGACTCGTGCTTGATTCCGGCGACTTGCTTCATTCGTTTGAACATGGCTGCACACAAGAACAAACACAAGACAAGAACAAAAACAAGATCGAACAAGTGTTCGGGTGAGCGTTAGTGAAAACGACAAACCCGAGCTTCTCCGAAATTGGTTTTCTTCTCACAACAGCTTGCAAATGCACTAAAACAGAGGGGAAATATTTTTTTGGGTTTTTGGGGCTGTAGTAAAGTTGAAGAACACGAAATTTTGGGAGAGCAACAAGTGAGCAAAGGAGGGGAGTGAAAGATGAGCTTGGAATGGTGAAGCTCCTCCTCCTGGGCGGTTTTTATGGCCAAGGAAGCAAGATGGTCGTTATAAAGGGACAGAACAACGGCCATATAGCCGTTGGGAGAAAGGAGCACAGGAAAAGGTGGGGCCAGGGGGTCGGCCGACCCTACCAGGTCGGCCGACCTGGCAGGTGGGCCTCCTGGCAGCCCCCTTTTTCCTATGTGTTCCCCAACGGCTAGGGGATTTGTCCCCTGCTGCCTTTTTGCTCAAAAAGCTCGACAAAAAATCTTTTCAAAATGGAGAGCCCAAAAACCTATTTTCTAAATTTTCAAAAATGCAAATGAGTTTTGAAAAATTCCAAGGTGGCTGGAAAAATTCAAAAATGCAGAAATGCAGTGGTCGGAAAAAAATCAAAATGTGGTGGAAAGCAAATATGCAATTAAAAGAGCAAATATGGATAACTACCGGTTTAACCTCCCGGCGAGGACTCACCTTTTAAAGTCCGACGAGCGGGACTTTTCTCCGGCGTTCAGCTCGATGAAGCGTTGTCCGGTCCCGGAGATGAAGACACGGATGATGCTTCTTGTTTCGTTCGCCACACCTTCTTGGTCTTTGTTGCGGTCGGTGGCTTCTCGGGCTTCGGAGGCTGCGGTTTTGCAGGCTTCACAGCCTGTTTCTGTGCAGACCTCGGAGGTTGTTGCCTTGTGGACTTCGGAGGCTGTTGCTTAATGTGTGACCTTTGCCTCCTTGCCTTCATCAGTTGTTGCTGTGCAACCTTTTCCTTCTCAAGGAAGTTCTTCATGAATGTGATGAGGCTGTCCTTCTTTGGCGGAGTGACCACCACTTCCTTGATGTTGCTTGGGTTCGGCCCGTACTTGATACGGATCATGTTGCACTGTTCTTTCCTTGGCCGAAAGTCAAACTTCTCCTCCTTGCCATTGATGTGGAAGCGGATTTCTCTGGCTCCTACATCGATGCGAGCATCCGCAGTGCTGAGAAATGGGCGTCCCAGGATGAGCGGTGTGCTCTTCCCGACGTCCATGTCAAGCACTACGAAGTCGACGGGGATGAAGCAATCCCGGATTTTCACCGGAATATCTTCGGCGATCCCCGCCGGATAGCGGACCGTTGAATCGGCCAGCTGCAGCTGCATCGGCGTGGGGGATAGTGTGGTGTAGTTGAGCTTGTCGAAGACATCCTTCGGCATGACGCTCACACTTGCCCCAAGATCACATAAGGCATGGTCGAAGTTCTGTGTCCCGATCGAGCAGGTGATCGTGGGACACCCCGGATCTTTCTTCTTCTCAGGAAGCCGGTTGAGTATAGCAGCGCTACACTCTTCCGTCAGCTTGACAATTTCTATGGTCGGTAGTGGGCGCTTGTTGCTGATAAGATCCTTGAGGTAGCGAGCGTACGTGGGTACTTGTATCGCATCCAGCAAGGGCACGTTGATGTGCAGCTTCTGGATCACCTCAACGAAGCGTGTGAACTGCTCGTCCACGGTGGGCTTCCTTCTTCTTTCAGGAAACGGCATGAGGCTCGTGTCATAGAACTCATGTGGGGCCGTTTTCCTGGGCGGCAGTTCTTCTTCTTCTGCCGGCTTCTCAGCTGATGTGTCCTTTCCTGCATGGTTAGGGTATGGCGGATCCCGAGTGGACTTACCTCCTCTCGTGGTAACCGCATTAACATTTTCTAAGGGGGTCTCGGGTTGCCCCGGGATTTTCCCCGACTCAGCAGTAGGAACAACAGCAGCTAACTGAGCTAATTGGGTTTCTATCATTTTATTAAAGCTCAGCTGATTCTTGAGAGCAGAGGAAACACCCTCTATCTTAGTGTGGATGCTCTCAAGAGTCCTATCAGTGGTGGCAAGCTTTTTACTGATGTTATCATTAACCTTAGCTTCACCAAGCACAAGATCTTTCAAGGAGGGCTGATTATAACCGGAATTAAAACCAGAGAAGTTGCCAGAGTTACCTCCTTGGTAGTTGGGACGTGGTGGACCCCAACTTTGACCTCCTTGTGGACGGTAGCCGTTGTTGTTGTTGTTGCCCATGAACATTACGTCCTCACGGGTCTCAGGGCAGTCATTGCCCGAGTGTCCCGTGTTGCCACAGACCTCGCAAGTCATCCGAGCATCTAGGGCTTTCACTTCTCCATTGGCTTGGTCGTCCATCTTCTTCATGAGAAGGTCAATCTTGGCGGCGAGCATGTCGACCTCCTTGACGGAGTGCATGCCTCGCTGGCGAGGTTGGAGGCGCTCTTCATTCCAACCTTGGTTGGACACCATCTTCTCGATCAAAGCTTTTGCCTTGCTTACATTGAGCGAGAAGAAGGCTCCACCAGCAGCAGCGTCGAGGTGGTCGCGGGCCGACGGAGTAAGCCCGTTGTAGAAGTTCTGGATGATCAGCCAATCATCCATCCCGTGGTGGGGACATGCCAGGATGTACTCCTGGAGCCTCTCCCATGCCTCAGGAATCGACTCCTTCGACTCCTGCTGGAAGCTTGAGATCCTTCCGCGGAGGGCATTGGTCTTGCCCAGCGGGAAGAACTTTGCAAGGAACGCAGCTGAACACTTCTCCCAAGTGTTCACAGCTTCAGGGTTTGCGTAGAACCACTGTCTCGCTCTCCCAAGGAGAGAGAACGGGAACAGTCGAAGGCGAACAGCGTCGGGGGTGACGTCCTTCATTTTGAACGTGTTGCAAATCTCCAGGAATTGCTGGAGATGAGCACTAGCGTCCTCATTGGCTTTCCCACAGAATGGGCTAGCCTGCACCATGGTGATGAGACCGGTCTTGATCTCGAAGTTCGCATCTCCCACATTGCCAGCTGGTCCCGTAGGGATGTTGGCAGCGGAGGGAGCGGAGAACTCGCGGAGGGTCTTGTCGGCCATTTGCTCAGAGCTTGATGGTGCGGGAATGACAGGTTCGATTGGCCGAATCTCCTTACGACGAGGGGTGAGCCTAGCTCGTGTCCTTCTCAGGAGTGACTCAGGATCTTCAGTGAAGTTTGTCGGCAAGTCGAAACCAGTCATACACTACCCTGTTTTCATACAAAATGCAGAAAACAAAGCAAGGTTAGCCTGCCTAGGAGATAGCCTTAATAATTGCAACACTACTATATACATTAGTAATTTTCTTAGATCATACGCCTTCCCCGGCAACGGCGCCAGAAATGCTTGTTGACTTTTGCTAAGCCATATTAATAAATCATTCCCGGCACGGGGCCAGAAACGGTTCACTAATATGTCCCAGAGTCAAGTAGGTAAAATCCGCAAGCGCACGGAGAATACCGCTGTAGCATTTCACCCGGAAGTATTCAGGGTATCGTATTTGTTTATCCCAGAGGAAGGTTATGATCAAGAAGCATTACTAACATATAAGATCATGTTAACAATTAGCAAGGATATCTAACCAAGACAGGCGGGTACATAATAATAACCGGGTAGTGTGACACACACAGAAGATTCCTACTAAATAAATAAAGTCTAGTGGAGGAAAGACTAGGCTAAGCTACTCCTACTATACATTCCTATACAGTTGCATAGCCTAAGTAGAATACATACAGACCCACACTCAGGTTCAGCAGTCAATAGTATAGCACTTCAGGCACGGACTTACCCCTGCATCCACAGGCGACTTCCGCCAAGAGCCTACGCACTAGCCTAGCGGGGAGGATTTCAAAGGACGGACAGGGCTGTCACCACCTGCCGCCTACCTCAACGAACCAGTAGACTAACGAATAATTGATGCAAATCAGTCACCCAAGTACCATACTTGCATGACCAAAGAGCACTCTGCCCCTCCGCGATTACTATTAACGAGGCAGAGTTACCGTACGAATACGATCACCAAACCCATGCTATACTTTATCAGCTAAAACTAAGCATAGAGACTATAACATATAAACTAGACTATAGTGACGGTATATAACTAGCATGACAATAGTAGTATAATAAATATAAACTACTATCACACAAGTAGACTATACTATCACATATATGGATCACAAAATCAAACAAGAAACTCATGACCCAAGCACAACTATATAGAAAAGATATATATATTGATAAGAGCAAAGTCTTACAAAAGGGAAAAGATACAAGAGCCATACCAATTCCAAGTGAAGACTTGGGACTAGAGAGCTCTAGACTCAGCCTAACTCCACTAAAACTCCAAGAACTACTATTAGCAAGAGAGAAATGCTTCTTGTGGTGTGTGTTGAGTGTGAAGGCACACCCTCCTATTTATAGCCTCAATAGGTCGGCAAGGGAGCGTAACCGCCACGGAAGACATATCAAACCGTCATCAGGAGTCGCGGAGGAGCCAACACGTGGAAGCCCAGGCGGAGAGGGCGCCCGGCTGGGTCGGCCGACCTGACCAGGTCGGCCGACCTGGGGGTGGCCCCTCCTGGCCTGTGCTTTCTCCAGGTGGCTGTCCTGTGGGCCCTGACGTTGGTTTGTGCGGTATTGCAGGGAGTTACGTCGGTTAAGTGCTGACAATGGGCCCTTCAATCCGTGTGACGTCCATGTGGCACTCTCTGATTGGTCGAAAGTGTGTTTTCTTGCCTTTTGAGGTGTTTCCTTCACATTTCCTCCTGCATGCACAAAGTTCTCCAAGTACAAGTGGAACTATATTATTGTGCTAAAGCATGCGTGTATGAAATGCCAAATTCTCCTTTATTTGAGTATAGTTGACGGTTAAAAATGGTACTTAACAGCCGTCAACACCCCCCCCCCCCATGGATATCGATGAGCAGCTTGATGCCTTCTCTGGTGGGGATACAGCGCTTCATGACTTTGGTAGCGCTGGGCTTGTAAAGTTCCCCGTTGATCAAGATGAAAGACTTGGCATGCCGATAGAGTCATTTGGCTTTGGTCCCATCGGCAGGGAGCATCCCTCAAGCCATGTACTCGACGTATGGGATTCTCCAGTTGCGTGGGAGCTCTCTCTCGACCTGGGGGTCAATTCGCTTGACCCCCGGGTCATCCGACTGGTCGTCCAGCTCACTCGAGTCGCTAGATCGATCGACCTCCATCACTCCTGCGCGTTGCTGTGTCTTTGGGGGCGATCCTTCGGCCCTCGGGTCGGGGTCGACGGGGTCGTCCAATACCTCCTTCGGCCCCGTGAGCTCTTTGAGTCGAATCGAAGGCTGATGCTGGTCGTTCACAAAGACCCCTGGAGGAATCTGCTCTCGACCAGACACCATCTTTGCTAACGCGTCGGCCGCCTCATTGAGGCGTCGCGGGATGTGTTTGAGCTCCATTCCGTTGAACTTGTTCTCGAGCTTGTGAACCTCCTGGCAGTAGAGCGCCATAGTGTCGGTCAGGCAGCTGGACTCTTTCATGATCTAGTCGACCACAAGTTGGGAGTCGCCCCGGATCTCCAGCCGCCGGACAACAAGCTCGATGGCGATCTTGAGCCCGTTTACGAGTGCCTCGTATTCTGCAACATTATTTGATGCGGTGAAATGTACGAACAGAGTATTTCATATATACCACGAGTGGAGAGACAAAGATGAGGCCAACATCCGCACCCGTCCGCATGAGTGACCCATCAAAGTACATGACCTAGTACTCCTGGTCGACTGGAGCGGCGGGAGTTGCGCCTCGGTCCACCCTGCCATGAAGTCGACGAGGACCTTGGACTTGATGGCCACTTGAGGCTGGTACATGATGTCATGCCCCATCAGCTTGAGTGCCCACTTGGCGACCTTGCCCGCCAAGTCTCTGTTCTATATAATCTCTCAGAGCGGAAAGGAACTTACGACGTGTATTGGGTGGGAGTCAAAGTAGTGTCGGAGCTTGCACCTTGCCACCATCACCGCGTAGAGGATCTTAAGGATCTGCGGGTACCTAGTCTTCGAACCGGACAGGACTTCACCGACATAGTAGATAGGGTGCTGGACCTTGAGGGTGTGCCCCACTCTTTCTCGCTTGACCACGAGCGCCAAGCTCACGACTTGAGTCATCGCCGCTATGTACAACAGCAGCACCTCCCTTGGGACCGGGGGCGTCAACACGGGTGCACTGCTTAGGATGCGCTTGACATCATCAAGGGCGGACAGCGCCTCAGGGGTCCACTTGAACTGGTCAGACTTCTTCAGAAACCTGTAAAGCAGGAGCACTCCCTCACCAAGGCATGAGATGAAATGGCTCAACGCCGCCAGACAGCCCATAAGCCATTGCAGCCCCTTGAGGTTCTAAACCGGACCCATCCATTTGATCGCGGAGATCTTTCCTGGATTGGCATCGATGCCGCGTTGGGAAACGATGAACCCGAGAAGCATGCCCCTTGGGACCCCAAAAACGCACTTCTCAGGGTTAAGTTTGACATCATTTGCACGTAGTTTGGCAAAGACGCCCTCAAGGTCAGCCACGAGGGTGTCCACCTTTTTAGACTTGATCCACATAGGCTTCAACTGTGTGGCCAATCAGATGGTCGAAGCACCCTTGCATGCAACGCTGAAACGTGGCACCGGCGTTCTTGAGCCCGAAAGGCATCGTTACATAGCAGTAAGAGCCGAACGGCGTGATGAAAGATGTCGTGAGTTGGTCGAATTCTTTTATTGTGATTTGGTGGTACCTCGAGTAGGCATCTACGAAGCGGAGGGTTTCACACCCCGCCATCGAGTCAACTATCTGGTCGATGCATGGCAAAGGAAAAGGATCCTTCAGACATGCCTTGTTCAGGCTCGTATAGTCAACACAAATCCTCCATTTCCCCTTCTTCTTCCGTACAAGAACAGGATTAGCTAACCATTCAGGGTGATACACCTCCTTGATGAACCCGGCGGCCTGCAGCTTCACGATCTCCTCCCCGATTGCTCTATGTTTCTTCTCGTCGAATCGGTGCAGATGTTCCTTCACCGGCTTGGAGCCTGGCCTGATGTTCAAGGAGTGCTCGGCAACTCCCCTCGGTATGTCAGGCATGTCCGAGGGCCTCCACGTGAAAACATCGGCATTCACGCGGAGAAAGTCGACGAGCTCGCTTTCCTATTTAGAAGTTAGGGATGTCCCCACTCTCACCCTCTTCTCCTTGTCACTCTCGGGGTCAATCTACACTTCTCTATTGTCCTCCGCTGGCTTGAATGAGGCATTCTTGTGGTTGGCATCGGGAGCCCCCTCCTCGAGGTGAGTGCGGAGAGCCTCGAGCTCCCCGGCGGAGGCCACCATTGCCGTAGCAATGTCGTCGTTCTCCGTCTCGCACTGGAAGGCGTGTTGGAGGGATATGCTAATAGAGATGACCCCTTAGGCCCCGACATCTTGAGCTTCAAGTAGGTGTAGTTGGGAACGGCCATGAACTTGGCGTAGCACGGACGCCTCAAGAGAGCGTGATACACTCCTGGGAAGTCGACAACCTCGAAGACGAGGGTCTCGGTGCGGAAGTTGGATGGAGTCCTGAACGTGACGGGCAAGCTGATCCGCCCGAGGGGCACGACTTGCCGCCCTGGGATGATCTCGTGAAACGGTGCGCAAGGTGGCTGAAGGCGCGATCGATCGATCCCGAGCAGGTCGAGCGTGTCTTCGTACAGAATGTTGATGCAGCTGCCCCCGTCCATCATCACCTTAGTGAGACGGACCTCGACGATGATGGGGTCGACCATGAGAGGGTATCGACCCGGTCACGGTACGTGTCGTGGGTGGTCCGACCGATCAAATGTGGTTGGTAAATTGGACCACTTGAGGAAAGATGGCGTGGCGGGCTTAGCCAAGAAAACCACGCGACGCTCGACCTTGGCGGTGCGCCAACTTCCTTGGGAGTCAGGCCCCGTGAAGATCATATGGCAAGCTTTGGTGTTGGGGAATACCGGTCCCCCCTGCTCGTCGTCGCCGTCCGTAGGGTCCTGGAACCATGGTTCTGATGCTTTTTCTGGGTCCCCCTTCTTCGCCTCCTCCCAGATAAATTTCTTCATCATGGAGGAGTCCTTAAAGAGGTGCTTGATAGGGAACCCGTGGTTCGGGCATGGACCGTTCCACTTCTTTTCGAAGTGGTTTGACACCTCCCCTGCCGTCGGCCTCGGCGGCTTGCGCTCGGCGAAGGCCACGACGGGGTCGCGCCCTGCCCGTGGCTTGTTTTTTTTCTTCTTCGGGCGGTCGGAGGCACCATCACCGGCTCCTTCCTCCCGCTTGCCTTTGCCCTTGCCCTCCAGGGTGCGCTGGAGGACCGCTCCTACGCACTCTTCGCCATAGGCGAAGCTCATGGCAATGTCTAGGAGCTCACGGGCCGTGCGCAGACCCCTTCGGCCCTGCTCGTGAATGAGCTGTTCTGATGTTGTGCTGGAGATGAAGGCCCCGACAATGTCCGCGTCACCCATGTTAGGCAGCTCATTGCACTTCTTGCTGAAGCACTGGATGTAGTCTCGGAGGGACTCGCCAGCTTTCTGCCGACAGTTCTTTAGGTCCCAGGGGTTGCCCGGTCGGACGTAGGTCCCCTGGAAGTTTCTGACGAAAATATCCCTCAGGTCGCCCCAGTCATAGATTTGACCCTCGGGGAGATGCTCAAGCCAAGCACGGGCCAAGTCGGCGAGGTACAACGGAAGTTTGCGGATGATGGTGAGGTCATCGATGGCTCCCCTAGCTTGACACGTGAGGCGGTAGTCCTTAAGCTAAAGGCCGGGGTCCATCTCGCCCTCGTACTTGGTGACGGTCGTACGCGCCGGAAGCGTTGAGGGAACTCGGCGGTGCGGATTCGCGAGCTGAAGACCCGTGGTCCAGGAGGGCTCGGGCTCCGCTCCTCATCGGTGTCGTCGTACCGGCCTCCACGGCGTGGTTGACAGCCTCTTTCTTGGTTCCACCGCTCTCTCTCATGGTGATGCGCCTTAAGAGTGTGGCGTGCGTCGTGGTGGGGTCCGACTCGATCATGGACCGATGCTTTCTTAGGTGCGCCTTCAGCCGGGGCTGGCAACCGAACCGAGTGCTGTTGCAAACCGGCGGTGCTGCCTCCTTCCGCACGCCTGGACGTGGAGATCTGTTGGCTGGATTGAGCGGCATGACGTTGACAGATCACCACTGGAGCTTGGCGGCCTTGGTTAGAAGAGCTGCAACTTCTCGCTGATCCTGCTGGGCCTCCGGCGTTGCGGGCTCAGGGAGAGTATTGAGCAGGGCAACAGCTGCCGCAATGTTTTGTCTCGCACAATCAAATTGCGGGGGTCCTTGGTCGTCCGCGACGATGCGCTGAAGGACATCGCGAGCCATGGCGCGAGAGCGTCCGCCCGTGCTAGGACGGGCTAGCTCATGGTCTGTCTCTTCCTTTTCATGGTCGAGCTGGCACCGGGTCTCTTCCTGCTCCGCCCGCCTTGCCCTCAGCCACTGCTGAAGGTCGTCCGGGCGGGGCATAGTCTGCAGGTTTCCGACCGTAGTGACGGGAATGTTAACGAGGGTTTCCTCTCCCGCTGCACCTGTCGTCGGGTCTGCCTAGGCGGGGGTCCCTGGATTCGCCATCTCTCCAACGGCCGAAGTCCCGGCACCCCCCGCAGCTGATGCGAGTGCAATTCACACCATATTGCACCCTCGCGGGGTGTCGCAGCTTTCCGCGTAGCTTCCAGACTCGGAGCTGGAATCTTCTGCTGACCCCACGTCGAGGAGGTCGAAGAGAGATTCGTCCGGATGCTCGATCACACCGACAAACCCAGAGCCAGCAAAGGCGGGAACCGCAAGTTGTGCGGTCGCGTCTCGAAAACACCTCGCAGCGTTCCAAAAGCCATATTGATGAGGACGTCACTCCTATGGATACACACAACACTCCTCCAAATCTGGACTTGCAAGGTCCAATGACTAGAGCTCGTGCACGACGACTAAATTTAGAGGTGAGCTCGTTCCTACGTTCTTCGCTATATGTTACTCTTGAGAATGGTTTGCTACCTAATGATTATTTTATGATTAGAAACCATGGAGAAGACCAGGAGATGATGGGAGAAGGAGCTGGGAACGTGGAGGACCAGCAAGAGCTTGGAAGCCAAAGTGGAGGCCCAATCAAAACCGACTTCGAGTCTGTTTTGGGGCCCAGGACCAGTCTGTACTAAAACAGTCGCCCAGGACGCATACGGACTCGGATTTGGACGTTCTACATATGCACGGAAAGATAAGGAGAAGACCTTTCCAATGCCGCCGGCCTCATGTCAAAATTCATCAGGAGTCATCGGGAATCGTCAAAACAAGACAGAGTCCAGAATCTGTGTTGGTGCTGCGTCGCCTATTTTTGGCCTTTGGGCTTTGTATCTAGTTGAGCCCAATTAGGGGCGCGTCCAGAGGGTCTTGCATGACCCTAGGGTCTTTATATACAGCCGCCGCCGCACCATTAGGGTTTGGGTTTTGCTTAGATCAATTCTGTTCATAAACAGTTTCGCCGTTCATCGGTTTGTGAGACCCCAACTTCAAGAGTTTAATCATACATCTGCAATTGTGTTGCAATCTTCGTTGTTCTTGCTTGTGTTCTTGATTCGCAGGCAGGGATCAGCCTTCTCGGCGAGGTCAATCGTCTTTTGGACGGTTGATAACCAGAGGAGACGTCGTGCTGCGATTGCGGGGTTTAGAACGTGCTGTTCTGAAGCCGGATCGATTTGTGTGTCGCCTCCGACCAAATCAACTTACCAAGAACCTTTCGGAAGATCGGGAACCCTTGTGCACATCAAGTGGTAATCAGAGCTTCAGGTGCACCGTCAGGTTCACACTACCCTTTAGTTTTGTTTTCGTGTTCTTCCTATCGTCCACTGAAAATACAAAAAAAAAAAATTTTCCCCCGCCCATAACCACGTGTTTAGCCTTTGCATATTTCAATTTCAGAGTCCGTAGTGTTGAGTTTGTGCCCTAGTTCTTGTTTAGGCGCTGGTTTAGTTTGTGTTTTTGTCGTCAGTAGTGTTTCCCTTGCAACCCTAGCCGCCATCCCCTTCACCATCCTCGGTTTTGTCGGCTTTGTGTGCTAGGGTTGATTAATCAACACGCCCACCCTAATCCCACCCTAAACCTATCCTCACCACCTCGGACCACTTTTCATAAATTCCACTTTCCGCTGCATCCACCTTGCCAAAAAAGTCCCTACCCGACCCCAAGCCCGACTCGGATTTCACTCAAAACCCCGGGTTCTTTATAACCGATTCCGACACCCCTTCGGTAAAACAGCCATAACTTTTCGCTCGGTTGTCCGTTTTGGCTGAAATTTTTACAGGAGATTCTTGACAAAAAGTTGAGCATACCCACACTGGGCTTTGCCCTGTGTGCCCTCGTCAAAAAATTCAAAAAAAATCGGGAAGATAAAGAAAAAATTCATTCAAGTTGAAACCCGACGTTTTCTGAAACTTCAAGATTTTCTGTAGGCCACGTCCTATCTCGGTTTGAGCTGAAATTTTTTGTGGTTTCTTCCTGTTTGCTAGTGAGTTGGAAAAAAATATCAAAAAAATAAAATAAAAAAAAAGAAATTTGGGATTCCTACTAGTGCTCCATCTAGCCCCCTGGAATTTCTGAGTTTGGCTGTTTTACACTTAGCCCCCTGTTATCGACTGTGTGCTTTGGTCTCCTTGTTTCTTCTTTGCTATCACTACTGTTCTAGGACATAGTTAGACCAGCAACTAGGGACAAGTTACTTGGACACTTATTCAGCTTTGCTATCTGTTTTTGATTTGTGTGCCACTCACATATATATATTTGGCCTTCCTAGCTCTACATACTTCTTCTCGACAGCACATAGGTTATTTGGTAACCCTTGCAATCGTGGAACACTTCTCCCTGGTATCCTTCGCTTTGTTGTTTTCAGAACTTTGTAAGAGCTTTGCAAGAAGCTTACTTTTGCTGTGTTGAGAGGCACCACTGCTTAGTAGTTTTGTAGGGATAACCTTCACTTTTTGTTTCCTGTTTTGGTGTTTCTGATGTCAGGAAGTGATGGGGAGGGTGCTTCACCCTCCAAATTGGATGAGTGCGTGAGCCAAAATCAGTAACAGAAGGCTTTGCAGGAGGTTCAGAGTGATTTGGCAGAGACGATCACCAGGGCCGTCACCGACGCCGTCACCAAGCTTCACCTGGGAGAAAGCATTGAGCGGTTGGATAAGAGAGTCTCTAAGCTAACCGATCAGGTTGTCGAATTGGAGACCGCTCACAAGACCAACAACAACAACAACAACAACAACAACAACAACAACAACAACAACAACAACAACAACACCAACACCAACACCAACAACGACACCAACAATGACGTTGAAGACGATCATGATGAAGCAACGGTGTATAAGGCTGATGGCACCGTCGATAGGTCAGCTACAAGGACCGCAAGGTTACGACGCCGTTTGCAACGTAACCCTCAAGGTATGGGTGGTTTCCACAACCACAACCGTCGCACACAAGGTAACTATGCTCCAGATGATCCGTATGCTAAAATTAAGTTTTCAATTCCTTTGTTTTTGGGTCAGTACGATGGTGATGCTTACCTTGATTGGGAAATGACGGTAGAACAAAAATTTAATGCCCATCTTGTTCCTGAACAACATAGAGTTAGACAAGCCACTAGTGAGTTTAAGGACTTTGCTATTTTTTGGTGGAGTGGTCTAGCTACTGAAACCGATTTGCCTACTACTTGGGAAGAACTTAAGGTAGAAATGCGTGATCGTTTTGTTCCTCCTTTTTATAGAGAAATTCGTAATAAACTGCAGCGTTTAGATCAAGGAGATAAAACTGTTCAGGAGTATTTTAGTGAGCTTCAGAAGGGTTTGATTCGTTGTGCTGTGGTTGAAAAAGTAGAGGATCAGATTTGCCGCTTTTATTCTGGTTTGAGAAAAGAAATTCAGGACATCCTTGATTATAAAGAATTTTATACCCTCAACCAGTGTTTCCAGTATGCTATGCTTGCAGAGAAAGAATCACAGGGACTTTTCCAGGCTTTTGAGGAGTACAGCAAGTCCAGGAATTTCTACCCACCACGGCAGACGGGGACTTCGGGGCTGCCCAAGCCATCTTTCTGGCCGCCCCCACCAGCTAGTGTTGTTTCTGCAGCACCAAGATCAGCCCCTGCCCCTTCTATGCGCTCAGGTAAAAATTCTGTGCAGGTACCGGCTAGTAGTGCCTCCTCTGTTGCTTCGACGGGACGCACTACAGGGATTCAGTGCCACCGATGCCATGGTCTTGGCCATGTGCAGAAAGATTGCCCAAGTAGGCGAGCATATGTGGCGACAGATGATGGCGGTTACATGAGCACCTCCGATGTGGAGGATGAGGAGGAGGATGTCGCTGCCACCAGCGGTGACCTCGTCCTTGGAGGCGGAGATACCACGGGCTACATGAATATTATTGTGCAGCGTGTGCTTAGCACACAAATCCAGCAGCCCGAGATGATGCAGCGACATAACTTGTTCCAGATTTTCTTCGTCATCAAGAACCGTCGAGCACGTGTCATCATTGATGGAGGAAGCTGCAACAATTTGGTGAGTTCTGATGTGGTTAAGAAGCTTGATTTGACCACACGCCCACATCCACATCCATACTACATTCAGTGGTTAAATGACTCTGGAAAAGCTAAGGTAACACAAACTTGCAGAGTTCCTTTTTCCATTGGTTCCTATGTGGATTCTGTTGATTGTGATGTTGTACCCATGCAAGCTTGTTCACTTTTATTGGGTAGACCTTGGGAATTTGATAATGATGCTGTACACCATGGTAAAAGTAATAAGTACACTTTTATGCATAAAGGAACTAAAATTACTTTGTTACCAATGACCCCTGCTGAAATTGTACAAGCTGATTTAGAACGAGCTGCTAGTTTGAAAAATAAAAGCCCTGAAATTCAGCAACCTGTTAATTCTGCTTCTACACCAAGTAATGTTAATGATTCTTCAAGTTCTAAGGGTGCTGCAATTAAATTACAAGGTCGTTCATGTCTTGCCACAAAATCTGAGCTTGCTGAAATTTCTACTGATGATATTTGCTATGCTTTGATATGCAAACAAGCCTTGTTTTTGCTTGGTGATATTGCTTCTAGTGCTTTGCCTCCTGCTGTCACTAACCTTTTGCAGGAGTGTGAGGATGTTTTCCCAGCTGAGATACCCTCGGGCTTGCCACCTTTGAGAGGGATTGAGCATCAAATTGATTTGATTCCTCGTGCTACTTTGCCAAACCGTGCTGCTTATAGGACCAACCCTGAGGAGACTAAGGAGATACAACGACAAGTCCAAGACCTTTTGGATCGTGGGTATGTTCGTCAATCACTTAGTCCTTGTGCTGTTCCTGTACTTTTGGTTCCTAAGAAAGATGGTTCTTGGCGTATGTGTGTAGATTGTAGAGCCATTAATAACATTACTATTAGGTATCGTCATCCTATTCCTAGGCTAGACGACATGCTTGATGAGTTATGTGGTGCTATAATTTTCACTAAAATTGATTTGCGTAGTGGCTACCATCAAATTAGAATGAAACTTGGAGATGAATGGAAAATAGCTTTCAAAACCAAATTCGGGTTGTATGAGTGGTTAGTAATGCCTTTTGGGTTAACTAATGCACCCAGTACTTTCATGCGTTTGATGAATGAGGTTTTAAGACCTTTTATTGGCAAATTTGTGGTTGTCTACTTTGATGATATCTTGATTTATAGCAAATCCATGGATGATCATATGATTCATTTGCGTGCTGTTTTTGATGCTTTGCGAGTTGCACGTTTATTTGGTAACCTTGAGAAGTGCACCTTTTGCACGGATCGAGTCTCTTTTCTTGGCTATGTTGTGACTCCACAGGGAATTGAGGTGGATGAGGCGAAAATTGAAGCCATAAAGAGCTGGCCTGTCCCAAAAACTATCACACAGGTGAGGAGTTTTCTTGGTCTTGCAGGTTTCTACCCCCGCTTTGTCAAAGATTTCAGCACCATTGCTGCACCATTGCATGAGTTGACAAAGAAGGGCGTTGACTTCCATTTTGGTAAGGTACATCATGAGTCTTTTGATGCTTTGAAGGACAAACTTACACATGCACCATTGCTGCAATTACCCAATTTTGATAAGACTTTTGAGCTTGAATGTGATGCTAGTGGTATAGGCATTGGTGGTGTTTTGATGCAAGATGGTAAACCTGTTGCATACTTTAGTGAGAAAATTACTGGGCCTGTTTTGAATTATTCCACGTATGATAAGGAACTATATGCACTTGTACGTTGTTTAGAGACGTGGCGTCATTATTTGTTGCCCAAAGAATTTGTTATTCATTCTGATCATGAATCACTTAAGTATATTCGTTCTCAATGCAATTTGAACCGTAGACATGCTAAATGGGTTGAGTTTATTGAGTCTTTTCCTTATATTATTAAACATAAGAAAGGGAAGGATAATGTGATTGCTGATGCTTTATCTAGGCGATATACTTTGTTGTCTCAACTTGATTGTAGAATTTTTGGACTTGAGGCAATTAAAGAACAATATGTTGCTGATGTTGATTTTAAAGATGTATTGCTGCACTGTAAAGAAGGTCGTGCTTGGCACAAATTTGTGTTGAATGATGGTTTCTTGTTTAGAGCTAACCGCCTATGCATTCCAGTTGGTTCTGTTCGTCTTTTATTGTTGCAGGAGGCGCATGGAGGTGGATTGATGGGTCATTTTGGTGCTAAGAAGACGGAGGATATTTTGGCCACACACTTCTTTTGGCCAAGGATGAGGAAAGATGTTGAGCGTTTTGTTGCTCGCTGCACTACATGTCAAAAAGCTAAGTCTCGATTGAATCCACATGGTTTATACATGCCACTTCCTGTTCCTTCTATTCCTTGGGCGGATATTTCTATGGACTTTATTTTAGGACTGCCTAGGACTAAGAGGGGGAGTGATAGCATTTTTGTTGTTGTGGATCGTTTTTCCAAGATGGCACACTTTATACCATGTCATAAAACTGATGATGCTAGTTACATTGCTGATCTTTTTTTCAAAGAAATTGTACGTTTGCATGGTATGCCTTCTACTATTGTTTCAGATCGTGATGCAAAATTCTTGAGTCATTTTTGGCGCACGCTTTGGAATAAGTTGGGTACAAAGTTGTTATTTTCTACAACTTGTCATCCACAAACTGATGGACAAACTGAGGTTGTGAACCGCACTTTGGGTACTATGTTGCGAGCTATTTTGAAGAAAAATTTGAAGCAATGGGAAGAATGCTTACCTCATGTTGAGTTTGCTTATAATCGGGCAACACATTCTACTACCAAGGTAAGTCCATTCAAGGTAGTGTATGGTTTTGATCCCCGTACTCCACTTGATATACTTCCTCTACCTATTAATGAGAGAGTTCATGTTGATGCTAAGGAGCGTGCTGAATTTATTTTGCAAATGCATGAGACCACTAGACTTAGCATTGAAAAGATGAATGAAAAGTATAAAATTGCTGGCAGTAAGGGTAGAAAGGAAGTAAAGCTTGATGTAGGAGATTTAGTGTGGTTACACTTAAGGAAGGATAGATTTCCAGAATTGAGAAAGTCTAAACTAATGCCTAGAGCTGATGGTCCATTCAAAATAATAGAGAAGATTAATGATAATGCATACAAACTTGAGTTGCCTCCCGAGTTCGGGGTTAGTCCTACTTTTAACATTTCAGATTTGAAACCATACTTGGGAGAAGAGGATGAGCTCGAGTCGAGGACGACTCCACTTCAAGAGGGGGAGGATGATGAGGACATCACTCCTATGGATACACACAACACTCCTCCAAATCTGGACTTGCAAGGTCCAATGACTAGAGCTCGTGCACGACGACTAAATTTAGAGGTGAGCTCGTTCCTACGTTCTTCGCTATATGTTACTCTTGAGAATGGTTTGCTACCTAATGATTATTTTATGATTAGAAACTATGGAGAAGACCAGGAGATGATGGGAGAAGGAGCTGGAAACGTGGAGGACCAGCAAGAGCTTGGAAGCCAAAGTGGAGGCCCAATCAAAACCGACTTCGAGTCTGCTTTTGGGCCCAGGACCAGTCTGTACTAAAACAGTCGCCCAGGACGCATACGGACTCGGATTTGGATGTTCTACATATGCACGGAAAGATAAGGAGAAGACCTTTCCAATGCCGCCGGCCTCATGTCAAAATTCATCCGGAGTCATCGGGAATCGTCAAAACACGACAGAGTCCAGAATCTGTGTCGGTGCTGTGTCGCCTATTTTTGGCCTTTGGGCTTTGTATCTAGTTGAGCCCAATTAGGGGCGCGTCCAGAGGGTCTTGCATGACCCTAGGGTCTTTATATACAGCCGCCGCCGCACCATTAGGGTTCGGGTTTTGCTTAGATCAATTCTGTTCATAAACAGTTTCGCCGTTCATCGGTTTGTGAGACCCCAACTTCGAGAGTTTAATCATACATCTGCCATTGTGTTGCAATCTTCGTTGTTCTTGCTTGTGTTCTTGATTCGCAGGCAGGGATCAGCCTTCTCGGCGAGGTCAATCGTCTTTTGGACGGTTGATAACCAGAGGAGACGTCGTGCTGCGATTGCGGGGTTTAGAACGTGCTGTTCTGAAGCCGGATCGATTTGTGTGTCGCCTCCGACCAAATCAACTTACCAAGAACCTTTCGGAAGATCGGGAACCCTTGTGCACATCACATATGGGTGGCCCTCCGAAGGGGTTTCGGTGAGCTTGTCCGGGCTGAGGGGCTCTTCCCCGAGAAGTTTCCCATGGATGTTGGCCAGCGTGAATGCGAAGTGTCGGAGGTCTTCCGGGTCGGGCGTATGGCCCAAGTAACACTCCAAGTGGAGCCATAGCTGGTCGTCGTAACCGGACGACGCCACGGAGCAGCCAGTGACGTGCGACCTGGCCGGCTCAAGTCGAACCGCGTGCATCGCCTCGTTGGCGACTGCAACGGCCGCTGCGATAGGATCCGGGAGTGACTCGTTGACGAGTTCCAAGGTCCCATCTCCCGCGACTACGAAGTCGAGCATGCCGCTCGTGTCCTCCTGCCACCACGAATGCGTCACTGCGATGGCGGGTGCATGGACTAGAGGTGGTGGGGATGTCGGAATGCGGATACATAGCAGCTTCCGGTCCGCCGTGGTGATGAACACCAGGCTCCCGAAGAAGACGCTATTGCCAGGAGCCCAGAAGGCGGAGGAAGTGGCCATCCAAACCGTGGAACAGTGAAGTGAAACGCACAATGCCCCTACCTGGCGCGCCAACTGTCAGTGTTTAGATCACTGGCTAGTAGAATTTGTTCACAGGGGCGCGCATTTCAGGCTCGGCAATGGCTAAGCAAGAGGACACGGGGGGTTATACTGGTTCGGGGAAGTCCCCTACGTCCAGTTCTCAGGCCAGCTCATGTTACTTGCTTCGGTTGGGGAGTACAATGGTGGTGACAGAGGAGAGGGCTCCAAGTCTCGGGTGCGAGTGGTGTGTACGCGGTCGCTGTTGTTTCTTTGTGGTCCGTCGCTTTTTTTCGTCCCCCCTGAAAGAGGCACGGGCCTCCCCTTTTATACTCCAAGGGGAAAGGACCCATGTTATAGGGAGAAGGGGGGAGAGAGATTTCTACACGTGATGAGTCGGTGGAGACGTGCCGAAGAAGGCAAAGCCCTTAGTCAGTGGTATAGTCTTTGGTCCTTATGGCCCCCATCGTTCTGGTCTTGCGTCAGAGGGGCGGTACTGCGTCCGAGCGTGCCCCCGTTCTCCATCGTCGGGTCGAGTCACCCCGTGTTCCAGTAGTTGGCGTGTTCCGCTATATACGGGGAGGTGTAGCATGGGCATTGTCACGTTATTCAAGCAAGGTTCAATCTAGCTGTCCATCAAATTGTCCTGCACCATCACCATTAGGTGTGTTATCGGGCGATGACAGCACAGTGAGCCTCGCCATGCCTGCCGTCGTTAGCGGGCGCTAGTGATGATGAGGGGGGTAGGTATCCGGAGAGATTTGACTACCTGATACTGTACGTCCGTAATGGGCATGGCATTTAAGGCCGGGTGGTTGGTGGTTGTTGACCGTTGTCTCGCTCGTCCCCCTCCTTCGAGGGTCGTCGCGTCGGGTTGCGCCTGTCCGGACCTGATTGGAGTTGGAATCCGTCCCATCCTGACAAGGCGATCGAGTTTCTCCACTCCGCCACTTCTGGCTTGGTCAGGGGTCTGTTGCCCCGTCCCGTCGTGGTTCGGGCCCCACTGATGGGAGTTGACGGAGGCAGAGCTTATCCAGTGGTTACGGGGGGGGCGGCACTATCGTCATGGACGTAGTGTCAGTGAAACGACCGTCCTTGCCCTAGAGTAGATGGGCTTGGACGAGCGGTTATGTCATTCGCTTGAGAGGGCGAGCCGCGCTCGAATCCTGTTAGGCGGAACGATTTGTCCTCGACTTCCTTTGTGGGGTCGAGCGAGGCGTAGCAAGCCCTCGACCACTCGGGGGTCGAGCGGAACGCGACCGGCCCTCGATCCCTAGGGGGGGGTCGAGCGAGTCGGGGGACCGGCGTGGCCTTCGCGGCCAAGGTTTGACCGTCGCGGAGACGGTTTTCGTGGGGGCCTACATAGGTCATGCCTTAGGGGCGATCCAGTGGATCCTTTGGACTAGACGCGTGTGGGTCCCTAGGTGGCAGCACGTGGCACCCTGTTTCCTACCCTCGACAAGCACAAACACCATCCCACAAGTTGTAGATGAATCCAATCATAGTATATTATATCATATATGTCATCTCCACTAGTCATGCACCTATACACCAAAGCTTTTCGCTATGATATCAGATGACACCGCCACCGAAAACCATCCCCAGTGGCGGGTGGCCATGTTCACCCATCTGGTGAATTTTTGGTTTGCGTCAGTGCAGGACCTTTTATTTATAGATTTTGCTATTTTGTCCACAAAACTAGTGGACTTGGGTAAAATGCCCACGTTCTATTAGGCTTTACTAAAATGATAATGAACCCGACATACAACCTGCTAAAATGCCAATACATGTCCTTTTTAATTTCTTTAATGACTTTCAAGTCCCCCCCCCCCCCTATACTCGAACCAAAATACCCCTCATCATTTTTCTTTCTTCTAGAACGAATCGTTCTTCACTAGCTGCTTTGGGTGGGGGGGGGGGGGTCAGCTTGCAGTACGATGAGCATGCATGTCAGGTATACATGCCTATCGTTTATACAGAGTAAAGTGTATGGTGGGTCCTTAAACTTCTTCAACTGTGTTATTAAGGTCTCTACACTCTTAAATTATAGTTTTGACTCCTTAAACTTGGGCTCGGGTGTTATCTAGGTTCTTATACTCTTGGAAATGCAAATATAGCTCTTTAAAATTAACTTTGGGTGTCATCTAGATCTCATACAGGGTATTTCCAATTAATTTGATATTGTTTTATAGATAGCAAAATTATTGCTAATTAAACATGAATTTCAACTCAAATATTTATATAAAATAATATTGCTAGGTGTGAATGACAGTAGTGCTTTATTCTTGCAAAGAGTGGTGGATCTAGGTTCTAAATAAAGTGGCGATCAGTTAGACTACGCATCATGAAGCTAAACAATAAATATACTTTATTATGTTCATTAACTAGATATTGTTAGGTAAAACATTTTATGCTCTTGGTTGTGTTTTCTTTTTTTCATAATAAATGTAAAGCTAAACAATAAAATTACTTTATTTTGTTCATTAACTAGATATTGTTAGGTAAAACTTTTTATGCTCTTGATTGTGTTTTCTTTTTTTCATAATAAATGTCTTTATTGATCAATGATAGTATGCATTATGGTGATCAATTTTACATTCACTCTTTCAATTTTAATCTACTTATCATGGGTTAAACCAGGCCTATTAGTAAGTCTAATTAACCTCGTATTTTAAAAATATATGGACCTAACTAACCCGTGCCTATGTTAGGGAGTGAATAGTGCAATTTGAAAGTATACGGACTCAACTAACATCCAAGCCTAAGTTTTGGGAGTTAAAACTATAATTTAAAAGTTTGAGAAAAATGATATAATGAGACGACTTTAAAGACTTTTTTTAATAATATTATTTTAATAAAGAATTGCAATTTTGGGGTACAAAATGAATAAATTGTAGGAATAGATGTCAGTCGGTTTTGTAGTAACCAACTTGGGGGTAGTCGGTCATCCAGTAACCGACAACGACTTATGGGACAGTCAGTGTCCGACTAGCTAGGCCCTACCCCTCCACATCACCTCCGTGGCGTGGACGTAGTGCCGACAGACCTGTCGATTGCTCAGAAACCGATAAGGCTCAGGGTAATTGGTTGCCAAGCAACCGATAGGCCTATCGATCGACCTGAAACTAACAGGTCCCTTTTTACTACCGCCTATGACCCTTTCACTCATTCATCGATAGAGAGAGACGAGCGAGAGAGGCGGGGAAACACCACTCCATGAGAAATATGGCTTCTTTAGGAAGGGGAAGGGGAAGGGGAAGGGGTAAGGTAAATAGAGGTAAAGAGATAGATGATCCCTTCCAGGAGTTTAACGATGAACCAGGCCCAACATTTTACTTAGAACCCGACCCAGACCTCCCACTCGAAACCAAGGAAGAGAAGCGACATCCCTTCCGAGGCTATGATGGCACCAAGATTACTTGGCCAAAATGCAGTCATAACCTAAATTGTGTACTACAGATGTATGATGGTCCTGAAGAGTCAAATAGCAGACGCCGATTCTTTCGTTGCTCATTACCTAATGTGAGTGTAATATTACTGTTACCTTGAAAATTATGTTTGTAGTATCATGCATATTTCCATTTGACATTTTTTTAATTTTTTCAGAACTCTTCTGATGCTGTCAACTGTGGCTTCTCAAGCTGGATTGATCCACAACCTATTGGCTCTACTCAACACTATGTTGCCTATTTACAGAACAAAATATTTCAACTATAACAATTGCTTGGATCCTCCAATCAGCAATCATCAGACAATAGTCCCATGACAATTAGCATAGCAGATGATAACCCTCGCATATGTGATAATGCCTTCTATCGCTGCCCTCACTACAAACCCGGTCGAGCCAAGAGTCCGCCACCCCTGCCACCACCTTCCGCAAGATTCTATGGTGGTCCTGGCTACTATGGCGATGCAGGGTCATCGAACTACTATATGGATGATCAGTCCGACTTCACATGTTATGGTACGCACTGCTAGCTTATAAAAATGTATGTTGTTCCAGTTCTCTAGGTTGTATTACGATTATTTCCTAACACTATTTCAATATTCATATATTGTATTATCCCTGTATTAAGTATGTTGCTATATAATGGATCGTTTTTAATTTGGTATCTTTATGTCAAGACTATGTATTTGTGTGCCACCTTTATGATGTTATGTATCTCATGACCATTTACTTATTTTTCATATTATTTCTGTTACTACCCTACTGAAAAATAAATTTTTTGCAAAAAATTCAAGGGCTAGTCGGTTCGTGGTTGACCCACTAGCCTTTTCTACTATTTGCATGTGCTAATTGGCTACCCAAAGCTCGACAAGCTTGTTTCACACAACTCCATGCCGACGGGACTAGTCGACCACTACAAAACCGACTAGTCTTCGGTTGGCCGGTGACCGATAGGTCTATTTGGTCCCGACAAGACCTCCAGCATGGCCGAGGTGGGTGCCAGGTCAGCACCACGAGGGAAATCAGGCTCTGGAAAACCGACTCCCCATTAGTCGGTGTTGACGGCTGTTAAGTACCATTTTCAACCGTCAACTATACTCAAATAAAGGAGAATTTGGCATTTCATACACGCATGCTTTATCACAATAATATAGTTCCACTTGTACTTGGAGAACTTTGTGCATGCAGGAGGAAATGTGAAGGAAACACCTCAAAAGGCAAGAAAACACACTTTCGACCAATCAGAGAGCGCCACATGGACGTCACACGGATTGAAGGGCCCATTTGCAGCACTTAACCGACGTAACTCCCTGTAATACCGCGGGAACCGACCTCAGGACCCACAGGACAGCCACCTGGAGAAAGCACAGGCCAGGAGGGGCCACCCCCAGGTCGGCCGACCTGGTCAGGTCGGCCGACCCAGCCGGGCGCCCTCTCCGCCTGGGCTTCCACGTGTTGGCTCCTCCGCGACTCCTGATGACGGTTTGAGATGCCTTCCGTGGCGGTTACGCTCCCTTGCCGACCTATTGAGGCTATAAATAGGAGGGTGTGCCTTCACATTCAACACACACCACAAGAAGCATTTCTCTCTTGCTAGTAGTAGTTCTTGGAGTTTTAGTGGAGTTAGGCTGAGTCTAGAGCTCTCTAGTCCCAAGTCTTCACTTGGAATTGGTATGGCTCTTGTATCTTTTCCCTTTTGTAAGACTTTGCTCTTATCAATATATATATCTTTTCTATATAGTTGTGCTTGGGTCATGAGTTTCTTGTTTGATTTTGTGATCCATATATGTGATAGTATAGTCTACTTGTGTGATAGTAGTTTATATTTATTATACTACTATTGTCATGCTAGTTATATACCGTCACTATAGTCTAGTTTATATGTTATAGTCTCTATGCTTAGTTTTAGCTGATAAAGTATAGCATGGGTTTGGTGATCGTATTCGTACGGTAACTCTGCCTCGTTAATAGTAATCGCGGAGGGGCAGAGTGCTCTTTGGTCATGCAAGTATGGTACTTGGGTGACTGATTTGCATCAATTATTCGTTAGTCTACTGGTTCGTTGAGGTAGGCGGCAGGTGGTGACAGCCCTGTCCGTCCTTTGAAATCCTCCCCGCTAGGCTAGTGCGTAGGCTCTTGGCGGAAGTCGCCTGTGGATGCAGGGGTAAGTCCGTGCCTGAAGTGCTATACTATTGACTGCTGAACCTGAGTGTGGGTCTGTATGTATTCTACTTAGGCTATGCAACTGTATAGGAATGTATAGTAGGAGTAGCTTAGCCTAGTCTTTCCTCCACTAGACTTTATTTATTTAGTAGGAATCTTCTGTGTGTGTCACACTACCCGGTTATTATCATGTACCCGCCTGTCTTGGTTAAGATATCCTTGCTGATTGTTAACATGATCTTATATGTTAGTAACGCTTCTTGATCATAACCTTCCTTTGGGATAAACAAATACGATACCCTGAATACTTCCGGGTGAAATGCTACAGCGGTATTCTCCGTGCGCTTGCGGATTTTATCTACTTGACTCTGGGACATATTAGTGAACCGTTTCTGGCCCCGTGCCGGGAATGATTTATTAATATGGCTTAGCAAAAGTCAACAAGCATTTCTGGCGCCGTTGCCGGGGATGATTTATTAATATGGCTTAGCAAAAGTCAACAAGCATTTCTGGCGCCGTTGCCGGGGACAGCGTATGATCAAGAAAAATTACTAATGTATATAGTAGTGTTGCAATTATTAAGGCTATCTCCTAGGCAGGCTAACCTTGCTTTGTTTTCTGCATTTTGTATGAAAACAGGGTAGTGTATGACTGGTTTCGACTTGCCGACAAACTTCACTGAAGATCCTGAGTCACTCCTGAGAAGGACACGAGCTAGGCTCACCCCTCCTCGTAAGGAGATTCGGCCAATCGAACCTGTCATTCCCGCACCATCAAGCTCTGAGCAAATGGCCGACAAGACCCTCCGCGAGTTCTCCGCTCCCTCCGCTGCCAACATCCCTACGGGACCAGCTGGCAATGTGGGGGATGCGAACTTCGAGATCAAGACCGGTCTCATCACCATGGTGCAGGCTAGCCCATTCTGTGGGAAAGCCAATGAGGACGCTAGTGCTCATCTCCAGCAATTCCTGGAGATTTGCAACACGTTCAAAAAGAAGGACAGCCTCATCACATTTATGAAGAACTTCCTTGAGAAGGAAAAGGTCGCACAGCGACAACTGATGAAGGCAAGGAGGCAAAGGTCACACATTAAGCAATAGCCTCCGAAGTCCCCAAGGCAGCAACCTCCGAGGTCTGCAAAGAAACAGGCTGAGAAGCCTACAAAACCGCAGCCTCCGAAGCCTGAGAAGCCACCGACCGCAACAAAGACCAAGAAGGTGTGGCAAACGAAACAAGAAGCATCATCCGTGTCTTCATCTCCGGGACCGGACAACGCTTCATCGAGCTGAACGCCGGAGAAAAGTCCCGCTCGTCGGACTTTAAAAGGTGAGTCCTCGCCGGGAGGTTAAACCGGTAGTTATCCATATTTGCTTTTTTAATTGCATATTTGCTTTCCACCACATTTTGATTTTTCCCGCCCACTGCATTTCTGCACTTTTGAATTTTTCCAGCCATCTTGGAATTTTTCAAAACTCATTTGCATTTTTGAAAATTTAGAAAATAGGTTTTTGGGCTTTCCATTTTGAAAAGATTTTTTGTCGAGCTTTTTGAGCAAAAAGGCAGCAGGGGACAAATCCCCTAGCCGTTGGGGAACACATAGGAAAAGGGGGGCTGCCAGGAGGCCCACCTGCCAGGTCGGCCGACCTGGTGGGATCGGCCGACCCCCTGGCCCCACCTTTTCCTATGCTCCTTTCTCCCAACGGCTATATGGCCGTTGCGCTGTCCCTTTCTAACGGCCATCTTGCTTCCTTGGCCATAAAAACCGCCTAGGAGGAGGAGCTTCACCATTCCAAGCTCATCTTTCACTCCCCTCCTTTGCTCACTTGTTGCTCTCCCAAAATTTCGTGTTCTTCAACTCTACTACAGCCCCAAAAACCCAAAAAAATATTTCCCCTCTGTTTTAGTGCATTTGCAAGTTGTTGTGAGAAGAAAACCAATTTCGGAGAAGCTCGGGTTTGTCGTTTTCACTAACGCTCACCCGAACACTTGTTCGATCTTGTTTTTGTTCTTGTCTTGTGTTTGTTCTTGTGTGCAGCCATGTTCAACCGAATGAATCAAGTCGCCGGAATCAAGCGGAGAAAAAGCACTCGTGCAAGCACGAGTCAAGCATCCTCCGTCGAGCTCACACCAAGTCCGGGGCATGGTGACCCCGAAGCTGAAATTCCGGAGGAAAGGCCGGCCTTGCTCATCACCGAGGAGCATCTCGACATCAAGGACGACCGCGAGGGCCAAGCCATCGCGCTCATGAGAGAACGGCCATTCGCCCACACCCGACGCTTCGATCCGGACTTCCTCGAGAAAATAGGTATGAAAGAAGAATTTGCCTCTATTTTTCGCACTATGGGTTGGCTAAATTTCATAGAAGTAGATGAGCCGGGTTCTCGTTTGCTTACTATGCAGTTTTTATGCACCCTTAGAAAGTATGATGAAGGCATTTCTTTTCGCTTGTTTGGGCAAGAGCGCTTGGTCACATGGGGTGATCTTCATGCTATGCTAGGTCTAAATCCTAAATGTAGGCTAGACTTAGATAAAGCGCTAAAGGGGTTCCATAAAGAAAGTTTTTGGAAAAAGATATTCGGAAACGAGTGGGGTCCCAAGCCTAGAACAAGTGCCATCCATAATCCTACACTCAGATTTATGCATGTGTGGTTGGCTATGACCTTGTTTCCTCGAGGTGACATTAGGGTTGTCCGGCAAGATGAATTGAAAATACTTTATGCCATGGTTAAGAAAATTAGGGTGTCACCCGCGGAATGCATGATTGATCAATGGTTAGACAATATAAAGTTGACAGGACCAATTGAGTGCACCTCTTTAGTTACTCGCATTGCGCAGAAGTGTGGTCTGCTTGAGAATGTTCATGTTGAATATTTGACGGTAGATAGAGAATTTCTAGGCGAGGACTATTTTGTGCAAGGACATACTTTGAAACATGGTCCAAATAATACCTTGATCTATCACTTTCCCGGGTATACAAATGAATTCCCGTTACCTAACCCGGGTCTTCGTTTGTATCACTGTCGGGCACTAACCCTCCCACTTGAGCCAGTGGGAGAAGTTCGCAGGCATAGTGTTTCAGGGCGACCGACACGTTCCCGTAGGCATATGGAGCCTACACCGGAGTTTCACACTCCGACCGGAGATCCGGTATGGGAGCAGCCCCCGCCACAGGACGAGGCGGGTGCATCAACATGGCAGGCCGGAGCATGGGAATCTCAGTACGATTACCCCATGCAGACGTCATCAAGTTCAAGCGGACCGCCATCCTTTGCCACTCGGTCATTCTCATCCCGTGGGTTCCGTGAACTCAACTATGGGATGTCCGAGTTGACAAGGAGGGTGGACGACATTGATTTGCGCACCGAGAGCATGCAACAAACTCTCACGCAACATGTCGCCGACACCCAGCAATGGCAGAATTTCAGCGACAACCAATTCCGCCAGCTGAACGCGATGATGGCTCAGAATCAGAACAATTGGGATGCCTTCTTCCGCTCCCAAGGCTACGACCCGAACCAGCAGATATGAGCAAGAACAAGCTTGGGGGAGGACCTCCCTTTTCACGGTAACTTGTATCTTTCCCTTTCTCTTTATTTCTTGCATTTGCTAAATCTGAAAATCCATAAAAATTTGCAAAATATAAAAAGAACAAAAATATTTCCCTTTTTCATGCGCGGTATGAATGTGTATAATTTTCCTATGTTGAGATGATGAATAGTTGCTCTGTCCTTTATTCCTCTCTAATGCTAGTTTACAACTTAGTACTCTCTCAAGAGTTAGGTTTGTTGGTAAATCTTGCCTTGAACTTGAATCTTGTGGGTAGCATATGCATTCTCTAGTTCTAAGTTGTTGAGAGGTATGATATGATAGATAGGGCTGCTATGATCTTGCTCAACGTAAAGCTTGAATTCCGGAGTTTTATTTTTCAAAATGACAAATTGATAAGTTCCTCAATGATGAAAGTCCCACCACAGCCATATGTAGTGTTTACATTTGAAAACCTTTACACATATGCTGCTTGTTTCACATTGAGCTTAGTCAAAATTGTTGTGACCCTAGTAGAACTCTTTTCATGCTTTCTTGATCAAGATCATGTACACACATCCACCGCCATGAGCTATCCTTCTAAATCAAGAAGATAGCATCCACCATATCCACCATATCCACCGTGAGCTATTCTTCTACACCGGAAGAAAGCCACTATCCATCCATCCATCCAAAGAAACACTCCATATATCCATTGCAAAATTCATCTCTCAAAGTATTCATTGCAAACTAGGACTATGGCTATGCAAAAAAAAAAAAAAAAAAAGCTCAAAAAAGAGAGCAAGCAAAAGGTAGCCATAGCCTAGAAACTCCAAAAGAGAGAAGGAAAATTTAGAAAAGGAGTTATTTCTTCCCATCCACCATTCCTCCGTTCTCCCACACACTTGCACATCTTGATCAAGATTGTTTGAATTGATGTTTTTCTTGGATCCGGTCTTTTGACATAGCAATATTATGTGAACATGAGTGCTTCATATATCCCTACCTTGAGCTCCACATAAAGCCTTATTTAGAAGTAGGTGATTATAGGCAACACTTTGCCTTGGTGAGGAATCATACACATATTGAGTGATCCGAGAGAATCATTTGAGGAACTTGGTTTTTATTTTCAAAATCTTTTGAAAACCTCCGGAATAACATAGCGGAATCTAGAGCAAGTGATTGGTGCCCTGCAATTGTTCTATCTCTCAACCGCCCAAGACAATGAGGTGTAAAAGCCCCATGGATCGAGGTAAATGGGTAAGTTATGTGCCAATATATTTAATTCTAGGAAGAGTACTTTGTTGTGCGCATAGTATTATTGAGGAGTAGGACATTGTAGCAACTCCTGATCAACAACTTAAGTTTATCTTTGCTTCGGGACGAGCAAAGGGTAAGCTTGGGGGAGTTTGTTGACGGCTGTTAAGTACCATTTTCAACCGTCAACTATACTCAAATAAAGGAGAATTTGGCATTTCATACACGCATGCTTTATCACAATAATATAGTTCCACTTGTACTTGGAGAACTTTGTGCATGCAGGAGGAAATGTGAAGGAAACACCTCAAAAGGCAAGAAAACACACTTTCGACCAATCAGAGAGCGCCACATGGACGTCACACGGATTGAAGGGCCCATTTGCAGCACTTAACCGACGTAACTCCCTGTAATACCGCGGGAACCGACCTCAGGACCCACAGGACAGCCACCTGGAGAAAGCACAGGCCAGGAGGGGCCACCCCCAGGTCGGCCGACCTGGTCAGGTCGGCCGACCCAGCCGGGCGCCCTCTCCGCCTGGGCTTCCACGTGTTGGCTCCTCCGCGACTCCTGATGACGGTTTGAGATGCCTTCCGTGGCGGTTACGCTCCCTTGCCGACCTATTGAGGCTATAAATAGGAGGGTGTGCCTTCACATTCAACACACACCACAAGAAGCATTTCTCTCTTGCTAGTAGTAGTTCTTGGAGTTTTAGTGGAGTTAGGCTGAGTCTAGAGCTCTCTAGTCCCAAGTCTTCACTTGGAATTGGTATGGCTCTTGTATCTTTTCCCTTTTGTAAGACTTTGCTCTTATCAATATATATATCTTTTCTATATAGTTGTGCTTGGGTCATGAGTTTCTTGTTTGATTTTGTGATCCATATATGTGATAGTATAGTCTACTTGTGTGATAGTAGTTTATATTTATTATACTACTATTGTCATGCTAGTTATATACCGTCACTATAGTCTAGTTTATATGTTATAGTCTCTATGCTTAGTTTTAGCTGATAAAGTATAGCATGGGTTTGGTGATCGTATTCGTACGGTAACTCTGCCTCGTTAATAGTAATCGCGGAGGGGCAGAGTGCTCTTTGGTCATGCAAGTATGGTACTTGGGTGACTGATTTGCATCAATTATTCGTTAGTCTACTGGTTCGTTGAGGTAGGCGGCAGGTGGTGACAGCCCTGTCCGTCCTTTGAAATCCTCCCCGCTAGGCTAGTGCGTAGGCTCTTGGCGGAAGTCGCCTGTGGATGCAGGGGTAAGTCCGTGCCTGAAGTGCTATACTATTGACTGCTGAACCTGAGTGTGGGTCTGTATGTATTCTACTTAGGCTATGCAACTGTATAGGAATGTATAGTAGGAGTAGCTTAGCCTAGTCTTTCCTCCACTAGACTTTATTTATTTAGTAGGAATCTTCTGTGTGTGTCACACTACCCGGTTATTATCATGTACCCGCCTGTCTTGGTTAAGATATCCTTGCTGATTGTTAACATGATCTTATATGTTAGTAACGCTTCTTGATCATAACCTTCCTTTGGGATAAACAAATACGATACCCTGAATACTTCCGGGTGAAATGCTACAGCGGTATTCTCCGTGCGCTTGCGGATTTTATCTACTTGACTCTGGGACATATTAGTGAACCGTTTCTGGCCCCGTGCCGGGAATGATTTATTAATATGGCTTAGCAAAAGTCAACAGTCGGTTCCTCCATGGCCGGCAGATCCCTATTTTTGCAATTTTCACATTCCGTACCCCTGATCTACAATTCTTTATGAAAATAATATTATTTAAAATAAACCTTTAAAGACCGGTCATGTAATTTACTCTTTTATACATAACCGTTTGAGGTGCCCGCTCATGCCGAATTGGCAACTTGCTGATCAGCTGATGCGTCGACATGCATGCCGACTTATCAACATGCTGATGTGGGCATGTAAATGAGCATCAGCTATGCATATGGAGCTTGCCGCCAACGACCCGTGACTCAGAATCAGTATCCAATTGAACGAAGACAATATACGAACTGTACTGCATGAATCACCATCCAACTCATTATATCGATACCAAGACAATTATCCCAGATATACCAAGACAATTATCCCAGTACCTGCTTTGAAAATTCCAAGTCGAACAAACATTGACTCGACGTCAACAAGCACGAAGCTTTTGACTACCTTCCTGCACTACCACAAAAGTGATTTATAGCGGTGGTATCTAAAATGATATAGTGGCGGGTATAAGGAAACCCACAGCGAGAGTAAGAAAATGATTTTTAATGGCGGTTGACATTGGCAACCGCCTCTAAAAATTGATTTTTAACGGTGGTTAACAATATCAACCTCCGCTAATAATTTTTTTGATTTTTAGCGGTAGTTGACACTGTCAACAACCGCTAAAAATCATTTTTTAAAGATGGATGATTTTTTGATCTGCCGCTAAAAGTATTAACCGGTCCATTTGGCTCAACTCACCTAAATAAACCAACACGCAAGCCCCTCCGTCCTCCCAAACCCTAATCTCTCTTCTCTTTCTTCCTCCATCTGCCTCCCTCCCTCTCCTCCCTGCACGCGAGCCACCTCGGTCCCCCCTCTCCCCTCCTCCACCCAGCGCCTCCGCCTTCCCTCTTCTGCCCTAGCTGACGCCTCTGCTCTCCTCCTCCGGTAAGGAGCGCCAGCAGGGTGCAGTGCGTTAGACGGATCCGACGCGGCCCCAAGCGGTGGCGTGCGGTGGCGGGGCCCCTAGTGGTGGAGTGCGGCAGCGGCGCATCGGACGGATTAGGTGCATCTTCGAGCGTTGGCATGCGATGTTGGCGCGTGGGCGGGCAGATCTGGCCGGGCGAGGCGGCGGCGGCTCCCAGGCAGATGGATCCGTCCGGGCACTGGCGGGCTGCCTTCCTCCCTCTTCCACGTGGACGGTGTCGGGTAGCCCTCCTCCCTCCTCCCCGGGCAGCGGCTCCAGGCTGGGCTGCACACGCGAGCGCCGAGGCGCCATTGTCCCTCCTAGCACACGGCGCCGAGCCGCCCTCCTCCACGGGCGTGCGGGTCCGCGGTCGTTGCCGACGTCCTAGATCTGGCAGCTTCCTGTGCAACCGGCGGTGCGTGGTGGACGGATCCAGTCGGTCCCCTCTCCATGGTGGCATGGCGTGTTCGGGCCCGTGGATGGGCTTAGAGGGGCTCGGATGCAGAAGGGCTTTTTTTATTTTTTTGGGTTGGTGGTAGCGGCGGGTAACGTTGCTACCTGCTGTTGCTATGAATATTACAGCGGCGGTTTGTTTGGGTGTCAAAAAGTCCGCCGCTATAGATATTCATTTTTAGCTGTGTTTGTGTAGCAGCAGGTGGATATACCGGCGCTACATTGTATTTTAAACCACCGTTACTGTATATTTTTGTTGTAGTGCTGGATGCTGCCTCTCAGGAGCTCTCCCCGATGAAGAAAACTCTCTCTCGTGGATACTACGTGGCTCACGCCGACGATTGTGCGGCGCCAAGCCACCAACCCAGTTGATTCCACCTGTCTGGCCGTATCAATCTCCACGCACCGCAGTGTCCTTCGTTATTTTCCTCTACGGCCTATATGTATCAAAGGTAAAAGTCTGGATTTGGTTTGATGATTTGAGGCAATTTCTTCTAATAGAACTAGTGTTTCGTGATTTCAGGCAATTTCGGTTTGTCAGCTTGGGACTTCGATTCTTGGAGACCAGAGCAGAGAGAGAGAGAGAGAGCAATTGGTAAGAGTCACCACGTTGGGCTCAACCATCCAGCCAGTCAAGCTCTCTCTCACCATCAACATATGGAGCTATGGGCCAGACTAATCAATTAGGCTGTGGCTTATGGACATACTGCTTCTTTGGTGCAGCCGAAGAAGGTCCAAATTGGAGGAAAATGTGGCCCAGTTTGAGGCAAAATACAGCCAATGCAAACTATCATCATATATACATGAGACATAACTAATTTTGTTGCAAAATAGTTGGGTATTCTCATGAATACCCAGCCATCATGCTGGGTCCGTCAGTGTCGTTATTCACGTCAGTTTAGTTTGATATTAGCTTAATTTAATGTTCAGTCCTACGGGTCTGGTTCATATACATAATATAAAATCCTCTAGAAAAAACACAAATTAAACAACAAACTTGGTCGTATGCGACGACGCCCTAACCTGCTCCATGGTTATGTACGTGTTGTCGATAGCCTGGCACATGCCCTGCTCTGAGAGTGACGTCGCCGCCGATCCACCTTACAGACATGTGTGTTGTCTGTTTGTCTGTGCTTCGCTCATTGATGAGGGCGACACTGTTAGCCCGCCTCTCAGCGATGCATTATGCGGCGTGCCCTATACTACAACCTAACACCGATCCCTTGTCATGTTGCTGATATCAGTTTTTCAATTCTCTAGCAACGTACGGATACTTTATTAGAATTGTTATTAGAAGAAGTGGCAAGAAGAAGAAAAAATGCAATCCCTATTCCCTACGCAATAGGGCGAGCTCACAATAATGATTAAAACAAAACAGAACGAAACAACCACTCGGAATCCTCCAAACGCACGCAGGTGCTGGCCAGGATGGAAGTTGAAGAAAACAAAGGGACTGGGCGTCGCGTCCTTGTGCAAAGCAATCACCAGCAAGGAAAGAAAAGAAGTACAACAAAAAGAGTGAAAGTGAGAGTGACCTCCATAGGCGGTGACGCCATTTTGCTCGTCAAGCCCACTTGACTCTGATCTTGTCGGTGTGCCTAAACTCGCAGGTGAGCGCCACGCTGCGATCCATCCTCCTGAGCACGAACCTCTCGACCAGCACGTAGCACGCGAACTTGTTCCACGACCCCAGGCCAGAGTCACGCCTCTCCACCCTCTGGATCCTCTCCTCGCCGTCGTCTCCATTGCCGGCAGCGACCCACCATCCTTCCTTCTCCATCTCCCACCTCATTTTCTCCCACACCACCTTGTCCAGCCCCACCCCTCCATCAGCCGCCGCAGCCGCTGGTCGGAACCACATGGTCCCGCCGTCAATGTAGGGGCTGCCTTCTTTCACCGCGTCGGTCCCTCCCAGCAGCGCCGTCTGGCGGCGCATCGTTGCCATCACCGCGACCTCCTGCTGATTGACCTCGCCGGCAGTGGCTGTATATATCTGCTCCCAGCTCTGCTCCAGAGTCATCTCGTAGAATGTGGTACGCTTCGCCTGGTCCTTGAGTCGCCGCTCGCCGTCGGCCTTGACGAACATGAAAGGGACGTACCATTTTCCGACCACGACAGGCGGCGCGTCGAGGTCCGGCGGCATCTGGTGGCGGCGCTCGCGGTTCACACCCTGCGCGTCGTCGGCGAGGTCGTATTTCGGGCAAGCGATGCTCACTTTCCAGCCCTTTTTCCTCAGGTATTCCGGCGGGATGCCGTCCGCCGTGACGGACTCGGCCTTGAAGCTCCTGCTCCCGGACTGCGCCATCTCCATCTGCTGGTAGACGTCGCCGCTGTCGAACGGCCTTGGCTTCACGTCCTTCACGCAGGTGCAGAAGCAGCACGACGTCTTGTCCTCCTCCTTGGAGCACGCCGATACCATCCTGCACGCGCGCATATTAATTCTAGGACTTACTGTCAAAAAAAGTTTTTGTTTGTTTTTCTTTAATTCTCCATGCATTTCTAGGAGCTGTCAACCTAAGTGGAACACGACTGGCAAATATCGATCCATTTGTTTTACCCCTTATGTTTGCCCTCTGCCCGGACCACGTAGTAGCGGCCGGACGAGAGAGGGAGGCCGACGACGGGCACGAATACAACGAAGTCGATGGGCGCAGCTGTGTGGCTGCCAGGGGCGTCGCCGCCTGAGTCGCCGGCGCAAACCCCCAGTATTGCCAAGCAGCACTCGATGCCAGTGAACGCGGGGTGCACGGCATTGCTGTGCTGCAGCGCGAGCTGCCGGCTCTGCGGGAAGGGGAGGCCCTTCAACCGCCTGTCCCACGACAGGCCGCAGCAGCGGGAGGCTAGCTCTTTGGTCGCCTCGTCTACCACAACAAGGAACCCGGAGCCAGGGCCTTCCGGGGGCTCTTCCGCCGCGGCCTTCGGGTCGGCAAGGTACCGTGACATCGGCCTCGTCACGTACATTTTTTGGTTCTTCACTAGCTGCTCACGGTGTCTCTCAGTTCTCTGCGATGAGCATGCATGGTATACAAACTGCCTATCTTATAGTACTAAAAATAATATATCCTTGGCTACTTGGTGCATGTAATGATCAACTTGCCAATGTGTAGATATGTCAACTTGCTGATGTGACCACTGCCCTGCTTTCTATCAAAGCCCAAAGACGGGGGTTGTAATCTAATCCAATGTGCGCATGGTTTTGGGAGCAACTACCCTATCTTAAAGTGTTTCTAATAGTTGCTTCTTAGCTGTCTTTTAGAATTGTTTATTAAAAAAAAAAGAGAGAGAGAATGCAGCTAACTCTTCCTTAAGAGGCAGCCTCTAAGAAAAATAAGAGACTTAAACATGAAAAAGCTCTTTATCATTGAAAAAGCTCTTAATGTTATATGCTACTCCCCTAGGGACTCTCCCTTATTAACCTCTGAAATCTTTTGTACTTTTTTTATTTTGCGAGCAAATCTTTTGTACCTCTTGTCTCTTGAAAAGGCCTAATCTTTTTCCCTACGGCACTACTGTTGAAATACTCAAACCAAAAGAAACCAGAAAAACGTACAGTCGTGTGGCCGTGCAACTTTGAGACACCTATTAGATATACTGTGACACAAATGACCTCAATCCTTGCTCGCCCTACTTGTTCAGTACTAGTGTCCGACGACTTGGACTGTAAACGAGAATAAAGTCAAGCCGCCCAGAGTCAATGGGGGATCGGTTAGGTGCGCGATGCAAAGCTTTTAGTTGCCACGGAGAGGGCTCTATGCAAATGGGGTTATTAGCTGCCAACGACTCAGAGTATCTACCCGGCTGGACCACAACAATTATACTTCGTACTACAATGAATCGCTATCAAATTCCAATGCACTATTGCGCGACAAGACATGCATGCCAAGAAAGAGATTTATGTTAGAAATAAACATGTCCCTAATCCCCGTCCTTCCCGGCAGCACGTGAGACGTGAGAAGAAGATGGAGATTAACCTGTTTTCCTTCTCTTGATCACCCAAGTAAAGAACACAAGAGACATATGATGGATGTTTAGTGTAACTTGATTCTCATTTCTACCTCTGTAGCTGTACAAATGGTTCTAATATATAGGAGATTTAGTAGTAACCTACATGACCTTTGGTATGAGCCTATTATTTCTATTAAATCCCACTAAGGGATTCTTAACACTTCCTCTTGGGCGAATACCACGATCAATTCATGTCTCGTTAAAACTCTGAAAAATCCGATGGGAAAAAATATGGA
This sequence comes from Eleusine indica, assembly GCA_030378355.1. NCBI lineage: Eukaryota > Viridiplantae > Streptophyta > Magnoliopsida > Poales > Poaceae > Eleusine > Eleusine indica. The sequence continues at coordinate 30,418,419 of CM059497.1, forward strand.
GAAAGAGTACATGATTGTCGTTTGATGTATTGCACTTGTTGCCTCGTTAAAAACCTTGTGTGAGAAACTTCAGAAAAACACACTAAGGAAAAAAAAAGAGTACAACGACATCTACTGGATGATATATAATCTTCTAGATTACAAAGTTCATGATCTTCAAGATTAAAAATCATAAATTCTTATTCAAGGGTGTTCTCCCCCTGAACCTTGCACGTCTCTCAAATGTCTCATACCGATTCCTCTAACATATTTATGGAATACGGTTGCGGGAAGAGACTTAGTGAACAAGTCTGCCAGATTGTCACACAATTTTGTTTGTATAATGTTTACTTGACCTTTTTCTAGAGTTCATGAGGGTAGAAGAATTTTGGGACTATGTGTTTAGTCATATTACTCTTTACATAGCCTAGATGCATTTGTGCAACACATGCTGCATTATCCTCATAGATAATAGTGGGGGTTTCGATGGTATCAAAACCACATGACTTCTAGATATGGTTAATCATTCGTCGTAGCCACGCACATTCACGTGTGGCTTCATAGAGTGCAATTATCTCTGAGTGATTTGTCGATGTTGCTACTAAGGTTTTCTTACATGACCTTCATGATATAGCCGTACCACCACAGAGAGAAACAAAACCAGCCTGAGATCTTGCTTTATGGGGATCTCATAGATACCCAACATCTGCATAGCCCACCAAGGTCTGGTCTTGATTCTTCGGGAAAAATAAACCAAGATCTATGGTATCTTTGAGATATCTCAATATTGTCTTAATGCCTACCCAATGTCTTCTAGTTAAGGTTGCACTAAATCTAGCGAGCAAACTAACCGCGAATGCAATGTCAGGTCTCCTGCAATTTGCTAAGTACATTAGTGCTCCAATGGCACTTAGATACGGAACTTCGAGTCCTAAGATAATTTCATTATCATCCTTGGGTCTAAACAGATCTTTATCCTTATCAAGAGATCTCACAATCATGGGTGTTTTCAAAGGATAAGCTTTTTTCATATTAAATTGCTCGAGAACCTTCTTTGTGTAGGTCAATTGGTGTATAAATCTTCCTTCAGGGACATGCTCGATGTGCAGGCCTAAACAGAATCGGGTTTTATCCAAGTCTTTCATCTCAAACTCCGTCTTAAGGTAGGTGCTTGCCTCCTTAATGTCATCTGCACAACCTATGATATTCAAGTCATCAACATAGATTGAAATGATGCAAAATCCATTATGGGATTTTTGTATAAACACACAGGGACAACCTTCGTTATTCACATAACCCTTCTTCAAGAGGAAGTCACTTAACCTGTTGTACCACATCCAACCAAATTGTTTTACCCCATACAGTGATCTCTGTAATTTAACATTGTACATGTTGTGTTATGATTGGCTCTATTAGGGTCCAGAATTTTTAGTCCATCAGGGACTTTCATGTATATGTCCGAATCCAGTGACCCATAGAAATATGCGGTCACAACATCCATCAACTGTATTTTTAGATTTAGACTTGCAACCATAGATATTAAATATTAGAACATTATGCCACTCATTACAGGGGAATATGTTTCATCTTAATCAATGCCTGGTTTCTGCGTAAACCCTTGTACTACAAGCCTCACTTTATATCTCACCACCATATTATTTTCATCCCTCTTATGGATGAATACCCATTTATATCCTACAGGGAATACATTGGGGAGCGTACGAGCGACAGGCTCGAATACTTGCCTTTTATTAAGCTAGCATAATTCTGTCTCTATTGCTTCTTTCCACTTGACCCAATCTGAGTGCTTCCGACACTCTACCATGGACTTTGGTTCAGGATCCTCATCAATCGCATCTACGATTTTAGAGACAAAATGTATGTCGACAGTTGTAGTCTTTCTATTATATAAATCTCCTATTTTAGCATAATTTTGTGAAAATTTCATTTAACTTATCCAGCTCTTCTTGATTTCCAAAAATACTTGAGTCTGGTTGTTCCGGTGCCCCCGTGCTCTGAGTTGTGCGCACTTGTGCACTAGGGTCTTCACCATCAGGGTATGTCGCATCTAGGACAACTGATTGGGAATGTAATGCATATACTTCAGTATGTTGCCTCTACGGACGTCTCTGCTTAGCATGTACTGAGTTTTCTAGATTTCTTCCCCTTTTCTCGGGATTGGGGATTTGAGAGTTCACTCTCTCTGGTGCATTAGCCGTAGGGATGTGCGATTTTGACACTCCTCTTATATCAGTAAAAGCATTTGGTAAATTATTTGTTAAATGTTGCAGGTTTATTATTCTTTGAACTTATAGTTCAGCATCTTTAGTACGTGGATCAAGTGAATGGATGCCAGTTGCACACCATTCTATTTCATGGCATCCCTTTGATTTTAGGTATAATCCTCCCCCTAATATCGAGAAATGGTCTTCATCAAAAACACTATCAGCGTACCGAGCCGTAAACAGATCATGGATGGAGTTTCATAACCAACATAAACCCCCAATTTCTGGTGAGGTCCCATAACTGTATGCTGGGGTGGTGATATCGGCACATAGACAGCACAACCGAATTTTCATAGATGGGAAATCACAGGTTCTTCTCCACGTGTTAGTTGGAAAGGGGAAGCAGAGTGATACGCAGTTGACCCTTATATGGGAAAGGAGCCTTTCCCTTGCCATTATGTAAGGTAGCATGTGCTTCAGGCACACCTTGTGAGCCAGTAGGGCGCATGTGAAAATTCTTCATCAAGAGATCATTCTGGGTCTCGGCAGCAAGTAGGACTTGGATCAGTTCAGGGTACTTCTTGTACTTGTTGTTGTGGTACTGCTTCTGGAGTACAATGTTGGAAGGGTGGAAAGTTTCAAGCGTTTTATCGATCATTTTTGATTCTGTGATATTCTGCCCACAGAAACGAAGCTGGCCGACAATGCGGTGAAGTGCAGTGTTATATGCCCCCACTGTCTTGTAGTCAAGGAAGCGAAGTTGCCCCCAGTCACGCCTAGCCTTAGGAAGCAAGATAGCCTTCTGTTTGCCAAAGTGCTCCTCGAGGGTGGACCATAGAGCAAGCAAGTCGTGCACCTCCAGATACTCCATCTTCAAGTCGAGGTGGATATGGTGCCTTATCAAGATCGATGCCTTTGCCACTTCATGTCATGGAAGCTCAGGAGCATTGGTAGCACGTGGGGCGATCGTGTGAGACAATTGCATTGCCGCCAGGTGAAACTCACAGTCCACCACCCACGTCTGATAGTTATTGCCATCCAGGGAAAGCTGCTTGAAGTGCTGAGCAGCAATGTTGGCCATTTCCTAAAAAAGACCATGCAAATATACTTCAGGTAAATAAGCATGTAATTGAATTTCAAACTTGAACATGGTCGTGTGCTTATATTAAACATTTCAAGATTTTAAAAGCATTGTTTGTACTGCAGGACCAGTTCTAATTAAAACACTTTCGGGTGCTAAAAACTGGTACATGCTACAATATATGGTAACTGATACAACATAAATAAAAAAAATTGCAGATAAATGCACAATCAAGGCACATGAATACTATTAAAAGCAAGTTCCATAACTTCAGGGGTATAGAACAACCAGAATGTAAACCGGAGCTAGGTAACATAAATAATAAATGTTGTTGTTCCATATTATAATGCCCCTTGTGTTTTATGACAGTGCGCATGCATGAAAACTGAAAAATAAAACGTTGAGTGCATGCAGCGATGGCATAGCTTCAGGCAGACGTAATTATGATATTCAGCGCGTCGAGTATGTGAGCAGACGTGACTCATGCTCTCGCCGTCTCACGGCTGCAGTGATAGCTTCTGGCATGTATGCGACACTCAGCGCGACAAGCACTCGCATATAGACGTGACAAGTCCAAGCCGACCATCCATCGGGACAGCAGCGCACGGGTTTTCGTTAGCTTACGTGCAGAGGTCCATGGCATGCACGCTGAGATGGCTAACTATGGCTGCTTCAAGCAGTAGATTTCATGGCCGGTGGCAAAAAGAAAAAAATAATGCCACCGGTAATCAATCAGGTTCTAGTAAGATTTACCTAGGAACAAACCACAGGGATTCAGTGGTATGATCTTAGTACTAGGAACGTTGATCTAGCATTTTAAAGCAAGTGCTTCGATGCGTGAAGAAAGACAAGTAATGTATATACGCATGAAGCTAATAATTATTAAGATATAAAACATGCCATAGTCAACATTAATTTCATGTTTATCGAGATCATCCTAGAACCAAACTGCTGGGATTCTGTGGGCATGATCAATCCATGTAATGTCAAAAACAATCTAAACGGCACAGATGCATGTAACCAAAACTGCAGGCTGTAAAGCAATATACGATACATGTCTCTGACTGATTATTTTCAACAAAGCAAGAGGTGATCTACAGCCTAAAAAAATGCTCGATTGAATCGATGACAAGGAACCAAATAGCCGGGTAAAACTGATGTAGATAATACGATCTACACCAGAGGAGATCAAGAACAACATACCTTAATTCGTAGGGTAGAGCTAGCAGTGCTGATAACGTGTTAGAAATAAACGATGTCCCTAATCCCCGTCCTTCCTGGCAGCACGTGAGGCGTGAGAAGAAGATGGAGATTAACCCGTTTCCCTTTCCCTTGATCATCCAAGTAAAGAACACAAGAGACACATGATGGATGTTTAGTGGAACTTGATTCTCATTTCTACCTCTGTAGCTGTACAAATGGTTCCAATATATAGGAGATTTAGTAGTAACCTATATGACCTTTGGTATGAGCCCATTATTTCCATTAAATCTCACTAAGAGATTCTTAACAATTTTTTTGTCACTCAATTCATGAGTCTCTACCAACGTGTCATTATTTTCACATGTCTTTATTCTCTTCTCATCGGACATGCAAATTGTTTATTTTCATAACATCTTGTACATTTTTGTCCTGTCTTCTTCCTCACCTCTTTTTTTCGAGTATTTCTTGGCATGGAGATGTAGTGGCTCTGTTGCGTGATGTGCTTGGTGAGCTTCGTCCTCCCCATTGCTGCCGGCCACATCTACCCTATCAAACGCCTCCCGCTGGACCAGGACCCCCAGCTCATGCCCAATCACACCCTCTGCCGCCACATCCACTCCTAGCTCGCATCCCTCGCCCCAAAGACCCATGTCGACGACGACATGGCCACGATGCGGTGTCTGTGCTGTTTAGGGACGAAGCACCTCCTGTCCAATGCCGTCACAATGCCGGTCAGCCCAAGCGGCGGTGGAGTACAAGGACCAGGTGTTCGACGCACTGTCCTGTGTCGTGAGCAGAGGCGACGCGTCTGCGCGAGGAGGCGGTAGGGGTCCTCGAGTCACTGCAGGTCCTAGAGCAGGAGTTGGTCCGTGTCGTGGCCACGCATGGTCATGCTCTGCTCGCCGAACCCAAGATGAGGCGTTAGGTGGAAGGAGGAAGAAGACATGGGTAAAATTGTCCAAAACAACTAATTCGCATGTCCGGTGGCAAAAGAATGAAGGCTCGCGAAATAATATCATGCTAGCTGAGGCAAACGAATTAAGTGACAAATAAATAAATCTCTCGTAGCAAGATGATCATTGCACAATACACTTTCAAAAAAATTTAAGCGACTAGACAATAAATATTGACTAGGCGTGGACGATCATGAACTATTTGGCCAGCTTCCTGAATGCTGCCCAGCAGGGCTCCTGTGTCCTAACCGGGAAAGAAAATAGACCAAGCCGAATTGCATATGAAGGTTGACATGTCGGTTGAATGTTTGAGAGCGAGGTTTGTTGCAAATAACAAAACTAGTGGGTGTTAGACAGATACAAATAAAGCACAAACACCATACCACAAGTTGTAGAGGAATCCAATCATAGTATAATATAACATATATGTCATCTCCACTAGTCATGCACTTTACCAAAGCTTTTCTCTATGATATCAGCTGACACCGCCACCGAAAACCATCCCCAGTGGCGGGTGGCCATGTTCACCCCTGATGAATTTTAAGTCTGCGTCAGTGCAGGACCTTTTATTTACAGATTTTGCTATTTTGTCCACAAAACCGATGAGCTTTGATAAAATGCCAATGTTTTTTTGGTCTTTGCTAAAATGACAACGAAACCAACATACAGTCAGTGCAGGACCTTTTATTTACAGATTTTGCTATTTTGTCCACAAAACCGATGAGCTTTGATAAAATGCCAATGTTTCTTTGGTCTTTGCTAAAATGACAACGAAACCAACATACAGTCCGCTAAAATGCCGATACACGTCCTTTTTAATTTCTTTAATGACTTTCAAGTCCCCCCCCCCCTATCCGAACCTAAAATACCCCTCATCATTTTTCTTTTTTCCAGAACGAATCGTTCTTCACTAGCTGTCTCTGTGTCTTTCTTTTTCTTTGGGGTGGGGGGGGGGGGGGGGGGGGGGCGGGGGGTGATTCAGCGCTCAGTACGATGAGCATGCATGTTAGTATACTTGACTATCTTATAATAAAGTAAAGTGTATGGCCGATCCTTCAACTTGTTCAGTTGTGTCATTTAGGTCTCTATACTCTTAAACTGTAGTTTTGACTCCTTAAACTTGGGCTCGGCTGTCATTTAAACTCCTATACTCTGGAAATGCAAATATTGCTCTCTAAAATTAGCTTTGGGTGTCATCTAGATCACATACAGGGTATTTCCTATTAATTTGATATTTGATATAGCTTACTTATCATTAAATAAACATGAATATCAGCTCAAATATCTATATAAAATAATATTGCTAGGTGTGAATGAAAGTAGTACTTTATTCTTGCAAATAGTGATGGGTCTAGGTTCTAAACGAAGTGGTGATCAGTTAGGCTACGCATCATGAAGCTAAATTATGAAATGACTTTATTTTTTTCAATAACTAGATATTGCTAGGTAAAAAATTTATGCTCTTGGTTGTGTTTTATTTTTTATATAGTAGATGTCTTTATTGATCAAAGATAGTATGTATTATGGTGATCAAATTTACATTCACTCTTTTAGTTTTAATCTACTTATCATGGGCTAAACTAGGCCTATTAGTGAGTCTAATTAAACTGGAATTTTAAAAATATATGGACCTAAATGATAGCCGAGCCTAAGTTTAGAAAGTGAAAACTGTAATTTGAGAGTATACGGACCCAACTGACATCCTAAGCTAAGTTTTGGGAGTTAAAACTATAATGTAAGAGTTTGAGAATCTAAGTGACACAATGAGACAACTTTTAGAAACGGCTATGTAATTTACTCTTTTATACATAACCGTTTGAGGTGCCCGCTCATGCCGAATTGGCAACTTGCTGATCAGCTGTTGCGTCGACATGCATGCCGACTTATCAACTTGCTGATATGGGCATGTAAATGAGCATCAGATAGGCATATGGAGCTTGCCGCCAACGACCCGTGACTCAGAAACACTATCCAATTGAATGAAGACAATATTCAAACTGTACTGCATAAAACACTATCCAACGCATTATATCACGACAAGATGGTGAATTGGTAGAGTTAGCTAAGAGGTAACAGCTAGTTTGAAGTACCGAGAAGGCGATCAGAGGGGGGAGGAGGGTGAATAAGAGCCAATTAAAATTCTTCTCAAGAACATGGCATATATCCCAAATACAACCCGAACCAACCTCTGATAGAATCACTAAGACCACACACACCAACTTATGATGTGCTAACCCTAGGAGTGACTCACACCAGTGGAAGAACTAGAGAGAAGCAAAGAAAAACAACCAAGACTTGAAACTAGAAAAGAAAACACAGAATAGGCAACTCAGACTGACCATTAGCAGTGCCGGCCAGGAGCATTGGCAGTGCTGATTGGTACTACCGGCAGTGTCGGTCATATCATCGATAGTGCCGATTGAGTTTAAAAAGAATACAATCGGCAGTGCCGATCTAGATTTTCATCCTCGCATCAGCAGTGTCGGTGGAAAGATTGGCAGTGCCGATCGACCCTCGACAGAACAGGATTTGGCTCGGGATTAGACAAAAACTTGACCAAAACCTTATCAATCAAACTCTAAATAGTGCGATTTTTGGACCAGCCAATATTCAACACATCACGATCCTAATCCTAGAAGATCCACTCAATTGGCTCAAGGAATCATCACGAATTTCAGATCTTGTGCCAAGAATATCAAAAATAGGAAACTTGAGAAATCCTTTAAATCAAAGGTGCTAGAGCTTATAATTCGGTCAAGGATCCATATAGGATTGTTCTAGCTTATCATAGCACCAAGATCCCCCAAGAAATCCACCCAAAAACTTGCCCAAAAATAAGATAAAAAATTTTCACGAAAATAGCTCCAAAAATAGAGTAAAAGAGAAATTCGAGATTTAGGAAGAGAGGAAGATCTTGAGCACGAAAATAACTCTCATATCATAGATACATGCTTACAAAATCTATAGATACAAGCCTAGGAAGCCACCCTCTTCCTCCCACTATTTGAAAGAGAAAAAGATGTCTCTCACACACCCTTTCCTCTCCACTAGAATATGAAGACCTCTCCTAGCATTTTGAATGAAGATCTAAGGCAAGTCTAAGGGAAAGAGAGGCACCTCTTTTACCAGCCCTAACTCTCCTTATATAGGCCTAGGGGTTGTCCTAAAGACCATACTACCCCTCACCTACAATACACTGCCACCTACCATCAGGGGCATAACCGTTCATCTTTTTTCTCGTCGCCCGAACGCCATCGAGCATTTCACGACTTTGCTTCGCCTCGACGCAAGCTCCGCGATGGTGCAACATGCACCTCCAATTACCGCCACTGGTTTTGAGGCCTAAACCGGAAACCGTCTTACACGCTTCGTAAAGCGTGGCTTCTTGATCTTGACGCGTGCCACCTCATCCCGTGATCCTCCTCGTCGGCAAGTCTCTCCCGCCTCCGGTCCATTGGAAACCTCTGCTTGCACCGACGCCCGATCACCTTTGACTTGGTCAACCCCGCCGTCTTGATCACCAGCCATGGTTTTGAGGCTCAACCGCGAAACCGTCCGTGCTTCTTGCCTCTCCATGTGTACGGTGTGGATCGCTCTTGACTTCACCCGGCCTCCTGAACGTCCAGCCCCAAGTCTCCTACTTGTGCCCTATCCTCTCGTCGTTGACCGCCAAGTTGACTCCGGTGGCCTACACATCATGAGACAAGCAAACACATTTTTTATCTTATGCAAACTCTCCAACATACTCACCAACTCCGGTTAGTCAAAACCATGACATACACAAACTCATGCAATCCCCATATTCCCGCATTTTAACTCAAACACCGAAATCAATGTCAATTACTTATCACATATTACAAACCATGGCATATCTCAACATGGCTTCTTATAGCTCTTACAGAGAATTGAGGAGGAGTGGGGTCCATATTTAACTCTCTCATTTTTGTTAGAGGTTGCCTCTTGAAGAAGAGTTAGATGTCTTCTCTCTTTTCATTTCCTTCAACAAACAATTCTGAGAGACAGCTATGAAGTAACCATCGGAGACGCTCTTAGAAAATTCCAAGTCGAACAAACATTGACTCGAGGTCAACGAGCACGAACCTTTTGACCACCTTCCTGGATGCTGCCCCTCAGGGCGCTCTCCCCGATGAAGAAAACTCTCTGGTGACTCACGCCGACGATTGTGCGGCGCCAAGCCACCAACCCAGTTGATTCCACCTGTATCAATCTCCATGCACCGCATACACATCAGGGAAGCCAGGGAACGAAAGAAGCTTGAGCTAGCATCCGCTCCAGGGGACTGAAACAGATCAGCAGCGAAATGAGACACACAAGTCGTCGAAACACAAGGAATGTAAGTTTTTTTGTTCTTTGAGTTGGTCTAATTTCTCTAAAACTAGCATAATTGCTCGCGCAATAGCGCGTGGTATCTTTTAATTGCTGAAGTCAAATGTTGCATTCAAAGGCACCAGTTGAAATTTAATATTTGTATTGTTGCTTTCGGTTTATAGGGTTGATACAGGTTTCTAAGATGACATAGATGTAATATGCCATGTACAAAAATAAAGTTATGAAGAATATTTTCATGGCATCTATAACATTTAAGTTCAATAATTACATAATATGCAAATAATCGATTGAAACAACTAACATATTTATATATATCTAAGACTTCTTCGAGGCCAATAATAAGACCGATGTTGCTTAATCTGTGCCCTTACTCTGAACCTTTAAATACTTGACTAAATATGGTTAGTAGTGGGATCATATCCATGCATGTAGCCAGTAGTGAAATTATATCCGTATGAATACATGCCTTGTATAACCTAAATAAAATAATACTTGTCAATACAATTAAACTTACTTGAGAGCCGGGACTTGATCATTTTTTTCATATATATTATCAGTTTTGCTCATGCTGCCAACTCTAATAGAACCGTTAAATATATCTAGTAAATATTAATTAATATTGCTCTGCAATGTTCAAAAACCACTCTACTTTAATCAAGCTGCACGAAGTTGCAACGTGCTAGCTTGCAGGCATATATAAATGAAATGACATTGCTTACCACATAACCTACATGTATGTGGTTTGCAGTGGGCTGTCCACGATGTCCACTTACCCATGAGGCTGAGGCATATCTCGGCAGTTAGTGTCATCGATAAATCTATTTCCCAACCTTGGCACTTACGTTCGCCTCTGATGTGTGCAATGGAGGAGTACACAATCTAAATGACCTGAATCCTCTGTGGGAGACTGTCGAGGGTAGAAAACAGGATGTCACGTGGCACCACCTAGGGACCCACACACGTCCGGTCCAAAGGACCCGCTGGATCGCACCCAAGGCGTCATCTGCGTAGGCCCCTACAAAAAGCGTCTCCGCGACGGTCAAACCTTGGGTGTAAAAGTCACGCCGCTCCCTCGACTCGCTCAACCCCCCCCCCCCTCAGGGGTCGAAGGCCGGTCGCGTTCCGCTCGACCCCCAAGTGGTTGAGGGCTCGCTACGCCTTGCTCGACCCCACAAAGGGGGTCGAGGATAAATCGTTTCGCCTAACAGGATCCGAGCACGGCTCACCCTCCCAAGCGAATGACACAACCGCTCGTCCAAGCTCATCTACTCCGGGGCAAGGACGGTCATTTCACTAACACTACGGCCATGATGACAGTGCCCCCCCCCCCCCCCCCCCCCCGTAACCACTGGATAAGCTCTACTTCCGTCAACTCCCATCAGTGGGGCCTGAACCGCGACGGGACGGGACGACGGACCTCTGACCGAGCCGGAAGTGGCAGAGTGGAGAAACTCGATTGCCTTGTCAGGACAGGACGAATTCCAACTCCAAACAAGCCCAGACAGGTGCAACCCGACGCGACGACCCCCGACGGAGGGGGTTGAGTGAGACAACGATCAACAACCGTCAACCACCCGGCCTTAAATGCCATGCCTATTATGCATACACAGTATCAGGGAGTCAAATCTCTCCGAATAGCTGCCCCCTCATCATCACCAGCGTCTGCTAACGATGGCAGACATGACGAGGCTCACTGTGCTGTTGTCGCCCGATGACGCACCTAATGGTGATGATGCAGGACGGCTTGATGGACAGCTAGATTGAACCTTGCTTGAATAACGTGACAATGCCCATGCTGCACCTTCCCGCATACATTGAAACACGCTGATTACAGGAACAATGGGGGACTCGACCCGACGACGGAGAACGGGGGCACGCTCGGACGTAGTGCCGCCCCTCTGACGCAAGACCAGGATGATGGGGGCCACAAGTACACAAAGCCACGCCGCTGACCATGGGCTTCGCCTTCTTCGGCACGCCTCCACCGACTCATCACGTGTGGAGATCTCTCTCTCTCTCTCTCTCTCTCTCTCTCTCTCTGTAACATGGGTTCTTTTCTCTTGAAGTATAAAAGGAGAGGTCCGCGCCTCTTTTAGAAACACACGAAACAACAGCGGACACCCAAGGCACCACACACTCACACACGCATCACTCGCACCCGAGACTTGGAGCTCTCTCCTCTCTTATCACCATTGTACTCCACAACCGGAGCAAGTAACACGAGAAGGCCTGAGAACTGGACGTAGGGGACTTCCCCGAACCAGTATAATCCCCTGTGTCTTCTTGCTTAGCTATCGTCGAGCCTAAAACGCGCGCCTCCATAAACAAATTCTACTAGCCGGTGATCTGAACACCAGCAGAGACGATATGTTCTCTCAACCGAGGGAGTTCCTTTCATATTCATGCTTTGCTGCCTGTATTAAAATTGGATGAATTCCTTGCATCCTACCCTTCAAATCACGTACCGCTGTTGCTAATTAACGACACGGGCGTGATTATTAGTATTGGAGGCCTGACCAGTATATGTCTACTATAAATAATTCTCAAGGATTGCATCAAAGGCATGAGCGGCACCTTGGCTACCATCGTCGCCTCTAATCTCCACGTATACATCTAATCTCCACGTCTACGTACGCAGATCAGTATCACGAACCGTGCAAGCTCAACATAAAGAATGAAAGAACCATCATACCAGAGAGTAGATGGAAAAAGCTTATGATCCTTTTGCAGATCCTTTCCAGGTTCAGATCAACCTGGAAGCCACCTGCTATAAACGCTTCTCATCATCATCCGTCATTCCAAGAAGAACCGTTTTAATCAGTCATTGGTTTATGTGTGGAGCTCCAGTTCTGCTCCCCTCTGCCAATCGCGTATAGAGCAGATCGTCCGCCACCGTTCACCAGTCGTGACGACCGTATGCTAGAAGATAAGAGGAAAAAAACAATCTGTTCTGTTTTTTTTAGAGAAACAGATCATACTTACTCGGACGGCCAGATTTTAATCAGAGATTGTAAGGATGGAGATTGAGGGTCAGATCTTTTGCTTTTTTCTGAGAATTTCTAGATTATTTCTCTAATTTTTTAGACACTGTGATTCAAATGTCATCTTCTTTTATTATAAAATAGATGAACTAAAATACGAAAATAAACTGGAAATGGACAACTATCTTTTAGATATCCACATACATCCCTATCTACCACCACTAGATAACCGGTCCCCCATGCCTTTGTAGGGAGGCAGCGCCGCATGGCGTCTGGGTCAGCAAGTTACGGTGACGTCAGCCTTAGGAGTAACATTTTGGTATAGAAGCCTATCTTAATATCTATATAATAAACCGGCCTAGACTACGCGCTCCGGCGTGCTCTCGACCAATCACAGCCATTTCCACTGTGGTCTAACCAGTCTTCATCTGGCACGTAAGCTCGTAACTGCTTCTTGCGCCGTCGTTCTGCTCCCATGTGCGCTGCTCGGTTTGTTTCGATTATTTCAGCCTGCGTTTATCTTTGGGCTGGTTGATCGTTCACCCTCCTTTCTGTTTCTTCTCATACGGCCACCAATTAACCGGCGAAGGCCTGTGGCCTGCTTACTCGAGGCCTATCTCTTCTTCGTCGGCCCATCGTTTACCGGCCCGTCTCACCGCATGTACACCACGCGCCGTCCCGTGTCCCTTCGCCATTATCGCGTCTCCGACGTTTTGTCGACCTGGTTGTCCTCTCCCTATCTTTCTGTCTTCCCCTTTCCCATCGTTTGTTTCGTCGCCGACGTAGACGAACTGCCTTCCGCCCTTGTCCTGCCTCTTGTCGACCACCTTCCAGATATGGTTCTGCCATTCCTTCCCAGCTTCATCGTTCCTTTGTTCTTTCCCCATCTCATTTGCCGTCTATGTATTTCCTTTGTTTGCTCCCCGTCTTCCCTGCTTTGTCTCCGTTGGGTGCCGCCGTGGATGCTGCTGCGTCTCTCCCCATTGCCTGTCGCCGGTGGTCCTGCTATGTCTCCGACGCAAAACGGTCTGCCTGCCTCCTTCTCCCTTCCCGTTGCTTCCTTATTCTTTAGTTGTTGCCCTTTTTTATTTGGGTCCTCATTAATATGCTCCTTTCGCTTGTGCAGCGATCCCAGGGATTACTCCACTGCTTTTGTATTCGCCAATTACTCCACTTCTTTTGCATTCGCTACGGTGTCAGGTCAGTCATCCTTTTTCCTTTCTTCCTCCTTCAGCGTTTCAGCATTTTCCATTTTATTTTCTTAACTACGATGCTATTTGTTTGACAGTGCTGCATGTCGTAGCCGGGTTTGCCTGCTGATTTCGCTGCTCCTGTGCATCTTCTTTGCAGGTTAGTGCTACGTATTTGAATGTCTTTTATGTACTGTCATCTTATTCACTGCTCCATTGTGGTTGCATGTGTCCTACTTCCATGATTACTTGCACGTTCATTTCATAAAAAATGGTTTACTATTGTCCTTCGTGCTTCCCTACCATGTGGCCTTTGATCCTCTCTATATTTCCTTTCCTTTTCCCCCACGCATTATACCGTCTCTCCTTCCTGCTACATTCTACTGTTACTATCTTCTCTATCGTTAGCTATGCGTCCGCTCTTGCCTCGCCGTCGTCCGCGTGAAGAGACTCCTACACTGCGCAGCGTGCGGCCGCATTCTGTGCAGGACCACACAAACGAAGAATATTCGTACACGGCGCGGCGTCAGCGCACGATACTACCTAGTATATATCCGTGGCTTGTAGTTCCATCTGTTGATAGCTAGGTTGAATGTAGTGAGATTGGAGTTGAGTGAGATGCCGCACATGCCGACCTGGCAAGTTGATCACATGTGGACATGCCGACTTGTCAACTTGCTAATGATGTGGACACATGCCAGCATGTGTCCGACGACTTGGACTGAAAACGGTTCCCACTAAGTCAAGCAGTCGGCAGGCACCAGACAGTGGGCTCGGCTAGTTACGCGATGCGTGACTGTTAGTCACGACAGAGAAAGAAGCATGTGCATAAATCTATGTAAATGGAGCTTGCTACCAACGAGGCGAAAAAAAGGACGAAACACTCTGAGTATGACCACCTGTCCTATTCTGTTACCTGTTTTTGCCTAGATGGATCGCCCGCCGTAAATTTGCAGTCGCACTGTGGCCATGGAAACCGGATTTATTGTAGTTGAAGCGAACGACAAGATCAAGCGAGGGAGAGAACAAGGACGTCTATGGGGACTGACCGCTTCTTGATTAGCTCGCTTCTATGATGGAACTGAACAGTAAGGGGAAAGAGAAAGCACCAGGATATAGTAGCAAAACTCAGAAGAAACTCTCTGATAAAATAGTAGAAAAGCTCAACAACACTCGAATTTCTTTTCTTTCTTTGATAAAATGTTTCCCCTGCTTTTACTAAAGCAGACTCAGTTTGGTACAAACGCATTCAGTACATAAACAGGCTCCAAGCCGCTGGTTACAACGTTTTCAACATGCATGCTACCAGGTTCTCTGTCATCGCTTTGGTCAGATCCCGCGGAGTCTCGGTATTGAAATTGAAGCCACCCACGTCAACATAGGTGGGACCCTACTCTTCTCTTTCAGTTTGCCTATCCGATCTTGCATGTCTCTGCGAAAATTTTCTCCGTTGAAATTTCCAGCATCTCCAGTTTACAGGTGGAGGCCGGTGAAATTCATCTATTGAGTTTACCAATGTAAGAAAAAAATTATGCAATAGTTTCACTAAAATAAGTCATTTTGTCAAAAAATTTGTTTAAATTTTTAAATATTTTTTGAATCTGGTATTTCTGAAAACCGGGTTTACCGGTGACCTCCGGTAAATTATTTCTGCCGTCGGTTCACCATGGCTGGAAAAACAAAGATGCCAGACGCATCCGAAAGTGGTAATTTGCTAGATGCAATCAGGTCCACGTGGAGATGTCTTCAACTATTGCTGCAAGTACTGTTATTTTTACTTGATCACTGATTCATGTTCTTCTAGTATAATATGAATGCCACATGCAAACTAAAATCTATGGGCTGAAGTGCTGCTCCTCGAAAATGGGAGCCTCTAGATAGAGATAACGTGGACATGGTGCATTGTTTTAAAATCATTTATCTTCTCTTAAGGATTCTTGGACCTGTTAAAATGAAATGTGTTCAGAAGATTTTTCTATCGCATGCTTATTCGTCCATTCAGCTACATTATTTGTGGGAGTACGCACATAGAGGAAACATAATTAGTGAGGTTGTTGTGAAATAGAGAAAAGTCATTCAAATGGAGAAGATAGCAAGCAGAGGATTGAAACGTTAGCCGCCGTCATGGCCCTTTTTCCACCACAGCCACTCAGCAGCGCATCGGTACCTGCAGCTGCAACAACATCTGTGCTTAATAGTAGCTCCACAAGGATGTGCAGCAACACCAACGTTCCATACCTGTTCAACATACTCTCCATATTTTAAAAGGATATCATTTAAGATATGATTTAGCATACCAATGACTCATTAATTAGAAAGTATTTTCCTTCTCTATTCGTATTAAAGATGTCTTGAAACTAACTGAATTAATAATATGTACTTACTTGAGTGGTTGTTGCTATGTAGCAAAATTTCTTAACCTATGAGGTTGGTGTTTCGATTCCGTACAACTACATTATTTTTTTATTCTCGAGAAAACAACTTGTTTTTATAAAATCAGCTATGAACTCAGAATGACATAATTTTGAAGTATGGAGAGAGTAGAGCCCGATAACTTTCATGCCGGCAGCATCAACCTCACCTATAGTAATAATTAGAGGCAGCATAGCCGAACGTTCCCCTCTGAATTTCGGGTGATGTGGCCGTTCTTCCCAATGAACACGTCATTTCCAGCCGTCGTGGCTACCTTCAGGAATGAACACGTCATCGTCGCAAGGTGGGCTCGCATCGCAGTCCATGGACCAGCGGCTTAGATGGCAGCGAATTCAGCCTGTGTCCGAGCCTCTCTTTGGCTCCTCATCTTTCATCATAGTGGACTCGTGGAGACGCAGGAGGAGATAGCACGACGACGTCATGTAGGGGTGATAGAGATGCGACGCCGACACATGAGGGAGGAGGAGAGGGAGTAATGCATCATGACGTGAAGTTGGAGTAGCACGAGGAGGCATAACAATGGAATCACACGAGATTGTTGGTGATGAGTATTGATGAGGAGAAAGCAATTAGGAGGATTGGATGAAGCCTGAGACTAAGGGTGCGTTTGATACAGCTCCAGATTCACCTTGAATCAGAAACATTTTAAATTCTCTCTTGGAACGTTTCTCTAGTGAATCACTCTAAACGTTTGGCAAAAATCCTGGATTCAGATTTTTGAAGCAAAATGAACTAAGTGATTCATGAATCAGGTGAAACATCATTTTGGGTGATTCAGGTTGTTAGTATAAAAAAATTGAAACGTTTCAAGTGATTCGCCCCTGAAATGTTTCACCTTTTTGCTGTTTGGAAGTGATTCAGATGATTCAGCCGTGAATCTGAAACGTTTCACTCAGCCAAACGGACCCTAAGCAGCCGTAAATCTGAGCTTTCGTGTAGCTTACCATACCGTTTGAGTGGTTGATTTGGGTGATTGATTATGCATGAGGAGGCAATGGATTTGGGAGAGGAACTTCCATGTGAGAGGATAAGATTGAGAACAGGAGCTGTCGGTTGGAGAAGAACAGCAAAGCTACCCGTGAAAAGGAGATTTTTACAGAAAAGACCTCATACTCTTTTGATTTTATGTTACAAAGGTGTTTAGTGTTTAACGTTTATTATGACCCCTAAACTACTTCAAAATTTGTGAGCACGTCAAAGCGCGTCTACCTTACCAGTACGAACCATACGTATGGACATGGTCAGCCCAAACTATTCCTAGCAAGTGCTCGACATTTCAATTCGCAATGTCATAGTTCAAATCAGCAGTCCTCTTATGATGCATACGAATTACGACAACATTGCTAATGGGACATGGGGTAATGGCATCCTAAAGGACGGGCCATTCGCCCATTCGAGATGTTAATAAATAGTGCCAAAGTGGTAGTAACATCCACGCTTGTGCCCCCCCCCCCCCCCCTTGCAGCCTACCACTGCAACATTATCTACTGACATCAAAAGGGCGTATTAGGAGGCCATTATCCCATGTTCCATTAGCAGTATTGCGGTAATTCATGCATATGCCTTAAAGCATGGCTACATTGCACATACACTGAATGAGGTAGTTTGACATTACATTTCCAATAAATCATTGCACATGCATACACTGAACCATTACGATGGAGGGAGACATTTTTCTCATACTAAAAGATTACAGATTGTCCTCTTTATCCGACATTACAGTTCTAATAAATAGTTTATTTTATTGGTATATTATTTCCAACCCTTTGGCTTATTAATAACTATCCTATGGACAATTGATATGTCAGCTCTGAGAAGATAACGACGTGCTAATCTAACTCACCCAGCCTTGGGAAAATTAAGATTCAATAGTGTGTTACGGCACGGCCTCGCGCTCCCCTTACACGAAAATTGCACATAAGAAAGAGATATTAAGAAATGAGTATTTCCTTTTGAACGTTCAGGCTGGCTATAACCACATATATATAGTTTATCTCTCATTTGTGTTGAGCGCGATGAGCCGTGGTGAGGTCAATTGTAGTATCAACTGCTTCTTCTATTTGTTCTTTTAAAAAATGATAATTAAAAAAACTCGACCTGTCGGGAGAAGAAGCCTCCCCCCCCCCCCCTCCCTCTCGACGGCTTTGCATTAAGAAGAAAAGCACCTCATGCAGATCGAGAAAACCTTCGAACCTCCTCCCCGGGTGGGTGCACAGCCACCCGGGTGCGCTGCCACCGAGCCAGCAGCTCATTCGCAAAAAATGGTAATTAAGAAAATGAAAAAGGATAGACAGTTGATATAAGTACGGTTCAGTATACAACACATATACAAAATGATACACGGCACTTCGTAAGAATTCAGGCATGCAACAAGATTAGTAAAACTTGAGAAATAGAGGAGACACGCCAGGCATAAGTGTAGGAAATAATTCTTGCCTGCTATTATTAGTAGATTAGTTCCTATAGTTAGTTAGCTAGCCATGTTTAAGCAACTAACGTTTGTATGGTACGGCTGATTGAGGCCATAGTTTCTTTCCATATAATAGCCTATAAAAGCAAGGCAATAGACATGAGAAAAATTGTCCATTTCGGTAGAACCAAAACCAAATCGTGTTCCATTATGTGTTCGTGTGAGTTTTCTTGTGTGCGTACGTGAGTAGGCCGTGATCTCGTCGACAACCAGATGTTGCTACTCCGACGAGGTTCTAACATTTGGCATTAAGAGCTAGGTCCGATCCTTGGCGATGGCTGGTGACGACAAGACCAGCGGTAAGGGCGCCACCTCCGGCGAAGGCATTATGATCTAGTGGGTAATTCGTGAGATGGGCAGCGGGAGTAGCTATCCCGTTCTCACCAAGACCAATTACTCCGATCTGGAGCTGCTCATGAAGCACTACAAAAAATTTGACATTCTGTGATGTTTAGTTAAAATATCGTGGGACATTCCGTTTTACGACGTTATACTTAATTTAGCGATGAAGATTTCAAGTGTGTCGTAATAGCCATACAGAAATCGTCGCAAACTAAACCAATGTCATATTGTGACGAACTATTGTGTGTCGCAGAAGGTAAAGTAGCAAGGTCACAATTTTACGACGCAAGTAAATTGCCGTAATTAAGAATTTTCATCATTAAATTTTTAGTTTATATTTTTCCAAAATTTTTGGGTCATTTAGTATAAAAGTAAAATGTTGTTATCTAAAAAATACTTTTTTATACAAAAAAATCATAAAGCAATCAAGTTTTATGTAGAGATATCACATAGTTTGTTTTATAAATTCTATTATAAAGTATGATTATCTTTTAAATAATAAAAAAATACAAATTAGAATAGTTTTTAAATTTTTATTAACGATGTATATATTTTGTGAGGAAAATTGAAAAAATAGAATAGTCGGCCCAATTGTGAAAAATAAAAAGAAAAAGCATCTTGCATCCAAGGAGATTTGAACCCAGAAACATGAGGGATTTGAGACAAGTCCCTGACCACTACGCTACATATCATGTTATGTCAAATATCGAACCTTAAAGTATTTGAACTAAAGTGTCCAGTTGTGAAAGATATTGGAAAAAAAAACTCAAAGCCCTGTCATGTCTGATGGGATTCGAACCCAGGACGTGCACGCTTCTAGGCCGATCCCATCTCTCCCTCTCTCTCACGTCCATGGGCTGCCACCACGCCTTCTCTCAGCCCACCTTAGCCAGCCCATGACGGCGAACGGGCCAAGCAAGCCCAGCTGATGGTGATGGGCCTCTCGAACTGAAAGCATTTTTGTGAAAAAACCAGAAAAAAGTAGAGCCGATTCGGATGTGTGCACTGGTGATCGAACCCCAGATCAACAGTTCTAGAAAAACAACACAAACCACTACGCTACTTTTTCAATTGTACAACTTTTGACACTTTAATTTTTTTAACACCTGTTTCCCTAGTGCAGATGCCAAAATTCACCAATGCATAGGCGGATCCCACCTGTCGGCGCATAACACAAAGCAGAGTTCTTGTCATGTTCTTCCCTCTCTGTTTGGTTTTTTATTTTGATTTGTACTTATAAATTGGAACATGTATATAATTCTCATATGAAGTTCAAATGAGTTGATTCTTTTTTCTATAATACAATCAAAATATTATCTATAGCTTGGAAGAAATCCATACTGGTAATGATGATTAAGATTATGATTATAGAACCATCATTAATGGTCACTTTTCACCATGTGCTTAATTCTTTTATAAATTTCCAACAAATGTGTATTTTTCAATGAAATTGTGTATATTTGTACACATTATCAATCTCTACACATAGAGGTATTTGGTCATATTTTTAAAAGCAGCTGCACTTCTACAAATTCATTTCCACCTAAATTTGGTTTTAAAGTTCATATAGTGTATGATATATCCTCAATTTCTAAGGCACAATAAGGAGAAAAGCACTCAAAAAATCTAAAAGAAATTACAAAGGTTTAAATTCATATGGGACAGGGACATGATAAATTTCAGCTCAAAACTAAACATATTTTCAGAGATAAAAAAAGATAAAAATTGAAATGAACAAGGTTTCATGTTTTCGATCAGTGAAAGCGTATTCCATCTTAGGCGCGTCCTTTGTTATAATCACTATCAAGTAGGTCCGACCTGTCATAGTATGACGTGTCTCATATTCAGTAGTGTAAAATCTTTTCTACGCCAAATCCCTTGTCCTATTTCAACCCTAGCATTGCAACCCTACCTCTTACCATATACTAGATGATACCTCGCATGTTGCTGCGGGATTTTGAAATAATATATCATAAAAAACTTAATGGATTTTTATTTTAAATTATAAATACAGTGTGGGTTATTATATACTCCTCCAACTTTTCACCTATGACGTTAGCACAATATTTTTTGTTCAATTAGAAAATGGATGATGTAACAAAAATCCACCGATGATAATATATTACATAGGCACATGAAAAATATTTATAATCCTCTAATGGATGGTGTAGCGCTAGAATAATGGATAGTGTACAATATTTTCTCGAGATTCCTCCAAGAATAGGGAAGAGCTACACCAATTTGAGAGGAAACAGAAAACAAATATATGAGAAATAACTAATAGATGATAGGAGAATCGAGGAGAGAGAAAACAAAAAGAAATGCTTATGCGACAAACTGTACATTCGAGGTCTTCTTTGTTTAATTATATGAGTGCATGCGTACTGAGGTATGTTACACGGACAGATCTTATTCTTCTATGCAGCTCTAGTCTCCCACATCGTTCATGGAAGAGAATAAGCAACTTCAGGCGCCGCATCATGCACTGGATCAGGTGATGTGTTATGTAGTACAATTCTTACCATAAAAGCAATTTTTTGCTGAACAGCCTGAACTATGGAGAAGAAAAACAGTTTTTTGAATATGGTCATAGGTGACTGGTTCTATAAAATTGTAGCAAAATATTTTAAGTAATTCAATTTTAGTCACAACTAAAATACATATGGAGGAAAAGTGGCTTAATAGAATAAAACGCAAAAAAAAACATAGATAAAAAGAGATAAGAAATAGCTTCTTTGGAGAGGTACCCATGCAGAGTGGAATTCAGCTGATCAAATTGCAATAATGAACGCTAAGAAAACCTGTATCAATTGTGTCCTGCCAACAATTTTGATGTCTGAATTTACATGTATAAGTAAAAGTGAAAATTATTGAATCCTACAAAGAAATTAGAAGAGGGAGGTTCATCTAAAGCTTGGTGCAACACAGATTGCACAAAACGTATGAGCAACAACAGGCATCAGGAAGAAAGAAAAACGTAGCAGGCAACAATTATATGGTTGGATACCTTGCAGTGTTGCCGATGAGAAGTAGACCCCTTGCTAGCAGTTAATTTGAGCTTGGGTGCTGACATGGAAGCTTCAGCTTGCATTGGGCGGATGCAGCAGCTGCTTTTTGGTAAAGCCATTCGTGCTTTCTTGGGTGGGACAGTAAGAGATGTTCAAAGGATATACATAGAACAACGATTGGAACTGGAGTTATGTTGAGTCGCTGATGCTTTTGACAAAGATAATTGGATCGGAGGGTGGAGGGGGGGAGGGTCATACACATGATTTTCAGAGGAAAGAATAATTCCTTAAAGAGTAATTAGGTAAAAATCACGAAAATGAACAGTGATTGTACAGGCTGATGTGCAAGTTGTAGAATACTTATCCAAACCATTGGAGATGTAAACAATGCACCAGAGATCCGTTGGCATGAACTTGAAGTCCTGATCGACAATGGCAAACTGCGGAGTGCAACAATAGCCACTGATAGGAATGTAGAATTTTTTTATATATCCAGGCTGCGTGCAATCCTCTTAATGAAATACGCGTCAAGGCGCGTTCTTGAAAAAAAAAAAAGGCTGCGTGCAATAAAATAAGACGTGGTTGTGACTCTTTTTTAGAGCATGTACAACCCAGAGACGGCATATGTACTCTAATAAATGATATAGACACATGAGCAGACATACCATATAACCTAGAGACTATCTCATTGTCTATAGGTAATTTAATGTTGCGCATGTAACTACAGATTATTTGTGCATACCATTGTATAGCCGTTTGACATAAATATATCAAACATAAATAAGAATAACATGGTTACAATATTTTTTAAAAACCATGATATAATAATTATATTAGATATCATAACAATATCTTTTGTCTAATTTTTCTCGGGAAGTTAATTTAAATCCAAGACATCTCTGATGGTTTCCTTCTCATTTTCCATTATCATATTGTGAAGGATCACAATAGTGTAACACTGTTCATAATAGTTCAACGCTATTTACAACAGTGCAACACTGTTCACAATAGTGCAGCACTGTTCACAAATAATTCAGCAATAGTGTAGCACTGTTCACGCGCCACCCACACGGAATGCAGGAGAACCGTCGCCAGGTGAAGACGCGCCATACAGCGCTGCCGCCGCGGTCTCCTCCGTCTGGGAGCACGGGACGACGCGGTCGTCTCGCGAGGCGACGCTAGCCGGGTCGTCGTCTGGAGGCGAGGTGTTTTTCGTAAAGTGTTCACCGAAAGGACGGGATCAAGAGACCTGTTGTACATGTCCTTATATATTCAGAGTAGCAATTAAACTGCACTGCTGCTTTGATTTTGTGGACCAACTGAAGAGCAAATGCCCGGTGGGGAAGATAAATCAGACCACTAATAGGGAAGGGCCGTTGATTACCGAGTGGGGGCAACAGTTTCACAACAGCCAACATGGAAACAAGGAAGAAGAGTTATGGCATTGAGTGCACTTAGAGTTGTGCGCTTTCAGAGCTGTGGCGACGTTAAATGATTGATTAGAGAAGGTCAGTTAAATGGAGAAGAAAGATGGCAGTTTCGCATGCAGTGGGCTCACCGTTTTCACGGGACGTGAGAGGTCTTTGGTCAATAGACGGACATGATTAATAATAAGGTTATAATCTGACGGATGTGGTTTAGTAGGTGATGTGGCACACTGTGAGAGCAGAGAAATCTATACTATAAAGGCTAAACTTTCTATGTAAAACCACTCACCTGAGATTATACCCATCTTCATTCTAATAGTGATTGATTGAAACTGAATTGCGGGTCCGAGAATTAGATCAGTGTTGACTGGACGTATGATTAATGGGTCCTGATGTGCTAGAGCGTAACATCTTACGCCCCCTACGCTGAGTGTCGTCCGGAAATCAGTAACTTTTTTCACCTGATCATTGTTTACCCGTCCGCAGACAAAAATGCTGGTTTCCTTCTTCGTCGCCCGTGATTGATGAAACACGCGAGTGAAAGGGATTGATTCCTCTCCATTTCTCAAGCAGCGAGATTCCTTAGCGGCGGCCACCTGCATCGGCGGCCACCTCCATCGACCGGTCCCTCCGTCGCGGCTTCCCCCACCACGTCGTTCACAAGGTCTCCTCCGAGCTCGAGGCCGACGCCTTCTAGCGCCACGCCGCTGACCTCCTCACCTCGACCTCTCTCGCCAGTAGCGTCCTCGACTCCTTCCTCCTCTGCCTTGATCAGATCCGGGCCCTCGCTGCCGCCGCCCGCCGAGCACGCCCCTGCCCCGACCGCCGACCGTCGTCCGTTGTCCGGGCCACCGCCGAGCGCGCCCCTGGCCCAGCCGCCGCCCGCTGCCCAGGCCGTCACCGACCGCCGCCCTTTGTTCGGCTTCCTCTGCCACCTGTTCTTCGGATCGGTGGGTGCTCTGTTTTCCTCTTCGCAATTGATGTATGTTTGTTTGCTTCAGATCGGTCTAATTTACTCTTCTTACTCCTTCGATCTGTCTCCCATCTTTAGTTATAGATGCAACCTCAATGTATCCCGTGACGTGCGGCAGCGCAATATGCTCTCAACCTCTTACACCGCCAAGGAGGCCACCAAAGTGTACGGGTCAACGGCCTTCAAGCTGCAGCGCAGCCAGTGGCGGCTGCGGTAGAGGAGAAGACGCGCCACTCCGAGGTCGGGCACAAGAGCCTAATCAAGAGCAACGATCTCTACCAAGTTCGGCACCCCATTCCTATCTGTCAACCCGTCTTTGGTTTCTAGATCTTTGTGTTCCTTCGCTTTGGTCTGCATCGTATTGGGAAATTTATGTGGCGTGCATCAAATCTGGAGACGAGCGTCTACCCGCAGGAGTTGGACAACATGAAGGAGTTCGGGGAGGACACCGGCTCACCGCAGCTCAGTCTTCCATTGTGAGCTATATCTGCTTCTCTGAACTTTGCATGTCTTTTCTCCCTACTTGTGACCACGCTTGCTGGTACTCATTGATTGATTTTTATTGGGAAGTTGATTCATCTCGGATGGTGTCAGCGATTGTCGTGCCCCATCCAGACCATAGGCCTGTTGGGCTCTTGGATGTTCCAGAGGAGAGAGTGCTAGAAGAAAGGAGCTTGTCATTGACGCTGCAGAAACTCTACATATGGGAGAAGAAATTGTACCACGAGGTTAAGGTAGGTGCTTGTGCTTGTTTACTGATCAGGAATTTGTCTACGCTCATCATTATGTAAGAGTAGACTATCAAATAAATAGTTGAATGGACATGAAATCACTATTTAGATTGAGATAGAGCAGGTTGCAAATGTGGTGCTGGTCCATATTTTAACTTAGTGTATCTTTTGGAACAAAGTAAAACCATTCAGTTTATTACCCGTAGTTTGCATATTGACAACATGGTCAAGCTGGAATGGATAAGCACCTATAAACAAAGATAACATCTTTTTTTTATCTCAACAAAGATAAATATCTGATCCCATGGTACCAGTATACCCCGCCTAAGTCAATACCCAGCCTCATTAAAACATAAGCATATATCCCTAACCATGTTAGTTATTTAAGAACTATCCTGCCTATCTTGTACTAGCATGCTTCTTATTTAAGTAAAGAGTTTGTTGAACCTTGTAAAATATCTTTCTTGGGACAGAATGGCCAGAATAAGAAGTACTTGAAAAGTTCAGGCATTGGACTTGATGCATTATAAGCTCTTGTCTATTCAAAAAGGTATGTGTTGCCACTGTTTTGTTTGGTTGGGCATCTTCGTTTCCGTGTGATGAACCTGGGCTGAGAGAAGTGTCTGTGTCACCGATCTTCATGGAGATCGGCGTATATACTAGCGACTCTCCTTGCCATGGAGCTCACCATCCCTAAGGAGGACATGGTCTGTGTCTGCTCAATCCCCACCCTGTTTTATACCAGCCAAAAAATCTCTTTCACCGGATCTGGGAACTGATTTTTCCCTCTTGGTGAACTTGCAGATTTTGGCCATGGACATCAACCGCGAGAACTATGAGCTCGGCCTACTCTGCATTGAGAAGGCCGTTGTCACCAATATGAACGACTTCCGCGAGGGCCCGGCGCTCCGTGTCCTTGACCAGTCGGTAGGTATATTTTAATCTCTCTTGATCTCACTCTACAGTACTAGAGGTTTCAGTTCTGTGATCCCTATTTTTTCCCTTAAAAATAAGTGGATCTTATTATACGAGAATCACACTTGTCACTCTGAAGCACTAATCTAATTTTAAATCTTTAATTGCATAATGCAATGACATTCCCTTGCATAGATTTGAATGAAATCTTGAAATAACTGAATCTTTATTGCATAATGCTCCCACCCTAAAACTACAGACAGAAGCTCAATTAAAAATTAAAGGTTTCATAAAGAAACTTGAAAATGCAAAACAAAAATTTGATAACCTTCAGGATACGATTAAGGTGATTTCTTTCTTTCTTTCCTGTTTCTGGGTGCTTAAGGATGTTGCTTGTCATTTTTTCACACACCACTGAGAGAGTGGAGTGAAAGATCCTCAAATGCTCTTACAGTAGTTGCAAACTGTCGATTTTCGCTGAATATTCCAGTCGGTTGAGTAGATTGGCTCTAAGATGTTTTGTGTGCATAAAGGTGGCAGTGATTTATGTTTTTTTTTTTTTTTACATATTTGGAAGATGGTCTTGGAGGCGAGGATCCTTCAGCCGAGTGTGAATGCCGGGTTGCTTGCAAAGTTGAGGAAATACTAATCTATGCATCTTGTTCACAATCTGGTTTGTGATAGCTCAACTTTTACAACAGTGTGAATTATTAAATAGATATATGTTTGTACCATCTAACTGATTCTTTTAGCAAAGGTGAGACGTGTGATATCTGCACCCCGTAGTAATTTCAGTGATGATGACCTTAGGTCCAAAAATCTCAGCAAAAAGTATTAATTTCTAGCAACTTTCATATAGTAATAGAGTTCATTGTTATTGCTTTGGAAAAGCAAACTTTAGAAGTTTAATATGATGGCAACAGTTGCAGCTTATTTCAGGTTAGAAGCCACTGTGTTAGTTTTCAGAATTTACATAATTCTGTATTCGTTAACCTTTGGATTTCATGTTACCAAATTTTGTAGGATTGGCTTGACGTTGTTTTTGGAATTGCTGAAGTTTTGGATTTCATTTTTGTGTCATTTACATGTCTGCATAAGTACTTAATCATTTAAGCCTTTTTATCTGTAGGAATGATTACCCAGCTAGATGTCATTTTTTGGATTAGTGGGAGGTTATCTTCTTTGTTCATCCTAGTGATTACATGGAAGGTGAAGACAACAAGAGAGGAGCAAAAGCCCATATTTGTCTCTATTGCACTGGATTCGAAGTTGAAAGTTGAATTCAGGGACAGAAAGCAATGTTATGAACAATGCAAACAAAGAAAGTTAAGATGGTTAGATGTGATTTTTTTTCTCATTGCAAAAAAAAAGATGTAATTTTCTCAATAAAGCATTATTAAGTATATATTATAAAAATAAAATATCGCATGTGCGAAGTACTAGTAATATTTAATGAGTTTTAGTGGGTTTCTAAACATAGCCGCCGCGCGCACCCCTTCGGCCCTTCTGCTCAGCTTCCGACCCACTCCCGTTCCCCTCCGCCACCCTTGCTCTTTTTTTCCCACCATAGCCATAGCTCATCGGTGGCGTGCAGCTTCTTCACGGGGCATGTGGATCCGCCTATACGTGCCCCAGAGACGGTCTTCTCCAAAGCGCTGGTGGCGCTTGGGAGCGGCAGCGTGCGGGACTTCTCGACATCATCAGCACGGGGGCCCCTCGATCGCAGAGCTGGTGTCGCACTCGGCGGCGGCGTAATTGGAGTCTTGATCGTCAAGTCAAGCCGAAGAGATAAAATATGTCATTATAGCAAATGATATATAGTGAAAAGATAAATAAAACACTACTACAATGGTAAGTAGTGGAATATCATGATATGATGCACTATTGCAATGGCAAGTAATGGAGTATGAACAATGCATATTCATTATATAGTTTGTTAATTTAGATAACTCTGTAGCTGTTGTTTGGCACTTGTGATATTATTTGAAGAAAGAATAATACTCTATCTATTTCAAATTACTTGTCATTCTGTCTTTCCACCAGATTCATTGAACATTTTCTGAACTTTGACAAACCATATGTCTAGATTCACCGAACATTTTATGAATCAGTATTACTCCAAAATCCTCACAAGATGACAAGTAAACTAGGACGGAAGGAGTAATTGTCAAGTGTTAACTACAACAACGGTACCAAGAAATTCTTGTCACGCATTACTTACTTTCTGTGACAGCTTAAGATATTTTTCATAGCAATCACGTTAGAGAGCTAAATCGGTTGTAGTGAAAATGTCTTTGATACCAAAATATAAACAATATAGTTGTATAGTAAAAGCTTTATTCCCAAGATGAAGTGAAATCTACATTATTTCTCGAGTTGAGTCATGTGTATGCGAATATGTTCAATAGTTCATGGATTTGTGATCTAGACGCATGACACAATACAACCTACAGTAATGCATTAACAAAAAGAAACGTTTTCATACAGCTAAACAAAAGAAAATGTTAGCACAATGATTGAAATGTTTGATGAACTGTTGTTACATGAAATTCCCCCTTTCTTATACCACTATCATTTCTAGCTTCAGTTTTGTTTTACTTGTTTCTGAGTTTCTACTTCTGACTATTCATTTCTTGTTTTCCACTGGAGGGATTACAGGCTAATGTAGTAAAAGAATATACAGATTCAAGTTATTGCAGGTCAAAAGATACCAAAGAATATCTTATATTAAATGCAAATACATGAAACATGTTAATTACATAAACCTTTAGATATGTATATCACATTATCATAGCCTTTTCATAATTTAACTCACATAAGGTCACTACCGTGGGTACCTTGCCGACAGCAGGAATTCTTCTTCGAGGCTGTACTGCCTACTTGACTCCTCATTACTTCTAACCTCACCTATTGCATAGCTCACAACAACTTGTTTGTCCCTGGATAGCTTTGTAGACGCACTTTGCAGCTTATCCTTCTGTAGAGATGTTTGAATGCTCTCAAGGGTCATCTCCACATTTCTCATTGTGGGACGGTCCTCTGCTTTAAGCATGACACAAGATGCTGCTAATGCAGCTACTTCCCGAACTTCTTTACCTCCCTCTTCCAAAACTTGAGGATCTAGCACAGGCACCAAGTTGTCTTCAGAGAGCAAGGAGGTGAAATGTGCAACTAGACTGTCCTCTTGTGGCGATCTGTATGAATATGGCTTCTTCCTAGTGAGCAGCTCTATTAGAACAACCCCGAAGCTGTAGACATCACTCTTCTCGGTGAGCCGTCCAGTGTAATAGTATATTGGGTCTAGATATCCTAAAGTCCCTTGGATCGCAGTTAAAACATTAGTTGCATCGTCTGGAATGCACCTTGAAGCTCCAAAGTCAGATACTTTTGCCGTCAACGAGCCATCCAGTAGGATATTATGGGACTTAATATCTCTGTGGATTATAGGAAATGACACGGCCTTGTGAAGATAAGAAAGGGCTCTAGCAGATTCTGTTGCTATTCTCATTCTATCCTCCCAAGGCAAAGATGTGGGACCGTCAACATGAAGATGGTTGTATAACGTGCCATTTGAAATGAACTCATATACAAGTAATGGCACTTCAGTCTCTAGGCAGCACCCGTAAAGTTTTACCACGTTTCGATGATTTATTTGAGAGAGAATGGCTACCTCATTTATGAACTCATCGATCTCTCTTTGTATTGCCACTTTTGACTTTTTGATTGCCACAACATGTTGGTCTGTTAGGATCCCCTTGTAAACGGTGCCATGCCCTCCTCCACCGAGCTCGCGTGCTTTGTCAAAATTGTTTGTGGCAATTTCTAGTTCTGCCAATGGGATGATCATCCTCTCAGCAATGTCAGCCTTTTGAGAAACCAACTGCTGCAACAAATGCCCACGATTTTGCTTGAAGAACTTTTGTCTCGACAATCTTGTCCTGCGATTCTTAATCTTGCGGGCCAAAAAGGCTGCACCGAGTACCAGGAACAAAAGGCCGGCGCCGCTGCCAATTCCAAGACCAATACTTAATCCTGGTAACATGTAGATTAGGATGCGAATCAAGTCAGACGAGTGAAAAAAATAGCAGGTGGCTCAATTTAGTTACATGCACTGGAGTTACGTGACCAAAACAGGAGACCATATTGGCAAAAACAGAGTACTACATGGCAAAAGCAGAGTACTATGTGACCGAAACAGGAGAGAGAAACAGAGGGCGTTGTGAAACAAATGCAGCAAGGAACAGAGTGAGTGCTCACCTAGCAGAGATTTGGTACAGCCATCGGTGACGTAGGGGTTACCACTAGCACCGCGCGGGCACCGGCACGAGTACGCTCCAGGAGTGTTGGTGCACACGCCGTAGCACTTCCCAGGCAGCGCACATTCGTCGATATCTGGCAAAAAAAGAGCATAAATGTACATGTCAAGTAACATAAGCACAATGAACATGAAAGCCAATCGAGGACAACCGTTGTGCGTACCTTGGCATCCGTCGTCGAGATAGGGGTTGCCGTCATACCCTTTGACGCACCGGCACACGTATCCGCTGCGGTAGTTTCCGGTGACGTTGTGGCAGGAGCTGTGGCTGCTCCGGCACGCGCTCTTGGCCGCATCCGCCGGGCAGGACGAGTTGCCGCCGTCCGGAACCACTCCCGGAATGATCACGGGTGTGGACGCCACCGCCCACTCCAGCACCACGGGAACCTCGGCTTTCGCCGTAGCCTCGCTCAGCGACTGGTTCAGCATCTCTGCGGCGACGCCGTCGAACCATCCCCTTTCGGCGATGCGCACCGCGGTGGGCACCTGGCCGTCCAGCTCGTGGCTTTCGTCCAGGTTCCTGTACAGCACCCCGTACGCGGGACGGCCGAAGGGGATGGGCGTCTCGCAGCAGCCGATGCCGGAGCACGCGGTGCCGCCTTCTTCTTCCTGAGGGACGGTCAGAACGGCGCCCGACCACCTGTCGCTGATGGAGCACAGGGAGGAGCAGCCGGTGACGATGTTGCCGCTGGCGATGTCGCCTACCAGCGTCACCTGGATGTTGCACCCGCTCACCACCAGCTGGTTCCTCCGCTCCGAGACGATGTAAGGGCTGGAGCTGGAGCCGAGGCCGCTGCCCCAGGTGCCGTTGCCGTTGACTCCGCCGTCGTAGGTCAGGTTCACGGCGCCGGCCGTGTTCATCGCGCGCAACGTGGCGTTGGCCAGCGAGATCGCCACGACGTGGAGGGTGCCGTCGCCAAGCAGCAGCCGTGGCGGGTGGCGCGTCCGATCGCAGGTGAGGGAGAAGCCCGGGAGGTAGCAGCCGGCGCCGATGCCGAAAGGGTATGGCACGCTCACGTTGCCGCAGCTGGTTGGGCAGCTTGCTCGCGGCCCTGCAACTCCGCCCGCCTGAGCAGCGGCATCCGAGCAGAGCTGCAACAGCAGCAGGAGTAGCGCCGCCGCTTCCACCGGAATCATCATAGGGGCCTTCTACACTTGACTTACTCGAAGTCAAAGATGGCATATCGATCCATCGTCAGTCTATATAAGTAGTACGAGATGTGAGCAACTTGAGGATTTTTTTTTCTTTTTTCCTTTTGGGCTCCCAGCGTAATATCAAGTGGAGGTGGAGCCCGTCCAGTTCACCTGCGTCCCCATGCAACTTGGGCCACCTACCGTAATAAGGGCACGCGCTTGCATCGAACCACTTGACCAGGACGTACGCTGGATGTGCTCTGCTTGCTTTGACTGTTTCCACGCGTATGTAGCTCCCTAGCTCTGCTTCTTCTCCTATTTCTCACGGTCGCCGCGTCTTTTTTGACATTATACATATAGCTTTCCCACTACAAGAGTGGTAGGCTTTCCCGACACTTTGGTGGCAACTGCCTCACAGTTCTTAGTTTATTTAGCTAACTATATACTCCCTCCGTCTCAGAATATAGCTCATTCTAATTTTATCCTAATTTAAATTTTTATAACTTTGATCATTTATTATAAAATATTTATAAAAGTTGATTACATAAAAATTATATATTATGATGGTTTGATTGATAACCAATTTAATAGTAGTATTCTTATATTATTAATCATTATAATTTTTTTATTATGACTAGTCAAAGTTTAAGAATTTTGACTTAGTATAGATTCAAAACTAGTTATATTTTATGACGGAGGGAGTATTATATTGCAAAAGTGTGGCTAACAATTTTGTTGATAATATTATTGTTAGGAATTTATTTATAATAGAGAAACTGTTGGGCACTTGTTTCATATACTGGAGAATGATCGAATTGCAGGCCACTCACTAGAAAACAAATTCAGTGCGAACGCACCTTGGATGGGCGATGCGTGATATCTAACGGGAGCAAAAAATTAAGCTTGGCTCTAGCCAGATTTGCATTTCGGTTCCCAGGCATAGCGTCGGCTTGGCTCTAAAATATAGCCGGCTCGAAAGAAAAAAAGACATGCCTCTGAGCCCTGCTTGGCGGAGATGATGGGGTCGTCACTACAATAAAAATGCTTAATAGCAGCGCACCCGAAATTACTATAGCGGCGGTCCAACAAGAAACCGTTGCTATAATCAGAAATAAATTTATAGCGGCGGTCCACTTAGCGGCCCGCCGCTACTCTCCACTTTAGTGGCTGCTTATTTCACAGCCCGCCGCTACTTGCAGGCCAAGGCCCAATTACCAAATTCGTTATATAAAATGAAATCCTAACCTACCCGCCCTGCCCCTGCCTCCCACTCCCCCACAGCGTGCGCCGCCCTAGCCTCCCTCTAGTCCCCACCCGCGCCGTCCCTCCCCTTGGCCTCCTCGCCCACGCCCCCCTCCCCTCGACTGCGCCGCCTTGTCCTCCTCACCCACGCCGCCCCTCCCCTTGGCCCCTCTCACCTGCGCCGCCCTTCCCCTTGGCCCCCCTCACTTGCGCCGTCCTTCCACTCGGCCCCTTCACGACGCAGCTCCGAGCGGTGGCCCTAGCCTCCACGACGTCGGATCTAGCCTCCCAGCGACAAATCCGTCTTGCACCGTGACAAAACTAGCGTCCAAGCCACGGCTCCCGAGGCGGCATGACTCCGACACAGATCCGGCCTCCCCGACGCGCTGCCTCTACCTCGACCTCCACCTGGTTGCGGATCCGGCCTCCCTGACGCGTCGCCTCACCCCTAGCCGCGGATCCGGCCTCCCCGACCTGCCGTATCTCCGCCCGTCCGCAGATCTGGTCTCCCCGGAGCGCCGCCTCTCCATCGACCTCCCCGGCGCCCCCTCCTCTCCATCGACCTCCCCGGCACCCTCTCTTGCGAGCTCCCTCGTGCGGAGGCGGCCACAACGGCGCGGGGGCGAGCTCCCTTGCGTAGAGGCGGCAAGCAGCGCGCGAGCTCCCGCGGCCACGGTTACGCAGGGGAGAGCTCACTTGCGCAGAGGCGGCGACAGGGCCACCTCGACGAGCTCCTCCCCTTTGCGTCGTCTCCTCCCCCTCCCCTCCCCTCCCCTCCCCTGCGCGTGAGATCCAGCGCCGCCCCTCCTCCATGGCAGATCTGGCCGCGATCCTCCTCCGTCGCAGCGGCGGTGATGGTGGGACGGGCGGGCGGTGGTGTGTGTGTGTTTTTTTAATTTTTTCGAATTTAAGCGTAGCGGCGGTTGAATATGTCACTCACGGCTACTAATACTTTTTTAACAGCGGTTTATTTCGTTTTTAGATCATCCACCGTTAAAGCTCTCTATTTGTAACTGCATTGATGTAGCAGCAGTTCAGTCAAACCGCCGCTACAGTGAGTTTTAGACGGCTGCTACGGGGTGTTTTTATTGTAGTGCGTCCTCTGTGGTATGTGGTAGTGGTATCCTCGTGATCTTCTTCAAGTTCCAACAGCACTAGGTTCCAGCAAAACAAGATCATGGCCTGATATCTGTCGGCGCTAGTGCCGTTGCTAATTGCACAAGCTCGGTCTGCCGCCGCCGCTGCCCGTCGGCTGTGCCGAACAATGGTGACGGCCTCCCCTCGGCCATCCAAGCATCCTCTCCTTCCATGCTTCGCGGCATCGTTATGTTGTTTCTGGATCTTACCACGGCAACCGTGGTTGCAGGCTTCGTCTTAAGGTGAAGAGGAATTGACAGAAGACATCCCGATTGGCCGATACAGAAGCTAATGCAAAACTCAATCACCAAGGAATTCTGACCATTGCGTATTTGCATGCGGAAGCCGGGAGCGAAGAGCTGAAATCGTCTCCTAGGGGGGGAGTGGAGCCGATCCGATTGCTGCTCCCGTTAGATGCTTTACGATGTCCACGCGTCAGCCATCCAAGCAAGGGCCGCACGATAAGAGTTTGCGGACAGTTCGTAGCGAATTTTTTTCCACTCACTGAAAGCTGTCAATAAACAGTAGGAATCTTGTAGTGTCCAACGTTCCACGTCTATATTACATTTATCAGTCTTCATTTGGTCCAAAAATATTACGTGAAGTTACAGATAAGTACCATTTGAACAATAAGAGGTACTCGTATAACCCCCTGAAAATGCGATTTGATATGTAATTGTGTCAAAACTAATAAACATGTGCACACGTTCTTCTGGCTACTACTCGCATTTGTGTTACCTGATTTCAAACTTCAAAGGCCAAGAGACAGGCAGCTCCTGCATGAATCTCTAATGATAAAAGATCTATGGATCAAAATTTATTTTATGATAGTAAGAAAGTAAATGGTAGACTGCCACAGATATATATCACCTGAAATTTATTTTGCACCAATTTTTTTCCTGTATTCTGTATTTATCTAACCATAATTTCAATATTATATCACTAAACAGTTCAATACAAAAATCAGGAGAGAAGAGTGAATTGCCTAAATTTTGTGAAGGCTAACCATCCAACAGAAAGAAAACATTGGTATAAAACTTCACGTGCGAATGAACCATTGTACCTTGGCAACATATAGTTTTTGTACCACTTCTTTTTTAGATAATGGAAAGAATCCGGCCTTTTGCAGTTTGCATATTGCATACGGCCAAAACAGATTCCTTATTACAGCATGATGCGCTCGAATAGCGCAGTGACACGATTGAAGCAAAAGTAAGAAAGAACTAATAAGAAAGTCTATGCCGCAATGACCACCCATGTGTCGAGAAGATGTTCATGACGACCACCTCCACAGCCCGACATGCTTCAATAAATGCTTCTCTGTGTATTTTCTTCTGTAATATTCACTAGAAATGACACCAGTACATCGCTTTGAAAACCACCTGCATCAATGAGATTATTAGTTTCTTGTGAAAAACAATATCATTCCTGCATAGCCATATCGATCATAACATGGTTGCCATCCCAACATAGATCAATCTTTTTTCTTTTACTCCCTTCGTGTTTAGCCAATCCCTAATGAAGTGATTAGTATTGAGCGGTCTTTGTAAACTAGTAGCAATGGTAAAGATCCGCCAAACAATTTGGGCAATATGGCATTCAAGGATGAGATATTGAATCGACTCGCTAGAATTACAAAAAACAGCATTTTTGGGAGCCCTTCCAGTTCTTTTTCACCAAATTATCCTTAGTCAGAGTTACTTCTCTTGAAAGTTTTCATAAGAAAATTTTGATCTTTAAAGGGAGTTTAATTTTCCACAGGTGTCTCAATCTGGACTTAGTTTGTAGGATCATAGCATTATACATGGAATGGACCAAGAATATGCCATTTTCATGTAACTTCCATTTGAATGTATCTGGTTCATCCCTGAGGAGCATAGTGCTTAACTTGGGAACCAAGCTGTTCCATTCTACTAACTTCAAGTTAGTTATGGGTCTTCGAAAAGTAAGGTTGAGAGAGATGTCCTGAAAGACATGTTGGACAGTAGCATTCTTCCATCTCGCCATATTGTACAAATTTGGAAATTATTCACTTAGAGGTGTATTATCCATCCAAATATCTTTCCAGAATCTAATTTGGCTTCCATCATTTACATGGAATGTGCCCCACTTGAAAAACTCATCCCTTACTTTAAGTAAACCAGCCCAGATGTGAGAATTGCTCGGTTTTCTTTGAACCTGAGAGAGGGGGCAGTTAGAGAAGTATTTGTTCCTAAGAAATCTTTACCACATCCCATCCTCATTCAACAACTGAAAAAGCCATTTACTCAGAAGACAAGTGTTTTTTGTTGGAATATTGATCACCCCAGGCCCACCTTGATCTTTGGGTTGACAAAGTATTTCCCATTTAGCAAGGTGGTATTTATTTTTGTGTCCTTCCCCCTCCTAATAGAATTTGGAGCGGATAGTGTCTAATTTCTTTAAGACACCCTCCGGAATCTCGAAGATGGACATCATAAATACTGGGAGATTGCTAAGGACAACGTTTACGAGTATTAACCGTCCCCCAGTAGACATGAGTTTTCCTTTCCACTTATTCAATTTCTTTTCGAACCTCTGGATCATGTAAATCCATTCACTATTTCTGAGTCTCCTGTGGATCATAGGGTACCCAAGTACTTGAATGGTAGTTTGCCCGTGTTGCACCCAAACAGAGTCGAGTACTCGTCCTCAAAGTCCTTTGCTTCGCCAAAGCAAAAAAGTTCACTTTTTTGAAATTGATTTTGAGGCCAGATAGTTGTTCAAAGACACATAACAAAAGCTTCATATTATTAGCCTTTTGTATGTCATGATCCAAAAAAAGAACAGTGTCATCAGCATACTGTAGTATCGACAAACCATCATCTACAAGATGAGGTAGTACACCCTTTATTTGGCCATTCGCTTTTGCTCTCGCTATGAGTATTGCAAGCATATCTGCAACCAAGTTAAATAGAATAGGTGACAAAGGATCGCCCTGCCTAAGGCCTTTGTAAGTCTGGAAGTATGGTCCAATATCATTATTAACTTTGATCCCCACATGACCACCGGATATGAAACTATGGATCCAATTGCACCACAAATAATAGAACCCCTTCATTTGTAAAGTTTGTTGAAGGAACGGTCATTTGACCTTATCATAGGCTTTTTCAAAGTCGAGTTTTAGGATGAAGGACCGAGAAGGCGACTAGAGGGGGAGGGGGGGGGGGGGTGAATGGGAGCCAATTAAAATTCTTCACAAGAACTTGGCCTATATCCCAATTACTACCCAACCCAACTTCTAACCGAGTCACCAAGATTACACACACCAACTTGTGATGTGCTAACCCTAGGAATGACTCAAACCAAAAGGACACATAGCGGAAGCTCAAGAGGGACAAAAAGAGAAACAAGGAAGATCCGAGAAATCACAAAACTGAGCTTGACGGAAGTTCCGTGGTACCCGACGGAAGTTCTGAAGTCCCAGGCAAAGGTTCTGACACTCACGGAAGTTCCGGGCGATAGAAGTTATGTCACTCATGGAAGTTTCGTGGTCCTTGATGGAAGTTCCATCATAGTGACGGAAGTTCTGTCCTGGGCAAAACAGCAGCTCTGTTTTGGAAAGAAAATTGCCAAAACCCTGTAGGAATGGCCATGAAGGGCGTAGCCAAGAAAGATGCCATCGGAAGATCTCGACTCAAACTTATCAAGATTGCCACGCTTGAGAATGAAGCACTTGCAACCAAAGGCACGCAAATGAGAAACAGATGGCTTCCTCCAAAAATGTAGCTCATAAGAAGTTACATTAAGAATTGAGCGCAAGAAAACCCGATTGGAAACATAGCAAGCAGTGCTGATGGCCTCAGCCTAGAACCGCCTCGGAGTCCTATGCTCATCGAGCATCGTCCGGGCCATTTCCACCAATGTTCTATTCTTTCTTTCGACCACACCATTCTGCTGAGGGACATGTGGTGCCGAAAACTGATGCTCCATACCATGCTCAAGACAAAAAGCAACAAAGGAGGAGTTCTTGAACTCAGTGCCATTATTACTGCGGATTGCTCGTAACACACCAGGGAGTTCCTTGAACAACCTCAAAGCTAAGCTCCGAAAGTGATGAAACACTTTATCCTTGCTATCAAGAAAGTAAACCCAAGAGTAGCGAGAGTAGTCGTCAACAATCACAAGAACATACCACTTCCCACCCGTCGAACGAACCCGAGAAGGACCAACAGTGTCCATGTGAAGCAACTCTCCAGGGCATTCAGTCATCACCAAATTAATTGGTGGATGAGAAGCGGCAATCATTTTCCCATGACGACAAGGAGCACAAACCAAATCCTTATCAAATTTGAGCTTAGGCAATCCTCAGATCAAACCTAGGCCACTCAAGTTACAAAGCAAGTCAAAGCTCATGTGACCTAGTCTCGTATGCCATTTCCAGAGCTCAGAAGAAGATTGAGAAAACAAACACTTGTGAGAACCAGGAGAGACAACAAAATCAGCTTGAAAAACTTTCCTAGTGCTAGAAATCCCACAAACCAAAGAGCCATTCGAATCAAGAACACAAGAAACATTTTTCTTAAAGCGCACTTCCAAACTAACATCAAGTAACTAAGAAACAGAGAGGAGATTGTACTTGAGATGCTCAACCAAACCAACATCGTTGAGAGTGATTTTTTCATTTACCTTTACCGTGCCTCTTGCCTTCACTCTCTCTCTCTTGTCTTCTCCAAAGGTCACATACTCCCGACGCTTCAAGGGAGTGAGGCTGGAGAACCACTTTGCATCTCCGGTCATGTGGCGCGAACACCCGGAGTCCATCAACCATTTGTTCTCCATGCCTCCACCTACTGCCTCGCTTGTGTCGAAGTCGGAGCCAGAGTCGGTATCGTGGTCGTTCTTTGCCATGAAGCAAAGCCCAGTGAAGTCGTCCTTCCTCTTGACTCGTGTCTTCTCAACCTCCTCCTCCGAGCTTGTAAGGCCTTTGCTTGATGTGAGGTCGACGTCGCTCAAGGCGGCAACATAGGCGCGTGCAATGGCCTTGACAAACTTCTTGGAGTTCTTGCCTTTCTTGTAGAAGCGGTTCTTCTTCTGCTTGAAATCTTTAGTGTTGTTGTTATGGTACCCGACCTTCTTCTTCTTCTTGGGACAGTCAGTAATGAAGTGTCCTGGGTCGCCACACTCGAAGCAGGTTCTTGAACCACCTCCTCTTCTCTCCTTGCGGTTGTTGTAGAACTTCCTGAACTTTATTGTGAGCAAGGACAACTCTTCGTTAGGAATGCACTCCATCTGTTCATCGGAAGCTGCAACAAGAGAAGAAAGAGCAAACTCCAAAGAAGACTTGTCAAGTGAGGGGTTAGTTCCATAAGAAGCACCACTGTGACTACCCTTTTGAGAGCTAGAAAGCAAAGCCATGCTAGAAGGAGGATTACCAAGATTAGGACGAGACTTCCTAGACAGTTCATGAGATTTTAGCTTGCTATACAGCTGCTCATAGTCCAGGGTACTAAAATCAGCTGTTTCTTCTAGTGCAGCAATCTTAACCTCCCAAGTATTTTCATCAAGAGAATATAGCAATTGCTTAGCCCTATCATTATCACTGTACACAAGGTTACTACAAGCCCACAAGTTGCACACAATGGCCTCAATCCTACGAAAAGTATCATCTAGCGACTCGCCAGGTTTTTGTGCGAAGGTTTGGTACTACCTATTGTAAGAATCCTTACGCATAGACTTGACTTGATTGGTACTCTCATGGTACGTGCAAAGCTTTGCCCAAATAGCATGTGCAGTATCAAGGTGAGCAACACGGTCATGTTCATTCCTACCTAGAGCAGAAAGTAGGATATTGACAGCTTTGAAGTTGTTTTCATACCTGGTTAACTCACCTGTAGATGCAGTGTTGAGGTCTTGCGGTATAGCATACTCCTGCTCAACGATCTCCCAAATTGCACGTCCTTGGCTTAAGAAATAAGCCCTGGTCCGTGACTTCTAGTAGGGAAAGTCCTCTCCATCAAACATCCAGAGCTTGACTGCATGCTTCTCCATGTCGCCTTCGGATCACAAAGCCAGTGAAGGTCAACTAGTGATCAAACCGGCTTTGATACCAATTGAAAGACTAAAAAGGCGACCAGAGGGGGGGGGGGGTGAATGGGAGCCAACTAAAATTCTTCATAAGAACTTGGCCTAGATCCCAATTACTACCCAACCCAAACTCTAACCGAGTCACCAAGATTACACACACCAACTTATGATGTGCTGACCCTAGGAATGACTCAAACTAAAAGAA
The DNA here is from genome assembly GCA_030378355.1 of Eleusine indica. Classification (NCBI taxonomy): domain Eukaryota; kingdom Viridiplantae; phylum Streptophyta; class Magnoliopsida; order Poales; family Poaceae; genus Eleusine; species Eleusine indica. The sequence goes on from CM059497.1 coordinate 30,458,758, forward strand.
CACATAGCGGAAGCTCAAGAGGGATAAAAAGAGAAACAAGGAAGATTCGAGAAATCACAAAACTGAGCTTGACAGAAGTTCCGTGGTATCCAACAGAAGTTCCAAAGTCCCCGGCAAAGGTTCTGACACTCAAGGAAGTTCCGGGCGACGGAAGTTCTGTCACTCATGGAAGTTCCGTGGTCCTTGACGAAAGTTCTGTCCTGGGCAAAACAGCAGCTTTGTTTTGGAGAGAAAATTGCCAAAACCCTATCAAACGATCTCCAAAAATCATGAAATTTGGACCAGATCATCCTCAATACATCACGACACTCCTCTAAAGAGATCCACTAAAAAAGTGCAAGGAATCATCATGAATTTCAGATCTTGTGCCAAGAACACCGAAAAGAGGAAACTTGAGAAATCTTTGAAATCGAAGGTGCTCATGCCTTTGATTCGGTCAAGGACCTATATAGGGTTGTTCTAGCACATCATAGAACCAAGAGCCCCCATGAAATCCATCCCAAAACTCACTCAAAATCAAGATTGAAAATCACCACGAAAATAGCTCCGAAAATTGGGAAAAACAGAAATTAGGGATTTAGGGAGAGAGGAAGAACTTGAGCACTAATTAAATGTCATATCATTGATTCATCAAGTCAAGATACATGGATACATGGCTAGGAAGCCACCCTCTTCCTCCCACTATTTGGAAGACAAAGAGATGTCTCTCACACACCCTCTCATCTCCTCTATTACATGAAGACCTCTCCTAGCACTTTGAATGAAGTCCTAGCAAGGCTAATGGGAAGAGACACCTCTCCCACCAGCCACACCTCTCCTTATACAGGCCTAGGGTCTAAGACAACTCTACCCTTGACGTATAACTCATTGCCACCTACTACCAGGGGCAAAACGGTCCAACTCTTTTTTCCTTCGTCCGAACGCCATCGAGCCCTTCACAACTTTACTTTGCCTCGACGCAAGCTCCGCGATGGTGCCACGTGCACCACCAACCACCGCCATCGGTTTTGAGGCCTAAACCAAGAAACCACCTTGCATGCTTCTCAAAGCGTGACTTCTTGATCTTGACGCGTGTCACCTCGTCCTGTGATCTTCCTCATAGGCAAGTCTCTCTCGCCTCCGGTCCATTGGAACCCTCTACTTGCACCGACGCCCGATCACCTTTGACTTGGTCAACCCCACCGTCTTGATCACCACCCATGGTTTTGAGGCTCAACCGTGAAATCGTCCGTGCTTCTTGCCTCTCCATGTGTACGGTATGGATCACCCTTGACTTCACCCGACCTCCCGATCGTCCGGCCCCAGGTCTCCTACTTGTGCCCGATCCTCTCGCCGTTGACCGCCAAGTGAACTCTAGTGACCTACACATCATGAGACAAGCAAACACATTTTCCATCTTCTACAACTTCTCCAACATCCTTACCAACTCCAGTTTGTCAAAACCATGACATGCACAAACTCATGCAATCTCCAGATTCCCGTATTTCAACTCAAACACCGAACACAACTAATGTCAATTACTCATCACATATTGCAAACCATGGCACATATCCACATGGTTTCTCACAGGATGACTCCATTCTTGTGATTCCGAGGTAGTTCATGGATGGTTTCATGTAAATGATGACACCTTCCATTATGTGTCGACCAGTCATGAAGGTTGTTTGGGAGTGGCAGACTATTTTGTCTGTAACTAGGCCTATCCTATTAGTGGCAACCTTAGAATTTTAAAGTTGACATTAAGTAGGCAAATGGGTCGGTGCTCCTGAAATTTTTATGCATCTCCTTTCTTCGTCAAAAGAGTAATATTCCCGAAGTTAAGACTGTAAACTGATAATTTTGTATCATGAAAATCTTTGAAAAGGGCCATAAGGTCATGCTTGATAACTTCCTAGAACACTTGATAGAATTCTGCTGGGAAGCCATCCAGACCCAAAGCTTTTTTGTGTGCTCCATTTGGAAGATGGCCCTCTTCACTTCCTCAACATCAAAGGGGGCGGTTAAAATTTCATTTTCTGCTGGTTAGACTTGCAGTATATCTTGGATCATATTCTCATCCAGAGTTATAGTATTGTTCTCTAGCTTTCCAAATAGACCCTTACAATATCGTGTAATATAATGCTCTAAATTAGCATTGCCCTCTATAGTCCCATTGCATGTTTCTAATTGATAGATTCTGGATTTTCTATGTTTACCATTGGCAACCAAGTGAAAGTATTGAGTATTATTATCCCCCTCCAGAAGATCTCTCACCTTTGCCCTTTGGTACCATTTTATTTCCTCCTCATGAAGCATATGAGAAAGCCTGTCATTTAGGTAATGTTTGAGAGCTATTTTGTTAGGTGTTAGAGCATTGTTTTCCGCCTTTTTATCTAGCTCGTCAATCCGTGCAATCAACTGCTTTTTCTCTTTCTTAAGAGAACCAAAAGTGTTCTTGGCCCAATCCCTTAGGTGTTGGTGTAGGGCTCTGATCTTATTTTGGCAAATTTCTATTGATGTATTACCCCCATGATCTTGCTACCATAAATTGGCGACCATGTCATGAAAACCCTCCCGAATGAGTCATCCCAACTCAAATCTGAATTGGTACTACCCACTTGAGTTTCCTGTTCCAGTATTTAATAACAAGGGAGTGTGATCCGATTTTGCCACGACCCAGAGTATTAACCGTGAATTTGGGTATCTAGTTTCCCAAGACATGTTCATGAAAACTCGATCAAGTTTTTCAAACGTTGGCAGGTCTAAGTTGTTTGACCAAGTATATTGTCGGCCAGTCATCTCTATCTCTCTAAGGTTAAGGGTGTCAAGGATTGAGTTGAAGAGTCGTGGCCATTTAGTGCCAAAAGCACCAATGTTTGTGACATCTCATGTCACAAAAAGGCAACTAAACTAATCCTAATGCTAATTGCTAGCTAATTAAAATGTGAGTAATTAAATTGCCAAAGAAAAGGGGAATTTAAATAATTAAATCCAAATCGGCCAAATACTAGCCTTGCACAAATATCACAAAACTCAATCAAAGTATGCCAATGTTTTTGCATACTCCAGTGGGTCATATCAAGAATGATTTTTAGGGAATTTATTGGAATTTTTGGTAAAGGATAAATACCCATAAAAATTCTTTAAATGCAGAAAAAGGTTCCTCTATTCTATGAATTTTCATAATTTTTCTAGAAGAGATCATGACCTGACCCCAAACGAAAAGTTGGAGAAGATAGTTTGCAGGACAAGGAGAAAAATTGGCATAATTATTGGAGCAAGGTGACATCGGGTTTTTGTGAAACTACAGCAGCCCTGTTCTATTCAAACTGGAGTCAACTCTAGTTTTTGCCCAGCGGGCAACCGACCAAAACCACCGCCTCCCCCTTCAGACCGCCGGACAAATCACCGCCTCCGTAGCCCCCATGCCATCCACTGCTCGGCCTACCACCATGGGCAATCGGCACTGCTTTGAAGACGCTCTCATCCACCGAACGACCCTCTATCCTCTCTCGTTTCCCTCTGTGTTCTCTCCCTCACCCGGCTACAAGAAGGCAGCAGCGGCAGGAGTCGCTCTCCCTCGTTCTCTTTGCGTCCGCACACTCCACATGTGCCCCAGCAACTCCCCCACATGGCCGATCATCCATCTTCCCGCCTCCTTCCTCCTCCTCGGTGAAATCAGGCGCGTGCCTCTTTTCCAGCGCGCCATGGACGTCGCCGCGACGACCTCCATCTAGGCAGCTTCCCCTCTTCTGTTTCTTCCTCAAATCATCGTGCTACGACCTTCTCTAGCAGCCCCCTAACCCTCTCCCTCTACCTCGCAAAGCCGTCACCGGAATTTGAGAAGAAAGGAGCCCCCCCGCCGCCGGATTCCCCCCCACCCCCCACAACGAGACCCACCTTCCGGCCATCACCGTCAATGTCTTCTTCCACGTCGGCGATCTCCGCTCAACAGTGAAGCTTCTTGACCAACTCCCGACCCTTCTCGTCCCTTGTGCGCATCACGCGATGCCGCCGAACCTCACCCCTGCTTCCGCCGCCGTCACCGCTACTGCTCCGACCACCGCCATCGGTCGGCAACCACCATGGAGGACTCGCCGTCGCGCGAGGATCACCTCGATGCTGGTCCCATCCCCTATCTCCCTCTGTAGCAGCCCACGGTGAGCGTCCAACGAAGCTCCAGCAATCCAGGCCACCGCGCGCGCCGTCTGCCAGTTTGAAAAAGCCGATGGCATTTTTGTAATTTAGTTTAAACTTTGATAAATATTCAAAAATCCATAACTCAAAAACTATAGGTCAGCAAAATGCAAAATCAATTTTGTTAGACTCATAAAATTCTCCTGTATCCAAAAGGTAAGATGAGCATCAAGGTTCTGAAGTGTATTAATTAAAACAATTCACCAAAGTTGGAACCCTTCTAAGATTAATAAATCCATAAGTAAAAATATATAAATTATAAAATCATGAAATTTGGTCGGTAAGGATCTCATGGCATCTATAAACTCTCTGCAAAAGCACATCTACATTTTATGCATATTTTTAGAGTTATTGCATAATCATTATTTCTAGTAAATGAATTTTTATAAATTCTCTGATAGGGATATAATTATGAAACTTTGCCTGGTTGTTATTTATGGCTTGACACCTTCATATAACATTCCATGTTAAATCCTTAGCATAAGAAGTATGGTTTTGCTCTTGATTAGTTTATTTAATAAATAGCCTAGGAATTAATTAGCTAAATATTGACTTATATGCCTAAATAGATAAATTACTATTATTGACTCCCTGGTACTGTTCATTCAGCATGTTTAGGTCATGAATAACAGTAGGTGCACATGTTCATCATCATACATGTCATGGTTATTTAAGAAGTTCCATAATCCTTGAGCATTCGTCTCTTATTCATGCATTGCCATTTTCATATAGGAAACGAACTCGAGGAGACCACATCGGAGAAAGCCAGTACTGACGTGAACTTCACCGGAGACACTAACTACGATCACTCCCAAGGCAAGCCCCGGTGCATACCTATTTATTTTGTGAGTCCTTTTTGTTTAATCACAATATAAGGATATTGTAATGTGCATTAGGTATAGGGCTTGGATGAAAACCCACTTGCATAAACGAACAATGACCTATGTTAGTCTATGTTAGTAAGCCTTTCATTAGAAAATGCAATGCTTACTCTAGTGGAGTCAACGGTAGGTTATGGGACCACTTGATACACTTATGGTTCACATGAAAAGATAAATTTGGTTAAAATTTGAGAACCTATCGTTGCAACTCCGCGAACAAGTATTGAATAGTACCAAGTGCATACCTTTATATGGGAATTGGTAAACCTAGTAACTTGGATGCCGTATTGTTGGACGGATACACTCATCGATCCAGAGGTGATGTGAATGACACGGTGGTTGCACGGGTTGGAGGACCGCTGGAGAGTGCACGAGTTAAGCCTCGGATATAAAGTACTGTATCGCGGGAGGGACATGTACTCAGGATCGATGGCCTCGGACCGACTTTATAGCAACCTCGTGAACGGTGGCTGTACGTGTTTTTAAATGATGCGTATGTCGTGTACTTGGGTTTTCTCCTGCAGGATGTAAATCAATTCAAATTGCCGTCCCTCACGGTCATGAGTACCTCTTGTTTCGAGCAGTTGGCAACAATAGTAAAGTAGAGAAGATTGATTATGATTCTAGATTTTATTTACTCTATGGCTACATATTGCTATGATGTATTGTTCTTCATAATTGCACAACCCAAGTAGATAGCCAGGTTCAACTAAAGTTACCTTTCCGCAATAAAAATTAAAATTCAGCTAAGTGATCAACTTGCAAACCAGAGCTAATAGGCGCTTTTTATGCAAAATACCAAGTAAGCCCGGTCAGCCCCCTGCATGCTAGGAGTTGGTTTTAGATAACCATTTGTCGGGTCAATCTTGCGGAGTATGTTAGATACTTAGGTTTTATGATTTATGTTACTTTCAGGCATCCCTTATGCTTCCTATTGTGATTGTTGTAACAAGATTGTGTGGGAAGGTGAGGAACCACAGGATTGGACCATCGAGTGGGTTCCTAGTTCTCCTACCCAAGATAAGTGAGCCATTGCCATAGGGCCGGCATGGTTTACTTAGGCTATCTATCATCGAGTGTACCATGTTTTCACTTTCGCTTATTTATATACTCTGAACCAAGAACATATGTATTGTAATGTAACTTAATTTGCTTCCGCTATGACACTTGGACTTGTAATATTAAGCACTTAAATGATGTATCATTGTAAATGATGGATGTTCATGTGTGTATGCTATGTATGGTTACTTCGGTAATCATCTCCTGAGAAGATCCTATGCGACACACTCTATATTTCGGTATAAGGGTGTGACAATGTTTTTGTCCTAAGGATATTTCATAATATTAAAATCACCCCCAATAAGCATTGAGTGGGTTTCTTTGCTACAAATGTGGGCTAACTCGAAGAGAAAATGAGTTTTATGGTCTTCCAAAGCTGGCACGTACACAGCATAGAGTGCCTAAGTGAAACCATCGTCCTTATTTCCCACGAGGAATTTTTAGTAAAAATCCCCCTCGTCGATGGCTCCCACCTCGAAGGTAGCCAAGTTAACCCCAAGGATCATGCCCCTAGATCTGCTCCTAGGAGGCATAGTATGTCAGAGAAACTCTTGACCAGCCGCTAGATGTTTTAGAAATGAATTAGAGAAGTGGTTGCCACCTGATTCAATCAGAGCAAGAAAATCCATGTGTTGTTCCTTGACAAAAGTATTTATTCTATTGTGTTTACCTAAGTCACCTAGACCTCTGGTATTCCAAGAGATGCCTTTCATTTTAAAACAATTTTTGAGGGAGTTTTAGGATTTTTGGAAGGAAGAGAATTATTTCCTTTGGCGTGCCGACTTTGGCTTTTTTTTGGTCTTTGAACAACGGATAGATCATAGAGATTGTGATCCGACGCATCATATTCGAAGTCGTTATTCAACTCCTGACAGACGTGGCTTTGGTTAAGGTCTAGATCATCTATACCCTCTTCTCTATCACCATAAGAATCTATGTTAGTCGGAGAAGAAAAATTTCTATTTCTTTTGAAGCAAACAAGGATAATGTATCTACTTCTATATTTTTTTAAAGAAGTATTATCATAAATGATCTCCTTCTCATTAGTACCCAATGTAACCCCCATATTTTTAACCTAGGCTCTAAGTTGACTGGAAGGTAAAGAGGTAAAGGATGTACCTTCTTCCAAGTTTCGCTTAGCCGCCAGCTTCTGAGCTTTGATTATCATGTCCTCATCTCCTTTTTGCCTAAGTTGATGACTTGGAGATGCTTGGGGACCAGGCACCATGATCAAGGAGTCCTTCCTATCCAGTGCATTTGTCAACTGCTCCAGCATGTCACCATTTTTGTTGGCAAGATCACGGATAGAATTGACCATGATCTTGTTCGAGGTGTTCGCTCGAATCTCGTGCTTCTTGCATACCTCCTGTAGTACACGACGCGGAAGAGAGTGGAAATCAAAATGAGTATTCTCACCACATTTTAGTCCCAAGGTATTCGCCTCTTCTGTTGTTGCGGGTTCCGGCTGCAGCACCGGTAGAATGTCAGGCATGGATGATGAGCGCCGGTGAAGAGTGGCACGTGGCGGTGAAGAATGCAGGAAGGCCATCTTCCCTATTAAGCCAGCCAGTAGCCCATAAAGGTCTGTGGTAGGCTTAGTGGATGAGGACATCTGGCCTCCCTCCATCAAAAGAGCAGTGGGTGGGACACCTGACCCATCTAGAGATGGCAATGGGCAACACGCTCGCGGATAGCAGTTGTGCACGCCCGTGCCCGCAACGATAATCTGATGCCCGTGCTCGTGTCCGTCAGCTACCACAGATGGGAATCACTACCCGCGCCCATGCCCATGTGCCCACTGCCGTGCCCGTGCCCGCCAAGATCGCTGCCAGTAAGGTCATTGAATTCGGCATCGCTAAGCCCGACCTTGTCAACCACCACCTCCTGCAGCGAGTCATCGATCTTGAACACCTCGGAGCGGTGCGTGCCGGCCGTGCGCTGATGTAGCCGGAGTCCAGCATCAGCACAGCTACTGTGGAGATGTAGCCGCAGGGGGCTGCCAATGGGAGCCAGAGGGGCTAGCCGACGGCAGGATCCAAAGAGAGAGGAAGAGGAGGAGGAAAGAGGGGCGCAGCCGCGCAAGGACAAAGAAGTGAAGCTTTGGAGGCAAGATCCGGATTTTTTGAGGGAGGAAACATGTTGACTGGCTGGTGGAGGCCCCTTTGATGCGGGCACACAGTCATGCGAACATGGACAAAGATTTTTTGAGAGAGAATCCGTTGTATGGACCATATGTCACACAGATTGAAGCGGGCACACGGGCGTGCAAACACGGACAAAGCTTTTATATGCCTGATAAATTTTGCTCGTTGAGTTTTAAGTGACGCCTGTGCCCGTGCCTGCGGGCACATACTGACACCCGAATCCACGCCCATTGGGTTTTTTTGCCCGTGGGCACATGGGTAAATCAGACTCGTTGCCATTTCTAGACTCATCCAATGGAGTAGCATCATCAGGTTTAGACCCATCCTCTTGGCGCAGCTCCGCCCCACCCTCCTGAGTCGGCACAAGCAGGTCAGCAAACTCCTTCTCCTGGACTACAACCGGCAACGTAGACAGAGCTGACAGGTCCGACTCCGCTACAGCTACAGCAGCAACATGCTAAAGCAATGGTTCTGGCACAGCAACAGAACCTTGTGCTTCAGTCCAGGCAGACTCTAGACACTCCACATTGGTCACCATCTCAGCAGCAATCTATCACCATCTCAGCAGCAATCTGTGCTTGCATGGTCAATTCCTCGGCTGCATCATGCAAGAGCACTTCCCCTGTGGTTGTAGTGGTAGGGTCCACCACGGTGTGAACAATATCCGCCGCATGTCCGCTGTTGTGACATTGAGAAAACTATCACGCTCCCGAAGCAAGCTCTATCCTGCATCCTCCTCAGTAGCATTAGTAGAAGCGCCATCAACCTGACGGTCGTCCTCGGCAGCAACTTCGACAATGATCTCATCAATGATGGTGAACGCTGCCCTATCAATCACTTATTTGGCCATATCTCTAAGCTTCTCTTCCACCACCCGTTTCTTATGCTCGCTAGCAAAAGCATCAGAAACGAACCACTACATATTGCTAGATTCTTCAGCCATTTTAGTATCATTCACAGCCGGTGTATGGTCCTTCTCTTCCGCTGCCCCCAAGTCATCCATGAGGTCATCATCTTCGTGCAAGCTATCTCCCCCCTTCTTGAAATCTGTCCAGGTGCCATCATTGCATATCTTGTCCACTTTAAAGGAAATGTCAGATATGCCTTCACCGACGACAATATCCGTAGTATTAGGAATATTGTCAATGTCCATGACACCAACTAGAATTCGTACTACCCCCATCTTTCTCATATATTTCATATCCACTTTGAAAGTGGCACCCAAGATACTCCCTACCGCCCCGAAAGGTAGATAGGATGTGATCTCATATGGAACGCTATAGACATTGATCCATGCTTTTTCTAAGTATCTCCGTGGCTCAATTTTTTTGTTCCACTCCTAGAAAATCAAAATGTCGCCTCCATTGCAGTATGCATAAACTTCATTGCCACCATCCTCTATAACTCGACCTTACTAAGAAATGGGACGAGGAATCCATTGCCATGTTGCTGCACCATCCAGGACCATTTGACAAGAATGAGTCTCTCTAACTCAGCCTTAATTACCTCTGCCGTAATGTTGCCTTGCTTGATGGTGATGTGGGCAGTGGCACTCTCACGCTTTGGGGCCTGGCCGGTAGTCTGTAGGGAATTGGAAGTAGCCCAAATCCTAGCGAAACGGCAGAACACCGCTGCCGGCTTGGGCCCAAGATAGATGGGGCACTCCATAGTGAGGTGTTAAGCCTTACACACCTCACAACAGAGCTCCTCTCTATGCTTCTTCCCCTTGTCATTGTTTGATTGATCATTGTCTGCTGGCCTCTTCTTGCTTGGATCATCCGCTTGAGCATCATCCTGAACATGGTGTCCACGTCCACGTCCACCCCGGCTGCGAACGCCAATCTTCGTTCGCAACCTCAGCATGACCACGGTCGTGGCTGCCATGACCATGGTAGGCATCATCACCACTGCCTTGAGCGGGGCCATGGCCGCGACCTGTTCCTCCCATATGTTCTTGTCCTCCAACAATAGATGTCCCGCGGTCACCTCCACCACCACGATCATGACCAGCATGGTCAAAAGATCGCAGTGTGAGGGTGTTGTTGATGGTCCTTAAATGACAAATCCGACCATCAAATCCCTGCATAAATGATAAAGAAGGAATAACCAACATAGAGGTACGTGTTTATTACTAACAATTTCCACTAGTGTTGGTTATTATTTGTATGCAGGTGATTTATCCATGGAGTAAAGGGAAAACCAAAGTTATTGGAGGAAGAAACACACTCCCAGCCAATCAGGTCGCAGTACAAAGATTTGTGGGCCCACTACAGGGTCTAAACCGCCTCAAGCACCGACCTAACCCATATGCATGACTTGGGGGCCCACCTAACAGTGTTTCAGAGAAGAATGGGGGTCATTGGGCCCCACTTATGTTCGGCCGAACAGGGCACTTTGACCGAACAAAAAGTGGGCCCAATGAGGCTCATTTTTTTGTGGTGGTTTGCCAATGCCTTTCCAACGTTGGTTCCCCCCTCCCCCTTAGGGTGGGAGTTATCGCCTCCAGGAACCGCCTTTGGGCTCCATAAAAGCATGGGAGCGCCTCCAATCCAACACACAAAAGATGAAGAATTAGTACTCCACTCCAAAGGCTTTAGCACTGCCAAAGTGCTTAGAAAATAGAGAGAGAGTGAGGGAGAGTTCGGGGAAGCGTCGGGTTTGTCGACGATCTTCCCCACGCTTGTACCTCGACGGATGCTTTTTTCTTAGTAAGTACTCGTGTTTCATCTTTGGTATTTAGTTTCCTATTTAAGTAATTTCTTTCCTTTGTTGCTTATAGGATCATCACTCTATTTAGTTAGAGTATCTTAGTCTTCTATAAGCATGGTACTGAGACTTTGATAGTAATTGATAGTGTAGACATGGTGTCCAGGCTATAGGTTACATTTGTTTGCCACGTGCCACACGAATTGTTAGAGGTAGTCGGTAGGTGGTGACAGCCCAATCCGTCCTTAGTAATCCTCCACGTTCGGGTACATCATAGAGCTGTTGGCCGGAGTCGCCTGTGGATGCAGGGGTAAGCCGATGCCTGAAGTAAGCAGTATAGATCAAACCTATCTTAGTCAGGATTCTTAACCATTAGGAATCCTCTCTAGCCTCTACCTACCATATTCTTGTTGTGCTTGGATGGATTAGTTTAGAAGATTAGTACACACACATTCCCTATGATTCAATAACTAGAATACTCCTAGGTGAAGTGCTACAATAATATCAGTATGCTTGCGGATTTATCTGTGATCGTGAGAAATATCAACAAGCATTTTTGGCGCCAAGGTGAAGACGGTGCTCGTTAGCGAGGAAACAAGGCGGCGCTGGTGCTCGACGGCGGGGGTGAGTTCGAGCTCTCGACGTTTGGGAGAAGAATGAGGATAGGACCAAAGAACTTTGACTTAGGTCAAGACTTGAAGAATGACCGAGATTCCTCAAGGGTTGAATCAACGGTCACGAATTGGAATGCATTACGCTATTCAACCGTAGTGACCGGACCGTCCGGTCACTTCGAGGTTTTTGAAAATCAAGGTTCTAGAAAGTCCAGAATTTGTGCAGATCGGACCGTCCGCTCTTTCAGAAAGATTCTGTTTGGACTCCATATTCATCCTCCCTGAAGCGCTGTGCATAAAGCATAGATTGGACTGTACGGTGTAATGACCGGACCGTACAGTCACTACCAAGATTTCATAGAATCGGGAATTTCTCCAATTTCCATGTGCCCTCAGCTAACACCTAAACAAACACTGCACTTGGAGCATGAAGGAAACATTCAAATACTCATTTTCAAATAGTGGATCTTTATGGCCATATCATTTTCGCAAATGTCAAATGAAGAATCGAGCAAATAAGAGTGTCACACTCGGTTTTAAGGCCAAAACCGAATGCATCTGTATGCGTTCCCAGATCAAGTTTTCACGCAGACAGGACAAAAGTGAAGTAAACAATAAAACCAATGTCATTATTATATCAAAGTATCATTATTGGATGGTATGGATTACATCAAGAAAATAAGAGAAAACAGCGAAAGACTCCATAACACCACAGGCAGTCAACCGGGGGTCACACTCCTAGTCGTAGTAGTCCTCGTCGATGTAGTCCATCTCGCCATCGTCTTCTGAGCAGCAGAATGATAGCAGCAACAACATATGAAAAACTAAAACATATGAGTACATAAAATACTCAACAAGTGGGGGAAAGTAATGACATGCACGCTAAAACAAGAATAGGCTTAACACATGTTTACTGCACTACGCATCCTTAGCCTATGACTCTAATTATACAAGCATCCTATTTACTAGGTGAAAATGTAGCCCAGCAGGTTAACCACCTGTCCAACACTATTGGTTGCCCACCGACAACAAATCTATGAGTTACCCACCCATACCAGAGCACTACAAGTTGCCCACCTGCAACACCTATGACTATACCACCCAAATCTGATTACCCACCAGATCCACCCAACCACCCATCTAATCATAAGAGGATCCAGGCTGCTCTTGACTATGAGCACGACTGTTATAATAGTTTTACACTCTACAGAGGTTGCACAACTTCACCCATAGGTGGGTGATTCCATCACCCGTCGGTGACTGAAGTCTCCGTATTGCCAACACACTACCGTAGGTGTGAGGCCAAGAGATCACCACATGATCTTTCAAAGAGCTCCCCAGTTTGCAAAACGTCCCCGCTAAGATTTCACCGCTACAGGATTAACCATCCCTACAGAAGCCCTCTCTGACATCGTTGCTAGAAGCATACCCTTCATCACCTGAGGCCGAATGTAACCCTCTCATCCTCCTTCCTTGAATGCCCACAAAACTAAGAAGACATCTACTACCGGACCACGCCAACCCATATCAGCCGTGTGCTTTGTGCTGTTTTCCTGGGTGGCCGCTCCATGAACCAGTCCTTATGACCACAAGCAGATACTACCATAATCCAACCAGTACATTACCCATACTTGTGCATACCTGCACCATCATCAACATCCTCCTACATGAGTCACCTATAATCCATGTTGCTAAAAAGATTACCAGCCCAAGTGATGATTAGGTTCAAGTGAATATTAGTCAAGTTTATCATTATTCAATTTTAAACCTCTAAAGTATTGCACTAGCATGAAGTACCCAAACTCAACCACTAAGTCCCAAACTAGGCGCCAAGGACAAGATAAATCAATTTCTAGTTAATCCTATCATAGGATTCAAATTTAGACAAGCATGCATGAAAAGTAAACTAATATTCTTAATAGGTGCAATATGGTCAATGACACTTGCATGTTACCCTGATAGCTGCTGCTCAGATAGTGTTGAAAGTTCTCTTCTTGCTCGTCCTCTAATATCGATAAAGATCGAAAAGCATACATAAACTAATAAGAAACAATACACCAAACAGATCACAATGACTATGAAAACAATACCAAAAGATAGTACTCGTTCCTACGATTCTGTGAGCACAAAAATTACCTAAATCTATGTTACCAATAAAAAAGTTATGAAGGTTTAAAGACTAAGGGTTTATTAGAAAAATTACATATCCAGAAAATAATTAATATAATTGAATTTTATCAATCGGACATCAAATAAAAGATTAGTTTTGTTAAAAATAGATGTTATGAATAATTATTTTGCAATCTAATCATAAAAGAAATAGATTTTATTTTAGAAAACATATATCTTACTTAAATAGTAAAAGGCTAGTGAGTTAACTGTAACTTTAGTAAAGTATTGGAACCAAATTATAAACCGAGGGCTAATTTATAATTCATAAAAAGTATAGGGGCTTTTATGCAAAAACAAATGACCTAAATTATATTATTTTAAAATCAGGTCCTAAACGCAAAATAGGCATTTATCAGAATTTACACAATTAGGATAAAATCTAAATACTGGGTTGACGGGGTCTATGGATTGAGGCTAGGTTGGGTTCAATGGTCCACGGCGGACTGGGTTCATAATCTTTTCATTGGGTTCTCATCTTGGCCACAAATCAAGAAATTGATGGCTAAGAAGGACGCCAGCAAGCTGCGGTCAATGGCGGTAGAAACGGCGATGCCATGGGCAGCGGTACTAGAGCTCGCCTGGGAGTCGCTATGAGGTTCCGTTTTCTATGGTTCTTGGCCAAAACTAAAGTGGGGAATGAGGGGAGGCTAACCAGGCGGTTGCGCAAGACTGGGAGGGGCTTGGTGGCGGTCGGCGTCGAAGGGTGGCAGCGATAGATGAGGCAATTCATCGAAGACGAGGCCCTCAGGGCCGCAACTCATCTTTGATGATCGAGGCAACTACTGGAGCTCTTGCGTAGGGGCAAATGGGTTAGAGGGGTGTCGGGGTGGCCGGGAAGAAGGAAGGGCATACGACGACACAATTTACTGAAGGCGAGGAAAATGACGTCCAGGGAGGCGATTATGCAAGGGATTGGGAGCAAAAAGCATCGAAGAAGGTAAATGTAGCTGATGTGGAACTCGCACGGGATTTTATAGGCGTCAAGGGAAAGCGGAGAGGTCACGAGTGGAGCTCGTCAAAAAATCAATGCTGCCATGGCCATCGATGCACAATAACACTCGCTTGTGCAAGGTTAAGGCCACTAAGGTATGGGAGTGGGGGAGGGGAAGTAGGGAAAACTGTTTTCCAAGCTCGGTAGGTCGGTTTCGAAATGAGGAGGTAGGGATGTGGAGAGGCGATGACGGTTTCCAGCGGCGGCATGCCAGAGGTGGGAGATGACATTTAGGGCCGGCCTGTCAGCAGCTACGGGGTTGGTCGCATTAGGGTGATGTGTCTGGTGAGCTGGGCCGGGCTTGTTGGTGGACCACGCTACGAGCTGGGCCATGGGGAGAGAATAGGCCTAGGGTGTAGTCAGGCCAAAACAGAATAGAGGGGTCAGGGCTCGGTGGGGCTGCGTAATAGAAAAACGGAGCACTACGTCGCTGCTCACTGGAGCTGGGGAAAAAGACGGTCGGTGTGACACTTATACAAGGGATTTAGGGCAAAAATTCTCGAGGAATTTTGGTGGTGGCTAAGGGGAGCGCGCGCTGGATTTTACAGGGGCCACCGTTCATTGGAACGGCCACGACGCTGTCATGCAGCTCGGCTGCTGTGCACAGAACATCACGTTGATTGGCTTGCGTGTTCCTGCTGATTGGCAATACTAATAGATCTACAACTTGAACCTATACGTTACGAGCATTATGGAACACAATACTAGCAAACTGGTTTAGATCTTTGCTCACCTCATCTAGAGATCGCAGGGTTGAAAGCTGGTGAGGTCGCGTCGAGACAGTTGGCGGGCCTAACGCGTTCCTGGAGTTGTTAGCCATGATCTCGGAGAGGGCTCCTGGGAACACAAATAGCTCTTCCTGGAACATGATATGGATCAACATTGATGCATAAAATGCTTGGGATTGATCACAGCAAGGTTGACATTACCATGTTGCATGCAGGGCGTGATCTGACAGGGAACATCAATCATGGCGAACACGATCCTGGTCACATCGGGGCTCCTCTGGCTGTGAATTTTGGATATGATGGAGAGGAATATATTGCGCATGATACGGTGAATTTTTGGCTCGATTGGTGCAGTGGATTGCCGGGAACGCCGATGCCAACATGGCACTGCATGGCTCAACGCGACGGGAACGGGGGGAGATGGCGAAGATCTTGCACTCCAAAATTCTTGAGAGAGAGAGAGGGGAGGCAGGGGGCTTCGGTATACATTACAAGGGGCTTCTATGCATGCTTTTATAGGCCAAGGAGGTGGTGGAAGGTAGAGGAAAGGCCTCGCTAGACCTTTAATGGGAAGAGGCGACATTGATGGCCATTGAAGCTCGGCGGTGCACAAAGGGTAAAAATGGGTGGAATTGTAAGAGTAGAGGGCGGCGCATCCGTTTGAGTTCTCAGTGGTTCGGTTTGGGAGCTGGGAAGGCAGAGCAATTGATGTTGGCATCGTTTCTCCTGGTGGCGGCGGTGTTCGAACATCTGGAGGAAGACGAAGGCGCCTGGCTGGCCTGGGCTTCTGCCTGGTTGGGCTGTGCTGCGCTTTGGGCTGAGCGGGCCAAGAGAGAATGGAGGGAAAAGGAAGAGTGGTCTGCACGGTGGAAAATTGGCTCAAGTGACCACGTGAAGAGTTTTTTTTATTTAATTTCGTTTTCTATTTTCTATTGCTAATTCTAAATCAAAAACTACTCGAATTTTGAAAACACAATGCACACAATAAAAACCCTAATGCATACTGCTTCAGCATGAATGCAACAAATAAAAATAATCTAAATTAAATTATTTATTACATTTAGAAAATATGCCTTTTGCCTAAATAAAAATGATCACCAAATAATTGAAGTTAAATTTAATATATTGCAAAAAGTTTTAAAATTTAATGAAATTTTATTAACAACCCAAATTTCAAATTTGGGATATTACAAAGAGTCAAGGGAATTAAGAACCAAATGGGTATGTATGAGCCGCGCGAGTGGGTTTAACCTCGGAGTTCATAAGAGCTTGCTCAATGGGCATGAAGCACAATCCTTTCCTTTGGTCACACTTGAGGAGATCTAATCTATATAGATCATGAGACACAAATATCTTCAAATGTAACAAGCCTCCTTTGTATTTCCTATATGATGCATGCAACAAGCATTTTTACATATGCATAGAAAGTAAACATGTCATGTGAATGCAAGCAATATTAAACAAGACATAAATGAAACCTAACAATGTCAAGTTTGTACCCCTCTCAAGCTTTTACTATAAGCCATACCCTTGCCTTGAGAGAAGCCAAACCACCATCTCAAGCACTCCCCCTTGCTTATAGCTATCTTGAGTGGGTTAGACACTGACTATTTTTTATGTGTTTTTCTTTTAGTTATTTACACATGCATGGATGCAAAGCATACTAGTCATAAAGGAGCCCTAATTACCATGCAATACAAGAAAAGAAAGAACACTCTACAACTTTCAAGAACTAACATGGTTATCTCCCTCATGAGTAGATATGTCATTGAGGTCCCGATCCACCACCACCACCATCTTCTAGGTCTTGTTCTTGGACACCCACTTGTACTTCGTTGACCTCTCAAGATCAACAATGCACTTAGGCACCTATATGCTCTTGACCTTTCTTTTCTTGTTCGATGGTCCCAAAGCCTTTGCTTTCACCTTGCCACCCTTGTCCCTAAAAAGCTTGAAGTGGGTGATCTCATGGAACAAGTTAGCATTAGATAAAACAATGGAACTTCTCATCATAAGACAATCCTTGATGGTGTGGCCATCCTTGCAACACCTATCGTAATAGTAGTCGTCGGCAAGTAGGGGCTTGATCCATGCGTGGATGGAGTCACTCATCCCGATGATGTCGATGGCGTCGGGATATGAGCCAAATGCCCAGTGGGAGACATTGTTCACAAGGTTTCTCCCAAGAATCTCCTTATGGATGGCCCTACCACGTGTGAGCCTCTTGAAGCCGTCCATCACCATCTTCCTCTTTTCCTTGAGCTTGTGATATTCCTCCAAAACAAATGGCTCAAGAGAAGAAACCTCGAACGAGGTGGTTAGTTCATCACACATAGTAGAAGCATCACTCTTTGATGATCTAGAGGAGGGAGAGGTAAGGTTATCAACATTGATGGCCTCAAATGTAAGTTCAAGGGCCTTCGTACTTCTCACATAGCTCTACATGATCCCCCTTGAGTTTGTCATAATTCTTGTTTAGGGCCTCATGAGAGGTGACAAGGTCCTTGAGCTCACTCTCAAGCTCACTAACACGGTCCTTAGTCAACTTACATTCTTTTCTTACCACATCCAATATTTTGGATTTCTTGACGGCGATATCGCGGGCTTGCTCAAGCATACTCCAAAGCTCGACGCAAGAGAGCTCCTCGTCATCGCTGTCGTCGCTGCTCTCATCCTCACTCTCCCCAAGTTGGCTTGTGGCCATGAGGCACGTGGGAGGTGGAGGAAGAGCTCTTGGAAGTGTGATCTTGATCATGGCTAGGCCGGCCACTTCTTCATTATCGCTTGAGGAAGAGGATATGTCACTTGAGTTATCACTTGTCCACTCTCCAACAAGGACCTTGCATAAGAACTTCTTCTTGTAGTCTTTGGCTTTCGCTTTGCCTTTGCTCTTGTCATGGTTGAAGTACCTCTTCCTCTTTTTCTTGGCTTTGGAGTCTTCTTCTTCATCTTCTTCCTCATCACTTGAGTCTTGGGGCTTGAGTGCTTCTTTCTTTGGCTTGGGGCAATCTCGAACAAAGTGATTCTTGGAGCCGCAGTTGAAGCACTTGCCCTTGGACTTGGAGGAAAACTTGTTCTTGAAGGTCCTCATCTTCTTCATGAGAAGAGCTAAGTCCTCACTCAAGTCATCATCATCATCATCATCATTATCAATCACCACCTTCTTCTTGCTCTTCTTGCTTCTCAGCTTGAAGAGCTAGGTTGGATGGTTGTGGATTATCCAAACCCAACTGATAGCTCTTGAAAGCGGTGATCTTCCCAAGCACTTTCTTGATGGTCTTGGTCTTGAGGTCACCTTGCAAGGTGTAGGTGATGATGGACTCATACTTGGGATCCTTGAATAGCCTTACAAATCTTCTAATGACCTCCGCAGGCTTGAGCTTGAAATCACCCCCAAATGCATTGATCTTCTCCACTAGTACATGAAAACAAAAATAAATGGTGTTAGCTCTCTCATGTGTCAATCTATTGAAGTTATCATACTTGTTCTTCAGCACATAGTATCTTTCCTCTTTCACATCACTGGTACCCTCATGAATACCTTCAATCTAAGTCCAGATATCATGTGCTGTCAAACTTGCATTCAATCTAGCAAATACATCCTTAGAGATGCATGCAAATAGAGCATTCTTGGCCTTGGCATTGTGCTTAATGAATTCGGGATCAAGCGGGTTCACATTCGCATCGGAATCATGGATCACCTTCGATATCTCTGGATCAAGGGACTCAAAGTAGGCTTGCATCCGTGCCTTCCAATACCCGTAGTCCTCCCCATTGAATATGGGAACACTCCCCATCTCTCCCGGCATCCTTACTCAAGGCGGTGAAGCCTCAAAGTTGAGCACTTGGCTTTGATACCAATTGTAAGGACCGAAAGCGTACCGAGAGGGTGGGGAGGGGGGGGGGGTGAATTGGTAAGCCAACCACGAATCCGAATACTTCAATTTCATACCACTAGATCCTAGCAATCATTGCAACCTAAGCAATTCTAGTAGGCCAAGACCCTACATATGCTAGTGTTCATGATGAGAGCAAATGCGAAAGCTAAACACACTAGCCATTGCAAGCCACAATTCAACCTACTCACTAGAGCACATAATTATGGAATAGTAAAGAGAGGGTTAAGGGATGCTCATGATTTTTCCTGAGTGCTCGGAAGGATGGAGTCTTCCCCTACTCCTCGTTGGACCACTCCCGCCAAAGTCCTAGTCCCTCCCGCCACCAAGTGGAGTTCTCGCACGCGTGCCCGCAATCACTCCTGGAGTGAAGACACGGTTGTGTCACCGCTGCCACCAAGGCATAAGCTCGCCTCACTCAAGAACTTGCCGGACTCCCCGAGCCGACATGGGTGCTCAGTAGCGATGCCCCTTTGACCGGCGGGTTCAAACCGGGTACAAACGTGTGATAGCCTTCACAACCAATCATGATAGGCTCGATCACTGGCACTTAACCGGTCTAGGTCTCACCATAGACCAAGAGTAACAACCTAGATCACACCCTCAAGGACACCCTAGCCTTAGATGTGCAAGATGCTCTTGTTACTCTCACTAGTGCTCCTCTCTTTTTCTCTTGGCTCTTACCAAATGCTCCAAGGTATTCCACTAGCCCAGAGAGGTCTCCAAGACCCCAATAATGAAGTTATATAGGCTTCCAACCCCCAACTAGTCGTTGCTCCACGAAATCACCTTTTTGGACCCTAATGACCGGACTGCCCGGTCACTACCAAACCGGACCGTTCGGTTTCTCTATAACGGTTCCCAGAACCGTTGGCTGCTTTGTCCAGGTGATTTCCCTGTACTGACCAGACCGTCCAGTGTCTCCAAATCCTGTGCATTCCAAAGAGCTCTCAAAGTTGCTTGCTCTCTGTTATGGGCAATCTTCCTCAGACCGGACAGTCCGGTCTCTATGGACTTCAGCCCAAACAAATTCCTCGCAAAGTCTTCTCTCTGATCTGCGTATTCCTCTAATGACCGTACAGTCCGGTCTCCACTGACCCCTCTGTCCGGTCACTATGTCCAGAAACTGCAACTCCTCGTCCTCGCTTGACTTTATTTCCTGGCTTCTCCAAACAACTCCTTGGCTTCTCCACTGTCACCTAGTGCCTATGATTTCACTGATCATCCATACACATCACCGACTAGCATGAACTAAAGTGACATGACCTAGGGGATCCAATCAATGGTCATGAAGCTTACACATGTTCCTTGTGATTCAATAACCTGGAATACTCCAAGGTGAAGTGCTACAACGGTATCCATGCGCTTGAGGATTTATCTGTGATCGTAAGAAATACTAATAATGACCATAGTTGTAGCCGTGTGTTGACATCTCTAAGCGTCGTCACTAAGTTGCCTTAGCAACGATGCTCAGAAATGTGTATTGGTATTCTTTAATGAATGCACAGAGTCTGCAAGCGCACGAAGAATATCGTTGTAGCCTTTCACCCAGAAGTATTTAGGGTATCATATTTGTTTTATCCCAAAAGAAGGCATATGATTGATCATAGTAATTACCATATTTCTAGACATTGCACATTGGATTATGAGACAAAGTCCTCATAGGGGTAAGGATAAAGATAAACATGGTAGTCGACACACAGCTAGCATACTCAAGTTAGATAAATATTAGTTTAGTGAAGAAGGACAAAGAAAGAGCTAAGTTCCTATGTTGCTGTTATATAGCTACATAGTCTATGTCATATTCAATTATACAGATACAAGACAATGCAAGACAATCAGATCATCACACCATGGGCATCCGGTTTTCGCCTCCATCCACAGTACGATTCCGGCCAAGAGCCTATTGCGTAGCCGAACGTGGGGCATTTCAAAGGACAGATAGGGCTGTCACCACCTACTGCCTACCCTTGAGCAATCTGTGGGTCTATTGACCTAAGCACCACGTTTACATCTGTGGGTCTACTGCTAGGGGTAGGCAATAGGTGGTGACAGTCCTATCTATCCTTTGAAATCCCCCACGTTCGGCTATGCAATAGGCTCTTGGCCCGAATCGTACTGTGAATGCATGTGAAAACCGGATGCCTAGGGTGTGATGACCTGATTGTCTTGCATTGTCATTGCATCTGTATGATTGATTATAATGTAGACTATATAACTATATAAAAGCAACATAGGAACTTAACTTTTTCTTTGTCCTTCTCCACTAAACTAATATTTTCCTAACTTGAGTATGCTATCTGTGTGTCCACTACCATGTTTACCATTACCCTTACCCCTGTGAGGACTTTGTCTTATAATCCAATGTGTAATGTCTAGACATATGGTAATTATGATCAATGATATGCCTTCCTTTGAGATAAAACAAATAAAATATCATGAATACATCCGGGTGAAATGCTACGGTATTCTCCATGCGCTAGCGGACTCTCTGCATTCGTTGAAGATTACCAATTAACATTTCTGGCTTCATTGCTAAGGAAACTTAGTGATGATGCTTAGAAATGTCAACAAGCTTTTTTGGTGCCATTGTCGGGGATAGCAATATTCCTGGTGCGACGTTGGAAGTGTCAACAAGCATTTCTGGCACCGTTGCTGAGGAAGGCAATTGATCAAAAGAATTACCCATATTCTATTCTTGCATATGCGATTATTTGACATTCGCCTAAACAGGCTAAACTTGTCTGTTTTCTCCTTTTTGTGTGAAAACAGGGTAGTGCATGACCGGCTTCACCTTGCCTAAAAACTATATTGAAGATCCTGAACAACTCTTGAGAAGGGTACGTGCAAGTCTCATCCCCCCTTAGAAGTTCGTGTCTGCAAGTGAACCAGTCATATCCGTACCATCACGATTCAAGATCATGCCCAGAAAAATCTTTGTGATTTCTTCGCTCCCTGGGTGTCCATCATTCCTGTTGCACCCAACGTCACGGGAGATGCGAATTTCGAGATCAAGACGGGTCTCATTACCATGGTGCAGGCCAACCCATTTTGTGGGAAGGCCAATGAGGAAGCCAACACCCATCTGCAACAATTTCTGGAGATTAGCAGCACCTTCAAGATGAAGGAACCAAGGCACCATTCACCTTCGCCTATTTCCGTTCTCCCTTCTAGGGAGGGCAAAATAGTGGTTCTATGGGAACAAGGATGCTGTGGGTACCTGGGAAAAGTGTTCAGCTGTGTTCCTCGCCAAGTTCTTCCCAATGCCCTCTATGGGAGAATTTCAAGCTTCCAGCAGGAGTCCAAGGAGTCAATCTCCGAGGCTTGGAAGAGGCTGTAAGAATACATTGCTGTCTGTCCTCATCATGGGATGGATGAATGGCTTATCATCTAGAACTTCTACGACGGGCTGACTTCATCAACTCATGATCATATTGATGCTGCTGCGTAAGGAGCCTTCTTCTCACTGACCGTTGAAAAGGCTAAAGAACTTATTGAGAAATGGTTTCCAACCAAGGATGGAGTGAAGATCGTCTTCACTCGCGCCAGCGGAGCATGCACATCGTTAAGGAGGTGGACATGCCAGCCACTAAAATGGACCTCCTCATGAAGAAGACGAACGAAAAAGCCAAAGGATATGAGGTCGGCACCATCAACGCCTTGGACGCTTGCATGATGTGTGAGGTCTACGGCAACATGGGACACTCGTGCAATGACTGCCCTGAGACTCGTGAGGACATGATGTACATGAACAACAACAACAACAACTATCGTCCACAAGGAAGCAACGGGTGGAATCAACCACACCCGTACTATCAAGGAGGTAACAATTTTAACTCTTCCAATTCTCAACCCTGCTTTAAAGATCTTGTCTTAGGCCAAGTTAAAATCAATGAAACCTTCACTAAAAAGCTTGCAGCCAATGACAAGACTTTAGAAAGTGTTGAGGCTAAGTTACAAGGTCTTGCTTCTTTCTTTAAGAATCAACTTAGCTTTAATAAAATGCTAGAAACCTAGCTAGCTCAGTTAGCCACTGCTTTGCCTGCCTCAGACTGTGGGAAAATTCTAGGACAACCCGAATCTGCCACAGAAGCTACGAATGCGGTGATGCTTGTGGGGAGCCATACCCGCAATTTGCCATATACTAACCATGAAGGAAATAATGAAGAGGATGAGTTGAACATCATCCTAGTTATCCAAGGCGATCCAGGAAGCCAGATGATCTCGTGTTCAATTAGGACAGAGTTCTTCGAAGAGGCATTATCTGACCTTGGAGCCAGCGTCAGCGTCATGCCAAAAGCTATCTTCAACAAGTTGAGTCTCTCAGGCCTAGTCCCAACTCAAATGCAGATCTAGCTTGCCAACTCGACACTGTGATACCCTGTAGGGACCATCGAGGAAGTTCTGGTTGAGATCCACGGATGCTTCGTCCCTGTGGATTTTGTGGTACTCGACATGGAGGTCAACAAGAGTACGCCGCTCATCCTTGGGTGGTCATTCTTAAGCACCACATTTGCACAAACTGATATAGGGGCTGAACTAATCCGTCTCGACTTGAATGGCACGGAAGAGGAGTTTGAGTTTCAGCCTTGCCTCATGGGTGGAGTCAAAAGCTGGCTGAACCAGCAAGACATCAGGAAACTGGGGACAGAATCAAGGAGGGGCAGCCTACAGTATTCTATGACAAACCTCTTGGTAGAAGAAAATCATAGTCTTGTCACTCAGAAGAACAAAGCAACATCCACACCTGGTCTCTAGAAGATGATTGAAGAATACGATTAGTCTTGCTGAATTTGATGAAGACCTCTGGCTTTTCTTGTGTGCCCTTTCTTGTTCATAAGGATTTCTAACTAGACCTTACCTTAGGCGGACGTATACTCAATTATCAAGAAGACTAAATCGTGATCAACCCGCCATCATCTCTTGCTTGAACTGACTTACCAGTCATAGGGCCGAGAACACATGATCGAGGGAAATTTCTTTCATCACTACAAAAACTGGTTTTGCTGATCGACAAAACGGATCTCCTCCCTGTGAGCCGCCTTTA
Organism: Eleusine indica; assembly: GCA_030378355.1. Lineage (NCBI taxonomy): Eukaryota > Viridiplantae > Streptophyta > Magnoliopsida > Poales > Poaceae > Eleusine > Eleusine indica. The sequence goes on from CM059497.1 coordinate 30,483,172, forward strand.
GGAAAACTGCACCAAAGATGCATCTTTGTTCGGTTTAGATCAACAAGCATTTGCTAATACCAATCTGAAGGTGACGCTATGCAGCTCCATTTCCTCTTAAAGTGAATGCCTTCCTATTATACCTGGTCTCTGGATAAACATGCAGCCAGTAAAGAAGAATCCTTCATCCAAGAAGCCACTGACCACATCGAAGATGAAGAAGGTCCGGCAGGTGAAGGAAGTACAACCATCCACGTCCACTTCTCCAAGACCGGACGCAACGACATAAAGATAAACGCGACGGAGAAAAGTCCCGCTCATCGGACTTTGAAAATTGGTGATCCCTTGCAAAGGTAAATTGGTATTTATCTCATATTTTATTTTCCTCTATTTTTGCACATTTGAATTTTTCCAAACTTTTGGATTCTTACAAATTTGTCTCTGCATTTGCATATTTGGATTTCACACATGCATGTTGGAATTTATTCCAACCCTTTTCTTTGTTTTGACAAAAAATACAAAATCCGGATTTCAGTTTTCAACTTTGAGAAACTATTTTTCTAAGTAACATTCTGTCAAAACTTTGTACCTAACCCCTACAGCTCAGAAAATATAGTTGTTAGGGAGTTATAGGCCAAAGTGGGGGACCAGTGGGACCCACCCCTGGTCATCCGAACACTCATGTTCGGCCGAAGGGGTGTGGGCCCCACCAACCTTGGCCTTTTGCCAACGGTTGGATTTGGCTCCCCACTAGCCGTTTTTGACCATTTGGGATTTTCCCTATAAATTCAGTGCCCGAGGGAGAGTGCTTTGCCATTCCAAGTTCAATTCTCATTTCACTCCTCCTTCACTCATTTGCTCTTGAGCTCTCACATTGCTTCCCCAAAGTTGTCATTCCAAAAACCACCAAAAATATTTCTCTTTTTTAGTTTGCTTTGTCTTTGGATTGTCCATATCCTTTGCAAAGCTTGGCAAGATACACATGGCCGATAGATTTTATTTTTCTAACCCATAACCCGTGTTCGAGTTGTTCTTGTGTCTTTGCTTAAGTGGTGTAGATGAAGAAGGCTAAGGCATTGATGCAGTGGGTGCTGCGTTCGGGTTCACGCCGTTCACACGGTAGCTCGAGCACAAACTTCTCCATCGAGGATGAATCAACAAGGCACATGCCCTTTGAGGACAACATGAAGGAGGATGAGCCACACGTTCTTCTCGCCGATACCGACCTCAAGATGTTGGATGAACAGGAGAGACGAGTCTATGATCGCCTACGTAATCGCAGTTTCGTCCACACCTGGGCATATGACGACAACCTACTCTCCACTATAGGTATGGACTCAGAGATCCTTTCTATTTGGAAAGCATTAGGTTGGACCGAATTTGCACACATCATTGAGGCAGGTTCACGCTTCCTCACTATCTAGTTTTTGTGCACCTTGCTAAAAGATAACGATGGGGTACTTTTCAGCTTGTTCAGTAAGGAATACCATCTAACTTGGAAAGAACTTAGCATCATTCTTAAGTTTAGAAGTTTTTACAACACTAACTTAGAAGGTGCAACCACAGGTTTTGAAAAAGGGATCTTTTTGGCAAAGGATTTCAGGGGAGTTTTCTTATGAACGTCTAAGGACTAGTGACATTCACAACCCAACTCTACAATTGTGGCATAGGTGGCTTGCTATGACTTGTTTCCCTAGACAAGACACTAGACCTATCCGTAACGATGAACTGCGTGTCTTGTTTGCTGCAATTGCTAAAATTCCTATTGCTCTTGTTGAAGCTATGCTTGACCAATGGTTAGATTATATTAAAGGATCAGGACCCATTGAATGCACTTCTTTAGTGACCCATATTGCTGCAAGGGTCAAGGCTTTAACCAACACTAATTTTGACTATCTTTCTAAGCCCCATCCCATGATAGATTACAAAATTATCGAGCAGGGTCACACTCTAAAGAAGGGTCCTGATGGTTCTATTGCCTTTTATTACCCCGGCTATACAAACGAAATCCCGTTGCCTAACCCGAGATATCATTTGTATAGTTATTGGGAACTAACCATAGAGCTGCAGAGAGAAGGAATGCCTGGCAGGTCCACAGATCAACGTACAAGAAGCATGAAGCATGCTACCACTAGCGCAGCCAGAACTACACCACCAGTCCAGGATTACACTGCAGGCTCAGAGCATTCCAGCGACCCCGCTTGGATGTTCATGTCGTAACAGTATGAGATTAGAGGTTCGTCTTGGCAGCAAGCTAGTAGTGCACAATGGAGACATGGCCCCGAGTCGATTGAGATGCCTCTACATCTCGATAGACGTCACTCATTTTCGGGCTTTAGGCATCATGACTATGGTTCAGAATTGAGGGATCTTACAAGGAGGATGGATGATCTGGATGTGAGAACAGGGAAAATGCAAAACACCCTTGCTACTCACGCCCACACTACCAGAGAGTGGTAGCAACATAGTGACGGCTAGTTTCGCCATCTCTAGGAACAGCTACGAGAGTACCACGACTACACGGCAGCATACTACCATTGGAGAGGATTTGATGCTAACCAACAGTCATGAGCAAGAGCAAGCTTGGGAGAGTACCCCTGTCAAGGTGACTTGTATCTTTCTTTCTTTCTTTTTTCTTTGTCAGAATTACCCTCATAAAAAAAATAAAAATTTGTAACACTAAAAAGAACAAAAATAGTAGGTTGTCATGCATGCTAGGGATGCTCATGCCTTCATGTTGAGATGATGAATAGTTACTCTATTTTATATCTTTTATAATCCCTCATATACAACTTAGTACTCTCCTAATTTTTTAGTTTGTTGGCTAAATATGCTTACCTTGAACTTGAATACTTGTGGGTTGCAAAGTGCATGATCTAAGTCTAGGTTGTTGAGAGGCATGATATGGTTAGAATAGGGCTGCCATGATCTTTGTCCCAAAGTGAAGCTTAACATCTGAAGATTTTATTTTTCAAAATGATAAAATTGAAAAGTTCCTCAATGATAAAAATTCTTACCATGGCCATATATTATACTTCATTGCAAAATCTTCCACATATGCTGCCTGTTTTTACATTGAGCTTTATCAAAATGCTTGCAACCTTTGTGAGATCCATTTCATGCTTTTATGATCAAGATTCACATACACATCCACCATCATTTGATAATGCTCCTACACCGGGAGTGTTGGCGGCCCATAAAACCCCATATCGGCCGCCAACCGGTCAAGAAAAGCAAGCTAAAGACCTAAGATTAATAAATATTTATTAAAACTAATAAGATTTTACGAGTTTTGGTGAGATATGTGTTTGCAGGTATAAAAGGGCCAAAATATGCAAAAACATGAAGAAACAACCCGTCGGCCGATCGCTACTGTGAAACAGTCATTTTCACTGGCCGACAGGGCCGTTTACAGCTGAAATCAGAACTCGGCCGACAGGGTCGCATACGGCTGAAATCAGCACCCGACCGATTCTGAATACTCCACCACGAAGCTGTTTTCTCCTCTTGGACAAAGACACGTGAAATGTGGTGAAGGAAAGAAGGCCATCAAGTGGCCTAACCGGGAGCGGTGAAGGGGCAACCCGGCAAGGGGTCGACGCCCGGCAAGGCCGCCGCCCGGCCTAGCCCGTCGCCCGGCCACCCTTGCCGCCTGGACTGGGCTGCCGCCCTGATGAGGACATCACTCCTATGGATACACACAACACTCCTCCAAATCTGGACTTGCAAGGTCCAATGACTAGAGCTCGTGCACTACGACTAAATTTAGAGGTGAGCTCGTTCCTACGTTCTTCGCTATATGTTACTTTTGAGAATGGTTTGCTACCTAATGATTATTTTATGATTAGAAACCATGGAGAAGACCAGGAGATGATGGGAGAAGGAGTTGGGAACGTGGAGGATCAGCAAGGGCTTGGAAGCCAAAGTGGAGGCCCAAGCAAAACCGACTTCGAGTCTGTTTCGGGGCCCAGGACCAGTCTAAACTAAAACAGTCGCCCAGGACGCATACGGACTCGGATTTGGACGTTCTATATATGCACGGAAAGATAAGGAGAGGACCTTTCCAATACCGCCGGCCTCATGTCAAAATTCATCCGGAGTCATCGGGAATCATCAAAACAAGACAGAGTCCAGAATCTGTGTCGGTGCTGCGTCGCCTATTTTTGGCCTTTGGGCTTTGTATCTAGTTGAGCCCAATTAGGGGCGCGTCCAGAGGGTCTTGCACGACCCTAGGGTCTTTATAAACAGCCGCCGCCGCACCATTAGGCTTCGGGTTTTGCTTAGATCAATTCTGTTCCTAAACAGTTTCGCCGTTCATCGGTTTGTGAGACCCCAACTTCGAGAGTTTAATCATACATCTGCAATTGTATTGCATTCTTCGTTGTTCTTGCTTGTGTACTTGATTCACAGGCAGGGATTAGCCTTCTCGGCGAGGTCAATCGTCTTTTGGACGGTTGATAACCAGAGGAGACGTCGTGCTGTGATTGCGGGGTTTAGAACGTGCTGTTCTGAAGCCGGATCGATTTGTGTGTCGCCTCCGACCAAATCAACTTACCAAGAACCTTTCGGAAGATCGGGAACCCTTGTCCACATCACGCCCGACCTGGGTTAGCCACCTGGGGTTGCCAGCCCATAAGGCCCATGAAGCCTCCTGGCCCCAAAATGAAGAGTTGGTGGGAACCGACCTAACAACCGACTTCAGGACACAATCCAAGCCATCGGGAGAAGGTCAGTCGGGAAACTGACACGATCCAAGGGCCGCCCGGCCCACGTGGCCGCCCGACCTTGCCCACCGCCTGGCCTATCGACTCCACTCCACCTACAAATACCTCCTGGCCCATCGCCACCTATAAATAGAGGGGAAATTCGGCGGAAGAAGGATCATCAATGAAGAAGAACATCAAGAAGACTACTTTCCCACTACTTCTACAATGTAGAGTAGGATAGTTAGCTTGGGAGTTAGAGTCGAGTTGAGAGCTTCTCCTTGGGATTCCGGAATTGTCTTGGAAGCCTTGGTATAAGTTCTCTTGTATCTTTTCTTTTATAAGACTTATGCCTTAAATATAAAGATGTTTGTTCTTTTATTTATCCAAGTCCAATAGTGCCTTCTTAAGCTTTGTAGTTGTTTCCTAGTTGCACCCTTGGAGAGTGTTTCCATGATTTACATGTTCACGGGTTTCCCTTCTAGGAGTTAATTGAGTCATCGTCCTGAGTAAGGGTTTTAGACTTAGTTATTTCCTGGCTGTTCTTCTGCAAAGATCTACGGAAGAATATCTAGTGTGAGTGTAGGCGCGGTGCCTATGTAAATGCTAGCTGGCTATGCATTCGTCCCCACGGGCTATGTGGTAGGCGGCAGGTGCTGACAACCCTATCCGTCCATTTAGTAATCCACCACGTTCAGGAATTCTCAAGTAGGGTTGTCTAGCAATAGCGTCCCCACTAGTACATGAGGTTAGTTACCGACCCTTATTGGTGGACCGTTTTCGTGCCCCGAAGTGAACAAAACGTGAGCCGTAGAATCGCTAGTAAATGATGGCAGCTCTAGAAGCAACGCCTAACGCTTGTCTTGGAAATTTTAGAACATCATTACTTAGGAAATCCAACTTGACTCGTTGTCCTCCCAACTAGCTGTACCTTTCTCTATTAAATACCTGTAGTGTGGTCTTCTCTTCATGCGTCCACTATATTACCCACTCATTATCTTCATCCCCGTCGTGTTTGGTTGGTCATTTCCTTATAGACATAAGATTGTTAACTCTCGATACTCTTACGCCTTGCTTCCCTGAGGAGAAATATTATACCCTAGAATACTCTCGGGTGAAATGCTACAATGGTGTTTCATGCACTTGCGGAATTAATTGATTTTATCTTTAGAGCATAGCAAACGCCAATAGGGAGATAGCCATATCATTCCATTGCATCCACAACCATATGCTTAAGTTCTACTCCAGAAGTTGGCAAAATAAGTACTCCATGAATATCATGTTATGACTCTCTCTCAATTGGTTGCATGGAAGGCATGGCTATCAAAAATAGAATAAATACTTGCTCTCAATCTTGAGCATGATGAAAAAAATAAAGAAGAAGAAAAAGAAATAGCCATGCCCAAGTGCTAATTAAAGAAAGAGAGAGTCTACTCAAAAAGGAGTATCCACCATTCCACCATCATTCCACCAAATTCCACACACTTGCACATCTTGATCAGATTGTATGACTTGTTTCTCTGTGGGTTCAGTCTTTTGGTTTAGTACTATATGTGTTACGAGTATGTCTCAATTATTCCTACCCAGAGCTCCACCTAAACCTTATTTAGAGGTAGGAACAAAAAGAGGCAACTTCACTGCCTTGGTAAGGAATTATATACATTAAGCGATCGAGTTAATTATTGGAGGAACTTAGTTTTATTTGCCTAAATATTTTGACAAACTCTAGATGAAAAGTGGAACGCAGGGATGAGAGAATGGTGTCCTACAAAAGACCGTTTTGTCTTTCAACCGCCCAAGATGAAGAGAAGCCAAAAGCCCCGCAGGAACTAAGGTAAAAAGGGTGACTTACCAAATACCAACTTATTCAATTAAAGGTAGAGTATTTTGTTGTGCATTTGGTATTATGGGGGAATATTAAACATTATACCAACTCCTGACCAACAACCTAAAGTTCTATCTTTGCATCGGGATGAGCAATGGTTCGGCTTGGAGGAGTTTGTTCATGGTCCTAAATACAATTTCTGGCCATCAATATTACTCAAAATAAAGAAGGATTGTATATTCCCCCCATGCATGTTACTTAGAATTAATAAAAATCCACTATTGCTCGGAGAATCACTGACATATAGGAGAAATATCAAAAGAGAGGAGAAAACACACCAATGTGGCGAAGAAACACAACATCGACCAATCGGAGTTCGCCAACAGGGATTCCCACGGATCAAATGGCCCATCTACAGAACCAAACTGACATACAGAAGGGCTAAACCATGGAGGAGTCAAAGGGCTCCACCCATCAGTGTGCTAGAAGAGCCAGGGGGCCACTAGGCTCAACCTCTATTTGGCCGAACAGGGAGGAGACCCACTGAGGCCCATCTTCCTCAGTCGGTTCCCCATCGACTTCCCAAAGGCGGTTGTCCCCCTTAGGGCAGGAGTTACCAACCTCATAACCACCTTTGAACAGCTATAAAAGGAAGGGTGTGGCTCACTCCTCAACACACACCAAGAAGCATTACTCTCTTTACCATTCAATGACTCCCTTTAGTTTTAGTGGAGTTAGGCTTAGAATAGAGTCATTTTCAGTTTCCAAGTCTTCCTTGGAGTTGTGGTATGCCTCTTGTATCTTTCTCCTTTTGTAAGACTTTATTCTATTTAATATATTTAGTCTTTCTATATAGTTATGCTTGGGTCATGTATTTCTTGTTTGATTATATGATCCATTCATGTATGTGGTTATTGTGCTTGCATGTTAGTAATGTAGTTATACTATAATACCATGTTAGACATAGGCCCTTACTATAGTCTTTATTTCTATCATTATAATGACACATGACAAATGTTTGATTTAGATCATTTCCACGTGCTTAGTGTTCACTTAAATGTGATTACTCCTTTTCTAATCCATCACTTAAGGGATTAGGGGTATTGTTCTAGAGATATAAGCATGGTGCTTAGATCAATAGAAGGCATTATTTGTCATGTAGCCCACGAATTGCAAGGGGTAGGCAGTAGGTGGTGAAAGCCCTATCTGTCCTTTGAAATCCCCCACGTTCGGCTATGCAATAGGCTCTTGGCCGGAATCGTACTGTGGATGCAGGGGAAAACCGGATGCCCAGGGTGTGACGATATGATTGCCTTGCATTGTCATTGCATCTGTATGATTGATTATAATGTAGACTATATAACTATATAAAAGCAACATAGGAACTTAACTCTTTTCGTGTCCTTCTCCACTAAACTAATATTTTTCTAACTTGAGTATGCTATCTGTGTGTCCACTACCATGTTTATCATTACCCTTACCCCTGTGAGGACTTTGTCTTATAATCCAATGTGCAATGTATAGAAATATGGTAATTACTATGATCAATCATATGCCTTCCTTTGGGATAAAACAAATAGCATACCCTCAATACTTCCGAGTGAAATGCTACAACAGTATTCTCCATGCGCTCGCGGACTCTCTGCATTCGTTAAAGTACCAATAAACAATCTGGCTTCATTACCTTTACCCCTATGAGGACTTTGTCTTATAATCCAATGTGTAATGCCTAGAAATATGGTAATTATGATCAATGATATGCCTTCCTTTGGGATAAAACAAATAAAATATCATGAATACTTCCGGGTGAAATGCTACGGTATTCTCCATGTGCTAGCAGACTCTCTGCATTCGTTGAAGATTACCAATTAACATTTCTGGCTTCATTGCTAAGGAAACTTAGTGACGATGCTTAGAAATGTCAACAAGCATTTTTGGCACCGTTGTCGGGGATAGCAATATTGCTGCTGCGACGTTGGAAGTGTCAACACGCGTTTAGCTTGATGTTGCGGCATCCGGTCCTAGAGAAGTGGACGCGGATCATTGCTGTTGGTGGCTTCTTGGATTTAACAGGTTGTGGCTTTGCCTACAGTCCTGGCCTCGCGGTAGTTGGATTCGTCTTCTCGAAACGGTACGACGTCTCCTTTGCCATGATCTTCTTCATGTAGATAATGAGGCTATCCTTCTTTGGGGGTATTACTTCGACCTCTTGAATATTCTTTGGGTTCGGCCTGTACTTGATCTTGATCATTGAGCACTGCTCTCTCCTTGGCCAAAAATCAAACCTCTCCTCCTTCCCATTGATGAGGAAACGGATTCTCTGGCCCCAACATCAATGTGTGCATTAGCGGTGCTCATAAATGGGTGCCCAAGAATGAGCGGTGTTTCCTTCTCAACATCCATGTCGAGCACCACAAAATCCAAGGGATGAAGCAATCCCAGATTTCCACCAGAATGTCTTCTGCAATTCCCTTAGGATAGTGGACCGATGAATCAGCCAACTGAAGTTGCATCAGTGTAGGTGATAGAGCTGTGAAGTTCAGCTTGTCAAAGACTGCCTTGGGCATCACGCTGACGCTCGCACCAAGGTCGCACGGGGCTTGGTCGAGTTTTTGTGCCCCGATCGAGCAAGTGATCATGGGGCACCTTAGATCTTTCTTCTTTTCAGAAAGCCGGTTGAGTATAGCTGCGCTACACTCTTCTGTCAACTTCACAACATCTGTGGTGGGCATAGGATGCTTGTTGCTGAGGATGTCCTTGAGGTAGCGGGCATAAGTTGATCCTTGCATCGCATCCAATAAAGGCACATTGATGTGGATCTTCTGGATAACTTCAACAAAGCGGGCGAATTTCTCATCCACAGTTGGCTTCCTGTTACGATGGGGAAACGACATAGTGGTGGTGTTAAAAAACTCATATGGAGCCACCTTCCTGTTGTGTACCACTTCACCAGAGGGTCTTTCTTCTTCCTTGTCCTTCCATGCAATGTTAGGATATAGCGGGTCCCGAGTGGTTGTACCCCCTTTCGTGGTCACCATATTAATATTTTTAACGGGAGACTCGGGTTGCCCCGGGATCTTCTCTGACTCTAAGGGACGAACAACAACAGCTAGCTGGGTAAGCTGGGTTTTGAGCAATTTATTAAAGCTAAGCTGATGTTTAAAGGAAGAAGCAAGACCTACTAGCTTAGCGTTAACACTTTCTAAAGTCTTATCATTGGCAGCAAGCTTTTTAGAGAAGGTTTCATTGATTTTAGCATGTCCTAAGACAAGATCTTTAAAGGAGGGTTGAATATTGGAAGAGTTAAAGTTGTCACCTCCTTGAGAATACGAGCATGGTTGATTCCACCCGTTGCCTCCTTGTGGACGGTAGCTGTTGTTGTTGTTGTTGTTCATGTTCAACACGTCCTCATGAGTCTCAGGGCAATCATTGCCCGAGTGACCCGTGTTGCCTCAGACCTTGCATGTCATGCGAGAGTCTAAGGCATTAATGGTGTCGACTTCATACTCATTGGATTGTTCGTCCATCTTCTCATGAGGAGGTCCATTTTAGTGGTTAGCATGTCCACCTCCTTAACAGTGTGCATTCCCCGCTGGCACGAGTGAAGACGATCTTCACTCCATCCTTGGTTGAAAACCATTTCTCAATAAGTTCTGTAGTCTTATTAACGGTCAGTGAGAAGAAGGCTCCTCCCGCAGCAGCATCAATATGATCACGAGCCGATGGAGTCAGCCCATTGTAAAAGTTCTGGATGATAAGCCATTCATCTACCCCGTGATGAGGACAGGCGGCAATGTACTCTTGCAACCTCTCCCAAGCCTCAAAGATTGACTCCTTCGACTCCTGCTAGAAGCTTGAAATTCTTTCACGAAGGACGTTGGTTTTGCCCAGTGGGAAGAATTTGGCGAGGAATATGGCTGAACACTTTTCCCAGGTACCCACAACATCCTTGTTCGCGTAGAACCACTGTTTTGCCCTCCCCAGAAAGGAGAACGGAAACAGATGAAGGCGAATGGCGTCTTGAGTGACGTCCTTCATCTTGAAGGTGTTACGAATCTCTAGAAATTGTTGCAGATGGGCGTTGGCGTCCTCATTGGCCTTCTCACAGAATTGGCTGGCCTGCACCATGGTAATGAGACCTGTCTTGATCTCGAAATTCGCATCTCACGTGACGTTGGGTCCAACAGGAATGTTGGACGCCGAGGGAGCAGAGAAATCATGAAGACTCTTCTGGGCCATGACCTTGAAGTTTAATGGTGCGGAAATGACTAGCTCACTTATAGACACAAACTTTTGAGGAGGGACGAGACATGCACGTACCCTTCTCAAGAGTTGTTCAGAATCTTCAATATAATTTTCAGGCAAGGTGAGGCCGGTCATGCGCTACCCTGTTTTCACACAAAAGGAGAAAACAGATAAGTTTAGCCTATTTGGGCGAATGCCAAATAATCTCATATGCAAGTATAGAACATTGGGTAATTCTTCTGATCAATTTGCCTTCCCGGACAACGGCGCCAATGCTTGTTGACATCTCTAAGTATCATTACCAAATTTAATGAATGCAAAGAGTATGCAAGCGCACGGAGAATACCGTTGTAGCATTTCACCTATAAGTATTTAGGGTATGGTATTTGTTTTATCCCAAAGGAAGACATATGATTCATCATAGTAATTACCATATTTCAAGACATTGCACATTGGATTATGAGACAAAGTCCTCATAGGGGTATGGATAAAGATAAACATGGTAGTGGACACACAGATAGCATACTCAAATTAGATAAATATTAGTTTAGTGGAGAAGGACAAAGAAAGAGCTAAGTTCCTATGTTGCTTTATATAGCTACATAATCTACATTATATTCAATTATATAGATACAAGACAATGCAAGACGATCAGATTATCACACCCTGGGCATCCGATTTTCCCCTGCATCCACAGTACAATTCCAGCCAAGAGCCTATTGCATATCCGAACGTGGGGGATTTCAAAGGAGAGATAGGGTTGTCACCACCTACTGTCTACCCCTAGCAATCCGTGGGATACACGACAAATAATGCATTCTATTGATCTAAGAACCACGTTTACATCTCTAAAACAATACTTCTAATCCCTTAAGCGATGGATCAAAAAAGGAGCAATCACATTTAAGTGAATACTAAGCACATGGAAATGATCTAAGTCACACATTAGTCATGCATCATTATAATGACATAAATAAAGACTAAAGTAAGAGCTTATGTCTAACATGGTAATATAGTAGGACTACATTACTAACATGTAAGCATAATAACCACATACATGAATGGATCATATAATCAAACAAGAAAAACATGATCCAAACATAACTATATAGAAAGACTAAATATATTAAATAGAATAGAGTCTTACAAAAGAAGAAGGATACAAGAGCCATATCACAACTCCAAGGAAGACTTGGGAACTAAAGAAGACTATATTCTAAGCCTGACTCCACTAAAACTAAAGAGAATCACGAAATGGTAAAGAGAGTAATGCTTCTTGGTGTGTGTTGAGGAGTGAGCCATACCCTTTCTTTTATAGCTGTCCAAAGGTAGTTTTTAGAGTCGATAACCATCGCCAAACGTGCACAATTGCTATTAGGGAGCCACCAGGAGCGAACACGTGGTAGCCATGCACCTATAGTGGCCTGCTAGGTGGGTCCTACTACCCAGTGACACTGTAATGTCGGTTGTTAAGTCGGTTTGCTTCTGTAAGTGGGCCAGTCACTCCGCGGGAGTCCCAGTTGGCGAGCTCTGATTGGTGGAAGTTATGTTTCATTGCCACATGGGTGTGTTTCCTTTTCCGTTTTGTTATTTCTCCTGCATGTCAGTGGTTCTCCAAGCTATAGTGGAATTTTATTGATTCTAACTAATATTCATGGTGGGAATATATAATCCTTCTTTATTTTTATGTAATGTTTATGGCTGGAAATGGTATTTAGCGACCATCAACACCGCGATTAGAAGTCCTGCCTCCATCCTCCTTGCCAGTAGCGCCACCGCCCGCCATCACCACCTGTTCGTAAGATCGCCGGGTGGATCGGGGTTCGATGAAACGATGGCTACTCAGGATCATGAGGGCTCTGTGCTTGTTCGGTAGATGTGGCGTCTGAATGATGGGCCTACCCTTGATGGGCCTCGAAGAGGGCCCAGTCTAATTCAAAATGGAAGGGAGTGAGATTTGCGGATCAGGCGATAATTGCGGTCAAGAACTCACCACCAGAGAATCGCCACCAGACGGATCATCGCAAGTGCGAAAATTAGCTGGGAGGAAATCACTATGTTCTCGATCCGGTGAATTCCGTGGCTTTGGAAGGGGCCCCGACCTTGGCTTCTGCTTGCGCGTCGACGAAGTACGGAGGCTTTGGTCGGACAGCAATGAAAACTTTTTGGCCAAAATGGCGCGGGACGATGGCCGTAGAATTCTCTGAAGCTCCTCTTCCGAATAGCTAGCTTCCCTGGCTTCAAGGTAGAATTGATCATCTTCCACGATCTTCCAATTCATCGCTGAACCGAAGATGGTTGCTATCTCCGACACCTCACACGTCTTGCGATCAGCCTGCTTCCTTAACTCTTCCTCTTTACGAATGATTTCGCGGCGGCGCCTAGTAGCATTGATCACTTCCGTCCACTAGAAGCGATCTTGCACCGCTGATCCAGGATGCCCAACTTCGGTCAATTTTTGTACGACTTCAAGTTCAGCTCCGTCATTCTTTGTTTCCTCCACATCAAATACAGAGAAGTAGCCGAACATCCAATTCCAAATTTTGGCTGAACTCTTCTACTAATAGTAATCATTGAACAGGGAGAGAATCATCAATTGTACAAGTTTGGCAATGAACAAAATTGAGTAATTTATAGAGCAGTCTCTAGAGATGAGTTGCACAAGATGTCGAGCCCCAGCCAATGTTCAAATTTGTGCCTCTTCCTTAATTTGTGCAAGAAGCGATGACGCGGCCAGCTCTTTGTGGCGGAATATCCTTGTGTTCCTTTCATTCCATATTTCCCAGTTCACTAGAAGTATTAGCGTCAGCAAACCCTTCTTTGGTACCCTTGTCATTGTAGCAAGTGTTATCCACCATTCATGTACTGATGTTTGGTGGCCATCATTTGGCTGAATTTGTGTAGTCCCGGACCTTTGTGATATGCCCTCCCAAATTTTTCTTGTGTATCTGCAGTCTGCCAACATGTGCTTTGCCATTTTTGATGTATGTCTACATAAGGGCAGAAGGTGTTATTTTCTCAATCTCTAGACTGTAGTCTATCCGCTGTACACACAAAGTTATGCACGACCAACCATCCAAAGGTTTTGCATTTTGGTGGTGTTCATACGTTATATGCCAGATGATGGTGTTGTATGTAGTGCGTGTTGGCCCAATGAGTTGGGCGTTGTATGTGGCGGATGCTTTGTACCGTGTATCTGCAGTTAGCTTCCAAGTGATGGAGTCCTGCATCATTGGATCTATTTGTATGTATTAGACAAGATTCCACAGTTTAATAAGCTCCCGAATATGTTGAGCCGTGATGTTGCCTTGGAGGTTGAAGTCTGATGCCTAGGTATCCCCCTCGAAGGCCTTCCTGACTTCCCTATGTTTTTTAAGTGTGATGGTGAAAATGGTCGGCACCATATCCCTAGGCCTGCATCCTGCGATCCATGCTGAATTTCAAAAATCTGTTTTCACACCATCTCTCAGGGTGATCGATGTAGCCGACGCAAATAGTACCATATCTGTCTCGTCACATGGATTACCTAATCCAATCCATGCTTTGTCTTCAGATTTTCATTCATGCCACAACCACCTGACTCGAAGCGTCTGAGCAAATTTCTCCATATTGATTATTCCAAGTCCACCATGCTCCTTTGGCACGCATGTTCGCGTCCAATTTATTTTATATTTTCCTCCAATCAAATTCTCATTGCCCGTCCAATAGAACTACTGTTTCCTTTTACGGTCGAGATCGTCAAGTACTTCCTTATTAGGTATCTTGAGTGCTGTGAGGAAGTACACTGGCTGAGAGGATAAGACCGACTTGACAAGAGCTTCTCTTCCAGCTTGTGCAACTCTTTTCCCCTTCCATCCTACTAGTCTTCCAGCTGCTTTGTCCATGAGAGGCTGATTGATAGTCGCTCCGCCTAATTCGCCTAACAGACAAAGACAACCCAAGATATTTGATGGGAAGCAGTACGGAGACTTGCTCGCATCGGATCAGATACCAATAATTTGTTGATGTTTGTGTTTAGTCCAGACACATGGCCGAAATTTTGCAAGATGGTCGCTAGGTTGGATATATCTTCCTAGTCGAAGAGGACCTCAACTTGGAGACTCTATTTCTTTTTCTCATAAAAAATATCATCTACTACCTAGTCGAAGAGGACCCCAACTCAGCTTGTGAGAATATACATCCAGAGCTTACCTAACTTTTTCTTCTTTCCATGTTCCACTAAAACATGACTAGCGAAAACAATGACATGACTACAGAAAAGTTGCATTTTTCATTTGCTACTGTGATCTGCAGAGCATATCCTACGCCGAGCTTCTGGCTAAGCCTGGCAAGGTTGTGGGGCGCAGCTTAAGAAGAAACATGAACAAGAGAATCCCCAGTAAGCTGTGAAACGAGAGTCTTATGGTCATGTAAAGCTCCCCCGCTCCTCAAATCACATTCCAGTTTCCCGGCCTTGTTGAACCCACTTGGTGCGCCCACCCAATGTATCAGATCACCTATGCGCAAGTCCATGCCAGCTCATTACCACAGCATCTTAGAAATTCTCCTTGTGGAAATGGAACCGAGTTGTTGAAGTATGGCTGAACTCTACTGAAAGATCCTTCAAGGTTTTCGTTAGTGTTGGAGATCCACAGTAGAAAACGCCTGCAGATTGAGGGAACATGTTATGAATTATAATCTATATACTTCTATAATGTAGGTTGCCGAGGCAGCATTTTATCAGACATGACTAACCGATGCGTGAGTTCTTGTGTGTATTGGAAAGATCAGAGAACACCTTTCTCCAATTCGGCCTTGCAAAATGTGTTCGGATCTGCAAATTTAGCAGACACAAAAGGAATTACTATAATGTATTGAATTATTTTCCTAGATTTTAGTGAAGAAACTGGAAACTTCACCTTGCTGCCTGAGACGATATCCAAACCATTTTTGGCGTGTTGAAGTGATTGGACCATGGCAATCAGGGCGGACCTTGCATCCCCTTCTTCATACACGCTAGTCAGGTAATTGTGCATCTCTATAACGTTCTGTATGCACATCCGTAAGTTTTATATTACTGCCCGGTAAACAAGGACATCAAAATATCGAAAAAGATTAATTGTATCAGTCGGGGTAAAAGTAAGTACATCGCGATCACTCTCAGCAACATCATTCATGACACCTTTGAACCATTCGAACGATCCTTGCTCCCGGGTAACCCAGTAAAAGTAGGCTCTCCCTGGACCAGTTGTCTTGAAGCTGCACCCTAACTCTGCATCATGCATGCTCTGCAGCTCCTGTTTCAATCCAACTCATTTGTATAATGTGTTTCCGCACTGATTTATGGCTCTATAAACAATTCGCAGTAGTGGAACAATTTACCTCATTGGACTTTATGTTGTTTAGGAGATCCTTCAGTATGCTGATGAAAGGAGTTGCCCCGATTCCAAGCCCTATAAGCAAAAGAATGTCGTACTTCCTGTAGTTTTGAGCTGGTGCACCGTAAGGACCATCTATGAAGACCTTTGGGAACCTGCTCAAATGAAAGCAGGTTAGATAGGTTCATGATATGCAAACATAATTATTTATATAATGCTTCACCCAAAGTAAGTACTGTAAAAAAGTTCATAAAGTACATATTTATACTGTAACATTTCGGCCTTTCATTCTGTGGCAATATCAAATGTTATAATAGCAGATAAAACAAATTAGGCATAATCACCTAGGGTCCTCAGCTAGACCCTCTGCCATAACGGTGGTCTCCAATCTTGATAGTGTCGCCTTCTTGGAAGCTACTTCTGCTTCTAATGCCTGTACAAATTAGATATTCTTTTAACAACATTAATTTTTCACCAAAGGCATAGTGACGGTTTGATTCTCAAACAATCGAAGTTTCCTTTTCTATTTTTCTGCCCGGCCAACTGACCTTTCCAAAAAGGTTCCTGAGTTCTGATGTCCAGTCACCTAATGTGCGGATATGAACACTCAAATAATCATCTCCTGGTGCCGATGTGATTGAGAAGGGATGCCTATAAATATGAAGAACGACTAGGGTCAGAACTTTGTGAAGTCTCGTCTTAGGTTAGATAATGAGAATGTTGAGACGTTACCACTCGAAAGGCGAAACATCAGGGCATTTGACAAACAGGTACATCCCACTTTTGTACTTAAAGCTTGGTGGTTTCTTCACGTAAATGGATAACACGTTTCCTGGATAAATTGCTGCCTGTGTGACGCACGAGGCAACGGATTATTACTTCACTTGTAGAATCATAACATTTAGTCCAGATATCAACCAAAATGGACTAAGCTTTGTACGATTATATTCATAATGAATTAGCAAACTACCTTGACGATGCTGACACGATAACTGTTCTCGCGAACTCTCCTGGTTATTCTCTCGCAGGCATAAAATAGAACCGGAACAGCCAGGTACATCCATGTCTGAAAAACGGATAAAATTATGAATTTCGAGTCTGCACGAGCGTGAACATATGGACTATAGAGAAATATATACTACTTTGGTATCGAGAAAATACCGTTCTTTTGTACCACTGCTTTGTTAGGAATATGAAGTAGGAGTGCATCACCAGTAGGATATATGCGATCACCAGCAGGTGGTGGGCGTACCAGAAGGCATTGAAGCCAGCAAGATGATGCAGCGGCGAAGGGAGCTTGACTACGCTCCTCCTGAAGGAGTGTGTCGCCAGCGTGAAGGAGAAAGACATTATCAGGATCAGGAGGATCCCAGTCCATCCCGGGATGCTCGCCAACAAAGATGGCCATGTAGGTTGAACATGGTTGAAGAAAGGCCCCAGCTTTTCCTCAAACTTGTCCCTGGGGCATGAGACCAGCCTCGGGAAGTCGCATAGTACGTGCATAAGCGTATGGGTTGCCGATCCGATCGCGATTGTAAGGGCGATAACCTACAGTAGTTGTGATCATTGCAAATGTGCGATCCGATCCATGTCGATCATGTAACGAAAGTACAGAAATAGAAACTCAGAGAGGGCCGGAGGCTTGTGTATGAACCTTATGGAAGTTTATGTTGTCGTCGAACGGTACAACCTTGCTGAGCGCAGTAGATCGGAGCCATGTCAGTGTGTTCCGGCAAACCGGAAGCAGTATAAGGGCCATGTTGAGTTTGAGCGTCTCGGCCGCGCCCTTGGCGATGCAAACGCAGTAGCCCATCACCTCGAACACCGCGCGTCTCCGGTACTGGATGAATTTGAATATGAACAGGGACATGTTGAGGATCATCCACAGCGAGATGACCCATATCCTCTTCCAGTTCTCGTGCACGAAGTCCACGGTCTTGTTGAAGCGCCTCTGCATGGGGCTCCGGTAGCTTGAAGGTACCATCGTCCGCGCGAGAGTTGCCGATGCCAAATTGACCTTGTCAGGTGGTGCAGAGGTCGACACCATCTCCCGGAGCAGTGTCTCGAGCTGCCAAATCTGCATAATCGAGACATTTCAGTACTAATTCATCCCGTGTATGTTTGTGCTGTTTGTCAGAGAGAATAAGGTATCAATCAGTTGGTTTATGTACCTCAATGTAACCACGGACATCAGGGTCTAGTTCTTCCATGATCAGTGAAGCGTAGGTAGCAGCGTTGCTTTTCAGCTTGGCGAGTTTGTTTGCTGAGGCACTGAGAACAATGACCTGTACATGGATGCGAAATGGAAAATATATAAAAATTATAAGTCTGATGTAACGCAAGTTCACAGACACCAATCCGCTGACCTCTTTGACCTCATCTTCAGTGAGCTTTCCATCACCATTCTTGTCACACCTGATGCCAGCATATCTCATTAAGAGTGAAGCAGTGATGATTTATACTCCGGAAAAGACTGAAAGTAGAGCTTTACATGTCAAAAAATATACGTAGCCTTGAGTCGAAGTTCTGGTCTGTCATTTCCTCCCAGAATTCTTTTAGTTGTTCTTTCGTTATTCCATCATCCGCGTCGAGATGTCTTCGCCTTGCCAATGCCACAAACACTTCGCTTGCAAAATCTTTGGAATCCGCCATACCTTCAGGTGCAGCCGAATTTCAGCGCCATGCATTATTCTAGGCAGCTGGTACGAGAAATCTATCTACTTTGACAATGGCAACCATTTCTGCTATCGATTGAGCCTCTTTCTTCATGAATATGCTTTTCTGAGCACCAAATTATTATGTTTGTTGTAAAAAAATCGGAAATTGTTCCACATGTACGGTTTAATGCAATTGGTAAAATTATTTATGATTTCATCAAAAACAAAAATGCAACGAGCATGCATGACATAATCGAACCATGCAACTATTTTAATCGAAATTCTGAATCATGAAATTATTTAAACCGGTCAAAATCAAAGGTTGCTACAAAAGAGACACTTATTCATCTAAGTCGTTTCCACTGCATGCACAAATATGCTTCAGATTGTTGTTTTTCCATCCATCAAATGGGGCACAGGAGAAACAATGTGCAAGTTGTCCCGTCAACAAGTTGCCAAGACAAAACGTGTTCATATGAAGCGCACTACAAAGGAGATACTCACCGATGCATTTCGCGAAATTCTGCTTGTGCAGCTTGCCGTCGACGCTCATCTCGTCGAACCTCTTCTCGACGGACTTCCATCCGTCCTTGCCGGCCGACGCCTTGTCGAGGAATCGCAGGCCGCGCAGGCCCGACTGCGCGCCGGAGTGCGTCCGCTTAAGGCCCTTCATCTCCGTGACCCGCACCGACATCTTGGAGGCCAAGTGTCGCATCCCCGACGCGATCCGCGACGGCTGCTTCTTCATCCGCGGCGCCGGGGGCTCCCCGTCGTTGGCGCCGCCCAGCGGCACGTCCGAGTACCCCGACGACGAAGACATCTCTCCGGCGATCGATCGGCCGTGGCAAAACAACGCTGGACCGTACGTACGCGCTCACCGCAGCAGGGTGACCGCGAGCGCCATTCGTTCGGAGTACAGGATTGGTCTGGTGTAAATTTGGAAAGGGGGGAGAGAGAAGGGAAGGCAAAGGAAGCAAGCGCAGGCAGCGGAGCTGCGCGCGCCAAAGATAGCCGTTCCTTGCACCCGGCGTATTTTAATCATTCAGGCCCAAAAACAAATGTCGCCAATAGTTATACATGCGGCGGAGAAATAGTCGCATGTTCGCAACTCCATACAATCATTCTAACGATATTAATTTAAAAACAGGAAGAGTATTTTCCATTCTCAAAACTACTTCTATGTGACTTTGCAACATCCGTGCCTTGCAACTCAGTTGTCGAGACTTGATCTCGGTAATATATTTATAGGGCTAAATCGGGATTAAGAACTCAATGGTTAAAATACAAGATACCAAGGTATACAGGTTCATACACTCACGATAAGAGCAAAAACCCTACGTCATGTGTTCTGTGATTTGTATTGTAATGAAATCGGGTGCGATTGTTATGTCGCGTATGTCCCTTGATGGGAGGTTCCTGTCGCCTTATATATCCGATCGGTAGGGGTACTGTGATACCCCTGCCACCGAATTAGGGTTAGAATCACCAGAAAATAAACTCATGGCAAGGTTAAACTGAAATTTATCCAATTCAAACCAAATTCAAACAAATTTGAATAACACTTATACTACAAGTCCCAACTTTTCAACATAAGTCACCACTACCAAAAATATATGTTGTTGGTCATAATCAAGTATAATTTTGAGGATTTTCTCAGATATTTATTCCATTAATAGATGCCCCAAATAAATGGTAAAATTATCAAAAACCAGCTCTATTCACAAAATTCTTAATTAAATCTTATCGAGAACTGATGGTAGTTAGTATTTTTATAAAATCTAGCACATTATGTGGAGCTCGCTCATATTTTTGGATTATATTGAGCATACACTGATTAAATCTCACAAAAATATCAAATGCAGTTAGCTGTTAGGATTTGAAAAAGAAGAAAAAGAAAAATCCTCGCGGGCCCACCTGTCAGCCACCCCAAACAAGCACAACCGGCTGCCGCCCGCTTCGCCCGACTCGATGCTGCCGCGTGGACGTCGGCGTACGGGCAGTGGCCGTTGCCGCGGATCGATGGTCCTACTCGGAGTTCCGACATCCCCTTGGTCCCCTGTCCGGTCGGGAGCGCCTTCATTTCCTTCTCCCCCATTCTCTCTGCTCTCATCACCCGAGCCGCCCTATTGCCGCTCGGAGCAGAGCTCCGCTCCGCCGTCGCCTTCCCCGCTCGTCCGCCACACCGTGCCTCCCGGAGCCCCGCCCTGAGGCCCTGGTGCTCCGCGCGAGGCCACTTCCCTTCTCCGACTTCGAGCCGCCGGGAATCGCTGCCGTCTTCCCCGACCCTGGCCACCCTCCCCCACCATCGCTCTTCCACCATGGTGAGTTGCACTTCGATTCCGCGGGCAGCTAAGACCCTGTTCACCCCGCGCACACCCCCAGCCTCACTCGGCTTTCATCCGTGCAGCCAATCATCCAGAACACCGCCGCCGGCCGCCGGAGTTCCGCCTCGCCGTCGCCGCACTAGCCTGGTGAGCCATTTCCTCTCCTTTCGCACGCCACATGTTCGCTAGGACCCACCGGTTGCTATCCCGGCAATGGTGCTGTCGCTGCCACCCCAGCCGGCCACCGTGCCTGCGCTGCCGCGCGCGCGCTCGGCTCAGCCGAGCTGGCCAGTGGCCGGGATGGCCACTGGGCCGCAATGGCCTTTGGGCCCGGCCTCGCCCTCGGGCCGCATCTGGCCCGAGGGTGCCCCCGCGCGCGCGCTCGGCTGATGGGCCGTGTGAGATTCAGCCCGTTGGGCTGTCTGGATGCGGCCCGCGATTATAAAAACCGATTTTCACGTTTTATTCATTTCCAGAAAGGGGTAAAACTTGTAAAATGCATAGTAAAGTAAATAATAGGGATTTTGAAGAAAAATAAATTTTGTTAGCTTTGTTTGGATCAGTACTAATAGGGAAAAATGCTAAATCACATTGCTTGTTAGTTTTATTTTTAAGATTAAATTATGTGATAAAAACCATTATAAATTCATAACTAATTATATGGAGCTGATAAAATATTGAAACTTGGCAAACAAATAGGTTTTTCAGTTTCTAGTCTCCCTAGAAAATGTCTTAGGGTGAGTGTCTGTATATTAGTCTCCCTGTGAAACTTGGCCAGTAATTCACTCCTGGTATTCCCTAACTATATTAAATCACCCTTGCTCAATTGATGTTCAGAACCTTGTCAATTCATTAATTGTGTCTCAAGTGTAATATTACCATTTAATATATATATATAGTTTCACCTCAGGGCTGATTCATGGGTACTTAGTTCTTCGCGATGGTTGTGCCTGATACACTAAAATATTAATTAAAATAGTACCCACTGGTCATAAACACCACATATGTAGCTCAGCCCCGGCTAACACACACACCGTACTATGGTACAACGTCGTCGCAGTTAAATACTGGAGTCCATGAAGGAAAGACACTAAACGCCCTCACCCTATGCCTCCACTAAATACGTTACATAACTGAACTAATCAACACACCCCGCTCACTTCCATGTGAAATAGTGTATATTAACGTATTTATTGAGGAAGTCCCATGAATCTTCTCTCATAAGCATCATCTTTTGCATCATGTAGATCACGCAGTGAACCACGTGGAGACGGGACTGGAGCAGGACCCAGAAGGAGCCGGAGGTGCCGTAGCTGAGCAAGAGCAGAACCCAGGCAAGCCCCGGTGCATTATCCCCGTTTTAAATTTTTATTCTATCACTAGCTAGGGATGTAGGCTTGCCTGTGCATTAACTGGTAGGAGTTGATTGAAACCCTAGCGTGCAGTAGGTCCCTCCTTCCCGATAATTAGCTTTAGGTCAGTAGTCGCTCTGCTTAATTTAGGACGACTACTCATCGAGTGGTATGGAGATCACTCGTAGATAGAAAATATTATCACTGGGAAATGATATTGGATGAAGGAAAGGGTGGATGAAATCACAATGAAGACCGGACGGGCAATTAGGCAGAAAGGGAAGGACAGCTTGTCTTCAAGGAGGTAGCCCCGTTCGAGTCACCTAAGGCTATGCCTCGTGTCCAGCCCATGGGATCAAGTTTGAACGTACTATTTGCATGCTGGAGATATGGGCCCAGTAAACCGACGTAGCTACGACTACCGCCTGGTCGGAAGATAGCCTTCTCCCTTCTTTGGTGGAACTGGGGCTGAGAGGAGGGACCAATCCACCCACGGATGGCGGCACAGGGCGCATCGCGTTGGGGGACCCTTCTCGGGGGAGTCTAGACCCGGAAGACCCTGCGGTACCGTAAGCGAAAGGTTGCTCCATGCGGCTTCCAGGAAGCGCGTATGGGTCGTGTAAGCAGGTGATGAGGACATCACCCTTATGGATACACCCAGCATTCCGCCAACCAAAATGCAAGTTCATGCGCGACAACTGAATTTACGGGTGAGCTTGTTCCTAATGATTCCTTTATATGATTTGGAGAATAGGTTGCTACCTAATGAATTAATTGTTGTTAGAAACCATGGAGATGATGATGAGATAGCTGGGGAGGTGATTGGAGACGTGATGGGCCAGCAAGGACGTCCAAGCCAAGGTGGAGGCCCAATCAAAACCGACTTCGAGTCTGTTTCGGAGCCCAGGACCAGTCTGCACTAAAACGGACGTCCAGGACGCATACGGACTCGGATTTGGACGTTCTATATATGCCTGGAAAGATAAAGAAAAGCCCTTTCCAACCCAACTGGTCCCATGTCAAAATTCGTCCCGAGCCGTCGGAAATCGCCAAAACAATTCGACTTCCAGAATCTGTCCTGATGCTGCGATACCGTAATCGGTCTTTGGGCCATGTATCGAGTTGAGCCCACTTAGAGCTGCGTCCAGGGGGTCTTGCACGACCCTAGGGTCCTCATATACAGCCGCCGCCTCTTCATTAGGGTTTGCGTTTTACTTAGATTATTCTGTTGATTACAGTTTTGCCGTTTGATCGGTTTGTGAGATCCCAACTTGTGAGATTCATCGTATACTTGCAAATTTGGTTGCATTCTTCTTTGTTCTTGCTTGTGTTCTTGATTTGCAGGCAAGGATAAGCCTTCTCGGCGAGGTCAATCGTTCTTGAACGGTTGATAACCAGAGGAGACGTTGTGCTACGATTGCGGGGTTCAGAATATGTCGTTCGGAAGCCGGATCGATTTGTGTATCGCCTCCGCCTTAATCAAGATTATCAGAACCTATCGGAAGATCGGGAACCCTTGTCCACATCAAGTGGTAATCAGAGCTTCAGGTACACCGTTAGGTTTGCCCTTATCCTCGTTATTTTGTTCAATCCTAGAGTCCAGAAAATTACCCTACAAAAATATTTGTTCATCGTGTTTCCACTGTCCTACACCCCCCTTGTGCTTTGCAATTTTCAGTTTAGTTTGCTTCTCTGAATTTTAGTCCCTAGAAGGTCATTGTGTTGTTGGTCTAGTACTTGTTCTTTGGTCTTGTTTGAGTCGCATGTGTCCTTGTTCATAGACAATCAAGAAAAAAAAAATCAGATTGTTGCACACGTTGAAAGAATAGTACTGCTAGAATTGTTTGCACTAAATATTTATTTAACATCTAGCCTTCTACTTTTTGTGTGCAAAAGAAACTTAGAGTGTTTTCTGTTGCACGTTGTTCCTTGAGTCAAGAGATCCTGCACGTTGTTGCATATGAGAATTGTCGGTTCAGTTCTACATGTACATCTATTCCTTACGTAATGAGTGCAAAAAAGAAAGTTTAGGTTTTTCCTTATGCTATAAAGTTCGCAACTCTTGCTGCAGTTCTATGTCAAAAAATTCATGAAAGAAGTAAAAGGCAAAGAGGTGCTGAAAAAAAATAAGAAGAAAAAGGCGCACCTATAACAAAAGAAAAAAACGAAAGGAGAAGAGAAAAAAATTCAGAATTGCTTGCAGCCTTTGTGTCCTTTGTTGAGCCATTTGCTTGCTTGCTTGAACTAGGTCCGAGACAAGTTTAGGCCAGTGACATAGACTACCTTGGGACTATTATTCAGTTTTGCAATTTCTGAATTGAAATTTTGCTAATCCTTGCTACTATAAATTGCCTACCTAGCTCCATATATATCCTTCTGAATAGGCACAGAACTTTGGACCCTCGCAATCGTCGGATCACACTCTCTAAGGTATCCTCTATTTTGCTATTAAGAATCTTGTAAGAACTCAGTTAGGTGCTGCCGTTTGCTTGTTGAGAGTTTCCACCGTAATCAAACAGTAGTGATAGAAAAATATACTCTTGTGTGTTTTCTTGTTTTCTATTAACAATGACAGGTTACAACACTGATGGTGATGAGTCGATGGTGTCAAATGAGGTTGATACAAGTGTTGTAGCACAACGAGTGCTTAGTTCTCAAATGGAGAAGGTAGAGCAAAATCAAATGAACAACTTGTTTCAGACTCACTTTATTGTGAAGGATCGACGTTGTCGTGTCATCATTGATGGAGAGAGTAGCCACAACATCGCAAGCTTGAAATTGGTCGAGAAGCTCGGCTTGACCACACAGCCACACCCATGTCCATACTACATCCAATGGGTAAATTCTTGTGGTAAGATGAAGGTAGATAAAACTGCACGCATTGAATTTTTTATTGGTTGTTATAAGGATAGTGCGGAATTTGATATAGTACCTATGCAATCATGTCATTTGTTATTGGGTAAAACTTGGATTTGTACAAATAATGTTTTGCACAATACCATTACTAATAGCTACTCATTTAAATACAATGGTAGAAGGGTTACTCTTACACAAATAACCACAGCTGAAATTTTAGATGAGGATCAACAACGATTTGAGAGAAGAAAGAATGAACCGTTTAGGATAGAATGGGCTGTTTCAAATGTCGCAACACTTTCATCAAAATCTGAATTGCTAGAGGATGAACATATTTCTTTGCCTCTTATTACAACTAATATTTTTTTAGCATATACACAAAGAAGATGATAGTGGGAACGATAAAGAACAGGTTGTTGCTTCAGGTAAGAGCTTTCTTGATATGATGGATTGTTCCAATAGTCTTGCTATATCGGAACCTTATGATCATGTTCCTTTGTCACAAGTTGATTTACCTAGTGGTCCGTGTGATAAAGAGGAGTTGTGTGTCAATGCTTCATTTATACCTTTGCCATAACAAATGAATGAGCTTGATGCTTTTGCTTATGATTCACCCACTAGTGCTGAAATTAAACGTTTGATTTTAGTTACATGCCAAAAGGATGAGCAAAAATTGTTTTCTTCTCTAAATACTTTAGGTTATATTGAATTTGATGTTCTTTGTAATCTAAGTACTTTAGAGAAGCAAATGTTTTCTCAAACTAAGTTGCCTTTATTGATAAGAAACATTTTTTATGCTATTGGCAACTATGATCATAGAGGTGTATTTATGGTACATAGAGTTTATGTTTGTTCAAATCTGAAACATCCTCTTGGTTTGCAACTAAATGACCAACTAGAAAACTTTAATATCAACTACCATGTCATGTCATCTTTTTCTAGTATTTCTAAGATCACACATTATCTACCTTGTGATAAGAGTGAGAATGATGCTCATATTGCTGACCAAGTTTTCAAAGAGATTATTAATTTGCACGGAATACCTTCTACTGTAGATTCTCATTGTGATGACAAATTTCATAATGCATATAAATATGAGTTGCATCCCAAGTTTAGGAATAGTTGCACAATTAATATTTCAGATTTGAGACCATACATGGGAGAAAGAGATGAGCTCGAGTCGAGGACGACTCTAATTCAAAAGGGGGAGAATGATGAGGACATCACCCTTATGGATACACCCAGCATTCCGCCAACCAAAATGCAAGTTCATCCGCGACAACTGAATTTACGGGTGAGCTTGTTCCTAATGATTCCTTTATGTGATTTTGAGAATAGATTGCTACCTAATGAATTAATTGTTGTTAGAAACCATGGAGATGATGATGAGATAGCTGGTGAGGTGATTGGAGACGTGATGGGCCAGCAAGGACGTCCAAGCCAAGGTGGAGGCCCAATCAAAACCGACTTCGAGTCTGTTTCGGAGCCTAGGACCAGTCTGCACTAAAACGGACGCCCAGGACGCATACGGACTCGGATTTGGACGTTCTGTATATGCCTGGAAGGATAATGAAAAGCCCTTTCCAACCCAACTGGTCCCATGTCAAAATTCGTACCGAGCCGTCGGCAATCGCCAAAACAATTTGACTTCCAGAATGTGTACTGGTGCTGCGACACCGTAATCGGTCTTTGGGCCATGTATCGAGTTGAGCCCACTTAGGGCTGCATCCAGGGTGTCTTTCACGATCCTAGGGTCCTTATATACAGCCGCCGCCTCTTCATTAGGGTTTGGGTTTTGCTTAGATTATTCTGTTGATTACAGTTTCACCGTTTGATCGGTTTGTGAGACCCCAACTTGTGAGATTCATCGTATACTTGCAAATTTGGTTGCATTCTTCTTTGTTCTTGCTTGTGTTCTTGATTTGCAGGCAAGGATAAGCCTTCTCAGCGAGGTCAATCGTTCTTGAACGGTTGATAACCAGAGGAGACGTTGTGCTGCGATTGCGGGGTTCAGAACGTGTCGTTCGGAAGCCGGATCGATTTGTGTATCGTCTCCGCCTTAATCAAGATTATCAGAACCTATCGGAAGATCGGGAACCCTTGTCCACATCAGCAGGTTTCTCTTGCAGGATGTAAATCGATTCGAGTCGCTGCCCCTCACAGTAACGAGTACCACTTGATCGCTGCTCCGAAACAGTGTCGGAAGCCATTAAGATGATGAGTGGGTTTAATACTGCTGTTTGGAATTATTAAGATTGTATTGCAACCATGATTGTTATAGCTTTAGTGCAAACTAAATTTACTATTCCGCATGACAACTTAACTTGATGCTAAAACTTGAAAAACAAGGATCCACTCCTAGGCTGGCTTTCTGGCAATATAAACCTTATCCCTAGCCTTTGCATGTCTAGGCGTCGGCTGTAGCTGGCCATTTTGATGGGTCAGTCTTGCTGAGTAAATTAGTTACTGAGGGTGTAGCTCTATGTGGTTTTCAGATGACCAGGGCGGAGACTGCCATTGCGGTGGAAGATTCCACTGGGAGGGCCAGCGCCCCGACTGCTGGAACATTGAGTGGGAGCTGAGCACGAATTGATGAGGACATCAACGACATACGAATAATGACGACGGAAGATGGCGCGCCAAACCAAGCTGTCACACCTTCACCTCTCGTCGTCGCGCCTCCTCGAGTTACGGATCCATCTTCTAACGAGACGACGACGTACAAGGGCCCAATCACTAGAGCTCGAGCCCAGGAATTGAAGACGGTTTTGATGCTAAGGAACGACGGCCCAGGATGATGTCGCCCGAAGGCCCACGTGGCCCAAGTCGCACGACTCCCTCTCCACCGCGCGCCTCTCCACTTCAGCCGGCCCTAGATGTCTCGTCCTCCCCCTATATAGTCAAGGGCTGCGCCCCTTGTAATCTTCGAGTTTTGTTTTAAGTTTAGCTTAGCTATACATCCGTCTCTCGACGTGAATTCAGAACTCCACCTTCGTGCAATACATCAGATTGCTCGCCTCTAATTCTTGCTCGTTCTTCGATTGCGCGTAAGAATTGATCCTCGTGATCAGGTTGATCTTGTTTACCACAAGGTTAATATCCTCCGGAAGTTGGTTCAGCGATTGCATTGGCGCTTCGGCTTGCTTGTCGTAGTCGGATCGTGAGGGTCGACATCCACCAAATCGAAGTTATCTCCACTCGCCGAAAGATCGGGCACTCTACACCTATCAAGTGGTATCAGATTCCAGTGTTTCTCGGTGAGTTTTATCCAAGTCCACATAAACCAGAAACTACAAAAAGAAAAGTTTACCCCAGTACGGTTTTGAGCCTTGCACTTTCGTTCAATAATTTGCGTTGTTGAGTTTTTGTGCTTTCGCTTTTGATCGTTGCTGGTACACTGTGTTTCATCGTTTTCTTCCTATCATCGTCGTATCCTTCCGCCGTGCCGCGTGTTTTCACCACCACAGTTTGCTTTCCGCCGCATCTGTTTACCCCGTCTCGCTTGCCAAATTTTCCCACTGCACCGTGAGTCCGGGTCAATCACTGCCTCGACGATCGAGTCCTACTCGGTTACGTCGTGACCCGCTCGCCTCGTCCTGTGTTTAGTTCTGTTCGGTTTCGTGTGTCCCGTTCGCCTCGCTGATCGAGTCCTACTCGGTTACGTCGTGACCCGCTCGCCTTGCCCTGTGTTTAGTTCTGTTCGGTTTCGTGTGTCCCGCTCGCCTCGCTGATCGAGTCCTACTCGGTTACGTCGTGACCGCTCGCCTCGCCCTGTGTTTGTTTCAGCTCGGTTTCGTTTGTTCCTACTCTAGAGAGAGAGAGAGAGAGAGAGAGAGAGAGAGAGAAAAGTGCTTGTGCTTAATTGCTTATTTGAGGTCTCATTGTTTATATTTTCAGCAAAAAAGTATTAAAAAAAAAGAGAAAAAAAAGAAAAAAAAGAGAAAAAAAAAAGAAAAAAAAAAGAGCGGCCGAGTAACACAGGCGACGCGTTCTTGCTGCACTTTGTTTTGATCCTTTTTCCTTCCTCTTGCACTTGTACCGGCAGCAATCTTTTCGCGTTTAGCACCATTATTCAGCTTTGCAGTTATTGTTTGAATTGTGCTAACCCTTGGATTGAGTGCAGCCTCCTAGCCCCACAAATTTTCTACTACGAGCAGGTTTTTGTTTCACCACGCAATCGCTCCACCAATCTTCCACCGGTTTTACCTGTGGTTGCAGTTCATGCTTGCGTGCTTGGTAAGGACGGGTAAGAATTTCATAACAGCTTTTTGATTGAGCTTTTCATCCACCACTCACCTCTCGTTGTAGGATCCCGCTTTTTGTATTGCTTGTGTTTCTATGGCAGAAAACAGCTCGAAGTCGGAGGAGCTCACCCTCCAGGATGTCCAGGCACAGGTAGATGGTCTACAAAACGACATGAAGACGATGCACGAGAGACTTGACTCTACGGTCACTTCGTCGAATGAGCGTTTTGATCAACTGGACCTTGCTGATACGGCTGCCCGCACCACGCTCGCGACGATCATGACTCGTCTTGAGGCCATGTCGACGCAGCTTGGGACCATGACGACGCAGCTCACGGAGTTGCAACATGCACGTGACTACGGCGCCGACACCGAGCAGGATAACGACAATCGCCGTGGTCGTGCTCGTAGGGTACGTGTTCCTATTAATGATTCTTTTGCCAAAATAAAATTTCGTATTCCCACTTTTAATGGCAAATATGATCCGGGTGCTTATCTTGATTGGGAATTAGAGGTTGAACAAAAATTTGCATGCCATGATATTCCTGCTAATTTACAAGTTAAGGCTGCTATTAGTGAATTTACTGAATTTGCTTTACTTTGGTGGCGTGAGTATAGACAAAGATATCCTGATAATATTCCAGCCACTTGGACGGCATTAAAAGCTGCTATGCGTCATCGTTTTGTGCCGTCATATTATGCTAGAGATTTGCTTAATCAAATGCAGCGTTTTCAACAAGGTTCACTTTCTGTAGAGGATTATTATCAAGCTTTGCAAAAGGGTATGATTCGCTGTGGTTTAGTTGAACTGGATGATGCTGCTATGGCTCGCTTTAGGGGTGGGTTAAATCGTGAAATTCAGAATATTCTTGATTATAAGCATTATGATGATATGACCACCTTATTTGAATATGCTTGTAAAGCTGAACGTGAAGTGCAGGATCGACAATCTTCGTCAAGACCTAACATTTTTGTAGGGTCCAAGACGCCTTCAGCTCCACGGTCGACACCTCCTTCCACGTCGCGCGACCACTCCTCGACCACGTCCAAGTCGAGTGCTCCATCCACGGCCAAATCTGCCTCGTTCGTGCCGTCCTCCTCGTCGTCTGGACGAGCTCGTGATATTCAGTGTCACCGTTGCCGAGGATTTGGTCATGTGATACGCGATTGTCCAAATAAA
The DNA here is from genome assembly GCA_030378355.1 of Eleusine indica. NCBI lineage: Eukaryota > Viridiplantae > Streptophyta > Magnoliopsida > Poales > Poaceae > Eleusine > Eleusine indica. The sequence continues at coordinate 30,513,894 of CM059497.1, forward strand.
CGAACTATGTTGATTTGTGACGACGGTGGGTATTCTTCTGCTAGTGATTCTGAGAATATTCAGCAGACTATGCTTGCCACTAATCATGCAGATAATACGGAGCTTCATGTCGACTCTAGTGCCGCTGACAGGTATGCCACTCTTGTTGTGCAGCGTGTTCTTAGTACACAGGTCGTTCAGGATGAAACGCATCAACGCCACAACATTTTTCATATCAAAGGCGTTGTGCAAGAACGAGCGGTCCGTGTAATCATCGATGGTGGCAGTTGCAACAATTTGGCTAGTACGACCTTGGTGGAGCAGTTGTCATTGCCAACAAGGAAGCATCCACATCCTTATCACGTTCAATGGCTTAATGATGGCGGCAAAATAAAGGTAACGCGCTCGGTACGTGTTCCTTTCTCTCTTGGCGCCTATTCTGATTTTGTAGATTGTGATGTTGTTCCAATGGAAGCATGCTCTTTGTTGCTTGGCCGTCCTTGGCAATATGATGTCGATAGTGTTCATCATGGTCGCTCCAATTATTATTCCTTCATGTTCAAGGGTCAGAAAATTGTTATTCATCCTATGACACCTGAACAAGTTCTTAAAGATGATATTGCTCGAGCGACAAAAGCTGCAAAATTGGTTACATCGCCTCCTGTTGCACCTGTTCAATATGAGATCAAATTGAATAACCCTATCTTGCTTGCTACACGTGCTGATTTTGATGAATTACATGATGCTAATCTGCTTTGCTATGCGCTAGTTTGCTCTCGTATGCTTGTTTCACTAGATGAGGCGCCTATGTTGCATATTCCTCCTGCTGTTGCTAACCTTTTGCAGGACTATAAAGATGTTTTTCCTGCTGAATTGCCACCGGGTCTTCCTCCTATTCGTGGCATAGAACATCAGATTGATTTAATTCCAGGCGCACAGCTTCCTAATCGCGCCCCGTACCGCACAAATCCTGAGGAGACGAAAGAAATTCAGCATCAAGTGCAGGCATTGCTTGATAAAGGTTACATTCGTGAGTCTCTCAGCCCTTGTTCGGTTCCTGTTTTGCTTGTTCCTAAGAAAGATGGTTCTTGGCGTATGTGTGTAGATTGTCGTGCAATTAACAATATTACAATTCGTTATCGATATCCTATACCACGCCTTGATGATATGCTTGATGAACTTAGTGGTGCCACAATTTTCTCTAAGGTTGATTTACGTAGTGGTTACCATCAAATAAGAATAAAATTAGGAGATGAATGGAAAACGGCTTTTAAAACTAAATTTGGCTTGTATGAATGGTTGGTTATGCCGTTTGGATTGTCTAATGCTCCTAGCACTTTTATGCGCTTAATGAATGAAGTTCTTCGGTCTTTCATTGGAATATTTGTTGTTGTCTATTTTGATGATATCCTTATATACAGCAAATCCATGAATGAGCATTTAGATCATTTGCGTGCTGTTTTTGATGCTTTGCGTGCTGCTCACTTGTTTGGGAACATGGAAAAATGCACTTTTTGCACGCAACGTGTTTCGTTTCTTGGATATGTTGTTACTCCACAGGGCATTGAGGTCGATAGCAGCAAGGTGGACGCCATTCAGAGTTGGCCCCAACCGACGACGGTCACACAGGTTCGCAGTTTTCTTGGTCTTGCAGGCTTCTATCGTCGTTTTATGCGGGACTTCAGTTCTATTGCTGCACCATTACATGAGCTGACCAAGAAGGGTGCGCCATTTGAGTGGGGCGCACCACAAGACGACGCATTCAACACTTTAAAGGAACGGTTAACTCATGCTCCTCTCTTACAATTGCCTAATTTTGATAAAGTGTTTGAATTGGAATGTGATGCTAGTGGAATTGGTTTGGGTGCTGTTTTGTTGCAAGATCATAAACCCATTGCTTATTTTAGTGAGAAGTCAAGTGGTGCTGCTCTTAAATATTCCACTTATGATAAAGAACTTAATGCTTTAGTAAGAACTTTGCAAACATGGCAGCATTATTTATGGCCTCGCGAATTTATTATTCATTCTGATCATGAGGCTTTGAAACATATTAGAACCCAAACTAATCTGAATCGTCATTATGCTAAATGGGTTGAATTTATTGAATCTTTTCCATACATCATTAAACATAAAAACGGGAAGGAAAATGTGATTGCCGATGCTTTGTCTCGTCGTTATATGATGCTGTCCCAATTAGACTTTAAAATCTTTGGTTTGCAAGCTTTGAAAGATCAATATGTGAATGATGCTGATTTTAATGATATTATGATGCATTGTAAGGATGGCAAACCTTGGGGCAAATTTCATATGCAGGATGGGTTCCTGTTTCGTGCTAACAAGCTGTGTATTCCAGCTAGCTCGGTTCGTCTTTTGTTTTTACAGGAGGCGCATGGAGGTGGTCTTATGGGTCACTTCGGAGTTTTCAAGACACATGAGGTGTTGGCCGACCATTTCTTTTGGCCACGGATGCGCCGTGATGTTGAGCGCCTTGTTGCACGCTGTACTACATGTCAAAAAGCTAAATCTCGTTTGGGTAATCATGGTTTGTATATGCCTTTGCCTGTTCCCTCTTCTCCTTGGCATGATATTTCGATGGATTTTGTTTTGGGATTGCCTCGCACTAAGAAGGGGAGGGACAGTATTTTTGTGGTTGTTGATCGTTTCTCTAAAATGGCTCACTTTATACCTTGTCATAAAACTGATGATGCCTCAAATGTTGCTGAATTGTTCTTTAGAGAGATTGTTAGATTGCATGGAATTCCTAAAACAATTGTCTCTGATCGTGATGCTAAGTTTCTTAGTCATTTTTGGCGTTCTCTTTGGAATAAATTAGGAACTAAGCTGCTGTTTAGTACTACTTGTCATCCTCAAACTGATGGGCAAACTGAGGTAGTAAATAGAACTTTGTCTGCTATGCTTAGAGCTGTTTTAGATAAAAATTTGAGACGCTGGGAAGATTGTTTACCTCATGTTGAATTTGCTTATAATCGTGCTACACATTCTGCCACTAAGATGTGTCCTTTTGAGGTTGTTTATGGCTATGTTCCTAAGGCGCCTATTGATTTGTTTGCTATTGATGCTGAAGATGAACTACATCTTGATGCTCTTGCTCATATTGATCACATGAAACAATTGCATGAAGAAACACAACACAACATTGCCATTGCTAATAAAAAGTATCAAGTTGCTGGTAGTAAAGGTAGAAAACATATTTCTTTTGAACCTGGTGATTTGGTTTGGTTGCACTTGCGTAAAGATAGATTTCCTACTTTGCGTCATTCTAAACTGATGCCTCGTGCTGCTGGTCCTTTTAAAGTGCTAACCAAGATTAACGATAATGCTTATGTTCTTGACTTGCCCATGGAGTTTGGTGTTTCCACTAGTTTTAATGTTGCAGATTTGAAACCATACTTGGGTGAGGATGATGAGTTGCCGTCGAGGACGACTTCACTTCAAGAAGGGGAGGATGATGAGGACATCAACGACATACGAATAATGACGACGGAAGATGGCGCGCCAAACCAAGCTGTCACACCTTCACCTCTCGTCGTCGCGCCTCCTCGAGTTACGGATCCATCTTCTAACGAGACGACGACGTACAAGGGCCCAATCACTAGAGCTCGAGCCCAGGAATTGAAGACGGTTTTGATGCTAAGGAACGACGGCCCAGGATGATGTCGCCCGAAGGCCCACGTGGCCCAAGTCGCACGACTCCCTCTCCACCGCGCGCCTCTCCACTTCAGCCGGCCCTAGATGCCTCGTCCTCCCCCTATATAGTCAAGGGCTGCGCCCCTTGTAATCTTTGAGTTTTGTTTTAAGTTTAGCTTAGCTATACATCCGTCTCTCGACGTGAATTCAGAACTCCACCTTCGTGCAATACATCAGATTGCTCGCCTCTAATTCTTGCTCGTTCTTCGATTGCGCGTAAGAATTGATCCTCGTGATCAGGTTGATCTTGTTTACCACAAGGTTAATATCCTCCGGAAGTTGGTTCAGCGATTGCATTGGCGCTTCGGCTTGCTCGTCGTAGTCGGATCGTGAGGGTCGACATCCACCAAATCGAAGTTATCTCCACTCGCCGAAAGATCGGGCACTCTACACCTATCACGAATGAAGACGAGGAGTAGTTCCTTGATTACCGGTACGGTGTTTGGGCAAGGCACCTATTATGGCCGGGTTGTTCCCAGTGTGTCGCCATGAGAGGGCAATTGTATCTTATCTATTTCGTCGAACTAGTCGAATCAATGTTAAACTATTCGCTTCCGCAATTTACTTCTGACCAAACTCTGGTTTGTAATATAACTTCGGATTTATGTAAAACTCTGTTTCCCCAGCTATGCTCTTGTTGCAATTATATTTTTCTGTCATGTGTTGTACTATTGGGCGTCACAGCGCGTGTCGCCACCCGAGGGAGATCCTGGAATGGGGCCGTCTCCGTGATAAGGCGGTTCTATGACAGGTATATGAAGAGTCCTACTCGTAGTCTACAAGGATAAACATAATAAATCTATCTCTAATTGCCTTGTGCTCTAAGCTGACTCGGTCGGTTCCCTTATTGGCGGGTCATTCGATCGTCTACAGACTTAGGCCTAGCTATGGATACCGATAAAGTAAGTATTCCACAACAACCCCCGAGTGCTTTCTGATTTGGAGTTGTGACTCGCCGAGTGATTCCTCTTTGATGCTTGCTGTGAACAGGTCATAAATTAGGAAGACCTCTTAATTGAAATTCCTGATGGATCTGGTGCGCCGATTAGATGCACCTGATCAGGTGTAGCCCTCGACTCTTATATAATTTGGAGACTAATAAAGAATGCAAGAGTCTAATAATGTTAGCTCTTTACATTTTGTTATATAAGATATACTCAAATCATCAAGCTTGAACAATCAAATTCCTGGTCATCAAACCAGGCACTCGGTCTGCTCAACATCAATTGTGCCGACCGACCTATATCAATTGTGTCGACCGACCTATAAAAGGCAGAGTGATATCCACTCTAAGCCGAGTGATCCTTAATTCAAATATGTTGACATCAATCATCTTTAAAAATAAAGGGTAATATATGACATCAATCATATCCCAGTACTAGACTATAACGACATCAATCATAATACAGTTTTTCCTCAAATACTTATCACTCGGACTATGTAAGCCGAATTGTTAGCCTATAATAACTGATTTTAATCAATGGCATAATCTTCAGACCTACTCCCATACGACCATCAAGTCATCTGCTATGTGATCATGATATCACATAAATATGAGGTTTGTTCATAGTGGCTGTTACCCAATGCCTCTCATCAAAAAAGCTCCTGAGTTTAACACTCGAGTCTGTTAAGCTAGCAGAACTTCTTTTAAAAGATTACTGTACATTTTAATTAACCCTAAAGGGCAATTTTTGCACTGTACAACCCATTACGGCCCACATGGTCCCCCATGACTAGGTCAAAAGGCGAAAGTATAAAAGGGTCGAGAGCAGATGACGCAAACTCACGCCCCCATTTCGCAACGCTTCGTCTTCCTCGCGCCTCCTCTGCTTCTTCGCTCCCCTGTTCTAGGGCTCTTGCGCATTGCCATCGCTGCTGCAAATCCTTCTTGTGCCCAAGCCCCCGAGCTCAGAAAGCTAGGGTTAGAGCCACCACTCCAGATCTACCGCAGCTTCACACCCATCAAAATGCCGCGCAAGCTTGTGAAGGGCACGAAATATTCAGCCGTCATCACCGTCGAATCATCTTCATTGGAGTTGGAGATCCCGGAGCACCTTCACGAGTTCTCCGAGAGCACCATCAGCACCAACACGCTGAACATGATGGTCATCGATGACATCTTGCCGGAGCAGGCGTGACTGAATTAGAAGGTACCCGGATCTAAACCTCATCCCCTTCCAATCCGCAATCAAATTGTTGTTTTCACTCCTTTGAGCGAGGGTTTGGAGTTTTCTGCTGCAGCTTCTTGCGCGGGTGTTGACGGTCCTTAAATGCGAAATCCGATCGTCAAATCTTTGGAGTTTAATACTAACAATTTCCACTAGTGGTAGGAGTTTATTACTAACAATTTCCACTAGTGTTGGTGATTATTTGTATGCAGGTGATTTATCCTTAGAGTTAAGGAAAAACACAAATAAATAGTGGAGGAAACATACTCCCAGCCAATCAGAGCGTAGTACACAGATTCATGGGCCTACTACGAGGACCAAACCGCCTCAAGAACCGACCTAAGCCCCCTAGCTGACAATGGGACCCATAAATCAGTGTGCCAGAGAAGAATGGGGGCCATCAGGCCCCACTCATGTTCGGCCGAACGGGCCTGTTTGGCTGAAGGTAGAGTGGGCCCAATGAGGCCCATATTTTTGTGGCGGTTCGCCACTACCTTTCCTATGTTGGTTCCCTAGCTTAGGTCGGCAGTTACTGCCTCTAGGAACCGCCTTTAAGCCCTATATAAGGAGGGGAGTGCCCCCACTCTACATACAACACAAGAAGAAGAGATTAGTGCTCCACTCAAAAGGCTTTAGTACTGCCAAAGTGCTTAGAAAATAGGGAGGGAGTGAAGGAGAGTTAGGAGGAGGTCCGGGCTTGTCGGCGCCTTCTGCACGCTTGTACCTCGGCGGATGCTTTCTTTCTTAGTTAGTATTCGTGATCTTCCTTTGGTATTTAAGTTTCCTTTTTAAGTAAGTTCTTTCCTTAGTTGCTTATAGGATAATCGCTCTAGTTAATTAGAGTATCATAGTCTTCTATAAAGTGACGTCGAGACTTTGATAGTAATTAATAGCATAGACGTGGTGTCCAGGCTAGAGGTTACCTTTGTTTTCCGCAAGCCCAACGGTTTGTTAGAGGTAGTCGGTAGGTGGTGACAGCCCTATCCGTCCTTAGTAATCCTCCACGTTCGGGTACGTCATAGAGCTGTTGGTCGAAGTCGCCTGTGGATGCAGGGGTAAGCCGGTGCTTGAAGTAAGCAGTTATAGATTGAAGCTATCTTATTTTAGGATCTTTTACCATAGGAAACCTCTCTACCCTCTACCTACCTTATTCTTGTTGTCCTTGGATGAATTAGGATAGAAGATTAGACACACATGTTCCCTGTGAATTCGATACCTTGGAATACTCTTAGGTGAAGTGCTACAGCGGTATACGTGCACTTGCAGATTTATCTGTGATTGTAAGAAATACCAACAACAGGCTTCTTTTCTTCTATGGGATTGAGTTGGTCAATCTCGATCCCAACTCTATTCTGCACATTGCCATTTCTGTGCATTTGTGTGAAGCCTTCGTTGGCATTCTTTCCCACTTCACTCTGTTCCACCATCTCTTCGTCCTCCGTCCTTTGTCGTCAGCCGTCAATCAGGAAACCATCAGAGGTGTTGGCATCCAGCTTTGGAAGAAGGACCTATACATCATTGTGCCTCTGGCCACAAGGAACAAGAAGTGGCTGGATGAGTGGTTCTACTACGACAATCCTCCCACTGCCATCTATGATTTCATTGGTGCCAAGGCTAGCTCCCAATCCTCCTGGACAGAAAAGCTAGACCCGAATGACTCCCAGGTTCAAGATCTTCTGAAGAAGATCACTAAGTTGAAAGAAGATGGGATCGACGGTGTCACCATAGCCAAGAGCTTCATTGTGTTCCGAGTGCAGCCACTCAAACAACAATGTCATCCCGGATGGGAATATACATCTGATGATGAAACCAAGGAAGTACCCGACCCACCAAACTCGACCTTGCGCAAGGCTCTCCTAAGCAAGATGTTTGAGTCGGTCAGCCCTCAGGATCATGCCTTGATTTAGAAGGCATATAACAAGGCCAGTCTTCGAGCCTGAGTAAGCCTTGTCTTTGATTATGTCCATCAATTGTAGTTTTAGCAAAATATTCCTTTCCAACATTGTCTTTGTGTTTGTATGCAGGCACTCGACACTTATGTGTCTCACCCTCCGCTCCCTCCATCTGACATAGAGGGGGTGGACTATGCTCCTAGACCGCCTCGTCAGTCCGAGCCAACAGAGTCAACCTCGACAATTAGTAAGGCCGTGCCTCACATCGACTTAGTCGGCGATGCAAGCGGTTCCGCTAAACTAGTTGTCGGTCTACCATCCTTGATCAGAGGGTGAAAAAGACGGCCCACCACTGACGTCAATACAGCGGGGATGTCGACGATGGTGACGATGATGTTCTAATACAACCCCTGGCAACTGGTCAACAGCCCCCAGCGTCCTTCGATTGACCTTCAAGTCGGTCGGAGCAGCCAAGTCGGTCAACCAAGACCACCGAGGTGGTGGTAAAGTCTTCTTCCAAGAGGAAGCCCTCTGATTCCGCGACCACTTCGTCAAAGAAGAAGGTCTGTAGAATCAGAATAAAGCAAGCCTCTGAGTAAGTCCCTTTGCCTCTTTAAATCTTCATCAGTCTACCATAAGATTGTTCTTTAACTCTACATTGTATGTATAGTGAACATACTACTCGGTCAGCCGAGACACTCAATGTCTTTGTGTCTAAGGACATGACGCAGACCCCAGCTCCTCGTCCGACCGAACCAGCTCAATCCATGGTCACACCATCAAGCATGGAGACTGAGTCGGCGAAGTCTCCAGGTGCTCCTGCTCCAGCATAGACCACCAGACCTCCGCAGACCGCCAATGCGCTGACTCCTGAGAAGGACAAAGCTGCACCAGCCGAGAGGCTAACCGGTCGGCCGGATGCTGAAGACATGGAAATCCTCCGTAAACATCGTGAAGCGTCCAAGGTACATCAATACCGAGGTCTTTTTGATTTATTCCTCAGGTTATATAAAGTATTAATTCACTGTGCCCCTCTTAACCAGAAAATGTATTCCCTGGTGGAGAGGAAACAGGCAAGGATAGACTTCCTTGAGGCTGAAAGCTTTGGTAAGTTCTTGAAGTCTCCAATCTATTGAACATTACTCCCACTAACTGGCTTTCATTACCCCAGATTCTCTAGTCACCGGTCAACAGTATTCCAAGGCTAAGGATCCAATAAACAGACTCTGACCGACTATAAAGCGGCCACTTCTTTGGATGAGAGTCGACTCGACAGCGTAGGTAAAAGACTATTAAGCCTTTCTTACTTAGTTGATCTCAATACTGAATATTTTTTTTGTCTTCAGCTCATGAGAAAAAAGTCGCCAACCTGGAGAAGGTCACATCAAACCAGTAGAGGTTTTTAGATGCTCTGACTATTGAGAAGAACAATCTATCCAAGTCACTCGAAGAGAAGAGCGCTGAGAACACTCAACTGAAGAAGAAACTGGAGGAGATCGAGGATCAGAGCGCTGAGATCGCTCGGCTGAAGAAGAGGCTGGAGGAGACCGAGGACAAACTGAAGGATGCCAAAAGCAGTGATACAACGTTTAAATGTAAATTTTCTAGTAAGCTTCTGTTGATCATCTTTAATTTTTAGTTTGTTCCATTATTCTCACTTGCTTGTGCTCTTCAGCCTTGTCTTATGGCGCTCGGATGGCTCTGAAATACATTCATGCCAACCAAGTCGAAAAGACCAGGCATTCTTTGGAGTATCTCCTGGAGCATGCACCAGAAGTGATCAAGCAGCACAATAGGTGAGTGGCCATTGACGCCGGAAGCCAAGTATTGGCAATCTGCAAGTCTTGGAGTCCTGAGCTCCTTGTTGATAGTATCAGGGAAGGCTTCAACCCCAAGCTCACAATGGATCAATGCTAGCTTCTTCCTAACTCCATGGTGGAGACCTCCCACACTCTGGTGGATAATATCGACATTGCTCCTGCTGCTCCTACTCCTCCAGCGACTCCCAATGTAGAATTAGAAGATGATGCTTCTTCTCCCTCTCATGAGCTGTAAATAAAAAAGTTTAGTATGAAAACAATGTATCCTTTGCGTAAATACAAGTTCTTTCCTTGCTTAGTTACTAAATAAGTAGAAATTCGACTAAAAACTCATAACAGTGATCTCCTGTCACTTAAGGTAGACCGGTCAGCAGCTAGCTGTGTTATTCGCGCTTTAGTACTTAAACCTTTTTACCATTAGATCTTAAAGATAAAAATAGAAGACAGATTGGTATGCCTTATCATACTAGGCCGTAATTCATAACTGCGTAACAATCAGAGTCCATCAGTCAACACATGACCTCTCGCACTTTGGCTCTGGGTTTAGCGTAGTGGCGGTCTATTGTGCAGAACAAATTGTATGACCATAATGTTTCAGCGTTCGACCAAAAGAATAAGACCGTATCAAGATATGAGAAATCATTTCGCAAAATCCAAAATCAAAATTTATCAAGGTTAAGGAGTAGTGGGACATTATTACTAGCCCCCTAGATCGATTGTTTAATATATAAATTAAGGAATTGAGGCAAATAAGAATGAAAGCAACTTAAAACATCTTTCATCAAAAAGACTGAAGTTTCATTCAATGACAACATATGTGAATACATGAAAGGACTAAGCATAAAAACAACGTAGCTGGTTAATGTTCTAGGAGTTTTGCACATAGTCGCCATCTTCATACATCAATCGATAAGCCCTTGACCGACTTTGATCACATAAGGACCTTCCTATTTTAGGGATAACTTGTGCTGATTCTTGGTGGATTGCACTCGGTGTAGCACTAGTTCTCCAACTTGAAACTGGCGACTCTGAACATTCTTGTCATAGTAACGTCACAATCCTTGTTGTTATACTACCGACCGAAACAGAGTGTGATCACATATCTCCTCTGCTGCAATCAACTCAATCTCTTGGTTGTCTTTAGAAAGCTTCTCATCATATCCCTTAACTTGTGCTGGTACGAGGTTTACCTCGGTCGGTAGCATGGCTTCAGAGCCATATACAAACAATAAAGGGGATTGACCGGTAGCCCAACTGAGGTTGGTGCGCAGCCCCCAGAGGACCGAAGGTAACTCTCGAACCCACCGACCGGCATAAGGCTTGAGTCTGTCAAAAATCCGGGGCTTCAACCCCTGGAGAATCGTACCGTTGGCCTGTTCGACCTGCCCATTGCTTTGAAGATGAGCCATTGACATGAAGTGGATCTTTACTCCCATCTCATCAGCAATGTCACGGAACTCCTCAGATGTAAACTGAGTACCATTATTGGTGATGATATCATGAGGGACTCCAAACCGAGTGAAGATCTCTTTGACAAACTCGATCGCCTTCTTGGATGTAATCTTGTCGACCGACTTTGCTTTAATCCACTTGGTGAACTTGTCAATGGCAATGAACAAATGAGTGAACCCGCTTGACGCCTTTTTGAGGACCAACAATGTCGAGCCCCCAGGCTGCAAAGGGCCAAGTCATAGGTATCATCTGAAGTTGCTGTTAAGGCACATGTGTTTGCTGAGCGAAGAATTGACATCCTTCACACTTCCGAATGACCTGGTATGCATCTTCGACCGCCGTGGGCCAATAGAACCCTTGCCGAAAAGCCTTGCCAACCAAAGTCTTGGAAGTCGTGTGGTTACTACATGCTCCTGCATGGATCTCCATCATCAACTCTTTGCCTTCAGGATGAGAGATGCATCGCATCAAAATATTCGATCCTCCTTTTCGATAAAGGAGGTCATCCACCATCAAATATCCTCAACACCTGACCTTCAAACTTTGTTGCTCTTTAGAATCCGTAGGCAGCGTACCCTTAGTCAATAATTGAACAACCAGGTCGCGCTAGTCGATTTCTACATCTGACTCTATCGCTGGCTCGGCAACTGCGGTCGTCAGCACATCTGACCGAGGAGAAATAGTGGGTTCATCTAGGATGTGAAGGAAAACTCCAGGCAGAACCATCGATCGTGACGATCCTATCTTTGCCACCTCATCAATAGCTTGATTGTTATCATGAAGAATATGCGTGATCTTGAGTCTGTCGAACTTGTTCTCCAATTTCCTAACTTCTTGACAATAAGCTACCATATTGTCGTCCACATAGTTCCAATCTTTCATGACTTGGTTAATTAATAGAGCCGAGTCCCAAAAGATGTCGAGACGCTGAATGCCGAGTGATATGGCAATGCGCAGACCATGCAAGAGGGCTTCATACTCTGCAGCATTGTTGCTTGCTCAGAAGTTGATTCGAAGGACATATCTGAGCTTCTCTCCCTGAGGTGAGATAAGCGCAATCCCAGCCCTCGCGCCTTGTAGTTGGAGTGACCCATCAAAGCATATCCTCCAGTACTCAATGTCTTGCGGTGCAGGTGGCATCTGAATTTCTGTCCACTCAGAAATAAGGTCTGCCAGGGCCTGTCCTTTTATAGCCGAGCGAGCAACAAATGTAATGGTGTACTGACCAAGTTCTACCGCCCCCTTAGCAATATTGCCGACCGCCTCATAGTTGTGAAGCACCTCTCCGAGTGCAAACAACGTATGGACTTCAATCGGATGAGCTTGAAAGTAATGCTTCAGCTTACTCGAAGTGATCAAGAACGCATAGAGAAGCTTCAAGATCTGGTGGTATCGTGATTTGGAGGCATTAAGTACCTCACTAACGAAATACACCGGGTGTTGTACTTTTTTTACATGACCCTCTTCCTCTCGGTCGACTGTTAGAATAGTGTTTACAACTTGAGTTGTAGTCGAAACATAAAGCTAAAGCTTCACTTGTGGCTCCGGAGGCACTAAGATTGGAGTATTAGTGAGGTGAACCTTCAATTCAACCAAAGCCGATTGCGCCTGTTCTGTCCAGACGAAGGTAGACCTCTGACTCCTAGTTGGGAGATAAAGCGACTCAGGAATGCCATGCAGCCGGTCAACTTCTGTCCATCCCTTTGAGAGCTAGGTGGGCCCATATCAAGGATCGCCTTGATTTTATCTAGGTTAGCCTCTATACCTTATTTTGAAATGATGTAACCGAGTAGCATTCCCGAAATCACCCAAAAGACACATTTCTTGGGATTCAACTTCATCGAGTATCGCCTTAGGGTGTCAAACGTCTCTGCCAGGTCAGAGAGAAGTTCTTCAACATTTTGAGTCTTCACCACAATGTCGTCGATGTATGCCTCTGCATTTCGACCGATCTGTGTTTTGAGGCAGCGTTGAATACCATGTTGGTAAGTCGCACCAGTATTTTTCAGACCGAACGACATAGTGATGTACCAATAGGCGCCAAAGGGAGTTATAAAGGAAGTCTTGATTTGATCTTTGACTTTTAGAGGGATCTAGTGATAGCCGAAATAGGTATCCAGAAAGCTTAAAAGCTCACACCCACCTGTTGAGTTTACGATCTGATCAATATGTGGCAGAGTGAAAGGGTCCTTAGGATAGACCTTGTTCAAATTGGTATAATCAATGCACATACGCCACTCTCTACTCTTCTTAGGTACAAGGACTAGATTGGCCAGCCAATCTGGATGATACACTTCTTTTTATAAAATTAGCATCTAAAAGCCTAGCTAAGTCCTTCTTCATGGCGTCCTTACGATCTTGTGCAAGTCTTCTAAGACATTGCTTGATGGGTGTAGCCCAGGGGGCACCCTTAATTCGTGCTCAATTATTTCCCTAGGAACTCCCGGCATGGCAGAGGGCTTCCATGCAAACATGTCCCTATTTTCCTGGAGGAAAAGAGTGAGCGCGAGTTCCTATTTCTCTTTAAGATTGGCCCCTACATAAGTGACCTTAGTAGGGCCTTCAGCGTCGAGCGATATCTACTTGGTCAGGACATCGTTCGTTTGGAGCTTCTTCTTATTGGCCTTCTTTGTGGGGACCTCCGCATTAGTGTTCACTTTATTGCCGACTACCATCTAGATCTCCAGCCGGTCGGACAGCATCAATTGTCGGTCAGCCAACTCACAACTCTGTACATCACAATCAAAAGAGTTTCGAAGATCAGAGTGCAGGGAGATAATTCCTTTGGGGCCAGGCATATTCAAAGTGAGGTATGGATAATATAGGACCACCATGAATTTCGCCATCGCCGGTCTGCCAATAATAGCATGATAGGCAGACTCGAAGTCGGCTACTTGGAAGATCACGTGCTTGGTCCTATAGTTCTCTCGGGTGCTGAATGTGACAGGCAAAGTGATTTTCCCTATCGGAACTGAGGTCTTGCCAGGCACAATCTCATGGAAGGGAGAGGTACTAGGTTTGAGGTCATTGACCGTCAAGCCTAGCTCTTTGAGGGTCTTGGTGAAGATCAAGTCGAGGCTGCTTCCTCAATCAATGAGTACTCTATTGAACTTGACCTCGTTTATTGTTGCCGCGAGTACGAGTGGATAGCGGCCTGGCTTGGGCAGGTGCCTGGGGTGATCCGACTGATCAAAAGTAATTGGGATTTCAAACCACCTCATGTACTCGGGAGCAGCGGTTTCTACAGAGTTAATCTCTCATAGCTCCAGTTTGTGCTTGCACTTGGACGTGTAGGCATCCGGTCCTCGGAAAATGAAGTTGACCTCCTTTCGGGGATCCTGGAACTCTCCCTCTTTGTCCTTGCCATCACTATCATCGGCCTTGTCCTTGCCGTTGCGCCTTGGTGGGTCTTTGGCCACCTTTAGCGCAGCTGTCACAAAGCTCTTCAGACAATAGCAGTCTTTTGCTTTGTGGTTTTCCTTGGGATGCCATAGGCATAGGCCACTTAGCAAGTCATCCATGGTCTGCTGATTCATTCGTGGATTCTTCCTAGATTGGTCTACAACAACAACCATGTTGTTGGTCATTCTCTTCTTGTCCTTTTTGGATGACTATGGCTTTTGCTGGCGCTTTTCTTTCCCCTTAAAACGGAAATCGTACAGAGTCGACTCTCTAAAAGCATACTTGTCTGTGATCTTGAAGCACTCCCGAGTGGTCAGGTCGAGGTTATGATTCCGCCGACCAATCTCCCAAACTAGGTCATCACTCTGCAACCGTCTTTGGAAGGCAGTAATGATCTGCTGATCCGGGACGTTGGGTATCTCCATCTTTTTGGCGCAAAAATGCTTAATGAAGTCGCGCAGGGGCTCATTGGGCTTCTGCTTAAGTCAGGTGAGGTTGAAGTGGTTGCCTGGACGGTTGTGGGTAGCTTAGAAGCTCTCAATGAACTGCTTGTTGAGCTCTCCCTAATTGGAGATGGACTCCTCAGGGAGAGATGTGAGCCAAATCCGAATGGCTGGCTCAAGACAGACCAATAGATAGTTGGCCATCATGTAGGTGTCTCCCCCTATAGACCGAATAGCTATGCTATAGATCTAGAGCCACTCCTTGGTGTTGGTCTGGCCATCATACTTTTCGATGGCGATTGGCTTGAAACTCCTTGGAAACTTGCACCTGCGCAGCTCGGGAGTGTAAGCCTTTATTCCATCAAACTCCTCATCGGTTGGCGACTGAGTCCTGCACCGACAATGTAGAGATCATGAAGTTGAGGGAGTATGACACCGGTGGCCCGGACCCACATCATCGTCGTGGCGGTGACGGTGGTTATCCTCGCTGTGGTTTTCACGCCAATCCCGATCGTCATAACGACGTCGGTCGTCACGGTTATCCCTCGAAAGTGGATCATACCGATCTTCTCATTGGTCTTCACGACAACGGTCATCCCTCCGGTCACGCCGCTCTTTTTCATGTGTCAAGCATGCTCTTCGTGATAAGAGTTGATGACTTGTCGAAGGTCGTGGGTGCCGAGAGAATTTCTCAGATCATGGTGTCCTCGACGACTGTGTGTAGTAGCGTGGCTAGAGCTTGTCACGGACTAGGGTGGTTCTCTAACCGCGTCTTGAACAATAGCTGCTTTAAGCATGGCCACCGCCTTCTTCATCACGGGAGTTTGATACGCCTCATTAGCCATCAAGCTGTCGTGTAACGTCTTTACCCCGGTGATGTTATTCTGTGAGGTGTCATAGACCTTGATGCCATCAATCTCAATCTCTAGCCCCCCCGAGATCCAATTGCCATGCAAGGCGAGATCCGCGTGATCCTCTCAATCGGTGATGATGATTGCCTGATGTGGCCTCTTCCTCACTGTTTTCTTCTCCACGGTTTCCTTCTCTGTCGTTCGTGTCACACCCGGTTCCAACGACCAAAACCGAATGCATCTGTATGTGTGCCCAGGATCAAGTTTTCACGCACACAGGAATATATGTGATAAAAGAACAATATCTTTATTAAATTGATAATATTATTACAATGGTGACCTATAGGTCAAAAAGAATAAAAAAAGATTACATTACAGCAGAATTAACTATGCGTTAGCGTCCTTCAGCTCCCACAGGAAGTCGACCGGAAGACCGTAGGCCTAGAGCTCTCCTCCATTATCTTCATCGTTGTACCATCCTTCTCCTGTAGCTGAGCAGCAATGTGGGATATAGCAAGGGTGAGTACATGTTGTACTTAGCAAGTGGGGGAAAAGATGACATGGGGTTAAAGACATGGAAGGCTTATAGGGGTTAATTACTAGGGGAGGTCATCCCAACCATCGATCCACAGGGTGCTATCCAAGCCAAGTCCAATCCCATCCACCAATCCCAACCATTCCATCCTATAACCAACTAATCTTGTGAGGATCCATGCCGCTCTTGACCGTGAGCACGGCTGTCATGACAATTTTCACTCTGTAGAGGTTGTACACATTTCCCACGAGAAGTGATTTCATCCCCTGTTTCCAGGTGACTAAATCTCCATCCTGTCGTGCCGGCCAAGCACTTGCACACTTCCTTTGGTGTGTGGCCAGGAGATCACTTCAAGGCATTTCAACAGCTTCCTCCAGCTTCTACGTGCCCACTGAGGTTTCACCCATCTAGCAGTAAACTCATACCCGAGAGCCCCCCTTGACCCAGATAGTTCTAGGACCTTGTCCCTTAACCACACCTCCCCCTGGGACTACCGGTGAATCCCTGCATAGTCCCCTCCGTCTTCACACGCACCAACTGGTCTCCACCGCATACCACGCCAGGCCGCGCCCATAACTTGGTTTGTGGTTGTACGGTTCACATGGGTTGCTGCTCCAAGAACCGATTAATAAAGTGATTTAGGTGATAAACAAACCAGGGGACTACCGATGAACCCCTGCATAGTCCCCGGACTGCCGGTAAACCCTTGCACAGCCCCCATACCGATCACCTAAATCCTAAGTCCTAAGCCATGTTGCTAACACAATTTACCATTCCAACCATGAAGTGGCATAGTTTATTAATTAGGACTAATATTAACCCAACATCCCACAAAGCAACCTAAGCATTATCTACCCACAACCAACCAACCAACTAGTTCAAGGCGACAAGGAAAAGGATAAAGCAATATTAGGAAACCCTAACAATAGGTACCCATTCATTTGACACAAGCATGTAGTTCTAAAATAATATTCATAATAGGTACAAAATACATTAAGGACACTTGCCTGAAATTAGATGTTGCTGTTCAGTGATAACAAATCTTGATCTTCGTCCTCGTATGATTCCCGTGCGTAAAAATCCTATTCGTGCAAGACATACAAAGCATACGTAGAATAAATACACACTGCAAGGTATAGAAAAATTGGGATGGTTGAACAAAGGTTGCAATTGTATAGTTTATTGGATACAAGAATGTAGGCGGAATAATCACCTAAATCGGGGTTGTGGATCAAAAGATATGCGAGGTTAAAGCTGCAAGGACTACGGCTGTGCACAGACAGTGCAAAACATATGTGCGCGTTCCCATTGATTGGCTCTAGTTCTCAAGGAATAATTTGAATAGTAGTCTTATTAGTAATGTGGGACATGTGGAACGCAAGGTGTATTGGATAAGAAATCACCTGAACTAGAGATCGATAGGCTTGAGCAGGGCAAGCTTGCCTAGCGACAGTCTGAACGCCAATAGTGTCTTGGAGGCATCAGAGTAGATCTTGGAACATGCTTCTGTGAACAAGCAGCTAACTTCCTGCAACAAGGGATTATATCCATAACACAAATGGTTTGGGCAGAAAATGGATTGAAATTAACAGGATCTGTGCGGGACGTGAACTGATGGCGAACAATAGCCATCTGCAGTGAACACAAAGAAGACATGCGCGTTCCTGGTTATTTCAGATGGATATGAACAAATAGTTGAACATACATATTGGTAGTGTCGTAGAACACATGAATCGAAGGGTTGATGTCATAGGAGTTGATCTGATCTGGACATTTTGGCGTTAGAATGAAACTAGGTCATGCAGCAGCGGGTTTCACGCCAATCATGTTCTCGGTCAAACCAAGATAGATCTTGGAGAATCCTTTGGTGGAGATGATGATAACTCTCTGGAACACATTGTGTACCAGAGATTGTATCAATCAAGGTCTTGAATTAATAGAAAAAAGGAGCACATTACCGATACGTGTGCTGGACAGATCAGGAACCGAGAGCAGCCAGCATTACGATGCAGATCCCGGATGCATACGGACTCCAATCGATCTGATTTTTGGATATGATGTAGAGGACATCAGGGCACACCTTCATGTAAAATTTGGCGGCATTTGGATGGGTGGATCACCGGGAACGTCGATGCCAATCAGCAGCACTACAGTTGGACGCGAGGGCAGAGTGGCGTGGCGGGAGCCTAGCGGCGTGGTGAGGGTTTGAGGGGGTGGGGAGGACGTGGGAGAGGGCCTAGTATTTATAGGAGGGGTAGGGCAGGTGGGGGAATAATATGGAAAGAAAATTGGAGGCAAACATGAAAGGCATAGAAAATATAGAAAGGATTTTATTCTCTTGTTATTTTCTTATGAGTGTTTATGGAAGGTGGAGTTTCTTTCCATAGAAATGTTTTTGGAAGGTGGGTTTATTTCCATAGAAATGTTTATGAAAGGAGGGGTTTCTTTTCATAGAAATATTTATGGAAGGTGGGGCGAACATAGAATGTATGACGTCTAGGTACGTCCATGCGGTAGGTAAAATGAATGAGGATGAAAATAAATATAGGAGACAATGATAGTTGAGCCCTATTTTAAAATAGAATGTACATTCATAAACTTTGATTGAAAGGATTTCAATTTTCTCAAATTAACATAGAATAAAAAATAACAAAATATTGAAATCAAATAAAATAAAATAATTTTACTCATTTAAAAAGGTTTTTGTTCAAAACTGAAAACATTTGTGACATAGAGCAATTACTTCAATCCAACAAAATCTTTGTTAATGTGCAAAGTTTCTTATAAATAGTTTCAAAATTTAGAAATCTAAATATATTGTTTGAAAGCGGTTCACATTTCAATATGAGAAATTTTGGATTATGACAGTTCGCCGGTGGATTTTCCATGAGGTCGACCATATTTATGGCCAGTGGATATGGGCAAGATGTTCCATCCGACTCCTCATCAAAGGAGTGGACCGACTTTGAATCGTACCCGGTGGGTAGGTTAGTTCCGCCGAATCCGAGTGGTACTAGGGCTGGGATTAGATCTGGCGAGCCCGGTGATCGCGCCATAGAGTTGGCTACGGCCGTGTCGGATTAATGTTTCTCCAGGCCTAACGCTCTGTCGGCGTCCATAGCGAAGTCGAGTGATCAGAAGGAGATCTTGACGTCCGGCGAGTACTGGATGTTGGGAATCTCGGCCATCGAAGTCGATGGTGAATCCCGGCATGCCTTGTTCCCCTACCTGGCGCGCCAACTGTTTAGACTTGATCTCAGCAATATATTTATAGGGCTACGTCAGGATTAAGAACTAGATGGTTAAGACACAAGACGCCGAGTGAAACATGTTCGGGCCCTCTCGATGAGAGTAAAAACCCTACGTCCAGTGTTCTGTGGTTTGTATTGCAATGAAATCGGGTGCGATTGTTGTATCGCGTGTGTCCCTCGGTGGGTGGTTCCTGTCACCTTATATATATATATCCGGTCAGCAGGGGGTACATGAAGAGTCTTACTAGTAGTCTCTAAGGATAAACATAATAAATCTATCTCTAATTGCCTTGTGCTCCAAGCCGACTCGGTCGATTCCCGTATTGGCGGGTCACCCGGCCATCTGCCGACTTTGGCCTAACTATAGATACCGGTAAGGTAAGTATTCCACATCAGTATGAGTGTTTTCTATCCCATGTACATGACGGAACAGGCCCTATCGCGCTAGGCTTTGGCTCTCCTCGCCCACCGCCACCTCCTCCTCCAACCCTGCCAGATGGTTCCGTCGCCTTACTTGCCGCCGTCCAACCACCCACCACCGCACCAGCCAATAGCCACCACGAACCCATCAGCTCCGACATCATCATTGGCGAGCACCACCGCTGCCTGCAGCGACCTCATTGCTCGCCCGGCCAGCTCGCGTTAACTCTACTATAAAAAGTATACGATCAGTGATAAAAAAATCACAAATTTCGTTATTAACATGTGTTAGTGACAAAAAAACGCTTTAGTGACGGAAAATTTTGGTTGGCAATGATGTGTCATTAACCATGATTGGTGATAAAAAGGGTTCCATTGGAACAGTACTATGGAGTTGCTTGGTGACGACCATTTCCGTCATATCTATGATGTAAAAATCATCTCTAATTGAATTCGGCTTGGGTTAAGACCCATTATTTCATCTATTGTATTATATTACTATATAAAATTGAGTCTGGTAAAGAACCCATATCTAGATGGGTTCTATTTTATCACAAATATAGATAAGACCCAATATGAGCCCATGTGTTCTCGTCTATATAGTTTTTGTCACAACCTTAGCCAGTGTGCTGGGTCTGGCCCGTTACTATTTGGGACGTGTATGTGCCGTTTTAAATGGTGACCCAGTCCATAAACGGCATGTAATAAGGTCCAATGTTTATTAGCCTTGCCAGTTTATGTCTCGTGTTTGTTGTGGGCATTGTCTTGTTTTTTCCTAATCTGTTAGCAGATCATGTTCGATATCGTCATATATAGTAATCCTATGAATCCCCAATAAGAAATAATAATAATAATAATGTCTCAATATATTATACAAAATCACAAGAATATATGGTATTTGTGAGTTCAGCACTGTTCACAGAGATATGAGTTCACCATTAACTCAACAGAAGCATTCAGAAAATGCTGAACTAAAGAGCATAAATCAGCTCAGACTATTACGAGCATAACTCATATTTTTTATTCAGAGATGCAATTTCATTTATTTGTTGTTGGTGACTTGCGTTTGATTCTTTTGCTTGTTTCTTCAACTCTTCCAAGTCTTCCTTATGCCTATCAAATTGCGCCTTAAGACCTGTTGTGCCTTGTTTCTCGAGTTCAAGTTGATGATAGAGCATTTTGACCAGCACATAGATGTCACTTCTGAAATGTTTCTTTGATTCAAGACCCACGACCTCTAGAAATATGGTTGAATGAACAACGGTCTGATGCGATCTCTAGAAATATGGTTGAATGAACAACAGTCTGAAGAGATTCTCGTATAGACATGGGTTGTTCACCTTCTTCTACTGGTTGATTGATCAATGCTTCCATGTCCTTCTAGCAAAATTAAAGAATAGGTCACAGTCCATAATAAAAAAATAGGTACAAAGAGCAGGATTCATGCGCACAAGGAAACCAGATGGAAGTTGCACTTACAATTGCTTTCTTGACTAGGGAACTAAAACCAATTTTATCATTGTGATGAAATTCCTTCTACATTTCAAACTCTGTGGGCTATGCATCTTTAAATTTTTCCTATCTCTGCAAATGATATGCAGCCAATTATTATACCATTCACGAAGCCATCACATGCCACATCTCAACAGCATTTCATGAGTAGTAAAGTCATGGCGGTTTAGTGTCTTACCACAACATTGGCCTGTGCAATGTAACACTGAGAGCCTATGTGATGAAGAAATCAGACATTCGCACGATTCTATTTATTTGCAGCATACTGGTCCTATATAAGGTAGATTTGTGTCAGCATGGCTCATCAAATGCAACTTTCATAACATAGGCGAAATGAAATCATGCAATTTGAAATTGAAGCATACCTTGTGCTTCGTGTTATACCACATTCGTACCAGTGACCTCCATTGCTCGTCAACCATACATGTCACAAGTGTAGTGGTCTTCAATTCATTTGCTGGTATGCCATAGAAGTACTTCTTCTACAACCTATATATCATCTGGCGTGTGCCGGTCCTGAGCATATTAGCACATGCTTCTTTCACTGCACCGCAGCTGGTGTCCATGGAAACTTGCCCCTAATGAAGAGTATAATCATCAGGAGCAGAGCACATGAATACGATGTACTTTAATATAGAACAGAGAGCCCTTGACTGTGAGTTGATATACTTACCGCAACTTTGACCATGAAGTCTACAAGACGAGAGTGGTCCTTCTTCTAATGCTTCTAGTGAGGGAGGACTGGAATATGCTGCTTCAGTTTGATCCCAACCTCTGATGCAAGCTTTGCAGCTTCAAGAGGTGCCTCTGGGTGATTCTTCCCATCAGAACTATGGATAGCGATCTTCTCTCTTAGACCTCTGTTTATCCTATCAAGATCTTTGCCAATTCTTAAGGGCCTGATTTGAGATGTGGATATTTATGCATCTATCAAAATGACATTTGTAAATCCAAATGTGAATCATTAATGTGCTCTACAGAAATAGATGACAAAGCGCATTTGATAGACAAATATTTCATTCATAGAACCGAGCATCAATGTAATAAAATTGTGGGAATAAGAAATTAACTACAACATTTTCACTCAGAAATATACAATATCAAAGAATACTTAACAAGAACAAATCACTCACCACTTGTCGGTCCTACTGATCCAACATTTAAGAATAGCTATAAAAAACAGCTACAATAATGAACAACTGCAACATTTGTTATAAATATCTGAACAAACATTTGCATCGTACAAAGTGTATATAGTTACTTGCCTACATGTGTATCACCACCATGGAGCTGCTCGGTGATGTTCTATGGACATTCTGTAACCAAAGATTCCTCAGCTGAAGCCACCCTTGTCCTCATCCTAGTGACTCTCGTAACATCTGATCAATCTTTCACCATCACTCTCTTCTTTCTTTTATGCTTTGCATCGTATGATGCCTCATTGGGAAACTAAAAGGTCAGTAAGGTATAAAGATTCAACAGATTGCTTAATCTAAACTGCTGAGAATTTACATTACAACCGTGACACCACAAGTTAGCACACAGAGGGAGAAAAAAATACCTTGATTTGCTCCCAACGTCCGTGCACGAGGGCTTCCCCTGCCATAAACCAAAGCTCATAAAAATGACCGCTTCCTCGACATTTGTACAAACCTCGTTCTCTCATACCCGTCAGCAAATTCATAAAAATAAACAATATTGAGCACAATTTTTCCTTTTAGACGTGTATACAAGCACAAAAAATATTGTTTTTTGTGTACAAGATAGGAGGGATGGAATGTACCTGTTAATGGCGAGGAAGGAGGGTCGGATCTTGTCGTGGCCTTCCTAGTGGTAGCGATAATCAGGGGAAGACAGAATGCGGGTGGAGGACAGCATGGATAGGGGACGATAATGATGCAACGACAAGCTGTGTTATACCAAGATAGCGGTTGCAAGGAAGACTCCAAAAGACGTAGGAGCCGGTGGGTTGAGGGGAAGGCAAGGTAGGGAATGGTGTAAGCTTCATGACCATTTTGGGTCACCCCGAAAGGTATGAATGCTTTGATGATTGGATGACAAGCATGAAATGCGCTTAATGTCTTCTTAAGTGTTGTGCATATAGGATCTATCTATCAACTCAAACATAACCACGGTGAATGTTGCCTTGATGATCAATGAGGACTCGGTGAAGTGCCATGGATATCTTGATGGAGAGTCATGGTGATGGAGATGGATCAAGGCTAAGGACTGCTAGGTCTAAGTGTGTTGTGATCACTTGGCTAGTGTGTAGGCTTGACTCCATAGGAAAAAATGGATTATCAAGAGGCCATGAGTCATTCTCTTAGGCTTATCTAGGGTTAGATTGTTGGGATGTTTAAGTAAAGCTCTAGAACACTTAGAGTAGCAATGGAGAAGGATTGATTAAGGTTTGGTGGCTTGGAGATGACTCAAGGGGACAACAAGTTTCAGCTTCAGGTCAGGTCACTGTATGGTACGGTGAGGTCACCATAGGCTCCATTGAGAAATGCTCCTATAGACGGAGGTATGTGAGTATCATCATATGGTGCAGAGGTTAAGTCACCGTAAGGTACGGTGAATGCCAAGAAGTTGTACAAAGAGAGGCATAGTCTCTGGATCGGTGCTCACGAGGTCGTCGCAAGATACGGCGAGTCAAGGAGCATGGAAAGCCGTTTTGAGGTATTCTCTGGAGACCTTATGGTGAGGTTGCCGTAAGGTATGGTGACCTAGGAGAAGAAGGAAGTGACCAGAACTTAGAAGTTGTCGTTGACATTATGGCTAGGTCGCTGTAGGGTACGGTGACCTAAGAGAGTTGAGTGGCCAGAAAATGGTACTCTCTCGAGACCATATGGCGAGGTCACCGTAAGGTATGGTAACCTATCAGATTTGTGCAGAGAGGCACTGGAGATCTGAGGTCATCAGATGATCGAGTATTGTACGGTGACTATTCTCTATGGTCGCCATACTGTATGGTGGTACATTACGGCAGTTGGTTCTCAGTTCTGCCAGCTTTTTGGCAACGGCTAGTGGAATAGTTAGAGACTATATATAGTTGTTGTTGGGGTCTTTCTGATCTCCCTTAGCTATTTGGATAGCTGGGCAAACTTGGAGAGAGCCAAGAGGAGAAGAGGCGACACACTAGAGCAAAGATTAGAGCTATCTTTGAGTGTCTTAGAGAGTAACACGAGAGCATTCCGAGTCTCTAGCCTAGGAGAGGTTGGACAGCGGATTAGTGTAGTTACTCTTGGTCTATGGCAAGGCCTAGACCGGTTAGGTGTTGGTGATCGAGCTTGTCGTTATTATGACGTGTTGTGAAGGACGTCACAAGTTTGTATAAAATTTGAGCTCGCCTTTGAAAGGAGCATCATGAGAGAGCGACTATGCGTGCACTCCGAGAGTGCTACAAGTCCATGAGGGAGCCAAGCTTATGCTCGAGGAGTCTAGGGCTCGATGAGCAGTGGTCACGCAACCGTGTCGTCCCTCTGGGAGTGATACAGGCTTGTGTGCAAGGACTCAATGGTTGGTGGTGAGAGGGATCAGTACTATGATGGGAGTCGATCCAACGAGGACTTGGGGAGGCACTGTACCTCGGGCTTCAAATCAATGTCCATTCTCTAAACCATTGCTTGACTTACTGGTCCTAATTTTGCATTTGTGTGTCTGTAGAGTTAGGATTGTGCTCTTAGTGCTTCCTATCTGCTCTTGATCCTTGTGCAACTTATGCTTATTTATCTCGTCATTAGAATTACCTAAGTAGACTCTTTGTGTCTTGTGACTTGTTCTTATCTACAAGACTTGTATGCATAGGGTCCTAGCTAGCAAAGTGTGTTGATCGGTTGTTTGGCTTATTCACTAGCTTGCATAGGAGTTATATTGGTGTGTGACTTACTAGCATGTATAATTTGTTGTTACCTTTCTAGAATAATATATCATGCTAGTGTGTTCTCTCTAGTATTGCATAGGAGTAGTTTTGAGTGTTTGGTTTAGAAGTTAGAAAAATAGTTATTCATGTGAGTTATCGATTCACCCACTCTCCATCTCGGTCACTTGATCCTTTCAAGTTGTATCAAAGCCTTGTTGCTCATTATAGGGCTTAATTGTCTTGAGTAGTGACCATTGGTGGTAGGGATGTCACACCTTTCGGGTTTGGGTCGTGGCACATGGAAGGATCGCTTGAGAAGCTACCTAGAAGCCATGATTCCGAGTGAATTGATGAACACTCTTGATGAATTTGTTAATACCTTTACCGATGATCATGTGTATGATGATGACTTGAGTGTTGAGTCAATTCTAGTAAGCACGCTGGTTTACCTCATATTGATGCTTTGAGTGATGCTACTAGTATGTCTAGGAATGTGCTTGGTGATGAGACTCTTGATTGTGCTGCCTCCCTAGTGTCACTAGTGTGGATGATGATGCTTGTGAGCCTACTATTAGTAGTGAGTGTGTCATGCTCATGAATGAATTCTTTGCTTTTCATATTTATGAAAATGAAAAGTTAGTGGATGCTTCCATTTGTTTGTAGGATTTGGTGGGTCGCATCTCGGCATACGAAAATTCCTTTGAGCCATCAAGCACTATGGTGATTGTGCTCATCTACTTCCATATAACAAGCACATCTACTTCAACGTGATGCTCATCCATAGCAACGACATCTCTATACCGGAGGTGATTGAGCTATACTATAAGTGTGAAGATGAGGACACCATGAAGAAAGGGAAGTAGCCAATGTAAGAGGAAGGGGAGACCTCATCCACATGGACAAATGATTCACCAAACAACAACTTCTACAAACCATCCACAAGAATCTCTTGCAACAAGTTCTATCACCTCTTCGGAACTACATCGAGCTCTTCAACAAGCACGACATCGAGTACAAGGGCTGCTCCAAGCTCTTCTATAAGTGTCAATCCAAGCACCTCGAGGGGACCACACATTGGTGTAGGAGGAGTACCAACCACAATGCTCACAAGAGTGGATGAGATAATCAACCTTGCCTATCAAGCTCCGGTGCCGGCTCTACCTCCACCACAACCACAACAAGATCAACTTCTATGACTGTGTCGTGCTCATCAACAAGAGCTCCTCTATGAACTTGAACAATTTCTAAGCTATCATAATGGAGAGATTTGTGATGTTTTCTTATGCTTGCATGATCTTGTGTGTAGGATAAACTCGTTTCATGATTTGGGGGTGGTGACTCCACAACAGGTGATTGAGATATGCCTACGGCAAGTGATAACTCTGGAGAGGGGATTCCTAGTTGAAGAGGTGATCAATCAAAGGCATTGTTGATGGTCATTAACTACCATTTCTAGCCATCAACATTACTCAAAATAAAGAAGGATTGTATATTCCCACCATGCATTTTAGTTAGAATTAATAAAATTCCACTATAGCTTGAAGAAACACTAACATGTGGGAGAAATAACAAAATGGAGGAAACATACCCATGTGGCGAAGAAACACAACTTCCACCAATCAGAGCTCGCCAACTTGATTCCCATGGATTGACTGGCCCACTTACAGTGCCACTGGGCAGGTGGACCTACTTGGCAGGCCACTAGAGACGACAGCACTAGAGGGGACTCCCCTCCCGTTCGGTCAAACAGGTGTGTTCGACCGAATGGGGAGTGGTCTCCTTGGTGCATGGCTGCCACGTGCTGGCTCCTGGTGACTCCCCAATGATGGTTGTGCATGTTTGGCGATGGTTATCGACTCCAAGAACCGACGTTGGGCAGTATAAATAGAAGGGAGAGGCCTCACTCCAAAGCACACACCAAGAAGCATTACTCTCTTTACCATTTCATGATTCCCTTTAGTTTTAGTGGAGTTAGGCTTAGAATAGACTCTTCTTAAGTTTCCAAGTCTTCCTTGGAGTTGTGGTATGACTCTTGTATCTTTCTCCTTTTGTAAGACTCTATTCTATTTAATATATTTAGTCTTTCTATATAGTTATGTTTAGGTCATGTGTTTCTTGTTTGATTATATGATCCACTCATGTATGTGGTTATTATGCTTGCATGTTAGTAATACTATCATACTATATTACAATGTTAGACATAAGCCCTTACTATAGTTCTTATTTATATTGTTATAATGATGCATGACTAATGTGTGACTTAAATCATTTCCATGTTCTTAGTGTTCACTTAAATGTGATTACTCCTTTTCTGATCCATCACTTAAGGGATTAGGAGTATTGTTCTAGAGATGTAAGCGTGGTGCTTAGATCAATAGAATGCATTATTTGTCATGTAGCCCACGGATTGCTAGGGGTAGGCAGTAGGTGCTGACAACCCTATCTGTCCTTTGTAATCCCCCATGTTCGGCTATGCAATAGAGCTCTTGGCCGGAATCATACTGTGGATGTAGGGGAAAACCGGATGCCTAGGGTGTGATCTAATTGTCTTGCATTGTCTTGCATATGAGATTATTTCGCATTCACCCAAGCAGGCTAAACTTGTCTGTTTTCTCCTTTTGTGTGAAAACAGGGTAGTGCATGACCGGCTTCACCTTGCCTAAAAATTATATTGAAAATCCCAAACAACTCTTGAGAAGGGTACGTGCACGTCTCGTCCCTCCTCAAAAGTTCGTGTCTGTAAGTGAGCCAGTCATCTCCGCACCATCAAGCTTCAAGGTCATGGCCCAGAAAAGTCTTCGTGATTTCTCCGCTCCCTCGGCATCCAACATTCTTGCTGCACCCAACATCACGGGAGATGCGAATTTCAAGATCAAGACGGGTCTCATTACCATGTTGTAGGCCAGGCCATTATGTGGAGAGGCCAATGAGGACGCCAGTGCCCATCTGCAACAATTTTTGGAGATTTGCAGCACCTTCAAGATGAAGGACGTCTCTCAAGATGCCATTCGCCTTCGTCTATTTCCGTTCTCCCTTCCGGGTAGGGCAAAATAGTGGTTCTATCCGAACAAGGATGTTGTTGGTACCTGGGAAGAGTGTTCAGCCGCATTCCGTGCCAAATTCTTCCCGTTGGGCAAAACCAACGCCTCCTTCATGGAAGAATTTCAAGCTTCTAGCAGGAGTCCAAGGAGTCAATCTCCGAGGCTTGGGAGAGGCTGCAAGAGTACATTGCCGTCTGTCCTCATCACGGGATGGATGAATGGCTTATCATCTAGAACTTTTACAACGGGCTGACTCCATTGGCTCGTGATCATGTTGATGCTGCTGCGGGAGGAGCCTTCTTCTCACTGACCATTGATAAGACTAAAGAACTTATTGATAAGATGGTTTCCAACAAAGGATGGAGTGAAGATCGTCTTTACTCGCGCCAGTGGGGCCTGCACACCGTTAAGGAGGTGGACTTGCTATCCGCTAAAATGGACTTCCTCATGAAGAAGATGGATGAACATGCCAAAGGGTATGAAGTCAGCACCGACAATGCCTTAGACTCTCGCATGACATGTGAGGTCTGCGGCAACACGGGTCACTCGGGCAATGACTGCCCTGAGACTCGTGAGGATGTGTTGTACATGAACAACAACAACAACGACTATCGTCCATAAGGAGGAAACGGGTGGAATCAACCATGCCCGTATTATCAAGGAGGTAACAACTTTAACTCTTCCCATAATCAACCTTCCTTTAAAGATCTTGTCTTAGGAGGCTAAAATCAATGAAACTTTCACTAAAAAGCTTGCCGCCAATGACAAGACTTTAGAAGGTGTTAATGCTAAGCTAGAAGGTCTTGCTTCTTCCTTTAAAAATCAGCTTAGTTTTAATAAAATGCTAGAAACCCAACTTGCCCAGCTAGCTGCTGTTGTTCCTCCCTTAGAGTCGGGGAAGATTCCGGGGCAACCCGAGTCTCCCGTTGAAAATATTAATGCGGTGACCATGAGAGGGGGTAAGACCACTCGGGACCCGCCATATCCTAACACTGCAGGGAAGGACAAGGAAGAAGAAAGACCCTCTGACAAGGATGAAGTGGTACATGATGGGAAGGTGGCTCCACATGAGTTTTTTGACACCAGCGCTATGTCATTTTCCCGTCGCAATAGGAAGCTGACTGTGGATGAGCAATTCACCCACTTTGTTAAAATTATCTAGAAGATCCACATCAATATGCCCTTATTGGATGCAATGCAAGTACCAACTTATGCCCGCTACCTCAAAGACATCCTCAGCAACAAGCGTCTGATGCCCACCATAGAAGTTGTTAAGTTGACAGAAGAGTGTAGCGTAGCTGTACTCAACCAGCTTCCTAAAAAGAAGAAAGATCCGGGGTGCCCCACGATCACTTGCTCGATCGGGGCGCAGAAATTTGACCAAGCCCTGTGCGACCTTGGTGCGAGCATCAATGTGATGCCCAAGGCGGTCTTTGACAAGCTGAACTATACTGCTCTATCGCCTACACCGATGCAACTTCAGCTGGCCGAGTCATTGGTCCGCTATCCTGAGGGAATTGCAGAAGGCGTTTCGGTGAAAATCTGGGATGGCTTCATCCATGTGGATTTTGTGATGCTCGACATGGATGTTGAGAAGGAAATGCTGCTCATTCTTGGGCGCCCGTTTCTAAGAGGCGCTGATGCACATATTGATGTTGGGGCTGGAGAAATCCGTTCCTCATCAATGGGAAGGAGGAGAGGTTTGATCTTTGGCCAAGGAGAGAGCAGTGCTCAATGATCAAGATCAAGTACGGGCCAAACCCAAAGAATATTCAAGAGGTCGAAGTAATACCCCCAAAAAAGGATAGCCTCATTCTCTACATGAAGAAGATCATGGCAAAGGAAACGTCATACAGTTTCAAGAAAAAAGTACTCACCTACGGCAAGGCCAGGACTATGTGCAAAGCCACAACCTGCTAACTCCAAGAAGCCACCGACCACACAAAAGATGAAGAAGGTGTGGCGAGTGAAGAAAGTGCAGCCATCCCCATCCACCTCTGTAGGACCGGACCCTGTTGGTCGTATCTACGCACCCACTTATTTACTGCAAGAGGACGGTGTACGATTGTAGCACTTTTTTCCTTGAATTGAGTATTCCAAGGTTTATCGAATCCACTGGGACCTTAGGGATTTATTAAACAAAGTTAACAGTAAAAGATCTAGTCAAGGCTACTGTCAAGGTCAGGTTGCGTGAGGGGGAGACTGGCCAGCGCAAAGGTGCGCCAGACAGTAAATCTGTCGTTGCGCCGATCGACGCAGGGATTGAGCCGATCGACACACTAGTGAAACTAAGTCAAAGTGCGCGAGATCTATTAAATCTGGGGTTGTGCCGATTGGCGCAGGAGTCGAGCCGATTGGCACACTGGTGAATCTAAGCCAAAGTTGTTGCGCTGATCGGCGTAGGGTTGAGCCGATCGGCACACCAGTGAGTCTAAGCCAAAGTGTTCCAGATCTTGTAAACCTATGCTGGTAAGTGAGTAGCCAGATATCTACTAGTGAGATCGTAACCAGAAAGTCTAATTGAATAGCATCATAATGGGTAATTACATAGATCAATGAAAACCTATAATGAGTAAGACCACCCTACTTTTCGAGCGGCTCCCGATTTATCGCTGTCGGGAGGAAACCCTTAATCGCACGAGTATCTTACCCTACTCAAATATCCAATAGTGCTGCGCAGGCTTAGTGCTGTCACCGCTAAACCACACTACTGGAATCATCAAGCAACCATAATCAATACAATGTCCGAATACTATCCTAATCACCACGATTAAGATAATATCTACCTACTTAGCCTAGAACTAAGCAATTGGAATAAGCACATGCATGATTATAGAATCAAGATAGACAAATCACCAAAACCATTATCAACATATTCAATCATCCTTGAGATACATAGAGTAAGATTCATCCCCGTCGAGATGGCCTACCTTGACGGATCAACTCTTGACTCCAATGGTTCTTGAAACTCAACTAGAGATCTATTCTAACGGGGCAAGCCCTGGTGGCTCTAACTCACGGATCTGGTGTCCCTCTGTCGCCTCCCCTTCTGCGGCGAGGGTTTACAAGTATTTATAGGGATTCTACTCGTAAAGGACTCGGTTTCTAGCAAATAAGGCGGTTGCGCCGATCGGCGCAAGCCGTGTCTTCTCTGATTTCTTCCCCGAGTCGGTTCCTCTGTCTTCCACAGCTGCCATGTGGGCCTTTTCCTTCGAGATAAAGTGTTGTACTGCATGTTAAGATCTTGGAGTTTCATAAATCTTCTTGAAGTTCCATAATTCTTCTTAGACAAATATCTTCAAGTGTCTTGCGCAGATAAACTTCCATAAACATGTGGAATGGGCCTCGGTCACTTCTGTGGGTCAAAACACCCTTGCGCCGATCGGCTCATGGGCTGCTCCGATCGGCGTACTGGGCTTCTTCAGTGCTTTTCATCGGTTCTAGACTCCTGTTCCTGCAATAAAGCTCCAAAATAACGCAAATACAAATGTATAGGTAATATCACGGGTAAATGGCCTAAATTAGTATCAATTATGCTCTAATTGGGGTAATATTCACATATAAAAGGGGCACTTGGGAAGTGCCAACAGAACCCACAACATCAAGCTAAACGCGATGGAGAAATGTTCTGCTCGTCGGACTTTAAAAATTGGTGAGCCCTTGCCAAAGGTAAATTGTTATTTATCTCAGATTTTATTTTCCTCAATTTTTTGCACATTTGAATTTTTCCAAACGTTTGGATTCTTTCAAATTTGCCTCTACATTTGCATATTTGGATTTCATACATGCCTGTAGGAATTTATTCCAACCATCTTCCTTTTTTTGACAAAAATACAAAATTCGGTTTTTGACTTTCAACTTTGAGAAAATATTTTTCTGAGCAAAAATTTGGTCGAAACTTTGGACCTAACACCTGCAGCTCTAAAAATGTAGCTGTTAGGGAGTTGTGGGCCAAAGTGGGGGACTAGTGGGACCCATCCATGGTCAGCCGAAGTGGTGTGGGCCCCACCAACCTTGGCCTTTTGCCAACGATTGGATTTGGCTCCACACTAGCCGTTTTTTACCGTTTGGGATTTTCCCTGTAAATTGAGTGCCCGGGGGAGAGTGTTTTGCCATTCCAAGTTTACTTCTCATTTCACTCCATCCTTCACTTATTTGCTCTTGAGCTCTCACATTGCTTCCCCAAGGTGTCATTCCAAAAATCACTTATTTTGGTTTGTCCAAGTCCTTTGCAAAGCTTGGTAAGATCAACACGGCCGATAGATTTTATTTGCTAACCCACAACCCGTGCTCGAGTTGTTCTTGTGTTTTTTTAAGGGGTGCAGATGAAGAAGGCTAAGACATTGATGCAGCGGGTGACGCGTTCAAGTTCACGCTGTTCACACGGCAGCTCAAGCACAAACTTCTCCATCGAGGATGAGTCAACAAGGCACACATCCTTTGAGGACAACATGGAGGAGGATGGGCCACACGTTCTTCTCGCCGACACCGACCTCGAGCTACTAGATAAAAGGGAGGGACGAGTCTACCATCGCCTACGCAATCACAATTTCGTGCACACCAGGGCGTATGACGACGACCTACTGTCCATTATAGGTATGGACTCCGAGTTCCTTTCTATTTGGAAAGCATTAGGTTGGACCGAATTTGCACACAACACAGAGGAGGGTTCACGTCTCCTCACTATATAGTTTTTGTGCACCTTGCTAAAGGATAATGACGGTGTACTTTTCTGCTTGTTCGGGAAGGAATACCGTCTCACCTTGAAAGAACTTAGCACCATTCTTAAGTTTAAAAGTTATTGCAACACTAACTTAGAAGGTGCAACCATGGAGATTGAAAAGTGATGTTTTTGGCAAAGGATTTCGGGGGTGTTTTCTTGTGAACGTCTTAGGATGAGTGACATTCACAACCCAACTCTACAACTGTGGCATAGGTGGCTTGCTATGACTTGTTTCCCTAGACAAGACATTAGACCTATCCGTAACGATAAATTATGTGTCTTGCTTGCTGCAATTGCTAAAATTCCTATTGCCCATGTTGAAGCTATGATTGATCAATGGTTAGATTATATTAAAGGATCAAGAACCATTGAATGCACTTCTTTAGTGACCTGTATTGCTGCAAGGGTCAAGGCTTTATGTAACACTAGATTTGATTATCTTTCTAAGCCTGGTCCCATGATAGACTATAAATTTCTTGAGCAGGGTCACACTTTAAAGAAGAGTCCCGATGGTTCTATCATCTTTTATTACCCCGCTGTATAAACGAAATCCCGCTGCCTAACCCGGGATATCATTTGTATAGTTATTGGGAACTAACCATATAGCTACAGAGAGAAGGAATGCCTGGCAGGTCCGCCAATCAACACACGCGACAAAGCATGAGGCATGCCACCACTAGCGCAGCCAGAACAACACCACTAGTCCATGATCACTATTGACACTTCCAACGTCGCACCAGGAATATTGCTATCCCCAGCAAAGGCGCCAGAAATGCTTGTTGACATTTCTAAGCTTTGTCACTAAGTTTTCTTAGCAACCAAGCTAGAAATGTTTATTGGTAATCTTTAACGAATGGAGAGAGTCCACAAGCGCACGGAGAATACCATTGTAGCATTTCACCAGGAAGTATTCAGGGAATCGTATTTGTTTTATCCCAAAGGAAGACATATGATTGATCATAGTAATTACCATGTTTCTAGGCATTGCGCATTAGATTATAAGACAAAGTCCTGACAGAGGTAAGGGTAATGATAAACATGGTAGTGGACACACAAGTAGCATACTCAAGTTAGGTAAATATTAGTCTAGTGGAGAAGGAAAAAGAAAGAGTTAAGTTCCTATGTTGCTTTTATATAGTTATATAGACTATATTATATTTTGGTATACAAAGTTAAGTTCCTATGTTGCTTTTATATAGTCATGGCTCTGCCAAGAAGCATTACTCTCTTTACCATTTCATGATTCGCTTTAGTTCTAGTGGAGTTAGGCTTAGAATAGAGTCTTCTTCAGTTCCTAAGTCTTCCTTGGAGTTCCGGTATGGCTCTTGTATCTTTCTCCTTTTGTAAGATTTTATTCTATTTAATATATTTAGTCTTTTTATATAGTTAAGTTTGGGTCATGTGTTTCTTGTTTGATTATATGATCCACTCATGTATGTGGTTATTATGCTTGCATGTTAGTAATGTAGTCATACTATATTGCCATGTTAGACAGAAGCCCTTACTATAGTTCTTATTTATATTGTTATAATGATGCATGACTAATGTGTGACTTAGATCATTTCCATGTACTTAGTGTTCACTTAACTGTGATTACTCCTTTTCTGATCCATCGGTTAAGAAATTAGGAGTATTGTTCTAGAGATATAAGCATGGTGCTTAGATCAATAGAATGCATTATTTGTTGTGTAGCCCACGGATTGCTAGGGGCAGGCAGTAGGTGGTGATAGCCCTATCTGTCCTTTGAAATCCCCCACGTTCGGCTATGCAATAGGCTCTTGGCCGGAATCATACTGTAGATGTAGGGGAAAACCAGATGCCCAGGGTGTGATGATCTGATTGTCTTGCATTGTCTTGCATCTGTATAACTGAATATAATGTATGTAACTATATAAAAGCAACATAGGATCTTAGCTCTTTCTTTGTCCTTCTCCACTAAACTAATATTTATCTAACTTGAGTATGCTATCTGTGTGTCGACTACCATGTTTATCTTTATCCTTACCCCCCTGAAGTCATTGTCTTATAATCCAATGTGCAATGTCTAGAAATATGGTAATTACTTTGATCAATCATATGCCTTCCTTTAGGATAAAACAAATATGATACCCTGAATACTTCCGGGTGAAATGCTACAACAATATTCTCCGTGCGCTTGCGGACTCTCTGCATTCGTTAAAGATTACCAATATACATTTCTAGGCTTCGTTGCCAAGGTAACTTAGTGACGACGCTTAGAAGTGCCAACAAGCATTTCTAGTGTCATTGCCAGGGATAGTGATATTCCTGGTGCGACATTAGAGATGTCAACAGGCATGAGCTCTTAATTGAGAGAACCATGGAGATCATACTTGTGCTCCACTCACAAGTGGGGAATGTGCTCGAGCACACCACCGGAGTACATGATCCTCCCGATCACTACATCAACCTTGATAATATACACATGGGGGAGGGACATGGCCAATGGAGGTATTATGCTCCACACTATCCCATAACAAGAAGGCTACAAGAAGGAATTGTAGGAATCCCTCACTATGAGGATGGTCTCATTGCACACAATGAAGAGGTTGGTGAGAGTTCATTAAGCAATGCTTTAGATACTAACCCGTCTTCCTCTATTGCATGTCTTATGGCTACAACTAGGGTAAACTACAAGAGTGGAGGCACTCATTGGATTCTTGATAGTGGGTGCACCCAACATATGACGGGGAAGCCATCCATGTTCTTGAACATGAGTGAGGATGAAGAAACGGAGAGAATCACACTTGGGGACAACTCAAAGGGTAGAGTTAGAGGCATTGGAAATGTTCCTATCTCGGAGGATCTCTCTCTCTCTCTCTCTCTCTCTCTCTCTCTCTAAAGTACTATTGGTAGAAACTCTCAACTTCAACCTTCTCTCTGTTGGTCAACTATGTGACATGGGATTCAAATGTTCATTTGATGAGACAAGAGTGATCATTCAAAATCAAGAGAAGAACATAGTCATTCATGGTGTTAGACATGGAAATCTTTACCACACGGACTTGTTGATGCAGAAATCTACACGCGCGACTTGAGAGATCTGCTTAGCTCGAGTGCAGGCTCAATACGGAA
Source organism: Eleusine indica (assembly GCA_030378355.1). Classification (NCBI taxonomy): domain Eukaryota; kingdom Viridiplantae; phylum Streptophyta; class Magnoliopsida; order Poales; family Poaceae; genus Eleusine; species Eleusine indica. Next base: position 30,550,046 of record CM059497.1, read on the forward strand.
ACCGAGGTGTGCCAGTCGATTTTCCCTGCAAATCAATAAAGAAAGCAAACGGTGAAATTCCTTGGGTCACCGGCCCCAAACAGGCCGATGAGGAAAGCCGATAGTCACTGTGCGTGAAAACTAGGCGATGCTATCAGGTCATACATATATTGAAATAAACTAATTGGCTGATTTAATCGGCTTATCGACAACCTTAATTAATCATAAGATAGTGATGCATTTAACTAGTGCCGATAAAAGAAAGTCGATACAGCAGAGTCGATGGATCTATAAAGAGACGTACAAGGACTCGCTTAGTCGATGGTGCAAAGTCGATAGATCTGGTTGCTGGTATTGCAAATATGCCCTAAAATCCCAGATCTAATCTATTCTTACAAAGGGGGCGATCGACTACCAAAAGTATATAGATAATCGAATAAAGCATTAAGAAGTCGATCGAACCATGAAAACCTATCGGCTAAACGTCCCGATAGAACCCTATTGACTCTACTGATACTCAAATCGGACCTAGCCCTATCGACCCAGCCAGAGATCAAAGTCAATGAAGCCTTACTGGTTCGAGCAGATCGAATTTAATTGAGATAGTGCCCAAACATGGTAAATAAAGCTAGATTCAATCTAATTACATATAAAACTGATAGAGTGACTCGAATAATAGATCAGACCTAACGAAGACAATATTGCAATTCAAAGTTGATAGAATAAGCACGATAAGACCTAATTACCGGATAACTAGCAATCACAAAGATAACAATTAAAATATCAAATCAATGAAAAAGTACAAGTTCAAGTCAATGAGATTACCGAGGGTGACTAATCCAAGTCTCTCGCTGAGATCAGAGCCAATGCAGCCCACACGAGATGAGGATTTCATCGAATAGGAAAATGTGGCGATGCATCGAGTTGTATTGAACAAAAGTGTTAATGTTTCCTGTACAGATCCTATTACATATTTATAGCCCCGTGCAAGGGGTTCTGACCCGAGTCGGTTAGGACTCTTCGGTTTCTAAACAAAATCGACTTGATTTATTCCTAAACAAAATCTAACTAAAACAAGAAAAGATAAAACGAACCCTAGTGGGCCCACATTTTTCCATTCGGCTATTGGGCTTTTTTGACTCGGCTGATTTTCTCCCCGTGCCTTTGACTATTGGGCCCGGTTCAAATTCTGGTGCCAACACATGCCTCCTGAGTCCGGGGTACGAAGCCTTCATGCGTTGGATTTTAACTCCTCTTTTACCATGCGCCTTTACCACAACCTACCGGCGTCTCATCCTTATAAATGCTTCTCCTTCCTCCCTTCATTTTCACCTGAGTTCAAGCTTTTTCACCTACTTCTCTCTCCTGCTTTGCCGGCACGCTCTTTCCCCGGACGGCTTCGCATCCAAACTGGCAAGTACCGACGACCTCAACTTCTTCTTCAGCGATGGCGACCCCATAGCAGGTTCCTGAGGTAACTTTCTGCCTTCCGCCCCTTTTAGGTCTCATAGGGTTCATTGCTCTATAGATTTAGATTGCCGTGTTCTTGTTCACTGCTCATTGTTCATAATCACTGTAGCAACCTTTATCCAATCATGAACTAGCAATAACCACCATTCTTTTTTATATACTGTTGTACTGAATACCAATCTAGTTCTTTACTAATACTAGTCCTCTACATTTCAATAGGAACTAGAAAACCAGATTTGCATTCCTTCCGCTGTTGAGGCAAATCATTTTTATCTGGGCCCATGTAATGATCCTGACCCCATGAATTTTATCAACTATGAGACTAACAAAATGCCATTCAATTTCATCCTAGCCTCCCTGGAACCTTGGAAAGGAGTTTTTAGGTCTTGGCCATCGAAAATAAAGGGTTGGAGAAATTGGTACCGTAGGGTCACGAACTCTCGCGCTGCCACCTTCTGGATGCCCAAATAGATGAGGCACTGCCATTGTCTCTAGTCGACATGGCAAAGAATGAGCCCATATTAGCTGCAGCCTCCTATTTTTGGTCTGATGCTCTGAACGCCTTCCTGTTCCATCAAGGGCCTATGGCTCCCTCTCTTATGGATGAGGTGATGTTAACTGGTCTGAATATTAACCAATATTCTGACCCCTTCCTCGTCCAAAACACCAAGAAGCAACACAAACTGGACATGAAGGGTTCGAATAGTTGGCCCAGATATACCACTACTTACAAGAAAACTGGATTAGTTGCTCATCGGAAATTGTCTGCATTTTTAAACCTCTAGTTTGAGCACTTCATTTTCTGTGATCTTCTTGCATGCCAACTACCAACTTCCAAGGCATAGCTGAAATCTTGGCCGATGGCAAAAAATTTCGTTTAGGCCGATTCCTCCTGGGTTCAGTGTATCAGCTTCTACACAACACTGTCGTTACTCTCTAGCTCAACCAGCCCATTGCATTAGGCGGTCCATGGTGGTTCATACAGCTATGGCTCAACGTTTACTGCTCTCATGCCATGGAGCTTGCCCTATTCACAGATAATTCCTTCCCATCTACAGATGCAACAAAGGATGAAGAAATACTAGAACGTCATTGCACATCACTAGGTGAAACTTCCATGGTGGCCTCTAGATGTAGGATGACAAGGGAGGATTTTAATGCGTAGTTTACCCTCTTCTACAATGGTATCCAAACACAGAAGCAAGTTTGGTTCCCTTATAAGGATCTGGAATTCAAAAACCCCTCCAAATTCCGCCCTGACAACCCCTTGTACGACAGAGAGTCGACACTTATCCTAGAAGCCTATATCAGACCTGGCATCCTCCCTGTTGACTTCCATGGTGGATAGTGTAGAACCCGCTCCTATGAGTTTGACGACCTATCATCGATATCCTGTCATCTCAGGTTTGGTCTGCTTCCTGTCGACTCCGTTTACATTGATCGACTTCGAGCCAGACAGGAACTCAAGGGCCACCTAGAGTACAAGAAGATCTACAACATGGCTGTAGAAATCCCAATGGGCAATCTTATTGGTCTGAAATTATTCCCCTCCTGCTCTGCATTGTTCAAAACTTGGTGGAGGGAATGGAGAAAACATCTCTTGTGCAACTAGCTGACCAGTCATCTCATTGGCGTTGAGGACATAGTAAGCCCTTCCAACTTTTCTGGTTAATCCTACTCTCTCTTTGACCTTAAATAATTTATACTATCCAATTTGTAGGTCCCGGCAAGAATTCCTCCAACCGTGAACAACAGTGAGAAGCCGATCAAGTATAGTTGGACGACTAACAACCAAAACATAGGTTGTGATGCTCTGACTCGCGCCCAAATAATCAGCAGCCGCAACCTGAAGAAAATAGTTCACAAAACTGTACAAAATTGCCAGAAAAGCAGAAAGATGGCCCTACCACCCGATCAACTCAGGCAATCGAATAGCAGAAACGTGCTTGAATCACGACATCCCCATCGATTCTGACTACTACTGTATTGACAGCTCAGGTAATAACCTTTCAACCTCACATCATGTGTATTTACTTCAAATCCTTAATCTGTTTTGATCATCAGATGGCACCACCAACTCAATTTGTTATAGAAGTAGTAGCATAAGAGGTCGTCACCGAACTGGCCCAAGCTGCTCAGGTAACATATTGAAATTTTCTGTCATATCTTTGGCCATGTCAATCTTATAGTCCTTCTTGAGATACTTAGAATCTTTCTTGGTGAAAAGGTATTTTAAAGTAGCATGATTAGTGTAAACATGTACCATTGCTCCTATTGAGTAGGATCTAAATTTATCAATAGCAAAAACAACGACAATAAGCTCTTTCTCTTTGGTGGCATACTTTAACTGCTCTCCTATCAAAGTTTTGCTAGCGTAGGACAATAAGCTCTTTCTCTTTGGTGGCATACTTTAACTGCTCTCCTATCAAAGTTTTGCTAGCGTAGGCTATTACGTGGTGCTTCTTATCCTTGGTTTGGCCCAAAATGGCTTCGACGGCATAATCACTAGCATCACACATGATTTCGAAAGGAAGCGCCCAATCATGGGGTTGGATAATTGGGCTGAGATGAGTGGCTTTTTAAGGATATTGGATAAGTTGAGGCAGTTATCATTGAAATCAAAGGGTTCGTCCGTAGCTAAAAGACTAGTGAGGGGTCTAGCGATTTGGAAAAAATCCTTAATGAAAAGTCGATAAAACCCCACATGACCTAGAAAGCTATGAATACCCTTGACATTGACAGGGGGTGGAAGTTTTTTTTTATAACTTCTAGTTTTGCTTTGTCCACCTCTATCCCCCTCTCAGACACTAAGTGTCTGAGAACTATGCCCTCTTGAACCATAAAATGGCACTTTTCCCAATTAAGCACTAGACACTGCTCAAAGGTTTTCCCATAGATGGAAAAAATCATCCATCAACACTTCCATGATTTCCTCTATCATGTCAAAGAAGATTGACATCATTCATTTTTGGATGGATGCGGGGGTGTTGCAAAGTCTAAAGGACATCCTCCGGTAGGCATACGTTCCATATGGACAGGTGAACATGGTCTTGCTTTGATCATGGGGATGGATGGGAATTTGATGGTAACCAGAGTAACCATCAAGGAACAAACAAAGGAGTGGTTTGCAAGCCGCTCTAACATTTCATCAATAAAGGGTAGCAGAAAATGATCCTTCTTAGTTGCCTTGTTGAGTTTCCGGTAGTCAATACACATTCTCCATCCCGTGATGGTTTGTTGTGGGATTAACTTGTTCTTGTCATTCTAAGCGATCACCATTCCTCCGTTCTTTTGAACTACTTGAATCGGGCTAACCCACTCACTATGTGGTACAAGATAAATAATCTTGGCGTGCAAGAGTTTTAAGACCTCCTTCTTGAGTAGTTCTCGTATTGCATTGTGAAGCCTATGTTGAGGCTCCCTAGATGGCGTGCTATCTAGGTCAATTCGAATGCGATGGGTGCAAAGAATGAGAATAATTCCCTTAAGGTCCTGGAGTAAGTAGCCTAAGACGGCACGATGCTTTTCTAAGATGGATATGAGGCTTTGGGTTTCTTGATCTGAAAGCTTGTCACTTATGATGACAGGGGCTTCTATATCGTCGTGAAGGAAAGCATAGCATAAGCCAGTTTAAAGGTTTTTAACCATAATTGGGGGTCGTGTTGGTGGTTCCTCCTCCGGGAGTTCAAACGTTTCCTAATTCTCGTTCTCCTCTTCAATGAAATATTTTGATTGTTGCGCGTGGACGGATTCAGGTTGATCAAAAGGGAGGATAGCCTTCACTTCCTCAATTGGCTCATCTTCGGGGGGAAATTCTGAGATAGTATTTCCGGATCGAGTGTAGAATATTTATTTCCCCTGAGTTTGAGATTTAGCTTCCCCTTGATAGGAGCATCAGAAAAAAATCTCTCAATTGGATGCCTGATGGGTATGTCAAAGTCTGGGACTTCGAACAAATGGAAATCAACCAGTGTACAAGCACTTCTTGCAAAACTCTGTATCCATCTAGAATGGGGCTAGAGGGACACTTAAAGAATTTGCGGGTCAGTGCCATGGGTAAATCACCAAGAATGGCAAAAGTGCAAGCATCGGAAATGATGTTGGCACCGACAGTGGAATCGTAAAGAATGTCCACCTTGGCCCTTCTGATGCAGTACGATAGCATTGAACTTGGCAAGCATATCCAGATTGGGTCCATGGATAACCCATTTTTTCTTAACCATTCGTTACTCATGATTGTTGGCGGTCGTTAAATACCAATTCCAACCGTCAATATACCTATAAAAGTGGGAAGACTTAGCATTTCATACATGCATGTTAGTTAGGAACAATAAGATTCCACTTGTCCTTGGCGATTCATGTGCATGCAGGGATTTGATACAATATAAGTGGAGAAATGGAGCACAATCCGGGGAAACACCGTTCCAGCTAATGAGACGGTGACATCTGGACTTCCCTCGAATTGCATACGTGGCTGCATAGGATTCCTTCAGAGAACACCGACTTAATTCAGAAGAGGACCCACCTACCAGTCACCCCGAGGAAGCACACGCCAAGTGGCCCCACTCCCAGGTCCGTCGACTTAGGGGCTTGGTCGGCCGACCAAGTCTTGAGCCCAATTCAGGTGGGCCTCCACGTGTTGACTCCTGAGCGCTTTGGCAATGTCGGTGCTTGGCGATTTCATGGCCGTTAGTCCTCAGTACCGATCTTTGGCCCCTATAAATAGAAGGGGAGAGCTCCACTCCAACACACACACTCAAGAGTTATTCATTTCCCTATTTCATTGAGTAGTTTACTACTCCTAGTGGAGTTTAGTGTAGGAGGAGCCTTACTCAAGTCTCCAAGTCATAGGAGTATTGGTATATATGGCTCTTGTATCTTTACCTTTATTCTATTTTACTATGACTTTATTCTATTCAATTAATATAGTTCTTACAAATAGTTATGCATATGATATGTGTTCCTTCTTTGGTTATATATCCTATTCATGTCCTAGGACTTGATGCTTTCATGATGATATAGATTTGCTACCTTATTGTCATGATTGTCATATACCTTGACTATAGTCTAAATGTTATAATGCTAGTTGTACTTTAGTCTAGTTGTCATGCCTCAACATGGGTTTGATATCCAATTAGGATTGCAATTGCTTAGCTCATGACTTTTTAATCCGTAGGGTTAGAGTTATGTATGCTTTATTACTTGTTAATCCTATCAATAGTTCTAGTGTTTGATCAATGCTAGGATTCTACTAAAATATGTAAGCGCGGTGCTTAGACGGCTAGGTAGTATTAATCACCTCGTAATCCATGGTTTGTAGAGGTAGGCACTACGTGGTGACGGTCCTATCTGTACATTGTACTCCTCCATGTTTGGTTATGACATGTGTCCAAGACGGAGTTGCCTTGTGTATGCCGGGCATGAATCCGTCCACAAAGTGTTGAATGCATTAGACTATGACTAGTATAACCTTGCTTATAATTGCTTGACTATGTGACTATATAGGTAGATTAACATTAGGGATATAGCTTTGCCTTCCTAACTAAAACTCCCTAGTGACTTAGAACATTGATTTATCTTTAGGAATGATTGCTGTGTGTCACACTACCCCTATCCATTATTATACTTACCCCTCTATAAACTCTGAATACTCATACCAATCTTTATGATTATGTTACTATTAACAATCATATATTTATGCTACAGTCTTCCTTTGGTAGAACTATAAATGACAAGTGGAGCAATCCAATAGTGAAATCCTATAACGGTATTATCCGTGCGGTTGCGGATTTTACTACCATGACACTAAAGTTTACCTTTATAATTATGTCTAACACTATTGCTAGGGATGATTATATTGATGTAACTTAGCATTTGTTAGCAAGTGTCAACAGACATTTCTGGCGTCGTGCTGGGAATAGTGATATTTCTAGTGCGACGTTAAGAAATGTCAACAATGATGGCCGGAAGGTCCTTTACCATTTCAAGGAGAAATGCTGCCTCTTCAGGTCTAGGAGCTGAATCAAGTGTTGGTGGCTTCTTATGATAGTTATAGTTCGAGGTGTTCCCGTAATCTTCAAAAAGATCATCCTCAAATTCAAAACGGAGCTTGAGAGGTTGAATTTCTTCTTCCTCTGTTGCCCCTGGTTCGGTTGAGGTTTCACTAGACGAATCTCAGATAGACTAGGGCTAGGCTTAGGTTCGACTAGTGGTGTGGCCTCAATACTCGACATTACTTCCTCCTGGAGGGACTCTCTTTTAAAAGGTCTTGGACGGCTCTTCCTTCCTCAGGCGTCTAGTGGATGAACGATTCTTTGGTGGTGATGTCGAGGTATACGGCAGACTCCTAAACGGACTTAAAATTTGAGAACCCTCGTCGGCGGGATAAACGATATTTATCAATATTTCCCTTTCCAAAAATTTTTGGTTTCCTTTGCATATTTGTCACACCCATTTTAAGAAGAAAAACGGGTGCAGCCGTACGTGTGCCCAGGATCAAGTTACACACACATACGGTACATCATTAATGGTAAACAGAATAAGTATCCATATCCTTTAATTATTACATTGTATCTTTATTACAAAAGGACCCGTAGGTCTAAAAGAAAAATACATCAAAGCAGCGGAAATAAACTAGCGTAGACGTCCCAAGACTCCACAGGCACCGACTGGCAGACCATCACCTAGTACTCGCCGCCATCTTCTTCATGGTAGTCCCAACCTTCTCCTATGGTTGAGCAGCAATATGGTATAGCAAGGGTGAGTACGTGTCGTACTCAGCAAGTGGGGGAAAAGATGACATGGGGCTATAGGCAAGAAAGGCTTATAGGGGTTCATTGCATGTGCTTTTAATTAACCTAAGCATCCTATTTACTAAGTGGGGTCATCCCAACCATCAACGACGGGGTCCTATCCAATCCAAGTCCAATCCAAACCACCGATACCAACCATTCCATCCCATAACCAACTAATCTTGTGAGGACTCCAGGCCGCTCGTGACCGTGAGCACGACTATCATGATAGTTTTACAATCTGCAGAGGTTGTACCACTTTACCCACAAGTCGTGATTTCGTCCCCTGTTGCCAGGTGGACTGGAGTCTCCATGTTGCCATGCCAGCCAAGCACTAGTACACTTCCTTAGGTGTGCGGCCAGGAGATCACTACAAGGATTTTACAAAGGGTCTCCCAGTACATGCTAGCCACTAAGGATCCACTCCTGTCCATAAGTGATAGCCCATCAACAAGCAGCTCACCACCCCAGCAGCCCCCTCTTGAGCCATTCGGATACAAGGACAACCCTCTTGACTTCCATTCCCCACTCTACCAAATGCTGCACTGACACTGGGAGAACTCCTAATTATTCAGCCAAGCTATTCCATAGCAGCCTTGTGATGGCACTGTTGTCCTGGGTTACCGCTCCAAGAACCGGTTCCTAGGATCGACAACAAGCATACTACCACCCAACATATGCCAACGGCACCACATCCATTCCAACCAGCTTGTTGAGATCGCTAAGTCCATGTTGCTAAAAGAATTACCAAATTATCCCAATATGACATTGATCATTAGTCAACATTAATTGAACCCAACAACCCAATAAGCAACTAAGCATGTCTACCCATAGCTAATTAAACCTCTAGTGCAAGGCGACAAGGACAAGATAAAGCAATACTAGTAAACCCTAACAATAGGTACCCATTCATTAGACACAAGCATGCTGTTCTAAAATAATCATTCGTAATAGGTACAAAATGCATCAAGGACACTTGCCTTCATCTTGCGCGTGTTGTTGCTCAACCACTTCGAACTCCTGCTCTTGGAGGTCCTCGTACGCTGATCCTTGCGTGTAGTCATCATTACGCGTGACAGTACCGGCACAAGCAATTGCATACAAAATCAATACACAACCATGCAATCATGGAAAAACAATATGATAATGCCATGAATGCATAGGTTAGGCTCCTATGATCGTTTTGGCGCAGGAATCACCTAACTCGAAGTTACGAGTAAAAAGTTATGAAAGTTTGAAGATACAAGGTTAAAATAGTAAAATCAGTAGAAGTAGTACTAACAAGTAGTATTCGTTACTACGATCACATTGGCGCAAGAATTACTTAAATGCGGGTTTCGGTTGAAAAGTTATGAAGGTTTAAAGTTTTAGGGGCTAAAATAGTAAAAACAGATAGGTGTAGGGACCTAAAAGTAATTTTTGAAATGTACAGGGACCAACTTGTAAAATAATAGGGTGAAAATAACCTATCATAAAATCAAGGGACTAAAATGTAATTTATAACAAGTTCAGGGACTAAAGTGTAAAAAGATAGGACTAAAGGATAATTAAAAATAAGTCCAGGGGTGTTTTTATAAAACTACAAGGCCAAAATAATAATTTTAGTAAAGTACAGGGGTGTTTCTATTAAAATGGAGTGCTAAAATAATTTTCATCAAGTTCAGGGGCTTAAATATAATCTTCTAAAGCTTCTGTACAAAAAACAGGGGCATAAATATAATTTAAATTAAGCGTAAGGGCCTAGATGCAAAATGCTAACATTATCTAGGAATTAAGTGAATTAATTTAAAACTAAAAACCCGTGGACCGGGTGCATGGGTTCCGTGGACCCCGGGTCCACTAGTCTATGATGGACCGACTACATACCCCGAAGGGGTATGTAATCTGGCGCGTTGGATTGAGATCCAACGGCGAGGGTTTTAAAAGGGGAGGGGCGGTGGATGCCCGCGGCGAGTGCGGCGGCGCCTGGCAGAGTTCGCCGGAGCTCGCCGGAGGCGGCGCTCCGGTGGCCGGATCAAGGTGCAGAGGGGCTCAAAAGGGAGAGGGGAACACGAGGGTCTCACCGAGGGGAATCGCGGCGGCAGCGGCTCGTGGTCGTCGGTGACGTCGGGGAAGGGGTCCGCGTCTCGGGGAGGCGGCCACAATTAGCTCGCGATGGCCCTCGGGCACCTGCGAGGCACGACGATGGGTCAGAAAGGACCGGGACGCGTCAGAGGGGAGGAATCGGGGGCGGCGGCGGAGCTCTTACCGGAGACAAGGAAGAGGCGGCACGTAGCTGCGCTGGAGCGAAGGAGAGAGGGGGAGGAACTCGAGCGCATCCAGGGGAGGGTTGGGCATCGGCTTTTATAGGAGGGGGGGGGGGTAGGGTTCGTAGGCGCGGCTCAGCGGGGAGCAGGGGCCGACAATCTCGCGCCCTTCCTAAATTTGGAGCCGACGGCGGGGGAGAATTGGGGGAAAGGGGGCGAGGGGATCGCGGGGTGGGCGGCGATCACTTTCGGGTTGTCGGGAGTCGCACGGGACGAGCGTGCGGGCGCTGATTTGAACGGGGCGGCAGAGAAATGGAAAGGGGGCGGGATTGGCGGGAGGAAGGGGATGACAAGGCGGGGCCCACGTGTCGGCGGGAGAGAGAGTGGGGAGGGAGGTGGGTTTTGGGTAAGGCGCCTTCAGCACCGGTAGGGGCTGGCTGGGCCGCTTGCCTCGTGGGCTGGCGGGCCGAGAGGGGGAAGAGTGGGGAGGGGGGGGGGGGGAGAAAGGAGAGGGGGTTCCGGGGTGGGTCAGAATAGCGGGTTTCGGCCCACTGTGCTGGTTTTCTGTTTTCTTTTCCTTTTCTAACTCTTTTCTCTTCTACTCCCTATTCTAAGTATCCTCGTATTTTCTTTAGTAATTAACTAAAAGCATAATGCAAATAAAATCTACATGGCAATGACATTATATGTAAATGCAATAAGTTAATTGTAATTATTTTAGAAAATAATTTGACTAGGCTATTTTATTAATTGTTTCTAGGCTGAGCAGCAATATGGGTATAGCAAGGGTGAGTACATGTCATACTCAGCAAGTGAGGGAAAAGATGACATGAGGCTATAGACAAGAAAGGCTTATTGGGGTTTATTGCATGAGCTTTTAATTTTCTAAGCATCCTAATTACTAGGTGAGGTCATCCCAACCATCAATTCACAAGGTGCTATCCAAGCCAATTCCAGACCCAATCCAATCCAACCATAACCATCCACAACCCACCAACTAGTCAGCTGAGGGATCCAGGCCGCTCGTGACCGTGAGCACGGCTGTCATGACAGTTTTACACTCTGCAGAGGTTGCACCACTTTACCCACAAGTCGTGATTTCATGCCCTATAGCCAGGTGGACTAGAATCTCCATCTTGCCATGCCGGCCAAGCACTAACACACTTCCTTAGGTGTGCGGCCACGAGATCACTACAAGGCTTTTACAAAGGGTCTACCAGTACATGCTAGCCACTAAGGTTCCACTCCCGTCCATAAGTGATAGCCCATCAACAAGCAGCTCATCACCCTAGGAGCCCCTTCTTGAGCCATTCGGATACAAGGACAGTCCTCTTGACTTCCATTCCCGGTCCATCAAATGCTGCACCGACACTAGGAGAACTCCAAATTAATCAGCCAAGCTGTTCCATAGCAGCCTTGTGATGGCACTGTTGTTCTGGGTTACTGCTCGAAGAACCGGTTCCTAGGATCTATAACAAGCATACCACCACCCAACATGTGCCAACGGCACCACATCCATTCCATCCAGCTTGTTGAGATCCCTAAGTCCATGTTGCTAAAAGAATTACCAAATTATCCCTAGTATGACATTGATCGTTAGTCAACATTAATTGAACCCAATAACCCAATAAGCAACTAAGCATGTCTACCCATAGCTAATTAAACCTCTAGTTCAAGGCGACAAGGACAAGATAAAGCAATACTAGTAAACCCTAACAATAGGTACCCATTCATTTGACACAAGCATGCAGTTTTAAAATAATCATTCAAAATAGGAGCAAAATGCATCAAGGACACTTGCCTGAAATTAGATATTGCTGCTCAGTGATAAAAAATCTTGATCTTCGTCCTCGTATGACTCCCGTGCGTAAAAATCCTATTTGCGCAAGACATATAAAGCATACACACAATAAATACATAATGCAAGGTATGAGACAATTGAGTATGGTTGGCCAAAGGTTGCAATTAGACAGTTTATTTGGATACAAGAATGTAGGTGGAAGAATCATCTAAATCGGGGTTGTAGATCAAAAGATATGCAAGGTTAGAGCTGCAAGGATTGCGGCTGCGCACAGACAATGCAAAATATATGTGCGCGTTTCCAATGATTGGCTCTGGTTCTCAAGGATTAATTTGAACGAAAATATTCCTAGTGATGTGGAACATGTGAAACGCAAGGTGAATTGGTTCGGAAATTACCTATCCTTTCTGACCCGTCGCCGTGCCTCGTAGGTGCTCGAGGGCCATCGCGAGCTGATTATGGCCGTCTCCCATCGACGCGGACCCCTTCCTCGATATTGCCGATGACTTCGAGCCGCCGCCCACCGCCGTGAGCCCTCTCCGACTCTCCGACCCCTGCCGCGATTCCCCTCGGTGGGACCCCCGTGTTCCCCTCTCCCTTTTGAGCCCCTCCGTGCCTTGATCCGGCCACCAGAGCGCCGCCTCCTGCAAACTCCGGTGAACTGTGCCGCGCGCCGCCGCGCTGGCCGCTGACGGCCACCGCCGCTCCCCTATGAAAACCATAGCCGTTGGATCTCAATCCAACGCGCTAGATTACATACCTTCGGGGTATGTAATCGGTCCATCATAGACCAGTGGACCCTGGGTCCACGGAACCCATGCACCCGGTCCACGGGTTTTTAGTTTTAAATTAATTGACTTAATTCCTGGATAATGTTAGCATTTTGCATTTAGGCCCCTACACTTAATTTAAATTATATTTATGCCCCTATTTTTGTACAGAAGCTTTAGAAAATTATATTTAAGCCCCTGAACTTCATGAAAATTATTTTAGCACTCCATTTTAATAGAAACGCCCCTATACTTTTCTAGAATTATTATTTTGGCCCTGTAGTTTTATAAAAACACCCCTGGACTTATTTTTAATTATACTTTTGTCCTATCTTTTTACACTTTAGTTCCTGAACTTGTTATAAATTACATTTTAGTCCCTAGATTTTATGATAGGTTCTTTTCACCCTGTTATTTTACAAGTTAGTCCCTATACTTTTCAAAAATTACTTTTAGGTCCCTACACCTATCTGTTTTTACTATTTTAGCCCCTAAAACTTCAAACTTTCATAACTTTTCAACCGTAACCCGGATTTAAGTAATTCTTGCGCCAATGTGATCGTAGTAACGAATACTACTTGTTAGTACTACCTCTTTTGATTTTACAATTTTAACCTTGTATCTTCAAACTTTCATAACTTTTTACTCCTAACTCCGAATTAGGTGATTCTTGCGCCAAAACGATCGTAGGAGCATGACCTATGCATTCATGGCATTATCATATTGTTTTTCTATGATTGCATAGCTGTGTATTGATTTTGTATGCAATTGCTTGTGTCGGTACTCTCACGCATAAAGATGACTGCACGCAAGGATCAGCGTACGAGGACCTCCAAGAGCAGGAGTTCGAATTGGTTGAGCAACAACACGCGCAGGACAAAAGCAAGTGTCCTTGATGCATTTTGTACCTATTATGAATGATTATTTTAGAACTGCATGCTTATGTCAAATGAATGGGTACCTATTGTTAGGGCTTACTAGTATTGCTTTATCTTGTCCTTGTCGCCTTGAACTAGAGGTTTAATTAGCTATGGGTAGACATGCTTAGTTGCTTATTGGGTTGTTGGGTTCAATTGACGTTGACTAATGATCAGTGTTGTATTGGGGATAATTTGGTAATTCTTTTAGCAACATGGACTTAGGGATCTCAACAAGCTGGTTGGAATGGATGTGGTGCCGTTGGCACATGTTGGGTTGTGGTATGCTTGTTGTAGATCCTAGGAACTGGTTCTTGGAGCGGTAACCCAGGACAACACTGCCATCACAAGGCTGCTATGGAACAGCTTGGCCGATTAATTAGGAGTTCTCCCAGTGTCAGTGCAGCATTTGGTGGAGCAGGGAATGGAAGTCAAGAGGACTGTCCTTGTATCCGAATGGCTCAAAAGGGGCTCCTGGGGTGATGAGCTGCTTGTTGATGGGCTATCACTTATGGACGGGAGTGGAACCTTAGTGGCTAGCATGTACTGGGAGACCCTTTATAAAAGCCTCGTAGTGATCTCCTGGCCGCATACCTAAGGAAGGTGTGCTAGTGCTTGGCTGGCATGGCAACATGGAGACTCCAGTTCACCTGGCAACAAGGGACGAAATCACGACTTGTGGGTAAAGTGGTACAACCTCTACAGAGTGTAAAACTATCATGATAGCCGTGCTCACGGTCACGAGCTGCCTGGATCCCTCACTTGACTAGTTGGTTATGGGATGGAATGGTTGGTATAGGTGGTTTGGATTGGACTTGGCTTGGATAGGACCCCGTGGTTAATGGTTAAGATGACCCACTTAGTAAATAGGATGCTTAGGTTAATTAAAAGCTCATGCAATGAACCTAAGCCTTTCTTGCCTATAGCCCCATGTCATCTTTTCCCCCATATGCTGAGTACGACACGTACTCACCATTGCTATACCATATTGCTGCTCAGCCACAGGAGAAGGTTGGGACTACCATGAAGAAGATGGCGACGAGTACTAGGCGATGGTCCACCAGTCGGTGCATGTGGAGTCTTGGGACGTCTACGCTAGTTTATTTCTGTTGCTTTGATGTATTTTTCTTTTAGACCTACGGGTCCTTTTGTAATAAAGATACAATGTAATAATTAAAGGATATGGATACTTATTCTGTTTACCATTAATGATGTACCGTATGTGTGTGTAACTTGATCCTTGGCACACGTTCGGCTGCACCCGTTTTGCTTCTTAAAATGGGTGTGACAATATTTGAAATTTTCATTGCATGTTGGAATTTGGAATATTTCAGAGTTTATCTTTTTGAGATTTTGGATTTGCAGAAAGTTTGAAAATGTTTTTCTTAGAAACATATTTTCTTTCTTGTGGGCCAGAGGGGCCAGCCCCTGGTCGGGCGACCAGACCTCTTGGTCTGCCGTCCAGAGAGCAACGGCTCTCTGGCCCCACTTACCCCAACGGCTGGCAGGCAACGACCATGTTTCAAATTGACCATTGCCCTGCTCTGCTATTTAAGGCAATGGCTGGGAGAGGGAGTTCTTCACTCCATTCACATTTTTCACCTCTCCACTTTGCTCTAGCCATTTGCTTCCATTTTCTCCATGCTCTTGCCTTGCTCAATACTCTAAAATTCCACCAAAAATATTTGTTTTGCTTCTCATTTGCATTTATGACTTGGTTTCACATTTGCAAGAATTTCAAACGGAGTTTATGTTTGATGTTTTTCACTAATCCTAACCCCGTTCAAGTTGCTCTTGTGTTGATTTGTTCAAGTGTGCAATGATGAACAAGATGAAGCGAGGCTTAAGCAAAATGAAGAACAAGATGATGGGGAGACCAAGCACTGCAAGTCCTATACCGTAAATGGTGTATAAAACTCGCTCCCACCGCCAAAATCTTGAGGAAGAGCCGGACACAGAGGTCGAGGAACCGACAGAAGTAGAGCCAGAAACACTGCCAGATTCCAGCAATGTTCAACTCCAACTCAACACCGACCGCGACCTCGACTTGGTTAGAAGGAGAGAATGTGACATCTATCAGATGATCATCAGCGGGTCTTACGTTCCTATGCGAATGTATGATCTGGTCTTTCTTTCCAAGATAGGAATGGACACCGAATTTGCCTCTATCTTTCATGCTATAGGATGAGATGGTTTTGTTTCGATAGATGAGCCTTGCTCTTGCTTGATTACCATTCAATTCCTTTGCACCCTTCAGTGGGACAGTGAGAGGATTTCATTTCGATTCAATGGAGTGGAAATCTCTCTCACTTGGAGGCAATTGAGTGATTTGCTAGGTTTTTCTCCTATTGCTGTTTTAGATTTTCATTCCGAAAATTTCGATTTTGACAAAGGCAGTTTTTGGGAAGATATCACAGGGCATACCCTCGCTCTGTCACCTAGAAATATGGATATCCATAATCCTACCTTGCATTTTATGCATAAATGGCTGGCAATGACTTTGTTCCCTAGGAAGGATGTTAGAACTATGCTGGGGGATGAAATGTCTCTTCTTCACTACATGGTTAATAAAATCAAAGTCTCACCTTTCATAGCCATGGTTAAGCAATGGGTTGAAGTTATTAAACAAGTAGGAGATTTTGAATTCACGTCCCAGATCTATCGCCTTGTGCACAATCTTGGTTTACTTGGAAATTCCCATATAAATGATTTAATTTATGAACGGGCTGTCCTAGGCGAACAGTTATTTAGATCAGAACATTCTCTGAAACAACCACCCAATGGCCCTTTGGTTTATTTCTTTCCCGGTTATGCAAATGAAATCAAGTTACCTAACTCGAATTTTTATTTGTATAACTATGATGAACTAACTATTCCTTTAGAGACATGCTTTGCAGCTCGTAGGAATAGTGTTTCCGGTCCTATGACCAGAAACAAATTGTGGGGGAACACAGAGGCATCCTTCCTGAGGGTGGAGCCAACAACGGGTTCTTGGGATCACGCCATTCCTCACGAAAGCGGTGATGCATCCTGGGACACCGGTGAATGGCTTGGAGGAGCCTACAGCAGCTCTAGTCCAAGTTGCTTACTACCATCATTCAGCACACATCACTCTCACAGCAGTTCAAGGAGGGGCACAAACGACCTCACCGAGCAAATCGACAACATGTCCCTCCAGATCGACCAGTTGGACCACACCATCGGCAGTCATATCTAGCAGGAAAATGAGTGGAGGGATGATGTCCAATGACAACTCTCAAGAATTGAGGTTAAGGTCTCTTAGGGTAACAACCAAATGAGCTCTTATTCACTCTCAAGGCTACTTTGGTCAGGGGCCGCCGTCGTTTTAGTGAGCTCAAGCCAGCTTGGGGGGAGTTCTTCCCCCTAATGTGAAGGTAACTTGTATCATTTCCCTTTCCAATCACCACATGCATGATAAACTAAAAAAATGAAAAAGATTTGTTTCCCTTTTCACATGCATGATAAATAGAAAAACTAAATAATAATAATAATAAATAAATAGATAAATTCATGTGTGGTATGAATGCATTAGGTTTCCTATGGTGAGATGATGAATAGTTGCTTTGTCTTTTATTCATTTCATATACACAGTATACAACCTAGCACTCTATCTAGTTTTGGTTTGTTGGCATGATTAAATTTCACCTCAAACACACTAGTGGCTAGCATAAGCATTATCCTTCTAGGTTGTTGGGATATATGATATGGTTAGTTAGGGCTGCTATGATATTTCTCAATTTGTGAAACTTGACACCGAGAGAATTAATTTGATAAAAATGACAAGTTCCTCAATGATACAAATTCCTACCATAGCCATTTGTTGTTCTACATTGCAAAACCTTTTACATATGCTACTTGTACTTTCATTGAGCCTTGTCAAAATTGTGTGACCCTAGTGAGAAATATTTTCTGCATTCATGATCAAGTCCGCGCACATCACACCAAGTTTCCACACTAGAAATTACCAATAATCCATGTCACACCATCCATCCACAAAGTAACGACTCTGTCTTCATGATTGATCTCTCCCCAAGGAAATCAAAGTTATGGTTATCCAAAAAAAGAGAGAGAAGAAATGAAAAGAGAAAAACTCTTGCTCCATGAAGAGCTTGAGAGAAAAAAGAAAGAAAGAAAAGATAGCCAATGCCGCCAAATAAAGGGAGAGACAAATAAAGAGTCTCTATTCTACTCCATCAAATCCACCACATATGCACATCTTGATCATGCTTTTAGGAAATGTTTTCTCCTTGGATCCACTCTTTTGACATGACGACATTTGAAATACAAGTATGCCACATTTATCCTTACCTAGAGTTGCATATATGAGCCTTTAGAGGTAGGATTTTTGAGGCATCATAAGCCTTGGTGAGGAATATATACACTTTGAGCGATCTAAGTGAATCATTTGAGAAACTTAGATTTATCACAAAAATTAACCTCCTGGCTAAAGTCGATCAAAGAGAGTAGATGTAATGGTAGTCCTACAAACTACTCTGTCTTCCAACCACCCACTATTTGGAGAAGCTACAACGCCCCATAGGTAATAAAAGGTGAAGTACTCATGCCAACTTATTCAATTCTTTATAGAATGTCTTAGTTGTGCATTTGGGTATGTGATGAAGAATAAGACATTGTAGCAACTCCTGATCAACACAAACCTGAGTTTTGCCTTTACTCGAGACGAGCAAAGGTTCAGCTTGGGTGGTTTGTTGATGGTCGTTAAATACCAATTCTGACCGTCAATATACCTATAAAAGTGGGAAGACTTAGCATTTCATACTTGCATGTTAGTTAGGAATAATAAGATTCCACTTGTCCTTGGAGATTCATGTGCATGCAGGGATTTGATACAATATAAGTGGAGAAATGGAGCACAATCCGGGGAAACACCGTTCCAGCCAATAAGACGGTGCCAACTGGACTTCCCTTAGATTGCATACATCACTGCATAGGATTCCTCCGGAGAACATTGACTTAATTCAGAAGAGGACCCACCAACCAGTCACCTCGAGCAAGCACACCCCAAGGGGCCCCACTGTCAGGTCGACCGACCAAGTATTGAACCCAATTTGGGCGGGCCTCCACATGTCAACTTCTGAGCACTTTGGGAACATCGGTGCATGGTGGTTCCGTGGCGGTTACTCCTCAATACCGACCTTTGGCCCCAATAAATAGAAGGGGAGAGCTCCACTCTGACACATTCAAGTGTTAGTCATTGCCTTCTTTAATTTAGTAGCTTCCTAGTCCTAGTGGAGTTTAGTGTAGGAGGAGCCTTGCTCAAGTCTCCATGTCATAGGAGTATTGGTATGGCTCTTGCATCTTTACCTTTATTCTATTTTATTATGACTTTATTCTATTCAATTAATATAGTTCTTCCATATAGTTGTGCTTATGATATGTGTTCCTTGTTTGGTTATATATCATATTGATGTCATAGGACTTTATGCTTTCATGATGATATAGATTTGCTACCTTCTTGTCTTGATTGTCATATACCTTGACTATAGTCTAAATGTTATAATGCTAGTTGTATTTTAGTCTAGTTGACATGCCTCAACATGGGTTTGATATCCAATTAGGATTGCAATTTCTTAGCTCATTACTTGTTAATCCGTAGGGTTAGAGTTATGTATGCTCTATTACTTGTTAATCCTATCGATAGTTCTAGTGTTTGATCAATGCTAGGATTCTACTAAAATATGTAAGCGCGGTGCTTAGATGGCTTGGTAGTATTAATCACCTCATAATCCATGGTATGTAGAGGTAGGCAATAGGTGGTGACAGCCCTATCTATCCATTGTACTCCTCCATGTTCGGTTACGACGTGTGTCCAAGACGGAGTTGCCTTGTGTATGCCGGGCATGAATCCGTACACGATTTGTTGAATGCATTAGACTATGACTAGTATAACCTTGCTAATAATTGTTTGACTATGTGACTATATAGGCAGATTAACATTAGAGATATAGCTTTGCTTTCCTAACTAAAACTCCTTAGTGACTTAGGACATTTATTTATCTTTAGGAATGATTGCTATGTGTCGCACTACTCCTATCCATTATTATACTTACCCCTGTATAAACTCTGAATACTCATACCAATCTTCATGGCTACATTACTATTAACAATAATATATTTATGCTATTGCCTTCCTGTGGTAGAACTATAAATGAAAAGCTATTGGAGCAATCCAATAGTGAAATCCTACAACGGTATCATCCGTTCGCTTGCGGATTTTACTATCATGACACTAAAGTTTATCGTTATAATTATGTCTAGCACTATTGCTCGGGATGATTATATTGATGTAACTTAGCTTTTGTTAGCAAGTGTCAACAGACATTTTTGGTGCCGTGCTCGGAATAATGATATTCCTAGTGCGACGTTAAGAAATGTCAACAATGATGGCTGAAAGCTCCTTTATCGTTTCAAGGAGGAGTGCCTCCTCTTCAGGTCCAGGAGCTGAATCAAGTGTTGGTGGCTTCTTATGATAGCTATAATTCGAGGCATTCCCGTAATCTTCGAAAATATCATCCTCGAATTGAAAACGGAGCTCGAGAGGTTGAATTTCTTCTTCCTCCGTGGCCCCTGGTTCGGTTGAGGTTTCACTAGACGAATCGTCAGATAGGCTAGGGCTAGGCTTAAGTTCGACTAGCGGTGTAGCCTCAATACTCGACATTGCTTCCTCTTGGAGGCACTGTTGTTTAAAAGGTCTAGGACGACTCTTCCTTCGTCAGGAGTCTTGTGGATGAACGATCCTCTAGTGGTAATGTCGAGGTATAGGGCAGACTCCCAGACAAAGGTGTTGAAGAAACACATGGTCGGGCAGAGATAAGTCTGGATCGGAACGAGTTAACGTGACAAATCTAGCCCAGGCTGCACCTATAGATTCCTTCTCAATTTTTGAGACGATACGTGATACAGAAGGAACGCAAGATAAAACTTATCCCAAAATTTATTCCAATCACCATTCATACTCCCAACGGTATGGGCATATGGAAATAATTTCCGTCGAAGCTACTCTTGTGTCATTCCTCTAATGGTTAGGCATGAACATAGTTGCTCAAACATTCACAAATGATGAAACCGGTTTTCACTATCTAAATCCGAGAAGGATTGCTCCCGAACCATGGTTGTAAAGCAAGGATGGAGTGCAAAGCACGATGAAAGAATTGGGTATGCTGATGGTTGTGCCTCGAAGAACTCGCCCTTTGGAGAAAAAAGATTTTGAATGGTAGGTTGCTCCATTGGAAAAAAAGAGGTAAGAAATACACAATAAAAAATAAAAAGATACAAGGGAAAACTAGGTTTAAAGACTAAACAACAACCGTTACTAGGTAACAGTACCAGAAATGCTTGTTGGTATTTTTAACAAATGTAGATAAATCAGCAAGCACAGGATACTGCTGCAGCACTTCACCTCTAAAGTATTCCAAGGGTATCAAAGAAAAGAAAACATGTGTGGTAGCCTATTATTCTAGTAGTCCAAGGACACCAAGATAACTATGGCGTTGGGTAGAGAGGACTCTGACTAGTAAAAAGGGTCATAATCAGAGTAAGTCTGACACTAAGCTGATTGCACTCGGCGTCCCGCTTTCCCCTGCATCAACAGTGCGATTCCAACTAAGAGCCTATTGCGTAGGACAGATAGGGCTGTCACCACCTATATCCTACCTCAAGCAATCTATGCACTATGCGATAAACAAAGGCAACCTACGGCCTAGACACCATGTCTATGCTTTCGATTACTCCCTTAATCTAGAGTACAATGGGCCAAGACTAAGGTCTCTAATTAAACAGAGCGCTGAGCGAGCAAACAACTAAGTACTAAAACTTACTTAAAATGGAAACTAATAACAAGAAAAGAATCATGAAGACTTACTAAATAAGGCAAGCATCTGTCAAAGTATATGCGCAGAGAAGGGTTTGGATAGGCCTGAACCTCCTCTCCAGCACTTCTCCTCACACTCTCCCTATTTTCTAAGAACTACGCATTTAAAAATGAAGTGGTAAACTATATCTTGAAGTGTGTGTAAAAACCAAGCCTTGGCCTTCCTTTTATAGCACTCCAAAGGTAGTTCATAGGTCGGTATCTCCCACCATAAGGGGGACAACTGACATAGGAGAGGCGATGGGGAACCGACAGAGCAGGATGGGCCTCATTGGGCCCACCGCACGTTCGCACGAAGAGCTTTCAGCCAAACAAGGGTGGGGCTCAATGCCCCTTGCTTACTCTGGGTCCCTGGTGGGTGACCCCTCTTCCCTTCTGGCACCGTCAGGTGGTGTCTTATGTCGGTTTCTTTCTAAAAGTGGGCCATTGGATCCCTTTGATTGGAAGTGATTGGCCGAAGTTGTGCTTTCTCCCTAGATGATGTGGATTTTCCATTGATTTCATGGAATAATCACCTGCAGCTAATATTTACCAACACTTGTGGAATTTGTTAGTAATAAATTCCAACCGCTATGTTGGTTGTTCATTTTATTGCTTTTATGCATATAATTGACAGTCTAAATTTGTTATTTAGTGACTGTCAACTCATAAATGCAAACGAGAATCAAAGCAAACAATTTTGGTAGAATTTTAGAGTGTTGATCAATGCAAGGGATTGGAGAAAATGGCTAGAGTGAAGTGGAGTGAAGAACTCCCTCTCTCGGCCATTGCCTTAAATAGCAGAGCAGAGCAATGGTCATATTGCGACATAGTCATTGCCTACTAGCCATTGGGGCAAGTGGGACTAGGTCGTTGCTCTCTGGTCGACCAATGAAAAGGTCTGGTCACCTGACCAGGGGCTAGCCCCTCTGGTTCACTGCTCTAGCCGGTGGGCTCCACTGGTGGTGGCCCACAAGAAAGAAAATATGTTTCGAAGAAAACATTTTCAATCGTTTTACAAATCCAAAATCACAAAAAGATAAACTCTGAAAAATTCCAAAATTCCATATTGTTTTGAAATTGGTTGTAATAAATTCCAACATGCAGTGAAAAAACAAAATATGCAAATTGAAATAAAAAAGTCTTTGAAAAGGGAAATATGGATAAATACTATTTAACCTGCCGGCGAGGGTTCACCCATTTTGAGTCCGGCAGACGGGACTTTCTCTCCTTCATCATTTAGCTTGTTGTCAGTGCATCCTTGTCCAGAGATGATGATGCAGATGCCTTCTTTGGCCGCCACACCTTTTCACCTTCTTGGGCAGTGTGGATTGTCGCACCCGATTCCAACGACCGAAATCGAATGCATCTGTATACGTGTCCAGGATGAAGTTTTCACACACACAAGACAAATATTGTGATAAAAGAACAATATCTTTATTAAATTGATAATATTATTACAATGGTGACCACTAGGTCAAAAAGAAAAAGATTACATTGCAGCGGTTAAACTAATCGTTGGCGTCCTTTAGTTCTGACAGGAAGTCGACCGGAAGATCGTGTGCCTAGTCTCCTCCATTGTCTTCATAGTTGTACCATCCTTCTCCTGTAGCTGACCAGCAATGTGGTATAGTGCAAGGGTGAGTATATGTCATACTCAGCAAGTCGGTAAAAAGATGACATGGGACTATAGATAAGGAAGGCTTATTGGGGTTTATTGCATCAGCTTTTAATTAACTAAAGCATCCTAATTACTAGATGAGGTCATCCCAACCATTGATTCACAAGTTGCTATTCAAGCCATGTCCAATGCAATCCACAAACCAACCATAACCACAAATCAAGTGAGGGATCTAGGCCACTCATGATCGTGAGCACGACTGTCATGACAGTTCTACACTCTATAGATGTTGCGCCCACTTTACCCACAAGTTGTGATTTCGTCCTCTGTTGCCAGGTGGACAAGAGTCTTCATGTTGCCATGCCGGCCAAGCACTAGCATAGTTCCTTAGGTGTGCAACCAGGAGAACACTACGAGGCTTTTATAAAGGGTCTCCTAGTATGTACTCGCCCACTAAGGTTTCACTCCTGTCCATAAGTGATAGCCCATCAACAAGCAGCTCATCACCTAAGGAGCCCCCTCTTGAGCCATTCAGATACAAGGTCAGTCCTCCTGACTTCTATTCCCCGCTCCACCACATGCTCATACAACATTGGCAGAACTCCTAATTAATCAGCCAAGTTGTTCCATAGCAACCTTGTGATGGCACTGTTGTCTTGGGTTACCGCTGCAAGAACCGATTCTTAGCTAATTCGAGCAAGACAATCTCACAACCCAAATCTCGTGCATACTGCACCACCATGTCAACCATCCACTTGCTCAAACCACAGTGGTCCTAATTATCCATATTGTTAGCCAAAAGATTACCATGACACCCTCATGTGACAATATAGTTTAATTAATAAAGATTAAATTAACCCAGACCATCCCATGCGCAACCTAAGCATTATCTAACCATAACCAATCACCATCTAGTTAAAGGCGACAAGGAAAAGGTAAAGCCATACTAGTAAACCCTAACAATAGGTGTACATTCATTTGACACAAGCATGCAATTCTAAATTAACATTTGTAATAGGAACAAAATGCATCAAAGACACTTGCCTTCATCTTGCGCTGGTTGCTGCTCAAGCACTTCAAACGGTTTCTCTTGGAGATCCTCGTACGACGGTCCTTGCGTGTATTCGTCTTTATGCGTAACAATACCGACACAAGCAATTGCATACAAAAAATCAATACATAGCCATGCAATAGTGTAAAAACAATATGATAATTCCATGAATGCATAGATTATGTTTCTACAAGAATTTTGGCGCAAGAATCACCTTATTCGGAGTTGTGGATCAAAAGATATGTAAGGTTAAAGCTACATGGATTGCGGCTGCGGACAAACAGTGCAAAACATATTTGCACGTTTCCATTGATTGACTCTAGTTCTCAAGAAATAGTTTGAACAGAAATCTTACTAGCGATGTGGAACATGTAAGACGCAAGGTGAATTGGATCAGAAATCACCTATATTGGAGATCGATTGGCTGCATCATGGTGACATCGTCCAATGGCAGATCGAGCACAGGTCGTGTTCCTGGTGACTTCGTGATCGTACTAGGAGAACCCTCCAGTGAAGATGGTCACAAGACCCTAGAACACAATGTGAATTGTAGCCTGTATCGATAACACCTCTGTATTGGGAGAAAAGTGGATGGATTTATCGTCGCGCGCCCTGGATTCGCCCATATCAAGGAGCAGCTGCCATTGCAATGCAGATCCCAGAGGCATCCGATGTCCAATGGCTCTGATTTTGGTATATGTTGTAGAGGACATCAGGGCGAACCTCCATGTAGAATTTGGCAGCATTTGGATGTGTGGATCACCGGGAATGTCGATGCCAATCAGAGGCACTGCAGCTGGATGCGAGGGCAGATCAAAGTGGCGACAGCTTGGCGGCGTGGTGAAGGTGTGAGGGGGTGGGGATTTTGTGGGAGAGGCCTGGCATTTATAGGAGAGGGGAGGGAAGGTGGAGTAACAATATGGAAAGAAAACTAAGAGAAATAAATGCATTTATTGGAGGCAAACATGGAAGGCATAGGAAATATGAAAAAGAAATTATTTTCTTGTTCTTTCCTTATGAATGTTTATGGAAGGTGGGGTTTATTTCCATAGAGATGTTTATGGGTGGTAGGGTAAATATGGAAGGTATCATGTCTAGGTACATTGATGCGGTAGGTGCAACGAAGGTGGTTTACATTGAGTCTAGATACATTTGTAACGTATATGAAGGATTGCATAACGAATGGAGTCTTGTGAGCAAAATAGGTACGGAGTTGGATCATCAATTCAAATGAGACTAGAACAGAGAGAATGATAGATAATTGAAACCCATGTTCAGAAAAGATTTTAATTTTGTAACCTTAACTAAAAAATTTTAGGTTTTATCAAATGGATATCAAATCCAAAGCCGACAAAAATTATGAATAAGAAGAAATTAATTATGTTATTTAAAGGTTCTTCATACAAATAAAATTGTTTTTTACATAAAACATTTTCATAAACCACAGGAAATCATTTGTACAAAAATCTTATTTCAAACATACATTGTTGAAAATCACTATTTTTCCAAAAAGAAAGCTCACATTCTAAAATATAAAATTTTGGTATGTGACATGGATGAAGGATTGTTCTGTACCGGCTGCTTCTTTGCCTAGAGCCTAGGCGTGCCTGTTGCCTTCTTCTTCTGAGTGACAGTAGTGGGGTTCTCTTGTGCCAAGAAGTTTAGCATGAAGTCCACTAGGCTGTCTCTGCTTGGCCTCACCCCTACTTCCTTGATGTTCTACGGGTTCGGCCCAAACTTAACTCTGACCATGGAGCATTGCTCCACTATTGGTCGTAAGTGAAATTTCTCCTCCTTGCTATTAATGTTGAGGCGGATTACTCTGGCCCCGACATCAATTTGTGCATCTATGGTGCTTAAGAATGGCCGCTGAAGGATAAGCAACATTCTCTTGTTAATATCCATATCTATCACCACAAAATCCATAGGGACAAAACACTCACAGATCTTCACCGGGATATCTTCTGCAATCCCTGCGGGGTACCGCACTGACGAGTCTACTAGCTGTAGCTGCATAGGAGTGGGGGATAAGTATGTAAAGTTCAGGTTGTTGAATTAGCCCTTGGCATGACACTGACGCTGGCTCCAAGATCACAAAGTGCTTGATCAAAGAATTTTGTCCAAATTGCTCATGGGATTGTGTGACAGCCGGGGTCCTTCTTCTTCTCAGGAAGCAAGTTGAGTATAGCGGCGCTACACTCTACTGTAAGCTTGATAATCTCTATGGTGGGCATTGGATGCTGATGGTACTTTCAAAGAGTGCAGTTAAATCTGCAAGCGCTTGGGTACCACTGTAGCACTTCTCCTCTACAGTATTCCAAGGGTATCGAATTAACAGGTAATGTTTGTGTTAATCTTCTATTCTAGTCGTCCAAGGACACCAAGATAATAATGGCTTTGGGTAGAGAGGATTCTGACTGGTAAAAGAGTCCTATTCAGAGTAAGTCTGACACTAAGTTGCTTGCATTGGGCATCCGGTTTTCCCCTGCATCCATAGTGCAATTCCGGCCAAGAGCCTACTGCATAGCCGAACGTGAAGGATTTTAAAGGTTAGATAGGGCTATCACCACCTACTACCTACCTCAAGCAATCTATGGACTATGCGATAAGCAAAGGCAACCTACTACCTAGACACCACGTCTTCTCTTTTGATTACCCCCTTAATCTCTACTTACGATGGGCCAAGACTAAGGTCTCTAATTAAATAGAGTGTTGAGCGAGCGAAGCCACTAAGTCTAAAACTTACTTCAAAAAGAAATTAATAACCAAGAAGAATCACGAAGACTTACTTAATAAGGCAAGCATCCATCAATGTACAAGCATGAAGAAGGGGTTGGACAGGCGCGAACCTCCTCTCCTGGATTCCTCCTCACTCTCTCCCTATTTTCTAAACGCTTTGGCAGCATTGAGCCTTTTGGAAATGAAGTATGAGACTATCTTGAAGTGTGTAGAGAGTGAAGCCCTTCCCTTCCTTTTATAGCACGCAAAGGCGTTTGCTAGAGTCACTAACTTCCACCTAACACACACAACTGACCTTGGGGAGGCACCAGGAAATGAGACGTGGAGGCGGTGCACTAGGAGGGGACCCACCTTTTCGGTGGAACTAGGGTGTTCGACCGAGCAGGGGTTGTGGGCCCTGGTGCCCCCCTTGCTCTGAGTCCTTGTTGGGTGGCCCCTTTTCCCTCCTGATACTGTAAGGTGGTGGGTTACATCAATTGTTTTTTTCTAAAAGGGGGCCAGTGAATCCTTGTGCTTGGCTATGATTGGCCGAAAGTGTGTTTTCTCCCTTGATGATGTGGATTTTCCACTAATTTCATGGACTAATCACATGTAGCAAATATTTACCAACACTTGTGGAATTTGTTAGTAATAAACACCTACCACTATGTTGGTTGTTCATTTTATTGCTTTTATGTAGATAATTGACGGCCTTATTTAGGTATTTGACCATCAACAAACTCCCCCGCACATAGCCTTTGCTTGTCCCCGAGTAAAGGATAAAGACTAAGGTGGATTAATATTCCCAAATGGTATGATGCTAGCATGCAAGTTATTCAAAACCATACCTGTACCAGTGGATTTGAAGTGTCTACCACATTACCTTGGGTGATTGAAGAGTGGAACAGTGCAGACTTTGCTCTTCTTGTCTTCCGTTGCTAAATACCCATCCAGAGACCGACAGGGCATTACCAGAGCAGCGGGGAAGACTCCCCCAAGAGGAAGGCTGCTGCACAACTAGCTATGGAGATTGAGAGCCTTCGCCTAGCAAATAGGCGGCTAGTTGATGAGCTAGTAGAGGAAAATCTAGAGAGGGATGATACTAAGGATGATCCTGATGCCCTCAAAAGTGAATTAGGCAACCTCTGCCGTAGCCTTGGCACCAAGCTTATGCAAGTGTGCTATGAGTTAAAGAAGCCGGAGATTTATCATGGCAATTGATTATGCTTCCCTAACTATTATCTAGGAAATAAAGTAGGCTCTAGTTTAGTTTCCCTTTATTTATTTATTTATTTATTTTATTTCATTAATAAGAAACCATGTGGATATGTGCCATGGTTTGCAATATGTGATGAGTAATTGACATTGGTTGAGTTCGGTGTTTGAGTTGAAATGCGGGAATTCGTGGATTGCATGAGTTTGTGCATGTCACGGTTATGACTAACCGGAATTGGTGAAGATATTGGTGAAGTTACAGGAGATGGGAAATGTGTTTGCTTGTTTCATGGTGTGTAGGTCACTGGAGTCAACTTGGCGGTCAACGACAAGAGGATCAGGCACAAGTCGCAGACTTAGGGCCGGACGACCAGGAGGTCGGGTGAAGTCAAGGGTGATCCATACCGTACATGTGGAGAGACAAGAAGCACAAATGATTTTGCTGTTGAGCCTCAAAACCGTGGGTATTGATCAAGACGGCGGGTTGACCAAGTCAAAGGTGATCGAGTGTCGGTGCAAGTAAAGGCTTCTAATGGACCGGAAGTGGGAGAGACTTGCCGACGAGGAGGATCAGGGGACGAGGTGATATGCGTCAAGATCAAGAAGTCTTGTTTCGAAGGAAGCAAGCAGGAAGTTGTGCTTTGAGAAGCGTGCAAGGCAGTTTCCCAGTTTGGGCCTCAAAACTAGTGGCGGTGATTGGAGTTGCACGTGGCTCAAGATCTTCTCTTCTCCCTATATTCCGAATTTCTCTTTTTCTCTATTTTCAGAGCTATTTTTATGGGAATTTTGGATATCATTTTTGAGTGAGTTTTTGGGCGGATTTCTTGAGGATCTTAGTGCTATGATGAGCTAGAACAATCCTATATGGGTCCTTGACCGAATCAAGAGCTCTAGCACCTTCGATTTGAAGGATATCTCAAGTTTCTCCTTTTTGGTGTTTTGGCATAAGATCTGAATTTTGGTGATGATTCCTTGAGACAACTGAGTGGATCTTCTTGGATTAGGGTCGTGATGTGTTGAGGATTGGCTGGTCCAAAAATCGCATGATTTGGAGATCATTTGGATAGGTTTTGGGTGAGATTTGTACAAAATTGCGATAGTTTTTCTATTCTGTCAGGGGTCGATCAGCACAGCCGGTGAGGGAAGAAAAATCTGGATCAGCACTACTGATGCCCTTCGTGAGAATTTCATCTTCTTTCTGATGTCAATCGACACTACCGATTCCAGAACCGACACTACCGGTGTCGGAGAAAATTCCAAAATTGGCACTGCCGATGGTCAGTCTGAGCTATCTATTCCGTGTTTTCTTTCCTAGTTTCAAGTCTTGGTTGTTTTTCTTTGCCTCTCTCTAGTTCTTCCGCTGCTGTGAGTCATTCCTTGGGTTAGCACATCACAAGTTGGTATGTGGCCTTGGTGATTCTTCAGAGGTTGATTTGGGTTGTAATTAGGATATAGGCCAAGTTCTTGAGAAAAATTTTAATTGGCTCACATTCACCACCCTCTGGTCGCCTTCTCTGTCCTTCGGTTGGTATTAGAGCCGGTTTGATCATGAGTTGATCTTAACCGGCTTTGTGATCCAAAGGCGACATTGAAAAGTGCTTTTTCTTGCTTCGGCTATTTGCTAAGACTAACTGATGCTTTTACAATGGCACCAAGTGCTTGCTCTCGTCTGTCTTTGTCCTTAGGCTTTGAGATATGCGGAATTGCTATTGAGGATGACAACAAGCGAGGCCGAAAGGTGGAGGTTGACAAGGGCGATCTGAAGGAGAAGGATGCAGCTGGCTTTGAGAAGCGTGATCTTGAAGTGATGGATCTTCTCAAGCTTTACAAGGATGAAGAGCTTGTGCTCGGGGATGTTATCCCGAAACTTCAGAAGATGACCAAAGGTAACCTTATCGCGAGCATTGAGAGATTCTTCCTTAAAGACAATACTTATGATGTGACCATCACAAAGCTTAGAAACAAGTTGAGAAATTGCATGCCTAGTGATATGTGCTCGATGTCTAGACTTGATGTGTGTGCTCCTATTTCTTGCTTTGCTAGACCTCTTTGTCTTGTGATAAATGTGATGCCTTGGTAAAAAAGGTTCATGAATCGAATGCCTCTCTTGCTCACCTAAAAGATGAAAATGAGAAGTTAAAACTAGACTACTCCACTTGTGTAGAGCAACTTGAAAATGCTAGAGCTGAAATTGTTGCAATTCATTCTTTTCCTGCTAGCTTTTGTTCCCCTGCTTTGCATGATGATGCTTGTCTAGATTCTTGTGATAATCATGATGCTTTGCATGATATGCATACATGTGTTGTGCCTTTCATTTCTTGAAATGCTTTGAAAAATGAGATTGAAGCTTTAAAGCAAATGCACGATGATATGAGCGCCAAGATGGTTGAGCACAAAAAGATTTGTGCTAGTGCTTTGGACAAATCTTCTTTGGCTAGTTCTAAGCTTGTTGGCTCTTTCGGTGTTGCCGAAGAGATTTCAATTGACAAAGGTGCTTCTTGCTCAAATGGTACAAGATCTCCAAAAGAAAAGTGCCATTGCACCTTTTGTAAGATAGATGGGCATGCCATTGAGTATTGCTTTCTTCGTGTCAAACACGAGCGTTGAGTGCATGCTAAAGATTTTACGAACTCACATCGTTCTTTTCATGACATGTGTGAACCTAATCCTGACTCTAAGTTGAAAGATGCTTCTTGCAAGTCCTACAGGATTTCTCACATGAACGAAAGTGGTGCTTCATCCTCTCAAACCGTGCCTCCTCATAGGCCTTTGTTTCATTGCTCATATTGTGGGAAGAATGGGCATCAATTTGAGTTTTGATTTATGCATGCTAGAGACATGCGTCGATCTCGTGCTTCTTACTCTTTGGGTGATCATAGCTTATCTCATAGCATGAACAATCATGAGCCCAGCACGAGACATCGCTCTATTGATGGATTCTATGACTCCTTTTCTTATGGCTCAAGACATGCTCGTGGACATAATTCTACTAATTCTTATGTTGGTCCACGACATCGTTCTCATGATGCTTCTATTGGTTCTTCTTGTGTTGTCCCCTTGAGAGGTTCTCGTCATGTTCTAATGGTTGCACTCGTTTTTCTTCTCGAGTTGCTAATTTGCAACATGCTTCTAAGGGTGATCCAAGGTTTTCTTATTTGAACCACAATTTGCATCATGCTAACCCTCATGATAAGTTGAGTGCATCTATTGCTCGTGTGTCCAAGTCATGGGTTCCCAAGTATTTGCATACCAACCTGTGACATCCCAAGTCACAAAAAGTTGATTAAGCTAACACAAATTTTCAATTGCTGACTAATTAAATATTTCAAATAATTAAAGTGCCAAAGAAAAAGGGGAATAAATTTAATTGATTAAATCCATAATTTGGCCAATCAATAGTATTTCACAAACTTTACAAAACTCAATGAAAGTGTGCCAATATTTTTGCATATTCCAGTGGATCATGTCAAGAAGAAATTTTGGGGAATTTATCAGAATTGTTGGGAAAGGTTTAATACCCCTAAAAATTCCCTAAGTGCAGAGAAAAGCACCTCTGTTCCAGGATTTTTAATAACTTCTCCAGCAGGAATTTCGACATGACCCCAAAAGCAAACTTGGAGAATAAGTTTTTCTAGACATACAAAAAAATTGGCATGGAGCTTGGAGCAACAAAGCTTGGAGAATTTAGCAGGGTACAGAGCACTATTCCAGTCAAAAGGGGTCAACCGCTTCTCTGTCCTTGGGCCACTCAACAATCGACACCGCCGTACCCCCCCCCCCCCCGCCGGCCATGATCACCTCCTCTCTCCCCCATCCCGGCCACTGCTCCGCCTGCTCTCTCCTGTGCCACCGACTAGCATTGAAGCCCCACCGGCGAGCCAATTCCTGGCGGCCAGCTCGCCTCCTCTCTCTCTGCACTCTCTCCCTGCCGCACGGCACTTAAGGCAGCAGCCGCCGAGACTTTCTCTTCCTTCTTCCCTCTCTGCGCTCGCACGCACGCCACACGATTCCCGGCCCTGCCGGCGAAACCAGGTGCCCCTGCCCTCGCCTCTTTCCTCCTCTTCCGCAAGAATCGGGCGCCGCCCCTATTTCCCTCCGCCATGGCCGCCGTCGCGTCAAGCTCCACCTAGGCAGCTTCCCGTTCACTCCTTTCTCCTCAAATCAGTGCGCAAATATCTCCCCTAGCATGCCCCTGACCCGCTCCCTCTGTGTCGCAAAGCCTTACCGGGATTTCGCGAAGAAAGGTAGCCGCCGCCATCGGGAGTCGTCCACCTCGCCGACGAGAACCCTCCTCCGGCCTCCCTCCTCGGCTCCTTCCTCGATGCCTGCCATCTACGACCCTCGGTGAAGCTCGACGACCAACGCGCGACCTCTCTCTCCCTCGGTGCACGACGCGCGACACCGCCAGAGTTTCCTCTGCCGCCAACCCTCATCGCCGGCAGGATTCCCGGTGAGCCCTCCCTCCGACCCCTCCCCCCCAACCGAGCCCCCGCAACGCGCCGATCGTTTTGGTCCAGCCGCCAGCCACCCTCGACCCCTCCTTCCCTTCCCCGGTGAGCTCCGGTTGCGCTTATGGTTTGATGATTTGGAGCCTTATGCTTGGCATCCCTATGACATTGTTTGAGGGGGAGTTGCTCTTTTATCTTGGAGTTAGTGTTTTTGTATATATGTAACTTACCTTTTTGCATTGCATCTCATATGTAATATATGCATTGGTACATGAGCTTTGATTCTTATGCTTTCCTGCATTTCTCTTTTCTATGATTGAGCTTGAGCTAAGTTGTGTGGATGTGATAGTAATCTCTCGTGCTTAGATTTTCTAGATGGCTTGTTATAGACTCTTTTGAGCAACTTGCTAATCTTAAATGTAAACTTAGCTTCTTGTGAACCTTATGAACTAATCTTGCTAAAACTTGCTCACCATGTGTATAATTGCTTTTATCTCTATCAAGACTTGTGTTGAGGCTAGTCTAGAGGATATCTTGGCTTTGGCACCTTGTGCTTTTGAAATGTGGCTTTCCAAATGTTTAGCTCATGATGGAACATTGTGGGAACATTTGTTCCTTTTGCCGCAAAGGCATGCTCAAACTTCTGCTTTTTCTTTACAAGTTAGGTTAATCAAATGAAAATTATGCTTCGAAACCTCGGGGTGTTTGCCGTACCCAGTCATGCGACCCTCCGCATGGATTAGAAGTTACATAAAAATGCTAAATCCAGAAATTGTGCTTCGAAGCCTCGGGGTGTTTCTCGTACCCAGTCGTGCGACCCTGCGGACGGATTAGAAATTACATGAGAATCACATAAGAATAATGTGTTTCTCCCTCCCTTTTGAGTCTCTGTTGCATATGTGAGCATTTGTAGAGCTTATATAAGGAGAGGTAGGGCTGGTCGAAGAGGTGGAATTTTGGGTGTCCCTTGTGCCTCTTTTTCCCTTAGCCTTGCCTTAGGTCTTCATTTCAAAGTGCTAGGAGAGGTCTTCATGTAATAGAGGAGAGACGTCTCTTGCTCTTCTGAATAGTGGGACGAAGAGGGTGGCTTTCTAGCCATGTATCCATGTATCTCGACTTCGTGCTATTCAAATTCGTGCTCAAGATCTTCTCTTCTCCCTAAATCCCGAATTTCTCTTTTTCTCTATTTTTGGAGCTATTTTCGTGTGAATTTTTTATCTCATTTTTGTTCCTTCTCAGTCCTTCAATTAGTATCAGAGCCGGTTTGATTACGAGTTGACCTTAACCGGCTTTGCGATCCGAAGGTGACATTGAGAAGTGCTTTTTCTTGCTTCGGCTATTTGCTAAGACTAATCTGTGCTTTTACAATGGCACCAAGTGCTCACTCTCATCTGTCTTTGTCCTCATGCTTTGTGATCTGCGGGAATTGCTACTGAGGATGACAACAAGTGGAGCCGAAAGGTGGAGTTTGACAAGCGTGATCTCAAGGAGAAGGATGCAGTTGGCTTTGAGAAGGGTGATCTTGAAGTGATGGATCTTCTCAAGCTTTACAAGGATGAAGAGCTTGTGCTCGGGGATGTTATCCCGAAACTTCAGAAGATGACCAAAGGTAACCTCATCGCGGGCATTGAGATTTTATTCCTTAGAGAGAATACTTATGATGTGACCATCACAATGCTTAGAAAGAAGTTGAGAAATTCCATGCCTAGTGATATATGCTCGATGGCTAGACTTGATGTGTGTGCTCCTATTTCTTACAAGTCCAGGACCTCTTTGTCTTGTGATAAATTTGATGCCTTGGTCAAAAAGGTTCATGAATTGAACGCCTCTCTTGCTCACTTGAAAGCTGAAAATGAGAAGTTAAAACTAGACTACTCCACTTGTGCAGAGGAACTTGAAAATGCTAGAGCAGAAATTGTTGCAATTCATTCTTTGCCTTCTAGCTTTTGTTCCTCTGCTTTGCATGATGATTCTTGTCTAGATGCTTGTGATAATCATGATGCTTTGCATGACATGCATACAAGTGTTGTGCCTTCCATTTCTTGCAATGCTTTGAAAAATGAGATTGAAGCTATAAAGCAAACGCGCAATGATATGAGCGCCAAGATGGTTGAGCACAAAGAGATGTGTGCTAGTGCTTTGGACTAATCTTCTTTGGCTAGTTCTAAGCTTGTTGGCTCTTTTGGTGTTTCCCTAGGGATTTCAATTGACAAAGGTGCTTCTTGCTCAAATGGTACAAGATCTCCAAAAGAAAAGTGCCATTGCACCTTTCGTAAGAAAGATGGGCATGTCATTGAGTATTGCTTTTGTCATGTGAAACACGAGCGTCGAGTGTGTGCTAAAGCTTTTAGGACATGTGTGAACCTAATCTTGACTCTATGTTGAAAGATGCTTCTTGCAAGTTCTATAGGAATCTCACATGAGCGAGAGAGGTGCTTCATCCTCTCAAACCGTGCCTCCTCATAGGCCTTTGTTTCATTGCTCATATTATGGGAAGGGTGGGCATCAATTTGAGTTTTGCTTTTGGCATGCTAGAGACATGTGCCGATCGTGCTTCTTACTCTTTGGGTGATCATAGCTTTTGTCACACCCATTTTAAGAAGCAAAACGGGTGCAGCCGTACATGTGCCCAGGATCAAGTTACACACACATACAGTACATCATACAGTATCCATATCCTTTAATTATTACATCGTATCTTTATTACAAAAGGACCCGTATGTCTAAAAGAATAATACATCAAAGCAACAAAAAATAAACTAGCATAGACGTCCCAAGACTCCACCAAATGCTGCACTAACACTTGGAGAACACCTAATTACTAGGCCAGGCCTCACCCATATCGGTCTTGTGATGGCACTGTTTTCCTAGGTTATCGCTCCAAGAACCGGTTCCTAGGATCTACAACAAGCCTACTACCACCAACCATGTGCCCACGACACCACATCCATTCCATCCGGCTTGTATAGATCCCTAAGTCCATGTTGCTAAAAGAATTACCAATCCTTTCGCAAGTGATATTGTTCATTAGTCAAAATTAAATGGAACCC
The DNA here is from genome assembly GCA_030378355.1 of Eleusine indica. Lineage (NCBI taxonomy): Eukaryota > Viridiplantae > Streptophyta > Magnoliopsida > Poales > Poaceae > Eleusine > Eleusine indica. Next base: position 30,586,014 of record CM059497.1, read on the forward strand.
AACCACCGAATAAGCAACTAAGCATGTCTACCCATTGACCGATAAGATTCTAGTTTAAGGCGACAAGGACAAGATAGAACAATACTAGTAAACCCTAACAACAGGTTCCCAATCAATTGACACAAGCATGCAATCCTAAAGTAACATTCACAATAGGTACAAAATGCATCAAGGACACTTGCCGTTGTCCTGCACGTGTTGTTTCTGAACCACTTCGAACTCCTGCTCTTAGAGGTCCTTGTACGCTGATCCTTGCGTGCAATCGTCTTTACGCATGACAATACCGGCACAAGCAATTGCATACAAAATCAATACACAGCCATGCAATCTATGGGAAAACAATATGATAATGCCATGAATGCATAGGTTATGCTCCTATGATCGTTTTGACGCAAGAATCACCTAATTCGAAGTTAAAAGTTATGAAAGTTTGAAGATACAAGGTTAAAATAGTAAAATTAGAAGAAGTAGTACTAACAGGTAGTATTCATTACTACGATCACGTTGGCGTAAGAATTTCTTAAATCCGGATTACGGTTGAAAAGTTATGAAGGTTTGAAGTTTTAGGGGCTAAAATAGTAAAAACAGATAGGTGTAGGGACCTAAAAGTAATTTTTGAAAAGTACAGGGACTAACTTGTAAAATAACAGGGTGAAAATAACCTAGCATAAAATCCAGGGACTAAAATGTAATTTATAACAAGTTCATTGACTAAAGTGTGAAAAGATAGGACTAAAGTATAATTAAAAATAACTCTAGGGGTGTTTCTATAAAACTACAGGGCCAAAATAATAATTTTAGTAAAGTACAGGGGTGTTTATATTAAAATAGAGTGCTAAAATAATTTTCATGAAGTTCAGGGGCTTAAATACAATTTTTTAAAGCTTTTGTACAAAGACAGGGGCATAAATATAATTTAAATTAAGCGGAGGGGCCTAAATGCAAAATGCTAACATTATCTAGGAATTAAGTGAATTAATTTAAAACTAAAAACCAATGGACCGGGTGCATGGGTTCCGTGGACCCAGGCTCCACTAGTCTATGATGGACGATTACATACCCCGAAGGGGTATGTAATCTGACGTGTTGGTTAGAGATCCAACGGCTAGGGTTTTAACAGGGGAGGGGCGGTGGTTGTCGGTGGCTAGTGCAGCGGCGTGCGGCAGAGTTCACCGGAGCTCACCGGAGGCGGCGCTCCGGTGGCGGGATCAAGGCGCGGAGGGGCTCAAAAGGGAGAGGGGAACACGGCGGTCTCACCGAGGGGAATCGCGGCGGTGGTCGGAGAGTCGGAGAGGGATCGCGGCGGTGGACGGCGGCTCGAGGTCGTCGGCGACATCGGGGAAGGGGTCCATGTCAACGGGAGGCAACCACAATCAGGTCATGATGGCCCTCGAGCACCTGCGAGGCACGGCGACGGGTCAGAAAGGACCGGGACGCGTCGGAGGGGAGGAATGTGGGGCGGCGGCGGAGCTCTTACCGGAGACATGGAAGAGGCGGTGCGCAGCGGCGCTAGAGCGAAGCAGAGACGGGGAGGAACTCGAGCGCATCTAGGGGAGGGTTGTGCGTCGGCTTTTATAGGAGGGGGGGGGGTAGGGTTCATCGGCGTGGCTCGGCGGGGAGCAGGGGCTGGCAATCTCGCGCCCTTCCTAAATTTGGAGCCGGCCGCGGGGGAGAATTGGGGGAAATGGGGCGAGGGGATCGCAGGGTGGGCGGCGATCACGCCCGGGCTGTCGGGAGTCGCGCGGGACGAGCGTGCGAGCGCTGATTTGAACGGGGCGACAGAGAAATGGAAAGGGGGCGGGATTGGTGGGAGGAAGGGGATGACAAGGCGGGGCCCACGTATCGGCGAGAGAGAGAGTGGGAAGGGAGGCGGGTTTCGGGTAAGGTGCCTTCAGCGCTGGTGGGGGCTGGCTGGGCCGCTTGCCCCGTGGGCTGGCGGGCCGAGAGGGGGAAGAGTGGTGGGTGGAGAAAGGAGAGGGGGTTTCGGGGTTGGCCAGAATAGCGGGTTTCGGCCCAATGTGCTAGTTTTATTTTTCTTTTCCTTTTCTAGCTCTTTTCTCTCCTACTTCCTATTCTAATTTTTTTGGTATTTTATTTAGTAATTAACTAAATGCATAATATAAATAAATCTACATGGCAATGACATTATATGTAAATGTAATAAGTTAATTGTAATTATTTTAGAAAATAATTTGACTAGGATATTTTATTAATTGTTTAATGCTAATAATTGGCACTTTTAGAAATTGCAAAAAGTAGGATGTTACAGCTTTTCTCATAGCATGAACACTCATGAGCCCAACACGAGACATCGCTCTATTGATGGATTCTATGACTCCTTTTCTTATGGCTCAGGACATCTTAGTGGACATAATTCTACTACTTCTTATGTTGGTCCACGACATCGTTCTCATGATGCTTCTATTGGTTCTTCTCGTGTTGTCCCCTTTAGCGGTTCTCGTCGTGTTTCTAATGGTTGCACTCTTTTTCTTCTCGAGTTGCTAATTTGTGACATGCTTCTAAGGGTGATCCAAGGTCTTCTCATTTGAACCACAATTTGCATCATGCTAACCCTTATGATAAGTTTAGTGCATCTATAGCTCGTGTGTCCAAGTCATGGGTTCCCAGGTATTTGCATACAAACCCATTGGGATCCAAGACTAGGGCACCTCTCTCTTTTCATATGTAGGTTCGGGGGACGTGGGGCAGCGAACTAGAGGTTGATGGATCTTGATCTTTTACATGATTGAGATGTGATGGTTCTTCGTACCCTTTTACATGGCCTCCAAGAGGCTTGTATGTCTTCGCCTATTTTATGAGCTTTCTTATACACTCAACCTTTTTCCTTCATGTACATTACTTGTGATGTGATATGCTTGTTCATGTGCTCACTTTCTCATCTTGGCATGTGTATCTTGTGTCATGCTTTAGTTCTCTCTTGACCTAGATTATGCTTTGCATGCATATTGTTCTAACTAGCATGTGTACATCATGGTTCACTTACCGTGTGGCTTGTTAGCTTTGTATATGCTCCAGTTTCTTTTGTCACAGTTTCTTGTTACCTAGTGTGATCCATGTTGTATCTTCTCATCCTTTGCATAATTTGCATTTATGCTTCCCTCTTAAAATTTGTGCTTTATGCATATTCATACCTCCCTTGCTTTTTCATGAGCCATAATTGGCTATCTTTCTCGAGTCTTATTGCCTTCTTTTCAATTGATTTTTCTTTTGTCTTGTTGAGGGGGAGATTGGCTTGGTTAAGGGGGAGTTGTTCTTTGTTGAAGCTTTGAGATTAGTTGCTCTTATGGTTTGATGATTTGGAGCCTTATGCTTGGCATCCCTATGACATTGTTTGAGGGGGAGTTGCTCTTCTATCTTGGAGTTGGTGTTTATGTATATATGTATCTTACGTTTTCATATTGCATCTCATATGTAATATATGCATTGGTAGATGAGCTTTGATTCTTATGGTTTCTTGCATTTCTCTTTTCTATGATTGAGCTTGAGCTATGTTGTGTTGATGTGATAGTAATCTCTCATGCTTAGATTTCCTAGATGGTTTGTTATAGACTCTTTTGAGCAACTTGCTAATCTTAAAGGTAAACATAGCTTCTTGTGAACCTTATGAACTAATCTTGCTAAAACTTGGTCACCATGTGCGTCATTTCCTTTATCCCTGTCAAGACTTGTGTTGAGGCTAGTCTAGAGGATATCTTGGCTTTAGCACCTTGTGTTTGTGAAATGTGGCTTTGCAAATATTTAGCTCATGATGGAACATTGTGGAAACATTTGTTCCTTTTGCCGCAAAGTCATGCTCAAACTTCTACTTTTTCTTTGCAAGTTAGGTTAATCAAATGAAAATTGTGCTTTGAAGCCTAGGGGTGTTTGCCGTACCAGTTATGCGACCCTCCGCATGGATTAGAAGTTACATAAAAATGCTAAATCAAAAAATTGTGCTTCGAACACTCAGGGTGTTTGCTGTACCCAGTCATGCGACCCTCCACATGGATTAGAAGTTAAATGAGGATCACATAAGAATAATGTCTTTCTCCCTCCCTTTTGAGTCTCTGTTGCATATGTGAGCATTTGTATAGCTTATTTTCTATGAATGCTTGTTGCCTTGGTTGACATTAAGACTGGCTAGATTCTTATGATTCACTTGATGCTTGTTTTGTCTTGGATGGGAGTACTTACACATGTGGTGGCAGCTTTTCTCATGATGAGCCAATTTGATTCTATCTAAGCTAGTCAATCTTTTTACTTTTACACTTCATGGCTCTATGTTTATGATTAGCAAGGTTAAATGCTCGTTTGCATAATTGTTGAAGCTCCTTAGGTTTGCATTTTCATGCATTGCATACTTGTCCTTTTGCTTCTTTGATGAGTTCATTGCCAAAGGGGGAGAAAATATTGGGTCATGCACAAATAATGCTAACAAACTTAAAATGATCCATTTTGTATTACATGAAACCTACCACAAGTTGAGGGGGAGCATATCATGTCCTAGAGCGTTTTCCATGCGCTTTTCATAATCTTTGCGTTCTCGAGTGGCTTTCTTTGTCAACTCTTGGTTTTGTGATCCCTCTTATGCTAGATGGCTACTTTTCATATTTTTGTTTAGGATATGATCATTTGGATGTGCTTATTCAGTTTTGCATTAAATCTCTAAGATTTGTGCATTTGATGTTGTCACCTCATGAAGGGGAAGTCTGAGAAACCATGTGGATATGTGCCATGGTTTGCAATATGTGATGAGTAATTGACATTAGTTGAGTTCAGTGTTTGAGTTGAAATGCAAGAATTTGTAGATTGCATGAGTTTGTGCATGTCATGGTTATGACTAACCAGAGTTGGTGAAGATATTGGTGAAGTTGCAGGAGATCGGAAATGTGTTTGCTTGTCTCATGGTGTGTAGGTCACTGGAGTCAACTTAGCGGTCAACAGTGAGAGGATCGGGCACAAGTAGGAGACTTAGGGCCGGACGATCGGGAGGTGGGTGAAGTCAAGGGTGATCCATACCGTACACGTGGAGAGGCAAGAAGCATGGACGGTTTCGAGGTTGAGCCTCAAAACCGTGGGAGTTGATCAAGACGGTGGTGTTGATCAAGTCAAAGGTGATCGGGTGTCGGTGCAAGTAGAAGCTTCTAATGGACCAGAAGCAGGAGAGACTTGCCGACGAGGAGGATCACGGGACGGGGTGACACGCGTCAAGATCAAGAAGTCTTGTTTCGAAGGAAACAAGCAGGAAATCGCACTTTGAGAAGCGTGCCAGGCGGTTTCCCAGTTTAGGCCTCAAAACTGGTGGCGGCGATTGGAGGTGCACGTGGCACCATCGCGGAGCTTGCGTCAAAGCAAAGCAAAGTTGTGAAGCGCTAGAGGGCGTTCAGGTCACGAGGAAAAAAGTGGACGGTTGTGCCCCTGGTGGTAGGTGGCAGTGAATTGTAGGTAGGAAGTAGGATGACCTTTAGGACAACCCTAGGCCTATATAAGGTGAGGTAGGGCTGGTGGAAGAGGTGGACTTTTGGGTGTCCCTTGTGCCTCTCTTGCCCTTAGCCTTGCCTTAGGTCTTCATTTCAAAGTGTTAGGAGAGGCCTTCATGTAATAGAGGAGAGGAGAGGGTGTGTGAGACACATCTCTTGCTCTTCCAGATAGTGGGAGGAAGAAGGTGGCTTCCTAGCCATGTATCCATGTATCTTGACTTGATGGGTCAATGATATGAGATTCAAATTTGTGCTCAAGATCTTCTCTTCTCCCTAAATCCCGAATTTATCTTTTTCTCTATTTTTGGAGCTATTTTCATGGGAATTTTCAATTTCATTTTTGAGTGAGTTTTTGGGACGGATTTCTTGGGGATCTTAGTATTATGATGAGCTAGAACAATCCTATATGGGTCCATGACCGAATAGAGAGCTCTAGCACAATTTGAAGGATTTCTCAAATTTCCCCTTTTTGGTGTTCTTGGCACAAGATCTGAAATTCGTGATGATTCCTTCAGCTAATTGAGTGGATCTTCTTGGATTAGGGTCATGATGTGTTGAGGAGTGGATGGTGCAGAACTCGCATGATTTGGAGATCATATGGATAGGTTTTGGGTCAGATTTGTGCAAAATCATGATAGTTTTTCTATTCTGTCGAGGGTCGATCGGCACTGCCGATCTTTCCATTGGCATTGCCGATGAGGGAAGAAAAATCTGGATCGGCACTACCGATGTCCTTACTGAGAATTTCATCTTCTTTCTGATGTAAATCGACACTGTCGATTCCTCAACCGACACTGCCAGTGTGGGAGAAAACTCCTTAATCGACACTGCTGATGCCCCTGACCGGCACTATCGATGGTCAGTATGAGCTTCCTGTTCTGTGTTTTCTTTCCTAGTTTCAATTCTTGGTTGTTTTACTTTGCTTCTCTCTAGTTCTTCCACTAGTGTGAGTCATTCCTAGGGTTAGCACATCACAAGTTGGTGTGTGTGGCCTTGGTGATTCTTTCAGAGGTTGATTCGGGTTGTAATTGGGATATAGGCCAAGTTCTTGAGAAGAATTTTAATTGGCTCCCATGCACCCCCCCTATGGTCGCCTTCTTGGTACTTCAATTAATGTAATTAGTGCCTATTAGTTTTCTTTATCAATGAATAAAACACTCACCTTGCCCTTAAAGTGGGTGGAGTCCCTTTGCATTTTACTTTATCTTTGTTTTTGTTTCAATAAAAAGGACGGGCAAGAAAACAAGTGTGGGGGAGATCCTCGAATCTTTCGACGCGAACAAAAATTCCACACGATGAAAAATTTGTTGCACATCATCGCACAGAGCTGCACACCAAAGTGGGGCCCACTTGGCGACCAGGGGGTTCGGCCGAACACCCTTGTTCGGCCGAATAGGTCCTTGTCCCCCTCGGCCCCTATCTCCTCCGGCACGATGGTTTACGCGTCCTATCCCTTAATCTCCCTATTAGGTGTTTTGATTTAATTTTCTTGGAAGTTAAAATGATAAATTCAACTAAGAAAATTAAAATCAACCCTGATGATGTCTCCCACTCATATTGAAATTTTCCATGGTTGTCATGCATGCTCTTTATTCCCAGCCTTTATACCAATGCTAGTGAAAATTATTTATAGGGACTGCATGTTACCTAGGTTATTAACTAGTGAGATATGGTTTGATAATGAGATTCTTGCCATCTTTTTGCTACCTAGGTTATTGACTAGTGAGATATGGTTTGATAATGAGATTCTTGCTCTTTATTGATTGCATGTTACCTAGGTTATTGACTAGTCATGTATTCGAGATTTATTTTGAAAATTTAAAGCGTAGAGCTTGCTCCTCAATGATTAAAAAAAGTGCAATTCAACAAGAGCCAAATAACAAACCTTCTTCAATATCTCATGCATTGGCTATTTATGACTTTATTGAACCTTGTCAAACTCTTGATCCTAGTGAGTTGCTTGTTGTGACTTATTTATCAAAGTATTGTGCACACCACTATCGCTAAACTTCTACCCTGGAAGTTAGCATCACCATCATCATTCCATTCAAGCAAATACTCCATGAAATTCTTAACTATGATTCTCTCTCATCTGATCTTTTAGAAGGCATGGCTATCAAAAACAAAATAAATCCTTGCTACCAATCTGGAGCATGATGAAAAAAAGAAGAGAGAAATAGTCATGCCCAAGATTGTTCAAAGAAAGAGAGAATCTACATGTAAAGGAGTATCCATTCATTTCCACCATCTAATCTACAAAGTTTGCACATACTCGATTATTGATTCATAACTTGTTTTCTCCTTGGATCTGGTTTTTGACTTGGTAAAATATGAAGCATAGATGTGCTCTCTTCTTTAATTCCTACCATGAGCTCCACAAAAAGCCAAAATTAGAGATAGGAATAGAAAGAGGCAAAAGCAACAAGCCTTGGTGAGGATCCACTTACACAAATATTGAGTGACTTGAGAGAACCATTTGAGGAGTATAGCCTCCATTTATTTTGAAAATCTTTTAAAAACTTGATATTTAGCAAAGGAAGACAAGAAGAGCAGAGTCTGCACTGTTCCACTCTTCAATCACCCAAGGTAATGTGGTAGACACTTCAAATCCACTAGTACAGGTATGGTTTGGAATAACTTGCATGCTATCATCATACCATTTGGGAATATTAATCCACCTTAGTCTTTATCCTTTACTCAGGGACGGGCAAAGGCTAAGTGCGGGGGAGTTTGTTAACGGTCACTAAATACATAAATACGACCGTCAATTATCTACATAAAAGCAATAAATGAACAACCAACATAGTGGTAGGAGTTTATTACCAACAAATTCTACAAGTGTTGGTAAATATTTGCTACATGTGGTTATTCCATGAAATTAGTGGAAAATCCACATCATCAAGGGAGAAAACACACTTCCGGCCAATCATAGCCAAGCACAAGGATTCGCTGGCCCCCTTTCAGAAAAAAACCGACGTAACCCACCACGTTACGATGTCAGGAGGGAAAAGAGGCCACCCAACAGGGACTCAGAGCAAGGGGGGCACCAGGGCCCACAACCCCTGCTCGGTCGAACACCCTAGTTCTGCCGAAAAGGTGGGTCCTCTTCTGGTGCACGGCCTCCATGTGTCGTCTCCTGGTGCCTCCCCAAGGTCGGTTGTCTATGTTAGGTGGAAGTTACTAACTCCAGGAACTGCCTTTGAGTGCTATAAAAGGCAGGGAAGGGCCTCACTCTCGACACACTTCAAGATAGTCTAGTGCTTCATTTCCAAGAGGCTCAACGCTGCCAAAGTGTTTCAAAAATAGGGAGAGAGTGAGGAGGAGTCCAGGAGAGGAGGTTCGTGCCTGTCCAACTCCTTATTCGTGCTTGTACCTCGATGGATGCTTGCGTTAGTAACTAAGTCTTCGTGATTCTTCTTGGTTATCAATTTCTTTTTTAAGTAAGTTTTAGACTTAGTGGCTTTGCTCGCTCAGCACTCTATTTAATTAGAGACCTTAGTCTTGGCCCATCGTAAGTAGAGATTAGGGGGGTAATCAAAAGAGAAGACGTGGTTACTAGGCAATAGGTTGCCTTTGTTTATCGCGTAGTCCATAGATTGCTTGAGGTAGGCAGTAGGTGGTGATAGCCCTATCTATCCTTTAAAATCCTTCACGTTCGGCTACGCAGTAGGCTCTTGGCCGGAATTGCACTATGGATGTAGGGGAAAACTTGATGCCCAATGCAAGCAACTTAGTGTCAGACTTACTCTGAATAGGACTCTTTTACCAGTCAGAATCCTCTCTACCCAAGCCATTATTATCTTGGTGTCCTTGGATGACTAGAATAGAAGATTAACACACACATTCCCTATGAACTCGATACCCTTGGAATACTCCAGAGGAGAAGTGCTACAATGGAAACCGTGCACTTGAGGATTTATCTACACTCTGTAAAGTACCAACAGAGACCAATGCCCACCACAGAGATCATCAAGCTTACAGTAGAGTGTAGCGCCGCTATACTCAACTTGCTTCCTGAGAAGAAGAAGGACCCCGGTTGTCACACAATCTCAAGAGCAATTGGGACAAAATTCTTTGATCATTCACTTTGTGATCTTGGAGCCAGCGTCAGTGTCATGCCAAGGGCCATCTTCGACAATCTGAACTTTACATACTTATCCTCCACTCCTATGCAGCTACAGCTAGCAGACTCGTCAGTGCAGTACCCCGCAGGGATTGCAGAAGATGTCCCGGTGAAGATCAGTGGGTATTTTGTCCCTATAGACTTTGTGGTGTTAGATATGGATATTGATAAGTAAACACTGCTTATCCTTGAGCGGCCATTCTTAAGCACCATAGACGCACAAATTGATGTCGGGGCCGGAGTAATCTGCCTCAAGATTAATAGCAAGGAGGAGAAATTTCACTTCCGACCAATAGTGGAACAATGCTCCATGGTCAGAGTTAAGTTTGGGCCGAACACGTAGAACATCAAGGAAGTAGGAGTGACGCCAAGAAGAGACAACCTAGTGGATTTCATGCTAAACTTCTTGGCACAAGAGGACCCCACTAATGTCGCTCGGAAGAAGAATGCAACAGGCACGCCTAGGCTCTAGGCAAAGAAGTAGCCGGTACAGAACAATCCTTCATCATGTGACATACCAAAATTTTCTATTTTAGAATGTGAGCCTTCTTTTTGGAAAAATAGTGATTTTCAATAATGTATGTTTGAAATAAGATTTTTGTACAAATGATTTCTTGTGGTTTATGAAAATGTTTTATGTAACAAATGATTTTATTTGTATGAAGAACCTTTCAATAACATAATTAATTTTCTTCTTATTTATGATTTTTGTCGGCTTTGGATTTGATATCCATTCAATAAAACCTAAAATATTTTAGTTAAGGTTACAAAATTAAATTCTTTTCTGAACATGGGTTTCAATTATCCATCATTCTCTCTGTTCTTGTCACATTTGAATTGATGATCCAACTCGGTACCTATTTTCCTTACAAGTCTTCGTTCATCATGCAATCCTTCATATACGTTACAAATGTATCTAGACTCAATGTCAACCACCTTTGTTGCACCTACCGCATCAACGTACCTAGACATTATACCTTCCATGTTTACCCTACCACCCATAAACATCTCTATCGAAATAAACCCCACCTTCCATAAACATTCACAAGGAAAGAACAAGAAAATAATTTCTTTTTCATATTTCCTATGCCTTCCATGTTTGCCTCCAATAAATGCATTTATTCCTCTTAATTTCCTTTCCATATTGCTACTCCACCTTCCCTCACCTCTCCTATAAATGCTAGGCCTCTCCCATGAAATCCCCACCCCCTCAAATCCTCACCACGCCGCTAGGCTGCCGCCACTTTGATCTGCCCTCACGTCCAACTGTAGTGCCTCCGATTGGCATCGACGTTCCCGGATGCCTCCGGGATTTGCATCACAATGGCAGCTGCTCCTTGATCTGGGCAAATCCCAGTGCGCGCGATGGTAAATTCATCCTTTTTTCTCACAATACAGAGGTGTTATCGATACAAGCTACAATCCACATTGTGTTCCAGGGTCTTGTGATCATCTTCACTCGAGGGTTCTCCAAGTATGGCCACGAAGTCACCAGGAACACAACCTGTGCTCGATCTGCCACTGGACGATGGCACCATGATGCAGCCAATCGATCTCCAGTATAGCTGATTTCTGATCCAATTCACCTTGCGTTTTACATGTTCCACATCTCTAGGAAGAAACTATTTCTTGAGAACTAGAGCTAATCAATGGGAATGTGCACATATGTTATGCATTGTCTGTGCGCAGCCGCAGTCCATGTAGCTTTAACCTTGCATATCTTTTAATCCACAACTCCGAATTAGGTGATTCTTGCACCAAAATTCTTCTAGAAACATAATCTATGCATTCATCACATTCTCATATTTTTTTCCATTGTTGCATGGCTGTGTATTGATTTTTGTATGCAATTGCTTGTGTCGGTATTGTTACGCATAAAGACGAATACACCCAAGGACCGTCGTATGAGGATCTCCAAGAGAAAGCATTTGAAGTGCTTGAGCAGCAACCTGCATAAGACAAAGGCAAGTGTCCTTGATGTATTTTGTTCCTATTACAAATGTTGATTTCGAATTGCATGCTTGTGTCAAATGAATGTATACCTATTGTTAGGGTTTACTAGTATTGCTTTACCTTTTCCTTGTCGCCTTTAACTAGATGGTGATTAGTTATGGGTAGATAATGCTTAGGTTGCTCGTGGGATGGTCTGGGTTAATTTAATCTTGATTAATGAACTATATTGTCACATGAGGGTGTCATGGTAATCTTTGGCCAACAATATGGCTAATTAGGAATGCTGTAGTTTGAGCAAGTGGGTGGTTGAGATGGTGGTGCAGTATGCACGAGATTTAGGTTGTGAGATTGTCTTGCTCGAATTCTCTAAGGACAGGTTCTTGGAGCGATAACCCAGGACAACAGTGCCATCACAAGGTTGCTATGGAACAACTTGGCTGATTAATTAGGAGTTCTCCCAATGTTGTACGAGCATGTGGTGGAGCAGGTAATAGAAGTCAGGAGGACTGTCCTTGTATCTGAATGGCTCAAGAGGGGGATTATGGGGTGATGAGCTTCTTGTTGATGGGCTATCACTTACGGATGGGAGTGAACCTTAGTGGGTGAGTACATTCTGGGAGACCCTTTGTAAAAGCCTCGAAGTGATCTCCTGGCTGCACACCTAAGGAAGTGAGCTAGTGGTTGGCCAGCATGGCAACATGAAGACTCTAGTCCACCTGGCAATAGGGGACGAAATCACAACTTGTGGGTAAAGTGGCGCAACCTCTGCAGAGTGTAGAACTATCATGACTGTCGTGCTCACGGTCATGAGGGGCCTGGATCCCTCACTTGATTAGTGGTTATGGTTTGGAATGGTTGGTTGGTGGATTGCATTGGACATGGCTTGAATAGCAACTTGTGGATCAATGGTTGGGATGACCTCACCTAGTAATTAGGATGCTTTAGTTAATTAAAAGCTCATGCAATAAACCCCAATAAGCCTTCCTTGTCTATAGCCCCATGTCATCTTTTCCCCCACTTGTTGAGTACGACATGTACTCACCCTTGCACTATACCACATTGCTGGTCAGCTACAGGAGAAGGATGGTACAACTATGAAGACAATGGAGGAGACTAGGCACGCGATCTTCCGGTCGACTTCCAGTCAGAACTGAAGGACACGAACGGTTAGTTTAACCGCTACAATGTAATCTTTTTCTTTTTGACCTAGTGGTCACCATTGTAATAATATTATCGATTTAATAAAGATATTGTTCTTTTATCACAATAATTGTCTTGTGTGTGTCAAAACTTGATCCTGGGCACGCATATACATGCATTCGGTTTTGGTCGTTGGAACCGGGTGTGACAATCCACACAGCCCAAGAAGGTGAAAAGGTGTGGCGGCCAAAGAAGGCATCCACGTCCTCATCTCTGGACAAGGATGCACTGAGAAAATGCTAAACGATAAAGGAGAGAACGTCTCGTCTACCAGACTCAAAATGGATGAACCCTCGCTGGCAGGTTAAATAGTATTTATCCATATTTCCCTTTTCAAAAACTTTTTGATTTCAATTTGCATATTTTGTTTTTCCACTGCATGTTGGAATTTATTACAACCAATTTCAAAACAATATAGAATTTTTAGAGTTTATCTTTTTGTGATTTTGGATTTGCAGAACGATTGAAAATGTTTTCCTTGAAACATATTTTCTTCCTTGTGGGCCACCACCAGTAGAGCCCACCGGCTAAAGCAGTGAACCAGAGGGGCTAGCCCCTGGTCGGGTGACCAGACCTTTTCGTTGGTCGACCAGAGAGCAACGGCCTAGCCCCACTTGCCCCAATGGCTAGTAGGCAAGGACCATGTTACAATATGACCGTTGCTCTGCTCTGCTATTTAAGGCAATGGCCGGGAGAGGGAGTTCTTCACTCCATTCACATTTTCACCTCTCCACTTCGCTCCAGCCATTTGCTTCCATTTTCTCCAAGCCTTTGCATTCATCACCACTCTAATATTCTACCTAAATTGTTTGCATTTATTCTCATTTGCATTTATGAGTTGATGGTCACTAAATACCAAATTTAGACTGTCAATCATATGCATAAAATCAATAAAATGAACAACCAATATAGTTGTTGGAATTTATTACTAACAAATTCCACAAGTGTTGGTAAATATTAGCTGCAGGTGATTATTCCATGAAATAAATGGAAAATCCACATCATCTGGGGAGAAATCACAACATCGGCCAATCAATGCTAATTATAGGGATCCCATGGCCCACTTTTAGAAAGAAACCAACATAAGCCACCACCTCACAGTGTCAGAAGGGAAGAGGGGCCACCCACCAGGGACCCAGAGTAAGCAGGGGGCATTGGGCCCCACCCTTGTTTGGCCGAAAGCCCTTGGGGCGAAGGTGGGGTGGGCCCAATGTGGTCCATCCTACTCTGTCGGTTCCCCACCGCCTCTCCTACATCGGTTGTCCCCCTTAGGGTGGGAGTTACCAACCTATGAACTGCCTTTGGAGTGCTATAAAAGGAAGGTCAAGGCTTGATTTTTACACACTTCAAGATATAGTTTACCTTTTCATTTCTAAAGGCGTAGTTCTTAGAAAATAGGGAGAGTGTGAGGAGAAGTGCTGTAGAGGAGGTTCAAGCCGGTCCAAACCCTTCTCTACACTGATACCTTGACAGATGCTTGCCTTATTTAGTAAGTCTTCGTGATTCTTTTCTTGTTATTAGTTTTCCTTTTAAGTAAGTTTTAGTACTTAGTTGTTTGCTCGCTCGGCGCTCTATTTAATTAAAGACCTTAGTCTTGGCCCATTGTACTCTAGACTAGGATATTGCCCATGCGTTGCTACGGGCGACTAAAACTCTATAGTTACTTCTACCTTCGTTCAAAAAAAATCATATTATAAAAGTTTAAGGCATTACCTTCACATCTTTCCTGTTTTGACATTTACAATATGAGCAGTACTTCAAGACCCATGTTGCCTAGTCTAAAATGACAATATTCTCTTTGTACAAGTTACTGGATCAAAACTGGATAAATTTTGCTCTCGATGTAACAACATTACTTTTTTCTAAAAAAATGAGTAATTCTCATATTTATTAAAAGGATATCATAATCACATTTCCTTAAGACAGTTGAAAGATGTTGAATCTATATCTTCACGTGTACCTACTCTTATGAACTATACTTAACTTAGCATGACATCCCCACAGTTCCTTTAAAATATGGCTGAGTGGTGCTGGTAGAGTTCTTCCACCCCCCGTTGGTGCAATATTTTTCCATCTCCACTTACAAAACATGAGTGTCATGCCATAATTTAGTATTTGCTAGTGTTTTAGGGACCATGACAAATCATAGTCATTTCAAGCAATCTATAGGAATAAGACAAGGATATGACAATAAGAAATCTGTATACCAATTATTAGTGGACACATCCGTGCACAATTTGGTTGGATGCCAAATCCAGAGCATGACAACAGATCAACCCAAGTGCCTAACCAAAAACATGAGCATACAAGTCTACAATATCTTCTTTGCCTCCCAAAGCTCAACCTTTTATTTTTAATTATGCATGAAGAAAATTAGAAGAAGCAAAAAAGCTTAACTTCTCTCTTCCCTGAGCTTGTATGACCCAGCTGGGCCTTGCCTGATCTGCAAGATGTAGAAGATGGAACTGAAGACAAAACAGAAACTTTGATGTGAATACCAGTTACATATTCATCACAAGCAATCCAAGTGGTGAATATAGGACACACTAAAAGAAGCAAAAGATCAAAATCCCTCATTTTTATCATCATCAGCAACAACACAGAAATTAAGAAATGTCCAGATAAGCTTATTCTGAAACAGGGTTGATCACGAGCCTTCATAAAAAGATGACTACTTCCTCGCATTATGAATCGCTATGAGTTGCGCGAGTTGCGACGGGTTAGGGGAGGGGGCGACGGAATAAAGTCTTCAGAAGGTGTTTCTCTCTCCGTCGGGTTAAGGACAAGAGGGATGATGACTCCTTAGCTACTTTGAACGACAGATATTCAGGGGGATAAACAGATGTATAAAGGCCACGAAAGATCTCAGCTACAAAATACACCACACGTACAGATGGCTGTGCTCCCATATAGAAACTAATGAATAAGCTATATGGACTAAAGCGAGCAGCTGATATTATATCTTAGAAAAAACACAGAAGCGTGTTTCCTAGTAGCTCAGTTCTTTCTAATGGATGAGCAAGCTGCACAACAGGGGTTTCCCCTGTTGTTTATTTCAAAGCAAAATAGTACTTTTTTCAAAATTACCAAATGAAACAATAAAATGCATGCAGAACATGAAAGTGATTAATCAAAAAGGTATGAAAAAGAGTATGTTGGCTGCATATATAGCTTTTCATCGTTCATGTCAAGATATAGAACCATTTCACTCTTGTTTAGCTTTCAACCTATTTAAAATTAAATGATAGAATTAGTGGTACATCAATATTATTATAAAGAACTGTTGTTAAATGCATTAAAATAACATGTCTTTCAAAAGAAAAAGATTCTGACCCCCACGATAGAGAAAAAATGTTATATTGCCATTAACCTGCACTGGAAATGTACCTTAAGAACAAAGAAAGAAAAAATACATATAAACAACTACCATCGAGGCTGATGCAGATTACCAGTTACCACCATATTTTTAGTTCATGCAATAATTTTAAAATTTGAGTTCACATAGCCAAATGGTAAAAAATTATATTCCATTTTGCATTTTGTGAGGTTCAGTGCCAGATTGTCTTAGCTAGTTAACTACGAACAATTTTAAAAACAGAGGGGGTCTCTAATGAAACACAAATGACTAACTGAAGCTAAAATAAACAGTAAAAACAACTACAACATAACCAAATTAATTTCACACAGAGGTAGTAAACATAATAGTAATTACTAATTAAGTAATTGTACAAAATTAGAACCTAAACATCTTCATTGAACAAGAAAGACGGAAAAGACAAAGAACATGGATTGAGATCCAACGGTTTATGGGGGACGACGGGTTAACTTTTTACCGGTGACGACCTCACCAAAATTAAAGGATTGGTAGAGATAAAATGTATTGCACCGAATTGAATAGATATCTTGATTCAGTCAGTGAAGCTACAAAATGCTAACCAGGATTTGAAGAGTGACATGGCAGTCACTTCACGCTTCCAGTGTGTCCTGACAAGGCACCAATGCATTTCCTGTTCCCCATATTCCATATCTCAATCGGATACAGAAAAGAACACCATGAGATTTTGCAGAACCCAAGCAATGCATAGTAACCATGACATACTAAAACTTGCTGGTTGATTGCATATTATTACTTACAGCATGATCGTCCGATGCAGTCAGGATTTGGGATTCATCCTACATAAATAGTGCATACACATATTAAATCGGTGAGAAACGTACATTGTATTTCAGACAAATCAAGATTACCTCTCTATCAAAGCCAGACAGATAGGTTTCATGCTGGAAAAGAAGCATACAAAATAACTGGTTACAGATAGATAAGATGAGAAAAATCCATTGAATATTACCAAGATGAAGTAATAACCCTTGCTAGCTATTCTACTTTCCTTCATGCATAGCATATGAATTTGATTCAATTTAACATTTGTATTTTGCGCCAATTCCCAGTCTGCCTAACTATGACTCATTAGATTGGCATGTGCCCTTGTAACCATTAAAGAAGGGCCCAAAGCTGAAACTGCTGCCATAAACTCTTTACGAGCATTGTCACTATAACGACAACATAGTAGCTGCTTACTTATCAGAATAATCACTTTTATATGATTGTGTCCCATTAAGAGAAGTAAAGTAGAGAAGAGAAAGGTGGAATATATATTAGAAAAGGTAATTTTATATATTTTAAAAACAATAAGTAGAATCGACATAGCAAAGATGTAGATTACAATATATTAGGAAATCATATGGTTTTTTTAATCTCAACTACGGTTCTGAGCTCTGATTTAGAAAGCTGTTGTACTACTCTGCCACTCTGAGCTACACATCAGTCTTGATGCTAAATTTTGGTCAGCGGAAGAAAATAGAAAAGAATAAGAGAGCCATCCAAAGGTAAATCCAAATAATTTTAAGTAATAAAGGAGCAACAAATATAGCAATAACAGATCTTTTGATGCATGGTGCAGATCGTCTAGTGATGGAATGAAAAAGAACCGATGTTTCATTCAATCTTGTTCGCATTTTTGTACTGGATCTAAATGGGAGAATACTGCACAAGCACAACCCAACAGAGCAGAACGGTGGGAAGGAATCAAGAAATTTAGAGAGAGAGAGATTACCTATAGAGAGGACTTGAGGATGACGATGGGGAGGTGGGGGGCCTGGTGCTGGAGCTCAATCACCACTAGATCCATCCTCTCTCACCTAGGTCTGCCTCCACCCCCGGCATGTGTCGTTGGACTTGAGGATTCCCCTGCCAAAGAGGGGTTCGTGCATCGCCTTGAGGTAGGAGCTCTTGCCGAGGTCCAATGACTCGCAGAGGACGAGGCCGTTGAGGTGGATCTTAAAATGCTCGCCGGTGACGACTATAGCGGCGGAGAGCGCCTGGAGGCCGTCTTGCGCGAGGCGGAAGTTGGCGTCCCACATCAGATCATTGCTGGTGTCCACCAGCGCCGTGACCTCCACGGCAGTCAGCCCGCAACGCGTCGCCGCGCACAGCGCCTTATGCAGCCGCTCCACACCGGCTAGGTGCTCCTTGGAGCGAGCGCTAGGGTTTCGGCCTTGGGGGCCGGCGGCGAGGCGAGGGGGGAGTGGTCGGATCTGAAGGTGGAGGGTGAGGAGGGGGGCCACTGGGAGAGAGGCACGGCAGCTGTTGCTGCTGCTCGGGGCTCGGTGGCTCTGGGAGGAGGAGCAGTGAGGGGAGAGGAGACGGAGGTTAGGGGAGGGAAGGCAACCAGAGGCGGACGGGCGTGCGCGCCGTGGGCGTGCAAGCGTCATGGGTCCTACCTGTCGGCACCACTTTTTTTATGATGAGGGCGTCAGAATAGGAGGGAGGTGGGTTACACGTGAGACGTCAGATCAAAATCTCACGGTCTATAGCAATGCGACGGGTTACTGTATCTGGCTGGTGACGACCTCATGATAAATAATAGATTGGTATAGATTAAGGGAGTAATTGAAAGCATAGATGTGGTGTCTAGGTCATAGATTGTCTTTGTTTATCGTGTAGTGCACAAATTGCTTGAGGTAGGATGTAGGTGGTGACACCTCTATCTATCTTCGAAAGCCCCTACGTTCGGCTACGCAATAGGCTCTTGGTCAGAATCGCACTGCCGATGCAGAGGAAAACTGGATACCCAATGCAAGCAGCTTAATGTCAGACCTACTCTAATTAGGAACCTTTTTACTAGTCACAATCCTCTCTACCCAACGCCATAGTTATCTTGGTGTCCTTGGACGACTAGAATAACACGCTAGCACACATGTTTTCTTTTCTTCGATACCCTTGGAATAATTTAGAGGTAAAGTGCTACAGTTGTATCCCTACGCTTGCTGATTTATCTGCATTCATTAAAATACCAACAAGCATTTCTAGCACTGTTGCCGAGGAACAGTTGTTGTTTAGTCTTCGAACCTAGTTTGCCCTCGTACTTTTTTATCTTTTTATTGTTTATTTCTTACCTCTTTTTTTTCCAATGGAGCAACCTACCATTCAAAATCGTTTTGCTCCAAAAGGTGAGTTCTTCCAACCACAACCATCAACATACCCAATTCTTTCCTCTTGCTTTGAACTCCATCCATGCTTTACAACCATGGTTAGGGAGCAATCCTTCTCGGGTTTGGATAGCGAAAACCTGTTTCATCATTTGTGAGTGCTTGAGCAACTGTGTTCATGCCCAACCATTAGAGGAATGACACAAGAGTTGCTTGGATGGAAATTATTTCCATATGCCCGTACCGTTGGGAGTACGGATGGTGATTGGAATAAACTCTGGGATAAGTTTTGTCTTGCGTTCCTTCCTGTATCATGTATCGTCTCAAAAATTAAGAAGGAATCTATAGGTGCAGCCTAGGTTAGGTTTTCCATGTTAACTCGTTCCGGTCTAGACTTGTCTCTGCCTGACCATGTGTTTCTTAAACACTTTTGTCTGGGAATTTGCCCTATACCTTGACATCACCACTAGAGGATTGTTCATCCACAAGACTCCCGAGGAACGAAGAGTTGTCCTAGACCTTTTAAAAGAGAGTGCCTCCAGGAGGAAGCAATGTTGAGTATTGAGCCTACACCGCTAGTCGAACTTAAGCCTAGCCCTAGCCTATCTGACGATTCGTCTAGTGAAATCTCAACCGAACCAGGGGCCACGGAGGAAGAAGAAATTCAACCTCTCAAGCTCCATTTTCAATTCGAGGTTGATCTT
This sequence comes from Eleusine indica, assembly GCA_030378355.1. Classification (NCBI taxonomy): domain Eukaryota; kingdom Viridiplantae; phylum Streptophyta; class Magnoliopsida; order Poales; family Poaceae; genus Eleusine; species Eleusine indica. The sequence continues at coordinate 30,605,960 of CM059497.1, forward strand.
TTCGAAGATTACGGGAATGCCTCAAATTAGAGCTATCATAAGAAGCTACCAACACTTGATTTAGCTCCTAGACCTGAAGAGGAGGCACTCCTCCTTGAAACGGTAAAGGAGCTTTTGGCCATCATTGTTGACATTTCTTAACGTCACGCTAGAAATATCACTATTCCGAGCACGGCGCCAGAAATGTCTGTTGACACTTGCTAACAAATGCTAAGTTACGTCAATATAATTGTCCCCAGCAATAGTGCCAAACATAATTATAAAGATGAACTTTAGTGTCATGATAGTAAAATCCGCAAGCGCACGGATAATACCATTGTAGGATTTCACTATTGGATTGCTCCAATAGCTTGTCATTTATAGTTCTACCAAAGGAAGGCTATAGAATAAATATATGATTGTTAATAGTAACATAGTCATAAAGATTGGTATGAGTATTCATAGTTTACACAAGGTAAGTATAATAATGGATAGGGGTAGTATGACACATAGCAATCATTCCTAAAGATAAATAAATGTCCTAAGTCACTAAGGAGTTTTATTTACGAAAGCAAAGCTATATCTCTAATGTTAATTTGCCTATATAGTCACATAGTCAAACAATTATAAGCAAGGTTATATTAGTCGTAGTCTAATGCATTCAACACATCGTGTACGAATTCATGCCCGTCATACACAAGGCAACTCCATCTTGGACACACGTTGTAACCGAACGTGCAGGAGTACAATGGATAGATAGGGCTGTCACCACCTATTGCCTGCCTCTACATACCGTGGATTACGAGGTGATTAATACTACCTAGCCGTCTAAGCACCGCGCTTATACATTTAAGTAGAATCCTAGAATTGATCAAACACTAGAACTACCAATAGGATTAACAAGTACTAAAGCATACATAACTCTAACCCTACGGATTAATAACTCATGAGCTAAGAAATTGCAATCCTACTTGGATACCAAACCCATGTTGAGGCATGACAACTAGACTAAAGTATAACTAACATTATAACATTTAGACTATAGTCATGGTATATGACAATCATGAATAAGGTAGCAAATATATATCATCATGAAAGCCGAAAGTCCTATGACATGAATATGATACATAGCCAAACAAGAAACACATATCATAAGCACAACTATATGGAAGAACTATATTAATTGAATACAAGAAAGTCATAATAAAATAGAATAAAGGTAAAGATACAAGAGCCATACCAATACTCCTATGACCTGGAGACTTGAGCAAGGCTCCTCCTACACTAAACTCCACTAGAACTAGGAATTTACTAAATGAAAGAGGGAAATGAATAACACTTGAGTGTTTGTGTCGGAGTGGAGCTCTCCCCTTCTATTTATTGGGCCTAAAGGTCGGTACTGAGGAGTAACCGCCATGGAAACGCCATGCACCGCCGTTGCCAAAGAGCTCAGGAGTTGACATGTGGAGGCCCGCCCGAATTGGGCTCAAGACCTGGTCGACCGACCAAGCCCCTTGGTCGGCTGACCTCAGAGTGGGGCCTCTCGGGGTGTGCTTCCTCGGTGTGACTAGTAGGTGGGTCCTCTTCTGAATTAAGTTGGTGTTCTCCGGAGGAATCCTGTGCAGCGATGTATGCAATCTGAGGGAAGTTCAGTTGGCACCGTCTTATTGGGTGGAACAGTGTTTCCCCAGATTATGCTCCATTTCTCCACTAATATTGTATCAAATCCCTGCATGCACATAAATATCCAAGGACAAGTGGAGTCTTATTATTCCTAACTAACATGCAAGTATGAATTGCTAAGTCTTCCCACTTTTATAGGTATATTGACGGTCAGAATTGGTATTTAACGACCGTCAACAAACCCCCCAAGCTGAACCTTTGCTCGTCCCGAGTAAAGGAAAAACTCATGTTTGTGTTCATCAGGAGTTTCTATAATGTCTTATTCTTCATCACATACCCAAATGCACAACTAAGACATTCTATAAAGAATTGAATAAGTTGACATGAGTACTTCACCTTTTATTACCTGTGGGGCATTGTAGCTTCTCCACATCTTGGGTGGTTGGAAGACAGAACAGTTTGTAGGACTACCATTACATCTACTCTCTTTGATCAACTTTAGCCCGGAGGTTAATTTTTATGATAAATCTAAGTTTCTCAAATGATTTACTTAGATAGCTCAAAGTGTATATATTCCTCACAAGGCTTATGATGCCTCAAAAATCTTACCTCTTAAGGCTAATATGTGGAGCTCTGGGTAAGGATAAATGTGGCATACTTGTATTTCATATATCGTCGTGTCAAAAGAGTGGATCCATGGAGAAAACATTTCCTAAAAGCATGATCAAGATGTGCATGTGTGGTGGATTTGGTGGAGTGGAATGGAGACTCTTTTTATTTGTCTCTTCCTTTATTTGGCGACATTGACTATCTTTTCTTTCTTTCTTTTTTCTCTCAAGCTCTTCATGGAGCAAGAGTTTTTCTCTTTTCATTTCTTCTCTCTCTTTTTTTGGATAGCCATAACCTTGATTGCCTTGGGGAGAGATCAATCATGAAGACAGAGTTGTTACTTGTGGATGGATGGTGTGACATGTATTATTGCTAATTTCTAGTGTGAAAACTTAACGCAATGTGTGCGGACTTGATCATGAATGCCGAAAATATTTCTCACTAGGGTCACACAATTTTGACAAGGCTCAATGAAAATACAAGTAGCATATTTAAAAGGTTTTGCAATGTAGAACAACATATGGCTATGGTAGGAATTTATATCATTGAGGAAATTGTCATTTTTATCAAATTAATTCTCTACATGTCAAGTTTTACAAATTGAGCAATATCATAGCAGCCCTAAATAACCATATCATATATCCCAACAACCTAGAAGGACAATGCTTATGCTACCCACTAGTGTGTTTGAGGTGAAATTTAATCATGCCAACAAACCAAAACTAGATTGATTGCTAGATTGTAAACTGGGTATATGAAAGGAATAAAAGACAAAGCAACTATTCATCATCTCAACATAGGAAACCTTATGCATTCATACGGTACATGAATTTATTATTATTATTATTATTTAGTTTTTCTATTTATCATGCATGTGAAAAGGGAAACAAATCATTTTCATTTTTTTAGTTTATCATGCATGTGGTGATTGGAAAGGGAAATGATACAAGTTACCTTCACATTAGGGAAGTACTCCCCCCAAGCTGGCTTGAGCTCACTAAAACGACGGCGGCCCCTGACCGAAGTAGCCTTGAGAGTGAAAATAAGTGCTCATTTGGGTGTTACCCTAGGAGAACTTATCCTCAATTCTTGAGAGCTGTCGTTGGACATCATCCCTCCACTCATTTTCCTGCTAGATATGAGTGCGGATGGTGTGGTCGAACTGGTCGATCTGGAGGGACATGTTGTCGATTTGCCTGATGAGGTAGTCTGTGCCCCTCCTTGAACTACTGCGAGAGTGATGTGTGCTGAACGGTGGTGGTAAGCCACTTGAACTGGAGCTACCGTAGGCTCCTCCGAGCCATTCGCCGGTGTCCCAGGATGCATTACCATTTCCATGAGGAATGGCGTGATCCTAAAAACCCGTGGTTGGCTCCTCCCTCACGAAGGATGCCTCAATGTTCCTCCACAATTTGTTTCTTGTCATAGGACCAGAAACACTGTTCCTACGAGCTGCAAAGCATGTCTCTAAAGGAATGGTTAGTTCATCACAGTTATAAAATGAAAATCCAGGTTAGGTAACTTGATTTTATTTGCATATCCGAGAAAAAAATAAACCAAAGAGCCATCGGGTGGTTGTTTCAGAGAATGTCCCGATCTAAAGAATTGTTCGCCTAGGATAACCCATTCATAAATTAAATCATTGATATGGGCATTTCCAAGTAAACCAAGATTGTGCACAAGGCAATAGATCTGGGATATGAATTCAAAATCTCCTACTTGTTTAATAACTTCGACCCATTGCTTAACCATAGCTATGATAGGTGAGACTTTGATTTTATTAACCATGCAGTGAAGAAGAAACATTTCGTCCCCCCGCATAGTTCTAAAATCCTTCCTAGGAAACAGTCATTGCCAGCCATTTATGCATAAAACGTAAGGTAGGATTATGGATATCCATATCTCTAGGTGACAGGGCGAGAGTATGCCCTGTGATTTCTTCCCAAAAGCTGCCTTTGTCAAAACCAAAGTTTTCGGAATGAAAATCCAAAACAGCAATAGGAGAAAAACCTAGCAAATCAATAAATTGCCTCCAAGTGAGAGAGATTTCCACTCCATTGAATCAAAACGAAATTCTCTCACTGTCCCACTGAAGGGTGCAAAGGAACTGAATGGTAATCAAGCGAGAGCAAGGCTCATCTACCAGAACAAAACCATCTCATCCTATAGCATGAAAGATAGAGGAAAATTCGGTGTCCATTCCTATCTTAGAAAGAAAGTCCAGATCATACATTCGCATAGGAACATAAGGCCGGCCGGTGATCATCCGATAGATGTCACATTCTCTCTTTCCAACCAAGTCAAGGTCACGGTCGGTGTTGAGTGGGAGTTGAACATTGCTGAAATCTGGCAGTGTTTCCGGCTCTACTTCTGTCGGTTCCTCGGCCTGTGCGTCCGGGTCTTCCTCAAGATGTTGGCGGCGGGAGCGAGTTTTATACACCATTGAAAGTGTAGGACTTGCAGTGCTTAGGCTCCCCATCACCTTGTTCTTCATTTTTCTTAAGGCTCACTTCATCTTTTTTATCATTGCACACTTAAACAAACCAACACAAGAGCAACTTGAACGGGGTTAGGATTAGTGAAAAACATCAAACGTAAACTCCGTTTGAAATTCTTGAAATGTGAAACCAACTTGTAAATGCAAATGAGAAGCAAAACAAATATTTTTGGTGGAATTTCATAGTATTGAGCAAGGCAAGAGCATGGACAAAATGGAAGCAAATGGCTAGAGCAAAGTGGAGAGGTGAAAAATGTGAATAAAGTGAAGAACTCCCTCTCCCGGACATTGCCTTAAATAGAAGAGCAGGGCAACGGTCAATTTGAAACATAGTCGTTGCCTGTTAACCGTTGGGGCAAGCGGCTGACGAAGAGGTCTGGTCGCCCGACCAGAGGCTGGCCCCTCTGGTCCACAACTCTGTCCTGTGGGCCCCACTAGTGGTGACCCACAAGAAAGAAAATATGTTTCGAAGAAAAATATTTTCAAACTTTTTGCATATCCGAAAGCTCAAAAAGATAAACTCTGAAATATTCCAAATTTATTTTTCAAAACTAGGTTGGAATAAATTCCAACATGTAGTGAAAAATTCAAATATGCAAAGTGAAATCAAAAAGTTTTGGAAAGGGAAATATGGATAAATATCGTGTATCCCATCGGTGAGGGTTCACAAATTTTAAGTCCGTCTGGGATTCTGCCCTATACCTCCACATCACCACCAGAGGATCATTCATCCACAAGATGCTTGAGGAAGGAAGGGCCGTCCTAGACCTTTTAAATGAGAGTCCCTCCAGAAGGAAGCAATGTCGAGTATTGAGGCTACACCACTAGTAGAACCTAAGCCTAGCCCTAGCCTATCTAACAATTCGTCTAATGAAACCTCAACTGAACCAGGGGCAACGGAGGAAGAAGAAATTCAACCTCTCGAGCTCCGTTTTCATTTCGAGGATGATCTTTTTGAAGATTACGGGAATGCCTTGAATTATAGCTATCATAAGAAGCCACCAACACTTGATTCCGCCCATGGACCTGAAGAGGCAGCATTCCTCCTTGAAACGGTAAAGGAGCTTCCAGCCATCATTGTTGACATTTCTTAACATCGCACTAGAAATATCACTATTCCCAACACGGCGCCAGAAATGTCTGTTGACACTTGCTAACAAATGCTAAGTTATATCAATATAATCATCCCCAGCAATAGTGCCAGACATAATTATAAAGATGAACTTTAGTGTCATGATAGTAAAATTTGCAAGCGCATGGATGTTGTAGGATTTAACTATTGGATTTCTCCACTTGTCATTTATAGTTCTACCAAAGGAAGACTATAGCATAACTATATGATTGTTAATAGTAACATAGTCATAAAGATTGGTATCAGTATTCAAAGTTTATATAGAGGTAAGTATAATAATGGATAGGGGAAGTGTGACACCGAGCAATCATTCCTAAAGATAAATAAATGTCCTAAGTCACTAGGGAGTTTTAGCTAGTAAGGCAAAGCTATATCTCTAATGTTAATCTACAATTAACATAGTCAAACAATTATAAGCAAGGTTATACTAGTCCCAGTCTAATGCATTCAACACTTTGTGTACGGATTCATGCCCGGCATACATAAGGCAACTCCGTCTTGGACGCACGTCGTAACCGAATGTGGAGGAGTACAATGTACAGATAGGGCTGTCACCACCTATTGCCTACCTCTACAAACTGTGGATTACAAGGTGATTAATACTACCTAGCCATCTAAGCACTGCGCTTACACATTTAAGTAGAATCATAGCATTGATCAAACACTAGAATTACCTATAAGATTAACAAGTACTAAAGCATACATAACTCTAACCCTACGGATTAACAAGTCATGAGCTAAGCAATTGCAAACCTAATTGGATATCAAACCCATATTGAGGCATGACAACTAGACTAAAGTACAACTAACATTATAACATTTAGACTATAGTCAAGGTATATGACAATCATGACAATAAGATAGCAAATCTATATCATCATGAAAGCATAAAGTCCTATGACATGAATATAATATATAACCAAACAAAGAAAACATATCATATGCACAACTATACGGAAGAACTATATTAATTGAATAGAATAAAGTCATAATAAAATAGAATAAAGGTAAAGATACAAGATCCATACCAATACTCCTATGACTTGGAGACTTGAGCAAGGATCCTCCTACACTAAACTCCACTAGAACTAGGAAACTACTAAATAAAAGAGGGAAATGAATAACTCTTGAGTGTGTGTTTTGGAGTGGAGCTCTCCCCTTCTATTTATAGGGGCCATAGGGAGTATCCGCCACGGAACCACCATGCACCGACGTTGCCAAAGAGCTCAGGAGTCAACAAGTGGAGGCCCACCCAAATTGGGCTCAAGACTTGGTCGGTCGACCAAGCCCTTAGGTCGGCCAACCTGGGAGTGGGGCCCCTCAACGTGTGCTTCCTCGGGCTGACTGGTAGGTGTATCCTCTTCTGAATTAAGTCGGTGTTCTCTAAAGAAAATCCTATGCAGCCACGTATGCAATCCGAGGGAAGTCCAGATGGCACCGTCTCATTGGCTGGAATGGTGTTTCCTTGGATTATGCTCCATTTCTCCACTTATATTGTATCAAATCCCTACATGCATATGAATCTCTAAGGACAAGTGGAATCTTATTATTCCTAACTAACATGCAAGTATGAAAAGCTAAGTCTTCCCACTTTTATAGGTATATTGACGGTTGGAATTGGTATTTAACAATCGTCAACAATCATGAGTAACGAATGGTTAAGACAAAATGAGTTATCCATGGACCCAGTCCGGATATGCTTGCCAAGCACAACGCTATCGTACTGCATCAGAAGGGCCAAGGTGGACATTCTTTATGATCCCACTATCGGTGCCAACATCATTTCCGATGCTTGCACTTTTTCCATTCTTGGTGATTTACCTATGGCACTAACCCGCGAATTCCTTAAGTGTCCCTTTGGACCCATTCTAAACGGATACGAAGTTTTGCAAGAAGTGCTTGTACACTGGTTGATTTCCATTTGTTTGAAGGCCCGGACTTTGATATACCCATCAGATATCCAATTGAGAGAATTTTTCCTGATGCTCCGACCAAGGGGAAGCTTAATATCAAACTCAGGGGAAATAAATATTCTAGACTCAATCTAGAAATACTATCTCAGAATTTTCCCCCAAAGATGAGCCAATTAAGCAGGAGAAGTGATGTGAACAAGGGTTCCCGATCTTCCGAAAGGTTCTTGGTAAGTTGATTTGGTCGGAGGCGACACACAAATCGATCCGGCTTCAGAACAGCACGTTCTAAACCCCGCAATCGCAGCACGACGTCTCCTCTGGTTATCAACCGTCCAAAAGACGATTGACCTCGCCGAGAAGGCTAATCCCTGCCTGCGAATCAAGAACACAAGCAAGAACAACGAAGAATGCAACACAATTGCAGATGTATGATTAAACTCTCGAAGTTGGGGTCTCACAAACCGATGAACGGCGAAACTGTTTATGAACAGAATTGATCTAAGCAAAACCGAACCCTAATGGTGCGGTGGCGGCTGTATATAAAGACCCTAGGGTCATGCAAGACCCTCTGGACGCGCCCCTAATTGGGCTCAACTAGATACAAAGTCCAAAGGCCAAAAATAGGCGACGCAGCACCAACACAGATTCTGGACTCTCTCTTGTTTTGACGATTCCCGATGACTCCAGATGAATTTTGATATGAGGCCGGTGGCATTGGAAAGGTCTTCTCCTTATCTTTCCGTGCATATGTAGAACGTCCAAATCCGAGTCCGTATGCGTCCTGGGCGACCGTTTTAGTACAGACTGGTCCTGGGCCCCGAAACTGACTCGAAGTCGGTTTTGATTGGGCCTCCACTTTGGCTTCCAAGCCCTTGCTGGTCCTCCACGTTCCCAACTCCTTCTCCCATCATCTTCTGGTCCTCTCCATGGTTTCTAATCATAAAATAATCATTAGGTAGCAAACCATTCTCAAAAGTAACATATAGCGAAGAACGTAGGAACGAGCTCACCTCTAAATTTAGTTGTCGTGCACGAGCTCCAGTCATTGGACCTTGCAAGTCCAGATTTGGAGGAGTGTTGTTGATGTGGACAAGGGTTCCCGATCTTCCGAAAGGTTCTTGGTAAGTTGATTTGGTCGGAGGCGACACACAAATCGATCCGGCTTCAGAACAGCACGTTCTAAACCCCGCAATCGCAGCACGACGTCTCCTCTGGTTATCAACCGTCCAAAAGACGATTGACCTCGCCGAGAAGGCTGATCCCTGCCTGCGAATCAAGAACACAAGCAAGAACAACGAAGATTGCAACACAATTGCAGATGTATGATTAAACTCTCGAAGTTGGGGTCTCACAAACCGATGAACGGCAAAACTGTTTATGAACAGAATTGATCTAAGCAAAACCCGAACCCTAATGGTGCGGCGGCGGCTGTCTATAAAGACCCTAGGGTCGTGCAAGACCCTCTGGACGCGCCCCTAATTGGGCTCAACTAGATACAAAGCCCAAAGGCCAAAAATAGGCGACGCAGCACCGACATAGATTCTGGACTCTGTCTTGTTTTGACGATTCCCGATGACTCCGGATGAATTTTGACATGAGGCCGGCGGCATTGGAAAGGTCTTCTCCTTATCTTTCCGTGCATATGTAGAACGTCCAAATCCGAGTCTGTATGCGTCCTGGGCAACTGTTTTAGTACAGACTGGTCCTGGCCCCCGAAACAGACTCGAAGTCGGTTTTGATTGGGCCTCCACTTTGGCTTCCAAGCTCTTGCTGGTCCTCCACGTTCCCAGCTCCTTCTCCCATCATCTCCTGGTCTTCTCCATGGTTTCTAATCATAAAATAATCATTAGGTAGCAAACCATTCTCAAAAGTAACATATAGCGAAGAACGTAGGAACGAGCTCACCTCTAAATTTAGTCGTCGTGCACGAGCTCTAGTCATTGGACCTTGCAAGTCCAGATTTGGAGGAGTGTTGTGTGTATCCATAGGAGTGATGTCCTCATCATCCTCCCCCTCTTGAAGTGGAGTCGTCCTCGACTCGAGCTCATCCTCTTCTCCCAAGTATGGTTTCAAATCTGAAATGTTAAAAGTAGGACTAACCCCGAACTCGGGAGGCAACTCAAGTTTGTATGCATTATCATTAATCTTCTCTATTATTTTGAATGGACCATCAGCCCTAGGCATTAGTTTAGACTTTCTCAATTCTGGAAATCTATCCTTCCTTAAGTGTAACCACACTAAATCTCCTACATCAAGCTTTACTTCCTTTCTACCCTTACTGCCAGCAATTTTATACTTTTCATTCATCTTTTCAATGCTAAGTCTAGTGGTCTCATGCATTTGCAAAATAAATTCAGCACGCTCCTTAGCATCAACATGAACTCTCTCATTAATAGGTAGAGGAAGTATATCAAGTGGAGTACAGGGATCAAAACCATACACTACCTTGAATGGACTTACCTTGGTAGTAGAATGTGTTGCCCGATTATAAGCAAACTCAACATGAGGTAAGCATTCTTCCCATTGCTTCAAATTTTTCTTCAAAATAGCTCGCAACATAGTACCCAAAGTGCGGTTCACAACCTCAGTTTGTCCATCAGTTTGTGGATGACAAGTTGTAGAAAATAACAACTTTGTACCCAACTTATTCCAAAGCGTGCGCCAAAAATGACTCAAGAATTTTGCATCACGATCTGAAACAATAGTAGAAGGCATACCATGCAAACGTACAATTTCTTTGAAAAAAAGATCAGCAATGTAACTAGCATCATCAGTTTTATGACATGGTATAAAGTGTGCCATCTTGGAAAAACGATCCACAACAACAAAAATGCTATCACTCCCCCTCTTAGTCCTAGGTAGTCCTAAAATAAAGTCCATAGAAATATCCGCCCAAGGAATAGAAGGAACAGGAAGTGGCATGTATAAACCATGTGGATTCAATCGAGACTTAGCTTTTTGACATGTAGTGCAGCGAGCAACAAAACGCTCAACATCTTTCCTCATCCTTGGCCAAAAGAAGTGTGTGACCAAAATATCCTCCGTCTTCTTAGCACTAAAATGACCCATCAATCCACCTCCATGCGCCTCCTGCAACAATAAAAGACGAACAGAACCAACTGGAATGCATAGGCGGTTAGCTCTAAACAAGAAACCATCATTCAACACAAATTTGTGCCAAGCACGACCTTCTTTACAGTGCAGCAATACATCTTTAAAATCAACATCAGCAACATATTGTTCTTTAATTGCCTCAAGTCCAAAAATTCTACAATCAAGTTGAGACAACAAAGTATATCGCCTAGATAAAGCATCAGCAATCACATTATCCTTCCCTTTCTTATGTTTAATAATATAAGGAAAAGACTCAATAAACTCAACCCATTTAGCATGTCTACGGTTCAAATTGCATTGAGAACGAATATACTTAAGTGATTCATGATCAGAATGAATAACAAATTCTTTGGGCAACAAATAATGACGCCACGTCTCTAAAGAACGTACAAGTGCATATAGTTCCTTATCATACGTGGAATAATTCAAAACAGGCCCAGTAATTTTCTCACTAAAGTATGCAACAGGTTTACCATCTTGCATCAAAACACCACCAAAGCCTATACCACTAGCATCACATTCAAGCTCAAAAGTCTTATCAAAATTGGGTAATTGCAGCAATGGTGCATGTGTAAGTTTGTCCTTCAAAGCATCAAAAGACTCATGATGTACCTTACCAAAATGGAAGTCAACGCCCTTCTTTCTCAACTCATGTAATGGTGCAGCAATGGTGCTGAAATCTTTGACAAAGCGGCGGTAGAAACCTGCAAGACCAAGAAAACTCCTCACCTGTGTGATAGTTTTTGGTACAGGCCAGCTCTTTATGGCTTCAATCTTCGCCTCATCCACCTCAATTCCCTGTGGAGTCACAACATAGCCAAGAAAAGAGACTCGATCCGTGCAAAAGGTGCACTTCTCAAGGTTACCAAATAAACGTGCAACTCGCAAAGCATCAAAAACAGCACGCAAATGAATCATATGATCATCCATAGATTTTCTGTAAATCAAGATATCATCAAAGTAGACAACCACAAATTTGCCAATAAAAGGTCTTAAAACCTCATTCATCAAACGCATGAAAGTACTGGGTGCATTAGTTAACCCAAAAGGCATTACTAACCACTCATACAACCCGAATTTGGTTTTGAAAGCTGTTTTCCATTCATCTCCAAGTTTCATTCTAATTTGATGGTAGCCACTACGCAAATCAATTTTAGTGAAAATTATAGCACCACATAACTCATCAAGCATGTCGTCTAGCCTAGGAATAGGATGACGATACCTAATAGTAATGTTATTAATGGCTCTACAATCTACACACATACGCCAAGAACCATCTTTCTTAGGAACCAAAAGTACAGGAACAGCACAAGGACTAAGTGATTGACGAACATACCCACCATCCAAAAGGTCTTGGACTTGTCGTTGTATCTCCTTAGTCTCCTCAGGGTTGGTCCTATAAGCAGCACGGTTTGGCAAAGTAGCACCAGGAATCAAATCAATTTGATGCTCAATCCCTCTCAAAGGTGGCAAGCCCGAGGGTATCTCAGCTGGGAAAACATCCTCATACTCCTGCAAAAGGTTAGTGACAGCAGGAGGCAAAGCACTAGAAGCAATATCACCAAGCAAAAACAAGGCTTGTTTGCATATCAAAGCATAGCAAATATCATCAGTAGAAATTTCAGCAAGCTCAGATTTTGTGGCAAGACATGAACGACCTTGTAATTTAATTGTAGCACCCTTAGAACTTGAAGAATCATTAACATTACTCGGTGTAGAAGCAGAATTAACAGGTTGCTGAATTTCAGGGCTTTTATTTTTCAAACTAGCAGCTCGTTCTAAATCAGCTTGTACAATTTCAGCAGGGGTCATTGGTAACAAAGTAAATAGTTCCTTTATGCATAAAAGTGTACTTATTACTTTTACCATGGTGTACAGCATCATTATCAAATTCCCAAGGTCTACCCAATAAAAGTGAACAAGCTTGCATGGGTACAACATCACAGTCAACAGAATCCACATAGGAACCAATGGAAAAAGGAACTCTGCAAGTTTGTGTTACCTTAGCTTTTCCAGAGTCATTTAACCACTGAATGTAGTATGGATGTGGATGTGGGCGTGTGGTCAAATCAAGCTTCTTAACCACATCAGAACTCACCAAATTGTTGCAGCTTCCTCCATCAATGATGACACGTGCCCGACGGTTCTTGATGACGAAGAAAATCTGGAACAAGTTATGTCGCTGCATCATCTCGGGCTGCTGGATTTGTGTGCTAAGCACACGCTGCACAATAATATTCATGTAGCCCGTGGTATCTCCGCCTCCAAGGACGAGGTCACCGCTGGTGGCAGCGACATCCTCCTCCTCATCCTCCACATCGGAGGTGCTCATGTAACCGCCATCATCTGTCGCCACATATGCTCGCCTACTTGGGCAGTCTTTCTGCACATGGCCAAGACCATGGCATCGGTGGCACTGAATCCCTGTAGTGCGTCCCGTCGAAGCAACAGAGGAGGCACTACTAGCCGGTACCTGCACAGAATTTTTACCTGAGCGCGTAGAAGGGGCAGGGGCTGATCTTGGTGCTGCAGAAACAACACTAGCTGGTGGGGGCGGCCGGAAAGATGGCTTGGGCAACCCCGAAGTCCCCGTCGGCCGTGGTGGGTAGAAATTCCTGGACTTGCTGTACTCCTCAAAAGCCTGGAAAAGTCCCTGTGATTCTTTCTCTGCAAGCATAGCATACTGGAAACACTGGTTGAGGGTATAAAATTCTTTATAATCAAGGATGTCCTGAATTTCTTTTCTCAAACCAGAATAAAAGCGGCAAATCTGATCCTCTACTTTTTCAACCACAGCACAACGAATCAAACCCTTCTGAAGCTCACTAAAATACTCCTGAACAGTTTTATCTCCTTGATCTAAACGCTGCAGTTTATTACGGATTTCTCTATAAAAAGAAGGAGGAACAAAACGATCACGCATTTCTACCTTAAGTTCTTCCCAAGTAGTAGGCAAATCGGTTTCAGCAGCTAGACCACTCCACCAAACAATAGCAAAGTCCTTAAACTCACTAGTGGCTTGTCTAACTCTATGTTGTTCAGGAACAAGATGGGCATTAAATTTTTGTTCTACCGTCATTTCCCAATCAAGGTAAGCATCACCATCGTACTGACCCGAAAACGAAGGAATTGAAAACTTAATTTTAGCATACGGATCATCTGGAGCATAGTTACCTTGTGTGCGACGGTTGTGGTTGTGGAAACCACCCATACCTTGAGGGTTACGTTGCAAACGGCGTCGTAACCTTGCGGTCCTTGTAGCTGACCTATCGACGGTGCCATCAGCCTTATACACCGTTGCTTCATCATGATCGTCTTCAACGTCGTTGTTGGTGTCGTTGTTGGTGTTGGTGTTGGTGTTGTTGTTGTTGTTGTTGTTGTTGGTCTTGTGAGCGGTCTCCAATTCGACAACCTGATCGGTTAGCTTAGAGACTCTCTTATCCAACCGCTCAATGCTTTCTCCCAGGTGAAGCTTGGTGACGGCGTCGGTGACGGCCCTGGTGATCGTCTCTACCAAATCACTCTGAACCGCCTGCAAAGCCTTCTGTAACTGATCTTGGCTCACGCACTCATCAAATTTTGCGGGCGAAGCACCCTCTCCATCGCTGCCTGACATCAGAAACACCAAAACAGGAAACAAAAAGTGAAGGTTATCCCTACAAAACTACTAAGCAGTGGTGCCTCTCAACACAGCAAAAGTAAGCTTCTTGCAAAGCTCTTACAAAGTTCTGAAAACAACAAAGCGAAGGATACCAGGGAGAAGTGTTCCACGATTGCAAGGGTTACCAAATACCCTATGTGCTGTCCAGAAGAAGTATGTAGAGCTAGGAAGGCCAAATATATATATATGAGTGGCACACAAATCAAAAACAGATAGTAAAGCTGAATAAGTGCCCAAATAACTTGTCCCTAGTTGCTGGTCTAACTATGTCCTAGAACAGTAGTGATAGCAAAGAAGAAACAAAGAGACAAAGGGACACAGTCGATCACAGGGGGCTTAGTGTAAAACAGCCGAACTCAGAAATTCCAGGAGGCTAGATGGAGCACTAGTAGGAATCCCAAATTTCTTTTTTTTTATTTTATTTTTTTGATATTTTTTCCAACTCACTAGTAAACAGGAAGAAACCACAAAAAATTTCAGCTCAAACCGAGATAGGACGTGGCCTACAGAAAATCTTGAAGTTTCAGAAAACGTCGGGTTTCAACTTGAATGAATTTTTTCTTTATCTTCCCGATTTTTTTTGAATTTTTTGACAAGGGCACACAGGATGTGGGTATGCTCAACTTTTCGTCTAGAATCTCCTGTAAAAATTTCAGCCAAAACGGACAACCGAGCGAAAAGTTATGGCTGTTTTACCGAAGGGGTGTCGGAATCGGTTATGAACCCGGGGTTTTGAGTGAAATCCGAGTCGGGCTTGGGGTCGGGTAGGGAGTTTTTTGGCAAGGTGGATGCAGCGGAAAGTGGAATTTATGAAAAGTGGTCCGAGGTGGTGAGGGTAGGTTTAGGGTGGGATTAGGGTGGGCGTGTTGATCAATCAACCCTAGCACACAAAGCCGACAAAACCGAGGATGGTGAAGGGGATGGCGGCTAGGGTTGCAAGGGAAACACTACTGACGACAAAAACACAAACTAAACCAGCGACTAAACAAGAACTAGGGCACAAACTCAACACTACGAACTCTGAAATTGAAATATGCAAAGGCTAAACACGTGGTTATGGGCGGGGGAAAATTTTTTTTTTGGTATTTTCAGTGGACGATAGGAAGAACACGAAAACAAAACTAAAGGGTAGTGTGAACCTGATGGTGCACCTGAAGCTCTGATACCACTTGATGTGGACAAGGGTTCCCGATCTTCCGAAAGGTTCTTGGTAAGTTGATTTGGTCGGAGGCGACACACAAATCGATCCGGCTTCAGAACAGCACGTTCTAAACCCCGCAATCGCAGCACGACGTCTCCTCTGGTTATCAACCGTCCAAAAGACGATTGACCTCGCCGAGAAGGCTGATCCCTGCCTGCGAATCAAGAACACAAGCAAGAACAACGAAGATTGCAACACAATTGCAGATGTATGATTAAACTCTCGAAGTTGGGGTCTCACAAACCGATGAACGGCGAAACTGTTTATGAACAGAATTGATCTAAGCAAAACCCGAACCCTAATGGTGCGGCGGCGGCTGTATATAAAGACCCTAGGGTCGTGCAAGACCCTCTGGACGCGCCCCTAATTGGGCTCAACTAGATACAAAGCCCAAAGGCCAAAAATAGGCGACGCAGCACCGACACAGATTCTGGACTCTGTCTTGTTTTGACGATTCCCGATGACTCCGGATGAATTTTGACATGAGGCCGGCGGCATTGGAAAGGTCTTCTCCTTATCTTTCCGTGCATATGTAGAACGTCCAAATCCGAGTCCGTATGCGTCCTGGGCAACTGTTTTAGTACAGACTGGTCCTGGCCCCCGAAACAGACTCGAAGTCGGTTTTGATTGGGCCTCCACTTTAGCTTCCAAGCTCTTGCTGGTCCTCCACGTTCCCAGCTCCTTCTCCCATCATCTCCTGGTCTTCTCCATGGTTTCTAATCATAAAATAATCATTAGGTAGCAAACCATTCTCAAAAGTAACATATAGCGAAGAACGTAGGAACGAGCTCACCTCTAAATTTAGTCGTCGTGCACGAGCTCTAGTCATTGGACCTTGCAAGTCCAGATTTGGAGGAGTGTTGTGTGTATCCATAGGAGTGATGTCCTCATCAGTTGTGTGTATCCATAGGAGTGATGTCCTCATCATCCTCCCCCTCTTGAAGTGGAGTCGTCCTCGACTCAAGCTCATCCTCTTCTCCCAAGTATGGTTTCAAATCTGAAATGTTAAAAGTAGGACTAACCCCGAACTCGGGAGGCAACTCAAGTTTGTATGCATTATCATTAATCTTCTCTATTATTTTGAATGGACCATTAGCTCTAGGCATTAGTTTAGACTTTCTCAATTCTGGAAATCTATCCTTCCTTAAGTGTAACCACACTAAATCTCCTACATCAAGCTTTACTTCCTTTCTTCCCTTACTACCAGCAATTTTATACTTTTCATTCATCTTTTCAATGCTAAGTCTAGTGGTCTCATGCATTTGCAAAATAAATTCAGCACGCTCCTTAGCATCAATATGAACTCTCTCATTAATAGGTAGAGGAAGTATATCAAGTGGAGTAGAATGTGTTGCCCGATTATAAGCAAACTCAACATGAGGTAAGCATTCTTCCCATTGCTTCAAATTTTTCTTCAAAATAGCTCGCAACATAGTACCCAAAGTGCGGTTCACAACCTCAGTTTGTCCATTAGTTTGTGGATGACAAGTTGTAGAAAATAACAACTTTGTACCCAACTTATTCCAAAGCGTGCGCCAAAAATGACTCAAGAATTTTGCATCACGATCTGAAACAATAGTAGAAGGCATACCATGCAAACGTACAATTTCTTTGAAAAAAAGATCAGCAATGTAACTAGCATCATCAGTTTTATGACATGGTATAAAGTGTGCCATCTTGGAAAAACGATCCACAACAACAAAAATAAAGTCCATAGAAATATCCGCCCAAGGAATAGAAGGAACAGGAAGTGGCATGTATAAACCATGTGGATTCAATCGAGACTTAGCTTTTTGACATGTAGTGCAGCGAGCAATAAAACGCTCAACATCTTTCCTCATCCTTGGCCAAAAGAAGTGTGTGGCTCAAATATCCTTTGTCTTCTTAGCACCAAAATGACCCATCAATCCACCTCCATGCGCCTCCTGCAACAACAAAAGACGAACGGAACCAACTGGAATGCATAGGCGGTTAGCTCTAAACAAGAATCCATCATTCAACACAAATTTGTGCCAAGCACGACCTTCTTTACAGTGCAGCAATACAACTTTAAAATCAACATCAGCAACATATTGTTCTTTAATTGCCTCAAGTCCAAAAATTCTACAATCAAGTTAAGACAACAAAGTATATCGCCTAGATAAAGCATCAGCAATCACATTATCCTTCCCTTTCTTATGTTTAATAATATAAGGAAAAGACTCAATAAACTCAACCCATTTAGCATGTCTACGGTTCAAATTGCCTTGAGAACGAATATACTTAAGTGATTCATGATCAGAATGAATAACAAATTCTTTGGGCAACAAATAATGACGCCACGTCTCTAAAGAACGTACAAGTGCATATAGTTCCTTATCATACGTGGAATAATTCAAAACAGGCCCAGTAATTTTCTCACTAAAGTATGCAACAGGTTTACCATCTTGCATCAAAACACCACCAAAGCCTATACCACTAGCATCACATTCAAGCTCAAAAGTCTTATCAAAATTGGGTAATTGCAGCAATGGTGCATGTGTAAGTTTGTCCTTCAAAGCATCAAAAGACTCATGATGTACCTTACCAAAATGGAAGTCAACGCCCTTCTTTGTCAACTCATGCAATGATGCAGCAATGGTGCTGAAATCTTTGACAAAGCGGCGGTAGAAACCTGCAAGACCAAGAAAACTCCTCACCTGTGTGATAGTTTTTGGTACAGGCCAGCTATTTATGGCTTCAATCTTCGCCTCATCCACCTCAATTCCCTGTGGAGTCACAACATAGCCAAGAAAAGAGACTCGATCCGTGCAAAAGGTGCACTTCTCAAGGTTACCAAATAAACGTGCAACTCGCAAAGCATCAAAAACAGCACGCAAATGAATCATATGATCATCCATGGATTTGCTATAAATCAAGATATGATCAAAGTACACAACCACAAATTTGCCAATAAAAGGTCTTAAAACCTCATTCATCAAACGCATGAAAGTACTGGGTGCATTAGTTAACCCAAAAGGCATTACTAACCACTCATACAACCCGAATTTGGTTTTGAAAGCTGTTTTCCATTCATCTCCAAGTTTCATTCTAATTTGATGGTAGCCACTACGCAAATCAATTTTAGTGAAAATTATAGCACCATATAACTCATCAAGCATGTCGTCTAGCCTAGGAATAGGATGATGATACCTAATAGTAATGTTATTAATGGCTCTACAATCTACACACATACGCCAAGAACCATCTTTCTTAGGAACCAAAAGTACAGGAACAGCACAAGGACTAAGTGATTGACGAACATACCCACGATCCAAAAGGTCTTGGACTTTTCGTTGTATCTCCTTAGTCTCCTCAGGGTTGGTCCTATAAGCAGCACGGTTTGGTAAAGTAGCACCACGAATCAAATCAATTTGATGCTCAATCCCTCTCAAAGGTGGCAATCCCGGGGGTATCTCAGCTGGGAAAACATCCTCATACTCCTGCAAAAGGTTAGTGACAGCAGGAGGCAAAGCACTAGAAGCAATATCACCAAGCAAAAACAAGGCTTGTTTGCATATCAAAGCATAGCAAATATCATCAGTAGAAATTTCAGCAAGCTCAGATTTTGTGGCAAGACATGAATGACCTTGTAATTTAATTGCAGCACCCTTAGAACATGAAGAATCATTAACATTACTTGGTGTAGAAGCAGAATTAACAGGTTGCTGAATTTCAGGGCTTTTATTTTTCAAACTAGCAGCTCGTTCTAAATCAGCTTGTACAATTTCAGCAGGGGTCATTGGTAACAAAGTAATTTTAGTTCCTTTATGCATAAAAGTGTACTTATTACTTTTACCATGGTGTACAGCATCATTATCAAATTCCCAAGGTCTACCCAATAAAAGTGAACAAGCTTGCATGGGTACAACATCACAATCAACAGAATCCACATAGGAACCAATGGAAAAAGGAACTCTACAAGTTTGTGTTACCTTAGCTTTTCCAGAGTCATTTAACCACTGAATGTAGTATGGATGTGGATGTGGGCGTGTGGTCAAATCAAGCTTCTTAACCACATCAGAACTCACCAAATTGTTGCAGCTTCCTCCATCAATGATGACACGTGCCCGACGGTTCTTGATGACGAAGAAAATCTGGAACAAGTTATGTCGCTGCATCATCTCGGGCTGCTGGACTTGTGTGCTAAGCACACGTTGCACAATAATATTCATATAGCCCGTGGTATCTCCGCCTCCAAGGACGAGGTCACCGCTGGTGGCAGCGACATCCTCCTCCTCATCCTCCACATCGGAGGTGCTCATGTAACCGCCATCATCTGTCGCCACATATGCCCGCCGACTTGGGCAATCTTTCTGCACATGGCCAAGACCATGGCAGCGGTGGCACTGAATCCCTGTAGTGCGTCCCGTCGAAGCAACAGAGGAGGCAGTACTAGCCGGTACCTGCAAAGAATTTTTACCTGAGCGCATAGAAGGGGCAGGGGCTGATCTTGGTGCTACAGAAACAACACTAGCTGGTGGGGGCGGCCGAAAAGATGGCTTGGGCAGCCCCGAAGTCCCCGTCGGCCGTGGTGGGTAGAAATTCCTGGACTTGCTGTACTCCTCAAAAGCCTGGAAAAGTCCCTGTGATTCTTTCTCTGCAAGCATAGCATACTGGAAACACTGGTTGAGGGTATAAAATTCTTTGTAATCAAGGACGTCCTGAATTTCTTTTCTCAAACCAGAATAAAAGCGGCAAATCTGATCCTCTACTTTTTCAACCACAGCACAACGAATCAAACCCTTCTGAAGCTCACTAAAATACTCCTGAACAGTTTTATCTCCTTGATCTAAACGCTGCAGTTTATTACGAATTTATCTATAAAAAGAAGGAGGAACAAAACGATCACGCATTTCTACCTTAAGTTCTTCCCAAGTAGTAGGCAAATCGGTTTCAGCAGCTAGACCACTCCACCAAACAATAGCAAAGTCCTTAAACTCACTAGTAGCTTGTCTAACTCTATGTTGTTCAGGAACAAGGTGGGCATTAAATTTTTGTTCTACCGTCATTTCCCAATCAAGGTAAGCATCACCATCGTATTGACCCGAAAACGAAGGAATTGAAAACTTAATTTTAGCATACGGATCATCTGGAGCATAGTTACCTTGTGTGCGACGGTTGTGGTTGTGGAAACCACCCATACCTTGAGGGTTATGTTGCAAACGGCGTCGTAACCTTGCGGTCCTTGTAGCTGACCTATCGACGGTGCCATCAGCCTTATACACCGTTGCTTCATCATGATCGTCTTCAACGTCGTTGTTGGTGTCGTCGTTGTTGTTGTTGTTGTTGTTGTTGTTGTTGGTCTTGTGAGCGGTCTCCAATTCGACAACCTGATCGGTTAGCTTAGAGACTCTCTTATCCAACCGCTCAATGCTTTCTCCCAGGTGAAGCTTGGTGACGGCGTCGGTGACGGCCCTGGTGATCGTCTCTGCCAAATCACTCTGAACCGCCTGCAAAGCCTTCTGTAACTGATTTTGGCTCACGCACTCATCCAATTTGGAGGGTGAAGCACCCTCCCCATCGCTTCCTGACATCAGAAACACCAAAACAGGAAACAAAAAGTGAAGGTCATCCCTACAAAACTACTAAGCAGTGGTGCCTCTCAACATAGCAAAAGTAAGCTTCTTGCAAAGCTCTTACAAAGTTCTGAAAACAACAAAGCGAAGGATACCAGGGAGAAGTGTTCCACGATTGTAAGGGTTACCAAATAACCTATGTGCTGTCCAGAAGAAGTATGTAGAGCTAGGAAGGCCAAATATATATATATATGAGTGGCACACAAATCAAAAACAGATAGTAAAGCTGAATAAGTGCCCAAATAACTTGTCCCTAGTTGCTGGTCTAACTATGTTCTAGAACAGTAGTGATAGCAAAGAAGAAACAAAGAGACAAAGGGACACAGTCGATAACAGGGGGCTTAGTGCAAAATAGGCAAACTCAGAAATTTCAGGGGGCTAGATGGAGCACTAGTAGGAATCCCAAATTCCTTTTTTCTATTTTATTTTTTTGATATTTTTTTCCAACTCATTAGCACACAGGAAGAAACCACAAAAAATTTCAGCTCAAACCGAGATAGGACGTGGCCTACAGAAAATCTTGAAGTTTCAGAAAACGTCGGGTTTCAACTTGAATGAATTTTTTCTTAATCTTCCCGATTTTTTTTGAATTTTTTGACGAGGGCACACAGGATGTGGGTATGCTTAACTTTTCGTCAAGAATCTCCTGTAAAAATTTCAGCCAAAACGGACAACCGAGCGAAAAGTTATGGCTGTTTTACCGAAGGGGTGTCGGAATCGGTTATGAAGAACCCGGGGGTTTGAGTGAAATCCGAGTCGGGCTTGGGGTCGGGTAGGGAGTTTTTTGGCGAGGTGGATGCAGCGGAAAGTGGAATTTGTGAAAATTGGTCCGAGGTGGTGAGGGTAGGTTTAGGGTGGGATTAGGGTGGGCATGTTGATCAATCAACCCTAGCACACAAAGCCGACAAAACCGAGGATGGTGAAGGGGATGGCGGCTAGGGTTGCAAGGGAAACACTACTGATGACAAAAACACAAACTAAACCAGCGACTAAACAAGAACTAGGGCACAAACTCAACACTACGGACTCTGAAATTGAAATATGCAAAGGCTAAAACACGTGGTTATGGGCGGGGGAAATTTTTTTTTGGTATTTTCAGTGGCCGATAGGAAGAACACGAAAACAAAATTAAAGGGTAGTGTGAACCTGACGGGGCACCTGAAGCTCTGATTACCACTTGATGTGAACAAGGGTTCCCGATCTTCCGAAAGGTTCTTGGTAAGTTGATTTAGTCGGAGGTGACACACAAATCGATCCGGCTTCAGAACAGCACGTTCTAAACCCCGCAATCGCAGCACGACGTCTCCTCTAGTTATCAACCGTCCAAAAGACGATTGACCTCGCCGAGAAGGCTAATCCCTGCCTGCGAATCAAGAACACAAGCAAGAACAACGAAGAATGCAACACAATTGCAGATGTATGATTAAACTCTCGAAGTTGGGGTCTCACAAACCGATGAACGGCGAAACTGTTTATGAACAGAATAGGCGACGCAGCACCGACACAGATTCTGGACTCTCTCTTGTTTTGACGATTCCCGATGACTCCGGATGAATTTTGACATGAGGCCGGCGGCATTGGAAAGGTCTTCTCCTTATCTTTCCGTGCATATGTAGAACGTCTAAATCCGAGTCCGTACGCGTCCTGGGCGACCGTTTTAGTACAGACTGGTCCTGGGCCCCGAAACTGACTCGAAGTCGGTTTTGATTGGGCCTCCACTTTGGCTTCCAAGCCCTTGCTGGTCCTCCACGTTCCCAACTCCTTCTCCCATCATCTCCTGGTCCTCTCCATGGTTTCTAATCATAAAATAATCATTAGATAGCAAACCATTCTCAAAAGTAACATATAGCGAAGAACGTAGGAACGAGCTCACCTCTAAATTTAGTTGTCGTACACGAGCTCTAGTCATTGGACCTTGCAAGTCCAGATTTGGAGGAGTGTTGTGTGTATCCATAGGAGTGATGTCCTCATCAAGAAGGCTATCCTCCCTTTTGATCCACCTGAATCCGTCCGCGCGCAACAATCAAAATATTTCATTGAAGAGGAGGACGAGAATCAAGAAACATTTGAACTCCCGGAGGAGGAACCACCAACACGACCCCCAATATAGGTTAAAAACCTTTCAGCTAGCTTACGCTTTGCTTTCCTTCCCGGTGATATGGAAGCCCGTGTCATCATAAGTGACAAGCTTTCAGATCAAGAAACCCAAAGCCTCATATCCATCTTAGAAAAGCATCGTGCTGTCTTAGGCTACTTACTCCAAGACCTTAAGGGAATTATTCCCATTCTTTGCACCCATCGCATTCCAATTGACCTAGATAGCACGCCATCAAGGGAGCCACAGCATAGGCTTAACAATGCAATGTGAGAACTAGTCAAGAAGGAGGTCTTAACACTCTTGCAAGCCAAGATTATTTATCCCGTACCACATAGCGAGTGGGTTAGCCCGGTTCAAGTAGTTCCAAAGAATGGAGGAATGGCGATCGTTTAGAATGACAAGAATGAGTTAATCCCACAACGAACCATCTCGGGCTGGAGAATATGTATTGACTACTGGAAACTCAACAAGGCAACTAAGAAGGATCATTTCCCACTACCCTTTATTGATGAAATGTTAGAACGGCTTGCAAACCACTTCTTCGTTTGTTTCCTTGATGGTTACTCTGGTTACCATCAAATTCCCATCCATCCCCATGGTCAAAGCAAGACCACGTTCATGTGTCCACATGGAACGTATGCCTACGGAGGATGTCCTTTAGACTTCGCAACACCCCCGCGTCCATCAAAAAATCAATGATGTCAATCTTCTCTGACATGATAAAGGAAATCATGGAAGTCTTGATGGATGATTTTTTCCATCTATGGGAAAACCTTTGAGCACTGTCTATGCTTAATTGGGAAAAGTGCCACTTTATGGTTCGAGAGGGCATAGTTCTTGGACACTTAGTGTCTGAGAGGGGGTAGAGGTAGACAAAGCAAAAATAGAAGTTATAGAAAAACTTCCACCTCCTGTCAGTGTCAAGGGTATTCATACCTTTCTAGGTCATGTGGGGTTTTATTGACTTATCTCAGCCCCAATTATCCAACCGCTTGATTGGGTGCTTCCTTTCGAAATCATGTGTGATGCTAGTGATTATGCCGTCGGAGCCGTTTTGGGCCAAACCAAGGATAAGAAGCACCATGTAATATCCTATGCTAGCAAAGCTTTGATAGGAGAGAAGTTAAATCATGCCACCACTAAGAAAGAGCTTATTATCGTTGTTTTTGCTATCGATAAATTTAGATCTTACTTAGTAGGAGCAAAGGTACATGTTTACACTGATCATGTTGCTTTAAAATACCATTTCACTAAGAAAGATTCTAAAATCCTATGATTACGAGTACATCTTGATGGTTGTTGATTATGTATCAAAGTGGGTAGAGGCTACCGAGCAGCAGATGCAACAAATGCTAGAAACATGTTCCATGAGGTAATATTCCCTCAATTTGGAACACCTCGGATGGTGATAAGTGACTGAGGATCTCACTTCATTGATAAGACCTTCCGTCACTTTCTAAGAGAACTCGGCGTGAACCACAACATAGCCAATGCATACCATCCTCAGACCATGTGACACCCAGGTGTCTCTTTTCTACTTTGGACTTGATGAGCACAAAAGTCTTGCTAAAGTGGAACATGAAATAATAGGGTTCCCCATCAAATTGAATTAATTTAAAACCAAATAAGGGCCCTGCAAACTATGATATGAAGCAATTTAAATTTTTCTCTACAACATGTGCCAAATAACTGCATCACCAATTTGGGAATAATGAGATAGAATTTTAGACCAAAAATTGGCATGTTACCATATTGAGATGTGCTCCAAATAACTAATTTAAGCTTAGAAACCTTTTACATTTACATTTTAATTCTAAAATATTTGTAACAGCTTTGGTCAATTGGACCCCACCAGAGCCTCATAAATATCTTGAAGGACTTGTGTGCACAATTTTGAGTCATTTGGACCCCAGGAGCTAATTTAATTTTAATTTACAATGAACCATGGACCTAGTTGCAATTTCAGAGAAGTTTGAGGGGAGCCAGGAAAGTTTCCCTGTCTTCTTCCTCTGGTTCCCGCCCGATGCACTGCATTGGCGCGAGTTTTCCCGGCTCTGGGACTTGCACTCCACCCCGCTCCCCTTTTGTCGTCGCACGCCGAAAACTGACAATGATTTGCTCCCACCCGACGTGCTACCCTCGCAATCAGCAAAGCTCCATGAATTTCGGTGCGCGCCTGGCCATGCTACCTTTCTGCTGGCCTCAGGGCTCCACACCGCACTAGCCACGCCTGTCCAGCATCCGTCCCATCCCCCACCCCGTTACAGCTCGCTTTTGTCAGCCGAGCACCAGAAAATGGCGGTTCTTCCTCTCCTGATGCCGACGCAACCCCCATCCTGCCTCCATGATTCTCCGCGCCTCTGCTGCTCCTCGCTACCCGACAACGGGCAAAAATTGCATGTGCATATCACCCCCTGCCTGCGTCCATATCTCGGCCCATCTTGGTCCTTATAACCCCAACAATTTCCTTGTTCTTCATCACACTGCCTCCCCACCAGTCTTACCATTGCTGAACTCCAACCGAGGTCACAATTTGGGCAACTACAATGCCTCCGTGTCAAAATCGATGCCATCAGTAGCTGCGCGCGTAACCCCTCCACCTCCCTATGCCACCAATCAAACATAGTCATCTTATCCTGTGAGATCGACCACAACTTCCCGTCAAAGGCCGGCAACAACCGCCGTGCGCCTCTTCCTCAAATTGGAACCCTACATTGAGGTAAATCCCTTAATTATTTTCCATTGATGTAGAAACTTCCTATTTGTGATTGCTGCATACCTTGGGTTTTTAAAAAATATTTGCAAAGAGTAAAATAGTCTGACTCCTCAGATGATTCTCTCGGATCACTCAATGTGTTTGTATAATCCTCACACTTAGCCTTTGCTCGTCCCTGAGTAAAGGATCAAGACTAAGGTGGACTAAAAATCTCCAAATGGTATGATGCTATCATGCATGTTATTCAAACCATACCTGTGCTAGTGGATTTGCAGTGTCTACCACATTACCTTGGACGATTGAAGAGTGGAACGGTGCAGACTTTGATCTTCTTGACTTCCTTTGCTAAGTACTCGGATTTTTGAAAAGATTTTAAAAAATAAATGCAGGCTATACTCCTCAAATGATTCTCTCAAATCATTCAATATATGTGTAAGTGGATCCTCACCAAGGCTTTTTGTATTTGCCTCTTCCTATTCCTATATTTAATTTTTGCTTTTTGTGGAGCTCACGATAGGATTTAAGGAAAGGGGCATACATGTGCTTTATGTTTTGCCAAGTCAAAAACTAGAAACAAAGAGAAAAACACGTTATGAATCAATAATCAAGTATGTGCACACTTTATGGAGTGGATGGTGGAAATGAATGGATACTCCTTTACATGTAGATTCTCTCTTTGTTTGAACAATCTTGGGCATCAATATTTTTCTTTCTTCCTTTTGTGTTTTTCATCTTGCTCTTGGTTGGGACCAAGGTTTTTTTTTTAATTTTGATAGCCATGCCTTCTAAAAGATCAATTGAGAGAGAATCATGATCAAGAATTTCATGGAGTATTTGCTTGTATGGGATGATGATGGTGATGCTAACTTCCAAGGTAGAAATTCTAGCAATATTTGTGTGCACAATACTTTGATTAATAAATCATAACAATCAACTCACTAGAGTCAAGACTTTGACAAGGTTCAATAAAGTCACAAGTAGCAAATGCTTAAGACATTCCATAAGGTTTATCATTTGGCTCTAGTGGGCCTGCACTTTTCGTCATTGAGGAGTAAGCACTAAGGTTTAAATTTTAGAAATAAATCCCGAATACTATATGCAGGAGGAAGGCAAGAATCTCATTATCAAACCATATCACACTAATCAATAACTTAGGATAGGATGCGCAAACCATCGTGTTGGAGAAAATAGAGGCCGAGGGGGACCAGGACCTGTTCGGCCGAACCCCCCTGGTCGCCAAGTGGGCCCAACTTTGTTGTGTTGCTCCGTGCGATGATGTATAATCTATTTTTTATTGCGTGAATGTTTGTTCGTGTCGGAAGTCCCGAGGATCTCCCCCACACTTGGTTTCTTGTCTGTACTTTTTATTGACACAAAACAAAGAAAAGGTAAAATACAAAGGGACTCCACCCGCTTTATGGGTAAGATGAGTCTTCTATTCATTGATAAAGCAAACTAATAGGCGTTGATTACATAAATGGAGTGAAATAAATAAATAAATAAAAGGGAAACTAAACTAGCGCCTATTTTATTTCCTAGATAAATGACAGCAAAGCATAATCATTTGCCATGATAAAGCTCAGGCTTCCCTAACTCATAACGCACTTGCATAAGCTTAGTGCCAAGGCTACGGCGGAGGTTGCCTAAATCGCTTTTGAGGGCCTCGAGATCATCCTTAATATCAGCCCTCTCTAGCTTTTCCTCTACCAGCTCATCAACTAGCCGCCTATTTGCTAGGCAGATGCTCTCAATCTCCTTAGCTAGTTGTGCAGCGGTCTTCCTCTTAGGGGAGTCTTCCCCGCTGCTTTGGTAATGCCCCACCGGTCTCTAGATGGGAGGTGGTGAATTAAACTGCCTCAGAGTATTCTTCAGTGGGGGAGAGGCGACTGACTCTTCCCTCTCTCCCTTCTCTCCAGGCGTGAGGGCTTCATGAGTTGTTTCCCTATGCCACCCATGTCCCTCACCCCTTGTCTTGTAGGCATGTTGCTCTTGGGAGAGTATGGTGGGGTGTCCCTGGAGAAACTGCTCAAGGATGGTTGCCCTGTCTTGCTCTTCACAACCGGTGGGATGATCACATTTTGCGGGAGATGCAGGAGCATCCTCTTGGCAGCGATTGTACCAACGGTTGGCCTTCTAGGAGGAGTTCCTGCACGCTCTTTCATTGGCAAGCCCCTTCTTGGGGACAAAGAGCATGCAGCAATGCGGTTTGCCAAGGTCTTGCGCCCACGAGTACCCTCCCCTGATGGTTGCGACGTCGGAGGGGCCAAGGAAAGGTCAAGGACTAGGGCAAGCTCGACAGAGGAGGAGTCATCCCATCCATGAGGGGGTCTAGGGCCAGAGAATAGGGTCATCTTTTTGTCGGCCATGGCTGAGGTGCTTGGAGGTGGAGAGGCCAAAGAAGGAAGATGGAGTTTGTTCTAGTTCTGCTCTGGGTCAAGGAAAAACTCTGCTTTATTGGCTCTCCATCACAAAACGATTAGGCTAACACGTTAAAAAGGATTAGGGTCGGTTAGGTTAATGCGCACAAGGAAGTAGAGGGGTGGTAGTGCCAGTTTCCTGGGTGAGTTGGGCCAGCAGGGAATAAGGTGAAGAGATGGGTTAGGCCCATTTGTTGTAATAAAAATCTCAGAAAAGGCTAATAGAGTATATGTAAGTCAATTGAATTGACCACATCTATATCCTTATCTAAATTTTCATTAGAATAAAAGAGCTTTAAGCGATGGCCATTTACCTTGAAAAGGTTACCTGTGTCGTATTGCAGAGTGATTGTTCTATGAAACGATGTGTCGACGACGGTGTATGGTCTATCCCACTTGCTCTTCAGCTTTCCATGTCCACAACTTCACCCTTGAATTGAAGAGTAGGACCTTATCTCCTACCTTGAACTCCTTAGGCTGAATCCTTTTGTCGTGCCATCTTTTGGTTTTCTCTTTGTAGATCTTGGCGCTGTGGTAGGATTTGTCCCTCTATTCCTACAGCTCTGATATCTATATTTTCTTTTGGATTCCAGATTTATGGAGATCCATATTCCATTTTCTGATGGCCCAGTATGCCCGATGTTCCATCTCAACAGGTAAATGGCAAGTTTTGCCACAGACAAGTTGGTATGGTGACATGTCGATGGGTGTCTTGTATGCTATCCGATATGCCCAAAGTACCTCAGGTAGCTTGTTCTTCCATCCTATCCCCATTTCTAGTACAGTCTTCTGGAGGATATTCTTGATTTGCTTGTTTGAAGTTTCAGCTTGGCCACTGATCTGAGGATGGTATGAAGTAGCTATGTTGTGGTTCACACCAAGTTCTCTTAGGAAGTGACGGAAGGTCTTATCAATGAAGTGAGATCACCTGTCACTTATCACCATCCGAGGTGTTCCAAAACAAGGGAAAATTACCTCATGGAACATCCTTCTGGCATTCTTTGCATCTGCTGCTCGACATGGGATAGCTTCTACCCAATTTGATACATAGTCAACGGCCACCAAGATGTACTCGCAATCATAGGACTCTGGAAAAGGTCCCATGTAGTCAATGTGCCATACATCAAAAAGTTCCACTTGAAGATTGTATGTAAGGGGCATGGCATTGCGAGCAGTAATCCCTCCATGTTTCTGGCATCTCCAGCACTTGCAAATGAACTCTTTTGTATCTTCATACATTGTAGGCCAAAAGAATCCACTCTGTCAAATATTTCTTGAGTACAGAACACATCATAGTGTCCTCCGTACGGAGATGAATGGCATTTTTCTATGATCTTGGCACCTTCGGCTATAGAGACACATCTTCTTAGCAACCCATCTGCACATACTCTATATAGGTACGGGTCTTCCCAAAGTGCTGCCGACTCTCATACATCAGTTTCTTATTATTCTCCCCTGGTGGTACATAACCTGCAACCTTGTAATTCACAATATCTGCATACCAGAGGTTGGTGTGGGTCACCTTTAGCAGCATGTCGTCTCGTAGAAAATCATTTATTGATAGCTCCTGCATGTTAGTGATTTGCATATGCGACAAATGATCTGCTACAAAATTCTCTACTCCCTTCGTATCTTTTATTTCTAGGTCAAATTTTTGGAGTGAGAGAATTCATCTAATTAGCCTAGGTTTAGCATCTTTCTTAGTGAGTAGGTATTTTAATGCAGCATGATCAGTGTAAACAATTACCTTAGCTCCTACTTAGTAAGATATAAACTTATCGGTAGCAAAAACAACTGCAAGGAGCTCTTTCTCAGTGGTGGCATAATTAAGTTGTGCTCTTATCAATGTTTTGCTAGCGTAGGCTATTGCATGATGCTTCTTATCCTTGGTTTGGCCCAAAACGACCCTAACGACACAATCAGTAGCATCACACATGATTTCAAAAGGCAGCGTCCAATCAGGGGGTTGGATAATCGGGCTGAGATGAATGTCTTTTTAAGGATGTTAAATGAGTTAAGGCACTCATCATCGAGGGGTCTAGCAATTTGAGAGAAATCCTTACTGAACCGCCGATAGAACCCCGCATGGCCTAGAAAGCTACGAATACCCTTAATATAGAGAGGAGGTGGAAGCTTGTCTATGACTTCTATTTTTTCCTTGCCCACCTCTATCCCCCTTTGGGATACTAAGTGTCCGAGTACTATGCCCTCTCAGACCATAAAGTGGCACTTCTCCCAATTAAGCACCAGGTCCTTTTCTTGGCATCTAGTCAAGACCTTGTCTAAATTCTCCAGACAGTGTTCAAAGGTTTTCTCATAGAAAAAGAAATCATCCATGAAAACTTCCATGATTTCTTCTATCATGTCGGAGAAAATTGACATCATGCACCATTGGAAAGATGCAGGGGTGTTGCAAAGCTTAAATGGCATCCGCCGGTAAGCATACGTCCCATACAGACATGTAAACATGGTCTTGCTCTGATCATCCGGATGGATGGGAATTTGATGGTAACGAGAGTAACCATCAAGGAAACAAAAGAAGGATTGGTTTGCAAGCCGCTCTAACATTTCATCAATGAAGGGCAGCGGGAAATGATCCTTCTTGGTTGCCTTGTTGAGTTTTCGATAGTCAATACACATTCTCCAACCCGTGACGGTTCGTTGTGGGATCAACACGTGTTCGAAGTTCAAATGTTTCCTAATTTTTATCCTCCTTTTCAGTGAAATCTTCAGATTGTTGCTCGAGGGCGGATTCAGGTGAATCAAAAGGAAGGATAGCCTTAACTTCCTCAATTAGCTCGTCATCAGAGGAAATCTGAGATAGTGTTCCCGGATCCAGTGATCGGGATAGAATATTTATTTCCCCTAAATTCCCTTGGTTGGAGCATCAGAAAAAAATTTCTCAATAGGATACCCGATAAGTATTTCAAAGTCTGGGACTTCGAATACGTAAAATTCAAGGAGTGCATCAATGCCTTCGTGTCGTATAGGAACTTCTTGTAGAATTCCGTATCCTTCTATAATGGGTCTAGAGGAATACTTGAGGAATTTATGGGTCGGTGCCATGGGTAAATCACCCAGAATGGCAAAAGTGCAAGCATCAGAAATGATGTTAGCACCGACAGTGGGAATATACAGAATGTCCACCTTGGCTCTTCTAATGCAGTAGGGCAAGGTTGAGGTTGGTTAGCGTATCCGGATTGGGTCCGTGGATAGCTCGCCTTCTCTTGATCATTCACTGCTCGTAATTGCCGAAAGCTCCTTTATCGTCTCGAGGAGGAATACCTTCTCATTAGGGTCAGGGGTTGAGTCAGATATTGGTGGCTTCTTACGGCAGTTATAATTCGAGCAGTTTCCAAAATCTTCAAAAAGATCATCCTCGAATTGGAAAGAGAGCTCAGAAGGTTGAATTTCTTCCTCCTCCATTGCCCTTGGTTCGGTTGAGGTTTCACTAGACGAATCATCGGATAGGCAAAGGCTAGGCTTAGGTTCGACTAGTGGGGTGGCCTTAATGTTTGACGTTGCCTCCTCCTAGAGGGGCATTCTACAGTTGGCTAGGAACGATGTGTTTTCTAGGATAAGGTCTATGACAACTCTTCCTTCCTCGGGCGTCTTGTGGACAAACGAACCTCCAGTGGTGATGTCGAGGTACAAGGCAGCCTCCTTGCTCAAACCCAGGAAAAACCATTGAAGCAACACATGGTCGGGTAGAGAGAAGTCTGAGCCAGAATGGGCTAACGTGGTAAACCTGGCCCAGGTTGCACCTATAGACTCCTTCTCAAATTGCCGAAAGTCGAGAATGTCTCTTCGCATGGAGACGATACATGATATAGGAAAGAACGCGAGACAAAATTTATCTCAGAGTTTATTCCAATCACCACTCACACTCCCAACGGTATGGGTGTACCATTGTTTCACATTCTCCAAGAGGGAAAATGGAAATAATTTCTACCACAGAGTTTCTTTTGTCATTTCTCTACTGGTGAGGCATGAACACAGTTGCTCAAGCTCTCGCAAATGATGAAATGGGTTTTTGCTATCTAAACCAGAGAAGGATTGCTCCCGAACCATGGCAATAAAGCCAGAATGAAGTTCAAAGCCGGATGAAAGAATCAGGTCCGCAGATGGCGGTAGCTCGAAGAACTTGCCCTTTGGAGCAGAAAGATTTTGAATGGTAGGTTGCTCCATTGGAGAAAAGAGTTAAGAAATAGATAATAAAAAATAAAAAGATACGAGGGCAAACTATGTTCGAAGACTAACAACAGTCGTTGCCCGGCAACGGCGTCAGAAATGCTTGTAGGTATTTTTAACAAATGCAGATGAGTCCGCAAGCACACAGATAATACCGCTGTAGCGCTTCGACTTTGGAGTATTCCAAGGGTATCGAATTCATAGGGAACGTGTGTGCTAATATTCAATTCTAGCCATCCAAGGACACCAAGATATTATGGCTCGGGTAGAGAGGATTCTAACTCGTAAAAGAGTCCTATTTAGTGTAATTTTGACACTAAGCTACTTGTATTGGGCATCCGGTTTTTCCCTGCATCCACAGTGCGATTCCGGCCAAGAGCCTACTATGTTGCCAAACGTGGAGGATTTCAAAGGACAGATAGGGCTGTCACCACCTACTTTCTACCTTTAGCAATCTATGGACTACGCGGTAAACAAAGGCAACCTACAGCCTAGACATCACGTCTATGCTTTCGATTACTCCCTTAATCTCTACGTACGATGGGTCAAGACTAAGGTCTCTAATTGAATAGAGTGTTGAGCGAGCAAAGCAACTAAGCACTAGAACTTACTTAAAAAGGAAAACTAATGACAAGAGAAAAATGACGAAGACTTACTTAATAAGGCAAGCATCCGTCGAGGTACAAGCACGATGAAGGGGTTGGACAGGCCCGAACCTCCTCTCCTGGACTCCTCCTCACTCTCTCCCTAGTTTCTAAATGCTTTAGCAACGTTGAGCCTTTTGGAACTGAAGTACTATTCTATCTTGAAGTGTTGAGAGAGTGAAGCCCTTCCCTTCCTTTTCTAGCACTCAAATGCAGTTCCTGGAGTCGTTACTTCCGCTAAACATGCACAACCGACCTTAGAGCGGCACCAGGAGACGACACATGGAGGTGGTGCACCTGAGGGGGACCCACTTGTTCGGCCAAATAGGGGTCTTTGGTCGAACAGGGGTTGTGGGCTCTTGCCCCCCCCCTCTGTTCTGGGTCCCTGGTGGGTGGCCCCTTGTCCCTCCTAACACCGTAAGGCAGTGGGTTACGTTGGTTTTCTCCTATAAGTGGGCCAATGAATCCGCGTGCTTGGCTCTGATTAGCCGGAAGTGTGTTTTCTCTCTTGATGATGTGGACTTTCCATTAATTCCATGGAATAATTACCGACAGCATGTATTTAGCAACACTTATGTTGATTGTTCACTTTGTTGCTTTTATGCAGATGAACTCCTACCACTATGTTGATTGTTCACTTTGTTGCTTTTATGCAGATAATTGACGGTCTGAATTACATAGTTAGAGACCGTCAATACTGGCGCTGTTGCCGGGGAAGGCAATTGATCAAAAGAATTACTTATGTTCTATTCTTGCATATGAGATTATTTGGCATTTGCCCATACAGGCTAATCTTGTATGTTTTCTCCTTTTGTGTGAAAACAAGGTAGTGCATGACCGGCTTCATATTGTCTGAAAATTATTTTGAAGATACCGAACAACTCCTGAGATGGGTACGTGCACGTCTTGTCCCTCCTCATAATTTTATGTCTGCAAGTGAACCAGTCATCCCTGCATCATCAAGCTTCAAGGTCATGGCCTAGAAGGGTCTACATGATTTCTCCGTTCCTTCGGCGTCCAACATTCCTGTTACACCCAATATCATGGAAGATGCGAATTTTGAGATCAAGATGGGTCTCATTACCATGGTGCAGGCCAGCCCATTCTGTGGGAAAGCTAATAAGGACACCAGCGATCATCTACAATAGTTTTTGGAGATTTGCAGCATCCTAAAGATGGAGGACGTATCTCAAGACACCATTTGCTTTCGTCTGTTTCCGTTCTCCCTCCTGGGGAGGGCAAAATAGTGGTTCTACGTGACCAAGGATGCTATGAGTACCTGGAAAAAGTGTTCAAAGGTGTTGCTCACCAAGTTCTTCCCGTTGGGTAAAACCGCCATTCGCGGGAGAATTTCAAGCTTTTAGCAGGAGTCCAAGGAGTCAATCTCCGGCAGCAAGAATACATTGCCACCTGTCCTCATCACGGGATGGATGAATGTCTTATCATCCAGGACTTCTACAACGGACTGACTCTGTCAGCTCGTGATCATATTGATGTTGCCGCAGGAGGAGTCTTCTTCTCACTGACTGAAGGACCTAGCAAGACGACTAGAGGGGGGGGGTTGAATATGCACCTTAACAAATTTCTTTCGAAATAGATGGCCTTCTCCGTTTTTCACCCAACGCACCTCTCTTGTAACACATCATGATCATGTAGTCATAACAGACATACTAACCACAGGAATGTGTTCGGGGTTCACACAAAATTAGCGGAAGCAAAAAGAAGAGAACGAAATAACACACACCAAAAGACCACTACTATTAATTAGTTTACCTGCAAAAGGATTAGTGATAAAAATAAAAGGATGCCAAAAAGAAAGATCTACGAGTACTAAACTAATATAGCAATTTGTAAATAAAAGATTAAACTATTACTAATCTATACTAGTGACGAAGCTAGAAATATGACAAGCATGATTAAACTAAGAAGTTACGGAACAAAGCAGACAAGAAGATAGGGCCAAAAGGATTAGAATAAAATAACTAATATGTTGCGGCAGCTACTGGACTAATTACATGAGGTAAGCAGACAAACAAGGATCAGAAAACTAGCTACGTGATCCTATGCAATAGTTAAACTAATGTGCTATGAAAATAAGCAGACATACACGAGCTAAAATTGCTACAGCAAACCAAGCAGGCAGGCAGGTAGTTGAGATTGCAAATGGACTACACGCTGCTGGTCTAAGGGAACATGCAGGTAACTGACGAAGCTACAGGTTCGTGTTCAGTTGAAACAATAAGACAAGCAGCTATAGACATGGCCTATCCAATCAATCGGGGGCCAAACTTTGGCAACGATAGAAAAATGTTGCTCATTCAAAGTCATCACGCTCAATAGACACAGTATCTTCAGTGAGAACTATCGAGTACGAACAAAGAATGGAGGTACCGTGAGATATCATTTCATCATCTAATGGCTCGACAATGTCATATACTTGATGGCCACCGTATCACCAGCTAGAACCAATGAAGTATAAACAAGGCGAGTCCAAACCATCAAGCCAAACTTTGATGTCGATGCGATGAGGCCTTATGAGATGCTCACTCAATGTCATCATGCTCGATTGACACCATATCACCAGCGAGAACAATTGAGTACGCACAAGGATTAGAGCTACCGTAAGAGATCATATCGTCGCCTAATGGCTCGTCCAATGTCGATATGCTCAATGGCCACCGTATCACCGGCTAGAACCAATGAAGTATAAACAAGGCGAGTCCAAACCATCAAGCCAAACTTTGATGTCGATGAGATGAGGCCTTATGAGATGCTCACTCAATGTCATCATGCTCGATTGACACCATATCACCAGCGAGAACTATTGAGTACACACAAGGATTAGAGCTACCGTAAGAGATCATTTCGTCGCCTAATTGCTCATCCAATATCGTATACTCGGTGGCCATCGTTTCACCGGCTAGAACCAATGAAATATAGACATGGCCTGTCCAATCAATCGGGGGCCAAACTTTGGCAACGATAAAAAAAGGTTGCTCATTCAAAGTCATCACGCTCAATAGACACCATATCTTCAGTGAGAACTATCGAGTACGAACAAAGAATGGAGCTACCGTGAGATATCATTTCATCATCTAATGGCTCGACAATGTCGTATACTCGATGGCCACAGTATCACCAGCTAGAACCAATGAAGTATAAACAAGGCGAGTCCAAACCATCAAGCCAAACTTTGATGTCGATGAGATGAGGCCTTATGAGATGCTCACTCAATGTCATCATGTTCGATTGACACCATATCACCAGCGAGAACTATTGAGTACGCACAAGGATTAGAGCTACCGTAAGAGATCATATCGTCGCCTAATTGCTTGTCCAATATCGTATACTCGATGACAATTGTTTCACTGGCTAGAACCAATTAAATATAGACATGGCCTGTGCAATCAATCGGGGGCCAAACTTTGGCAACGATAAAAAAAGGTTGCTCATTCAAAGTCATCACGCTCAATAGACACCATATCTTCAGTGAGAACTATCGAGTACGAACAAAGAATGGAGCTACCGTGAGATATCATTTCATCATCTAATGGCTCGACAATGTCGTATACTCGATGGCCACAGTATCACCAGCTAGAACCAATGAAGTATAAACAAGGCGAGTCCAAACCATCAAGCCAAACTTTGATGTCGATGAGATGAGGCCTTATGAGATGCTCACTCAATGTCATCATGTTCGATTGACACCATATCACCAGCGAGAACTATTGAGTACGCACAAGGATTAGAGCTACCGTAAGAGATCATATCGTCGCCTAATTGCTTGTCCAATATCGTATACTCGATGACAATTGTTTCACTGGCTAGAACCAATTAAATATAGACATGGCCTGTGCAATCAATCGGGGGCCAAACTTTGGCAACGATAAAAAAAGGTTGCTCATTCAAAGTCATCACGCTCAATAGACACCGTATCTTCAGTGAGAACTATTGAGTATGAACAAAGAATGGAGCTACCATGAGACATCATTTCATCATTTAATGGCTCAACAATGTCGTATACTCGATGGCCACCATATCACCAGCTAGAACCATCGGGCCAAATTGTGACATCAATGAGATGAGGCCTTACAAGATGCTCATTCAATGTCATTATGCTCGATAGACACCGTATTATCAGTGAGAACTATCAAGTATGAACAAAGAATAGAGCTGCCGTGAGACATCATTTCACCACGTAATGGCTTGTCCAATGTCGTATACTCGATGGACATCGTATTGTCCGCTAGAACCAATGAAATATAGACACGGCAAGTCCAATCATTCGGGGGCTAAACTTTGGCGATAATAAGAAAAGGCTGCTCATTCACTGTCCTCATGCTTGATAGACATAGTATCACTAGCAACAACTATCGAGTATAGAAAAGGAATGGAGCTACCATGAGACATCATATCATCACCGAAAGGCTCGTCCAATGTCGTTATACTCGATGGCCACCGTATCACCAGCTAGAACCAACGAAGTATAAACAAGGCGAGTCCAAACTATCAGGCCAAACTGTGACGTCGATGAGATGAAGCCTTATGAGATGCTCATTCAATGTCATCATGCTCGACAGACACCATATCACTAGAGAGAACTATTAAGTATGTACAAGGAATAGAGCTACCATGAGAGATCATATCGTTGCCTAATGGCTCGTCCAATATTGTATACTCGATTGCCATCGTATCACCAGCTAGAACCAACAAAATATAGACTAGGCTAGTCCAATCAATCGGGGACCAAACTGTGGCAACGATCAGAAAAGGCTGCTCATTCAATGTCATCACGCTCGATAAACACCGTATCACTAGCAAGAACTATCGAGTACGAATAAAGAATGGAGCTACCATGAGAGATCATTTCATCGTCAAATGGCTTGACAATGTCATATACTCGATGGCCATCGTATCACCAGCTAGAACTAACAAAGTATAAACAAGGCGAGTCCAAACCATCGGGCCAAGTTGTGACATCGATGAGATGAGGCCTTACGAGATGTTCATTCAATGTCATCATGCTCGATAGACACCGTATCACCAGCGAGAACTATCGAGTATGAACAAAGATTCGAGCTACCATTAGACATCATTTCATCGCCTCATGGCTCTACAATGTCGTATACTCGATAACCACCGTATCACCAGCTAGAACCAACAAAGTCTAAACAAGGCGAGTTCAAACCATCGGGCCAAATTATGACATCAATTAGATGAGGCCTTACGAGATGCTCATTCAATATTGTCATGCTCGATAGACACCATATCACCATCGAGAACTATCTGGTATGAACAAAGAATGGAGCTACCGTGAGACATAATTTCGTCGCCTGATGGCTCGACAATGTTGGATACTTGATGGCCACCGTATCGCCAGCTAGAACCAGTGAAGTACAAACAAGGCAAGTCCAAACAATCGGGCCAAATTGTGACATCGATGAGATGAGGCCTTACGAGATGCTCATTCAATCTCATCATGCTCCATAGACACCATATCACCAGCGAGAACTATGAAGTACGAACAAAGGCTGGAGTTGCCGTGAGGCATCATTTCATCGCCTAATGGCTCGTGCAATGTCGTATACTCGATGGCCATCGTATTACCGGCTAGAACCAACGAAATATAGACAAGGCAAGTCCAATCAATAGGGGGCCAAAGTTTGGCGACAATCAGAAAAGGCCGCTCATTCAATGTTCTCAAGCTCGATAGACACAGTATCACCAGCGACAACTATCGAGTATGGACAAGGAATGGAGCTACAATGAGACATGATATCATCGCCTAATGGCTCGTCCAATGTCGTTATTCTTGATGGACACCGTATCACCACCTAGAACCAACAAATTATAAACAAGGCGAGTCCAAACCATCAAGCCAAACTGTGACGTCGATGAGATGAGGCCTTATGAGATGCTCATTCAATGTCATCATGCTCGCTAGACACCATATCACCAACGAGAACTATCGAGTACGGACAGGGAATAGAGCTACCGTGAGAGATCATATCGTCGCCTAATGGCTTGTCCAATATCGTATACTCGATGGCCATGGTATAACCAGTTAGAACCAACGAAATATAGACAAGGCCAGTCCAATCAATCGAGGGCCACACTTTGGCAA
The DNA here is from genome assembly GCA_030378355.1 of Eleusine indica. Lineage (NCBI taxonomy): Eukaryota > Viridiplantae > Streptophyta > Magnoliopsida > Poales > Poaceae > Eleusine > Eleusine indica. The sequence continues at coordinate 30,645,476 of CM059497.1, forward strand.
TGATCAAAAAAGGCTGCTCATTTAATGTCATAACGCTCGATAAACACTTTATCACCAACTAGAATTATCGAGTATGAATAAAGAATGGAGTTACCGTGAGACATCATTTCATCGTTTCATGGCTCGACAATGTCGTCTACTCGATGGCCACCGTATCACCAGCTAGAACCAACAACGTATAAACAAGGCGAGTCCAAACCATCAGGCCAAATTATGACATCGATGAGAAAAGGTTTACGAGATGCTCATTCAATGTCATCATGCTCGATAGACACCGTATCACCAGCAAGAACTATTGAGTACGAATGAAGAATGCAGCTACCGTGAGATATCATTCTGTTGCGTAATGGCTCGACAATGTCGTATACTAAACAGCCACCATACCACTAGGTAGAACCAACAAAGTATAAACTAGGCGAGTCCAAACCATAGGGCCAAATTATGACATCGATAAGATGAGGCCTTACGAGATGCTCATTCAATGTCATCATGCTCGATAGACACTGTATCACAAGCGAGAACTATCGAGTACGAACAAAGAATGGAGCTGCCGTAAGACATCATTTCATCTCCTAATGGCTCGTCCAATGTCGTATACTCGATGGCCATCGTATTACCGGCTAGCACCAACGAAATATAGACAAGTCAAGTCCAATCAATCGGGGGCCAAACTTTGGCGACCATCAGAAAAGGCTGCTCATTGAATGTCCTCATGCTCAATAGACACTGTATCTCCAGCAACAACTATCGAGTCCAGACAAGGAATGGAGCTACTGTGAGACATCATATCATCGCCTAGTGGCTTGTCCAACGTTGTTATAGTCGATGGCCACCATATCACCGGCTAGAACCAACAAAGTATAAACAAGGCGAGTACAAACAATCTGTTGACGCGAAAATCACATGTGTGACCTGGGAGATCTGCTTTAGCTCTAGTGCGGGCTCAATACGAAAACCGGGGCATGCCAGTCGATTTTCCCTGCAAATAGACAAAGAGACAAACGTTCAAATTCCACGGGTCACTAGCCCAGGACAGGCCGATGAGAAAGCCGATAGTCACTAATCGTGAAACCAGCCGATGCTATTTTTGGAATAAAACATAGGAGAATATAAACTGGTCCACTGATTATATCGGCTTATTGGAAAATTTAATTAAAAAGGTAGTTATAAATCATTAATGCCGATAAGAAATAAGAACAATAGGCCAGAGTCGATAAATCCACGGTATTCATACAATAACTAGCCAAGTCGATACAATAGACTTAAAGTCGATAGAGCTGAGTTGATAGATCTACAGTAAAGGTGCATAGACTCGCTCTGTCGATGAAAGTAAGTCGATGGGCCAGAGTCGATAGAAGTATGATAATCATGTACAGAACTCTGCCCGTCGATAGATGCTAAGTCGATAGATCTGATAGTTGGTATTGTAAATATGCCTCAAATTCACAGTCTAATTCTGTCAGCTAAAGGGGGGCAATCGACTTCTAATATACATCAATAAAATAGGCAAAACACCAAGAAGTCGATCAAACCGTGATAACCTATCGGCTAAACGTCCCAACAGAACTCTATCGACTCTGCCTATAAGCAGATCGAATCTAACCCTATCATCCCAGCAAGAGATCAAAGTCGATGCAGCCTTGCTGATTTGAACAGATCGAACTTAATCGAGACAGTGTTCAAAAACAGCAAATAAATCTAGATTTAATCTAATTATAGATAGGATCGATCGAGTGACTCGAATATTAGATCTAAAACCAAGCTTATAAAACCTACAGAAATCGCATAAGATCGGACCTAACCTATACAGTAATGCAATTTAAGTCAATAATACAAACCAAATAAAGACCTAATTACCGGATAACTAGAAATTTCAAAGATAAAAACTAGAATATCAACTTAATAAAGTCCTAGCTGAAGTCGATAAAATTACTGAGGGTGACTAATCCAAGTCTCTTGCCGAGGTCGGAGCCAAAGCAGCCCGCACGAGACGAGGATGTCGTCGAGAAAAAGTTTGGTGATGCATCAAGTTGTACTGAATGAAAGTGTTATCTTTTTTGTACAGACCCTGTTATATATATAGAGCCCCATGCAAGGGGTTCTGACCCGATTCGGTCAGGACTCTCAAACAAACCGACTTGATTTATTATTAAACCAAAACTAAATTAGAAAATAAAAGAAGACAAAACCCTAACGGGCCCACTTTATTCTCTTTGGCCATTGAGCTCCACTGACTTTGGCCGATTCTAACTCCACGCAGCTGACCACTGGGACCGGTCAAATTTTGGCGCCAACACATGCCCCTCGAGTCCGGGGTGCGAAATCCTTCGTGCACTAGATTCTATCTCCTCGTCTACCGCGCGCCTTTACCACTCTATTGCTTCATGATTCAATAAATGCAGCCAATCAGAAGCCTTCCATCTGTCAAATCATGCTTTCAGTCCACCACTCAACCATTCGTAGCTTTAAATATGGCCTGCCGTTCATGCGTCATCTCGACTGCTGGTTTTACCTTTTAACCATCCACGTGCCTATCCCTTTCCCTCGGATTCCTGCATAAGCCTTATTGCTTCGTATTTTTTTAATGAAGTGGTGTCTGAACTCTCCAAAGGCCAAATCTAGATCCTATAAATAGCTCCTTCCACCAGCCCCTTTTCTTTGTCTTGCTTACCACCCTCAACCATGGGACTCTTGTTTAGAGCTTTGATCGAAAAGTATCATCTATCTCTAAATTTACTGATTATCTTATGGCGAGTACTCTTCGCCTCCTTTGCCCTCAGAGTCCTCCTTTCAATCCAAAGTCTACAGCTCCTCCTGCCTAGAAGCCAACCCGCTGGATCTTCTACTCTCTGGTAGCGGCATGGGTGTCAAGAATGGCATCAGCGACGCGGCCCTCTCTCCCTCTGGTTCGTCGGGTAATGTTAGGTGACACTGCCATCCTCAAAGGAGAATCGGAGGAAGCTGCCAATGCATTTTTTTATATGTACCTCCCTCCATGCGCTTGGGATACTAAAAATTACATCTTCATCCACTAGCTGTCATAGAAGAATAGGTTTCCGCTGAAACTGGGTAACCAGCTTATTAACATCGGCCATCTATAATTAATGAAAACCTTCTCTGCTTTATAAATGTATTACTCTTTGTCTTGTACGCTGTGCTTTCTCCTTTATATTTTTTCCGCTAAGGGCAATATCTGTAATATCGGCCGTCTGAATTCGATGTATGTACATCGGCTGTAAAATACTGAAAGGACCGAAGGCCTACCGAGAGGGGGGGGGGGTGAATCGGTAGCCGACCACGAATCCAAATACATCAATTTCACACCACTAGAATCTGACAAGCGTTGCAACCTAAACATTTCTAGTAGGCCAAGACCCTATGCATGCTAGTGTTCATGATCCAAAATAAAACGCGAAAGCTAAACACACTAGCCGATGCAAGCCACAAGTCACCCTATCAACTAGAGCACATAAATGTGGAATAGTAAAGAGGGGGCCAAGGAATGCTCACGATTTTATTCCGAGGTCTCGGAAGGATGGCGCCTTCCCCTACTCCTCGTTGGACCACTCCCGCCGGAGTCCCGGTCCCTCCTGTCACCAAGTGGAGTTCTCGCCCATGAGCCCGCAATATCATAAAAGATCTGCGTTGCAGTGCAAAAAATCCACCGCTTCTTCTCCATTGGCGCAGGCGCAACCCACCGGCGCTCACGCCACCGCCTGCCACCCCGACCTCGGAACCCCGCGCGCTGCAGTGCTGCCTGAACCCCCCCTGTGCAGCCGTCCTCTCCCATCCATCACCTCCACCGCGAGCGCCGCCCAACGGCCAGCCTTTCCACTCCTGCACGCCAACCATGCTGGCCAGCAAAAACTTCAATGCTGAGCGCCCAGCTCCTCCCGGCCCCCCAACAATGGGGAAAAACCACGCGTGACGCCGACCCATCCCATCTGCCCCCCTCCCCCCCCCCCCCCCCCCCCCCGTTTTCTCGTTCCCGCCCGCGACAAGCCGCTAGATGACGCGATCGGGAGTTGCCTTTCCCCTGCTCGATGTCGATGTGACCTCACCGCACCGCTCGGTCACTCTACGTCCGATCGCCCTGTCCCCCCTGACAGCACTCAAGACGGCACGCGAACCCTCTGCAACCCACACAGCCGCACTCCCTCTCTACCTTCTGGTCTGTACCCTCTCTTTTCCCTTTCCCCTCCTCCATCCCACCATTGCAGAGCACAAGCTCGAGCTCGAGCCCCACCTGTCCCACTGCCTCCCCATCGGTTCTGAGCCGCCAATACGTACGCCTCTCCCTCCTACACCTCCCCATGACCCTACTTGGCGAGACCCTCGAGCACATTGGTTAAATCGCAAAAAACCAGAAGCGGCCATCACCGGCGACCCCCACCACCATGGACTAGAAATTTCAGCCTTTGGTGAGTTTTTGAAGCCCATTTCATCCCTTACATTTACGTGACTAGCCGACGCTTTTCCTTGACCTTTTCTTTCCCTGATTTCTCCACTCGAGTTGCCAGCATTTCACTTTTCCCCCGTCTCTGCTCTGGCGCCGGCAAAAACCGAGCCGCCTCAATGGTGAGCACCACCTTCCGGCCCTTCTCGACGAACGCCGACCCGATGCCGAGTCTCTGCACGTCGCTGTGAAGCTATAGGTGAAGACAGAGTCCCATTTTGTGCCCCATAGCTGAAACGCGACGCTGCCAAAGTCCTCCTCTCCGCCGCCTCTCGTCGCCGACAACCCTCCGGTGAGAACCCCACCTTGCGATCCCCTCCATCCTCCCCATCTCGTTGTGCGCAACATTATTCCCCACCCGCGACGAGTTTTCGCTCCGCGTAGAGCCCTGCGGCGAGCCCTCCGGCCGCGCGCCGCCGCGCTCTGGCGATGCTGCCCAGCAGCTGAGCTGGCGCCTACTAGCAGCTGAGGCGCCAACGTGGCAAGCCAATAAGCACTCAGAAAATCCAGAAAAACAGTGAAAACTTCTAAAAATCATAGTAAATTTATTTCAAATTCAATGGACCTCAAACCAATTTTGTTAGTTTCCTAAAATGAGCTCTATTTCATAAAAATGATATCAAGCTACTTCTGTCAAAGTATTTTTAATAAATAAATTAGCTTTTGCAACCACCAATTAAATTCTTATAAATTCTAGAAATGCAATTTAGCTCTAATCTTTTGCAGGCACTGTTATTTCACATCACCCTGATTTTTCGTTAAGTTTAATTTACATTATTTCACACTGTATGATTTATTTGGTGCTTTAGCTTAAATAAATGCTAGTAAATAAAACATTAATGTTCAGAAGCTGTGACTTGGTAAAAATGATGTTCATACATGTACCTGTTCATAATAAATCACTCAAGTCCAGTAACACCTTTTTACTATATTAGTTGCATTAATTGTTCATAGAGTTGTAAAAACATCATTAAATGGTTAATACACATAAAATAATGAAATTCTAATTTGCTTCTCTGAAGCATATGTCTTCGAGAACATATTAATAAGATTGTTGGCACTAAAACACTACTGCATTATGCATCCACCATATCATTGCATGTAACGGTGTTATGATAATACCGTTAACTCATTTTCCATCATATAGGTAACGATAACCAGGAGCAAGAAGAGGATTTTCAGAAGGACATTGACTCTCAGGAGCAAGAAGTAGAGGTTGCTAACACTAGTGTTGAGCAAGGCAAGCCCCGGTTTGCATTTGCCTTTTTAAAAGTTTGCTAGTTTATAATACTACTAGTGTCTATGTTTATTGTTGCATTAGGTTATAGGAATATCTTGAAACCCACCTTGCATGTTACCCCCAAATGACCTATCCTACTGTTATAAGAATCTTGGTAGGATCGGTACTGTATTGCTATGCTTAGTAAATATTACTCTTGGTAGATATTATTACTAAGGGATAAACTTGATCACTAAATTTGAACTTAATGGAAATAAGTTTACTTTTGATGCTATGATCGGGTCGGTATAATGCATGTGTAGGTTTGCAGCAACATATAGGTGTTGGCTGCGGTAGTCCTGCCTTGTCGAACCTAGGACCCGTCCGTCGTTGGCCCCTTGATCAAGTTTTGAACAGTACCAAATGCATGCTAGTTTATGGGCACTAGTAAACCGATGTGGAATTAAAAATTGCTTGCAATAGGATCGGTTAAGGTGCATTGGTTATTGACCCTTCTGCTGCTGCAATAGTAACCATGAAGTACTGTTGGCAGAACGACATGCCCACTCGATGTCACCAGACCCGGTCTGAGGTGTAAGTTCTTTTATTGCGAAAGGTTGCCATATACAACCTTAATTGGTGCGTATGTGTCGTGTATCTCGGGTTTTCCCAGCTGGTATAAATCGATTGCAATTGCTGTCACTTGCAGTATTGAGTACCGCTTGGTCACTGAGTCATCACGTAGTTCACATGATACTATGAAAGTTGGTTAGTGGCTTATTGTGGATTATTATTATTGCTGCTCTTATTTTGTATTTAATTCATGTATTGATTTCATTATTGATGTTGCTCCACGAAAGTTATATTTCTGCCCTACCCAATTAACTTGGCTGAATAAAATTTGGTAGAACTATTAGGATGCTTAGTGCAAGTCTTTTTAAATAGCCGTCCTATTAGGCCAATGCATGTCTAGGTCTTTCCACGGGTAAGTCTTGCTGAGTAATTAGTACTCAGGCTTTGTGTCATTGTTGCTTTTCAGGTAATGAAGATATAGAATTGCCTGTAGATGTGATGCCCTGAGACTCGCAAGTTCCTGAGGGTTGGACTGCCCACTGGGAGTCTGATTTGCCGCCGCAGTGATTGATGTGTACTGCTAGGGTAATGGTTCTCTGGGCATGAATCATTACTACCACTGTATCGTCGAGCTTGTAGAACTTCCGCTCTTCTGCTTCTGCTATTTTGAACTATCCTAAATTTGTAATATTCCGCTGTACTTTAGTACTCTATTTATGTAATAACTTAACTTAAAATGGATAAATGTTGTATTATCAAGTGTCTGCGTTATCAGCACCTTTGGGACCTCGATCCTTCGGGAAGGGATGTCTCAGCCTTGTATCAGAGTCATGGTCCATGATAATACAACAATTAAAACATATTTTCAAAAACTACTACATTTACGAGTAAGGGTACGTTAGTATTGCCCCTATTAGATGTTAGGGTTGGTGACAAGCTAATTGGTTATGCTTGAGTTGGTTTATTATTTGGCTTTCCATTTGTCATTTAAAGTTCGCTCAAAAGGACTGTGGCTTTGCGGGATGATTCCCTCAATGAATCGTCGCCAACATATTTTTTTTTCGGCTCGGTGAACAAGTATTGGAGCGTAGAGTTTTCTCACGAGGGCTATGGTTTCGCGAGACGGTTTGTTCCATAATCCATGCCAACTTTTTTTTAGTGATGCTCATCATGGTAGCTTTATGAGCATGGGTCCGCTTGCGAGGACCGTGGCTTCGCGAGGCGGTTCGTTTCATGAACCGTTGCCAAGTAGGATTATTCTTATTTTTGTAGTTTCTTTTAAATTTGATGTATTGTTTCTGTAATGAGTTTTCTGCAGGTACACTAACACTGTTAGTACAACACTTAGATTGACTTACGTGATGAGAGCGGGCCGTCACCAAACTTTGATGCCGCTAAATACCGCTAAATCCCTCTAGTGAGTCTTTGAAGCCCATTTCTTCCCTTATGTTTGCGCGACTAGCCAATGCTTTTCCCTGACCTTTTCTTTCCCTGATTCCTCCACTCGAGTTGCCGCCATTTCACTTTTCCCCCATCTCTTCTCTGGCGCCGGCAAAAACCGAGCCGCCTCAACAGTGAGCACCACCTTCCGGCCCTCCTCGACGAACATCGACCCAAAGCCGAGTCTCTGCACGTCACCGTGAAGCTATAGGTGAAGATGGAGTCCTATTTTGTGCCCCGCAGTAGAAACGCGACGCCGCCGAAGTCCTCCTCTCCACCGCCACTCGTCACCGACAACCCTCCGAGGAGAACCCCTCCATCCTCCTCATCTCGTTGTGCGCATCATTCTTCCCCACCCGCGACGAGTTTTCACCCCGCGTAGAGCCATGCAGCGAGCCCTCCGGCCGTGCGCCGCCGTGCTCCGGCAATGCTAACCAGCAGCTGAGCTGGCGCCTACTAGCAGCTCACGTGGCGCCGACGTGGCAAGCCAATAAGAACTCAGAAAATCCAAAAAAACAGTCAATACTTCAAAAATCATAGTAAATTCATTTCAAATCCAATGAACCTCAAACCAATTTTGTTAGTTTCCTATAAATGAGATCTATTTTATAAAGATGATATCAAGCTACTTCTGTCAAAGTATTTTTAATAAATAAATTAGCTTGTGCAACCACCAATTAAATTCTTACAAATTCTAGAAATGCACTGTTATTTCATATTGCTACATCAGCCTGATTTTTGGTTAAGTTAAATTTACAATATTTCACAATCTATGATTTATTTGGTGCTTTAGCTTAAATAAATGCTAGTAAATAAAATATTAATGTTCAGAAGCTGTGACTTGGTAAAAACGATGTTCATACATGTACCTGTTCATAATAAATCACTCAAGTCAGTAACACCTTTTTACTATATTAATTGCATTAATTGTTCATATAATTATAATAACCTTATTAAATGGTTAATTGACTCTCAGGACCAAGAAGTAGAGGTTGCTAACACTAGTGTCAAGCAAGCCAAGCCCTGAATTGCATTCACCTTTTTAAAAGTTTGCTAGTTTATAATACTACTAGTGTCTATGTTTATTGTTGCATTAGGTTATAGGAATATCTTGAAACCCACCTTGCCTGTTACCCCCAAATGACCTATCCTACTGTTATAAGAATCTTGGTAGGATCGGTACTGTATTGCTATGCTTAGTAAATAATAGTCTTGGTAGATATTATTACTAAGGGATGAACTTGATCACTAAATTTGAACTTAATGAAAATAAGTTTACTTTTGATGCTATGACCGGGCAGGGATAATGCATGTGTAGGTTTGCAGCAACATATAGGTGTTGGCTGCGGTAGCCCTGCCTTGTCGAACCTAGGACCTGTCCGTTGTTGGCCCCTTGATCAAGTTTTGAATAGTACCAAATGCATGCTTGTTTATGGGCACTAGTAAACCGATGTAGCATTAAAAATTACTTTCAATGGGTTCGGTTAAGGTGCATTGGTTATTGACCCTTCTGCTGCTGGAGTGGGCGGTTCATACCATGAAGTACTGTTGGCAGAACGGCGTGCCACTCGATGTCACCACACCCGGTGTAAGTTCTTTTATTGCGAAAGGTTGCCATATACAACCTTAATTGGTGCGTATGTGTCGTGTATCTCGGGTTTTCCCAGCTGGTGTAAATCGATTGCAATTGCTGTCACTTGCAGTAATGAGTACCGCTTGGTCACTGAGTCATCACGTAGTTCACATGATACTATGAAAGTTGGTTAGTGGCTTATTGTGGATTATTATTATTGCTGCTCTTATTTTGTATTTAATTCATGTATTGATTTCATTATTGTTGTTGCTCCACAAAAGTTATATTTCTGCCCTACCCAATTAACTTGGCTAAATAAAATTTGGTAGAACTATTAGGATGTTTAGTGCAAGTCTTTTTAAATAGTCGTCCTATTAGAGCCAATGCATGTCTAGGTCTTTCCACGGGTAAGTCTTGCTGAGTAATTAGTACTCTGGCTAATCCTTACTACCGCTGTATCATCGAGAGCTCGTAGAACTTTCGCTATTCTGCTTCCGTGGTTTTGAACTATCCTAAATTTGTAATGTTCCACTGTACTTTAGTACTCTATTTATGTAATAACTTCACTTGAAATGGATAAATGGTGTATTATCAAGTGTCTATGTTATCGGCACCTTTGGGACCTCGATCCTTTAGGAAGGGACGTCTCAGCCTGGTATCAGAGTCGTGGTCCATGATAATACAACAATTAAAACGTATTTTCAAAAACTACGACATTTACGAGTAAGGGTACGTTAGTATTCCCCCTATTAGATGTTAGGGTTGGTGACAAGCTAATTGGTTATGCTTGAGTTGGTTTATTATTTGGCTTTCCATTTGTCATTTAAAGTTCGCTCGCAAGGACTGTGGCTTTGCGTGATGATTCCCTCAATGAATTGTCGCCAACATATTTTATTTTTGGCTCCGTGAACAAGTATTGGAGCGTAGAGTTTTCTCACGAGGGCTATGGTTTCGCGAGACGGTTTGTTCCATAATCCATGCCAACTTTTTTTTAGTGATGCTCATCATGGTAGCTTTATGAGCATGGGTCCGCTTGCGAGGACCGTGGCTTCGCAAGGCGGTTCGTTTCATGAACTGTTGCCAAGTAGGATTAAGCATATTTTCGTAGTTTCTTTTAAATTTGATGTATTGTTTCTGTAATGAGTTTTCTGCAGGTACACTAACATCATTAGTACAACACTTAGATTGACTTACGTGATGAGAGCGGGTCGTCACCAGACTTTGATGCCGCTAAATACCGCTAAATCCCTCTAGTGAGTCTTTGAAGCCCATTTCTTCCCTTATGTTTGCGCGACTAGCCAATGCTTTTCCCTGACCTTTTCTTTCCCTGATTCCTCCACTCGAGTTGCCGCCATTTCACTTTTCCCCCATCTCTTCTCTGGCGCCGGCAAAAACCGAGCCGCCTCAACAGTGAGCACCACCTTCCGGCCCTCCTCGACGAACATCGACCCAAAGCCGAGTCTCTGCACGTCACCGTGAAGCTATAGGTGAAGATGGAGTCCTATTTTGTGCCCCGCAGTAGAAACGCGACGCCGCCGAAGTCCTCTCCACCGCCACTCGTCACCGACAACCCTCCGAGGAGAACCCCTCCATCCTCCTCATCTCGTTGTGCGCATCATTCTTCCCCACCCGCGACGAGTTTTCACCCCGCGTAGAGCCATGCAGCGAGCCCTCCGGCCGTGCGCCGCCGTGCTCCGGCAATGCTAACCAGCAGCTGAGCTGGCGCCTACTAGCAGCTCACGTGGCGCCGACGTGGCAAGCCAATAAGAACTCAGAAAATCCAAAAAAACAGTCAATACTTCAAAAATCATAGTAAATTCATTTCAAATCCAATGAACCTCAAACCAATTTTGTTAGTTTCCTATAAATGAGATCTATTTTATAAAGATGATATCAAGCTACTTCTGTCAAAGTATTTTTAATAAATAAATTAGCTTGTGCAACCACCAATTAAATTCTTACAAATTCTAGAAATGCACTGTTATTTCATATTGCTACATCAGCCTGATTTTTGGTTAAGTTAAATTTACAATATTTCACAATCTATGATTTATTTGGTGCTTTAGCTTAAATAAATGCTAGTAAATAAAATAGTAATGTTCAGAAGCTGTGACTTGGTAAAAACGATGTTCATACATGTACCTGTTCATAATAAATCACTCAAGTCAGTAACACCTTTTTACTATATTAATTGCATTAATTGTTCATATAATTATAATAACCTTATTAAATGGTTAATTGACTCTCAGGACCAAGAAGTAGAGGTTGCTAACACTAGTGTCAAGCAAGCCAAGCCCTGAATTGCATTCACCTTTTTAAAAGTTTGCTAGTTTATAATACTACTAGTGTCTATGTTTATTGTTGCATTAGGTTATAGGAATATCTTGAAACCCACCTTGCATGTTACCCCCAAATGACCTATCCTACTGTTATAAGAATCTTGGTAGGATCGGTACTGTATTGCTATGCTTAGTAAATAATAGTCTTGGTAGATATTATTACTAAGGGATGAACTTGATCACTAAATTTGAACTTAATGAAAATAAGTTTACTTTTGATGCTATGACCGGGCAGGGATAATGCATGTGTAGGTTTGCAGCAACATATAGGTGTTGGCTGCGGTAGCCCTGCCTTGTCGAACCTAGGACCCGTCCGTTGTTGGCCCCTTGATCAAGTTTTGAATAGTACCAAATGCATGCTTGTTTATGGGCACTAGTAAACCGATGTAGCATTAAAAATTACTTTCAATGGGTTCGGTTAAGGTGCATTGGTTATTGACCCTTCTGCTGCTGGAGTGGGCGGTTCATACCATGAAGTACTGTTGGCAGAACGGCGTGCCACTCGATGTCACCACACCCGGTGTAAGTTCTTTTATTGCGAAAGGTTGCCATATACAACCTTAATTGGTGCGTATGTGTCGTGTATCTCGGGTTTTCCCAGCTGGTGTAAATCGATTGCAATTGCTGTCACTTGCAGTAATGAGTACCGCTTGGTCACTGAGTCATCACGTAGTTCACATGATACTATGAAAGTTGGTTAGTGGCTTATTGTGGATTATTATTATTGCTGCTCTTATTTTGTATTTAATTCATGTATTGATTTCATTATTGATGTTGCTCCACAAAAGTTATATTTCTGCCCTACCCAATTAACTTGGCTAAATAAAATTTGGTAGAACTATTAGGATGTTTAGTGCAAGTCTTTTTAAATAGTCGTCCTATTAGAGCCAATGCATGTCTAGGTCTTTCCACGGGTAAGTCTTGCTGAGTAATTAGTACTCTGGCTAATCCTTACTACCGCTGTATCATCGAGAGCTCGTAGAACTTTCGCTATTCTGCTTCCGTTGTTTTGAACTATCCTAAATTTGTAATGTTCCACTGTACTTTAGTACTCTATTTATGTAATAACTTCACTTGAAATGGATAAATGGTGTATTATCAAGTGTCTATGTTATCGGCACCTTTGGGACCTCGATCCTTTAGGAACGGACGTCTCAGCCTGGTATCAGAGTCGTGGTCCATGATAATACAACAATTAAAACGTATTTTCAAAAACTACGACATTTACGAGTAAGGGTACGTTAGTATTCCCCCTATTAGATGTTAGGGTTGGTGACAAGCTAATTGGTTATGCTTGAGTTGGTTTATTATTTGGCTTTCCATTTGTCATTTAAAGTTCGCTCGCAAGGACTGTGGCTTTGCGTGATGATTCCCTCAATGAATTGTCGCCAACATATTTTATTTTTGGCTCCGTGAACAAGTATTGGAGCGTAGAGTTTTCTCACGAGGGCTATGGTTTCGCGAGACGGTTTGTTCCATAATCCATGCCAACTTTTTTTTAGTGATGCTCATCATGGTAGCTTTATGAGCATGGGTCCGCTTGCGAGGACCGTGGCTTCGCAAGGCGGTTCGTTTCATGAACTGTTGCCAAGTAGGATTAAGCATATTTTCGTAGTTTCTTTTAAATTTGATGTATTGTTTCTGTAATGAGTTTTCTGCAGGTACACTAACATCATTAGTACAACACTTAGATTGACTTACGTGATGAGAGCGGGTCGTCACCAGACTTTCGTGCCGCTAAATACCGGCAAAATAGGTGTTGTGTTGTGTGGAACAATAGGTTAATACATTGAAAGTTTTGCATCATGCATCCCTGTATAACTCAACTAAAATTTTGTTCTCCTCTTGCTCACCAACCTCTGAATAAAAACTTCTAAGCATGTTGAGTACAAAATTTCAAAATACGAGTCCAATTGTTAAGTTAACAAGAATCTGTCCTGTTTTTAGCTGTTAACAGTAAAAATTCATAGTTATTAATTTACTCCACCAACTAAGGCATATAAATACTTTTTAGAAAGGTCTCAACACCCTCTGTCACCTAAGGTTTAAATTAAAATTCGATCATAAGAGAAACAACCCCAAAACAGAGAGCAAGTACAATCTGCCAACACACTGTTTTCAGCATAACTCTGAACTTAAAAATTTCATAACAAGAGTTGTACTTCGAATTCTTAACTGTTTAAACCCAATATGGAAAGCCTTAGAAGTCCACTTTCATCTCCAATAGGGTTTACCAATTAATTATTTTTCCTCTGTCCAGTAGAGCCGAAACACTAAGACCCTGCCATCCAGAATTAGATTCTGCTGACCTAAACTTGTAAAAATTCGTAAGTCCAGTTTTACTTGGAATTTTTGAGAGTATAAATATAATATGGAAGCTATGAAAGTCTACTGTAACTTGGTGCCAAGCACCAGATTTGAAAATTTCATTTGCTGGTCTGAATACTCACTTTTCTGACTGCTGTACAGTCAAGACAGAATCTGTTTTAAAACCCGTTTCCGTATTATTGCCCCTTGAAGCTGGAAAATGTAAACTAAAACTTTGCCTCTGTATTTCATAGCACTTTACATGAGATGCATTTTTACTGTAAGGAAGGTTTGACTCAATCAAAATTACTTTCCTTGTAGATGGCTGAAAACAATGAATAAACCCCACCGGGATGGGAGATCACCGACGGCCTGGAGTTCACCGGGATGACTCATCTGTTTTGGAAAGTTCTCCGTGGCCTTGGTTATGACATCCGACCCACTTATGTTGGCATGGAATTTTAGTAGCATAGAGTCACCTCTTGTGTCATCCATGTGGCGGTTCCCACCAACAATTCGGTTACTCCAGCATGGGAGTTCTGGACCATTAGCGTCACTGGGACAGATTTGCTTGCCACTTGGGGTGTTCCTGCTTTCAAGGCACTCACTCGGTTCTACGAAGATCGAAGCATGATGTTGCTGGAACACCTGTCCCATTTCTGCCCATCAACGATGTGAATGATTTTGAATGGAATCGGCGCGTGGACTGCATCCAAACCACGACCACCACAATACTATGCTGCCCATAATAGAGCATTATGGCCTCTCCACATTCGCTTTGTGCACAAACTTGTGCCGGTGGCTGGACATGTATCATGCCGCACTTCGGCTTTCAGAAGCGCAAAAGCAAGCTAAGGATGTGGAAATTTCAGAACTGAACCAACAAATTCAAGCAAAGAATGAAGAAATGGATGCGATTATAGATGAGCGTGATCAAGCCTTGCAGGATGCAGAGAGTTTTGAGCATGATATGATCGAGGCTCAAGATGACTTGGATGCATTCAAAGCTGCCCATCTTCCTATTGAGGGGAATTGGGTTGAGATCACCTTGTAGTTTGGAGAACAAGAGGATATAGAGATGGCACTTGCTGGTAATAATGATGTAGAAATGATGGATCCGGAAGAACCGGAAGAGCCTATAGAACTGGAGAACCAGAAGAGCTGGAAGATTTAGACTAGGAGTAGATGAGTCGCTACACCATGTGTTGTTTTCATGTAATATAAGTATCTTGAGTTCGGATGTAGGATCGTGTGTCTTGCATAGTGTGTCTGCAGTACCGTAGCTAGGCATTGGCACATTTATGTAGGAGTTAGTGTGACATTGCCTTTTTAACCATCATGTAATCAGTCTCGAACTAATGAAAATGGATGTCGCTTCTGAAAAATTTACCTATGCCCTCTTACAAATTTATATTCTTGCACATATGACTTTTATGGATTATTTTTAAGAAATGACTAATGTGCAACTGATAAATTGTAGCATGGTGCATACTCGGAATCAGGAGGAGCCTGAGAGCTCACAGTAGGGAGGTGCTCAACAGCCCACCATGGCTGATTTAATCACTGCTGTGCTCAACCGCCAGCAAGGTGATTCCGAGATGCTTCTCCAATTGGTGGAGAATATGTCCCGCTTGGGTGGACATGGAGGCAACCACAACAACAACAACCAACCTCATCAGTGCACATACTCAGACTTTCTGGGTACCCATCCGCCAACATTCGAGCGTGCCAGAGATCCTCTGGACGCTGCTCACTGGCTACGTTAGACCGAGTCCAAGTTCGGTCTGCTAGACTGCACTGAGCATTAGAAGGTGCTATTTGCCGCCCAACAACTCTATGGCCCCGCTAGTGCCTGGTGGGCAAATTATGAAGCTTCTCTGCCCGCTGGATGCCGCATTGAGTGGAATGAGTTCAAGACTGCATTTCGTGCTCATTTCATTATAGCTGGCCTCATTCAAAGGAAGTTCCAGGAATTCATGGATTTGAAACAAGGAGGGAAGAATGTCCTCCAGTATTCTGAAGCGTTCAACCATCTTGCTTAGTATGCTACTGACTACGTTAACACTGAAGAAAAGAAGAGATATGCATTCTTGCATGGAATGAATGCTACACTCAAGGAACGTCTGACTTGGCAAACGACTGGCACATACAATGATCTGGTCAATGCTGCTATTGTCCAGGAAGGTGCTATGCGCCAAGTTGAAGAAGAAGATCATAAAAGGAAGGTCCCTGCCAGTGCCTCTGCTGCTTCACAAGCTAAACATCGCCTGATTTATACATCATTCACCGGACAGCGTTTCCGGGCATCTCCGCAGCAGCAATTCCAGCGCCCTCATGCTCAGCGTTACTTGAGGCCACCACAGCAGCAAAACTTCCCACCCCGTGCACCGTACCAATAGCAAAACAATTAGTATCATTCACCCTACCAGCAGCAAGGAAATCAGAATGCTCACGCTCCACCGCCCGCTGATCGTGGAGGCAACTATCCGTGCTATAACTGTGGTCGTACAGGCCACTTTGCTAAGAACTGTACTGCACCCAAGCGCAACAACAACAATAATAACCAATGCCAGAACCAGGACAAGTCTAAGAATGCACCGTCTCGTGGTGCCCAAGTGAACTACACCAGTGCTGAAGACATTCCTTAGGGCGAACCCGTGCTAACCGGTACGCTCTCACTCTATCGTCAGCCTATTCTTGCACTTTTTTATTCCGGTGCTATGCATAATTTTATTAGCCAAGGTTGTGTGCAAAAACATAATCTCCACACCACCACCATAAATAAATGCTACACCATTCGCTCTCCTGCCGGACAAATTCTTGCTAACCAAGTACTATGTAAGGCTCCACTAGAAATAAATCAAGAGATCTATCCCACCGATTTCATCATGCTTAAAAATCAGGAAATCGACCTAATCATAGGCATGATCTGGACGAAAACCCATAGAGCCATGTTAAACATCGAGCCCCGTATTGTTCACTTAAACTCTCTCTTGCATGGCTGAGACATCCTTTTCTAAATACTGATTCATCGAAAGATCCGGATGTCTATCACTTGGAAGGACAATCACTCGAAAGTATTCACATCGTTTGTGAGTATCCGGATGTGTTTCCTAAAGATATCTCTGGCCTCCCACCTGACCATGATGTGGAATTTAAGATAGAGCTACAGCCAGGAACTTCTCCAATATCACGTCGTCCGTATGAGATGGCTCCGGATGAGCTGGCTGAACTGAAAA
The DNA here is from genome assembly GCA_030378355.1 of Eleusine indica. NCBI lineage: Eukaryota > Viridiplantae > Streptophyta > Magnoliopsida > Poales > Poaceae > Eleusine > Eleusine indica. The sequence goes on from CM059497.1 coordinate 30,662,622, forward strand.
AGCAATTGAATGAGCTGCTGGAAAAAGGATTCATTCGCCCAAGCACTTCACCTTGGGGCTGTCCCACCAGTTTTGTAAAGAAGAAGGACAAATCTCTGCGCATTGTCATTGATTATCGACCACTAAATGAAGTCACAATAAAAAATAAGTACCCGCTGCCCCGAATTGATATTCTTTTTGATCAATTGGTTGGTGCTAAGGTCTTTTCAAAAATTGACCTTTGCTTGGGCTACCATCAGATAAAGATTAGAGCCGAAGACATTCCGAAGACCGCCTTCTCTACTAGATATGGATTATTCGAGTATCTAGTAATGTCATTCGGATTAACAAATGCTCCTGCCCATTTCATGTATCTTATGAACTCGGTATTCATGCCAGAGCTGGATAAATTTGTGATAGTATTCATTGATGACATCCTTATCTATTCTAAGTCCAAGGAAGAACATGCTGAACATCTTCATATTGTTCTTCAACGTCTATGAGACCACAAGTTATTCGTGAAATTCAGCAAGTGCGAATTCTGGTTGGACCACGTGCCCTTTCTTGGTCACATAGTTTCAGCGGAAGGTATCTCCGTAGACCTTGGCAAAGTTCAAGATGTGCTAGATTGGAAAGCGCCTACTTCAGTTCGTCAAGTTCCTCAGATTAGCTGGTTATTACCGTAGGTTCATCCCTAATTTTTCGTAGTTGTCCAAACCCATCACAAGGCTACTAAAAAACGATGTGAAGTTCGAATGGAGTGATAAGTGTGAAGAAGCATTTCAGAGGTTGAAAAAATTACTAACTACTGCCCCAGTGTTGGCTCAGCCAGACATCACTGAACCGTTTGACGTGTATTGTGATGCATCCGGGACAGGGCTTGGATGTGTGCTTATGCAATGTGGTCGTGTCATTGCCTATGCATCACGACAACTATGGAAGCATGAAGAACATTATCCAACTCTTGATTTATAGCTAGCTGCAGTTGTGCTTGCCCTAAAAATTTGGAGGCATTATTTGCTTGGAAATCTGGTGCATATCTACACGGATCATAAGAGCTTAAAATATATTTTCACTCAAACCGATCTGAATATGAGGCAACATCGGTGGCTGGAATTAACCAAGGATTATAATCTAGAGATTTATTACCATCCAGGCAAGGCCAATGTAGTCGCCGACGCGCTAAGCAGAAAAATCCACTGCAATAACTTGGTGCTGGAATTTCAGGACAGCAGCAACAACAACATTATTTCAGAATCCAGTCTTCACATTTTGCCTGCTCTAGTGATCAACAACCTTAGTATACATTCCACCATTCATGAAGAAGTCATTGCTGCACAGAAGAATGACATTGGTATGAATTATGTCCGTCAAAACATTAAAAAGGGTAGAGCAAAATGTTTCACCCAAGACTTGGATGGTACTCTGTGGTTCAATAACCGTTTAGTAGTACCAAAAGACTTTGACCTTCGACAGAAAATTCTAGATGAAGCACATCACTCCAAATACTCTATTCACCCGGGTAGTAATAAAATGTACCAAGATCTGAAAAAGAATTTTTGGTGGACAAGAATGAAGTGAGAAGTTGCTCTATATGTTGCAGAATGTGATACCTGTCAGAGAGTTATGGCTGACCATTTAAAACAAGCCGGATTACTCCAACCATTAAGCATTCCTACCTGGAAATAGGAAGACATCAGCATGGACTTTATTGTTGGCCTCCCTCTCACTTCGCGTAAGCATGATTCGATTTGGGTCATTGTGGTTAGACTCACAAAGTCTGCTCATTTCTTGCCGGTCAACAATACGTACAAGATGAAACAATATGCAGAACTATATATATCAAGAATATTATGCCTTCATGGAGTAACTAAGACTATTATTTCGGATAGAGGCTCGTAGTTCGTTGCTCGTATCTGGGAACAGCTGCATGCATCTTTGGGTACAAATTTAATTCGTAGTTCTGCTTACCATCCCGCTACTGATGGACAAACTGAGCGTGTCAACTAGATATTAGAAGATATGCTTAGAGCATGTGTCTTAGCACATAGTGGTAACTGGGATGAGTACCTGCCTTATGCTGAATTTTCGTACAACAACAGTTACCAAGAAAGTGTAAAATGTTGCCATTTGAAGCACTCTATGGTCGAAGTTGTAGAACCCCTCTGAACTGGTCCGAACCTGGAGAAAGAGTAACATTTGGTCCCGACCTTGTAAAGGATGCCGAGGAAAAAGTTCGTACCATTCAGGCAAATTTTAAAGCTGCAAAATGTCGTCAAGAAAAGTATGCAAACCGACGACATAGACCACTCTATTTCAATAAAGATTACTACATCTATCTCCGAGTGTCGCCTATGAAAGGCATCCAACGTTCTGGAGTCAAAGAAAAATTAGCTCCCCGTTATATTGGCCCATTCAAAATTCTGGAACGTTGTGGAAACGTAGCATACAAGCTGGAGCTACCTGCTAATTTGTCTGGAGTTCATAACACCTTTCATGTCTCCCAACTGAAACGATGTCTCAAACCACCAATAGATATTATCTTGGAAGATTATGACCATCTTCAACCAGACCTCATATACTCCGAGCAAACAATAAAAATCCTCGATGAGAAGGAACACACAACCCGCAAAACAACAATCAAATTTTATAAGGTACAATGGAGTAATCACTCAGAAGGTGAATCCACTTGGGAATCTAAGGAGTTTCTGAGTACTCATTTCCCAGAATTTTGGTCGTCATTCATAGGTATATTTTGACCTCCGTACTTCCCTCTAGTTTGCCTTGTTCATAATCTCAGGACGAGATTTCTTTAAGGAGGGAGGGCTGTGCCACCCAGGTGTGTCATTTCTACTTAACAAGTATGTAAAGCACAAATTATAGCTAAGTGTAACATAAAATGATAGAGTCCCCACCCAATTTGAATTAATTATAGTGAAATAAAAACCCTGCAACCAAGATTGTGAGGCAAGTCAAAATTTTCTATACAAAAAATGCCAAGTAATTTCATAATAATTTTAGCAATGATAAATTAGAATTTTATAAATTAAATGAGCATTTTACCATATTTGGAAATACCTTAAACAATTAATTTAATCTTAGAAACCTTTCACAATGGGGAAATAATTATAAAATATTTATAAATTCTCTGGTAAAATGGGTTCCACCAGAGCACCAGAAACATCACTAGGGACCTATGTGCAAAATTCCATATTATTTTGGGCCTTGTAGCTATTTTATTTTGAATTAACTGAAACTAGGGACTGATTTGCAATATCGTAAAAGATATGTGTCATACTGCAAAAACCCCACCGCTTCTTCTCCATTGGCGCAGGCGCCGCCGCCTGCCACCCCAACCTCAGAACCCCGCATGCTGCAGTGCCGCCTGAACCCCCCTGTGCGGCCATCTTGTCCCATCCATCACCTCCGCCGCGAGAGCTGCCCAATGGCCACCCTTTCCATCCCTGCACGCCAGCCATGCCGGCCGACAAAAACTTCAATGCCGAGCACCTAGCTGCTCCCGGCCTCCCCAACAACAGGGAAAAACCACGTGCCATGCTGACCCATCCCATCTGCCCCCCCCCCCCCCCGTTTTCCCGTTCCCGCCTGTGACAAGCCGCTAGACGACACGACCGGGAGTTGCCTTTCCCCTGCCCGATGCTGATGTAACCTTGCCACACCGCTCGGTCACCCTGCATCCGACCACCCTGTCGCCCTGACTGCACTCAAGACGGCACGCGAACCCCCTGCGACCCTCACAGTCGCACTCTCTGTCTGCCCTCTGCTCTCTACCCTCTCTTTTTTCTTTCCCTCCACCATCCCACCATTGTAGAGCACAAGCTCGAGCTCGAGCCCTGCCTTTCCCACTGCCTCCCCATTGGTTCTGAGCCGCCAATACGTACGCCTCGCCCTCCTACACCTCCCCATGCCCCTACATGGCCAGACCATCGCGCACATTGGTTGAATCATAGAAAACCAGAAGCGGCCATCGTCAGCAACCCCCGCCACCGTGGACCAGAAATTCTCAGCCTCTGGTGAGTTTCTTCCCTTACGTTTGCGCGACTAGCCGACGCTTTTCTTTGACCTTTTCTTTCCCTGATTCCTCCACTCGAGTTGCCGGCATTTCACTTTTCCCCCATCTCTGCTCTAGCGCCAGCAAAAACCGAGCCGCCTCAATGGTGAGCACCACCTTCCGGCCCTCCTCGACGAACGCCGACCCGATGCCGAGTCTCTACACGTCGCTGTGAAGCTATAGGTGAACACAGAGTCCCGTTTGTGCCCCGTAGCAGAAACGCGACACCGCTGAAGTCCTCCTCTCCGCCGCCTCTCATCGCCAACAACCCTCGGGTGAGAACCCCACCTTGCGAACCCCTCCATTGATGTGGACAAGGGTTTTTGATCTTCCGATAGGTTCTGATAATCTTGATTAAGGCGGAGGCGATGCACAAATCGATCCGGCTTCCGAACGACACGTTCTGAACCCCGCAGTCGCAGCACAACGTCTCCTCTAGTTATCAACCGCTCAAGAACGATTGACCTCACCGAGAAGGCTTATTCTTGCCTGCAAATCAAGAACACAAGCAAGAACAAAGAAGAATGTAACCAAATTTGCAAGTATACGATGAATCTCACAAGTTGGGATCTAACAAACCGATCAAACGGCAAAACTATTATCAACAGAATAATCTAAGCAAAACCCAAACCCTAATAAAGAGGCGGAGGCTGTATATGAGGACCCTAGGGTCGTGCAAGACCCCCTGGATGCAGCCCTATGTGGGCTCAACTCGATACATGGCCCAAAGACCGATTACGGTGTCGCAGCACCAGGACAGATTCTGTAAGTCGATTTGTTTTGGCGATTACCGACGCCTCGGGATGAATTTTGACATGGGACCAGTTGGGTTGGAAAGTTATTTTTATCATCTTTCCAGGCATATATAGAACGTCCAAATCTGAGTTCGTATGCGTCCTGGGTGTCCGTTTTAGTGCAGACTGGTCCTAGGCTCCGAAACAGACTCGAAGTCGGTTTTGATTGGGCCTCCACCTTGGCTTGGACGTCCTTGTTGGCCCATCACGCCTCTAATCACCTACCCAGCTATGTCATCATCATCTCCATGGTTCCTAACAACAATTAATTCATTAGGTAACAATCTATTCTCAAAACCACATAATAAAAATATTAGAAACGATCTCACCTGTAAATTCGGGTGATGCACATGAACTTTCATCTTAGTTGGACGAGTGTTGTGTATATCCATGGGTGTGATGTACTCATCATCCATCCTCCTCATCTCGTTGTGCGCATCATTCTTCCCCACCCGCGACAAGTTGTCGCCCCACATAGAGCCCTGCGGCGAGCCCTTTGGCCGTGCGCCGCCGCTCTCCGGTGATGCTGACCAACAGCTGAGCTGGCGCCTACTAGCAGCTCACGCGGCGCCGATGTGGCAAGCCAATAAGCACTCAGAAAATTCAGAAAAACAGTCAAAACTTATAAAAATCATAGTAAATTCATTTCAAATCCAATGGACCTCAAACCAATTTTTTTAGTTTCCTAAAAATGAGCTCTATTTTATAAAAATGATATCAAGCTACTTCTATCAAAGTATTTTTAATAAATGAATTTGCTTGTGCAACCACCAATTAAATTCTTATAAATTCAAAAAATGCAATTTAATTCTAATCTTTTGCATGCACTGTTATTGCATATTACTACATCACCCTGATTTACTCTTTGATTTATTTGGTGCTTTAGCTTAAATAAATGCTAGTAAATAAAATATTAATGTTCAGAAGCTATGACTTGGTAAAAATGATGTTCATACATGTACCTGTTCATAATAAATCACTCAAGTCCAATAAGACCTTTTTACTATATTAATTGCATTAATTGTTCATAGAATTATAATAACCTCATTAAATGGTTAACACACATAAAATAATGAAATTCTAATTTGCTTCTCTGAAGCATATGTCTTCGAGAATATATTAATAAGAATGTTGGCACTAAAACACTACTGCATTATGCATCCATCATATAATTGCATGTAACGGTGTTACGATAATACCGTTAACACATTTTTCCTTCATATAGGTAACGACAACCAGGAGCAAGAAGAGGATTTTCAGAAGGATATTGACTCCCAGGAGCAAGAAGTAGAGGTTGCTAACACTAGGGTCGATCAAGTCAAGCCCCGGTTTGCATTCACCTTTTTAAAAGTTTGCTAGTTTATAATACTACTAGTGTCTATGTTTATTGTTGCATTAGGTTATAGGAATTTCTTGAAACCCACCTTGCATGTTACCCCCAAATGACCTATGCTACTGTTATTAGAATCTTGGTAGGATCGGTACTGTATTGCTATGCTTAGGAAATAATAGTCTCGGTAGATATTATTACTAAGGGATGAACTTGATCATTAAATTTGAACTTAATGGAAATAAGTTTACTTTTGATGCTATGACCGGGCAGTGATAATGCATTTGTAGGTTTGCAGCAACATATGGGTGTTGGCTGCGGTAGCCCTGCCTTGTGGAACCTAGGACCCGTCCGTTGTTGGCCCCTTGATCAAGTTTTGAATAGTACCGAATGCATGCTAGTTTATGGGCACAAGTAATCCAATGTAGCATTAAAAATTACTTGTAATAGGATCGGTTAAGGTGCATTGGTTATTGACCCTTCTGCTGCTAGAGTGGGCGGTTCATATCACGAAGTACTGGTGGTAGAACGGCATGCCCACTCGATGTCACCACACCCGGTCTAAGGTGTAAGTTCTTTTATTGCGAAAGGTTGCCATATACGACCTTAATTGGTGCATATGTGTCATGTATCTCGGGTTTTCCCAGCTGGTGTAAATCGATTGCAATTGTTGTCACTCACAGTAATGAGTACCGCTTGGTCACTGAGTTATCACGTAGTTCACATGATACTATGAAAGTTGGTTAGTGGCTTATTATGCATTATTATTACTGCTGCTCTTATTTTGGATTACTTCATGTATTGATTTCATTATTTATGTTGCTCCACTAAAGTAATATTTCTGCCCTACCCAATTAACTTGGCTAAATAAAATTTGGTAGAACTAATAGGATGCTTAGTGCAAGTCTTTTTAAATAGCCGTCCTATTAGAGCCAATGCATGTCTAGGTCTTTTGACGGATAAGTCTTGCTGGGTAAATAGTACTCAGGCTTTGTGCCATTATTTCTTTTCAGGTAATGAAGATATAGAATTGCCTGTAGATGTGATGCCTTGGGACATGCAAGTCCCTGAGGCTTGGGCTGCCCACTGGGAGTCTGATTTGCCGCCGTAGTGATTGATGTGTGCTGCTAGGGGTAATGGTTCTCTGGGCATGAATTATTACTAGCGCTGTATCATCGAGAGCTCGTAGAACTTTCGCGATTCTGCTTCCACTATTTTGAACTATCCTAAATTTGTAATATTCCGCTGCACTTCAGTACTCTATTTATGTAATAACTTAACTTAAAATCGATAAATGTTGTATTATCAAGTGTCTGCGTTATCAGCACCTTTGGGACCTCGATCCTTCGGGAAGGGACGTCTGAACGTCACCGCTGCCACCAAGGCACAAGCTCACCTCCCTTGAGAACTTGCCGGACTCCCCGAGCCGACACGGGTGCTCACTAGCGATGCCCCTTTCACCGGCGGGCTCAAACCGTCTACAAACGTGTGATGGCCTTCACAACTGATCACGATAGGCTCGATCACTGACACCTATCTGGTATAGGTCCCACCATAGACCAAGAGTAACAACCTAGATCACACCCTCAAGGACACTCTTGCCTTTGATGTGTAAGATCACTCCATGTTACTCTCACAAGCGCTCTCAAGATACCCAATATCCTCTCCTAGTACTCTCGTCTTTTGCTCTTGGACCTTACCAAGTGCTCTCAGGTATTCCAGTGGTCAAGAGTTATCTCTAAGACCTGAGCAACGAAGTTATATAGGCTTCCAACCTCTATCTACTCGTTGCTCCGCGAGATCACCTTTCTGGACGCACTGATAGTCTGGTTTGCCCTAACAACTAGACAAGTGTTCCCAACACTTGCTCCATAGTTTGTCCTTCTCTTTGAACCATCTCCATGAACCCTTGGACTCCATCAAGCTCACAAGCCTCCGTGCTTGTGGTCATTGTCATAAATCGCTAAGGCAACCATCATCCATATGATTTGTAGCAGAGTTTAGAGATGATTCCTACATAGACAACACTCGTGTAGATATTATCCCACAATTTCATAGTTGTCATCTATCACCAAAACATTCATACCTTGGGGATCCCATCAATGGTCATGAAGCTTACAATCTCCCCCTTTTTGGTGATTGATGACAACCACTACTTATCATAATCTTATCAATGAACAACAAGGCTAAAAGTGCTACACTATGATCGAGAGGAACCTCAAAATCACAAGAGAGAAATGCACAAGGTCCTACTCAAACAAGCATCATCCAAAGCTAAGAGGAATAAGAAAGAAAAGCGCACTCTAGATGATATGCATGCATGTCATTGTAAAGATATTTAATAAAAGCATAAGGACATGCAATGCAAGACATGAATGATGATATGCAACAGGTTAGCATGACAATGCATAAACATTAAGAACAAGCAATCATCATCATGGAATCATATACAGGCATACAGGATAAGTAAGGAATACAAAGCACTGCATATGAAAATAAACCAAGTGAGATCAAGATGAGTCAAACACAAGCAAATGAAAACCATGACTCATCAAAATGCACGAACATTGAATAACTCTATCAAAATAAGATCCAAAATTATCTATCTCTCAAAACCAATGTACACATATGCTCCCCCTAGATACAAGCTACTCTCGATCACACAGGATCACACTCCAACTCCCCCTAGGCCTATGATACTTCTCCCCCCTTTGGCAACAAGCACCAAAAAGTAGAAAAGTGAACATCTACGCGCTCGTGATCGAAGGAAGTGGTGCAGCGGCGTCCTCTGAAGTCTCTGCTCTTGCTGCTTCTGTGCTAGATCCTGTTGTGTTCCGTGAGCCTGTGCCGCCTGAGCATCCAACTGCTCAAAGAAGTCAAGGTCTACAGGCGACTCAGACCCTCGGTCCTGCCCTACTGGTGGGACCGTGGATGTCTCCTTGGCAACAGTCGCCTGGAGAAGAGCAAGGTCATCCACGTCCTGCTAAGTGTAGCCTTGGCGGATAAGATCCTCTGCTAGCTGAGGTGTAAGAGTGCTGACTGTAGCAGTGGAAGGTGGAGCTATAACTGTCTCTGTGGCTAGCTAGGAGTCTGCACGAGTGGTGTACACTATGTCTGAGAATAGACTCCTGACTGGTAGCTGGGAGTTGGAAAGTCCTGCCATCTATGAGGTCGAAGAATGTGTCGGTGAGGTGGACAACACAGACACCGAGAAGGCTGACACGAGGGACAACTGGGCTGAAGAGGGTGTCTGTCCTGCTCCCCCTCTCGATAACACCCCTGAGTGTGACAACCCACTGGACTGAGTTGTCATCATAGCAGTGAAGGGTCCTGGGTGTGTTGGCAGCTGCTGAAACTGTGGAAGTGAAACCTGTGCCTGCTGCAGACTGGCCTGCCTTTGAGTCATCTCTGCCATCTAAGCCATCAGGGTGCTCATCATCATCATCTGCTGTTGCTGAAGCTCTACTTGACCCTTGATATCCTCCATCATCTAACATCTATCCTCAGCTGTGCTCTGGATGAACTCACCCAGGCATCCTGCAAGCATTGTTATAGTGATAGCGTCCTCTGTCTGTGATCCCATAGGCTGGGGAGGTGCTCCAGTGCTGGCTGATTCAGGGATCACCGTGTCTGGATGAGCTGCCTGCTCGTGAATGACCAGTGGTGACTCCTGCTCCTCCTCTCCCGTCTGCTGACTAGAGGCGGACTGCGATCCGCTGGGGACTCAAGGTGCATAGCTGGTGGTCACCTCAGGGAATGCCTCGTATTGCTCCTCTATCACAAGGCCCATCCTCCTCAGAAGATAGCAAATGTATAGGGCATAGACCAAGTAACGTCCTCCTACTCTCTCAGAAATAACCTCCTCCATCTCTCCAATCAGTATGTCTACTAGGTCAAACTGCTATCTCCTTAAGATAGTTTCTACAGCCCACTGGTGAAGTAGTGTGAACTCCTCTCTGTAGCTAGACCTGGGGATGATAGTCCTGGTGACTATCGCTCTAACCACCTTGGCCTCTGCGGTGAGTCTTGCAGGGGGCCTCTCAAAGCTTGGGGTGTGTGGTGGTGGAAAAGCAATTGACACTATGTCGTCTGATGGTAGCTTCCCTCCCTGTGGTCTACGAGGTGGCTTGAGGGACGGGTAGGCACTCCTATAGAGCTGAAGATCTGAAGCACAAAGACCAAAACTAGCAATGAGATCCCTCCTGGTCACACGCTGTAGCTGCCCTCTGAACAAGAACCAAAACTCTGAGCGGTCTCTGGCTATCCACAATGTAGCGTAGAACTCTAGGACAAGGTCCTCTCTGAACCTGTATGGAGCATTAACTAGCTCTGCTAGCCCTAGCAAGTACGTGAAGTCCTACTCCATGTCAGTGCCGGTGGCCCTCCTCATGGCCTGGTAGGTAGTATACTGTTGCAGCACAAACACCTTATCCCTGCCCTTCATGGCGAGGTAGCATCTGAGTCCCTATCCGATCCTCCTCTAGAGGCCTGTCCAGTACCTCTCTCCGACAGGAGGATCCCTAGGGACTGGAACCCACTGCTCAAAGGAGACTAGACGTAGAGCCTTAAGGTCCTTTGCAGGAACCTTAAGTATGTCCGACTCTCTGGCTGCCTCAACGAGTCCGTGTAGCCTCCTCGTGCACAATGCATAGGTGCACCTCGGGTCTCCTGCCCGGTAAGCTGTCCTCTGGAAAACTGTCTGCTCTGGCTGTGCTGTCTGCTCCTCCTCTGTATCTGACTCCTCAGTCCCTGAAACTAAGGTCTCCTCCTCTGACAACTCCTCCTTAGACTCCTCCTGCTACCTGGAGGATCCCTGCTCTGCAGGTCTCAACTACCTCCCCTGACAATAAGCCGAAGTACTCTACGACCAAGGTGCCGGAGTGACTCCTGTGGCAAGCACTGTTCTATGCCATGTACTCCTCCTGAGTCCCTGAGTGTCACCAGATGGCTCTTGGATCAGCCATGTTCCTGGTGTCCTGCGTGACTGCTCCATGGCATCCAGGTGCCTGGCAACCCTCGTAGCTCCCTCTGACTCAGGGTCTAGCCTGGTCCTCTTTCTGCCTCTAGGCTTCTCTGGCATCTTGCCCTTTCCCTTGTCCTAACCTGACCCAGCCATCTCTGACTCTGCTGACAGCTGTCTGCACGCATGTAGGTATAGACAGGATCAACATAGAGCCTAATACATCTATAAGCAAAGCACCGCTAGGTAGGAATGCGCAATAGGACATGATCACTAGGCAATTATGCAAAGTAACAACAGTGATCATCGACTATATGTGACTGGTGCGAGTCATCCAGTGTATAGTCAAATAATGGGCAATAACTCTAACTACAGACTAGACAGAAGACAACCCTAGATATGCAATTAACAGATAGGCATTAAATTAATTACATCCTAGGTTGGCTAATTAACTAATTAATACGATCAAGGATGAGAATTTGATCTAATTGCATCAATTAACCTAACTGCTTGAAATTACGGCATGAATGATGAAATAGGAGAAGTGCACAATACCCTGGGAGGATTGTCGACACATCGAGAACAACAAGCACCGAGGAACGCGCTCCGATTACAAAAAGCTTGAACTTTTGGTCACCGGTGATGGAGACAAAGAGGAATCAAAGGTGCAAGCTTTGTCCTAATACTTGAGGTGGAGGGAGCTGAGCTTGGGGCTGTGCGTGCTCGTGAGATGGGGGACGAGGAGGTGCTGGAGGTGGCCGGCGCCGAGTACTCAGTGCCGGTGCGGCTGGTGCGGTGGCGCGGTGTGGCTGCGCGGTGGCACGGGCGCGCGAGAGTGCAAGGGCGAATATCGCCGTGGCGAGAGGAGCGAGGCGGCGCAACTTGTTAGTTTGGCGGCTCGTCGGCGCTGGGGCAAGGGCGGCGATGGAGGCGGGGTGGCACTCGGCGTGTACTTGGCTCGAGATGATGAACAAGGAAGAGACCAAATCGTCCTGATAGTTTTTGACCTAGGTCAAATAGGAGACAGATGGCTGAGATCCAAACAAGGAATAGATCAACAGTCACAGATCGGGATTGCATCGCGTGACCAATCAGAGTGACCGTACAGTACGGTCTCTAGACCAGACGGTCCGGTCTGTTTCTGGGTCTGCTGGCATCAATGCAGACCGGACGGTCCGATCACTAGGATCGTTCTGTCCGGTCTCTATGACCAGACACTCCAGAACACTATGCCCGTGGGCACTAACCAGACGGTACGGTCACTACAGGGAATTTCGCTGAGACAAGAAATTTCTCCGTTTTCCAAGTACCCTCACTATACACACAACTAAACACTGCACTTGGAATATGAAGGGAACTCTTAAACACTCTTTTTCAAATAGTGGCACTCTATGGCCTTATAATTTTCGCAAATGCCAATGAAAGATCGAGCAAATAAGAACCAAGGCAAATAAGAGCCAAATGGGTATGTATGAGCCTCAGTCCATGAACTGCACTAGTGGTTTTAACCACGGAGTTCATAAGAGCTTACTCAATGGGCATGATGCAAATCCTTTCCTTTGGTCACACTTGTGGAGATGTAATCTCACATAGAGCATGAGGCACAAATTTCTCCAAGTGAGACAAGTCTCCTTTGTGTTTCCTATATGATGCATGCAACAAGCATTTTACATATGCAACAAAAGTAAACATGGCATTTGAATGCAAGCAATATTAAACAAGACACAAAGGAATCCTAACAATGTAAAGTTTGAACCGCTCCCAAGCTTACTCACTATAAGCCATACTGTTACCTTGAGAGAAGCCAAACCACCATCTCAAGCACTCCCCCTTGCTTATAGTTATCTTGGATGGGTTAGACATTGACTAATTTAATGTGTTTTTATTTTAGTTATATACACATGCATGGATGCAAGGCATACTAGTCACAAAGGAGTTCTAATTACCATGCAATGCAAGAGGAAGAAAAACACACTACAACTACCAAGAACTAACACAGTTACCTCCCTCATGAGTACATATGACGTTGAGGTCCATGTCACTTGTGGCGGACTTCACATGATCTTAATGAAAGTGCTCGGTCCACCACCACCACCATCTATGTCTTGTTCTTGGGCACCCACTTCTACGCGGTTGACCTCTCAAGATCAACTATGCACTTAGGCACCCATATGCTCTTGACCTTTCTCTTCTTTTTTGGTGGTCCCAAAGCCTTTGCTTTCACCTTGCCATCCTTGTTCCTAAAAATCTTGAAGTGGCTGTTCTCATGGAACAAGCTAGCGTTAGGTAAAATAATGGAACTTCTCACCATAGGGCAATCCTTGATGGTGTGGCCATCCTTGCAACAGCTCTCGCAATAGTAGCCATAGACGAGTAGGGGTTTGACCCATTCAGGAATGGAGTCACTCGTCCCGATAATGTCGATGGAGGCGGGATATGAGCCAAGTCCACGGTGGGAGATGTTGTTCACAAGATTCTTCCCAAGAATCTGCTTGTGGATGGCTCTACCACGTGCAAGTCTCTCAAAGCCGTCCATCACCATTTTCCTCTCTTCCTTGAGCTTGTGATATTCCTTCAAAACAAAAGGCTCAAGAGAAGAAACCTTATTCGAGGTGGTTAGTTCATCACATATAGTAGAAGCATCACTCATTGATGAACTAGAGGAGGGAGAGGCAAGGTTCTCAACATTGTTGGCCTTGTAAGTAATCTCAAGGGCCTTGTACTTCTCTGAAGCTCTACATGATCACCCTTGAGTTTGTCATAACTCTTGTTTAGGGTATCATGAGATGTGACAAGGTCCTTGAGCTCACTCTCAAGGTCAACAACACGGTCCTTAGCCAACTTACACTCTTTTCTTACCACATCCAACATTTTGGATTTCTTGATGGTGATGTCACGGGCTTCCTTAAGCGTAGTCCACAACTCGGCACAGGTGTGCTCCTCATCATTGCTGTCACTGCTACTCTCATCCTCACTCTCCCCAAGGTGGCTTGAGGCCATGAGGCACGTGGGAGGTGCAAGGAGAGCTCGTGGTGGTGTGGTTTTGATCATGGCTAGGCCAGTCACATCTTTATCACTTAAGGAAGAGGACTCGTTGTCGCTTGTCCACTCCCCAACAAGTGCCTTGCGTGAGAATATTTTCTTGGAGTCATTGGCTTTGCCTTTGCCCTTGCTCTTGTCTTTGTTGAAGAACCTCTTCTTCTTTTGCTTGACTTTGGGGTCTTCTTCTTCTTCATCTTCTTCACTTCTTGAATCTTGTGACTTGAATGCTTCTTTCTTGGGCTTGGAAGCACTTGCCCCTAGACTTGGAAGCAAACTTGTTCTTGGTCTTGGCCCTGGACTTGGAAGCAAACTTATTCTTGAAGGTCTTCATCTTCTTCATGAGAAGAGCAAAGTCCTCGGTCAAGTCACCCTCATCATCTTCATCATTAGTGATTGCCTTCTTCTTGTTTTTCTTGCTCTTGCTTGATTCTTGCTTGTCAGCCTATAGAGCAAGGTTGGATGGTTGAGGATCATCTATCCCCAACTGGTAGCTCTCGAAGGCAGTGATCTTCCCAAGTACATCCTTCATGGTCTTGGTCTTGAGGTCACTCTACAGGTGTAGGTGATGATGGACTCATACTTGGGATCTTTGAAAATCCTCAAGAATCTTCTGATGACCTCCACAGGCTTGAGCTTAAAATGATCCCCAAGTGCATTGATCTCCTCAAGTAGCACATGAAAAGGAGAATACACAGTGCTAGCTCTCTCATGTGGTAATCTAGCAAAGTTATCATACTTGTTCTTTAGCACATAGTATCTTTCCTCTTTGACATCACTAGTACCCTCGTCGATACTTTGAATCTCAGTCCAGATACCGTGTGCTGTTGAACTCAAGTCCAATCTAGCAAACACATCCTTAGAGATGCATGAGAACAGAGCATTCTTGGCCTTAGCGTTGTTCTTAATGAAATCAGGTTCAAGAAGGTTCACATCCGCATCCGATTCATGGGTCACCATCCATATCTCTGGATCAAGGGACTCCAGGTAGGCTTGCATACGTGCCTTCCAATACCCTTAGTCCTCCCCATCGAATATAGGAACACTCCCCACCTTTCCCAGTATCCTTACTCGAGGCGGTGAAGCCTCAAAGATGAGCACTTGGCTCTGATACCAATTGAAAGGACCGAAGGCCTACCGAGAAGGGGGGGGGTGAATCTGGTAGCCGACCATGAATCCAAATACTGCAATTTCACACCACTAGAACCCGACAAGCGTTGCAACCTAAACAGTTCTAGTAGACCAAGACCCTATGCATGCTAGTGTTCATGATGCAAAATAAAACACGGAAGCTAAACACACGAGCCAATGCAAAGTCACAAGTCACCCTATCAACTAGAGCACACAAATGCGGAATAGTAAAGAGGGGGTCAAGGAATAGTCATGATTTTTTCTGAGGTCTCAGAATGATGACGCCTTCCCCTACTCCACGTTGGACCACTCCCGCTGAAGTCTTGGTCCCTCCCACCACCAATTGGAGTTCTCGCCTACGAACCCACAATCACTTCCGGAGTGAAGACACGGTGCGCGTCACCGCTGCCACCAAGGCACAAGCTCGCCTCCCGCGAGAACTTGCCGGACTCCCCGAGCCGACACGTGCACTCATTAGCGATGCCCCTTTCACCAGCAGGCTCAAACCGTATACAAACGTGTGACGGCCTTCACAACCGATCACTATAGGCTCGATCACCGACACCTAACTGGTCTAGATCTCACCATAGACCAAGAGTAACAACCTAGATCACACCCTCAAGGACACCCTAGCCTTCGATGTGCAAGATCACTCCATGTTACTCTCACAAGCACTCTCAAGATATCCAATATCCTCTACTAGTGCTCTCCTCTTTTGCTCTTGGACCTTACCACATGCTCTCAGATATTCCACTAGCCAAGAGTTATCTCCAATACCCCAGCAACGAAGTTATATAGGATTCCAACCTCCAACTAGCTGTTGCTCCACGAAATCACCTTTTCTGGACGCACTGACCAATTTGTCCGGTCTCTGCCTGATCGGATAGTCCGGTCACTCCTGGAATGATTCCCAGAATCTTTGGCACTTCTATCATGGCTGATCTCCTGCACTGACTGGACCGTCCGGTCTTTCTGTCCACCGAACAAGTCTGACGCGTCGAGCATCCTCGTCGGACTCCAGAGAGTTGCTTCCTCTCTGCTCTGCGTTTCACCCATACTGACCGGACCGTCTGGTCAGTAGACCGGACTGTCCGGTCTCTATGGTCCCTGGCCCAGACATATTCCTCGCTAAGTCTTCCCTTTGGATTTTCTGTCCTCCTAGTGACCGTACAGTCCGGTCTCCACTGACCCCTCTGTCCGGTCACTATGTCCAGAAGCTGAAACTTGTTGTCCTCGCTTGACTTCGTTTCCCGGCCTCTCCGAACAGCTCCTTGGGCAAGCTTGCACATCACCGACTAGACATGACCTAAGAGAAATGACCTAGACCCCTTGATAGTCCGGTTTTTCCTATGGAGTCAAAGCCCTAACCACTAGACAAGTGTTCCCAACACTTGCTCCATAGCTTGTCCTTCGCTTTGATCCATCTCCATCAACCCTTGGGCTCCATCAAGCTCACAAGCCTCCATGCTTGTGGTCATTGTCATCAATCGCCAAGGCAACCATCATCCATATGATTTGTAGTAGAGTTTAGAGATGGTTCCTACATAGACAATACTCATGTAGATATTAGCCCGCAATTTCATAGTTGTCATCTATCACCAAAACATATATACATTGAGGATCCCATCAATGGTCATGAAGCTTACAAACACTCACTTACTTCTTTTCCAAACTTTTATTTTCTCTGCTAAGGATGATATTTCCATATTGGCCATGATCAAACGCTCAAGATCATGAGCCAATCAAGAGACCGTTTTCCAAATTGACTATCTCTAGAACCGATGGGCATAATTAACTTCTAATGTGAACAAGAGTTCCCGATCTTCTGAAAGGTTCTGATAAATCTTGATTTGGGTGGAGGCGAAACACAAAGCGATCCGGCTTCTAAACAACACGTTCAGAACCCCGCAATCACAGCACAACGTCTCCTCTCGTTATCAACCGTCCAAGGACGATTGACCTCATCGAAAAGGCTCATCCCTGCCTACGAATCAAGAACACAAGCAACAACAACGACGAATGCAACACAATTGCAGATGTATGATTAAACTCACGAAGTTGGGGTCTCACAAACCGATGTGACAGTGAAACTGTTATGAATAGTATAATTTAAGCAAAACCCGAACCCTCATGGTGTAGCGGCAGCTGTATATGAAGACCCTAGGGTCGTGCAAAACCCTCTGTATGCGCCCCTAATTGGGCTCAACTGGATACAATGCCCAAAGGCCAATAATAGGCGACACAGCACCGACACAGATTCTGGACCCTCTTTTGTTTTGATGATTCCTGATGACTCCTCATGAATTTTGACATGAGGCCAACGGCATTGGAAAGGACTTCTCGTTAGCTTTCCGTGCATATGTAGAACGTCCAAATCCGAGTCCGTATGCGTCATGGGCGTCCATTTTAGTGCATACTGGTCCTAGGCTCCGAAACAGACTCGAAGTCGGTTTTGATTGGGCCTCCACCTTAGCTTCCAAGCCCTTGCTGGTCCTCCACATTCCCAAATCTTTCTCCCATCACCACCTGGTCCTCTTCATGGTTCCTAATCATAAAATAATTATTAGGTAGCAAACCATTCTCAAAAGTAACATATAGCGAAGAACGTAGGAACGAGCTCACCTCTAAATTTAGTCGTCGTGCACGAGCTCTAGTCATTGGACCTTACAAGTCCAGAATTGGAGGAGTGTTGTGTGTATCCATAGGAGTGATGTCCTCATCATCCTCCCCCTCTTGTAGTGGAGTCGTCCTTGACTCAAGCTCACCCTCTTCTTCCATGTATGGTTTCAAATCTTGGTAGTAGAATGTGTTGCCCGATTATAAGCAAACTCAACATGAGGCAAACATTCTTCCCATTGCTTCAAATTTTTCTTCAAAATATCTCTCAACATAGTCCCTAAAGTGCAGTTCACAACCTCAGTCTGTCCATCAGTTTGTGGATGATAAGTTGTAGAAAAGAACAACTTGGTACCCAGCTTATTCCAAAGTGAGCGCCAAAAGTGACTCAAGAATTTTGCATCATGATCTGAGAATGTAGTACAAGGCATACCATGCAAACGTATAATTTCTTTGAAAAAATGGTCAGCAATATGACTAGCATCATCGGTCTTATGACATGGTATAAAGTGTGCCATCTTAGAAAAAATGATCCACAACAACAAAAATGCTATCGCTCCCCCTCTTAGTCCTAGGTAGTCCTAAAACAAAGTCCATAGAAATATCCACCCAAGAAATAGAAGGAACAAGAAGTGGCATGTATAAACCATGTTGATTCAAAGGAGACTTAGCTTTTTGACATGTAGTGCAGCAAGCAACAAAGCGCTCAACATCTTTCCTCATCCTTGGCCAAAAGAAGTGTGTGGCCAAAATATCCTCCATCTTCTTAGCACCAAAATGACCCATCAATCGACCTCCATGCGCCTCCCCAATGGAACTTGACACCCTTCTTTGTCAACTCATGCAATAGTGCAGTGATGGTGCTGAAATCTTTGACAAAGTAGCGGTAAAAACCTGCAAGACCAAGAAAACTCCTCACCTGTATGATTAGTTTTTGGTACAGGCCAGCTCTTTATGCCTTCAATCTTTGCCTCATCCACCTCAATTCCCTTTGGAGTCACAACATAACCAAGAAAAGAGACTCAATCCATGCAAAAGGTGCACTTCTCAAGGTTACCAAATAAATGTGCAGCTCGCAAAGCATCAAAAACAGCACGCTAATGAATCATATGATCATCCATGGATTTGCTATAAATTAAGATATCATCAATGTAAACTACCACAAATTTTCCAATGAAATCTCTTGAAACCTCATTAATCAAACGCATGAAAGTACTAGATGCATTAGTTAAACCAAAAGGCATTACTAACCACTCATACAACCCGAATTTGGTTTTGAAAGTTGTCTTCCATTCATCTCCAGGCTTCATTCTAATTTGATGGTAGCCACTACGCAAATCAATTTTAGTGAAAATTATAGCACCACATAACTCATTAAGCATGTCGTCTAGCCTAGGAAATGGATGACAATACCTAATAGTAATGTTATTAATGGCTCTACAATCTACACACATATGCCAAGTACCATCTTTCTTAGGAACCAAAAGTACTGGAACAACACAAGGACTAAGTGATTGATGAACATACCCATGATCTAAAAGGTCTTGGACTTGTCATTGTATCTCCTTGGTCTCCTCAGGGTTGGTCCTATGAGCATCACGGTTTGGCAAAGTAGCACCCGGAATCAAATCAATTTGGTGCTCAATCCCTCTCAAAGATGGCAATCCCAGGGGTATCTCATCTGGGAAAACATCCTCATACTCCTGCAAAAGGTTAGTGACAGCAGGCGGCAAAGCACTAGAAGCAATATCACCAAGCAAAAACAAAGCTTGTTTGCATATCAAAGCATAGTAAATATCATCAGCAGAAATTTCGACAAGCTCAGATTTTGTAGCATGACATGAACGACCTTGTAATTTAATTCTAGAACCCTTAGAATTTGAAGAATCATTAACATTACGAGGTCTAGAATCAGAATTAACAGGTTGCTGAATTTCAGGGCCTTTATTTTTCAAACTAGCAGCTCTTTCTAAATCAGCTTGTACAACTTCAGCAGGGGTCATTGGTAACAAAGTAATTTTAGTTCCTTTATGCATAAAAGTATACGTATTACTTTTACCATGGTGTCCAGCATCATTGTCAAATTCCCAAGGTCTACCCAATAAAAGTGAACATGCTTGCATGGGTACAACATCATAATCAATAGAATCCACATAAGAAACATTGGAAAAAGGAACTCTGCAAGTTTGTATTACATGCTTTTCCATAGTCATTTAACCACTGAATGTAGTATGGATGTGGATGTGGGCGTGTGGTCAAGTCAAGCTTCTTAACCACATCAGAACTCACCAAATTGTTGCAGCTTCCTCCATCAATGATGACATGTGCTCGGTGGTTCTTGATGACGAAGAAAATCTGGAACAAGTTATGTCGCTGCATCATCTCGGGCTGCTAGATTTGTGTGCTAAGCACACGCTGCACAATAATATTCATGTAGCCCGTGGTGTCTCTGCCTCCAAGGACAAGGTCACCGCTGGTGGCAGTGACACCCTCCTCCTCATCCTCCACATTGGAGGCGCTCATGTAACCGCCATCGTCTGTCGCCACATATGTCCGCCTACTTGGTCAATCTTTCAACACATGTCCAAGACCATAGCAGTAGTGGCACTAAATCCTTATAGTGTGTCTCGTCGAAGCAACAAAGGAGGCACTACTAGCTGGTACCTGCACAGAATTTTTACCTGAGCACGTAGAAGGTGCAGGGGCTGATCTTGGTGCTGCAGAAACAACACTGGTTCCCTTGGAAGCTGCTGGAGGGGGCGGCCAGAAAGATGGCTTGGGCAGCCCCGAAGTCCCCGTCGGCCGTGGTGGGTAGAAAATCTTGGACTTGTTGTACTCCTCATGATGAGGACATCACCCTTATGGATACACCTAGCATTCCGCCAACCAAAATACAAGTTCATGCGCGACAACTGAATTTACGGGTGAGCTTGTTCCTAATGATTCCTTTATGTGATTTTGAGAATAGATTGCTACCTAATGAATTAATTGTTGTTAGAAACCATGGAGATGATGATGAGATAGCTGGGGAGGTGATTGGAGACGTGATGGGCCAGCAAAGACGTCCAAGCCAAGGTGGAGGCCCAATCAAAACCGACTTCAAGTCTGTTTCGGAGCCCAGGACCAGTCTGCAGTAAAACGGATGCCCAGGACGCATACTGACTCGGATTTGGACGTTCTATATATGCCTGGAAAGATAACGAAAATCCCTTTCCAACCCAACTGGTCCCATGTCAAAATACGTCCCGAGCCGTCGGCAATTGCCAAAACAATTCGACTTCCAGAATCTGTCCTGGTGCTGCGACACCGTAATCGGTCTTTGGGCCATGTATCTAGTTGATCCCACTTAGGGCTGCGTTCAGGAGGTCTTGCACGACCTTAGGGTCCTCATATACGGCCGCCGCCTCTTCATTAGGGTTTGGGTTTTGCTTAGATTATTCTTTTGATAACAGTTTCGCCGTTTGATCGGTTTGTGAGACACCAACTTGTGAGATTCATCGTATACTTGCAAATTTAGTTGCATTCTTCTTTGTTCTTTCTTGTGTTCTTGATTTGCAGGCAAGGATAAGCCTTCTCGGCGAGGTCAATCGTTCTTGAACGGTTGATAACCAGAGGAGACGTTGTGCTGCGATTGCGGGGTTCAGAACGTGTCGTTCGGAAGCCGGATCGATTTGTGTATCGCCTCCGCCTTAATCAAGATTATCAGAACCTATCGGAAGATCGGGAACCCTTGTCCACATCAAGTGGTAATCAGAGCTTCAGGTACACCGTTAGGTTCGCCCTTATCCTCGTTATTTTGTTCAATCCTAGAGTCCAGAAAATTGCCCTACAAAAATATTTGTTCATCGTGTTTCCGCTGTCCTACACCCCCCTTGTGCTTTGCAATTTTCAGTTTAGTTTGCTTCTCTGAATTTTAGTCCCTACAAGGTCATTGTGTTGTTGGTCTAGTACTTGTTCTTTGGTCTTGTTTGAGTCGTGTGTGTCCTTGTTCATAGACAATCAAGAAAAAAAAAATCAGATTGTTGCACACGTTGAAAGAATAGTACTGCTAGAATTGTTTGCACTAAATATTTATTTAACATCTAGCCTTCTACTTTTTGTGTGCAAAAGAAACTTAGAGTGTTTTCTGTTGCACGTTGTTTCTTGAGTCAAGAGATCGCTGCACGTTGTTGCATATGAGAATTGTCGGTTCAGTTCTACATGTACATCTATTCCTTACGTAAAGAGTGCAAAAAAGAAAGTTTAGGTTTTTCCTTTGTGCTATAAAGTTCGCAACTCTTGCTGCAGTTCTATGTCAAAAAATTCATGAAAGAAGTAAAAGGCAAAGAGGTGCTGAAAAAAAATAAGAAGAAAAAGCCGCACCTATAACAAAATAAAAAAACGAAAGGAGAAGAGAAAAAAATTCAGAATTGCTTGCAGCCTTTGTGTCCTTTGTTGAGCCATTTGCTTGCTTGCTTGAACTAGGTCCGAGACAAGTTTAGGCCAGTGACATAGACTACCTTGGGACTATTATTCAGTTTTGCAATTTCTGAATTGAAATTTTGCTAATCCTTGCTACTATAAATTGCCTACCTAGCTCCATATATATCCTTCTGAATAGGCACAGAACTTTGGGCCCTCGCAATCGTCGGATCACACTCTCCAAGGTATCCTCTGTTTTGCTATTAAGAATCTTGTAAGAACTCAGTTAGGTGCTGCCATTTGCTTGTTGAGAGTTTCCACCGTAATCAAACAGTAGTGATAGAAAAATATACTCTTGTATGTTTTCTTGTTTTCTATTAACAATGACAGGTTACAACACTGATGGTGATGAGTCGATGGTGTCAAATGAGGTTGATACAAGTGTTGTAGCACAACGAGTGCTTAGTTCTCAAATGGAGAAGGTAGAGCAAAATCAAATGAACAACTTGTTTCAGACTCACTTTATTGTGAAGGATCGACGTTGTCGTGTCATCATTGATGGAGAGAGTAGCCACAACATCGCAAGCTTGAAATTGGTCGAGAAGCTCGGCTTGACCACACAGCCACACCCATGTCCATACTACATCCAATGGGTAAATTCTTGTGGTAAGATGAAGGTAGATAAAACTGCACGCATTGAATTTTTTATTGGTTCTTATAAGGATAGTGCGGAATTTGATATAGTACCTATGCAATCATGTCATTTGTTATTGGGTAAAACTTGGATTTGTACAAATAATGTTTTGCACAATACCATTACTAATAGCTACTCATTTAAATACAATGGTAGAAGGGTTACACTTACACCAATGACCACATCTGAAATTTTAGAAGAGGATCAACAACGATTTGAGAGAAGAAAGAATGAACCGTTTAGGATAGAATGGGCTGTTTCAAATGTCGCAACACTTTCATCAAAATCTGAATTGCTAGAGGATGAACATATTTCTTTGCCTCTTGTTACAACTAATATTTTTCAGCATATACACAAAGAAGATGATATTGGGAACGATAAAGAACAGGTTGTTGCTTCAGGTAAGAGCTTTCTTGATATGATGGATTGTTCCAATAGTCTTACTATATCGGAACCTTATGATCATGTTCCTTTGTCACAAGTTGATTTACCTAGTGGTCCGTGTGATAAAGAGGAGTTGTGTGTCAATGCTTCATTTATACCTTTGCCACAACAAATGAATGAGCTTGATGCTTTTGCTTATGATTCACCCACTAGTGCTGAAATTAAACGTTTGATTTTAGTTACATGTCAAAAGGATGAGCAGAAATTGTTTTCTTCTCTAAATACTTTAGGTTATATTGAATTTGATGTTCTTTGTAATCTAAGTACTTTAGAGAAGCAAATGTTTTCTCAAACTAAGTTGCCTTTATTGATAAGAAACATTTTTTATGCTATTGGCAACTATGATCATAGAGGTGTATTTATGGTACATAGAGTTTATGTTTGTTCAAATCTGAAACATCCTCTTGGTTTGCAACTAAATGACCTACTAGAAAACTTTGATATCAACTACCATGTCATGTCATCTTTTTCTAGTATTTCTAAGATCACACATTGTCTACCTTGTGATAAGAGTGAGAATGATGCTCATATTGCTGACCAAGTTTTCAAAGAGATTATTAATTTGCACGGAATACCTTCTACTGTAGATTCTCATTGTGATGACAAATTTCATAATGCATATAAATATGAGTTGCATCCCAAGTTTGGGAATAGTTGCACAATTAATATTTCAGATTTGAGACCATACATGGGAGAAAGAGATGAGCTCGAGTCGAGGACGACTCTAATTCAAAAGGGGGAGAATGATGAGGACATCACCCTTATGGATACACCCAGCATTCCGCCAACCAAAATGCAAGTTCATCCGCGACAACTGAATTTACGGGTGAGCTTGTTCCTAGTGATTCCTTTATGTGATTTTGAGAATAGATTGCTACCTAATGAATTAATTATTGTTAGAAACCATGGAGATGATGATGAGATAGCTGGTGAGGTGATTGGAGACGTGATGGGCCAGCAAGGACGTCCAAGCCAAGGTGGAGGCCCAATCAAAACCGACTTCGAGTCTGTTTCGGAGCCTAGGACCAGTCTGCACTAAAACGGACGCCCAGGACGCATACGGACTCGGATTTGGATGTTCTGTATATGCCTGGAAGGATAATGAAAAGCCCTTTCCAACCCAACTGGTCCCATGTCAAAATTCGTACCGAGCCGTCGGCAATCGCCGAAACAATTCGACTTCCAGAATCTGTACTGGTGCTGCGACACCGTAATCGGTCTTTGGGCCATGTATCGAGTTGAGCCCACTTAGGGCTGCGTCCAGGGGGTCTTGCACGACCTTAGGGTCCTCATATACAGCTGCCGCCTCTTCATTAGGGTTTGGGTTTTGCTTAGATTATTCTGTTGATAACAGTTTCGCCGTTTGATCGGTTTGTGAGACCCCAACTTGTGAGATTCATCGTATACTTGCAAATTTACTTGCATTCTTCTTTGTTCTTGCTTGTGTTCTTAATTTGCAGGCAAGGATAAGCCTTCTCGGTGAGGTCAATCGTTCTTGAACGGTTGATAACCAGAGGAGACGTTGTGCTGCGATTGCGGGGTTCAGAACGTGTCGTTCGGAAGCCGGATCGATTTGTGTATCGCCTCCGCCTTAATCAAGATTATCAGAACCTATCGGAAGATCGGGAACCCTTGTCCACATCACCTCAAAAACCTGGAAAAGTCCCTGTGATTCTTTCTCTGTAAGCATAGCATACTGAAAACACTAGTTGAGGGTATAAAATTGTTTATAATCAAGAATGTCCTAAATTTCTTTTCTCAAACCAGAATAAAAGTGGCAAATCTGATCCTCTACTTTTTCAACAATAGCACAACGAATCAAACCCTTTTGAAGCTCACTAAAGTACTTCTGAATAGTTTTATCTCCTTGATCTAAGCGCTACAATTTATTACGAATCTCTCTATAAAAATGTGGAACAAAACGATCACGCATTGCTACCTTAAGTTCTTCCCAAGTAGTAGGTAAAACAGTTTCAGTAGCTAGGCCACTCCACCAAACAATAGCAAAGTTCTTAAACTCACTAGTGGCTTGTCTAACTCTATGTTGTTCAGGAATAAGGTGGGCATTAAATTTTTGATCTACAATCATGTCCCAATCAAGATAAGCATCACCATCATACTGACTCGAGAATGAAGGAATTGAAAAGTTAATTTTAGCATACGGGTCATCTGGAGCATGGTTACCTTGTGGGCGATGGTTGTGGTTGTGGAAACCACCCATACCTTGAGTGTTACGTTGCAAACAACGTCGTAGTCTTGCGGTCCTTGTAGCTGACCTATCCACGGTACCATCAGCCTTATACACCGTGTCTTCATCATGGTCATCTTCAATGTCGTTGGTGTTGGTGTTGGTGTTGATGGTCTTGTGAGCGGTCTCCAACTCGATAACCTGATCGGTAAACTTAGAGACTCTCTTATCCAACCTCTCATTGCTTTCTCCCAGGTGAAGCTTGGTGAACGCGTCAGTGACGGCCCTGGTGATCGTCTCTGCCAAATCACTCTGAGCCGCCTGTAAAGCCTTCTATAGCTGATCTTGGCTCACGCACTCATCAAATTTTGAGGAAGAACCACCCTCTCCATCGCTTCCTAACATCACAAACACTAAAACAGGAACCAAACAGTGAATGTTATCCCTACAAAACAACTAAGCAGTGGTGCCTCTCAACACAGCAAAAGGAAGCTCCTTACAAAGCTCTTACAAAGTTCTGAAAAACAAAGCAAAGGATACAAGGGAGGTGTGTTCCACGATTGCAAGACGCACAAAATAACCTGTGTGTTGCCCAGAAGAAATATGTAGAGCTAGGAAGGCCAAATATATATATGTGAGTGGCACACAAATAAAAGCAGAGAGTAAAGCTAAATAAGTCCCCCAAGTAACTTGTCCTTAGTTGCTGGTCTAACTATATCCTAGAACAGTAGTGATAGCAATGACAGAAACAAGTGTGAAAGGAGAATAGAGTACAACAGGGGGCTAGGTGTAAAACAGCGGAACCTCAAAATTCCAGGGGCCTAGATAGAGCACTAGTAGAAATCTGAAATTTCTTTTATTTTATTTTATTTTTTTAATATTTTTCTCCAACTCAGTGGCAATGGGAAAGAACTCACAGAAAATTTCCGCTCAAACAGAGGTAGGATGTAGCCAACAGTAATTCTGCAAGTTTCAGAAACGTCGGGTTTCAACTTGAATGAATTTTTTTCTTTATCTTCCCGATTTTTTTTAATTTTTTTGAGAAGGGCAAATGGCCTTTGGCGGCAGTATATGAAGACCCTAGGGTCGTTCAAAATCCTTTGGATGCGCCCCTAATTGGGCTCAACTGGATACAAAGCCCAAAGGCCAATAACAGGCGACACAGCACCGACACAAATTCTGGACCCTCTCTTGTTTCGACGATTCCCGATGACTCCGGATGAATTTTGACATGAGGTTGGCAGCATTGGAAAGGTCTTCCCCTTAGCTTTCCGTGCATATGTAGACAACACTCGTGTAGATATTAGCCCACAATTGTTTAGTTGTCATCTATCATCAAAACATTCGTACCTTGGGGATCCCATCAATGGTCATGAAGCTTACAAACACTCACTTACTTCTTTTCCAATCTTTTATTTCCTCTGCTATGGACAATGTTTCCATATCGGCCATGATCAAACGCTCAAGATCGTGAGCCAACGCAAATACTTGGATGATATATCTTTCAATATTTACCATTAATTGCTCTCCCAAACTCTTCTCCATCCAATCCTTATAAGAAATATGCATTACCGGGCGCACATCGGCTCACTTTAAATGGACTTTCCCAAGTTGGAGACCATTTTCCAAATCGACTATCTCTAGAACCGATGGGCATAATTAACTTCTGATGTGAGCAAGAGTTCCCGATCTTGATTTGGATGGAGGCGAAACACAAATCGATCCGGCTTCTAAACAACACGTTCAGAACCATATTTAGAACCCCGCAATCACAGCACAACGTCTCCTCTAGTTATCAACCGTCCAAGGACGATTGACCTCACCGAGCAGGCTAATCCCTGCCTGCAAATCAAGAACACAAGCATGAACAACAAAGAATGCAACACAATTGTAGATGTATGATTAAACTTACGAAGTTGGGGTCTCACAAACTGATGTGACGGTAAAACTGTTATGAACAGAATAATCTAAGCAAAACCTGAACCCTAATAGTGCAACGACGGCTGTATATGAACACCCTAGGATCATGCAAAACCCTCTGAACACGCCCCTAATGGGGCTCAACTGGATACAAAGCCCAAAGGCCAATAACAGGCGACGTAGCACCGACATAGATTCTGGACCCTATCTTGTTTCGAAGATTCCCGTTGACTCCAGATGAATTCTGACATAAGGCCGACGGCATTGGAAAGGTCTTCTCCTTGGATTTCCATGCATATGTAGAACGTCCAAATCCGAGTCCGTATGTGTCCTGGGTGTCCGTTTTAGTGCATACTGGTCCTGGGCCCCAAAACAGACTCAAAGTCGGTTTTGATTGGGCCTCCACCTTGGCTTCTATGCCTTGCTGGTCCTCCATGTTCCCAAGTCCTTCTCCCATCACCTCCTGGTCCTCTCCATGGTTTCTAATCATAAAATAATTATTAGGTAGCAAACCATTCTCAAAAGTAACATATAGCAAAGAACGTAGGAACGAGCTCACCTCTAAATTTAGTCGTCCTGTACGAGCTCTAGTCATTGGACCTTGCAAGTCCAGAATTGGAGGAGTGTTATGTGTATCCATAGGAGTGATGTCCACAACAACTTCCATACAAGGTCACGTTCTTTAAAACTCTTGGGTACCACCTTTTTGTTGTAAAATTTAGCCACATGAGCTTTATTTTCTTGAATTTTTTCTAGAGCCCTCATCCGATGCTGCACGACATCTTCTAACTCATCAATCATAACCTGCCTATAATCATCAGCCGATAATTGATCTTGCAACTCGAGTCTTCTAGACCCCAGATTCGTTTCCCATGGCCAAACTGCTTCATGTCCATAAACTAAATGATACGGTGATACCTTTATAGACCCATGACACGCCATTCTATAGGCCCATAGTGACTCAGCAAATGTCGTACGCCACTTCTTAGGCTGCTCATCAATCTTCCTCTTGATAAGCTTGATCAAACTTTTGTTAGACGCCTCTGCCTGACCGTTGGCTTGAGCATAATAAGACGATGAATTCAACTATTTAATCCCCATACTATCGGCAAAGCTTTGAAACTCTTCCGAAGTGAACACAGAACACTAGTCGGCAGTAATAGTCTGCAACACACCAAACTGGTAAATAATATGTTCCTTCACAAAGTTGATTACATCGTTAGTCGTCACATTCTTCATCGGCACTGCTTCAACCCACTTTGTGAAATAATCTGTTGCCGCCAGAATATACTTGTGACCTTTGCTTGACGCTGGATAAATTTGGTCAATCATATCCATACCTCATCCTCTAAACAGTCATGGCTTAATAATTGGATTCATAGCTGATGCCAGTGCTCTCTGTATTGCTCGAAACATCTAACAATCTTGACACCCTTTATAATACTTAAAGCAGTCTTCCAGCATAGTAGGTCAATAGTACCCAATCCACTTTAACAGCCATCTCATTTTATGGGCTGATTGATATGTACCACAGATGTCTTCATGGACTTCGCACATAACAACTTTGGTTTCTTCTTGATTTAAACATCTTGACAACACACCATCAATCATCCGATAATAAAGTTTTCCTTCTAACAAAACATACCTCAATGCCATATATCGAATCTTTCGAGTCGTACGTTGAGTTGGATCCTTGAGATAATGCACTATCTTGATCCTCCAATCTTCTTCATTGACACTGATCTCATCGATATCGGCTTGCCTAGCTTCATCGACATCAACCCTATTGACACTGACTCGCTTGGCTTCATCGACATCGGCAATTTCAACAATCATACCATCATTATTTAGCTGATATCCCGATGCCTTCTGTGCTAAATCATTTGCCTCCATATTCTGTTCCCTCGGGACATGCCTGAAACCCACCGCCTTTAAGCTTCATATTACACCCTGACACTCGGCATAAAACACCCTTAGAATATCATCTCTGCATTCAAAATCTCCTGCTAACTACCTGAGTACCAACAACGAATCACCAATGATTTCAACAAAATCAACCCTAGTTTCTCGCAAAATTTGCACACCCTTGAGAACAGCTCTATACTCAACTTGATTGCTAGTTGACACCTCCACAACGAATGCAAACTCAAATCTTGCCCCCCCCCCCCCGAGGCGATATGATAAATAGCCCGATACCACATCCACTTTTGCATATAGACCCATCTAAAAACAGCAACCATGGTATCGGCTCCACCATCGAGACATTCGATCCACAATGTTCAACAATCAAATCAGCCAGAATCTGACCCTTAACCGCCTTATAAGGTAGATCATATTTTGCTAGAGCAAGCATCCACTTACCAATTCTCCCTTTCAAAATAGGAGCCGATGGCATGTATTTCATGATATCGGCCTTGGAAACCACCACACACTCAGTCGATAACAAATAATGCCTCAATTTCACACATAAGAAATATAAACATAAGCACAACTTTTCGATCTCAGTGTACCTACTTTCAGCATCAATCAATCTTCGACTTAAATAGAAAATGACGCTCTCCTTGCCGTCTTGCTCTTGAATCAAAGTCAATCCAATGGACGCCTCATCCGTAGCAAGGTATAGCTTAAAGGGCAACCCTTCTCTTGGTGGCAATAATACAGGAGGCGTGACCAGATACTTTTTAATATCATCCAGAGCCTTTTGATGTTCAGGGTGCCATATGAACTTCTAATCGGCCTTCAACTTCAATAATGGAGTAAATGCGTCTATCCTACCCGATAAATTGGATATGAAGCTCCTAATAAAATTAACTTTGCCAAACAAAGATTGCAGCTCTGTCTTGTTGGTAGGAGGCTCGATATCATTAACAACTTTAATACTCTTTGGGCCAATTTTGATTCCTCGTTCATGTACAATAAAACCTAGAAACTGACCAGCCGATACGCCAAAAACACACTTCTTAAGATTCATTTTTAAACCATACCTTCTAGTTCTTTCGAGTACTTCCCGTAAATCAGCCACGTAATCCTCTGTCCTCTTGGATTTGGCCACGACATCATCAATATAAATTTCCACTAATCTGCCAATCAAGTCATGGAAAATATAATTCATGGCCCTTTCATATCTGGCTCCAGCATTCTTCAAACCAAATGTCATGACAACCCATTCATACAAACCAAGAGCCCCGAGACACCTGAATGCAGTCTTCGATATATCCTCTCTTTGCCATGAAAATCTGATTATAACCAGCATTGCCATCCATAAAACTGACAATCTTATGCCCTGCTGCTGTGTCAACTAGAAAATCTTCTTTTCGGCATCGGGTAGTCATCCTTCGGGGTGGCCCTATTCAACGGGCGAAAGTCCATACAGACTCTCAACTTGCCACACTTCTTGAAAACAGACACAATATTTGAACCCACTCTGAATATCGGCAAGGCCTAATGAACATAGCATCATATAACCTAGTAATCTTAGCCTTGACATCATCATAAATCTTTGGATCGATTCTCCTTAGGGGTTGCTTTTAAGGCCGATACCCAGGTTTGATAGGCAGCTGATGTTCAACGATAGATCGACTCAGGTCGGCCATCTCAGAATAACCCCAAGCAAAACAATCCTGGTACTCTTTAAATAATTTTATTAATTCAACTTTAAAATCTTCATCCAATTCCTTAATGATAAATGTCAGCCTTGGTTTATTGCCATCTCCTATATCGACTTCTTGTATCTCATCGGCCGACATGAATCTTTTTCCCAACTTCCCATCTTCTGCAAACTTCATTGGGGTGCTTGTCAGAGAAATAATTTAAAATTTGACTGGACCACTACCTGAAGACCCCGTCTAGTAATCTTAATGTAATCCCTATCCTAAATCTTGCCAGACAAACACTCCATATTATCCGCATGCCATGGTACTAAATTAGTCGATGCAACATTGACGGTTTCATCGGTCGGGATTACCTCTACTTTATTGCCAATCCACTGGGCCAAAGACTGGTACATAGTTGATGGAACACAACAATTTGCATGTATCCAATCACACCCCAGTAGAAGGCTGTAGGTTCCCTTTCCATCAATGACAAAGAAAGTAACCAGCAATGTTTTATAGCCGATTGTGAGTTCAATATTCAAAACTCCTTTGGCTGCCGCCATACGACCACCATAATCCCTTAAAATTATACTAGTATCAATCAAATCTTCATCCGTCATACCTAGTTTTCTTGCAGTAGTGATCGGCATGATGTTAACTGCAGCCCCTCCGTCGACCATCATCTTTCCCATTGGCATATCATTGACAAAACCCTTTAAATACAAAGCCCTCAAGTGCTGATGCTTAGACTCATCTGGTTTATTAAATATTGCCTGTTGTACATCAAATACTAGCTATGGTGCTTCACTTTCATCAGCAAATAATTCTTCTTCTTCCAAAGCCATGAACTCTTGCGGTAGCATCATCACCATTCCCACCGTAGCATTTGGTATCTATACTTGTGATTTCACTTTGGGTCTCCAGACTTTCCTAGGCGGATGATTCGTTCCTTCATCATACTAATAATGGCCCGCCCTCATCTGTCTGCACCGCATTCTCTGAACCCTGCGCTTCTAGCTTCTAGAAAATATTCAAGATGGACACCACTGATTGCTCTGTTTCTAATCTTCCTTCCTCTTGTCGAGACTTATTCTCGGCACTAAACATAGGGTAGTTCAACTATGAGGATTTATATGTGGAACAGGGATATGCGTGAGATCGAGAGATGATGGTAAAACAAGAAGCCGATTTATACAGGTTCGGGCCTCCCGGAGGATAATAACCCTACATCCTGTGTTCTGTGGTATTTGTATTCATATGTCTAGATCATAGATCTAGAAGAGGCGGGTTGCCCTAGATGAAGATGTCTAGTTGCGGGATCTGTCTAATTGAGGGCTTGTCTGCTTGTCCCTTGAGAAGGACCCATGCCCCACCTTATATATACGGGGGACAGGGTTACATGGCGGAGTCCTAGTCGGTTTACTATACATACCATGATAGGAGTCTATCTCCACTTTCCTTCTATGTGAGGTACCCCGGGTACATGTCATCGACAGTAGCCTCCGAGAGTCTTGTAGGCTTGATGATAGTCTTTAGTAGTTTCCGGACTAGTTTATGCCATGTAGAATGCTTCAGCTTTATATCAACGAGCTTGTAAGGGTCTTAAAGATCAAAACATCTTCAAGAATGTTGCTGGTGTGCCAAATAGGTACACCTAATTAGGTGTAGCCCCCGACTCTTGTATCTTTTAGAAATTGCAAATAAAGCAAGAGTCCAAAACAAGAATAGTCATGTTGGCTCTCTGTAAGGAAAAATCGCTCGAATCATCAAATTCG
The DNA here is from genome assembly GCA_030378355.1 of Eleusine indica. Lineage (NCBI taxonomy): Eukaryota > Viridiplantae > Streptophyta > Magnoliopsida > Poales > Poaceae > Eleusine > Eleusine indica. Next base: position 30,695,558 of record CM059497.1, read on the forward strand.
AGTGTTAAATAACTCAGTAGAGTGACATCAATCACTACCAAGTGATAAATAATTCAGACGAGTGACTTCAATCACCGCTGACTGGTAGATGACTCAAACCAATGACTGAGTGGCACCTGTGCTTGACTCTGAATATCATGTCCGAGCGGCAGCGACACTCAACTCAAGATGATAAGGTGAAGTAAAGAAGGCAACCGAGGTTGTTGTAATCGCCGATCAATATAGTAGAAATCATTCAAAGTCTTTATGACCGAGTGGCACCAATGTCTGGTATGTGGCCGACCGATGGTGGCGGTCAGACGTGATGTGGCAGGCCGATGGTGGCAGTCGAAGCTGGTTTAGCCGACCGATGAAGGCAATCAAAGCTATAGCCGACCGATGAAGGCGGTCGGAGCTGGATTGGTCGACCGATGAAGGTGATCAGAGCTATAAGCCAACCGATGAAGGCGGTTGGAGCTAGAGTGGTCGACCAATGAAGGTGAGAAAATCACTCTGTATCAAGTGGTGTATCCGCATATCCATTATAAATATTCCTGACAATAAAGAAAATTAGAATAATTTAGTTATAATTAACATTATTTGCTTGGAAACTTATTTTTATAAGCCAAACAAATCAGTCGCCTGAAAAGTCAAATTTGTATCCATTTTTCTCCTTTAAGTAGACCGACTGGCGTAGAGCAGCATGTTCACGCGTTAGCAACCAAATCAATCCACTGTAGGATACTTAGGACAAAAGATAAAGAGCTCGGAGCTCGGTCTGCCGTAACAATATCAGTCATAATTTACTCTTGCGTAGCAATCAGAACCAGTCGACACATGACCTCTCACAATTTTGGCTCTGGGTTTAGTGCAGTGGCAGTCTGTCGCGTAACAAAGAAGTTTTATGCCTTAGTTGCTTATTGGCATAAGACAAAAAAATAAGACCAAATCGCAAATAAAATGCAATGTATCAGTCGAGGTGGAAGCTAAAAAAGGTGAAACTAGAACAGACGACATGGGTCATATGGTGTCAGGACTGAGGCACTACAAAAAGGTCACCGACTGACATGTGTACTGCTAGATTCACAAAAAAGTGGGAGAACACATGTATAGATAAACAAATAGCCCCCTGGCTTGATTGTTTAATATGAAGAATTAAAGAACCAAGGCAATAAAAGGATGAATAAAGCTCGAAATAAGAGCACTGATTAAAAAAGCTGACTTTACTTATCAAAGATCCTACGACCTTCTGCTTAGAAAACAGAAAAAATCGGCCATCGGAAAAAAGTATGAAGGACGTGAGCCTAAAACCTCAGAAGTAAATCGAGAAAGTATAAAGATACTTAGCTTTGCACTTCGGCGAATGGAAGAGGAGCCCCTGAGCATGCCGATGTGGTTCGAGAGTGGTCGAACGTCGAAGTCGAGCCATCATGTCGCTAGAACATCGAAGCTTGGAGTGGTTGACCGAGACATCGAGTGTTGAGTCGTCACTGAGTAGCTGAGTGGGTGAAAACCCAAAACACGAAGTCATTGATGGTGTCACTGAGTAGCTGAGTAGCCGTCATGTCGTCATGGTGCGTCGCCGATTGGCCGAGTTGAGGCGGTGTCGCAGAGTGATCGAATCACGGTGATGTTGCCAATGCGACCGAGTCACGGTGATGTTGCCGATGCGTTGAGTTGTCAAAGATGTTGTCAAGTGGCCGGATCATCGAGACATCGAGTAGCTGACCGAGATGCCAAGTCACAGCGATGTCGCGGAGCGACCGAGTCCGCCAAAACACCAAAGCGCTCAACCGTCGAAGGTGTCATTGAGTGGCACCCGAGCATATTGTATGATCTTCATGCCAAGCGATCGAATGACCGATGATCCAAATCGTCACATGCATCACCAAGTGCCGACGATGTTGTTCAGTGGCCAAGTCATGGCGAGGTTGCTGAGTCATCAGTAGGCGTCGTGTCGCGACGATATTTCCTGAGTGACCGAATCCGCCGATGCATCGAGTTGCTGAAAATGTCATCGAAGTGGACAATTTCGTCGAGGGACCAAGTCACGGCGATGTTGCCGAGACATGTCACGGTGATGTTGTCGAGTGGTGAAGTTGCCGAGTCGCGACAATGTTGCCAAGTGGCGTAGTCATCGGATCATCATCGAGTAGCCCCTGGGCGTGTCCATGTGACCGCCGAGCGGTCGAACCGTCAAGTCGTAGCAATGTCGCCGAGTCGTCGGTAGACGTCGTGTCGCAATGATGTTGCTGGGTGGCGGTCGCCCTGGTTGAAGGCATCGTCGGAGTAGACGGAGTGCTGCCTAGTGGTGGGCTGCGTCGCTAAGTCTCCGACGTGTAGACCGAGATGCTGGATCAGTTGACGCAGTCGAGTTGTTTGTCGCTCCATACAGGTCATGTCCATGCAAAAGCACTATGCAATTAGCACTCGGCTAGCCAATATGATTAGCATAGTATATGAAATAAAATATTATGGAAAGAATAAAATAAAGGAAAGATTCTTCCATGTTGGTTTCCAAAGTCAAGTCAGACTTGGTGGCCATGTCCATCATGATCGGGTGGTGTCCATTACCCCAAACAAAACTTCTCCGACATGTTTATCCAGATGCCGATTGCACACGTCCAGCTCTTGGCGCTTTAACGCTGGCCATGCGAAGTACACCTAGCCTGAGTCGGAACCAAGTCGTATTCAATCTGAACTCATGATCCCTGAGCGCTGGCTAAATTGCCGAGCTGCCGTGACGTCAAGTTGCCGAGTCATGGAGAATCGAGACATTCACAGCTGAACCTTTGGAGTATTGGACTCAGAGTTGATTTCCAAGTAGCCTCCACGTACAGCCAGAACGAGTATGCCCGACTTTTTTTTGTCTTGACAAATGAACTCGACAACTCACCGAATACTTGTGCGTTGATCGTAGCAGGATAAACAAAACATGACATCACATGTACGACAACACCATCATGGTTGCACGCCTGCGGCCTCGCAGGATGATTGTCACCATGCTGGATCGTGAAGATGTTGTCGTCGACTTGATGAAGATGCTTACAACTTGTGCGATGATCAGGCACTTCAACGCCGATCAGCGCGTGATCCAATCTTGAAGTAATAGATTAAGGCCATTGAAACTCAACATGTCGACCGCCGCGCTATCCCCTACCAGGCACACCAAATATCGAGACTTATTCTCGGTACTATACATAGGGTAGTTCACCTATGAGGGTTTATATGTAGAACAGAGATATGCGTGAGATCGAGAGACGATGGTAACATAAGATGCCGATTTATACAGGTTCGGGCCTCCCGGAGGATAATAACCCTATGTCCTATGTTCTGTGGTATTTGTATTCATATGTCTAGATCATAGATCTAGATGAGGAGGGTTGCCCTAGATGAAGATGTGTAGTTGCGGGATCTGTCTAATTGAGGGCTTGTCTGCTTGTCCCTTGAGGAGGACCCCTGCGTCGCCTTATATAATCGGGGGACAGGGTTACATGGCGGAGTCCTATTCGGTCTACTATACATATCATAGTAGGAGTCTATCTCCACTTTACTTCTATGTGAGGTACCCCGGGTACATGTTATCGACACATCTCTTTATTGACCTCGTCATCGAAGCGAACTTCTTTTTCTGTCTTTTTGGAGCCAAGTCAATCAAAAGCTGATACCCTTCCATTCTCATCGACTTTAGCCACCATCAACTTTCTATCATTACCCAGCTGATGTCGATAGCTGCTCGAAGCTCTTCTATACATTTGCTCTGCTTGTCTATTGCATCCTGGACAGCTATTAGTTGATGGAAGCATCATATTGTGGTCCCAACAATACTGAAACAACGAGCATTCCCAATGTGGATCAAACTATGAGTCCTTCATCTCCCTGTCCCTTTTCTTCTGATACCGATTTATAAACACTTCCACATTGTCGATACCAGCCATATTAACATTTGCAGGGAACAGATGCCCATTAATCTTTATGGTTCCCTTTATAAACTTGATCTTTCCTTGTTCAATCGTCGATTGAATCTCTCTTTTGAATACCTTGCATTCATTAGTGTAATGAGATGGCGAATTGTGCCACTTGCAGTACTTTCTTTTTTTCAATTCCTCAACAGTTGGAATCACATGGTTAGGTGGCAATTGGATGTGCTTCTGCTGCAACAGAATACCTAATATCTTATCGGCCATGGTGATATCGAAGTCATACTTTTCTTTTGGCTCATTCTGCTTCACCCATGGACATGACAAAATATTCTTATTTCTTGTCCACTCAGCCATATTGACATTTCCGCCATCTTCATTGGATTTAGACTCATAATCATTGTAGTTGACTTGAATTGGCCTTGACCGTGTCCCTCGAGTCAGATTCTCCTGAATAGATACCTTCTGTGCCAACAAGGACAAGCTCTCAAACTCGGTCGAAGGAAACTTCTCCCTCAAAGGTGCAACTAGGCCATTGAATGCTATTTCTTCCATTTGAGTATCAGTCCATTGCAAGCCGAAACATTTACTACGCACATCTCTGAACCTCTACACATAATCATGCACAGACTCACCAACTTTCTACCTCACAGAAATCAGATCAAACAACCTCATCTCTCTTGTTTCAGCAAAAAAGTATTTATAAAATATTTTTTGAGATCGGCCCAAGTAATAATGGAATTGGTGGGCAATGATGCAAACCAAGAAAAAGCCAAACCAGACAATGATAACGGAAACAACCTGATCTTCAATGCTTCAGTAGCTCCTTCCTCTCCATCTTGCACCGAAAACCGGCTAATATGCTCAACAGTGGTAGTATTGTCTTATCCAGTAAACTTGGTAAATTCTGGTGGCCTGTATCGACTTGGCATAGGAATCAAGTTATAGCTAGGAGGATAAGGGGGTCGATACATATAAGTTTGTTGTATAGGCTTTAACCCAAATTGTTCCCTCATTACTTCAGCAATCTTCACTGCCTAGTCATCGGTCAAAACATTGGTATTTGGAGTAGCCAATGCAGGACCTGACGCTGGTACTTGTGGGACTGTTTATGAACAAAAATTGACAACAGTGTGCTGGCCTCCCAACTCCCCAGGCAATGCAGATGATGACGGCATTTCGAACAGATTTGGCTCTATGTTTGGAGTTGTACCATATGTGATATTCGGCTCTGATGTCTCCTACCTATAGAGCTACGGCTGTGTCTGTGGAGTAGTTCTTTGCAATATTATCCTGCGAGGTGTTCTCTCTACTGTACCACTATCAGCATTCTTCAAGGGTAGAGTAGCTTCAGAATTTGGTGGCCTTCAACCCATAACAAGATGTGTTATGCTCGTCTTTGGCTGCTGTGAACTAGGTGCTTCAATTATAGGCCGAGGAATATTCCCAGATGCTCAGAAATACATCAGCCCACGTACTGGATCATCATATATACAGCCTTCAACGGTCTGAATAATCAAAGCCCTCAATGTATTGACCAACATAGATGACTAATTAATCAATGCATGGTGTATGCCTGAATGTATCATGTTGTTCAATGTAGCTTCATCAATCACCTCTATTGGCTTATTGGCAGTTGACTTCTCAGTTTCGTCTTCAATCAAGGTAGCAACAGGTAACTTTCCTTTCCATATGATCTTGCCATTCTTTGTTTTGCTAAATGTGCTCAACATAATGCTTTCATACTCCGTAATCCTCTGATCAATTTGTGCCCTTATTTCATCGCTCAGATCATCCTTGTTAACAGGCATCATGTTCTCTATCTTCAAATCCGCGTCGACATCATGTTTTGGTGGAGGATTATCAGGGAGCTTAGGATCCTTTGGCATTCCAAGTTCAGACATGTTGTGAAGCTTACAGTTCTGGGTCCCACTGGACGTGCCAAAAACCGTGTTGACGTGAAAAGCACACATATGACCTCGGAGATCTGCTTAGCTCCAATGTAGGCTCAATACGAAAACCGGGGCATGCCAGTCGATTTTCCCTGCAAATCAACAAAGAGACAAACAGTCAAATTCCACGGGTCACTGGCCCAGGACAAGCCGATGAAGAAAGTCAATTGTCACTGTTCATGAAACCAGCCAATGCAATTGTGGGAATAAAACATAGAAGAATATAAATTAATCGACTGATTATATCAGCTTATCGACAAAGTTAATTAAAAAGGCAATTATAAATCATTAATGTCGATAAGAAATTAGAACAATAGGCCAGAGTTAATAAATCCACGGTATTTGTACAATAACTGGCCAAGTCGATACAATAGACTTAAAGTCGATAGAGCTAAGTCAATAGATATACAGTAATGGTGCATAGACTCGCTCTGTCGATGAATTTAAGTCGATGGGCCACAATCGATAGAAGTATGATAATCATGTATAGAACTCTGCCCGTCGATAGATGCTATGTTGATAGATCTAATAGCTGGTATTGCAAATATGCCTCAAATTCATAGAACTAATTCTGTTAAACCAGAAAAAGGGGGGGGGGATCGACTTCTAATATACAACAATAAAATAGGCAAAACACTGAGAAGTCGATTGAACCGTGATAACCAATCGGCTAAACGTCCCAACAGAACTCTATCAACTCTGCCTATAAGCAGGTCGAATCTAACCCTATCAGCCGAGCAAGAGATCAAAGTCGATGCAGCCTTGCTGATTTGAACAGATCGAACTTAATCGAGACAGTGTTCAAACACGACAAATAAAGCTAGATTATATATGGGATCGATCGAGTGACTCGAATAATAGATCTAAAACCCAGCTTATAAAACCTATAGAAATCGCATAAGATCGGACCTAACCGAGATAGTATTGCAATTTAAGTCAATAATACAAACCAAATAAAGACCTAACTACCAGATAACTAGAAATTTCAAAGATAACAACTAGAATATCAACTTAATGAGAAAGTACGAGTTGAAGTCGATGAAATTACCGAGGGTCACTAATCCAAGTCTCTCGCCAAGATTGGAGCCAATACAACCTGCGCGAGACGAGAATGTCGTCGAGAAAAAGTTTGGTGATGAACCGAGTTGTATTGAACAAAAGTGTTATTTTTTTTGTACATACCCTATTACATATTTATAGCCCCATATAAGGGGTTCTGACCCGATTCGGTCAGGACTCTCAAACAAACCGACTTGATTTGTTCCTAGACCAAATCTAAATTAGAAAATAAATGAAGACAAAACCCTAACGGGCCCACTATATTCTCTTTGGCCGTTGAGCTCCATTGACTTTGGTCAATTCTGACTCCACGCAGCTGACCACTAGGACCGGTCAAATTTCGACGCCAACAGAATCGGCCAAGCTGTGACGTCGATGAGATGAGGCCTTATGAGATGCTCATTCAATGTCATGATGCTTGATAGACACCATATCACCAGCGAGAACTATCGAGTACGGACAAGGAATAGAGCTACATGAGACATCATATCGTTGCCTAATGGCTTGTTCAATGTCTTTATACTTGATGGCTGCCATATCACCGGCTATAACAGAAGTATAGACAATGTGAGTCCAAACAATCGGGTCAAACTATGACGTCGATGAGATTTAGCCTTAGGAGATGCTCATTGAATGTCATCATGTTCGATAGACACCGTATCACCGGCGAGAACTATCGAGTACAAACAAAGAATGGATCTACCATGAGACATTATTTCATCGCCTAGTGGCTCGACAATGTCGTATACTCGATGGCCACCGTATCACCAACTAGAACCAACAAAGTATAAACAAGGCGACTCCAAACCATCGGGCCAAATTGTGACATCGATGAGATGAGGCCTTACGAGATGCTCATTCAATGTCATCATGTTCGATAGACACCATATCACGAGCGAGAATTACTGAGTACGAACAAAGAATGGTGTTGCCGTGAGACATCATTTCATCGCCTAATGGCTCGTCCAATGTCGTATACTCGATGGCCATCATATCACCGGCTAGAACCAATGAAATATAGACAAGGCGAGGCCAATCAATTGGGGGCCAAACTTTGGTGACAATCAGAAAAGGCTGCTCATTCAATGTCCTCTTGATAGACACCATATCACCGGCGAGAACTATCAAGTACGGACAAGGAATGGAGCTACCATTAGACATCATATCATCGCCTAATGGCTCGTCCAATGTCGTTATAGTCGATGGCCACTGTATCACCGGCTGGAACCAACGAAGTATAAACAAGGTGAGTCCAAACAACCAAGCCAAACGGTGACATCGATGAGATGAGTCCTTATGAGATGCTCATTCAATGTCATCATGCTTGATAGACACCATATCACCAACAAGAACTATCGAGTACGGACAAGGAATAGAGCTACCATGAGAGATCATATGGTCGCATAATGGCTCGTCCAATATCGTATACTTGATGGCCATCGTATCACTGGCAAGAACCAACAAAATATAGACAAGGCCAGTCCAATCAATCGGGGGCCAAACTTTGACAACGATCAGAAAAGGCTGCTCATTCAATGTCATCATGCTCAATAGACACCGTATCACCAGCAACAACTATCGAGTACGGACAAGGAATGGAGCTACCATGAGACATCATATCATTGGCTAATGGCTCGTCCAATGTCTTTATGCTCGATGGTCGCTGTATCACCGGCTAGAACCAACGAAGTATAGACAATGTGAGTCCAAATAATTGGGCCAAACTATGACGTCGATGAGATTAGGCCTTAGGAGATGCTCAATGAATGTCATCATGCTCGTAGACACCATATCAATAGCGAGAACTATCGAGTACAAACAAAGAATGAAGCTACCGTGAGACATCATTTTGTCGCCTAGTGGCTCGACAATGTCGTATACTCGATGGCCACCGTATCACCAGCTAGAACCAACATAGTATAAACAAGGAGAGTCCAAACCATCAGGCCAAATTGTGACATTGTCGATGACATGTACCCAGGGTACCTCACATAGAAGGAAAGTGGAGATAGACTCCGACTATGATATATATAGTAGACCGACTAGGACTCCGCCATGTAACCCTGTCCCCCCGGATATATAAGGTGGGACAGGGGTCCTCCTCAAGGGACAAGCAGATAAGCTCAATTAGATAGATCCCACAACTAGACATCATCATCTAGTTCTATCCTCCTCATCTAGATCTATGATCTAGACATATGAATACAAAAACCACAGAACACAGGACATAGGGTTATTATCCTTTGGGAGGCCCGAACCTGTATAAATCGGCATCTTGTGTTACCAACGTCTCTCGATCTCACGTATACCCCTATTCTACATATAAATCATCATAGGTGAACTATCCTATGTCTAGTGTCGAGAATAAATCTCGACATTTGGCATGCCGGGTAGGGGAAACGCTATGGTCGGCATGTCGAGTTCGATGACCAACCTTTTCATTAGAATATCTCTGATCGACAAGATCAAGATCTGCCTGCAGCGGTACAACAACGATGCTCGGGCGAATTGGTACTGCATCATGCGCCTGTGTTCGTTAATGCGAACGATCTTGATGATGAGTTCCTGGATAAATTATCGAGATCCATGAAGCCGCATTAAGCTCTATAGAAGAAACCTGCTCTGATACCAATTGAAAGTGCCCAGAGCAGGGGTGAATAGGCAATTATCCCTAAAAGGACTTAATAATAAAAGTTAAATGCGCAGTGTCGGAGTTGTCTGATGATTGTGAGGAAAGTCCACGTACTTGTCCGATGGCACGAGATAGAAAAGTAGATCGGCCGATTAAAACTTAAAACTAGTGCAAGGCAAGTTAGGAACTAGAGATTACAAGCTAGAGGAAGCTATAGAAGCAAAGATAAAATCAAGCATGCAACCTAAACAAGTTAATATAAGAAATATGAAGCTAACCCTAACTTGCAGGTTTATGAGCAAGAACAAGTAATAAAGGACAGGGAATAACACAAAGAAGACACGAGATTTTTCACCGAAGTTTAGCTCCACAAGGAAGCCTACGTCTCCGTTGAGGGATCCACAAAGGACCGGATCTCTTTAAACCCTTAACCTCTCCAAGTGACCACTAAGATCAAACTTAGTTTTCCACTAGCAACTCCACAAAGGAGGGTCAATACAAACTTCCCGAGGTGTCACCACACAAGTTGGGAGCTCAACGGGCACCTCTAACCGTCTAGGAGATGAATCCCCAAGAGTAACAAACACAAGAGTCGTTGGTGAGGATGAACCAAGTTCTCAAGAGGATAAAAGCTTGGAGGTGATGTAGCACTTCAATCTTCTCTCAATCCCTTCACAAATCAAGAGTGGAAGAAAGGGGGGAGAGTTGGGGAGAGCAAAGTGAGCTTGAGAGTGCTTTTGAGTGGAATAAGTGACCAACCAGCCAAAGGGCAACATGGGATTCTATTTATAGCACATGGAGAAAAAGTGTCATTGGATGAGTAAAAACTGAGATCTATGTCGGACAAGTCCGATGGTCATCAGACATGTCCGACGAAATTGGTTGGCATGCTCTCTAGAGTCTGATGAAATTGCACGACACTTCGGACAACCCTAGCTCATCGGACAAGTACGACGACGTAAAGTGGCAGAGGTCCTAGAGTCTGATAAAAAAGTCCGAGATGTCGGACTTCCCTCAGGTCACTGGACAAGTCCGATGACCGTTGGACATGTCCGACGACCTAGAGTGGCAACCTCTCTGGAGTCCAATGGGAAGGATATTTTTGGCCAAGCAAGTGGGAATTTTGCACTTGATTCATTTTTACTTGATACTCTTGTGTCCCTCTTGATAGTACGGCTTCCCTACACTCATGAAATAAAAAGAATCTTCATGAACTTCATTCTTGAGTAAAATTCGAGTATCATCTTTGAAGCACTTTCCCATCTTCTTTTCTCCATTTTGTTTCGATGTACTTTAATCACCAAACTTTGGATGGTTATCTACACACATGCTCAATAAAATATTAGTCCATTCTTAATTGTATTGACGTCAATCACCAAAACAAAAATTTGGGCCTAGATGCACTTTCACTTCAACTACATGGAAGTCTAGGATAGTCTCAACACTTTCGTGCTTTACATACATGTTTTGCAATGTCCCAAATCCTTCTAAAGATTTCCTAAGGTGTTCATGAAGGATTTGCTAATTGATGCAAGGGGCTCACCACCTATGAAGTTTGGTGTGATGGATTTTGACATGATATTTGCACCGATTATGGAACTAAAAAGAACACTCACCTTCATCTCTCTTATGTGGCATTGAATGGTTGAATAAGGAGGCATAATCCAAACTATATCATGAGAATGTTCTCCCTCATTCAAACATTTGTTGCCTGGCATTGCATAGCACTCCCTCTTATTCCTTTGGAGAAAATTGTCCTCAAGAGCATCAGGAGGAGAGACAAGAACTGGTGAGTTCCTCTTGCAAAAGTAATTCAAGGTGTCACCATGGTATTTCGAAAGACCTTCCTTGAATTTAATAGTGAACTCATGAGAATTTCTAATTGAGACATAGGGACAGAAAAATGTCTTCCCCTGAGTTCAATATATAACATTCTCCTTGGTCGGTGCATCAGAGAAAAGTCTCTCCATGGGATGCCCGATTAAAATATCAAAGTCATGGACTTCGAACACATGGAAATCAAGGAGAGCTTCAACATCTTTGTGCCTTAGAGACACATTTTGTAAAATCCCATGTCCCTCTGAAATTGATGAGGACATCACCCTTATGGATACACCCAGCACTCCGCCAATCAAAATGCAAGTTCATGCGCGACAACTGAATTTACGGGTGAGCTTGTTCCTAATGATTCCTTTATGTGATTTTGAGAATAGATTGCTAACTAATAAATTAATTGTTGTTAGAAACCATGGAGATGATGATGAGATAGCTAGGGAGGTGATTGGAGACGTGATGGGCCAGCAAGGACGTCCAAGCCAAGGTGGAGGCCCAATCAAAACTGACTTCGAGTCTGTCTCGGAGCCCAAGACCAGTCTGCACTAAAATGGATGCCCAGGACGCATGCGGACTCGGATTTGGACGTTCTATATATGCCTGGAAAGATAACGAAAATCCCTTTCCAACCCAACTGGTCCCAGGGCCAAATTCGTCCCGAGCCGTCGGCAATCGTCAAAACAATTCGACTTCCAGAATCTGTCCTGGTGCTGCGACACCGTAATCGGTCTTTGGGCCATGTATCGAGTTGAGCCCACTTAGGGCTGCGTCCAGGGGGTCTTGCACGACCCTAGGATCCTCATATACAGCCGGCGCCTCTTCATTAGGGTTTGGGGGTTTTGCTTAGATCAATTCTGTTCATAAACAGTTTTGCCGTTCATCGGTTTGTGAGACCCCAACTTCGAGAGTTTAATCATACATCTGCAATTGTGTTGCATTCTTCGTTGTTCTTGCTTGTGTTCTTGATTCGCAGGCATGGATTAGCCTTCTCGGCGAGGTCAATCGTCTTTGGACGGTTGATAACCAGAGGAGACGTCGTGCTGCGATTGCGGGCTTTAGAACGTGCTGTTCTGAAGCCGGATCGATTTGTGTATTGCCTCCGACCAAATCAACTTACCAAGAACCTTTCGGAAGATCAGGAACCCCAACTTCGAGAGTTTAATCATACATCTGCAATTGTGTTGCATTCTTCGTTGTTCTTGCTTGTGTTATTGATTCGCAGGCAGGGATTAGCCTTCTCGGCGAGGTCAATCGTCTTTGGACGGTTGATAACCAGAGGATACGTCGTGCTGCGATTGCGGGGTTTAGAACGTGCTGTTCTGAAGCCGGATCGATTTGTGTGTCGCCTCCGACCAAATCAACTTACCAAGAACCTTTCAGAAGATCGGGAACCCTTGTCCACATCAAGTGGTAATCAGAGCTTCAGGTACACCGTTAGGTTCGCCGTTATCCTTGTTATTTTGTTCAATCCTAGAGTCCAGAAAATTGCCCTACAAAAATATTTGTTCGTCGTGTTTCCGCTGTCCTACACCCCCCTTGTGCCTTGCAATTTTCAGTTTAGTTTGCTTCTCTGAATTTTAGTCCCTACAAGGTCATTGTGTTGCTGGTCTAGTGCTTGTTCTTTGGTCTTGTTTGAGTCGTGCATATCCTTGTCATAGACAAACAAGGGAAAAATCAGTGTTGCATATGTTTAGATAATAGTATTGCTGGAATTATGTGCACTAAATATTTCTTTAACATCTAGCCTTCTACTTTCGTGTGCAAAAGAAAATTAGAGTGCTCTGCTACTGTCTCATTGTGATCAAAAGCCAACCAATTAGTGCTTGATCTTGTTATAGAAGTTTGTTTTAGTTGTGCTATTACAAGAATCCTTTTGCTGCACTTGTAGTAAGAAAAAAAAATATTCTGGGGTTCCAGTGGTTGTAAAACTTGTAATACCTTGCTGCAGTTCTGATTCTCAAGAAAAGAAAAGAAAAGGAAAAAGTGCACAAGAGAAAAAGCGGCACAAAAAAAAGAAGTAGAAAAAAGAAAAGATATAAATTCAGAATTGCTTGCATCCTTTGTGTCCTTTGTTGAGTCATTTGCTTGCTTGCTTGAACTAGGTCCGAGACAAGTTTAGGCCGGTGACATGGACTAGCTTGGTACTATTATTCAGTTTTGCAACTTCTGAATTGAAATTTTGCTAATCCTTGCTACCTAATATTGCCTATCCAAGCTCCATATATTTCCTTCTGAACAGGCACAAATTTTTTTGACTCTCGCAATCATCAGTTCACACTCTTCAAGGTATCCTTTGCTTGTTGTAATTAAGAACTTTGTAAGAGCTTGACAAGATGCTTCCCTTTGCTTGTTGAGAGTTTACACTGTTATCACATAGTAGTGATAGGAAAATATACTTCCGTGTGTTTTCTTGTTTGCTACTAACAATGACACGTTATGCCACTCATGGTGGTGATTCAATGTTGTCTAATGAGAACAATATGAGTGATGTATTACAAAGAGTGCTCAGTCCTCAAATGGAGAAGGTAGAGCAAAATCAATTGAACAATTTATTTCAGACTCACATTGTTGTCAAGGATCGACGTTGTCGTGTTATCATTGATGGAGAGAGTAGCCGCAACATCGCAAGTTTAGAATTAGTAGAGAAGCTTGGATTGACAACACAGCCACACTCACGTCCATACTACATCCAATGGGCAAATTCTTTTGGTAAGATAAAGGTAGATAAAATTGCACGCATTGAATTTTTTATTGGTTCTTATAAGGATAGTGCAGAATTTGATATAGTACCTATGCAAGCATGTCATTTGTTATTGAGTAAACCTTGGATTATTACAAATAATGCTTCGCACAATGCCATTATAAATAGCTACTCATTTAAATACAATGATAGAAGAGTTACTCTTAAACCTATGACCGCTGCTGAAATTTTAGAAGAGGATCAACAAAGGCTTGAAAGGAGAAAGAATGAATCGTTTAGGAAAGAATGGACTATTTCAAACGTTGCAACACTTACATCAAAATCTGAATTAGATGATGAACATATTTTCGTGCCTCTTGTTGCAACTAATACATTTCAGGTTCTACACAAAGAAGAGGATAGTGAGAAAGATGAAGAACATGTTGTTGCTTCAAGTAAGAGCTTTCTTGATGTGATGAATTGTTCCAACAATCTTGTTGTATTGGAACCTTGTTTTGATTTGCCATTGCCACAAGTTGATTTATCTACTGATCCTTATGATAAAGAGGAGTTGTGTGCCACTGCTTCACTTATACCTTTGCCACAACAAATGAATAAGCTTGATGTTTTTGCTTATGATTCACCTACTAGTGCTGAAATAAAACATTTGATTTTAATAACATGTGAAAAGGATGAGCAGAAATTATTGTCTTCTCTAAATACTTTGGGTTATATTGAATTTGATGTTCTTTGTGATCTAAATACCGTGGAGAAGTAAATCTTTTCTCAAACTGAATTGCCTTTACTAACAAGAAATGAATTTTATGCTATAGGAAACTATGATCATAGAGGTGTATTTATGGTGCATAAAGTTTATATTTGCTCAAACATGAATACTCCTTGTGTTGTACAACCAAATGATGAACTAGAAAACTGCAATAACAATTACCATGTCATGTCATGTTTTTCTAGTGTTTTTAAGATCACACATTTTCTATCTTGTCATAAGAGGGAGAATGATGTTTATATTGCTGAGCAAGTTTTCATAGAGGTCATTAATTTGCATGGCATGCGTTCTATTGTAGTTTCACATTGTGATGATAAATTTTATAATGCATATAAATATGAGTTGTATCCCAAGTTTGGGAATAGTTCCACAATTAATATTTCAGATTTGAGACCATACATGGGAGAAAGAGATGAGCTCGAGTCGAGGACGACTCTAATTCAAAAGGGGAAGAATGATGAGGACATCACCCTTATGGATACACCCAGCACTCCGCCAACCAAAATGCAAGTTCATGCGCGACAACTGAATTTACGGGTGAGCTTGTTCCTAATGATTCCTTTATGTGATTTTGAGAATAGATTGCTACCTAATGAATTAATTGTTGTTAGAAACCATGGAGATGATGATGAGATAGCTGGGGAGGTGATTGGAGACGTGATGGGCCAGCAAGGACGTCCAAGCCAAGGTGGAGGCCCAATCAAAACCGACTTCGAGTCTGTCTCGGAGCCCAGGACCAGTCTGTACTAAAACGGATGCCCAGGATGCATACGGACTCGGATTTGAACGTTCTATATATGCCTGGAAAGATAACGAAAATCCCTTTCCAACCCAACTGGTCCCATGGCAAAATTCGTACCGAGCCGTCGGCAATCGCTGAAACAATTCGACTTCCAGAATCTGTCCTGGTGCTGCGACACCGTAATCGGTCTTTGGGCCATGTATCGAGTTGAGCCCACTTAGGGCTGCGTCCAGGGGGTCTTGCACGACCCTAGGGTCCTCATATACAGCCACTGCCTCTTCATTAGGGTTTGGGGGTTTTGCTTAGATCAATTATGTTCATAAACAGTTTTGTCGTTCATCGGTTTGTGAGACCCCAACTTCGAGAGTTTAATCATACATCTGCAATTGTGTTGCATTCTTCGTTGTTCTTGCTTGTGTTCTTGATTCGTAGGCAGGGATTAGCCTTCTCGGTGAGGTCAATCGTCTTTGGACGGTTGATAACCAGAGGAGACGTCGTGCTGCGATTGCAGGGTTTAGAACGTGCTGTTCTGAAGCCGGATCGATTTGTGTGTTGCCTCCGACCAAATCAACTTACCAAGAACCTTTCGGAAGATCGGGAACCCTTGTCCACATCAGAAATGGGTTTGGAGGGACATTGAAGAAATTTGCAAGTCGGTGCCAAGGGTTCTTTACCCAAAATGGAAAAAGCGCAAGAATCAGAAATGATGTTGGCACCGACAGTGGGATTATAAAGAAGATTCACCTTTTGTCCTGTTATGAAGCATTGAAGGAAAGAGGAAGGGGAGCCAATCCGAATTAGGTTCGGAGAAAACTCAGCCTTTCTCGACCAGTCATTGTTCACGCTTGAAGTTGTCGCCTTCACCGTCTCTTGGAGCAAAGGCTCCTTCAGAGGATTGGGCGAAGATACATGAATTAGTGATTTCTTTTGATAGCGAACTTGAGGATTTCCCATGATCTTTTACAAGATTTTACTCAAATTGGAAAGCGAGCTTTGAAGGTTGAATTTCTTCATCCTTCATTGCACGTGGTTCGGTTGAGGTCTCACTAGATGGATCAATGGATAGGCAAGGATTTGGCTTAGGTTCAACTAGTGGGGTGGCCTCTCTACAATCGGCTAGGAACAAAGAGTTTTCTTGAATAAGGTCAAGGATAGCTCGTCCTTCTACAGGCGTCTTGTGGACGAAAGAACCTTCAGTGGTGACGTCGAGATATAGGGCAGACTCCTTGCTTAAACCCATACAAAAGTGTTGCAACAACAGATGGTCGGGCAAAGACAATTTAGGGCCAGAAGTGTTTAACAAGGAAAACCTGGCCTAGGCTGCACCTATGGAATCCTTCTCACCTTGATGAAAGTCAAGAATCTCCCTTCGTAGAGAAACGATACGTGATGTAGGATACAACACGAGACAAAATTTATCCTGGAGTACTTTCTAACCACCATTCGTACTCCTAGCAAAATGAGTGTACCATTGTTTCGCATTCTCTATGAGGGAAAAGAGAAACAATTTCCACTTGAGAGTGCCTTGAGTCATGCCTTTGATCGATAGGCATGAACATAAATGCTCAAGCTCTCACAAATTATGGAACAGGTTTTCGCTATTTAAACCCGAGAAGGATTGTTTCCGAACCATGGCTATAAAGTCATGGTGGACTTCAAAGCCAGATGAATGAATTGGGTCTGCTGAATGCGACGGCTCGCAGAACTTGGCCTTTGGAGCATAATGGTTTTGAATTGTAGGTTGCTCCATTGGAGAAGAGAGATGATAAATAAATAAACAAAAATAAAAAGATACGTGGGCAAACAAGGTTCAAAGATCAAACAACAACCGTGATGAGGACATCACTCCTACGGATACTTGCAACACTCCTCCAATTCTGGACTTGCAAGGTCCAATGACTAGAGCTCGTGCACAATGACTATATTTAGAGGTGAGCTCGTTCCTACGTTCTTTATTATATGTCACTTCTGAGAATGGTTTGCTACCTAACAATTATATTATAATTAGGAACCATGGAGAGGACTAGGAGATGATGGGAGAAGGACTTGGGAACATGTAGGACCAGCAAGGACGTGGAAGCCAAGGTGGAGGCCCAATCAAAACCGACTTTGAGTCTGTTTCGCGGCCCAGGACCAGTCCGCACTAAAACGGGCGCCCAGGATGCATACGGACTCGGATATGTACGTTCTACATAAGAATGGAAAGAAAGGAGAAATCTTTCCAATGTTGCTGGTCTCATGTCAAAATTTGTCCGAAGTCATCCCGAATCATCGAAACAAGAGAGGCTCCAGAATCTGTGTCGGTGCTGCGTCGTCTGTTTTTGGCCTTTGGGCTTTGTATCTAGTTGAGCCCAATTAGGGGCACATCCAGAGGGTCTTGCACAACCCTAGGGTCTTCATATACAACTGCTGCTGCACCATTAGTTTTAAGGTTTTCTTAGATTAATTCTGTTCATAAACAGTGTCGCCGTTCATCGGTTTGTGAGACTGCAACTTCGTGAGTTTAACCATACATCTGCAATTGTGTTGCATCTTTCTTTGTTCTTGCTTGTGTTTTTGATTCGTAGGTAGGGATTAGCCTTCTTGACAAGGTCAATCATTCTTGGACGGTTGATAACCAGAGGTTCTGAATGTGTTGTTTAGAAGCCGATTGCGGGGTTCTGAACTTGTTGTTTAGAAGCTGGATCGATTTGTGTTTCACCTCAGTCCAAATCAAGATTATTAGAACCTTTCAGATGATCAGGAACCCTTGTTCACATCAAGTGGTAATCAGAGCTTCAGGTGTACTGTTAGGTTCGCACTACCCATAGTTAATTTCGTGTTTGTGTTCATCCTATCATCCACAGAAAAGCCAAAAAATTTTTATCCCCGCCCATAACCACGTGTTAGCCTTTTGCATATTTCAATTTTAGAGTCCGTAGTGTTGAGTTTGTGCCCTAGTTCTTGTTTAGTCACTTGTTTGGTTTGTGTTTTAGTCGTCAGTAGTGTTTTCCTTGCAACCGTAGACACCATCCCCTCCACCACCTTTTCTGTTTTGTTTGGCTTTGTGTGCTATGGTTGATTGATCAACACGCCCACCCTAATCCCACCCTAAACCCACCCTAAGCCCAGTCTCAACACCTCGGACCCAACCCCATAGTTTTCACTTTCTGCTGCATCCATCCCGACAAAAATTCCCTAGCCGATTCCAAACCCGACTCAGGTTTCGTTCAAACCCGGCATCGGGTTTCTTCAGAACCGGTTCGAGGTAACTTCAGTAAAAAAGCCATAACTTTTCGCTTGGTTGTCCGTTTTGGCTGAATTTTTTACAGGAGCTTCATGACTCAATTTGAAGCCTAACACAAACTGCCAAAGGTCATTTGGGATTCTATGGTCTTGCTGAAGATAAAGAAAAAATCAGGAAGATAAAGAAAAAATTAGCAAGATAAAGAAAAAATTCAATCAAGTTGAAACCCGACGTTTGCTGAAACTTGTAGAATTTTTGTAGGCCACTTCCTACCTCTGTTTGAGCTGAAGTTTTCTATGGGTTCTCTCTTGTTGCCACTGAGTTGGAAAAAATATCAAAAAAATAAGAGAAAGAAAGAATTTTGGGATTCCTACTAGTGCTCCATCTAGGTCCCTGAAATTTAGTGGTTTGGCTGTTTTATATCTAGCCCCCTGTTCATGGCTATGTTGCTTTGCCAACTTGTTTCTGCCTTGCAAGCAGCACTGTTCTAGGACACAGGTAGACAGCAACTAGGGACAAGTTAATTGGGGCACTTATTCAGCTTTACTCTCTGATTTTGATTTGTGTGCCACTTACGTATATATATTTGATGTTCCTAGCTCTACATATTTCTTCTGAATAGCACAGGTTATTTTGTGACCCTTGCAATCGCGGAACACACCTCCATGGTATCCTTTGCTTTGCTTTTCAGAACTTTGTAAGGGCTTTGTAAGGAGCTTTCTTTTGCTGTGTTGAGAGGCACCACTGCTTAGTAGTTTTGTAGGGATAACCTTCATTGTTTGTTTCCTGATTTTGTGTTTGTGATGGCAGGAAGTGATGGAGAGGGGGCTTCGCGCTCAAAATTTGATGAGTGCGTGTGCCAAGAGCAACAACAGAAGGCTTTGCAGGTGAATAAGAGTGACTTGGCAGAGCTGATCAACAAGGCAGTCAGGGAAGCTGTCAACCAGCTTCAACTTGGCGATAGCGTTGAGAGGTCAAAGAGGAGGATCTCTACATTGACCGACTAGGTTACAGAGTTGGACATCGCTCGCAAGACCAACGACACCGCCAACAACAACAATGAAGACGCCCCTGAGGAATACACAGTGTATGCTACTGATGGCACAGTGGATAGGGCTGCTAGAAGGGACGCGAGAATGCGACATCGTTTGAACTATAACACTCATGGTATGGGTAGTTACCACAACTGTCGCCCACAAGGTAACAATCATGGCCATGCTCTAGATGACCCTTATGCTAAAATTAAGTTTTCAATTCCTTCATTTTTGGGTCAATATGATGGTGATGTTTATCTTGATTGGGAGATGACTGGAGAGCAAAAATTTAATGCCCACCTTGTTCCTAAACCACATAGAGTTAGGCAAGCCACTAGCAAGTTTAAGGACTAATTTGCCTACTACTTAGGAAGAACTTAAGGTAATAATGCGAGATCGTTTTGTTCCTCCTTCTTCTACAAAGAGATCCGTAACAAACTGTAGCACTTAGAACAAGGAAATAAAATTGTTCTGGAGTACTATAGTAAACTTCAAAAGGGTTTGATTTGTTGTGCTGTAGTGGAAAAAGTAGAGGATCAAATTTGTCGCTTTTATTCTGGCTTGCGATGAGATATTTAGGACATTCATGATTATAAAGAATTTTATACCGTGAACCAGTGTTTCTAGTATGCTATGTTTACAGATAAAGAATTGTAGGGACGTGCAGTGGCATACAGGAACTACTGTCATACGTTCTACCTGTCATGGTCGACAAGGCCTTCGGGGCTGCCCAAGCCATCCTTCTAGATGCCCCAACCAGCTGCTGCTGCTGCTGCCAATGGACCAAGTGGTGCTTCTGCAGCACCAAAATCAGCCACTGCACCTTCTATGAGCTTAGGTAAGAATTCTATTTAGGTGCCAGCTGGTAGTGCCTCCTTTATCACTTTGACGGGACGCACTATAGGAACTCTGTGACATTTCTGTGTTTAAAAAAAAATATTAGTGTTGAGGGGACCCACCCGTCAGTCACCAGCTCTCACCATCGCGCACCGCCCGCGACCAGGCAGCGCTGGCGCGCGGCAGCGCCGGTGGCGCCACGACACCCTCTAAGCGGGACCCGCCGATGCCGCCGCTATCAAACGGAGAGGTCAATTTTACCGACTCCTCTCCTTTCTTTCTTCTCTCTCTCGCTCTAATTTCTCTCTCGCTCTACTTTTCGTCTCCCCTGTCTCGCTTCCGTCGCCGCCCGCCGTGCCTGCTCACCGCCGTCGGTCTCCCGGCCAAAACCGTCACCCCACACCGCCGAATAGAATCTCCCGCCTCTCCCCGTCACCGTCTGGTTCCCCCTTTTGAAGGCCACGACGTGAAACCGTCATTTGGCTCGGTGAGCACTGGTGACCTCTTCCCGCTTCTCCTCAAAATTCGAGGGCTACTCTTAATGTTAATCAAATTCCTTGCAACGGATGGTTGGTAGCTTGATTATGTTTCCCTTTGAACCTAGATCACTCGGTTTTGACCCCGGATAATCCTCTGCCCCATGTTTTCTTTTTCGCCGCCATTGCCGAGCCGTATCGCCACCAGCCGCCATTCTTGTTGCTCCGATGAGTTAGCTCATCGCTGTAGCCGTTTCCTCCTCTACCACTTGCTGGTACCGCAGACCCTTCTCTCCGTTGGCTGGCCGAGCCAAGCTCGAGAACGAGCTCCAGCTCCGCCGGCAGAGGCACTGCACGAGCGTGCGCGCGCGAGCTCCAAGGGCGTTTTGGAGCTGGGCTTGCCGTGTAAATGGGCCGACAGGCCGAGCCGCGATCGCGGGCGAGAGCCCGCGCGCTCGCGTCGCTGGGCCATGTCCCGCCCTGGCTGGGCCGCCGTGTGGCTGGGCTTGATCCAGCAGCAGCTGGGCTGCCCAAGGCTCGAAAGGCCGAAATCGGATTTTTCTTTCATTCTCTTCTTTTCCCAGGTTTCCCATTTAAAAATAATTCCAAAGTTTAAATAATACCCAGTAAATAAATTAGGCTTTCTAAAATATTGAAATTAATTTTGTTAAGTTCCAAATAAATTCCTCTACCACTTTATGAAATAAAATTCAATATTTATTTTGTATGGTTTTTAAATATTTAAGTAAGTTTATAAATTATCTTTTAATTGTTAGTTAATTTATTTTTCTAAGTTAGTATTTATTTTATTAATGAATTTAATTTATATTTAAATGGGGTAATTAAGGGTTATTAATTTAAATTAAAACATGTTAATCCCTTGTGATTAATGAACTTAATCACTCTTATTTTGAAGGAAATACTTTAGACAAGAGTAATTAAGATTCTTAGTACTAACTGTGGGCATCGTTAATACTATCTTGCGATATGTCGACGAATCGTATAGGACCCGAGATCATCGAGCCGTCTGCTAACTGTGGGCCCTAGGTGGTAATTGTCGAGACCGCTCCCGCACCTGATTCGTCACACCCGGACGAAACCCAAGGCAAGACCCGGTGCATCCCACCTATGTTTTTAAATTCTTTCTTTTATCACAATCAGTCGAGCCATGCCTGTGCATTAGGTTCCAGGAATTGATTGACACCCACCTGCATCACTACCGTATCCTATGATGTTTTTACCCTATACAGGTATAGGTAGCACGATAGGCGCTATGCTTATGTCGTAGGATTATCGGTAGCACTGCATAGGATGATCTTAAAGCATAGAGGCTTTAAGTTGATTGAGATCTTTAAGAAATTAAATGAAAGTTGATGATGATGATGAGACTGGACGGGCCCCGTAGAGGAAAGGGCAAAGACTGAGTCTTGCAAAGTGGTAGCCCCGTCCGTGTCACATTAGGACCAAACCGTTGGCGGCTCCGTGAACAAGTATTGAACAGCACCGTCTACATGCTGGTATATGGGACCCAGTAAGCTGATGTACCCTAACTACCTCAGTGGTAGGAGGTAGCCAACTTTCTTTTTCTGGCTGTTAGTGAGATTGAAGTCTCACGGGAGGGAAATGGCGGTCGCCCATGGATAACGTCAGGGACAGGTATCTAGTGGGGTCTCCATATTCCCGGGGGAGTTGGAAACAGATCGACCTCTGGTTGGGGTTAGTGGGAAAAGTTGTCATATACGACCAAAGTGGTGCGTATGTGTCGTGTAGTCGGGTTTTACCCAGCTGGTTGAAATTGATTCGAATCGTTGTCCCTCGCAGCAATGAGTACCACTTGTTCGCTTGGCGCGATCGGAGATAATTGAGAGTAACGAGAAGGAGATGGATTATTTTAATATTATTTAGTTCAGATTGATAAATTTTGATTGCAATAGTTGTAGGAGGCAAAAACTTATTAATTAATAAATAGAATCTTGAGCTAAAATATGGAATAGATATCCCCTAGTAGGTGCTGTTTTTTTTGCAAATCTGAGTCAACCCACCGGCCAAAGGCCTAAGCATTCTAGGTGTCGGTCTTAGCTAGCCACGTTGACGGGTCAGCCTTGCGGAGTATATTAGATACTCAGGGTTTGTTCGATTTATTATTTTGTTAGGTGGGGAGCCAAGCTCCTATGGATGGTCAGAAGGCATGCCAGAGGAAGGACAACTGCCAGAGGGAGGTTCTCTTCAGTAGGAACGCATTCTGTCTCCGGAAGAATAGAAAACTAGGTGTGTCTCCGAGAGTGAGTTAGAATGAACGTGGTTTCAAACTTGGTTCTTAATGTTGGTCAAACTTCTGTTAAGTTTACAAAACTTTGTTGTAATAAATGTTTCTCCCCTGCAAACTCTTGCTCGTTCTTTTGAAAACCTGGTTGTATTATACCATGATGTAATATATTTGGGCTTGTAAGAATGTTTGTGCTGTTGTAACTCGCTTCGTCGAGTGTTCTCCTGTACACGATCCTGATTATCCCGGAGGGGATGTCACAGCTGGTATCAGAGCAATATAGGAGCAACGACATAACATTCTCAAGTCCGTTTTCAAAATTTTTTATGAAAATTCTTTTTAAAACCCCACGAGTGAGAACGGCAGGGTAGAAAGACGCTAGAAGACACGAGTAGATGTGCTATTCGTTTTAGAGCGTGATTCCGACTGCTAACATATTAACTTTTAGTTGCATATTGTTTGCATCATGTCATTTTGTATAATTAAAATTTTGGGGTTTCGAGGATTATGTTTTGGTTTATACTGCCAGTTTTTCCTCTCGCTGTTTGGTTACTTTGTTTTACTGTGGGAAGAAGTGTTTAACTTGTTAAACCTTTTTCCTGTAGATGCCACGGGGACAGAGGCGTGTTCGTGAGCCAGGCGTGCAGGGGACACGTATGGCAGCCTTAGAGCGTCAGCTCCACGACGTCGAGGCGCAGTTAGCTGAGGTCACTCAGCAGAGAGACCACCAGCAGGTTGCTTTTTGAGAGCGGTTCGAGGCAGACGGACGCCAGATCTGGGAGTCACATGCACGGATCACGGAGTCGAGCGCACGGATTGCAGAGTTAGAGGGACAGATTATAGAGGTTACAGAAGATCGAGACGGTTTCCACCAGTAGACACTGAACTTAGAGGAGCACATGGCAGGGCTTGCTGAAAAGCTTGACGAGACTAGAGAGAGGGTCACGGACATGGAGGGTCAGCTTATAGGGGTTACGCAGCAGCGTAACCAGGCGATCGAGATTATGCTTGATTTTGCCGACCAGAGAGACCAGCTTCAGAACGTTATGGAGGCACAGCAGATACTGGAGGATCATCACCAGGACCTTCACGTGCAGATTGCACGGTTGCAGCAGCAGATACCGCCACCACAGGGACAGGCAGCTCCTGAGTCAGGCTTAGACTCTCAGGTACCCCCTGTTGAGTGTGAGGCTGCACTTGCCTCCGACGCAGACAGTCACGCACCACCACAGTAGATAGTGCGAGAGTAAAGATAGGGTGATAGGGGTAGGAGGATAGCACCATTTTTGCTGATAGGATGTCAGACTGTATAGCCACCGGGTACGATACTGGAGATAGGAGTGTTCGGATAGGATCGCGATAGTCGCCATATTTTTACTGACACAGGTCAGATTGTGTAGTGGGTCAATAGTAGACCTAACCACCACCACTATAGCAGTTTGTACTAATATTAGTAGTAACTGATGTAGCATGTTACTAAGAAATAAAAGTGGATGTTTATAAAAATGTTACCGTTGATTACGTTTAAAGTAAGAGTACAAGTTGATATTGATGTATGTCATTTTTATTTCTCCGCAGAGATGGCCAGTGGTGGTAATGGCATCGGTGAAGCGGAAGGGCAGCAATGTTATTTGTGTCGAGAGAAGGATTCTCGTATAGCCGAACTGGAAAGCCGACTTCGAGAAAAGGATGAGATGCTGATCAATCAAGAGGGTCAAATAAATAACAAGGAAGAGCAACTGTTAAACATGGATCAGCAACTTGCAACGGCAAATGTTACAATCCAATAGTTAGAAGAAGATCTAATTCAGATGCATAATATTTTAATAATCCAGGAACTTGAGCAGTAGCAAAATGAGGAAGCAGAAGAAGAACCAGAAGAAATAATGGACATGGAATCGGTAATAGCATCAACGGAGATTCCGCCACTCCAAGATGAGAATGTTCAAGTGAATGATTCTAGGGATCAGGAAGTGACTTCCACGTTTCACGTTGATCAGTGAGCAATGTATTAGTTTTGAGATGGTAGGACGAGTAGGGTTGATGTGAACTTTGTGTGGCGACACATGTTTTGTGTCAGGTTTTAAGAAGTTGGAATAAAGTACTATTTTATGTCAAGTTGAACCATGAAAATGTGTCATCAATTGTTCCTATATTATACATGAGTAATGGGGATGCTAATAAAAAAAAGTTTTTCCTTGAATAAAATGGATGACACAAGAAATGGAAATGGCGCGGAAAGTTCTCAGCGAGGAGGGGCAGAAGTGCCACCACCTCCACCCACTCTAGCACAAGCCATTGCAGCCATACTAAATTCTGGTGTGGCACAAGAAGACTTGCTTCGGCAGATAGCTCAAAATACAGCGCCACCAGAGCATCGTCCCGGTCATCATGCTAATCAGGCAACATATCCGGACTTCATTGCCACTCGTCCGCCTACTTTTTCAGATGTAGGGGAACCCTTGGAAGCGGACCATTGGTTGCGTACGATTGAGTCCAAGTTGGAGCTAATACCTTGCACAGATGCCCAGAAAACCTTGTTTGCTTCTTAGCAATTACAAGGAATTGCTGGAGCCTGGTGGGCAAATCACAAGGCAATGCACCCGCCCAACCATCAATTTACCTGGGCAGAATTTGTTAAAGCATTTCGAGACCATCACATCCCAGAAGGCCTTGTTGATAAAAAATGGAATGAATTTCTGGCATTAAAGCAAGGAGATATGACAGTGCATGCATATTCTAAAGTGTTCATCCGTTTAGCACAATATGCTCTAGAATATGTGGATACAGAGAGCAAGAAGAAAGCTTGATTCAAAGGAGGATTGACAACAAAACTGTAGTCTCGTATCATTTTAAATCGAACTGCTAGTTTCAGCGAATTTGTCAGTGATGCCATTATCCTTGAAGATTCTCTCCATATCCATAAGGCTGCTAAAGACAAGAAAAGAACATCGATGGGACAGGGAAGCGGAGGACCATCTAAATACAGACTGGTTTATACATCACCTACAGGTCAGCGCTACCGTGCCACTCCTTCCCGCCCGAACATTTATCGAGCACCTCAACCACTGCCACAACAATACCAGTTCCATCCACCATATCAGCAGGCAGGCTGCGCAACAACCACGACAATCTTATTCGGCACCACCACCGAATAATCTGCCTTGCTATAATTGTGGTTGTCCCGGGCATTTCGCTCGAAGTTGCCCGTATCCACCGAAAACAAACAATGCGCCACGTCCACAAGCACTAGGACCAAGTCAAGAGGAATCGACCCAAGAATCCTTTGGTGAAAACAGGACGTGGCAATTTCACCACAATTGAGGAGGTACCAGAAGCAGGACAAATTCTCGCGGATATGTTTTCTATTATTGAGCATTCCACTATGATATTATTTGATTCTGGAGCTACCCATAATTTTATCAGCAAAGTATACGTTCAACAACATCATATCATGCCATCTGAACTATCATGCCCACATCTTATTTCTACACCTGGGGGTAAAATACTTGCCAATCAAATAGCTGCAAATATGCCCCTGAAACTGGGTAGTAAAGTTTACCCCATATCTTTGATTATTTTGGAAGGGCAAGGGTTAGATGCAATACTTGGAATGCAATGGATGCATTTTCATAGGGCAATTCTGGATATAGCTTGTAGAGCTGTACATCTAGATTCTCCTATTCATGGCCAAGATTGTTTGACTTTAACCATTCCCAAAACCCTTTGGCCAATGGTTAATAAAGTAACTGGAAAAAGTTTGGAAGAGATACATATAGTCTTAGAATATCCAGACGTTTTTCCTGACGATTTACCAGGATTACCTCCTGAGTGGGATATTGAATTTAAGATAGAACTACAACCTGGAACAGCACCAATATCTCGAAGATCCTATCGGATGTCTCCCAATGAACTTGCCGAGTTGAAGGTGCAATTACAGGAGTTGTTAGACAAAGGATATATACGTCCAAGTTCAACGCCCTGGGGTTGTCGAGCCTTGTTTGTCAAAAAGAAAGATCAAACATTGAGGTTATGCGTGGATTATCGACCTTTAAATGTTGTTACTATCAAGAATAAGTATCCACTACCTCGGATTGATATTCTATTCGATCAATTAATTGGAGCCAAGGTATTCTCTAAAATAGATCTTCGATTGGGATACCACCAAATTCGAATTAGAGCCGAAGATATACCTAAACAGCTTTCTCTACCAGATATGGACTCTATGAATATCTGGTAATGTCTTTTGGCTTGACTAATGCACCGGCACATTTCATGTACTTGATGAATTCAGTATTCATGCCAGAATTGGACAAGTTCGTTGTAGTTTTTATAGACGACATTCTAATTTACTCCAAGTCAGAGGAAGAACATGCTCAACATTTGCGGATTGTGTTACAACGCTTAAGAGATCACCAATTATATGCCAAGTTTAGCAAGTGTGAGTTTTGGTTAAAGAAGATACCATTTCTAGGTCATGTGATTTCAGCTGAAGGTGTAGCAGTCGATCCCAATAATGTTCAGAAGGTATTGGATTGGAAACCACCAAAATCAGTCACTCAAATTTGAAGCTTTTTAGGACTGACAGGCTACTATAGAAGGTTTATTCCCAACTTTTCCAAAATTGCTAAGCCGATGAGAAAGTTATTGGAGAAAGACCGGAAATATGAATGGGACCAAGAGTGTGAAGAAGCTTTTCAAAGACTAAAAACGTTATTAACCTCTACGCCAATATTAGCTCAACCAGATTTGGCCAAGCCATTTGATGTTTACTGCGATGCTTTGGGTACAGGGCTTGGTTGTGTTCTTATGCAAGAAGGACGAGTAATTGCATATGCATCACGGCAACTTAGAAAACATGAAGAGCACTACCCGACCCATGATCTGGAATTGGCATCAGTGGTGTTAGCCTTAAAGATCTGGCGACACTACCTTTTGGGAAATTTAGTGCATCTCTATACCGACCATAAAAGTCTCAAGTACATTTTTACCCAAGCGGATCTTAATATGCATCAAAGAAGATGGTTGGAACTAATCAAAGATTATGAGATCGAGATTCATTACCATCCAGGTAAAGCAAATGTTGTAGCAGACGCTTTGAGCCAATAAGCGCATTGTAATAATCTCACCCCTCAGAAAATGACTAAGGGACAAAAAGGAGAAGTGAGTGAACCAGATCTTCGTATTATTCCATATGGGGCATTAACTAACCTGGCACTTGTTCCCACAATTCGAGAAGATATTCTGACAGGCCAAAAGAAGGATATGGGTATACAACATATAAGGAAGCGAATAAAGACTGGAGATATCACATGCTTCAGAGAAGATGATGGAGGCATTGTCTGGTTCAAGAATAGAATAGTAGTTCCTAAGGACCGTAACCTTTGGAAGAAAATTTTGGATGAAGCTCACACTTCCAAGTATTCTATTCATCCCGGAACGAACAAAATGTATCAGGACTTGAAGCAGAGATTTTGGTGGACAAGGATGAAAAGAGAAATAGCAAAGTATGTCAATGAATGCGATACTTGTCGACAGGTAAAGGCTGATCATTTAAAACAAGCAGGACCCCTTCAAGCTTTAAGCATTCCTGCATGGAAATGGGAAGATATTAGTATGGACTTTATTGTCGGTCTACCCCTAAGTCCACGAAAGCACAACTCCATTTGGGTCATTGTTGATAGACTAACCAAGTCTACTCATTTCATCCCAATACATACTCAGTATACTGTGGAAAGGTATGTCGAGCTTTATATATCTCGTATTCTTTGCTTACATGGAGTACCAAAGACTATAATCTCACATAGAGGAGCCCAATTCATATCCAGATTTTGGGAACAAATACATAAGTCTCTTGGAACACAGTTAATTCGGAGTTCAGCTTACCATCCGCAGACAGATGGGCAAACGGAGCGAATCAATCAGTATCTGGAAGATATGCTCCGAGCTTGTGTATTAACATACAACAAAGATTGGGAAAAATGTTTACCTTTGGCAGAATTTTCTTACAATAATAGCTATCAAGAGAGTATTAGGATGTCACCATTTCAGGCTTTGTACGGACGAAGTTGTCGCACACCATTGAATTGGTCTGAAAGTGGTGAGAGAATAATTTTTGGACCCGATATAGTACAAGAAGCGGAAGAACAGGTACGCATGATCCAACAAAACTTGAAGCAGGCTAAATCTCGACAACTCAGCTATACAAATAAAAGGCAGAAGAAATTAGTATTCGACGTTGGAGATCAGGTGTATTTGCGAGTCTCTCCCACAAAAGGAGTTCAATGATTCGGAATCAAAGGAAAGTTGGCACCGCGATATATCAGACCTTTTGTTATTCAAGAACAATGTGGACCTGTAGCTTATCGACTGGAATTGCCTATGCATCTTTCCGGAGTTCATAACGTCTTTCATGTTTCTCAACTAAAGAAATGTCTGAAGGCACCGGCAGATGTGGTCATCAAAGAAATAAAACAACTACAGCCAGATTTAACTTACGACGAGTATCCAAGCAAAATCATTGATACAAATGATCGGGTGACAAGGCACAGAACTACCAAGTTTTACAAAATCCAATGGAGCAATCATTCAGAAGCGGAAGCTACATGGGAGCAAGAAGAGTTTCTCAAAGCAGACGACCTAGTGTTTCTCCAAGCTGCGACTACTTAGTGCGGTAAGTTTCTGAATCTCGGAACGAGATTCCTTTACGGGGGGAAGATTGTTACATTTCTATGTTTAAAAAAAAAATATTACTGTCGGTGGGACCCGCCGGCCCCACCTGTCAGCCACCAGCTCTCACCACCGCGCACCGCCCGCGACCGGGCAGCGCTGGCGCGCGCGGGAGCGCCAGTGGCGCCACAACACCCTGCAAGCAGGACCCGCTGGCGCCGCTGTCATACGGAGAGGTCGATTTTACCGACTCCTCTCCTTTCTTTCTTCTCTCTCTTGCTCTAATTTCTCTCTCGCGCTCGGCTTTTCTTCTCCCCTGTCTCGCTTCCGCCGCCGCCCGCCGTGCCTGCTCACCGCCGTCGGTCCCCGGCCAAAACCGTTGCCCAACACCGCCGCATAGAATCTCCCGCCTCTCCCCATCACCGTCTGGTTCCCCCTTTTGAAGGCCGCGACGTGAAGCCGTCATTTGGCTCGGTGAGCACCGATGACCTCTTCCCGCTTCTCAAAATTCGAGTGCTACTCTTAATGTTAATCAAATTCCTTGCAACGGAAGGTTGGTAGCTTGATTATGTTTCCCTTTGAACCTTGATCACTCGGTTTTGACCCCGGATAATCCTCTGCCTCACGTTTTCTTTTCCGCCGCCGTTGCCGAGCCGTATCGCCACCAGTCGCCATTCTTGTTGCTCCGATGAGTTAGCTCATCGCTGTAGCCCTTTCCTCCTCTGCCACTTGCTGGTACCGCCGCCCCTTCTCTCCGTTGGTTGGCCGAGCCAAGCTTGAGAACGAGCTCGAGCTCTGCCGGTAGAAGAGCCGCGCGAGCTCGAAGGGCGTTTTGGAGCTGGGCTTGTCGCGTAAATGGGCCGGCAGGCCAAGCCGCTGTCGCGCGCGCGAGAGCCCGCGCGCTCGCGTCGCTGGGCCGTGTGCCGCCTCGGCTGGGCCGCCGCGTGGCTGGGCTCGGTCCAGCAGCAGCTGGGCTGCCCAAGGCCCAAAAGGCCGAAATCGGATTTTTCTTTCATTCTCTTCTTTTCCCAGGTTTCCCATTTAAAAATAATTCCAAAGTTTAAATAAAACCCAGTAAATAAATTAGGCTTTCTAAAATATTGAAATTAATTTTGTGAAGTTCCAAATAAATTCCTGTACCACTTTATGAAATAAAATTCAATATTTATTTTATATGGTTTTTAAATATTTAAGTAAGTGTATAAATTATCTTTTAATTGTTAGTTAATTTATTTTTCTAAGTTAGTATTTATTTTATTAATGAATTTAATTTATATTTAAATAGGGTAATTAAGGGTTATTAATTTAAATTAAAACATGTTAATCCCTTGTGATTAATGAACTTAATCACTCTTATTTTGAAGGAAATACTTCAGACAAGGGTAATTAAAATTCTTAGTCTAAATATTTATTTGAGTCATTATTTTCAATGCATTCCATGTCATATTTCATGCATCGTTAATACTAACTTGCGATATGTCGACGAATCATATAGGTCCCGAGATCATCGAGCCGTCTGCTAACTGTGGGCCCGAGGTGGTAATTGTCGAGACCGCTCCCGCATCTGATTCATCACACCCGGACGAAGCCCAAGGCAAGCCCCGGTGCATCCCACCTATTTTTCTAAATTCTTTCTTTTATCACAGTCAGTCGAGTCATGCCTGGGCATTAGGTTCCAGGAATTGATTGACACCCACCTGCATCACTACCGTATCCTATGATGTTTTTACCCTATACTAGTATAGGTAGCACGATAGGCGCTATGCTTATGTCGTAGGATTATCGGTAGCACTGCATAGGATGATCTTAAAGCATGGAGGCATTAAGTTGATTGAGATCTTTGAGAAATTAAACGAAAGTTGATGATGATGATGAGACCGGACGGGCCCCGTAGAGCAAAGTGCAAAGACTGAGTCTTGCAAGGTGGTAGCCCCGTCCGTATCAAATTAGGACCAAACAGTTGGCGGCTCCGTGAACAATTATTGAACAGCACGGTCTACATGCTGGTATATGGGATCCAGTAAGCTAATGTACCCTAACTACCTCAGTGGTAGGACGTAGCCAACTTTCTTTTTCTGGCTGTTAGTGAGATTGAGGTCTCACGGGAGGGAAATGGTGGTCGCCCATGGATAACGTCAGGGACGGGTATCTAGTGGGGTCTCGATATTCCCGGAGGAGTTGGAAACGGATTGACCTCTCGTTAGTTAGTGGGAAAAGTTGTCATATACGACCAAAGCGGTGCGTATGTGTCGTGTAGTCGGGTTTTACCCAGCTGGTTGAAATTGATTCGAATCGTTGTCCCTCGCAGCAATGAGTACCACTTGTTCACTTGGCACGATCGGAGATAATTGAGAGTAACAAGAAGGAGACGGATTATTTTAATATTATTTAGTTCGGATTGATGAATTTTGATTGCAATAGTTGTAGGAGGCAAAAACTTATTAATTAATAAACAGAATCTTGAGCTAAAATATGGAATAGATATCCACTAGTAGGTGCTGTTTTTTTTTGCAAATCTGAGTCAACCCACCGGCCAAAGGCCTAAGCATTCTAGGTGTCGGCCTTAGCGAGCCACGTTGACGGGTCAGCCTTACGGAGTATATTAGATACTCAGGGTTTGTTCGATTTATTATTTTGTTAGGTGGGGAGCCAAGCTCCTATGGATGGTCAGAAGGCATGCCAGAGGAAGGACAACTGCCGGAGGGATCTTTAGTGGGAACGCATTCCGTCTCCGGAAGAATAGAAAACTAGGTGTGTCTCCGAGAGTGAGTTAGAATGAACGTGGTTCCAAACTTGGTTCTGAATGTTGGTCAAACTTCTGTTAAGTTTATAAAACTTTGTTGTAATAAATGTTTCTCCGTTGCAAACTCTTGCTCGTTCTTTTGAAAACCTGGTTGTATTATACCATGATGTAATATATTTGGGCTTGTAAGAATATTTGTGCTGTTGTAACTCGCTTCATCGAGTGTTCTCCTGTACACGATACTGGTTATCCCCGAGGGGATGTCACAAACTCAGTGCCACCACTGCCATAGACTTGGTCATGTGCAGAATGATTGCCCAAGTAGGCGGGCATACGTGGCGACTGACGATGGAGGTTACATGAGCGCCTCTTGTGTCACTCTTGCCAGCGACGACCTCGTCTTTGGAGGTGGAGATACCACGGGATACATGAACATTATTGTTCAGCGTGTCCCTAGCACAGAAGTTCAGCAGCCCGAGATGATGCAGCATCACAACTTGTTTTAGATTTTCTTCATCATCAAGAACCGCGGAGCACGCGTCATTATTGATGGAGGGAGCTCCAACAACTTGGTGATTTCTGATGTGGTCAAGAAGCTTGATTTGACCACACGTCCACATCCAGATCCATACTATATTCAGTGGTTAAATGACTCTGGAAAAGCTAAGGTAACACAAACTTGCAGAGTTCCTTTTTTTCATTGGTTCTTATGTGGATTCAGTTGATTGTAATGTTGTACCAATGCAAGCATGTTCACTTTTATTGGGTTGACCTTGGGAATTTGATAATGATGCTATACACCATGGTAAAAGAATAAGTACACTTTTATGCATAAATGAACTAAAATTACTTTGTTACCATTGACCCCTGCTGAAGTTGTGCAAGCTGTTTTAGAAAGAGCTGCTAGTCTGAAAAATAAAAGCCCTAAAATTCAGCAACCTATTAATTATGATTCTACACCTACTAATGCTAATGATTATTCAAGTTCTAAGGGTGCTGGAATTAAATTCCAAGGTCGTTCATGTCTTGCAACAAAATCTGATCTTGCTAAAAATTTTGTTGATGATGATATTTGCTATGCCTTGATATGCAAACAAGCTTTATTTTCGCTTGACGATATTGCTGCTAGTGCTTTGCCTCTTGCTCTCACTAATATTTTGCAGGAGTATGAGGATGTTTTCCCAGCTGAGAAACCCCCAGGATTGCCATCTTGGAATTCTGGGAGCTACTTTGCCAAACCGTGCTGCCTATAGGAGCAACCTTGAGGAGACTAAGGAAATACAACGACAAGTCCAAGACCTTTTGGATCGTGGGTATGTTCATCAATCACTTAGTCCTTGTGTTGTTCCGGTACTTTTGGTTCCTAGGAAAGATGATACTTGGCGTATGTGTGTAGATTGTAGAGCCATTAATAACTTTACTATTTGGTATTGTCATCCTATTCCTAGGCTAGATGACATGCTTGATGAGATATGTGGTTCTACAATTTTCACTAAAATTGACTTGCGTAGTGGCTACCATCAAATTAGAATGAAACTTAGAGATGAATGGAAAACAACTTTCGAAACCAATTTCGGTTTATATGAGTGGTTAGTGATGCCTTTTTGTTTAACTAATACACATAGTACTTTCATGCGTTTGATGAATGAGGTTTTAAGAGCAATCATTGGCATATTTGTGGTAGTTTACTTTGCGTGCTGTTTTTGATGCTTTGCAAGCTCAATGTTTATTTGGGAACCTTGAGAAGTGCATCTTTTGCACAGTTCGAGTCTCTTTTCTTGGCTATGTTGTGACTCCACAGGAAATTGAGGTGGATGAGGCAAAGATTTAAGCCATAAAGAGCTGGCTTGTAACAAAAACTATGACACAGGTGAGGAGTTTCCTTGGTCTTGCAGGTTTCTACCGTCGCTTTGTCAAAGATTTCAACACGCTCGCTGCACCATTACATGAGTTGACAAAGAAGGGCATTGAGTTCCATTGGGGTACATCATGAGTCCTTTGATGCTTTGAAGGACAAACTGACACATGCACCATTGCTGCAACTACCCAATTTTGATATGACATTTGAACTTGAATGTGATACTAGTGGTATAGGTATTGGTGGTGTTTTGATGCAATATGGTAAACCTGTTGCATATTTTAGCGAGAAAATTACTGGGCCTGTTTTGAATTACTCCAGTTACGATAAGGAATTATATGCACTTGTACGTTCCTAAGAGACATGGCGTCATTATTTGTTGCCCAAAGAATTTGTTATTCATTCTGATCATGAAACGTTTAAGTATATTCGTTCACAATGTAATTTGAACCGTAGACATGCTAAATGTGTTGAATTTATTAAACTTTTCCTTATATTATCAAACATAAGAAAGGGAAGGATGATGTGATTATTGACGCTTTATCTAGGCACTATACTTTGTTGTCTCAACTTGATTCTAAAATTTTTGGACTTGAGGCAATTAAGGAAGAATATGCTAATGATGTTGATTTTAAGGATGTATTGCTGCACTGTAAAGAAGGTCGTGCTTGGAACCAATTTGTGTTGAATGATGTGATTAGAGCTAACCGCCTATGCATTCCAGTTGGTTCTGTTCATCTTTGGTTGTTGCAGGAGGCGCATGGAGGAGGATTGATGGGTCATTTTGGTGTTAAGAAGACGGAGAACATTTTAGCCAGACACTTCTTTTGGCCACGAATGAGGAAAGATGTTGAGCGTTTCGTTGCTCGCTGCATTACATGTCAAAAAGCTAAGTCTCACTTGAATCCACATGGTTTATACATGCCACTTCCTGTTCCTTCTAGTCCATGGACGGATATTTCTATGGACTTTGTTTTAGGACTGCCTAGGACTGAGAGCGGGAGTGATATCATCTTTGTTGTAGTGGATCATTTTTCTACGATGGCACACTTTATACCATGTCATAAAACTGATGATGCTAGTCATATTGCTGACCTCTTTTTCAAAGAAATTGTACGTTTGTATGGTATACCTTCTACTATTGTTTCAGACCGTGATGCAATATTCTTGAGTCACTTTTGGCGTACACTTTGAAATAAGTTGGGTACAAAGTTGCTGTTTTTGACAACTTGCCACCTACAAACTGATGGACAAACTGAGGTGATGAACCGCACTTTGGGCACTATGTTGAGAGCTATTTTGAAGAAAAATTTGAAGCAATGGGAAGAATGTTGGCCTTATGTTGAGTTTGCTTATAAACGGGTGACACATTCTACTACTAAGGTAAGTCCCTTCAAGGTAGTGTATGGCTTTGATCCCCATGCTCCACTTGATATTCTTCCTCTATCTAGTACTAAGACAGTTTATTTTGATGCTAAGGAGCGTGCTGAATTTATTTTGCAAATGCATGACACCACTAGACTTAGCATTGAAAAGATGAATGAAAAGTATAAAATTGCTGGTAGTAAAGGTAGAAAGGGAGTAGAGCCTGATGTAGGAGATTTAGTGTGACTACACTTGAGAAAGGATAGATTTACAAATTTGAGAAAGTCCAAATTGATGCCTAGAGCTGATGGTCCATTCAAAATAATTGAGAAGATTAATGATAATGCATATAAACTTGAGTTGCCTCCCGAGTTCGGGGTTAGTCCTAGTTTTAACATTTCAGATTTGAAACCATACATGGGAGAAGAGTA
Source organism: Eleusine indica (assembly GCA_030378355.1). Lineage (NCBI taxonomy): Eukaryota > Viridiplantae > Streptophyta > Magnoliopsida > Poales > Poaceae > Eleusine > Eleusine indica. The sequence continues at coordinate 30,732,047 of CM059497.1, forward strand.
TGAGCTTGAGTCGAGGACGACTCCACTTCAAGAGGGGGAGGATGATAATGACATCACTCCTATGGATACATGCAACACTCCTCCTATTTTAGACTTGCAAGGTCCAATGACTAGAGCTCGTGCACAACTACTAAATTTAGAGGTGAGCTTGTTACTATGTACTTTATTATATGTCACTTTTGAGAATGGTTTGCTACCTAATTATTATATTATAGTTAGGAACCATGGAGAAGACCAAGAGATGATGGGAGAAGGACTTGACAATGTGGAGGACCAATAAGGACGTGGAAGCCAAGGTGGAGGCCCAATCAAAACCGACTTCGAGTCTGTTTTGGGGCCTAGGACCAGTACGCACTAAAACAGGCATTCAGGACGCATACAAACTTAGATTCAGACGTTCTACATATGCACGGAAAGATAAGGAGAAGTCCTTTCCAATGCAACCAGTCTCATAGAAAAAAATCATATGGATTCATAGGGAATCATCAAAACAAGAGAGGGTCCAGAATCTGTGTCAGTCCTGCCATTCCTGTTTTGGCCTTTGGGCTTTGTATCCAGTTGAGCCCAATTAGGGGCGTGCCTAGAAGGACTTGTAGGACCCTAGGGTCTTCATATACAGCCGCTGCCACACCATTAGGGTTCGGGTTTTGCTTAGATTAATTCTATTCTTAAACAGTGTCACCGTTCATCGATTTGTGAGACCTCAACTTTGTGAGTTTAATCATACATCTGCAATTGTGTTGCATTCTTTTTTGTTCTTGCTAGTGTTCTTGATTCGCAGGAAGGAATTAGCCTTCTTGGCGAGGTCAATCGTTCGTGGCTAGTTGATAACCTGAGGAGACGTTGTCAGGGGCAGAAACCAGGGGTGCCATGTGGCGCCCTCAAGACCCTTCCTCGATTGGAATAACAGATGCGCCTAATCCCCACCATGGCGCCACCCACGCGAACCCTGCGAGGGGAATCTCCGCGACAACCAAATCCTTGAAACAATGGCCACGTCACCCCCGACTTGCTCGACCCCCAAGGGGTCGAGATGAAACCAGTCCACCCATCAAGGCCCAAGGAGCAGGTCGCTCTCCCGAGCTGCCAGCCAGGCCGCTTGTCCGGTCTAAACTGACTCCCGAATAAGGATGACTATTTCACCGCCGTTATCATCATAACGAAAAGTGAGCGGGCCCTCAAACCACCATTACTAACAGGACAGCCTTGCAAATCACTGGCTAAACTGAAGAAAACGAGTGGAGAAATTTGATTGCCCTGACGAGATAGGATGGATCCCAACTTCGAGCAGGCCCAGGCAAGCGCAACCCGACGCGTCGACCCCAACGTGGGGGTCGAGCGGGACGACGATCAACAACTACCAACTGCGCCACCTTAAATGCTAAACCTAGTACGAAGCGCTCAGTATCAGGGGGCCAAATCTCTCCGTATACCTGCCCTCCTCATCATCGCCATTGCCTGCTGACGATGGCAGGCACGATAAGGTTATCTATACCGCTAACACTCGATGACATCGCCAACAGTAACAATAAAGGATGATCTGATGGACGGTTGGATGAGACCTCGCCTAAAAAATATGACAGTGCCCATGCTGCGCCACTCCACGAATAGCGGAGCATGCCCTCTACAGTGACGAGGGAGCTCGACCTGACGACGAAAATTGGGGGCACGCTCGAACACAGTGCCCCCCGCCCCCACCTCTGACACCAGACCAAGACGACGAGGGCCCATGAGGGCCAAAGGCCACGCCACCGACTAGGGCCCCTACCTTCTCCGGCACGGCTTCATCGACTCCACACGTGTAGAAATTTACTCTCTCTCTCTATCTCTCTATAATTGGGACTGGTTCTCTTGAGATATAAAAAGGGAATGCCTATCTCTTCTTTAGGCACGAGACATCAGAAGCAATCGAACACACACACTTATCCAGGCACATAAATACTAGACCCTTGGAGGCTCCTCCTCCTCTATCGCCACCGTTATACACCCCGGTGCAAGTAACATGAGCAGAGCTATGAACTGGACATAGGGGCTTTCCCCGAACCAGTATAATCCTTGTGTCCTCTTGCATAGCCATCACCAAAACCGAAACATGCGCCCCCAAGAACAAATACTAGTTGCCGGTGATCTAAACACCAACAGTGCGCGCGCCAGATAGAGGCCTTTCTGCGCGTTTTGATCCACAAACACCTTTTATTTTGGATGGCCACTTCTTCCGTGTTCTGGGCTCCTGGCACTAGCATTTTCTTCGAGAGCCTGGAGCTTGTTGCTACGGGCGACCAGAAGTTGCTGTGCATCAGCATCCTGGCATCCTCGCCACCTCCAGCCCCGGCGCCCGTCCCCACAATAGCGTGCCAGTGGTGGGTGGAGGACTTAGGCGACACTTTTGACTTCATCATCACTACGAACGGGGCGTTAAAGTTCATCGGCGAGACGCTCTCAGACCCCATCGCGGCGGCCACAACCATCGTTGACGAGGTGATGAGTGCGGTCCGGCTCGAGCTGGACAGATCACGGGTTGCCAGCCAGCCCGTACCGCCAACCGACTATAGCGACCAGCTATGGTTCTGCCTGGAGCGTTATTTGGGCCCCACACCCGACCAGGACAATCTCCGGTAGTTTGCGTTTGTGCTTGCGAATGTCCATGGACAGCTCCTCAGGGGCGGGCCTCTCCACCCGGACTGGCTCGCTGAAGCCCTCCTAGATGGTTACCCGCACGGCCTAAAAAATGTCGTGGGATGTCTCCAAGATGCGGCCGTGCACCGAGCAGTTCCCGCCTATGCAGGCATCGACTTCGTTGGCGTGATCGAAAGCCCAGACGAATCTATTTTTGATCTCCTTGACATGGGGTCACTAAAAGACTCTAGATCCGACTCAAGGAGCTACGACCTCCCGCGCGGATGCCACATGGTGCAGCTCACCCCCATGCCGGGCACGGGGGGTGCTAAAACCTCAGCCACCGGGGCGATGGCAAACCCTGGGACCCCTGCTCCAGTGAACCACGTGACGGGTGCGCGGGCAAGGGAGACGCTCGTTGACGTCCTCATCGTCGCGGCTGGACAGTAGCAGCCTGTGCCCCGCCTGGAGGACCTCCAGCAGTGGCTGAGGTCCAGAAGGGCGGAGCTAGAAGAAACCTGATGCCAGCTTGAACACGAGAAGGAGGAAATAGACCGCGAGTTGGCCCGCTCTAGTGCGGGCGGGCGCGCTCGGGCCACTGTTCGTGATGTCAACGAGCGCATCCTCGCTGATGACCAGGGATCCCCATAATTCGCTCGTGCGGGACAAAACATAGCAGCGGCTGTCACTGAGAAACCATGTAAATATGTGCCATGGTTTGCAATATGTGATGAGTAATTGACATTGGTTGAGTCTCTGTTTGACATGAAATACGGGAATCTAGGGATTGCAGGAGTTGTGCATATCATGGTTTTGACTAACCAGAGTTGTTAAGGATGTTGGAGAGTTTGCAGCAGATGGGAAATGTGTTTGCTTGTCTCATGATGTGTAGGTCACTGGAGTCAACTTGGCGGTCAACGGCGAGAGGATCAGGCACAAGTAGGAGACTTGGAGCCAGACGATCAGGGGGTCAGGTGAAGTCAAGGGTGATCCACACCGTACACGTGGAGAGGCAAGAAGCACGGACGGTTTCACGGTTGAGCCTCAAAACCATGGGTGGTGATCAAGACGGCGGGGTTGACCAAGTCAAACATGATCGGGCATTGGTGCAAGTAGAGGCTTCCAATGGACCGGAGGCGGGAGAGACTTGCCGACGAGGAGGATCACAGGACGAGGTGACACGTGTCAAGATCGAGAAGTTGTGCTTTGAAAAGCATGCAAGGCGGTTTCCCGGTTTGGGCCTCAAAACCGGTGGCGGCGATAGGAGGTGCACGTGGCACCATCGCAGAGCTTGCATCGAGGCGAAGCAAAGTTGTGAAGGGCTCGATGGCGTTCGGGCGAAGGAAAAAGAGTTGGACCGTTTTTCCCTTGGTGGTAGGTGGTAGTGTATTGTAGGTGAGGGGTAGGACGGTCTTTAGGACAACCCCTAGGCCTATATAAGGAGAGGTGTGGCAGGTGGGAGAGGTGCCTCTTCCCATTAGCCTTGTGTTAGATGTTCATTCAAAGTGCTAGGAGAGAGCCTCATGTAAACAGGAGAGTAGTGGGTGTGTGAGAGACATCTCTTGTTCTTCCAAATAGTGGGAGGAAGAGGGTGGCTTGCTAGCCTTGTATCCATGTATCTTGACTTGATGAATCAATGATATGAGATTCAAATTCGTTCTCAAGTTCTTCCTCTCTCCCTAAATCCCGAATTTCTCTTTTTTCCTATTTTCGGAGCTATTTTTGTGGTGATTTTTTATCCTGATTTTGAGTTAGTTTTGGGATGGATTTCTTGGGGGATCTTGGTGCTATGATGTGCTTGAACAACCCAATATAGGTCCTTGACCGAATCAAAGGCATGAGCACCTTCGATTTCAAAGATTTCTCAAGTTTTCCCTTTTCGGTGTTCTTGGCACGAGATCTGAAATTCATGATGATTCCTTATGTTATTTGAGTGGATCTCTTTAGAGTAGAGTCCTGATGTCTTCTGAATGATCCGGTCTAAATTTCATGATTTTTGGAGTTCGTTTGATTGGATTTAAGCAATTTTCTTTTTGAAACGGAGCTGCTATTCTGTCGAGGACAGAACTTCCGTCGCCGGGACAGAACTTCCGTCACCATGAGGGAACTTCCATCATGGACCACGGAACTTCCGTGAGTGACAGAACTTCTGCCGCTCGGAACTTCCGTGAGTGTCAGAACCTTTGCCGGGGACTTCGGAACTTTCGTCAGGTACCACGAAACTTCCGTCAAGCGTAGTTTTGTGATTTCTTGGATCTTCCTTGTTTCTCATTTTGTCCCTCTTGAGCTTCCGCTATGTGTCCTTTTGGTTTGAGTCATTCCTAGGGTTAGCACATCACAAGTTGGTGTGTGTAATCTTTGTGACTCGGTTAAAGGTTGGGTTGGACAGTATTTGGGATATAGGCCAAGTTCTTATGAAGAATTTTAATTGGCTCCCATTCACCCCGCCCCCCCTCCCTCTGGTCGCCTTCTCAGTCCTTCAATTGGTATCAGAACCAGTTTGATCACTAGTTGACCTTCACTGCTTTTGTGATCCGAAGGCGACATGGAGAAGCGTGCAGTCAAGCTTTGGATGTTCAATGGAGAGGACATTCCCTACTAGAAGTCACGGACCAAGGCTTATCTCTTGAGTCAAGGACGTGCAATTTGGGAGATCGTGGAGCAGGACTACACCATACTGGACGACCTCAACACCACGCCAGTAGGTGAGTTAACCAGGTATGTAAACAACTCCAAAGTTGTCAATATCCTGCATTCTACTCTAGGTAGGAATGAACATGACCGTGTTGCTCACCTTGATACTACACATGCCATTTGGGCAAAGCTTTGCACGTACCATGAGGGTACCAATCAAGTCAAGTCTATGCGTAAGGATTGTTAAAATAGATAGTACCAAACCTTTGCACAAAAACCTGGCGAGTTACTAGATGACACTTTTCGTAGGTTTGAGGCCATTGTGTGCAACTTGAGGGCTTGTGATAACATTGTGTACAGTGATAATGATAGAGCTAAGCAATTTCTGTACTCACTTGATGAAAATACTTAGGGGGTTAAGATTGCTGCACTAGAAGAAACTGCTGATTTCAATACCCTGGATTGTGAGCAGCTGTATAGCAAGCTAAAATCTCATGAACTGTCTAGGAAGTCTCGTCTTAATCTTGCTAATCCTGCTTCTAGCATGGCTTTGCTTTCTAGCTCTCAAAACGGTAGTCATAGTGGTGCTTCTTATGGAACTAACCCCTCACTGGACAAGTCTTCTTTGGAGTTTGCTTTGTCTTCTCTTGTTGCAGCTTCCGATGAACAGATGGAGTGCATTCCTGACGAGGAGTTGTCCTTGCTCACAAGGAAGTTTAGGAAGTTCTACAACAACCGGAAGGAGAGAAGAGGAGGTGTTTCAAGAACCTGCTTTGAGTGTGGTGACCCTGGACACTTCATCGCTGACTGCCCCAAGAAGAAGAAGAAGTCTGGGTACCATGACAACAACACTGAAGATTTCAAGCAGAAGAAGAACCACTTGTATAAGAAAGGCAAGAACTCCAAGAAGTTCGCCAAGGCCATTGCACGCGCCTGCGTTGTCGCCTTATGCGACGTCGACCTCACATCAAGCGAAGGCCTACAAGCTCGGAGGAGGAGGCTGAGAAGCCATGAGTCAAGAGGAAGGACAACTTCACTGGGCTTTGCTTCATGGCAAAGAACGACCACGACATCGACTCTGGCTCCGACTCCGACACAAGCGAGGTACCTCCCACTCTTGATGAGCTCTCTTCTGAACTTGATCATTTGCGCGATGTTTCGCTCATGCAAGATGATAAGCTTTGCAGCGTTGTACGTGAGAGTAGAGAGCTTAAGTCTAAGTTGGAGAGTGCTGAGTATTGCTACGGTCTAAGCTTGCGAAATATGCAATTGTTATTGAGTGTGAGTCTTGTCAAGTTGTGATGAATGATCTTGCACAGAGAGAAAGTGTGCACGCTCAGGTTTCCAGTCAACTTGAGAGTGCCCTTAAAGAGCTTGATGAATTCAAAGCTAGACCAACTCTTTTGGGTGCATGTCAGAAGTGCCCCAAGCTCACCTATGAGTTGGAAGCTCAAACCCTCAAACTCAAAGAGCTCGAGTCCAAGCTGCTAGATGAGACTCGCTCGAAAGTTCTTCCACCACCATGTGTAGTGTGTGGCTCTCTTAAGGATAAGCTTGCAATCACTAGATAGGAAAACAAAATCCTAACTCAAGAAAATGACTATCTCATCTCTCGTCTCCAAAGAACCCTAGTGAGTGAGAAGAAGATTGAGAGTGACTTGGCAAGAGTCAAAGAAAGGAGAGGTGTGACAAGGAGAGTGAGAATGCGGGTAAGTTTGTGCCTAGCTCTAGCTACAAGGATGAGGAACAATCTATCAAACCCACTGACACATACTATTCACCTAACCCAAATCCCTTCTTCAATCCAAGGCAAGCCGAGAAGCCAAAACCCAAACTCACTGTGCAAGCTAAGCCTAAACATGAGTGTCTACATTTGCATGTTCTGTGGCTGCAAGGGTGACTTGGATGAGTACCATTATAGGCGTAAGAGAATTGAGAGGATGTAAGCTGAGTTAACTAGAAATGTGCATCATGATGATTTTGTTGGTTTTCAGCCTTGCACTTTTTCTCGTGCCTATCGTCGACAGGGTCATTCCTCATATGGCTTTGATTCACGAAACAGAGGCTTTGTGCAGCAGCATTTTGGCGCCCCATGTTTTCTCCATCGTGGTGAGTGTTGCTCGCGTGGATTTGGCTTTCACACAGATGATTTCTATCCTCACAACCACAGGTTTGAGTCGAGATGCTTTGACAGGCCATGCTTTCCCTATCGTGGTTCTCGTCCCATGCGTTCGACTGGTGATGTGCAAAGAACTGTGATAATTCCTGCAGGTCATGTGATTCAGTGCTGGCTTCCCAAGAGTTTTCCTTCTAACCCCAGCACTGAGTCATCGATATTTCCTTCTCATTCTTTGTACGCAGCAGGTGGAGGCCTGGAGAACAAATGGTTGATGGGGTCTGGGTGTTCGCGCCATATGATCGAAGATGCAAAGTGGTTCTCCAGCCTAACTCCTCTGAAGCGCCGGGAGTATGTGACCTTTGGAGATGACAAGAGAGGGAGAGTGAAGGCAAGAGGCACAGTAAAGGTAAACAAAAGAATCACTCTCAAGGATGTTGGTTTGGTTGAGCTTCTGATGATTACATCACACTTATGGATACACACAACACTCCTCCAACTAAGATGAAAGTTCATGTGCATCACCTGAATTTACAGGTGAGATCATTTCTAATATTTTTATTATGTGGTTTTGAGAATAGATTGCTACCTAATGAATTAATTGTTGTTAGGAACCATGAAGATGATGATGAGATAGCTGGAGAGGTGATTGGTGGCGTGATGGGCCAGCAAGGACGTGCAAGCCAAGGTGGAGGCCCAATCACAACTGACTTCGAGTCTGTTTCGGGGTTCAGGACCAGTCTGCACTAAAACGGACGCACAGGACGCATCCTGACTCGGATTTGGACGTTCTATATATACCTGGAAAGATAATGAAAAGACCTTTCCATCCCAACCGGTCCCATGTCCAAATTCATCACGAGACATCGGTAATCACCAAAACAAATCGACTTCCAGAATCTGTCCTGGTGCTGTGACACCGTAATCGGTCTTTGGGCCATGTATCGAGTTGAGACCACTTAGGGCTGCGTTCAGGGGGTTTTGCATGACCCTAGGGTCCTCATATACATCTGCCACCTCTTCATTAGAGTTTGGATTTTGCTTAGATTATTCTGTTCATAGCAGTTTCGCCATCATATCGGTTTGTGAGATCCCAACTTGTGAGATTCATCGTATACTTGCAAATTTGGTTGCATTCTTCTTTGTTCTTGCTTGTGTTCTTGATTTGCAGGCAAGGATAAGCCTTCTCGGTGAGGTCAATAATTCTTGAATGGTTGATAACCAGTGGAGGCGTTGTGTTATGATTGCGGGGTTCAGAACGTGTTGTTCGGAAGCCGGATCGATTTGTGTAGCGCTTCGCCTTAATCAAGATTATCAGAACCTATCAGAAGATCGGGAACCCTTGTTCACATCAAGTGGTAACAGAGCTTCAGGTACACCGTTAGGTTAGCCCTTATCTTTGTTTAGTTCGTGCCATCATCCTAGAGTCCAGAAAATTGCCCTACAAAAATATTTGTTTGTATTGTTTCCGCTGTCCTATATCCACTTTGCACCTGCAATTTTTCTTTTAGATTGCTGTCCTAAATTTTAGTCCCTCACTGTGTCATTGTGTTGCAGGTCTTGTGTTTGTCCATTGGTCTAGGTAAATTGTGCGCAACAATTGTTTCCTTGCGCAAGTGCTAAATCAGATTATTTTGTTCATAACAGTTTCGCCGTCATATCGGTTTGTGAGATCCCAACTTGTGAGATTCATCGTATACTTGCAAATTTGGTTGCATTCTTCTTTGTTCTTGCTTATGTTCTTGATTTGTAGGCAAGGATCAGTCTTCTCGGCGAGGTCAATCGTTCCTGAACGGTTAATAACTAGAGGAGACGTTGTGCTGTGATTGCGGGGTTCAGAACGTGTCATTCAAAAGCCGGATCGATTTGTTTATCACCTCCGCCTTAATCAAGATTATCAGAACCTATCGGAAGATCGAGAACCCTTGTGCACATCTACTTCTCAAGTATAATCTCCTTTCTGTCTCTCAGTTGCTTGATGTTGGTTTGGAAGTGCGCTTTAAGAAAAATGCTTCTTGTGTTCTTGATTCGAATGGCTCTTTGGTTTGTGAGATTTCTAGCATTGGGAAAGTTTTTCAGGCTGATTTTGCTGGTTCTCCTAGTTCTCACAAGTACTTGTTTGCTCAATCTTCTTCTGAGCTCTGGAAATGGCATAGGAGACTAGGTCACATGAGCTTTGCCTTGCTTTGTCGCTTGAGTGGCCTAGGTTTGATCTGAGGATTGCCTAAGCTCAAATTTGATAAGGATTTGGTTTTTGCGCCTTATCGTCATGGGAAATTATTTCCGCTTCTCATCCACCAATAAATTTGGTGATGACTGAACGCCCTGGAGAGCTGCTTCATATGGACACTGTTGGTCTTTCTCGGGTCCGTTCGGCAGGTGGGAAGTGGTATGTTCTGGTGATTGTTGATGACTACTCTCGCTATTCTTTGGTTTACTTTCTTTAGAGCAAGGATAAAGTGTTTCATCACTTTCAGAGCTTAGCTTTGAGGTTGTTCAAGGAACTTCTTGGTGCATTACGAGCAATTCGCTGTAATAATGGCACCGAGTTTAAGAACTCCTTTGATGCTTCTGTCTTGAGCATGGTATTGAGCATCAGTTTTCAGCACCTCGTGTCCCTCAGCAGAATGGCGTGGTCGAAAGAAAGAACAGAACCTTGGTGGAAATGGCCTGGACGATGCTCGATGAGCATAGGACTCCAAGGCGGTTCTGGGCTGAGGCCATTAGCACTGCTAGCTATGTTTCCAATCGGATTCTTTTGCACTCAATTCTTAATGTGACTTCCTATGAGGTACGCTTTGGGAGGAAGCCATCAGTTTCTCACTTACGTGCCTTTGGTTGCAAGTGATTTATTCTCAAGCGTGGCAATCTTGATAAGTTTGAGTCGAGATCTTCTGATGGCATCTAAATTTGGAGACTAACACCATTGTAGAATCCTGCGATGTATCCTTTGATGAATCAAACTCTTATGCAAGCAATGTGATTGAGACTGCAAGTAACAAGGAGATGGACGAGAGTATCTTTGTAGAAGAGGACCAACAGGGCTTGGATTGATGAGCCCATGGCTCAACGAGTCATTAAAGCTTCGTATTCTAAAAACAAGCATGATTTTACACATATTGCAGAACATGATGTGTCAAAATACTCCAATTCAGTTTGGATCTTTGACAAATATTATGAATAATGAAGAGCAAAGTGAGGATTTGCTAGCCAATTATTCTATGCCATGCAATGTTTCCATTGGGACCAATCTAAAGGTTGAGGAAAAGAAAGGAGAAATGAAGGAATATGTTATGATTGGATCAATGGTTGTGCCACATGTGAAAAGTAAGGAACATATATTTGTGTTACAGGCCTCACCAAAGGTATGCAATACTTTACTTTCAAAGTCTACACGGTCTCAAGTCCACCCAGTCACGAAATCAGAAGATATGGAAACTCAAAATCAGTTCGGACTCGATTTAGGATCAGCCAGACAGGTGCGGAGTAAAAGTAGCATAACTGGGCCATACGGAGTCGGATTGGGCTGAGTAAATCCTCGTTGGAAAGATAATTTGATAACCTTTCCAACGGATCTGGGCCCATAGTCAAATAAATTCCTTAGCGGTCGCAATAATCAAAACAATTCTGGGTTGTGTTGAGTCCGAGTCTGTTTTTACATGTGTTCGAGTCGAACCGGGTTTTTGGCTGGCTTGCGTGCCATATAGCCTAGGGCCAGTGCCCCTGTAAGCTAGGATGTGATTGTATTGTGTTTTTGGTCATGGTGTCCTCCAAGAAACCCTAGAGGTGTTGCCCTCCTCTACCGGTTGCTGCCGCCAATCTCTGCCGGTCGCTGAAGTGCGTGATCAAGTGATTCTTCCCTTGGGTGCGTGCTGGAGCTTGTGGTTCCCCATCTTCAGATCATGCTTGTCTAAGTAATGAGTTGGAGAGTTTATCTCTACTAGTTTGCATCTACATCAAGTTCTTATAAGCCGGTATTTTCCTATCGTGTTCTAGCTGGTTTATGATTGCTATTGGCTAACAAATCTGTGGTGTCTATTTTATTGTGGTTGCTGGATCATTGAGCTTAAGATTGTTGTTCTATCTATTCATAGCTGAGATAACAAGTTTCAATACCTATATATACTTGCTAGTACTTGTTGTACCGTGAAAGATTGGGATAAAATCCGGACACCGTCATCGTGTTCTTATCATTTGGTATCAGTTTTGCCGGGTTGCTCACGGTACTTGCTGCTGAATTGTGGTGATGGATTCCTACAATTTTGACCTATACTTGAAGTTTGTGCCAACACTATATACAACAAGTTCTCGATCTGAGTATTATGAGTGGGAGGATGATATAGAAGCTTTCTATAGGATTGGTGAATTGCCACTAAACCAATTAGTAAATTTGGCAAAGCAAACATTCTCCTTTGCTGTTTTGCTATGGTGGAGGCAATTGCAACAAGATCTTACATACCAAGGTGATAACTATTGCACATCTTGGGTAGCGATGAAGTCGGAATTACGACACCGATTTGATCCCCAACTCGAGTCGAAGAAGAAGATTGTTGAACTTGAGTCCTTCGATGTTCCAAAGCTAGATTATGATACAATTCATCATTGTGTCAAGGAGGCTGTTAGTGCTGTTTTGTCCAAACCCAAGCAAGCTGAGGTGTGTTCGAATGTGCACAAATCAAATGTAGAGTTGGAAGTTCTTGAGTCTTCTTGTGCTAATCAGGTCGAACCATTAATTGAAGCTACAGATCATATGGGTTTATCTTTGATGTCTCAGGAAGTAAATTCAGATGGCGTCATTGCAGATGTCAAGGGGCAGCGCTGTAATATTTTTCATTCAGAGTGCAAGATTAAAAAGAAGGTATGCAAATTAATTGTTGATGGTGGAAGTTTCAATAATGTGATTAGTTCAGATTTGGTACATGCATTATCTTTATCTACATGGCGGCTTCCTGCACCTCGTTACATGCAATGGATGAATAAAAGTGGCACGCTGAAAATTACCCACAGGGCCAGAGTAAAATTTTCAGTAGGAGATTATGTTGACACTATGGATTGTGATGTGGCACCGATGAGTGCGTGCAATTTGTTGTTAAGAAGACCATGGCAGTTTGATCTTGATGCAACACATGGTGGTCGTTCAAACAATTATTCTTTCATGCATAAAGGTGTTCATCACATTCTAAAGCCAATGAAGGAATGTGATATTAAGGCTGAGGTTTTTGTTGCTGCAACAAAGAAGAAACATGGTGCCGATATTACCTCAAAGCCGAGGACGGCTTTGTTTCAAGGGGGAGAGAATGATGTGGTAGTTCCTGCTGTAACAAGTGCACCTAGTATTTCTGAAATTCTTTCAGTTGTTGCTCCTAAACATTGTACCATTCATTGTGATTTGGTCAAAGATGAATTACATGAAGGGAAAAATAATAGTGATGCAAAGAATTGTCTAAACAGTGCTATTGGTGTTGATCTGAACAGGAGGGGAGCTCATCAAATTATGTCAAAGCCGAGGACGGCTTTGATTCAAGGAAGGGAGGATGATGAGCCCATGGCTCAACGAGTCATTAAAACTACGTATTCTGAAAACAAGCATGATTTTACACATATTGCAGAACATGATGTGTCAAAATACTGCAACATTCAGTTTGGATCTTTGACAAATATTATGAATAATGAAGAGCAAAGTGAGGATTTGCTAGCCAATTATTCTATGCCATGCAATGTTTTCATTGGGACCAATCTGAAGGTTGAGGAAAAGAAAGGAGAAATGAAGGAATATATTATGATTGGATCAATGGTTGTGCCACATGTGAAAAGTAAGGAACATATATTGGTGTTACAGGCCTTACCAAAGGTATGCAATACTTTACTTTCAAAGTCTACACGGTCTCAAGTCCACCCAGTCACGAAATCAGAAGATATGGAAACTCAAAATCAGTTCGGACTCGGTTTAGGATCAGCCAGACAGGTGCGGAGTAAAAGTAGCATAACTGAGCCATACGGAGTCGGATTGGGCTGAGCAAATACTCGTTGGAAAGATAATTTAATAAACTTTCCAACGGATCTGGGCCCATGGTCAAATAAATTCCTTAGCGGTCGCAATAATCAAAACAATTCTGGGTTGTGTTGAGTCCGAGTCTGTTTTTACATGTGTTCGAGTCGAACCGGGTTTTTGGCTGGCTTGCGTACCATATAGCCTAGGGCCAGCGCCCCTGTAAGTTAGAACGTGATTGTATTATGTTTTTGGTCATGGTGTCCTCCAAGAAACCCTAGAGGTGTTGCGCTCCTCTACCGGTTGCTGCCGCCGATCTCTGCCGGTCGCTGAAGTGCGTGATCAAGTGATTCTTCCCTTGGGTGTGTGCTGGAACTTGTGGTTCCCCATCTCCAGATCATGCTTGTCTAAGTAATGAGTTGGAGAGTTTATCTCTACTGGTTTGCATCTACATCAAGTTCTTGTAAGCCGGTATTTTCCTATCGTGTTCTAGCTGGTTTATGATTGCTATTGGATAACAAATCTGTGGTGTCTATTTTATTGTGGTTGCTGGATCATTAAGCTTGAGATTGTTGTTCTATCTATTCATAGCTGAGATAACAAGTTTCAATACCTATATATACTTGCTAGTACTTGTTATACCGTGAAAGATTGGGATAAAATCCGGACACCGTCATCGTGTTCTTATCATGGATGATGCCGATGATGAGTCATTCCATCCCACATCCGAGCTTCTTCCTGCTTCTTCTACCACTCCAGCAGAGGGTCCAGAAGCTTCTACATCGACCTCAACAGCTATCGAGCCAGCTCTAGTTGTGGTTGAGGGGGACGTACGCTCTGAGAGAGAGGCTCCTCACCACATTCAGCGTCAACATCCACCTCAACAGATGATCGGTAATCTCTATGAGAGGACAACAAGGTCAAGGTCTGCACATCTCGCCTGCTTTACTAATTCTCTCTTTGTTGCCACCTTTGAACCTCGGGATGTTGGACACGCATTATCTGATGAACATTGGGTTAATGCCAAGCATGAGGAGTTGGAAAACTTTGAACGAAACAAAGTGTGGACCCTAGTAGAGCCTCCTGTTGGTCTCAATGTCATAGGAACCAAATGGGTTTTCAAAAACAAGCATTGGGAAGATAGTGAGGTTGTTAGAAACAAGGCTAGGCTTGTTAGCCAGGGTTTCAGTCAAATGGAGAGCTTAGACCATGGGGAAACCTTTGCTCTTATTGCATGCATAGAAGCCATTAGGATCTTGCTTGCATTTGTTGCCTCTAAGGGCATTAGACTCTACCAAATGGATGTCAAGAGTGCCTTCCTAAATGGTTCCATAGAGGAAGAGGTTTATGTGAGACAACCACCTGGCTTTGAGCACCACAAATATCCAAACCATGGGTACAAGCTTCAAAAGCTTCAAAAGGCTTTGTACGGGCTAAAGCAAGCACCTATGGCATGGTATGCTAGGCTTAAGACCTTTTTGTTAGAGCGCGGGTATGTCATGGGGTGTGTTGACAAAACCTTGTTCACTCTAAAGCATGGCAATGACTTTCTAATGGTTCCAATTTATGTGGATGATATCATCTTTGGAGGTTCCTCTCATGCTCTTGTGTCCAGATTTCAGGAAGCTATGGAAAGTGAATTTCAGATATTGATGATGGGCCAGCTCACCTTCTTTCTTGGACTTCAAATCAAGCAGTGCAAACAAGGCACCTTCATACATCAAGCCAAGTACACGAAGGATCTTTTGAGGAAGTTCGACATGGTCAATGTGAAGCCGTTGTCAACACCAATGTCCACAACAATGGCACTTGACCCTAACGAAGACTGTGAAGCGGTGGACCAAAGGGAGTATAGGAGCATGATTGGCTTCCTCTTATACCTGACAGCAACAAGACCCGACATACACTTTGCAGTGTGTCTTTGTGCTTGCTTTCAAGCTTCCCCAAGGGTGACTCATCGCAAGGCTATCAAGCGCATCTTCAGGTATCTCAAATAAACCCTTGAGTTCGGTCTTTGGTACCGTACATCTTCATCTCTTGATCTCATTGGGTATTCGGATGCAGACTTTGTTGGGTGTAGAATTGATAGGAAGAGCACTTCTGGTACTTGCCATTTCTTGGGTACTTCTTTGAGCTATTGGTCTTCTCGTAAGTAGTCGAGTGTAGCCCAATCCACCATCGAGGCTGAGTATGTTGCAGCTCCTAGCTGCTGCTCACAAATCCTACGGATTGTGTCTACCATGAGAGACGTAAGGTTAACCTTTATGCTTAGCCAAGAACCTAGTTCTACATGGTAAGGTCAAACACATAAATGTGAGATTCCACTTCCTGAGAGATAATGTTGAGAAGGGAGATGTGGAGGTCAAATACATCGACACCAAAAAACCAATTGGCTGATATCGTTACCAAGCCTCTAGATGCTTCAAGATTTGCTTTTCTTCGGGGGGAGCTTGGTGTTTGCCATCCTTATGGCGTCATTTGATTGGGAGTTGGTGTTCTCTTGTATATATGTATCTTACCTTTTTATGCATTGCATCTCATATGTAATATATGCATTGATAGATGAGCTTTGATTCTTATGCTTTCTTGCATTTCTCTTTGCTATGATTGAGCTTGAGCTAAGTTGTGTGGATGTGATAGTAATCTTTCATGCTTAGATTTTCTAGATGGCTTGTTATAGATTCTTTTGAGCAACTTGCTAATCTTAAAGGTAAACTGAGCTTCTTGTGAACCTTATGAACTAATCTTGTTAAGTCTTGCTCACCATGTGTATAATTGCTTTTATCCCTATCAAAACTTGTGTTGAGGCTAGTCTAAAGGATGTCTTGGCTCTGGCACCTTGTGTTTGCGAAATGGAAGGCTTTGCAAAAATTTAGCTCATGATGGAACATTGTGGGAACGTGTGTTCCTTTTTCCACAAAGGCATGCTCTTTTGTCTTGTGAATACATCATGAAAAATGTGCTAAGTGCTTTGAGAAAAATAATTCTAAATTGCTAAATCCAAACACTGTGACTTGAGGCCTTGGGGTGTTTGCCGTACCCAGTCGTGTGACCCTCCACATGGATAAGAGGACACATGAGGATAAACAATAAACACTTGATCAAATGAGTCTCTGTTGCATATGTGAGCATTTGTAAAGCTCATTTTCTGCGAATGCTTGTTGCCCTAGTTGATATTGAGACTGGCTAGTTTCTTTTGATTCACTTGATGCCTGTTTTGCCTTGGATGGGAGTACATACACATATGGTGATAGTTTTTTTCATGATAAGCAAATTTGATTCTATCTAAGTTAGTCAATCTTTTTGCTTAGCTTGTACAACTCTTGGTGTTTATGCCTTCCTAACTATTTTTGGTCTTTGTATGATTGTGAGCTATTGCTTTTACACTTCATGGCTCTATGGATATGATTAGCGAGGTTAATTGCTTGTTTGCATAATTGTTGAAGCTTCTTAGGTTTGCATTTTCATTCATTGCATGTTTGTTCTTTTGCTACTTTGATGAGTTCATTGCCAAAGGGGGAGAAAGTTGTGGGTCATGCACAAATAATGCTAAGAAACCTAAAATGATCCATTTTGCATTACATGAGACCTACTAGAAGTTGAGGGGGAGCATTTCATGTCCTTGAGCGTTTTCTTGTGCTTCTTGCGCTTTTCACACTCTTTGCATGTCAAGTCGCTGTCTTTGCCAACTCTTGGTTTTGTGATCCCTATTTTGCTAGATGGCCTATTTCTCACCTTTTCTTTGGGTTTAGCCATTTGGATGTGCTTATTCGGCTTCACATTTCAATCTCTAATCTTTGTGCATTTGGTGTTGTCAATGTACTCATCAAGGGAGAGATTGAGAAAACATGAGGATATGTGCCATGGTTTGCAATATGTGATGAGTAATTGACATTAGTTGAGTCTGTGTTTGAGTTGAAATGCGGGAATTTGGGGATTGCAGGAGTTGTGCATATCATGGTTTTGACTAACCAGAGTTGGTAAGGATGTTGGAGAGTTTGCAGGAGATGGGAAATGTGTTTGCTTGTCTCATGATGTGTAGGTCACTAGAGTCAACTTGGCTGTCAACGACGAGAGGATCAGGCACAAGTAGGAGACTTGGAGCCCAACGATCAGGTGGCCGGGTGAAGTCAAGGGTGATCCACACCGTACACGTGGAGAGGCAAGAAGCACGGAGAGTTTCGCGGTTGAGCCTCAAAACCGTGGGTGGTGATCAAGACGGCGGGGTTGACCAAGTCAAAGGTGATCGGGCGTCGGTGCAAGTAGAGCCTTCCAATGGACCGGAGGCGGGAGAGACTTGCCAATGAATAGGATCACAGGACGAGGTGACACGCGTCAAGATCGAGAAGTCACGCTTTGAAAAGCATGCAAGGCGGTTTTCCGGTTCGGGCCTCAAAACCAGCGGCGGCGATTGGAGGTGCACGTGGCACCATCGCGGAGCTTGTGTCGAGGCGAAGCAAAGTTGTGAAGGGCGCGATGGCGTTCGGGCGAAGGAAAAAGAGTTGGACCGTTTTGCCCCTGGTGGTAGGGAGATGTGTGGCTGGTGGGAGAGGTGCCTCTTCCTATTAGCTCTGTGTTAGGTGTTCATTCAAAGTGCTAGGAGAGAGCCTCATGTAAAGAGGAGAGTACTGGGTATGTGAGAGACATCTCTTGCTCTTCCAAATAGTAGGAGGAAGAGGGTGGCTTCCTAGCCTTGTATCCACGTATATTGACTTGATGAATCAATGATATGAGATTCAAATTCGTGCTCAAGTTCTTCCTCTCTCCCTAAATCCCAAATTTCCCTTTTTCCCTATTTTCGGAGCTATGTTCTCGGTGATTTTTTATCTTGATTTTGAGTGAGTTTTGGGATGGATTTCTTGGGGCACCTTGGTGCTATGATGTGCTTGAACAACCCTATATAGGTCCTTGAATGAATCAAAGGCACGAGCACCTTCGATTTCAAAGATTTCTCAAGTTTCCCCTTTTTGATGTTCTTGGCACGAGATCTCAAGTTCATGATGATTCCTTGTGTTATTTAAGTGGATCTCTTTAGAGTAGAGTCATGATTTCTTGTGGATGATCTGATCCAAATTTCGTGATTTTTGGAGTTCGTTTGATAGGGTTTAGGCAATTTTCTTTTCGAAACGGAGCTGCTGTTCTGTCCAGGACAAAACTTCCGTCGCTAGGACAGAACTTTTGTCACCATGATGGAACTTCCGTCAAGGACCATGGAACTTCCGTGAGTGACATAACTTCCATGAGTGTCAGAACCTTTGCCAAGGACTTCGGAACTTCCGTCGGATACCAAAGAACTTCCGTCAAGCTTAGTTTTGTGATTTCTCAAATCTTCCTTATTTCTCGTTTTGTCCCTCTTGAGCTTCCGCTAGATGTCCTTTTGGTTTGAGTCATTCCTAAGGTTAGCACATCACAAGTTGGTGTGTGTAATCTTGATGACTTGGTTAAAGGTTGGGTTTGGCAGTATTTGGGATATAGGCCAAGTTCTTATGTAGAATTTTAATTGGCTCGCATTCACCCCCCCCCCCTCTGGTCTCCTTCTCGGTCCATTAGTCACATTACTGAAGACCCTCCTTGAGCCTGTGACACCGGAGGCCCAGCAGGCCCAACGAGAAGTTGCGGCTCTTCTTGCCAAGGCCGCCGCGCTCCAAGCGGAGAGCTCGCAACAGCGCACCGCCAGTCCAGCCAACTGATCTCCACGTCTAGGCGTGCCGGAGGGGGCAGCATCGTCAGTTTGAAGCAGCACTCGGTTGGGCAACCCCTCCAGGCTGGAGGTACGCCCAAGAACGCCTCGGTTCATGACCGGGTCGGGGCTCATCACGACGCGCGTCACACCCTCAGAGCTCACTGACATGAAAAAGAGCGAGTGGACAAGGAAAGGGGTCATCAACCATGCCGCGGAGGCCGGTACGATGACACTGACAAGGAGAGGAGCCGGAGCCCGAGCCCTCCTGGGCCACGGGTCTTCAGTTCACTGTCACACCCAGTTCCAACGACCGAAACCGAATGCATCTGTATGCGTGCCCAGGATCTAGTTTTCATGCACAGATGATAATTATTGTGATAAAAGAACAATATCTTTATTAAATAGATAATATTGTTACAATGGTGACCCGTAGGTCAAAAGTAAAAGATTATATTGCAGCGGAATAACTAAGCATTGATGTCCCACAGGAAGTCGACCGGAAGACCGCATACCTAGTCCTCTTCATCGTCTTCATGGTTGTACCATCCTTCTCCTGTAGCTGAGCAGCAATGTAGGATATAGCAATGGGGGAAAAGATGACATGGGGCTATAGACAAGAAAGGCCTAATGGGGTTTATTGCATGAGCTTTTAATTTCCTAAGCATCCTAATTACTAGGTGAGGTCATCCCAACCATCGAACCATAGGGTCCTATCCAAGCCAAGTCCAATCCAAATCACCGGTACCAACCATTCCATCCCATAACCAACTAATCTTATGAGGGATCCAGGCCGCTCGTGACCATGAGCACGGCTGTCATGACAGTTTTACTCTCTGCAGAGTTGCGCCACTTTACCCACAAGTCGTGATTTTGTCCGCTGTTGCCAGGTGGACTAGAATCTCCATGTTGCCATGGCAGCCAAGCAGGTGCGCGGGAGCAAGTGCATAGGTGGGATTTGAACCGAGGGAGGCAAAGAAATGGAAAGGGGCAGGATTGGCGGGAGGAAGGGAATGACACAGTGGGCCTGCATGTCGGCGAGAGAAAGAGTGGGGAGGGACGCGGGTTTCGGCAAGGCGCCTTCAGCACTGGTGGGAGGAGGCTGGCTGGGCTACTGGCGTCATGGGCCGGCTGGGCCGAGAGGGGAAAAGTGAGGGAGGGAGAGGGGGTGTGGGTGGGCCTAGTTTTGGGGAGATTTGGCCCAAAGTGGCCTGGTTATTCTCTTTTCTTTTCCTCCCTTTTTTCTATTTTCCATATAAAGCACCTATTTTCTATACACTACTCTAAATCGAGTTCTACATGACTTTAAAATTAGTTTTCACACAATTAAATCCTACATGCAACTAATCGGCATGAATGCAACAATAAAAATAATTAATAACCTAAATAATTTATTTAGTTTAGAAAATTGCTCTTTTGTCCAAAATAAATGATAATGCTTTAATTAATTTAAGATAAATTTTAATCTATTATAAAAAAATGTTTAAATTTAGGGAAATTGAGTCACAACCAAAATTCAAAATTTTGGGGTGTGACATTCACGCATCCGTAGCGCTGAGTTCTCGCAGCACTTTCGAGCACCCGTGACCATCACCAACTACGAGGTCGAGACGGATCCCGGACTCTGGCTCGAGGACTATCGTCTCGCATGCCAGGCAGGGGGCGCAATCGACGACCTGGTCATCATCCGCAACCGACTCGGCTTGGGCGTGGTTTGAGCACCTCCCCGAGGGTCCGATCTACAACTAGGGCGACTTGAGGGACATCTTTGTCAGGAACTTTCGGGGAAACCTATGTCCGACCGGACAACCCCTAGGACCTCAAGAACTACCGGCAGAAAGCCGGCGAGTCCCTGCAAGGAGTGCATGGGGGCAGTCCTCCTGCGTGCGCTGGATGCCAAGGCCAAAGGCAAGCAAAATGAAGGTGCTAGCGACGGTCCCACCGACCGTTCGAAGAAGAAGAATGACAAGTCACGAGCCGAGCACGACCCTATCGTAGCTGCCACCGAGCGCAAGCCTCCGATTCCCGCAACAGGGGAGGCGCCAAACCACTTCGAGAAGAAGTGGAATGGTCCATGCCCAAACCACGGATTTCCCATCAAGCACCTCCTCAAGAACTGGTCCATGATAAAGAAGTTCATCCGAGGGGAGGCAAAGAAGGGGGACGCAGAGAAAGTGTCGAAGCCGGGGACCCAATACCGTCCTGACGGTGACGATGAGCAAGAGGGGCCGGTGTTCCCCGACACCGAAGGCTGCCACATGATCTTTATGGGGCCCGAGTCCCGAGGGAGTCGACGCACAGCCAAGGTCGAGCGTCGCGAGGTCTTCGTGGCGAAGCCCGCCACACCATCTTTCCTCAAATGGTCCGACCTGCCGATCACTTTCGACCGGTCGGACCATCCCCCACACGTACCGCGGCCTGTCGATACCCGCTCGTGGTCGACCCCATCATCGCTAAGGTTCACCTCACCAAG
Organism: Eleusine indica; assembly: GCA_030378355.1. Lineage (NCBI taxonomy): Eukaryota > Viridiplantae > Streptophyta > Magnoliopsida > Poales > Poaceae > Eleusine > Eleusine indica. The sequence goes on from CM059497.1 coordinate 30,753,555, forward strand.
GTGATGATGGATGGGGGTAGTTGCATCAACATCCTCTACGCCGACACCATCGATCTCCTCGAGATCGACCGGTCGCGCCTCCAGCCAGCCGGCGCGCCCTTCCATGGGATCGTCCCTGGGAGACAGGCCATTCTCCTAAGGCGGATCAGCTTGCCTGTCATGTTCGGGACTCCCTCCAACTTCAGGGCCAAGACCCTCGTCTTCGAGGTCGTCGACTTCCCGGGAGTGTACCACGCTCTCCTGGGATGCCCATGCTACGCTAAGTTCATGGCCGTTCCCAACTATACTTATCTAAAGCTCAAGATGCCGGGGCCAAAGGGGGTCATCATCGTGAGCGTGTCCCTCCAATGCGCTTTCTAGTGCGAAATGGAGAATGGCAATCTCGCCGCCACGACGGTGGCCTCCGTCGGGGAGCTCGAAGGGATCCGTGCGCACCTCGAGGAAGGGACCCCCAACGCCAGCCATAAGAATGCCTTGTTCAAGCTAGTGGAAGACACCAAGGAAGTGCCGGTCCACCCTGAGGGTGACAAGGGGAACACAGTACGGGTGGGGACGTCCTTCACTCCCAAATAGGAAAGCGAGCTCATTGACTTTCTCCGCACGAACGCCGACGTCTTTGCGTGGAGACCCTGGGACATGCCTGGCATACCAAGGGGAGTTGCCGAGCACTTCTTGAACATTATGCTAGGCTCCAAGCCGGTGAAGCAATGCTTGCACCGCTTCGACGAGGAGAAGCTCAGGGCAATCAGCGAGGAGATCGCGAAGCTGCAGGCCGCCGGGTTCATCAAGGAGGTATTTCACCCCAAATGGTTAGCTAATCGTGTTCTTGTACGAGAAAAGAATGGGAAATGGAGGATGTGTGTTGAATATACGAGCCTGAACAAGGCATGTCTGAAGGATCCTTTTCCTCTGCCGTGCATAGACCAAATAGTTGACTCGACGGCGGGTGCGAGACCCTCTGCTTCCTGGATGCCTACTCCGGGTTTCCGACCAACTTGCGACATCTTTTATCACATTGTTTGGCTCTTACTGCTATGTAACGATGCCTTTCAGGCTCAAGAACGTCGGCGCTACTTTTCAGCATTGTATGCAATGGTGTTTCGACCATCTGATCGGCCACACGGTCGAGGCCTATGTGGATGATATTGTTGTCAAGTCCAAAAGGGCCGACACTCTCGTGGCTGACCTCGAGTGCATCTTTGCCAAGTTGCGTACGAACGGTGTCAAACTTAACCCCATGAAATGCATCTTTGGGGTCCCAAGCGGAATGCTTCTCGGGTTCATCATTTTTGAACACGGCATCGAGGCCAACCCTGAGAAGATTTCTACGATCGAGCGGATGGGCCCGGTGCAGAACCTCAAAGGACTGCAGCGACTTACGGGGTGTCTGGTGGCGCTGAGCCACTTCTTCTCGCGCCTTGGAGAAAGAGTGCTCCCGTTGTACAGGCTTCAAAAAAAATCCGACCGTTTCGAGTGGACCTCCGAGGCGTAGTCAGCTCTTGACGAAGTCAAGCACATCTGGAGTAGTGCACCGGTGTTGACACCCCGCTCGCTAGAGAGGTGTTGCTGCTATACTTAGGTCGTGAGATCGGTGCTCATAGTCGAGCGGGAAAGCGAAGGGCACGCTATCAAAGTCTAGCACCCCGTCTACTACGTCAACGAAGTCCAGTATGAATCGAAGACCCGGTACCTGCAGATCCTCAAGATCCTCTACGCGGTGATGGTCGCAAGGCGCAAGCTCCGCACTACTTCGACTCCCACCTGGTACACATCGTAAGTTCCTTTCCGCTTTGTGAAATTATATAGAACAGGGACTCGACAGGAAAGGTCGCTAATTGGGCACTTGAGCTGATCGGGCATGATGTCACGTACCAACCTCAAGCGGCCATCAAGTCCAAAGTCCTCATCAACTTCATGGCGGAATGGACCGAAGCACAACTCCCGCCCGCTCCGGTCGACCAGGAGTATTGGGTCATGTACATCGATGGGTCACTCATGCGAACAGGTGCACGCATCGGCCTCGTCTTCGTCTCTCCACTTCGGGTACCTATGAAATACGCATTTCGACTACATTTCCCTGCTTCAAATAATGTTGCCGAATACGAGGCGCTCGTAAACAGCCTCAAGTTCGTCGTCGAACTAGGCATTCGACGGCTAGAGATCTGAGGTGACTCCCAGCTCGTGATCGACCAGGTCATGAAGGAATCTAGCTATCGAACCGACACCAAGGCACTCTATTGCCAGGAAGTTCGCAGGCTTGAGGGCAGATTTGACGGTCTAGAGCTAAAGCATGTCCCGTGACGTCTCAACGAGGCGGCAGACGCGTTGGCCATGATGGCATCTGGTCGAGAACAGATTCCCTCGGGAATCTTTGCAAATGGCCAGTTCTAGCCTCCAGTGCGGCCCAAGGAGCCTACGGGGGCTAAGGAAGGCCCAAGCAACTCCATCGACCTCAGTCTAGGGGTTGACGGGCAGCCCATGGAAATATGGTCCCCCTCGACCCCCCAGCACGCCGACGTCATGGAGATTGACCGACCAGGCGACTCGCGCGAACCGGACGATCAGTCAGACGACTCCAGGTTGAGCGAGTCGACACCCACATCGAGAGAGCTGAGCCCCCGGGTGACTGGAGAATCCCGTACGTCGAGTTCTTGGCTTGGGGCATGCCTCTCGTCGACGCGACCGAAGCCAAGCGACTCTATCGGCGTGCCAATTCTTTTGTCTTAATCGACAGGGAGCTTTACAAGTGTAGTGTCACCGAAATTATGCAGTGCTGCATCCCCATCAGCGAAGGCATCCAGCTACTCATCGACATTCACGGGGGGGGGGGGGGGGTCTGCAATCATCATGCCGCACCTCGAACCCTCGTGGGCAACGCATTTTGCCAAGGCTTCTACTGGCCGACTGCCATGGGCGACGCGATCCGCATTGTCAAAACCTGGTCGGCCTGCTCAAAAAAGTGCCCGGGGGCTACACCCACTTTGCTTGATTAAGGCGGAGGCGATACACAAATCGATCCGGCTTCCGAACAACACGTTCTGAACCCAGCAATCGCAGCACAATGTCTCCTCTGGTTATCAACCGTTCAAGAATGATTCACCTCACCGAGAAGGCTTATTCTTCCCTGCAAATCAAGAACACAAGCAAGAACAAAGAAGAATGCAACCAAATTTGCAAGTATACGATGAATCTCACAAGTTGGGGTCTTATAAACCGATCAAACGGCAAAACTGTTATCAACAGAATAATCTAAGTAAAACCCAAACCCTAATGAAGAGGTGGTGGCTGTATATGAGGACCCTAGGACCGTGCAAGACCCCCTGGACACAGCCCTAAGTGGGCTCAACTCGATAAATGGCCCAAAGACCTATTACGGTGTCGCAGCACCAGGACAGATTCTGGAAGTTGATTTGTTTTGGCGATTGCCAAAGGCTCGGGACGAATTTTGACATGAGACCGGTTGTGTTGGAAAGTTTTTTTCGTTATCTTTCCATTCATATATAGAACGTCCAAATCCGAGTCTGTATGCGTCCTGTGCGTCCGTTTTGGTGCAGACTGGTCCTGGCCTCCGAAACAGACTCGAAGTCGGTTTTGGTTGGGCCTCCACCTTGGCTTGGACGTCCTTGCTGGCCCATCACGTCTCTAATCACCTCCCCAGCTATCTCATCATCATCTCCATGGTTTCTAACAACAATTAATTCATTAGGTAGCAATCTATTCTCAAAACCACATAATAAAAATGTTAGAAACGATCTCACCTATAAATTCAGGTGATGCACATGAACTTTTATCTTAGTTGGAGGAGTGTTGTGTGTATCCATGAGTGTGATGTACTCATCATTCTCCCCCTGTTGAATTAGAGTCATCCTCGACTCGATCCGATCTCTTTCTCCCAATAGTGATCTCAAATCTGAAATATAAAATATAGAACTATTCCCAAACTTGGAATGCACCTTGTGTTTATATGTGTTATGAAAATTATCCTCACAATGTGAAACCACAATAGAAGGCATGCCATGCAAATTAATGACCTCTTTGAAAACTTGCTCAGCAATATGAACGTCATTCTCACTCTTATGACAAGATGGAAAATGTGTGATCTTAAAAACACTAGAAAAACATGACATGACATGGTAATTGTTATTGCAGTTTTCTAGTTCATCATTTGGTTGTACAGCACAAGGAGGATTCATGTTTGAGCAAATATAAATTTTATGCACCATAAATACACCTCTATGATTATCGTTTCCTATAGCATAAAAATTGTTTCTTGTTAGTAAAGGCAATTCAGTTTGAGAAAAGATTTGCTTCTCTACGGTATTTAGATCACAAAGAACATCAAATTCAATATAACCCAAAGTATTTAGAGAACATAATAATTTCTGCTCATTCTTTTCACGTGTTATTAAAATCAAATGTTTCATTTCAGCACTAGTAGGTGAATCATAAGCAAAAACATCAAGCTCATTCATTTGTTGTGGCAAAGGTATAAGTAAAGCAGTGGCACACAACTTCTCTTTATCAAAAGAATTAGTAGATAAATCAACTTGTGGCAATGACAAATCAAGACAAGGTTCCAATATAACAAGATTGTTGGAACAATTCAGTACATCAGGAAAGTTCTTACTTGAAACAACAATTTATTCTTTATCTTTCTCATTATCCTCTTCTTTGTGTAGAAGCTGAAATGTATTAGTCGCAACAAGAGGCAAGAAAATATGTTCATCCTCTAGTAATTCAGATTTTAATTGAAGTGTTGCAATATTTGAAACAGCCCATTCTATCCTAAATGGTTCATTCTTTCTTCTCTCAAGTCTTTGTTGATCCTCTTCTAAAATTTCAGCAGTAGACATAGGTTTAAGAGTAACTCTTCTACCATTGTATTTAAATGAATAGCTATTAGCAATGGTATTATGCAAAGCATTATTTGTAGAAATGCAAGGCTTACTCAATAATAAATGACACGCTTGCATAGGCACTACATCAAAATCTGCACAATCCTTATAAGAACCAATAAAAAATTCAATGCGTGCAATTTTATCTACCTTTATCTTACCACAAGAATTTACCCATTGGATGTAGTATGGACATGGGTGTGGCTGTGTGGTCAAGCCGAGCTTCTCGACCAATTCCAAGCTTACGATGTTGTGGCTACTCTCTCCATCAATGATGACACGACAACGTCGATCCTTCACAACAAAGTGAGTCTGAAACAAGTTGTTCATTTGATTTTGCTCTACCTTCTCCATTTGAGAACTAAGCACTTGTTGTGCTACAACACTTGTATCAACCTCATTTGATACCATCAACTCATCACCATCGGTGTTGTAACCTGTCATTGTTAATAGAAAACAAGAAAACACTCAAGAGTATATTTTCCTATCACTACTGTTTGATCACGGTGGAAACTCTCAACAAGCAAATGACAGCACCTAACTGAGTTCTTACAAGATTCTCAATAGCAAAACAGAGGATACCTTGGAGAGTGTGATCCGACGATTGCGAGGGTCCAAAGTTCTGTGCCTATTCAGAAGGATATATATGGAGCTAGGTAGGCAATTTATAGTAGCAAGGATTAGCAAAATTTCAATTCAGAAATTTCAAAACTGAATAATTGTCCCAAGCTAGTCTATGTCACCGGCCTAAACTTGTCTCGGACCTAGTTCAAGCAAGCAAACAAATGGATCAACAAAGGACACAAAGGCTGTAAGAAATTCTTTTGTTATAGGTGCGGCTTTTTCTTCTTATTTTTTTTTCAGCACCTCTTTGCCTTTTACTTCTTTCATGATTTTTTTGACATAGAACTACAGCAAGAGTTGCGAACTTTATAGCACAAAGGAAAAAACCTGAACTTTCTTTTTTGCACTCTTTACGTAAGGAATAGATGTACATGTAGAACTAAACCGACAATTCTCATATGCAATAACGTGCAGCAATCTCTTGACTCAAGGAACAACGTGCAATAGAAAACACTCTAAGTTTCTTTTGCACACAAAAAGTAGAAGGCTAGATGTTAAATAAATATTTAGTGCAAACAATTCCAGCAGTACTATTCTCTCAACGTGTGCAACAATCTGATTTTTTTTCTTGATTGTCTATGAACAAGGACACACACGACTCAAACAACACCCAAGAACAAGTACTAGACCAACAACACAATGACCTTGTAGGGACTAAAATCAGAGAAGCAAACTAAACTGAAAATTGCAAGGCACAAGGGGGGTGTAGGACAGCGAAAACACGATGAACAAATATTTTTGTAGGGCAATTTTCTGGACTCTAGGATTGAACAAAATAACGAGGATAAGGGTGAACCTAATGGTGTACCTGAAGCTCTGATACCACTTGATGTGAACAAGGGTTCCTGATCTTCCGATAGATTCTGATAATCTTGATTAAGGCGGAGGCGATACACAAATCGATCCGGCTTCCGAACGACACGTTCTGAACCCCGCAATCGCAGCACAACGTCTCCTCTGGTTCTCAACCGTTCAAGAATGATTGACCTCGCCGAGAAGGCTTATCCTTGCCTGCAAATCAAGAACACAAGCAAGAACAAAGAAGAATGCAACCAAATTTACAAGTATATGATGAATCTCACAAGTTGGGGTCTTATAAACCGATCAAACGGCAAAACTGTTATCAACAGTGATGTGGACAAGGGTTCCCAATCTTCCGAAAGGTTCTTCGTAAGTTGATTTGGTCGGAGGCGACACACAAATCGATCCGGCTTCAGAACAGCACGTTCTAAACCCCGCAATCGCAGCACGACATCTCCTCTGGTTATCAACCGTCCAAAAGACGATTGACCTCGCCGAGAAGGCTAATCCTTGCCTGCGAATCAAGAACACAAGCAAGAACAACGAAGAATGCAACACAATTGCAGATGTATGATTAAACTCTCGAAGTTGGGGTCTCACAAACCGATGAACGGCAAAACTGTTTAGAAACAGAATTGATCTCAGCAAAACCCGAACCCTAATGGTGCGGCGGCGGCTGTATATAAAGACCCTAGGGTCGTGCAAGACCCTTTGGACGCGCCCCTAATTGGGCTCAACTAGATACAAAGCCCAAAGGCCAAAAATAGGCGACGCAGCACCGACACAGATTCTGGACTCTGTTTTGTTTTGACGATTTCCGATGACTCCTAATGAATTTTGACATGAGGCCGGCCGCATTGGAAAGGTCTTCTCCTTATCTTTCCGTGCATATATAGAGCGTCCAAATCCGAATCCGTATGCATCCTGGGCGACTGTTTTAGTACAGACTGGTCCTGGGCCCCGAAACAGACTCGAAGTCGGTTTGGATTGGGCCTCCACTTTGGCTTCCAAGCCCTTGCTGGTCCTCCATGTTCCCAACTCCTTCTCCCATCATCTCCTGGTCCTCTCCATGGTTTCTAATCATAAAATAATCATTAGGTAGCAAACCATTCTCAAAAGTAACATATAGCGAAGAACGTAGGAACGAGCTCACCTCTAAATTTAGTCGTCGTGCACGAGCTCTAGTCATTGGACCTTGCAAGTCCAGATTTGGAGGAGTATTGTGTTTATCCATAGGAGTGATGTCCTCATCATCCTCCCCCTCTTGAAGTGGAGTCGTCCTCGACTTGAGCTCATCCTCTTCTCCCAAGTATGGTTTCAAATCTGAAATGTTAAAAGTAGGACTAACCCCGAACTCGGGAGGCAACTCAAGTTTGTATGCATTATCATTAATCTTCTCTATTATTTTGAATGGACCATCAGCTCTAGGCATTAGTTTAGACTTTCTCAATTCTGGAAATCTATCCTTCCTTAAGTGTAACCACACTAAATCTCCTACATCAAGCTTTACTTCCTTTCTACCCTTACTACTAGCAAGTTTATACTTTTCATTCATCTTTTCAATGCTAAGTCTAGTGGTCTCATGCATTTGCAAAATAAATTCAGCACGCTCCTTAGCATCAACATGAACTCTCTCATTAATAGGTAGAGGAAGTATATCAAGTGGAGTATGGGGATCAAAACCATACACTACCTTGAATGGACTTACCTTGGTAGTAGAATGTGTTGCCCGATTATAAGCAAACTCAACATGAGGTAAGCATTCTTCCCATTGCTTCAAATTTTTCTTCAAAATAGCTCGCAACATAGTACCCAAAGTGCGGTTCACAACCTCAGTTTGTCCATCAGTTTGTGGATGACAAGTTGTAGAAAATAACAACTTTGTACCCAACTTATTCCAAAGCGTGCGCCAAAAATGACTCAAGAATTTTGCATCACGATCTGAAACAATAGTAGAAGGCATACCATGCAAACGTACAATTTCTTTGAAAAAAAGATCAGCAATGTAACTAGCATCATCAGTTTTATGACATGGTATAAAGTGTGCCATCTTGAAAAAACGATCCACAATAACAAAAATGCTATCGCTCCCCCTCTTAGTCCTAGGCAGTCCTAAAATAAAGTCCATAGAAATATCCGCCCAAGGAATAGAAGGAACAGGAAGTGGCATTTATAAACCATGTGGATTCAATCGAGACTTAGCTTTTTGACATGTAGTGCAGCGAGCAACAAAACGCTCAACATCTTTCCTCATCCTTGGCCAAAAGAAGTGTGTGGCCAAAATATCCTCTGTCTTCTTAGCACCAAAATGACCCATCAATCCACCTCCATGCGCCTCCTGCAACAACAAAAGACGAACGGAACCAACTGGAATGGATAGGCGGTTAGCTCTAAACAAGAATCCATCATTCAACACAAATTTGTGCCAAGCACGACCTTCTTTACAGTGCAGCAATACATCTTTAAAATCAACATCAGCAACATATTGTTCTTTAATTGCCTCAAGTCCAAAAATTCTACAATCAAGTTGAGACAACAAAGTATATCGCCTAGATAAAGCATCAGCAATCACATTATCCTTCCCTTTCTTATGTTTAATAATATAAGGAAAAGACTCAATAAACTCAACCCATTTAGCATGTCTACGGTTCAAATTGCATTGAGAACGAATATACTTAAGTGATTCATGATCAGAATGAATAACAAATTCTTTGGGCAACAAATAATGACGCCACGTCTCTAAAGAACGTACAAGTGCATATAGTTCCTTATCATACGTGGAATAATTCAAAACAGGCCCAGTTATTTTCTCACTAAAGTATGCAACAGGTTTACCATCTTGCATCAAAACACCACCAATGCCTATACCACTAGCATCACATTCAAGCTCAAAAGTCTTATCGAAATTGGGTAATTGCAGCAATGGTGCATGTGTAAGTTTGTCCTTCAAAGCATCAAAAGACTCATGATGTACCTTACCAGAATAGAAGTCAACGCCCTTCTTTGTCAACTCATGCAATGGTGCAGCAATGGTGCTGAAATCTTTGACAAAGCGGCGGTAGAAACCTGCAAGACCAAGAAAACTCCTCACCTGTGTTATAGTTTTTGGTACAGGCCAGCTCTTTATGGCTTCAATCTTTGCCTCATCCACCTCAATTCCCTATGGAGTCACAACATAGCCAAGAAAAGAGACTCGATCCGTGCAAAAGGTGCACTTCTCAAGGTTACCAAATAAACGTGCAACTCGCAAAGCATCAAAAAACAGCACGCAAATGAATCATATGATCATCCATGGACTTGCTATAAATCAAGATATCATCAAAGTAAACAACCACAAATTTGCCAATAAAAGATCTTAAAACCTTATTCATCAAACGCATGAAAATACTGGGTGCATTAGTCAACCCAAAAGGCATTACTAACCACTCATACAACCCGAATTTGGTTTTGAAAGCTGTTTTCCATTCATCTCCAAGTTTCATTCTAATTTGATGGTAGCCACTACGCAAATCAATTTTAGTGAAAATTATAGCACCACATAACTCATCAAGCATGTCGTCTAGCCTAGGAATAGGATGACGATACCTAATAGTAATGTTATTAATGGCTCTACAATCTACACACATACGCCAAGAACCATCTTTCTTAGGAACCGAAAGTACAGAAACAGCACAAGGACTAAGTGATTGACGAACATACCCACGATCCAAAAGGTCTTGGACTTGTCGTTGTATCTCCTTAGTCTCCTCAGGGTTGGTCCTATAAGCAGCACGGTTTGGTAAAGTAGCACCAGGAATCAAATCAATTTGATGCTCAATCCCTCTCAAAGGTGGCAATCCCGGGGGTATCTCAGCTGGGAAAACATCCTCATACTCCTGCAAAAGGTTAGTGACAGCAGGAGGCAAAGAACTAGAAGCAATATCACCAAGCGAAAACAAGGCTTGTGTGCATATCAAAGGATAGCAAATATCATCAGTAGAAATTTCAGCAAGCTCAGATTTTGTGGCAAGACATGAACGACCTTGTAATTTAATTGCAGCACCCTTAGAACTTGAAGAATCATTAACATTACTTGGTGTAGAAGCAAAATTAACAGGTTGCTAAATTTTAGGGATTTTATTTTTCAAACTAGCAGCTCGTTCTAAATCAGCTTGTACTATTACAGCAGGGGTCATTGGTAACAAAGTAATTTTAGTTCCTTTATGCATAAAAGTGTACTTATTACTTTTACCATGGTGTACAGCATCATTATCAAATTGCCAAGGTCTACCCAATAAAATTGAACAAGCTGGCATGGGTACAACATCACAATCAACATAATCGGCATAGGAACCAATGGAAAAAGGAACTCTGCAAGTTTGTGTTACCTTAGCTTTTCCAGAGTCATTTAACCACTGAATGTAGTATGGATGTGGATGTGGGCGTCTGGTCAAATCAAGCTTCTTAACCACATCAGAACTCACCAAATTGTTGCAGCTTCCTCCATCAATGATGACACGTGCCCGACGGTTCTTGTTGACGAAGAAAATCTGGAACAAGTTATGTCGCTGCATCACCTCGGGCTGCTGGATTTGTGTGCTAAGCACACGCTGCACAATAATATTCATGTAGCCCGTGGTATCTCCGCCTCCAAGGACGAGGTCACCGCTGGTGGCAGCGACATCCTCCTCCTCATCCTCCACATCGGAGGCGCTCATGTAACCGCCATCATCTGTCGCCACATATGCCCGCCGACTTGGGCAATCTTTCTGCACATGGCCAAGACCATGGCAGCGGTGGCACTGAATCGCTGTAGTGCGTCCCGTCGAAGCAACAGAGGAGGCACTACTAGTCGGTACCTGCACAGAATTTTTACCTGAGCGCGTAGAAGGGGCAGGGGCTGATCTTGGTGCTGCAGAAACAACACTAGCTGGTGGGGGCGGCCGGAAAGATGGCTTGGGCAGCCCCGAAGTCCCCGTCGGCCGTGGTGGGTAGAAATTCTTGGACTTGCTGTACTCCTCAAAAGCCTGGAAAAGTCCCTGTGATTCTTTCTCTGCAAGCATAGCATACTGGAAACACTGGTTGAGGGTATAAAATTCTTTATAATCAAGGATGTCCTGATTTCTTTTCTCAAACCAGAATAAAAGCGGCAAATCTGATCCTCTACTTTTTCAACCACAGCACAATGAATCAAACCCTTCTGAAGCTCACTAAAATACTCCTGTAAAAATTTCAGTCAAAACGGACAACCGAGCGAAAAGTTATGGCTGTTTTACTGAAGGGGTGTCGGAATCGGTTATGAAGAACCCGGGGGTTTGAGTGAAATCCGAATCGGGCTTGGGGTCGGGTAGGAATTTTTTTGGCGAGGTGGATGCAGCGGAAAGTGGAATTTATGAAAATTGGTCCGAGGTGGTGAGGGTAGGTTTAGGGTGGGATTAGGGTGGGCGTGTTAATCAATCAACCCTAGCACACAAAGCCGACAAAACCGAGGATGGTGAAGGGGATGGCGGCTAGGGTTGCAAGGGAAACACTACTGACGACAAAAACACAAACTAAACCAGCGACTAAACAAGAACTAGGGCACAAACTCAACACTACAGACTCTGAAATTGAAATATGCAAAGGCTAAACATGTGGTTATGGGCGGGGGAAATTTTTTTTGGTATTTTCAATGGACGATAGGAAGAACACGAAAACAAAACTAAAGGGTAGTGTGAACCTGATGGTGCACCTGAAGCTCTGATTACCACTTGATGTGGACAAGAGTTCCCGATCTTCCGAAAGGTTCTTGGTAAGTTGATTTGGTCGGAGGCGACACACAAATCGATCCGGCTTCAGAACAGCACGTTCTAAACCCCGCAATCGCAGCACGACGTCTCCTCTGGTTATCAACCATCCAAAAGACGATTGACCTCGCCAAGAAGGCTAATCCCTGCCTGCGAATCAAGAACACAAGCAAGAACAACGAAGAATGCAACACAATTGCAGATGTATGATTAAACTCTTGAAGTTGGGGTCTCACAAACCGATGAACGGCGAAACTGTTTAGGAACAGAATTGATCTAAGCAAAACCCGAACCCTAATGGTGCGGCGGCGGCTGTATATAAAGACCCTAGGGTCGTGCAAGACCCTCTGGACGCGCCCCTAATTGGGCTCAACTCGATACAAAGCCCAAAGGCCAAAAATAGGCGACGCAGCACCGACACAGATTCTGGACTCTCTCTTGTTTTGACGATTCCCGATGACTCCGAATGAATTTTGACATGAGGCCGGCGGCATTAGAAAGGTCTTCTCCTTATCTTTCCGTGCATATGTAGAACGTCCAAATCCGAGTCCACATGCGTCCTGGGCGACTGTTTTAGTACAGACTGGTCCTGGGCCCTAAAACAGACTCGAAGTCGGTTTTGATTGGGCCTCCACTTTGGCTTCCAAGCCCTTGCTGGTCCTCCACGTTCCCAACTCCTTCTCCCATCATCTCCTGGTCCTCTCCATGGTTTCTAATCATAAAATAATCATTAGGTAGCAAACCATTCTCAAAAGTAACATATAGCGAAGAACGTAGGAACGAGCTCACCTCTAAATTTAGTCGTCGTGCACGAGCTCTAGTCATTGGACCTTGCAAGTCCAGATTTGGAGGAGTTTTGTGTTTATCCATAGGAGCGATGTCCTCATCAAACAGAATAATCTAAGCAAAACCCAAACCCTAATGAAGAGGTGGCGGCTGTATATGAGGACCCTAGGGTCATGCAAGACCCCTTGGACGCAGCCCTAAGTGGGCTCAACTTGATACATGGCCCAAAGACCTATTACGGTGTCGCAGCAGCAGGACAGATTCTGGAAGTCAATTTGTTTTGGCGATTGCCGACGGCTCGGGACGAATTTTGACATGGGACCGGTTGGGTTGGAAAGTTCTGGGCGTCCGTTTTAGTGCAGACTGGTCCGGGGCTCCGAAACTGACTTGAAGTCGGTTTTGATTAGGCCTCCACCTTGGCTTAAACGTCCTTGCTGGCCCATCACGTCTCCAATCACCTCCCCAGCTATCTCATCATCATCTCCATGGTTTCTAACAACAATTAATTCATTAGGTTGCAATCTATTCTCAAAACCACATAATAAAAACATTAGAAATGATCTCACCTGTAAATTCAGGTGATGCACATGAACTTTCATCTTAGTTGGAAGAGTGTTGTGTGTATCCATGAGTGTGATGTACTCATCAAAGTGGATCGAAGCACGCCCGCTGGTCAAAATCCGATCTGTGGAAGCAGTCGAATTCTTACTCGACATCATCCACTAATTTGGGGTCTCAAACTCCATAATCACGAACAATGGAACACAGTTCACGGGAATGAAATTCCTAAAATTCTGCAACGACTACCACATCTGCATCGACTGGGCCACCGTCGCCCATCCCGAGATGAACAGCCAAGTCAAGCGGGCAAATGGCATGATACTTCAAGGGTTAAAGCCTAGGATCTTCAACCCAACCGTCGTCTTCAACCGCCTGAAGCAATTCAGCAGACGATGGGCGGCCGAACTCTATGCCGTACTTTAGAGCCTTCACACGACCCAGAGTCGCGCGACGGGCTTCACACCCTTATTTATGGTTTACGGGTCTGAAGTGATTCAGCCGTGTGTACGTGCATTCAACGAGCAAGGCAACGAAGCAGCGCTCCAAGACGCGCTGGATCAGATAGACGAGGCGTGAGATGTCGCACTCCTCCACTCAGCCAAATACCAACAGGCACTCCGCCGCTACCACAATGGAAATGTAAGAGACAGGGGTCTCCTCGAAGGCGACCTCGTTTTATGCAGGGGTCAGCACAAGCTCTCACCGCCCTGGGAAGGACCGTACGTCGTCTCTCGAGTGATCCGCCCCGGCACCTACAACCTCAAGATGGTGGAGGGTGAAGAATTCCAGAACGCATGCAACATGTCATAGCTTTGTAAATTCTATCCCTAGCCCTTCTCCCGCGTAACTCTTGCAAGCCTCGTTCGCTCCTTAGTGACACTCGACCCCTCGCAAGGGGTCGAGCATCACTCGGGGGCTGGAAAGGTACAATAGCCATGCATGACATCGTGCCTCTGGTCTTTCTTTGAAAAAACGTTCCTTATTCTTTTTTTGCCATTCTCGACCTCGAGTCTCACCACGCTGGCAATCAAAGTAAGCCACGAGAAAAGGAGTTAACAGTCGAGCCGGTCGGATGGCGTAAAGTCGTGCTAGCCCTAGCGGCCACGACAACGGCGATCACTAGCAAGACTAAACTTCCGAAAGCTTGGGGGATCAGACTTTGTGAGCCAAAAATAGGAGAGACAACAAGCCGAGCACACAAAGTGGTTTAAATAACAAGAACTAAAATCATTTAAAGCCACCACGGGCTAACCAAACAAGTCAAGCACAAGTCCAAATCCAAGCTCATGACTTAGAACTATTACATAAAAAGTGGGCATGATGACCCATTATTCGGAAATAAAGCAAACTCTGACTAATCTTCCTCTTCGTTCTTGGGGAGCATGTCTCCCTCGTACTTTGCAGCCAGGACGTCGGCGTGAGGCTATGAGTAGGCACGGATCTGGGCCATCTCCTCGAGCGTGTGGTTGAGATAACCGAGGCTCAGCGCCTCGTAGTCCACTTCCTCAAAGTGCATCCCAAGCACGGCGAGGGCGGTGCGCATAGCAAACCACACACCGCGCCTGATCCATTCATATGTATTTGGAGCTCTCGGGCCGCCCTCCCTAGTGCATCGCGGAGTTCAGCCTTCTCTGCCACCACTCGGCGAAGGGACTCCGTCGCCGTCGCCAACTTCTCCTCCAAACCTGCACCAACTAGAAGGGATGATAAGAAATGCCACTGGGATGACCCAACGCAAAAAAAATATATGTGAAGAAAAGCAACGCGCACCTTCCCAGATCTTACGGGTCTCCTGCAGCTGCGCTAGATGGGCAGCCTCGGCTTCGGCTGAGGCCTTGGTCGTGGCCACGGCTCGATCACGCTGCTACTTCTCCAAGCGCAGCGATTCATCGAGCACCTACACAGCCTCGGTGCTGATGGCCGCCTGCTTCAAGGCCTCGTCATGCTCCCTCTGCGCCGCCCCGAGCTCCAGCTCGAGCCGACCAAATCGGTCACCACGCTACTCCTCCGCGGCCTGCAGGTTATACAACTCCGTCTGGAGCTCGTGACCTCGGTCTTTCGCGTCCTTCAGTGCCACCTCATGCTCCCCCACACGTTCCTTCACTATCCCTAGCTTGAGATGGGCATCACAGAGGTCGGCAAGGATCACCACACCCTCCTCCTTATACCTCTGGGTCACCTTGCCCGAGTACTGCTGCAGATGCCTCTATACAACCTTTGCGGCACCCGTCGGCAGCCAGCCCCTCGCTAGATCAATGCCTGGACGCCGAGCCATTCCACCAGGGGCACTCACCAAGACGCCCAGAGCGGGCACCACCGCAAAAAACCCCTAGAGTCGCCGAGGGGTCGGCCCTTGGCGCCCCCACCATGACCTCTACGGGGGATGAGCAGGCACCCTCGGGACGACCGACGCCACCACCACAGCCCTCTGGACGGGATCCCCAGAGCCATGCTCCAGGACCACTGAGGAGGCAGCCCCGAAATCGATCGCTGCAACCTTCTCGGAGGGCTCCACGAGGCCGTGCTTCTGAACTGCCGGGGAAGCGGTCCCAGGGTCGACCTCCGCGTTATATGGGCTAGCGGCATCCGGGGCACCCATAGCCCGCAGGTACGCCTCGTGCATCTTCGCCGCCGCCTCCACCCGCAGCGTCTTGGTGGCCGAGAAGTGCCCAGGGCGGGACCCCTTAGCGACAGCCCGACGCTTCGATAAAGGCGCGTCGCCGGCGGAGCCGGCGTCGCTTCCGCGCTTCGATGAGGCATCAGCAGAGGGGACGACCTCTAGGTCCTCCGATGAGGGAGGAGCGATGACCACCTGTCCGACGTCCAGTCCGCCACCACCTCCATCGTCCCTGATCAGCTCACTCGGCCTCGGGGGCTGCTCCTCCTCGTCCCCATCGATCTTTGCTATGTCGACCTGCATGGCGTAATCATCCACAACTAGGGGCTTGATCGGGCTCGCCGCAGCCTCGAGGACCGATGGCTCGCTCGAGCGAGACTTCGATGCCTTGCCCTGAGTCCCCGAGGTCGAGCCTTCGCCAAAGGGAGCGGCGTGCAGCACCGCCGCCAAGCTCGAGTCGTCCTCCACAATGCAATTGTCGCCCGCTGGGGTGTCTGCCGTGGCGTCATAAGGGAAGGCAACACGCCTGCCTCCGCCTCCCTCACCCCTAGAGCCGTCGCCCTCATCAATCAATGCCATGGACTCAGTGTCTGTGGCCTCACCCATGTCCCGGCGGCGCGCCCTCCTCTTCTCGTGGTCTAGCCGTCGTCAAAGCTTTTTCCTGCTTTTGCTTTCTGGCCTCTCGAGCCTCCACCTCCCGGAAGCGGTGTGCTACCCCTAGAGGCGCATCCTCAAGGAGCTTCAGAACATAGGGTGGAAGCGTGCCGCCAAATCGGATTGCGCCCAGGTAATAAAAACACGAGGAGAAACTCAAACACCAAACAAAAAAAAAGAAGAAGACGATTTGAACAGCCTAAATGATAGGGGGGCAAATAAAAAAGCGAGCTTACCACATCCATGGCCTCGTCTGATGGGAGCATAGGCGGACAGCCTGGTATCAGCCAGGTGCCATCCGGGAACAGCAGCACCGTCCTAATCTGCTCCACCATGGCCTAGCAGTCGGTCAGCTCCTCCATAGCCGTGACTGCGCCGGCGACCCCGCGTTTCTCCGGACCCACCTGGAACATGGGAAGGGGCCGGGCCACGAGAGGGATGAAGCGGCACCGAAACCACCACCCAGCGACCCCGACGGCGGAGAGGCCACGCTCCTTCAAATGCTGGATGGCCTGGACGATGGGGCCGATGGATTTCAGATCCATCTTTGTCGCGCCCCAGCCCCAGGACGTCGGCGCCTCCCGAATCGATCGATCGGTGAACACCGGGAAGGGACCCGCCGTGTCATTACGAAGGTAAAACCACTTTGAATGCCACCTCGGCACATTCAAAGGGAAGAGAACGGAGATATACTCCTCCGCCCTCCTCTGGATCAAGCGAAGGCTACAACAACCAAGCACGATTGGATGCACCCCGTCATCGAACGTCCTCATGAACAGAGAAGGGGAGAAAAAGTACTTCCATACCTCGATGTCGGGTTCAATCCCCAGAATCCCTCACACAGCGTGACAAACAACACGATGTGAAGGACACCATTCGGGTTTAGGTGTTGCAGCTCGATCTCATAGAAATGCAGCTGGACGCAAAGGAACTTGCTCCCCGGTGAGCCAGCGCCCCTCTCATGAAACGGCACGAGGGAGATGGCGTATCCTGATGGGGGTTAGGCACAACCTCGTTGTCCGGAATGATCCACTCCACCGTGTCAGTGAGAGCGGGGAGGAAACCGGCTTCCACTAGGTCCTCCATCTGCAACATCCTTGTGTATGAATGACCTCAGTCGGTCCTGTCTAGCTGGGCCCTCATGACGATGGAAGAGGTGATGGATGAAGGAGGACGGAGCGGCAAAGAACAATCAAATGAACATAAAGACTCTCGGCACGCTTGAAAGCTGAAAGCAGGGGAGGAAGAAAACGTAAAGCCAAAAGAAAAAGAAGGGGAGAAGACGGCCTGGGCCGGGCTTATATAGGCGCCGTGCCCCCAAGGGACGCACACCAACCTGACAGCGGGGGCCAGCCATGATCTGCCCAAGGTAAGGATTAACTCCTCTCTGCACCATCCGTGGCTTAAATTCTGCCATGGCCTCCCCCGCTCTCCATGTATCCCCGCGGCTCTCTGGGTTGGTGGCCCCACTATCCTCATCATTCAAGCCACGTCCTCCCCCGCTCTCCATGTCCTGCTCTGCTCTTTGGCACCCCGGGTTGGTGGCCCCACTATCCTCGTCATTCAAGCGAGGAACGCACGCCCACGATTGCCACGTCAAGGAAGTTGAGGCGACGTGACGGTTCAACCGGGACCACCACGACGTGCGCGCGAGGTAAACACGCTTCCCTTGTCTCAGGCAGTGGGAAGGGAGTGGGCCCCATCAGTTTGAGACCCCTCGTTTCCTGCGCCCAAACAATCCGCCCACACAACCCCTGGGTTCTCGGATAGGGAGCAGGGCGATCGAGGCGGACTTCTACTAACCACGTCTTGCAGCAGCGACTCGATCGACCCCGCAGGGTTCGACCGATGTCCACCGAGGCACCGGCGTAACAGGTCATGATTCGCTTGACCCGACCCGAGGTTGGCGAGCACAGGTAAGATGGCATAAGGAGCTGAAAACTGCTTCGACGGCCCAACAGCGCCAGGGTTCTAAGGTTGGCCTCGTGGAGGGATTCGACACCCGCCCAGTGCACGAAGCGATAGCGAGGGGCACGAGCGATGGGCACACCTAGCGGCCAACACTCTGACCCTCGAAGGTCGAGGGCATCGTGAGTCTTGTTTGAGTCCTGTTCCGACCTATCCGTTGGTATCTCCCCGAAGAGAGGCAGCTAGCCGCCGCGACCCATCGAATGGTCGGGGTAACCAGTTAGGTCGGAAAGACAGATTTATGAAGTCGACCACTAGCTGGTTCACTAAGACCCAGCCGACAGGGAGCCGGGGGCTTCACTCAAACCCAATAGCAGCTCACCGAGCACCACGTTTCAACCATCGAGGCTAAAACACGGCCCGGCTCTACCCTCCGCTTCGTGAATGAGGTGCGAAAGGGGAACATGATCAAGTCAAAACGGTTGCTCAACTAGTCTGACTACGTCGAGCAGTAACTCGAGGACCGACATCGCCAACAGAGACCCCACGGCTGGGTCGCACAACAAATCTCTTTGTTGATACGTGTCTCCTGGGACGGGGGCCAGGACCTGTTCGGTCGAACATCCCTTGTCGCTAGGTGGGTCCCACTTTGGGGTGTTGCTCCGTGCGTTGATGTACATCCTATTTTTCATCGTGAGGAATTTTTTTTTGTGTTGTATATCCCAAGGATCTCCCCCACTTATTTGTACCCTTTATTGACACAAAACAAAAGAAAAGATAAAAAGCAAGGGGACTCCACCCACTTTATGTGTAAGGTAAGTATTTCATTCATTAATAAACCAAACTAATAGGCACTGATTATAATAATGGAATGAAATAAATAAAGGGATATTAAATTGAGCGCCTATTTTATTTCCTATTTAAATGATAGGAAAGCATAATCATATGCCATAGTGAATTTCTGGCTTCCCAATCTCGACACAAATGCGCTTAAACTTAGTGCTCATGCCACAGTGGATGGTCTCTAAAATTTCTTTAACAGAGTTAATGGTGTCTTTCGTCTCCTCTCTCTCAATACGCTATTCTACCAGTTTCTCAACTAGCACCTTGTTCTCTAGGTAGAGATTCTCAATATCTAGCGCTAGTCGTGCAATAGTCTGTCCTTTGTAGGGGAATCCATTCCTATTGCCTTGCTGCAGTCCTGCCGTCTTTTTATTTGGGGTAGCCCCCGTACTCTGCTTCGACAGGGAGGAGTCAATTGACTCCACCATCTCCCTCTTGTCCGAAGAGGTGAGATGCTGCATGGGTCCCTTCCCACGGCCTTTTCTAGCTCCTTGGACCTGAAATCATCCCTTATAGGGGGAGTCATCTAGATCGTCCTGTTTGTAGCGGTAGTAGACGTAATCTCCCTATTTGTTGTGCAGCGTCTCTATGTGTCACTCGCCAAGCTTTAGGGATGGCCCAGCGATGCCCTCCTTGAAAAGGTGGGTAGCCACCGGCCTCTTTATTGGACTCATCGCACATGCCTTCATGGAATGTGTGCGCTGAAGGGAGGGGGATCACGCAGTTGAATGAGTAGGCACAGAGTTGTGCCCCCTAGTGCCCTCTTCTAGTGGTAGGATTGCTAGAGGGGACACAAAGACGGCTTTGGCCTCCTCCATGGTCATGCCAATGGCTAGGATAGCAGGGTTTGCCGGAGTAGGGACTCCGTCGAGGTCAAAGGTCGAGGTGGAGCTAGTGTGGGGGTCCAAGCTTTTGTAGGCCATGGTTGTGGTAGGAAGGCCAAATGAGGAAGATGGAGTTTGTTTCTGTTCTACTCGTGGTCAATAGAAAACTCCGTATTATTGGTTCTCCATCACAAAGGGAATAAGCTGACGCGTCAAAAAGGATCGGGATCAGTTAGGTTAACATGCACAAGAAGGCGGGGAGCTGGCAGCGCCAATCCTTGCTTGACCGAACAGGGGTGTTTAGCCAAAGAGGCCCCCTTTTTTCTTGGGTGAGTTGAGCCAGCAGGGGATGAGGTGCAGAGATGGTTTAGGCCCATTGGTTCTAATAAAAAATTTGAAAAAAGGCTATAAAAGGATGTTTAAGTCAATTTAATTGACCATATCTATATCCTTCTCTAAATTTTTACTAGAATGGAAAAGCTTTAAGCGATAACCATTTACCTTAGAAAGATTACCTGCATCGTCTTGAAGCGTGATTGCCCCATGAATAGATGTGTCGATGACGGCGTATGGTCCATCCCACTTGCTCTTCAGCTTTCCATGCTCGAATAGC
Source organism: Eleusine indica (assembly GCA_030378355.1). Taxonomy (NCBI): domain Eukaryota; kingdom Viridiplantae; phylum Streptophyta; class Magnoliopsida; order Poales; family Poaceae; genus Eleusine; species Eleusine indica. The sequence goes on from CM059497.1 coordinate 30,774,446, forward strand.
TTCACCCTTGAACTAAATAGTAGCACATTATCTTCTACCATGAACTCCTTGGGTTGAATCCTTTTGTCGTGTTATCTTTTGGTTTTCTCTTTGTAGATCATGGCACTATGATAGGCTTTGTCCCTCTATTCCTCCAACTCTGATATCTATATTTTCCTTTGGATTCCAGACTTTTAGAGATCCATATTCTACTTTGTGACGGCTCAGTGTGCTCAATGCTCCATCTCAATAGGCAAATGGCAAATTTTCCAAAGGATATTCTTGATTTGCTTATTTGAAGTCTCTGCTTGTCCACTGGTCTGAGGATGGTATGGAGTGGCTATGTCGTGGTTCACGCTGAGTTCTCTTAGAAAGTGATGGAAGGTCTTATCAATGAAGTAACATCCCCCGTCACTAATCACCATTCAAGGTGTTCCAAAACGAGGGAAGATTACCTCGTGGAACATCTTTCTAGCATTATTTGCATTTGCTGCTTGGCATGGTATAGCCTCTACCCACTTTGATACATAATCAACGACCACCAAGATGTACTTGCAATCATGGGACTTTGGAAAAGGTCTCATGTAGTCAATGCCCCATACATCAAAAAGTTCTACTTGAAGATTGTATGTGAGGGGCATGGTATTGCAAGAAGTGATCCCTCTATGCTTCTCGCATCTCCAGCATTTGTGAATGAACTCTTTTGTATCTTCATACATTGTAGGCCAAAAGAATCCACTCTGCTAGATCTTTGCTTTGGTGCGGAAGACACCGTAGTGTCCTTCGTAAGGTGCTGAATGACACTTTTCTATGATCTTGGCTTCTATGATTGTGGGGACGCATCTCTTTAGCAGCCCATCTGCATATACCCTGTACAGGTATGGCTCTTCCCAAAGGTGCTATCGACTCTCATATATTAGCTTCTTTTATTCTCCCCTAGTGGTACATAACCTGCAACCATGTAGTTCACAATATCTGCATACCATGGGTTGGTGTCGGTCACCTTCAGTACAATGTCATCTCGTGGAAAATCATTTATCGGTAGCTCTTGCATCTTAGTGATTTGCATACACGACAAATGATCGGCTATAGAGTTCTGTGCTCCTTTCTTATCTTTAATTTTAAGGTCAAATTCTAGGAGTAAGAGGATCCATCTAATTAGCATAGGTTTAGCATCTTTGGTAGTGAGAAGGTATTTTAAAGAAGCATGACCAGTGCAAACATGTACCTTAGCTCCTACTAACTAACATCTAAATTTATCAATAGCAAAAACAACAACAAGAAGCTCTTTCTCAGTGGTGTCCATAATTCAACTGCGCTCTTGTCAAAGTTTTGCTAGGGTAGGCTATTGTGTGGTGCTTCTTATCCTTGGTTTGGCCCAAAACGGCATTGATAGCATAATCACTAGCATCATACATGATTTCGAAAAGCAACGCCCAATCAGAGGTTTGGATAATTGGGGCTGAGATGAGTTCCTTTTTAAGGATATTGAATCAGTTGAGCCACTCATCATTGAAGTCAAAGGGTGCGTCCTTAGCTAAAAGACTAGTGAGGGGTCTAGCAATTTGGAAAAAATCATTAATGAAACACTGATAAAACCCCGCAAAACCTAGAAAGCTACGAATACCTAAAAGTGCATCTAGGCCCCTAATTTTATTTTGGTGATTGCCGTCAATACAATTAAGAATGGACTAATGTTTTTATTGAACATGTGTGTAGATGGCTATCTCAATTTATGAATGAAATGCATTCAAACAAAAAGGGAAAAGAGGATGGTCATTTTTCTCTAGTTGAAGGTCCAAAAATTCACTCAAGAATGAAGATCATGGAGTTTTATTTCTAATCTTGAGTATAGGTAAACCGTACTATTAAGAGGGGTATAATTCACAAGTGTGGTAAAATCAAATGCTCAAATTTCCCATAAATATCACTTCTGTCTCCCTCTGGTTTTGCTTTCGTCGGCAGTGTCGGTGGCCTTCACCGCCAGTGCCGATCCACCCTTCTAGAGGCGCTGTGATGACCAAACACCTCTGTGGCTTCTGTCTTCCCAACATCGGCAGTGCCGATGGCCCTATCGGCAGTGCTGATCTCTCCTTCCAGAGAGGGCTGTTCTCTCTTGCTCTCTGACTGTAGCTCATCGGCAGGGCCGATCAGCCTGTTCGGCAGTGTCGATCGGTTCTCCCAAAGAGTCACTCTTTCTGTCTGGCTCAGTCTATAGCTTATCGGCAGTGCTGATCTCCTGATTGGTAGTGCCGGTCCCCTCTACATAGAGACTGCTTTCCTCGGGTTCTCTGGCTGACTATGATTGCCAGTACCGGTCGGCTTAATCGGTAGTGCCAGTCAGGGTCTCTAGAGACCACTTGTCTTCTCTGTGCCTGCCTCACCGGCAGTGCTGATGCCTTGATCGGCAGTGCCGGTACGGGCCGAACCCTTGCTCTACAGATCTATGACAATATGTCAGAAACCCTACCGGCAGTGCCGATAGCTCGATCGGCTGTGATGGTGCGGGGTGTCCAGATAGGCCAATGGCTCTTTTTGAGCCCCTTGTATAAAAGGCAGTCCCCCCACTTTGTTCTCTCTCTCTCTCTCTCTCTCTCTCTCCCTCTCCATGTCAAAGCTTCATTCTTTGAGCTAGGGTTTGAGTGAGTCATTGATTCCTAGTGATTGAGAGCACCATTCCACTCTTGAGCATTTGACTTCACTATACTTGTGACTTGTGCTTGTTACTTTTAGAGCTTTGCTCCTAGATGATTAGCGGTGCCCGTAGAGCTCCCATCTTGTGTGGTGATGCCTCAGGAAGTTTGTATCACCCATCCTGCATGGGATTTGCTAGTAGAGAACTTGAGCTCGATCTTTTTGTTCGCTTGAGTGAGAAAAGGGTTGAAAGAGACCCATTGCTTTGTGGACCTCTCAACGGAGACGTAGGGTTCTTTGTGAGCCCGAACTTCGATAACAAATCTTGTGTCTTCATATGCTCCTTTATTTACTTGTTGTTTTTATTCTTGCACTAGGGTTTGTTCTTGTTCTTGCTTAATTTGCTAGATCTACTTGTGTAGCTTGTCTCTAGTAGTTTCTTTACTGTGGTAGTCCTTCGTTTCTATTAACGCGCGGAACCACTTAAACCTAGTTGTCACTCGTCTGTCTGTTCAACTATCAACATTGTCGATCTGCCATCGGCAGTAGCCATCCGAACTGTCGATCCCCATCATCGGCACTGCCGATCAAACTAATAAATTTGTTGAAGTCCAAATTTGTAGGATTTTTAGATTTGACTATTCACCCCCCTCCCCTCCTCTAGGCAACTTTCAATTGGTATCAGAGCAGGATCTTCTTGAAGGCTTAATCGCTTTAAGATAAAAATGACAAAGTTGAAGGATAATACTCTAGAAACATCCGAAGCCAGTGAAGAGGGCAACAAGGATGATTCGGAAATCAAGTTCAACACCATGCCGTCTAACTATGGCGAGCTCAAGAATAAGTATGTTGGTTGTGGCTCCAGAAAGCTACCACACTTTGATGGAACATATTATGATCATTGGAAATATAGAATGGAAATGTACTTGGGGTCTATGGGAAGACCAATCTTGAAGATTGTCAAACAAGGCTTTGAGTTGGAAAATAAGGAAAACCCAACAGCTAGTGATGAGATCAAGCTTACTCATAATGATCATGCCACAACAGCCATCATTTCTGCCCTATCACTAAAGGAGCATGAGAAAGTGATAGGAATCAAGAAAGCTCATGATATTTGGAAGAAGCTTGAGGTCATCTATGAAGGGACCGAGGGAGTTAGATAAGCAAAGAAGACATCCTTAGAGGCAAATACAACTTGTTCATCAAGAAGGCCGGTGAAGGGCTATAAGAGGTCCATGATAGACTCATGGAAATTGTGAACAAGAGAAGAGCTTTGGGAATCAAACTTGACACCATTGAGGTCAACAAGAGGTTAATTCGTGCCTTGCAACCATGGAATTAAAATTCTTGTGACTTTGTAAGAGAGAAGGAGAACTTGAAGAACTTAAGCACGGATGAGGTGCTTGGAAGATTACTCGCTTACAAAGAGAGAGATGAAGAAGCAAAGAGAGCAAACACCTAGTTGGGACAAGATGAAGAAGAGAAGAAAGAAATAGCTCTCAAGGCCGCTCATGAGACAAGTCAAAAGAAAGATAAGAAGAAAAAGAAGAAAGTGGTTGATTCTAGTGATGAAGATAGTGATGATGAGATGGCTTTGCTAGTAAGAAGATTCAAGTCATTTCTTCAGAAAGATGGCTATAAGAAGAAGAGCTATGACACGGGCAAAGCAAGAAAATCAAAAAGGACTTGCTATGAGTGTGGTGATGAAGGACATTTTATTGCAGAATGTTTGAAGAAGAAGAACAAAGATGAAAGAAAGAAAGACAAGCACCACAAGATAGACAAGAAGTACAAGAAGCATAGAAGAGGTGAAGCTCACATTGGCCAAGAGTGGAATTATGAAGACTCTTCCTCTTCATCATCTTCCTCCTCTGAATTCGACTCAATTGAGGGAGGCATTGCTACAATTGCCATAGGCATCACTCCCACCAACATTTCATTATTTGGGAGCTTTAGTGATGATGATGATGATGACAACACTCACAAGTGCTTCATGGCAAGAGGATCTAAGGTATCAAAATATAAACATAAGTGTTCCTCTTATGCTAGTAGTAGTGATGATGATGATGATGATGATGATGATGATGATGATGATGATGATGATGATGATGATGATGATGATGATGATGATGATGCTTCACTTCCTAAAATGCTTGAATTTATGGAATTTCTTGAAAAACAAAAGGAAGAAAATGATAGGCAAGAGGAGCTTCTTGAAAAACAAGAAGACTTGCTTATTCTTGAGAAGAAAACAAACCTTGAATTAGAGAAGCTCCTAGAAGATGAGAGAAATAAAAATAAAAATTTAATCAAGTCTCTCAATCAAACTAAAAATTCAAGTGAAAGTATTAAAAGCACAAAAGATGCACTTCAAGAAAAGCATGAGGATTTGGAAAAGTCTCATAAGTCTATTGAAGAACAATATAAGATACTTTCAACCTTCACTTCTTCCACCAATAGTTCTTCATGTGCTTCCACTAGCAATGGACGTGATAGGTGCTATAATATTGATGTTGATGTTGTGCTACTAATGTCAAATTGAGGGATGATTTGAACAAGCAAGTGAAAGATCTGGAAAGCAAAATACAACATGAGAAACATGTTGTTGATGATGAGAAGGCAAAGTATGCAAGAGGTGCATACTCATATTCTAGGCACCCAAATATCATGGATGGCATTGGGTATGTTGAGAGTGCTAAGCACAATGCTAGGGAGAATAAGAATGGGAAATAATTCCTCAAGTTCACCAAGGAAGGATCTTACCAAAAGAAGCAATTCAAGAACATGAACACTAACCAATCTTCTTTTGTTAATGATTGTCATGCTAATGTGCCTAATGCTACTTGTGCACTCTTTCATGATTTTGATGCATCATATGTTCTTATGAGAAATAATCACGGTCGTGTTTTTGCTAAATATGTTGGGTCACGCAACAAGAGGCCAAAGGCTTGTGTGTGGGTGTCCAAAGTGCTTGTGACTAATGTGAAATGACCCAAGAAATTTGGGTACCTAAAAACAAAGCTTAATTTGTTTTGTAGGGACTATGTCTCTAGTGGATCAAGTTGGGTGATTGATAGTGGATGCACCAATCATATGACCAGAGATAAAAGGATGTTCAAATCATTTGAGCCAAGTTATGACAAGAATGAGTAAATCACATTTGGTGACAATGGAACGAGACAAGTACTAGGTTATGGTAAAGTACCTCTCACTCCTTCGTATTCACTTTCTAAGGTTATGCTTGTTGATCATGTTGACTTCAATCTATTGTCCATTTCACAATTTTGTAAAATGGGCTATGATTGTTTGATCAATAAATGTGGTGTGACCGTCTATAAGAGGAGTGATGGCTCGGTTGCTTTCAAAGGTGTGCTTAAAGGAAAGCTTTATGTTGTGGATTTTCCCACGGATGAGGCTAGACTTGGTACATGTTTGATGGCAAAGTCCAACATGGGTTGGCTATAGCATAGAAGGCTTGCCCATGTTGGTATGAGAAATCTTCACAAACTCTAAAAGGACGGCCACATCATAGGACTAACCGATGTTTGCTTTGAGAAATATAGAATTTGTGGTGCATGTCAAGCGGGAAACGAGTTGGAGCTTCACACCCCTCCAAGAACGTGATGACCACCACAAGGCCATTGGAGATGTTGCACATGGACCTCTTCGGCCCCGTCTCCTACATAAGCATTAGCGGTAACAAATATGGTCTTGTAATTGTTGATGATTTTTCTCGCTTCACGTGGGTGTTATTTTTGCATGACAAAGGTGAAGTGAAAGATGTGCTCAATACATTCATGAAAAGAGCACAAAATAAATATGAAGTCAGGATCAAGAAAATTAGAAGTGACAATGGTACCGAATTCAAGAACACTCAAGTTGAGGAGTATCTTGATGAGGAAGGCACCAAGCATGAATTTTCGGCACCCTACTCCCCTCGACAAAATGGGGTGGCTGAAAGAAAGAACCGTCCACTCATTGAGATTGCAAGAAGTATGCTTGGGCCAAAGCCGTCAACACCGCATGTCATGCCTCCAACCGGTTGTACCTCCACTGACTATTAAAGAAAACATCATATGAGCTACTAACCGGTAACAAGCCTAATATTTCCTATTTTCGTGTTTTTGGGAGCAAATGTTTTATGCTTAACGAAAAATCCACAACTTTAAAGTTTGCTCCAAAAGTTGATGAAGGTTTCTTGCTAGGCTATGGGTCAAATATTCATACCTATTGTGTGTTCAACAAAACCACCGATTGTGTTGAAATTTCATGTGACGTCACATTTGATAAATCTTGAAGATGCATCGAGCACCCCTTGTGAGTTTTGGTGATTAATGACATGGGATTAAAAAAAATGTACTAACATGACTATAAAGAATATGTGTAGATTATCAAGAGAAAGTTCAATTGCCCACATTTGTAAGCAAGTTCATCCCTCAACAAAAGAAGAAAAGAAAAGAGACCTGTAGTGCTTCAAGTTTAGATTTTGCTAATTTATTTGAGTCATAGATATGCCAAACTATTAAGAGGGGTAAAACTTATCTTGCTTTTAAGGGAATTCATGTGCTCAAGCCAACCAATAAGTCTTGTGCAAGATTAGCCAACCAAAGCCAAAAAGAACCAGCCTTTCTGTGCCAAACAAGGAGTCACGGAAGTTCCATGAGTAAAGTTAAGTAACAGCTAGTTTGAGAGAGCTCTATATATAGCTCACCCCTTCCCTCGTGGGAGGGGTTGGATACTTTGGCATTTCACTCATTCTTCAACTAGAGCTCTCCCCTCTCACTCCTAGACTTGATCTTGAGATTCCAAGCAAACTATGATGTGAACAAGGGTTCCCGATCTTCCGAAAGGTTCTTGGTAAGTTGATTTGGTCGGAGGCGACACACAAATCGATCCGGCTTCAGAACAGCACGTTCTAAACCCCGCAATCGCAGCACGACGTCTCCTCTGGTTATCAACCGTCCAAAAGACGATTGACCTCGCCGAGAAGGCTGATCCCTGCCTGCGAATCAAGAACACAAGCAAGAACAACGAAGATTGCAACACAATTGCAGATGTATGATTAAACTCTCGAAGTTGGGGTCTCACAAACCGATGAACGGCGAAACTGTTTATGAACAGAATTGATCTAAGCAAAAACCCGAACCCTAATGGTGCGGCGGCGGCTGTATATAAAGACCCTAGGGTCCTGCAAGACCCTCTGGACGCGCCCCTAATTGGGCTCAACTAGATACAAAGCCCAAAGGCCAAAATTAGGCGACGCAGCACCGACACAGATTCTGGACTCTGTCTTGTTTTGACGAGTCCCGATGACTCCGGATGAATTTTGACATGAGGCCAGCAGCATTGGAAAGGTCTTCTCCTTATCTTTACGTGCATATGTAGAACGTCCAAATCCGAGTCCGTATGCGTCCTGGGTGACTGTTTTAGTACAGACTGGTCCTGGGCCCCGAAACAGACTCGAAGTCGGTTTTGATTGGGCCTCTACTTTGGCTTCCAAGCCCTTGCTGGTCCTCCACGTTCCCAGCTCCTTCTCCCATCATCTCCTGGTCTTCTCCATGGTTTCTAATCATAAAATAATCATTAGGTAGCAAACCATTCTCAAAAGTAGCATATAGCGAAGAACGTAGGAACGAGCTCACCTCTAAATTTAGTCGTCGTGCACGCGCTCTAGTCATTGGACCTTGCAAGTCCAGATTTGGAGGAGTGTTGTGTGTATCCATAGGAGTGATGTCCTCATCATCCTCCCCCTCTTGAAGTGGAGTCGTCCTCGACTCGAGCTCATCCTCTTCTCCCAAGTATGGTTTCAAATCTGAAATGTTAAAAGTAGGACTAACCCCGAACTCGGGAGGCAACTCAAGTTTGTATGCATTATCATTAATCTTCTCTATTATTTTGAATGGACCATCAGCTCTAGGCATTAGTTTAGACTTTCTCAATTCTGGAAATCTATCCTTCCTTAAGTGTAACCACACTAAATCTCCTACATCAAGCTTTACTTCCTTTCTACCCTTACTGCCAGCAATTTTATACTTTTCATTCATCTTTTCAATGCTAAGTCTAGTGGTCTCATGCATTTGCAAAATAAATTCAGCACGCTCCTTAGCATCAACATGAACTCTCTCATTAATAGGTAGAGGAAGTATATCAAGTGGAGTACGGGGATCAAAACCATACACTACCTTGAATGGACTTACCTTGGTAGTAGAATGTGTTGCCCGATTATAAGCAAACTCAACATGAGGTAAGCATTCTTCCCATTGCTTCAAATTTTTCTTCAAAATAGCTCGCAACATAGTACCCAAAGTGCGGTTCACAACCTCAGTTTGTCCATCAGTTTGTGGATGACAAGTTGTAGAAAATAACAACTTTGTACCCAACTTATTCCAAAGCGTGCGCCAAAAATGACTCAAGAATTTTGCATCACGATCTGAAACAATAGTAGAAGGCATACCATGCAAACGTACAATTTCTTTGAAAAAAAGATCAGCAATGTAACTAGCATCATCAGTTTTATGACATGGTATAAAGTGTGCCATCTTGGAAAAACGATCCACAACAACAAAAATGCTATCGCTCCCCCTCTTAGTCCTAGGCAGTCCTAAAATAAAGTCCATAGAGATATCCGCCCAAGGAATAGAAGGAACAGGAAGTGGCATGTATAAACCATGTGGATTCAATCGAGACATAGTTTTTTGACATGTAGTGCAGCGAGCAACAAAACGCTCAACATCTTTCCGCATCCTTGGCCAAAAGAAGTGTGTGGCCAAAATATCCTCTGTCTTCTTAGCACCAAAATGACCCATCAATCCACCTCCATGCGCCTCCTGCAACAACAAAAGACGAACGGAACCAACTGGAATGCATAGGCGGTTAGCTCTAAACAAGAATCCATCATTCAACACAAATTTGTGCCAAGCACGACCTTCTTTACAGTGCAGCAATACATCTTTAAAATCAACATCAGCAACATATTGTTCTTTAATTGCCTCAAGTCCAAAAATTCTACAATCAAGTTGAGACAACAAAGTATATCGCCTAGATAAAGCATCAGCAATCACATTATCCTTCCCTTTCTTATGTTTAATAATATAAGGGAAAGACTCAATAAACTCAACCCATTTAGCATGTCTACGGTTCAAATTGCATTGAGAACGAATATACTTAAGTGATTCATGATCAGAATGAATAATAAATTCTTTGGGCAACAAATAATGACGCCACGTCTCTAAAGAACGTACAAGTGCATATAGTTCCTTATCATACGTGGAATAATTCAAAACAGGCCCAGTAATTTTCTCACTAAAGTATGCAACAGGTTTACCATCTTGCATCAAAACACCACCAATGCCTATACCACTAGCATCACATTCAAGCTCAAAAGTCTTATCAAAATTGGGTAATTGCAGCAATGGTGCATGTGTAAGTTTGTCCTTCAAAGCATCAAAAGACTCATGATGTACCTTACCAAAATGGAAGTCAACGCCCTTCTTTGTCAACTCATGCAATGGTGCAGCAATGGTGCTGAAATCTTTGACAAAGCGGCGGTAGAAACCTGCAAGACCAAGAAAACTCCTCACCTGTGTGATAGTTTTTGGTACAGGCCAGCTCTTTATGGCTTCAATCTTCGCCTCATCCACCTCAATTCCCTGTGGAGTCACAACATAGCCAAGAAAAGAGACTCGATCCGTGCAAAAGGTGCACTTCTCAAGGTTACCAAATAAACGTGCAACTCGCAAAGCATCAAAAACAGCACGCAAATGAATCATATGATCATCCATGGATTTGCTATAAATCAAGATATCATCAAAGTAAACAACCACAAATTTGCCAATAAAAGGTCTTAAAACCTCATTCATCAAACGCATGAAAGTACTGGGTGCATTAGTTAACCCAAAAGGCATTACTAACCACTCATACAACCCGAATTTGGTTTTGAAAGCTGTTTTCCATTCATCTCCAAGTTTCATTCTAATTTGATGGTAGCCACTACGCAAATCAATTTTAGTGAAAATTATAGCACCACATAACTCATCAAGCATGTCGTCTAGCCTAGGAATAGGATGACGATACCTAATAGTAATGTTATTAATGGCTCTACAATCTACACACATACGCCAAGAACCATCTTTCTTAGGAACCAAAAGTACAGGAACAGCACAAGGACTAAGTGATTGACGAACATACCCACGATCCAAAAGGTCTTGGACTTGTCGTTGTATCTCCTTAGTCTCCTCAGGGTTGGTCCTATAAGCAGCACGGTTTGGTAAAGTAGCACCAGGAATCAAATCAATTTGATGGTCAATCCCTCTCAAAGGTGGCAATCCCGGGGGTATCTCAGCTGGGAAAACATCCTCATACTCCTGCAAAAGGTTAGTGACAGCAGGAGGCAAAGCACTAGAAGCAATATCACCAAGCAAAAACAAGGCTTGTTTGCATATCAAAGCATAGCAAATATCATTAGTAGAAATTTCAGCAAGCTCAGATTTTGTGGCAAGACATGAACGACCTTGTAATTTAATTGCAGCACCCTTAGAACTTGAAGAATCATTAACATTACTTGGTGTAGAAGCAGAATTAACAGGTTGCTGAATTTCAGGGCTTTTATTTTTCAAACTAGCAGCTCGTTCTAAATCAGCTTGTACAATTTCAGCAGGGGTCATTGGTAACAAAGTAATTTTAGTTCCTTTATGCATAAAAGTGCACTTATTACTTTTACCATGGTGTACAGCATCATTATCAAATTCCCAAGGTCTACCCAATAAAAGTGAACAAGCTTGCATGGGTACAACATCACAATCAACAGAATCCACATAGGAACCAATGGAAAAAGGAACTCTGCAAGTTTGTGTTACCTTAGCTTTTCCAGAGTCATTTAACCACTGAATGTAGTATGGATGTGGATGTGGGCGTGTGGTCAAATCAAGCTTCTTAACCACATCAGAACTCACCAAATTGTTGCAGCTTCCTCCATCAATAATGACACGTGCCCGACGGTTCTTGATGACGAAGAAAATCTGGAACAAGTTATGTCGCTGCATCATCTCGGGCTGCTGGATTTGTGTGCTAAGCACACGCTGCACAATAATATTCATGTAGCCCGTGGTATCTCCGCCTCCAAGGACGAGGTCACCGCTGGTGGCAGCGACATCCTCCACCTCATCCTCCACATCGGAGGTGCTCATGTAACCGCCATCATCTGTCGCCACATATGCTCGCCTACTTGGGCAGTCTTTCTGCACATGGCCAAGACCATGGCATCGGTGGCACTGAATCCCTGTAGTGCGTCCCGTCGAAGCAACAGAGGAGGCACTACTAGCCGGTACCTGCACAGAATTTTTACCTGAGCGCGTAGAAGGGGCAGGGGCTGATCTTGGTGCTGCAGAAACAACACTAGCTGGTGGGGGCGGCCGGAAAGATGGCTTGGGCAACCCCGAAGTCCCCGTCGGCCGTGGTGGGTAGAAATTCCTGGACTTGCTGTACTCCTCAAAAGCCTGGAAAAGTCCCTGTGATTCTTTCTCTGCAAGCATAGCATACTGGAAACACTGGTTGAGGGTATAAAATTCTTTATAATCAAGGATGTCCTGAATTTCTTTTCTCAAACCAGAATAAAAGCGGCAAATCTGATCCTCTACTTTTTCAACCACAGCACAACGAATCAAACCCTTCTGAAGCTCACTAAAATACTCCTGAACAGTTTTATCTCCTTGATCTAAACGCTGCAGTTTATTACGAATTTCTCTATAAAAAGAAGGAGGAACAAAACGATCACGCATTTCTACCTTAAGTTCTTCCCAAGTAGTAGGCAAATCGGTTTCAGCAGCTAGACCACTCCACCAAACAATAGCAAAGTCCTTAAACTCACTAGTGGCTTGTCTAACTCTATGTTGTTCAGGAACAAGATGGGCATTAAATTTTTGTTCTACCGTCATTTCCCAATCAAGGTAAGCATCACCATCGTACTGACCCGAAAACGAAGGAATTGAAAACTTAATTTTAGCATACGGATCATCTGGAGCATAGTTACCTTGTGTGCGACGGTTGTGGTTGTGGAAACCACCCATACCTTGAGGGTTACGTTGCAAACGGCGTCGTAACCTTGCGGTCCTTGTAGCTGACCTATCGACGGTGCCATCAGCCTTATACACCGTTGGTTCATCATGATCGTCTTCAACGTCGTTGTTGGTGTCGTTGTTGGTGTTGGTGTTGTTGTTGTTGTTGTTGTTGTTGTTGTTGGTCTTGTGAGCGGTCTCCAATTCGACAACCTGATCGGTTAGCTTAGAGACTCTCTTATCCAACCGCTCAATGCTTTCTCCCAGGTGAAGCTTGGTGACGGCGTCGGTGACGGCCCTGGTGATCGTCTCTGCCAAATCACTCTGAACCGCCTGCAAAGCCTTCTGTAACTGATTTTGGCTCACGCACTCATCCCATTTGGAGGGTGAAGCACCCTCCCCATCGCTTTCTGACATCAGAAACACCAAAACAGGAAACAAAAAGTGAAGGTTATCCCTACAAAACTACTAAGCAGTGATGCCTCTCAACACAGCAAAAGTAAGCTTCTTGCAAAGCTCTTACAAAGTTCTGAAAACAACAAAGCGAAGGATACCAGGGAGAAGTGTTTCACGATTGCAAGGGTTACCAAATAACCTATGTGCTGTCCAGAAGAAGTATATAGAGCTAGGAAGGCCAAATATATATATATATGAGTGGCACACAAATCAAAAACAGATAGTAAAGCTGAATAAGTGCCCAAATAACTTATCCCTAGTTGCTGGTCTAACTATGTCCTAGAACAGTAGTGATAGCAAAGAAGAAACAAAGAGACAAAGGGATACAGTCGATAACAGGGGGCTTAGTGTAAAACAGCCGAACTCAGAAATTCCAGGGGGCTAGATGGAGCACTAGTAGGAATCCCAAATTTATTTTTTTTTATTTTATTTTTTTGATATTTTTTTCCAACTCACTAGTAAACAGGAAGAAACCACAAAAAAATTTCAGCTCAAACCGAGATAGGACGTGGCCTACAGAAAATCTTGAAGTTTCAGAAAACGTCGGGTTTCAACTTGAATGAATTTTTTCTTTATCTTCCCGATTTTTTTTGATTTTTTTGACGAGGGCACACAGGGCATAGCTGAGTGTGGGTATGCTCAACTTTTCGTCAAGAATCTCCTGTAAAAATTTCAGCCAAAACGGACAACCGAGCGAAAAGTTATGCCTGTTTTACCGAAGGGGTGTCGGAATCGGTTATGAAGAACCCGGGGGTTTGAGTGAAATCCGAGTCGGGCTTGGGGTCGGGTAGGGATTTTTTTTTGGTGAGGTGGATGCAGCGGAAAGTGGAATTTATGAAAATTGGTCCGAGGTGGTGAGGGTAGGTTTAGGGTGGGATTAGGGTGGGCGTGTTGATCAATCAACCCTAGCACACAAAGCCGACAAAACCAAGGATGGTGAAGGGGGATGGCGGCTAGGGTTGCAAGGGAAACACTACTGACGACAAAAACACAAACTAAACCAGCGACTAAACAAGAACTAGGGCACAAACTCAACACTACGGACTCTGAAATTGAAATATGCAAAGGCTAAACACGTGGTTATGGGCGGGGGAAATTTTTTTTTCTTTTTTGGGTATTTTCAGTGGACGATAGGAAGAACACGAAAACAAAACTAAAGGGTAGTGTGAACCTGACGGTGCACCTGAAGCTCTGATTACCACTTGATGTGAACAAGGGTTCCCGATCTTCCGAAAGGTTCTTGGTAAGTTGATTTGGTCGGAGGCGACACACAAATCGATCCGGCTTCAGAACAGCACGTTCTAAACCCCGCAATCGCAGCACGACGTCTCCTCTGGTTATCAACCGTCCAAAAGACGATTGACCTCGCCGAGAAGGCTGATCCCTGCCTGCGAATTAAGAACACAAGCAAGAACAACGAAGATTGCAACACAATTGCAGATGTATGATTAAACTCTCGAAGTTGGGGTCTCACAAACCGATGAACGGCGAAACTGTTTATGAACAGAATTGATCTAAGCAAAAACCCGAACCCTAATGGTGCAGCGGTGGCTGTATATAAAGACCCTAGGGTCCTGCAAGACCCTCTGGACGCGCCCCTAATTGGGCTCAACTAGATACAAAGCCCAAAGGCCAAAATTAGGCGACGCAGCACCGACACAGATTCTGGACTCTGTCTTGTTTTGACGAGTCCCGATGACTCCGGATGAATTTTGACATGAGGCCGGTGGCATTGGAAAGGTCTTCTCCTTATCTTTCCGTGCATATGTAGAACGTCCAAATCCGAGTCCGTATGCGTCCTGGGTGACTGTTTTAGTACAGACTGGTCCTGGGCCCCAAAACAGACTCGAAGTCGGTTTTGATTGGGCCTCTACTTTGGCTTCCAAGCCCTTGCTGGTCCTCCACGTTCCCAGCTCCTTCTCCCATCATCTCCTGGTCTTCTCCATGGTTTCTAATCATAAAATAATCATTAGGTAGCAAACCATTCTCAAAAGTAACATATAGCGAAGAACGTAGGAACGAGCTCACCTCTAAATTTAGTCGTCGTGCACGCGCTCTAGTCATTGGACCTTGCAAGTCCAGATTTGGAGGAGTGTTGTGTGTATCCATAGGAGTGATGTTCTCATCAAAGTGTGAGAGATCCAACCACAAAAAGATTGAATCCATCCACTCAAAAGCTTGAGCACATCTTTCCCTCCCCAAACATGATTTGATTTGCTTGTTACTCTTGGAGACTTAGTCTCCTAGACGGCTAGGCGTCGCCCTTGAACTGCCAACTTGTTGTGGTGAGACAGGGACGTTTGTGAAGGTGTGACTCGCCTCTGGAGGAAAAGGACTTCCGTGATGATGGAAGTTCCGTCATTCCTGAAGGAAGTTCCATCATTATCGCTTTGATCAAAGCTTAGTGCTTTTTCAGGTTTAATTTTTAAATTGCCTATTCACCCCCCCTCCCCTCTAGGCAACTTTCAATTGGTATCAGTGTCATAATCTTCTACAAGGCCTAAAAGCTTGAAGGTTAAAGAATGTCGAAGTCGAGGGAAGGTGACAAGCCTCAAGATCTTGCATCGGCAAGCAAAGGAAGTGATTTGCACACGGCCATGCCATTCAACTACGCCGATGTGCCAAATATACATAGCAGTGGAAGTGGAAGATTGCCCTATTTCGAGGGCAAAGATTTTAGTTGGTACAAGCACCGCATGAAGATGTATCTCATGTCAATTAGTCCACCAATTTGGGAAATTGTGAAGAAAGGATATACCTTGGAGGACAAGGATAATCCTACAACTGTGGAACAACTCACAATACATCACAATGCTCAAGCGGTGTCCGCCATTATCTCTTCCTTGAATCCCAAGGAATACTCAAGAGTAGCCGGAATTGAGAATGCCCCAAAAATGTGGAAGAAAATTATATCTGCTCATGAAGGAGTTGATATGGTGAAGAAATAGATACTCCAAGTTCTCAAGAACCAATTCAACTTCTCTGTCATGAACAAAGGAGAAGAGCCTCAACAAACACATGAAAGGCTCATAGACATTGTCAATGAAAGAAGATCTTAGGGAGACAACATAAAGGATGAAGAAGTCAACTACAAGTTTCTCATGGCTCTTGGGATGTGGAATCCAATACTTTGCACCATTATTAAGGAGAAGGATGGGGTTGAGAGATTCACAACCGATGAAGTGATTGGAAGAATAAGAGTCGTGATGATGAGGGTGAAAGAGTAAATGTGCTCATTGGTGATGAGAGCTCAAGCAATAAGGACATAGCTCTCAAGGAAAATAATGATGAAGATGATGAAGAAGAAGACAATGAAGAGTTTGCCTTATTTGTCAAAAATTTACGCAAATACATGATCAAGAATTGCTTCACCAAGAGAAGTTTTGATAAGGCAAAAGCTAGGAGAAAAAAAAGAAGATGCTATGAGTGTCATGAACAAGGACACATGACTGCCGATTGTCCAAGGCTAAATGGAAAGGGCAAGAAGAATGAAAAGTACAACAACAAGAACAAGCCCAACAAGAAGCCATACAACAAGGGGCAAGCTCACATTGGCCAAGAGTATATCTTCGATGATGATGATGAAGATGATGAGGGTGGCATTGCCAACATTGCCATTGGTCTACCTCCAACCAAGAAGTCACTCTTCAACAACCTCATCGATGATGAGGATGATGCTAACCGGTGCTTCATGGCCAAGGAAAGCAAGGTATCTCCTTGTTCCAATTTCAATCCCTCTTATTGTAGTGATGAAGAGGAGGACTTGGTCCCCTCTATGCAAGAAATGATGAAAATGCTATGTAAGCTTAATGAGGAGATTGAGGATCAATAAAGAATCCTCCAAAGGCAAGAGGAGCTACTCATTGAAGAAAAAGAAAAGAACCTTGAGCTCAAAAAGCAACTTGAGCAAGAAAAGGAAAAGAACAGGATCTTGACTAATGATCTTGGCAAGGTCAAAGAGTCAAGTGATTCATGCATCTCAACCAACAAGAAGCTTCAAGAGAGGTGTAGCTCATTGATAGAGGAGAACAAAGCTCTTGTGAAATCAATTAAGGATCTCAAGTTGAGCTCACGGTCTTTGTTGAAGGGATTGGAATCTTCCCAAGCTTCAACAAGCAAAGGTTGTGGAAGGTGTCACAACATTAATGTTGAGATTATTACCAAGCAAGATGTAATCATTGAAAAGTTATCCAATCAAGTTAAGGAACTTGAGAAGAAGGCTCAAATAGAAACCACAAGAAAGATGGTTGGTGAGCCAAGAGCCTCTCATGACAAGAGAGGATTAGGGTACAACAAGAATGCACCTAAGAAGGGCTACAACAAGAGACTGAACTTTGTACCCGAAGGCAAGGGAAAGCAAGTAGCACAAGGGAAGACAATCAAGCCAAAGAATGCTTCCCAAGTCAACAAGAACAACAAGACCTCTACCATATCTTTTTATGATTTTGATGCCTCTTATGTACTAACCCGTAATGCTTATGGTAGAATGGTTGCAAAGTTTGTTGGGCCACATGACGCAAGGTTGAAGCCTTGTTCGTGGGTGCCCAACGTACTTGTATCTAGTGTTAAGGGACCCAAACCAACTTGGGTGCCTAAAACACATGCTTGATGTTCTTTGTAGGAATACTCCTCCGGTGGTGCAACATGGGTACTTGATAGTGGGTGCTCGAATCATATGACCGGAGAGAGATCAATGTTCTCCACACTTGATCATGACAATCTACCAAGTGGAGGCATATCATTTGGAAATGACAACAAGGGAAAGGTAATTGGTCGTGGTCTGATTGCCATCACCCATGACCTTTCAATTGGTAATTCTTATCTTGTGAATGGTAATTGGTCGTTGTCTCTTTGACGATGATGGCGTGACCGTTTTTAGGAAGAAGGATTCTTCAATAGCTTTCAAAGGGTATTTAGAGGACAAAATCTACCTTGTTGATTTTACCAATAAGGAGGCATCTAACCTAAATGCTTGCTTGGTCGGTAAAACCACATTGGGTTGGCTATGGCATCGCCGGCTAGCTCATGATGGGATAAGGAACCTTTCCAAACTCCAAAAAGGTGGTCACGTTGTCGGACTAAAGGATGTTGCTTTTGAGAAGGATAAAATATGTAGCGCATGTCAAGCCGGAAAGCAAGTTGGGGCATCACATCCCTCCAAGACCATGATGACAATGACAAGGCCGTTGGAGATGTTACACATGGACCTATTCGGACCGGTCACCTACATAAGCATTGGTGGAAATAACTAAAACATAAGGTATCCTTTTTGAAGGACAAAAGTGAAACACAAGGTATCCTAAAGAGGTTTTTGAAGAGAGCACAAAATGAATATGAAGTGAAGATCAAGAAGATAAGGAGTGACAATGGAACCGGGTTCAAGAACATAGAAGTCGAAGAATATCTTAATGAAGAAGGCATCAAGCATGAATTCTCGGCTCCATACACTGCACAACAAAAATGGAGTAGCCGAAAGGAAGAACCGCACACTCATAGAAATGGCAAGAATAATGCTTGATGAGTACAAGACAACGGACTCCTTTTGGGCCGAAGCCATCAACACCGCATGCCATGCAACAAACAGACTATATCTTCACAATATTTTGAAGAAAACACATTATGAGATTCTCACCGGTAACCTCCCCAATGTTTCATATTTTTGAGTCTTTGGGAGCAAGTATTTTATTCTTAACAAGAAACCCAAATCTTCTAAATTTGCTCCCAAGACTCATGAAGGTTTCCTCCTTGGTTATGGAACTAATGTCTATGCATATCGTATCTTTAACAAAGACATCGGAGTTGTTGAAATAACCTGGGATGTGCAATTTGATGAATCTAATGGCTCTCAAGTAGAGCAAGTTAATCCAAGTGATGTAGGTGATGAAGCTCCTTGTGATGCAATAAGAAATTTGGCTATTGGTGAAATCAGACCACAAGACCCAAACTCAACTCTAGATCAACCATCTTCTTCAAACCAAGATAACACCCCTTCACAAGATTCACAAGATGAACAAGATCAAGGAAATCACCAAGCTCATGGTGACGATCATGTTCAAGGTGGTGACCAACATCAAGTTCAAGATGATGGTGAAGGAGACACTCAAGATATTAACCGTCAAGAAGAAGAAGATGCATCTAGGCCCACACATCCATGAGTCCGACAAAGCATTCAAAAGGATCACCCTGTTGACAACATTCTTGGTTATATCCAAATAGGGGTAACCACTAGATCCCGAATGGCTACTTTTTGTCATCATTACTTGTTTGTTTCCTCTATGGAACCTCTTAGGGTGGAACAAGCACTTCAAGACTCGGATTGGGTGATGGCCATGCAAGAAGAGTTGAATAACTTTGAAAGGAACAGGGTGTGGTCATTGGTGGAAAGACGCAAGCAAAATGTTGTAGGTACAAATTGGGTGTTTCACAACAAGCAAGATGAATATGGTGTCATGGTGAGAAACAAGGCAAGACGTGTTGCAAAAGGCTACTCACAAGTTGAAGGTTTGGACTTTGGTGAAACTTATGCACCCGTAGCTAGGCTTGAGTCAATTCGTATTTTACTTGCCTATGCTACTCACCATGGCTTTAAGATCTTTCAAATGGACGTGAAAAGTGCATTTCTTAATGGCCTCATTCAAGAAGAGGTGTATGTACAACAACCTCTGGGGTTTGAAGACCCAAAGAAACCAAACCATGTGTACAAGCTTCACAAAGCTCTCTATGGCCTCAAGCAAGCTCCTCGAGCTTGGTATGAACACCTCAAAGGATACTTGATCAACAAAGGCTTCACAGTTGGCAAGGCTGATCCTACCTGCTTCACAAGAAAAGTTGATAACGATATTTTCGTGTGCCAAATATATGTCGATGACATTATATTTGGTTCTATTAATCAATATTTTTGTGATGAGTTCGCCAAGATTATGACTAGGAAATTTGAGATGTCCATGATGGGGGAGTTGAAGTTCTTTCTAGGTTTTCAAGTCAAGCAACTTGAAGAAGGAACATTCATAAGTCAAGCCAAGTACAATCAAGACATACTCAACAAGTTTGGCATGGAGCACGCAAAGCCTAACAAGACTCTCATGAAGACAAATGGGCACCTTGGACTAGATGTAAACGGTAAGCCCGTGGATCAAAAGGTATATCGATCCATGATTGGCTCCTTGCTTTATCTTTGTGCATCTAGGCCCGATATCATGCTTAGTGTGTGCATGTGTGCAAGGTTCCAAGTGGCTCTGAATGAAAGTCACGTAGTGGATGTCAAAAGAATCTTGAGATATTTAATCCACACGCCAAACATAGGATTATGGTATCCAAAGGGCTCCAAGTTCAAGCTAGTTAGTTATTCCGATGCCGACTATGCTGGATGTAAGGTGGATAGGAAGAGCACCTCTAGAACTTGCTAATTCTTGGGTAGGTCTCTTGTGTCATGGTCATCCAAGAAACGAAATTCCGTTGCTCTATCAACGGCCGAAGCAAAGTATGTTGCAGCTGGGAGTTGTTGTGCACAACTACTTTGGATGCGACAAGCTCTAAAGGACTTTGGGTACACTATGACCAAAGTTCCACTCCTATGTGATAATAAGAGTGCCATCATGATTGCATATAACCCCATTGATCATAATAGGACTAAGCATATAGATATCCGACACCACTTCTTGAGAGATAATTCCATAAAGGGGATATTGAGATTAGCTATGTGAGAACCGATAAACAATTAGGCAATATATTTACCAAACCCCTAGATGAGAAGCAGTTTTGTGAGCTTAGAAGTGAGATGAATATCTTGGATTCATCCAATGTGGGGTAGAACCTTGTGCATTGCTTGATGTGTTGTTGCTCGTGCAAAAGAACTCGAAAGAAAAATTATTCAAAATTCATTTATGTCTTTGAATTCAAAAAAATATGATGATTCTGATCAATAGATCATATTGTTGGAACTTGGGAATATAGCTTGGAATTTTTTTTTGTTACTATTCATAAGTTTGGAACAAGTATATTTGTTTATATATATTTCACTTGTCCAAAAGTTCATTAGTTAATAGAGGCAGTTTTTTTTTTGTTCCAGACACAGAACGACGGAACTTCCAACATCCTCTGTCAAAGGCACCTGGAACTCACAGAAGTTATGTGATAACTTCTGTGAAATTCAAACCGTTTTTGCTCTAGGCCCGAGAGCGATGGAACTTCCATCACCCAATGACGGAACTTCTGTCACTCTCACGTTAAGTGGCCCGAAGCCCTCTTCTTCTCTATCCAACCAGCCATTTCCTCTTTTCTTCTTCTCTCTCCTCTCCTCAAACCCTAGGCGGCAATTTTCAGTGATTTGGAGATTCAACTGGCAAAGTTGATCAAAAAGGTGGAGATTTGGCATCTTCCCCATGGAAGTTCCGCAATCTCCATCGGTCCTCTTCGTTTTCGACCTAGGTATGAGTCTTTGACCTAAATTTCATTTTTTAGGTCAAAATTTCAAATGTCTTCATTTCCTTTAGATAGATTGACTCCTCTAGAGCTAGTATATCATCTGTTAGAAGCATTTGCGATGTTACGGTAGGATCTAGGAGTAGTGTCAATTTCGGTGCAAACTGCAAGTGATGAAAGTTCCGTCAGAACTTCCGTCATGACGGAAATTCCCTAATCTGTCACGGAACTTCCATCGTCTGCAGTTCAGTGCATTGTTCATGATCATCTCTTGGACTCTTGCCTTAAAATTTGACTCATTCCTTGATCAATCTTCATGCTACTGGCAGCTCAACGAGATCATCCAAGTGTGCAAGGATAGAGGAGTTTATGATTTCATGAGATTCAAATATGATTGGAATGTGTAGGTAATTTGCCAATTCTACTCCACTCTCTTCCTTGATGGAAAGGGCATTCTTCATTGGAGAACTCAAAGTGTGGAGTATTCTATCTCAGCATGTCATTTTGCGAGCTATTTCTTTCAAGGAAGTGCAGATCGCACTAGAGAGATCATCTCAAATGAGTTTGTGATGAAGGAGAAGGACATGGCTTTCATGTACTATGAGAGGTGTCCAAATGTGTTTGGGACAACTAATAGTCTTCACAATTTCTACTTCACACTCAACCGGATGTTGCGAGTTACTATTGCACCTAAGGGTGGGTATGCTACAACTATAGTGGAGTCCTCCAGGAACCTCCTTGCAAGATTTGCTCCGGACGCCACTCCATTTTGTGTGATGGACTTCATCACAAATGACATCCACATGTCATCTATTGACACAAGGAGATCTCTTCCCTATGCTCCCTATCTCATGAGGATGATTGAAGCTGAAACTGGTCATATATTTGAGAAGGAATGCAAGCATGTTCCTCTCCGACCAAGAGTGCAATATGAGCTTCGCCTAGTTGATCCAACTCCCACTGGAATGTCTTCCTCCAAGAGAGTGAGTCTCGCCCGTGCTCATGCCGAGATAGCAGCTGAAAGAGGTGCAGCAGCAAGGGCCTCTTCCTCAGCCCAAGCACCTCAAGATAGACAATGTCGTCCATCTTCTTCGGTTCTTAAAGGCATCTTCAATACCAGTTGCTTCAATGCTAAAGAGAACTGGGAGAACAAGAGGAGAATCAAGAAGCAAGTGGGACGCTACAAAAAGGACCAAAGGGCCCAAGGCCATGAGGTGTCTCCCGATGGTTCTAAGTGTGAGCCCGATGGTGAGCCACCGGTCTTTGAGGACCCTCTTACAGGCCATGACTGGGATAATCTTTCTGTTGCACCATCTATCGCTCCTCCACCGCTAGCACGTGAAGATGAAGATCAAGATGAAGATGAGCAATCCGAGGATGACGACGAGTGATTTCTTCACTGTACTCTCTCTCTTTCCTTCTTTTTGGTGCGTTGATGCCAAAGGGGGCGAGAAAGGCAATGAAAAAGGAAGATGGTGTGCTGCCTCCTCTCTTGTAATAGGATAGTGATGAACCTATGGACAAGTATCTCGATTATTTGCTTTATGTGCTTGAAAACTATTTGGGAACCCTTATTGTAATAACCCTATTGCTTTATGGTTTTGTGTGGTGCTTGTTTTTAGTTGCCTAGTGCCTAGATGTGTTGAATGTGCTAGTGTGTTGTTGATCTATTGCTTTATCACTATGTTGCACTTGTACACTTTTTAGGCATCCCACTCTTTGTAAAATATAGGGGGAGCACCTTCACATGTTTTTGTGACTCATTCATATCTTTGTGGGGAACCTCACTATATTTTGTTGTTGTTTCTCTTGATTATATTTCCATATCCTTTTAATCTATTGTCATCAACCACCAAAAAGGGTGAGATTGAAGATGCATCTAGCACCCCTAGTAACTAAAGAAAAGAGACTCCTAGTGCTTCAATTTTAGCTTTTGCTAATTTATTTGAGTCATAGGTATGCCGAACTATTAAGAGGGATAAAACTTATCTTGCTTTTAAGGGAATTCATGTGCTCAAGCCAACCAATAAGTCATGTGCAAGATTAGCCGACCAAAGCCAAAAAGAACCAGCCTTTTTGTGCCAAAAGAAGAGTCACGGAAGTTCCGTGAGTCTCCTCACGGAAGTTCCATCGTTAGCCAACTCAAGTATCTTGCAACCCGAGAGCTACGGAAGTTCCGTGGTCCCTGCCACGGAAGTTCCGTCTCTTCCTGGTTTCTCAGTGTCGCAACCCAAGAGCGATGGAAGTTCGATGAGCCCCATCACGGAAGTTAAGTCATCTCTGGCTCAGCTGAAATTCCTCTGCGCAACGACTCTTTTTGAATTGATGGAAGTTCCATGGGGAACCACGAAAGTTCTGTCAGACCGCAGTAAAGTTAAGTAACGGCTAGTTTTTGAGAGAGCTCTATATATAGCTCACCCCTTCCCTCATGGGAGGGGTTGGATACTTTGGCATTTCGCTCATTCTTCAACTAGAGCTCTCCCCTCTCACTCCTAGACTTAATCTTGAGATTCCAAGCAAAGTGTGAGAGATCCAACCACAAAAATATTGAATCCATCCACTCAAAACCTTGAGCACATCTTTCCCTCCCCAAACAAGATTTGATTTGCTTGTTACTCTTGGAGACTTGGTCTCCTAGATGGCTAGGTGTGGCCCTTGAGCTCCCAACTTGTTGTGGTGAGACGGGGACGTTTGTGAAGGTGTGATTCACCTCCGGAGGAAAAGAATCAAGTGGAGAAAGAAATCCGAGCACGACCTTTGTGATTGCTTGGCGGGGAAAAGGGTTGAGAGAGACCCAGCCACTTGGTGTGGCTCCTCAACGAGGACATAGGAACTACTTAGTGTGGTTGCCGAACCTCGGATTAATTCCTTGTGTCTCTCTTTACTTTTCCGGTGTTTCATTATTGTGCTTGTGTATTTCCTTCATATTATTATGCTCTATTCACTTATTCTTGTGTCATAAGCTATATAGCGAAGATCTCTAGTCACTAATTGCATTAGCTTAACCTCTATCAAGTATTGTATCTCTATCTCTTAAGTTATCCACATTTAAATAAGTTTTAGAGAAAGATTTGGTGAAGTTCTGTCTTTTCGTTCCTAACGGAAGTTCCGTCGTTATCGATTTGATCAAAGCTTAATGCTTTTGCAGGTTTAATTTTTAAATTTTCTATTCACCCCCCCCCCCCCCCCCCCCCCGCTCTAGGCAACTTTCAAATCTAATGGCTCTCAAGGGGAGCAAGTTGTTAATGATAATGTAGATGATGAAGCTCCTAGAAATGCAATCAAGAGAATGGCCATTGGCGATGTGAGACCACAAGAACCAACAAGTGTTGAAAATCAACCCTCTCCCTCAAGACAAGGCCAAAATTGTGCAAATGAAGAAATTAATCGTACAAGTGGTCAAGATCAAGATCTTGGTGATCATGTACAAGAATCAAGTGATTACAATCAAGAGGTTGATGAAGATGGTGGTCAAAGAACTTCACATCCACCACACCCAAGACTGCATCAAAATGTACAACGTGATCACCCCGTTGACCAAATTCTTGGAGACATTGAAAAGGGTGTGCTCACTATATCTCGAGTTAGTAATTTTTGTGAACATTACTCTTTTGTCTCTTCTATGGAGCCATTTAGGGTAGAACAAGTACTTTAGGACTCAGATTGGGTGGTGGCCATGCAAGAAGAATTGAACAACTTCACAAGAAATGAAGTATGGACATTGGAGGAAAGACCAAAGAACAAGAATGTTGTTGGCACCAAATGGGTGTTTTGCAACAAACAAAATGAAGATGGTGTTGTGACAAGAAACAAGGCAAGGCTCGTGGCAAAGGGGTATTCACAAGTAGAAGGTTTGGATTTTGATGAAACCTATGCCCCCGTAGCAAGACTTGAATCAATTAGAATATTACTTGCTTTTGCTACTCACCATGATTTTAAGTTGTATCAAATGGACGTGAAAAGTGCATTCCTCAATGGGCCAATAAAAGAAGAGGTGTATGTGAAGCAACCACCGGGCTTTGAAGATCCTAAGTATCCTAATCATGTTTATAAACTCCATTAGGCGCTCTATGGGCTTAAGCAAGCTCGAAGAGCATGGTATGAATGCCTTAGGCATTTTCTTGTTAAGAAGGGTTTTGTCATTGGCAAGGCCGATGCAACTCTCTTCACAAAGTGCTTTGGAAATGATATATTTGTGTGCCAAATATATGTCGATGACATTATATCTGGTTCTACTAACCAAACCTTTTGTTATGAATTTAGCAAGATAATGACCAAGAAGTTTGAGATGTCCATGATGGGAGAATTAACATTCTTTCTAGGCTTCCAAGTGAAGCAACTCAAGGAGGGCGCCTTCATATGTAGGGCCAAGTACACGCAAGACTTATTGAAGAACTTTGACATGGACAAGGCCAAGCCCATCAAAACTGCCATGCCAACAAATGGCCACCTCGACCTCAACAAAAAGGTCAAGCCCGTTGATCAAAAGGTATACCGCTCCATGATAGGCTTCTTGCTTTATCTTTGTGCATCTAGGTCTGATATCATGCTTAATGTGTGATGTGAACAAGGGTTCCCGATCTTCCGAAAGGTTCTTGGTAAGTTGATTTGGTCGGAGGCGACACACAAATCGATCCGGCTTCAGAACAGCACGTTCTAAACCCCGCAATCGCAGCACGACGTCTCCTCTGGTTATCAACCGTCCAAAGACGATTGACCTCGTTGAGAAGGCTAATCCCTGCCTACGAATCAAGAACACAAGCAAGAACAACAAAGTATGCAACACAATTCCAGATGTATGATTAAACTCTCGAAGTTGAGGTCTCACAAACCGATGAACGGCGACACTGTTTATGAACAGAATTGATCTAAGCAAAACCCGAACCCTAATGGTGCGGTGGCGGCTGTATATAAAGACCCTAGGGTCATGCAAGACCCTCTGGACGTGCCCCTAATTGGGCTCAACTAAATACAAATCCCAAAGGCCAAAAATAGGCAACACAGCACCGACACAGATTCTGGACTCTCTCTTGTTTTGACGATTCCCAATTACTCCGGACGAATTTTGACATGAGGCCGGCGGCATTGGAAGGTCTTCTCCTTATCTTTCCGTGCATATGTAGAACGTCCAAATCCGAGTCCGTATGCGTCCTGGGCGACTGTTTTAGTGCAGACTGGTCCTGGGCCCCGAAACAGACTCGAAGTCGGTTTTGATGGGGCCTCCACTTTGGCTTCCAAGCCCTTGCTGGTCCTCCATGTTCCCAACTCCTTCTCCCATCATCTCCTGGTCCTCTCCATGGTTTCTAATCATAAAATAATCATTAGATAGCAAATCATTCTCAAAAGTAATATATAGCGAATAACGTAGGAACGAGCTCACCTCTAAATTTAGTCGTCGTGCATGAGCTCTAGTCATTGGACCTTGCAAGTCTAGAATTAGAGGAGTGTTGTGTGTATCCATAGGAGTGATGTCCTCATCAATGTGTGTATGTGTGCATGTTTTCAAGCTGCTCCTATTGAGTTTCACATGATGGCCGTTAAGAGAATATTGAGATATTTGGTTGACACACCCAACATAGGGCTTTGGTACCCCCAAGGGTTCAAAGTTCAACCAATTAAGCTATTCTGATGCGTATTATGTTAGGTATAAGGTCGATAGAAAGAGCACCTCCGGGACATGCCAATTCTTGGGTAGGTCCCTAGTGTCATGGTCATCCAAGAAATAAAATTCTTCTGCACTATCCACGGCCGAAGCGGAGTATGTTGCAGCCGGTAGTTGTTGTGCACAACTACTTTAGATGAGATAAACTCTAAGAGACTACGGTTACAAGTTGAACTGTGTTCCTCTCCTATGTGATAATGAGAGTGCCATAAAGCTTGCTTATAACCCCGTTGAGCATTCACGCACAAAGCATATAGATATCCGCCACCACTTTTTGAGAGATCATTCTATCAAGGGGGATATAGAAGTTAATCATGTGCGAACCGAGGATCAACTAGCCGATATATTCACCAAGCCACTACATGAGAAGAGATTTTGTCATCTTAGAAGTCAACTAAATATTCTTGACTCTAGCAATGTGAGGTAGGAGATGTGCACATCTGAATGGTGATTGTTTTATTCTTGCAAAAATCATTGATTTATGTTATAAACCTATTATTTTTTGCTATTGATGTTGATTCTTGATCTCTAGATCAAATCTTGTCAAAATATGGTCATAGTTATGAAATGTTGATTATTGACTGACCATATAATGTCAAGACTGCTCTATGTCCATCAAAAATTATTTTGAAAAACTCCTTCTATCTTTTCCTACACTCTGTCCTGTCTGATCTTCAGAGGATCGGCACTGCCAGTTCCCGCATCGGCACTGCCAATCAACCGTCCAACAGAGACAACCTTCTGTCTGGAACTTTTGTGCCTTGGATTGCCCACATCGACACTACCGATGTCCACCATTGGCCCTATCGATGCGGGCCTGGACCTTGTGCGTTGACCCGCACCGGCACTGCCGATTCGGGGTCCAAAGACTTGAACTCAACTCAGTACAACCACGGGACCAAGCCTGTTCTCATTTTTTTTCCAAGCTCTCACCGCCTCTCTCCTCCCCAACCCTAACCAAAGTCAACCACTCCAAAACCCTTGCAAGTCTTTGTGGCATGAAGCGGGAAGTGGATCAAATCGACTCCTAGACCTTCCCTCCTCCATCTCCTCTCGAATTTGAAGGAGCTTTTGAAGGTATTTTTTAAAATCTCCATCTTTTGAATCTTGCAATGCCTCATGTTTTTGCGTAATTTCACTTGATAGAGATGATCATCTAGGAGTAAGTAACCCATGCAATTTGGTAGTGTTTTAGTGGCTAAATCTCAATTTTTAGTGGTTTTACGGTTTGAATCCCCCTCAGTCGGCACTGCTGATGGCCCCCACCGGCACTGCCGATCGGGAGATTTCAAAACCCTAAGTGACCGTTACAGCCCCGTCGGCACTGCCGATGACTGACATCGGCACTGCCGGTCAGGTCAACCAGAGAGCACTTCTCGAGCTGCTCTCTGTTTGACTTATCGGCACTACCAATGCCACCCATCGGCACTGCTGGTCAGGGCAACCAGACAGCAACTCAGTGGTTGTTCTTTGCAACATTTTCACACCACTTTCTCTCTTCCTTTTTATTTACTCTGCCCTCTATTCCTTGACAGATGGCAGGAGGCAAACGGCAGAAACAACCGGGGACAGCTAGTGACTCCGACGAGGACTTCCATCCCGACGTCTCCTCCCTTGCTCGACGAGGTGGAGGAGGCAAACGGGGCAGAGGCGGAGAATCCAACCAAGCCACCCCACGTGGTGTTGGCGTTGGTCGTGGGAAGGGCAAAGGCAAAGCCCTTCCACCTCGCTCTCCCTCTCCTAGTTATGATGAGGAGAGCGAGGAAGGCTCAGAAGAAGAGGAGGCTCAGCAGGAGGAGGAGGAGAGTGATGAGGAGGGTGACGGGTCTAGGGATGAGGTCATCCATCAGCCTCAGCCTGGACCAATGCGCTCCTCCATCACCTATCAGCTGTTGGCACCACAGGTGTCTGAGGCCTTCAGGATTCCGGTGCCTCTGTCCAGGGATGAGATGAGAGAGTATCGCATGACATAGCCCAAGCACCGAGGCATCTCAGATATCAGATTTTGAGACTAGACTTAGGTTTCCTGGTACAAGAACATCATGACGAAGACCACTCACAGAATTGCTCCAATGAAGTGCATTGACTGAAATAAGATGGCAGCAGCCAATGATCCCACTTTTAACCTGATCAAGGCAGAGTGTGACCGGAGGAACTTAACAGCTATTATGGGCTTACATCAGCATTGGAATGATGAGATCATTGCCCAGTTTTACTCTACCCTGTGGATTGAGATTGATGAGGAAAATTACATGGACTCCAAGTTGCACTGGACCATTAAGGGCAACCGCTTCAGTGTCACCTACTTCAACTTCTCACTGATTCTTGGCTTTGATGAGACTGACAGAGAGAAGATCAAGGCGACCATCTTTGATCCTCAGGAGGAAAATGAGTGGAGTTTCAAGTATGATGCCAGATATGCAGTTCCTAAGTATGGACTTGAGCACGGTTCCTACTATGCAATGAAACCCTCTTACCGTGTCCTCAACAACATGCTTAAAGTGACTTTGACTCCTAAGGTGGGGGATCACACACATATTCTAAGTTCCACCAAGACATTGACGCTTGCTATGAGAGAGGGAGCCGACCCCTTTAGTGTCTTCGACTTTATCTGGACAGAGTTTCTCTACGACTCCTACTCCAGTAAGTCGTCATTGGTGTATGCTCCTTACATTATGAAGATGCTTCTATGTGTGTTGGGCTGTCAGTTCATTTGTGATCACAAACACCCCTCCATCACGCCGAAGAGATTTCCTCTCATTGCCACACCTCCCAGAGATGGATCTCCTCCTCCAGCGGCAGCAGATGTGATGAGGACATCACTCCTATGGATACACACAACACTCCTCCAAATCTGGACTTGCAAGGTCCAATGACTAGAGCTCGTGCACGACGACTAAATTTAGAGGTGAGCTCGTTCCTACGTTCTTCGCTATATGTTACTTTTGAGAATGGTTTGCTACCTAATGATTATTTTATGATTAGAAACCATGGAGAAGACCAGGAGATGATGGGAGAAGGAGCTGGGAACGTGGAGGACCAGCAAGAGCTTGGAAGCCAAAGTGGAGGCCCAATCAAAACCGACTTCGAGTCTGTTTCGGGGCCCAGGACCAGTCTGTACTAAAACAGTTGCCCAGGACGCATACGGACTCGGATTTGGACGTTCTACATATGCACGGAAAGATAAGGAGAAGACCTTTCCAATGCCGCCGGCCTCATGTCAAAATTCATCCGGAGTCATCGGGAATCGTCAAAACAAGACAGAGTCCAGAATCTGTGTCGGTGCTGCGTCGCCTATTTTTGGCCTTTGGGCTTTGTATCTAGTTGAGCCCAATTAGGGGCGCGTCCAGAGGGTCTTGCACGACCCTAGGGTCTTTATATACAGCCGCCGCCGCACCATTAGGGTTGGGGTTTTGCTTAGATTATTCTGTTGATAACAGTTTCGCCGTTTGATCGGTTTGTGAGACCCCAACTTGTGAGATTCATCGTATACTTGCAAATTTGGTTGCATTCTTCTTTGTTCTTGCTTGTGTTCTTGATTTGCAGGCAAGGATAAGCCTTCTCGGTGAGGTCAATCGTTCTTGAACGGTTGATAACCAGAGGAGACGTTGTGCTGCGATTGCGGGGTTCAGAACGTGTCGTTCGGAAGCCGGATCGATTTGTGTATCGCCTCCGCCTTAATCAAGATTATCAGAACCTATCGGAAGATCGGGAACCCTTGTCCACATCAAGTGGTAATCAGAGCTTCAGGTGCACCGTCAGGTTCACACTACCCTTTAGTTTTGTTTTCGTGTTCTTCCTATCGTCCACTGAAAATACCAAAAAAAAAAATTTTCCCCCGCCCATAACCACGTGTTTAGCCTTTGCATATTTCAATTTCAGAGTCCGTAGTGTTGAGTTTGTGCCCTAGTTCTTGTTTAGTCGCTGGTTTAGTTTGTGTTTTTGTCGTCAGTAGTGTTTCCCTTGCAACCCTAGCCGCCATCCCCTTCACCATCCTCGGTTTTGTCGGCTTTGTGTGCTAGGGTTGATTGATCAACACGCCCACCCTAATCTCACCCTAAACCTACCCTCACCACCTCGGACCACTTTTCATAAATTCCACTTTCCGCTGCATCCACCTTGCCAAAAAACTCCCTACCCGACCCCAAGCCCGACTCGGATTTCACTCAAAGCCCCGGGTTCTTCATAACCGATTCCGACACCCCTTCGGTAAAACAGCCATAACTTTTCGCTCGGTTGTCCGTTTTGGCTGAAATTTTTACAGGAGATTCTTGACGAAAAGTTGAGCATACCCACACTCAGCTATGCCCTGTGTGCCCTCGTCAAAAAAATCAAAAAAAATCGGGAAGATAAAGAAAAAATTCATTCAAGTTGAAACCCGACGTTTTCTGAAACTTCAAGATTTTCTGTAGGCCACGTCCTATCTCGGTTTGAGCTGAAATTTTTTTGTGGTTTCTTCCTGTTTACTAGTGAGTTGGAAAAAAATATCAAAAAAATAAAATAAAAAAAAATAAATTTGGGATTCCTACTAGTGCTCCATCTAGCCCCCTGGAATTTCTGAGTTCGGCTGTTTTACACTAAGCCCCCTGTTATCGACTGTATCCCTTTGTCTCTTTGTTTCTTCTTTGCTATCACTACTGTTCTAGGACATAGTTAGACCAGCAACTAGGGATAAGTTATTTGGGCACTTATTCAGCTTTACTATCTGTTTTTGATTTGTGTGCCACTCATATATATATATATTTGGCCTTCCTAGCTCTATATACTTCTTCTGGACAGCACATAGGTTATTTGGTAACCCTTGCAATCGTGAAACACTTCTCCCTGGTATCCTTCGCTTTGTTGTTTTCAGAACTTTGTAAGAGCTTTGCAAGAAGCTTACTTTTGCTGTGTTGAGAGGCATCACTGCTTAGTAGTTTTGTAGGGATAACCTTCACTTTTTGTTTCCTGTTTTGGTGTTTCTGATGTCAGAAAGCGATGGGGAGGGTGCTTCACCCTCCAAATGGGATGAGTGCGTGAGCCAAAATCAGTTACAGAAGGCTTTGCAGGCGGTTCAGAGTGATTTGGCAGAGACGATCACCAGGGCCGTCACCGACGCCGTCACCAAGCTTCACCTGGGAGAAAGCATTGAGCGGTTGGATAAGAGAGTCTCTAAGCTAACCGATCAGGTTGTCGAATTGGAGACCGCTCACAAGACCAACAACAACAACAACAACAACAACAACAACACCAACACCAACAACGACACCAACAACGACGTTGAAGACGATCATGATGAACCAACGGTGTATAAGGCTGATGGCACCGTCGATAGGTCAGCTACAAGGACCGCAAGGTTACGACGCCGTTTGCAACGTAACCCTCAAGGTATGGGTGGTTTCCACAACCACAACCGTCGCACACAAGGTAACTATGCTCCAGATGATCCGTATGCTAAAATTAAGTTTTCAATTCCTTCGTTTTCGGGTCAGTACGATGGTGATGCTTACCTTGATTGGGAAATGACGGTAGAACAAAAATTTAATGCCCATCTTGTTCCTGAACAACATAGAGTTAGACAAGCCACTAGTGAGTTTAAGGACTTTGCTATTGTTTGGTGGAGTGGTCTAGCTGCTGAAACCGATTTGCCTACTACTTGGGAAGAACTTAAGGTAGAAATGCGTGATCGTTTTGTTCCTCCTTCTTTTTATAGAGAAATTCGTAATAAACTGCAGCGTTTAGATCAAGGAGATAAAACTGTTCAGGAGTATTTTAGTGAGCTTCAGAAGGGTTTGATTCGTTGTGCTGTGGTTGAAAAAGTAGAGGATCAGATTTGCCGCTTTTATTCTGGTTTGAGAAAAGAAATTCAGGACATCCTTGATTATAAAGAATTTTATACCCTCAACCAGTGTTTCCAGTATGCTATGCTTGCAGAGAAAGAATCACAGGGACTTTTCCAGGCTTTTGAGGAGTACAGCAAGTCCAGGAATTTCTACCCACCACGGCCGACGGGGACTTCGGGGTTGCCCAAGCCATCTTTCCGGCCGCCCCCACCAGCTAGTGTTGTTTCTGCAGCACCAAGATCAGCCCCTGCCCCTTCTACGCGCTCAGGTAAAAATTCTGTGCAGGTACCGGCTAGTAGTGCCTCCTCTGTTGCTTCGACGGGACGCACTACAGGGATTCAGTGCCACCGATGCCATGGTCTTGGCCATGTGCAGAAAGACTGCCCAAGTAGGCGAGCATATGTGGCGACAGATGATGGCGGTTACATGAGCACCTCCGATGTGGAGGATGAGGTGGAGGATGTCGCTGCCACCAGCGGTGACCTCGTCCTTGGAGGCGGAGATACCACGGGCTACATGAATATTATTGTGCAGCGTGTGCTTAGCACACAAATCCAGCAGCCCGAGATGATGCAGCGACATAACTTGTTCCAGATTTTCTTCGTCATCAAGAACCGTCGGGCACGTGTCATCATTGATGGAGGAAGCTGCAACAATTTGGTGAGTTCTGATGTGGTTAAGAAGCTTGATTTGACCACACGCCCACATCCACATCCATACTACATTCAGTGGTTAAATGACTCTGGAAAAGCTAAGGTAACACAAACTTGCAGAGTTCCTTTTTCCATTGGTTCCTATGTGGATTCTGTTGATTGTGATGTTGTACCCATGCAAGCTTGTTCACTTTTATTGGGTAGACCTTGGGAATTTGATAATGATGCTGTACACCATGGTAAAAGTAATAAGTACACTTTTATGCATAAAGGAACTAAAATTACTTTGTTACCAATGACCCCTGCTGAAATTGTACAAGCTGATTTAGAACGAGCTGCTAGTTTGAAAAATAAAAGCCCTGAAATTCAGCAACCTGTTAATTCTGCTTCTACACCAAGTAATGTTAATGATTCTTCAAGTTCTAAGGGTGCTGCAATTAAATTACAAGATCGTTCATGTCTTGCCACAAAATCTGAGCTTGCTGAAATTTCTACTGATGATATTTGCTATGCTTTGATATGCAAACAAGCCTTGTTTTTGCTTGGTGATATTGCTTCTAGTGCTTTGCCTCCTGCTGTCACTAACCTTTTGCAGGAGTATGAGGATGTTTTCCCAGCTGAGATACCCTCGGGCTTGCCACCTTTGAGAGGGATTGAGCATCAAATTGATTTGATTCCTGGTGCTACTTTGCCAAACCGTGCTGCTTATAGGACCAACCCTGAGGAGACTAAGGAGATACAACGACAAGTCCAAGACCTTTTGGATCGTGGGTATGTTCGTCAATCACTTAGTCCTTGTGCTGTTCCTGTACTTTTGGTTCCTAAGAAAGATGGTTCTTGGCGTATGTGTGTAGATTGTAGAGCCATTAATAACATTACTATTAGGTATCGTCATCCTATTCCTAGGCTAGACGACATGCTTGATGAGTTATGTGGTGCTATAATTTTCACTAAAATTGATTTGCGTAGTGGCTACCATCAAATTAGAATGAAACTTGGAGATGAATGGAAAACAGCTTTTAAAACCAAATTCGGGTTGTATGAGTGGTTAGTAATGCCTTTTGGGTTAACTAATGCACCCAGTACTTTCATGCGTTTGATGAATGAGG
The DNA here is from genome assembly GCA_030378355.1 of Eleusine indica. Taxonomy (NCBI): domain Eukaryota; kingdom Viridiplantae; phylum Streptophyta; class Magnoliopsida; order Poales; family Poaceae; genus Eleusine; species Eleusine indica. The sequence goes on from CM059497.1 coordinate 30,809,234, forward strand.
TTTTAAGACCTTTTATTGGCAAATTTGTGGTTGTCTACTTTGATGATATCTTGATTTACAGCAAATCTATGGATGATCATATGATTCATTTGCGTGCTGTTTTTGATGCTTTGCGAGTTGCACGTTTATTTGGTAACCTTGAGAAGTGCACCTTTTGCACGGATCGAGTCTCTTTTCTTGGCTATGTTGTGACTCCACAGGGAATTGAGGTGGATGAGGCGAAGATTGAAGCCATAAAGAGCTGGCCCGTACCAAAAACTATCACACAGGTGAGGAGTTTTCTTGGTCTTGCAGGTTTCTACCGCCGCTTTGTCAAAGATTTCAGCACCATTGCTGCACCATTGCATGAGTTGACAAAGAAGGGCGTTGACTTCCATTTTGGTAAGGTACATCATGAGTCTTTTGATGCTTTGAAGGACAAACTTACACATGCACCATTGCTGCAATTACCCAATTTTGATAAGACTTTTGAGCTTGAATGTGATGCTAGTGGTATAGGCATTGGTGGTGTTTTGATGCAAGATGGTAAACCTGTTGCATACTTTAGTGAGAAAATTACTGGGCCTGTTTTGAATTATTCCACGTATGATAAGGAACTATATGCACTTGTACGTTCTTTAGAGACGTGGCGTCATTATTTGTTGCCCAAAGAATTTGTTATTCATTCTGATCATGAATCACTTAAGTATATTCGTTCTCAATGCAATTTGAACCGTAGACATGCTAAATGGGTTGAGTTTATTGAGTCTTTTCCTTATATTATTAAACATAAGAAAGGGAAGGATAATGTGATTGCTGATGCTTTATCTAGGCGATATACTTTGTTGTCTCAACTTGATTGTAGAATTTTTGGACTTGAGGCAATTAAAGAACAATATGTTGCTGATGTTGATTTTAAAGATGTATTGCTGCACTGTAAAGAAGGTCGTGCTTGGCACAAATTTGTGTTGAATGATGGTTTCTTGTTTAGAGTTAACCGCCTATGCATTCCAGTTGGTTCCGTTCGTCTTTTATTGTTGCAGGAGGCGCATGGAGGTGGATTGATGGGTCATTTTGGTGCTAAGAAGACGGAGGATATTTTGGCCACACACTTCTTTTGGCCAAGGATGAGGAAAGATGTTGAGCGTTTTGTTGCTCGCTGCACTACATGTCAAAAAGCTAAGTCTCGATTGAATCCACATGGTTTATACATGCCACTTCCTGTTCCTTCTATTCCTTGGGCGGATATTTCTATGGACTTTATTTTAGGACTGCCTAGGACTAAGAGGGGGAGTGATAGCATTTTTGTTGTTGTGGATCGTTTTTCCAAGATGGCACACTTTATACCATGTCATAAAACTGATGATGCTAGTTACATTGCTGATCTTTTTTTCAAAGAAATTGTACGTTTGCATGGTATGCCTTCTACTATTGTTTCAGATCGTGATGCAAAATTCTTGAGTCATTTTTGGCGCACGCTTTGGAATAAGTTGGGTACAAAGTTGTTATTTTCTACAACTTGTCATCCACAAACTGATGGACAAACTGAGGTTGTGAACCGCACTTTGGGTACTATGTTGCGAGCTATTTTGAAGAAAAATTTGAAGCAATGGGAAGAATGCTTACCTCATGTTGAGTTTGCTTATAATCGGGCAACACATTCTACTACCAAGGTAAGTCCATTCAAGGTAGTGTATGGTTTTGATCCCCGTACTCCACTTGATATACTTCCTCTACCTATTAATGAGAGAGTTCATGTTGATGCTAAGGAGCGTGCTGAATTTATTTTGCAAATGCATGAGACCACTAGACTTAGCATTGAAAAGATGAATGAAAAGTATAAAATTGCTGGCAGTAAGGGTAGAAAGGAAGTAAAGCTTGATGTAGGAGATTTAGTGTGGTTACACTTAAGGAAGGATAGATTTCCAGAATTGAGAAAGTCTAAACTAATGCCTAGAGCTGATGGTCCATTCAAAATAATAGAGAAGATTAATGATAATGCATACAAACTTGAGTTGCCTCCCGAGTTCGGGGTTAGTCCTACTTTTAACATTTCAGATTTGAAACCATACTTGGGAGAAGAGGATGAGCTCGAGTCGAGGACGACTCCACTTCAAGAGGGGGAGGATGATGAGGACATCACTCCTATGGATACACACAACACTCCTCCAAATCTGGACTTGCAAGGTCCAATGACTAGAGCTCGTGCACGACGACTAAATTTAGAGGTGAGCTCGTTCCTACGTTCTTCGCTATATGTTACTTTTGAGAATGGTTTGCTACCTAATGATTATTTTATGATTAGAAACCATGGAGAAGACCAGGAGATGATGGGAGAAGGAGCTGGGAACGTGGAGGACCAGCAAGAGCTTGGAAGCCAAAGTGGAGGCCCAATCAAAACCGACTTCGAGTCTGTTTCGGGGCCCAGGACCAGTCTGTACTAAAACAGTTGCCTAGGACGCATACGGACTCGGATTTGGACGTTCTACATATGCACGGAAAGATAAGGAGAAGACCTTTCCAATGCCGCCGGCCTCATGTCAAAATTCATCCGGAGTCATCGGGAATCGTCAAAACAAGACAGAGTCCAGAATCTGTGTCGGTGCTGCGTCGCCTATTTTTGGCCTTTGGGCTTTGTATCTAGTTGAGCCCAATTAGGGGCGCGTCCAGAGGGTCTTGCACGACCCTAGGGTCTTTATATACAGCCGCCGCCGCACCATTAGGGTTGGGGTTTTGCTTAGATTATTCTGTTGATAACAGTTTCGCCGTTTGATCGGTTTGTGAGACCCCAACTTGTGAGATTCATCGTATACTTGCAAATTTGGTTGCATTCTTCTTTGTTCTTGCTTGTGTTCTTGATTTGCAGGCAAGGATAAGCCTTCTCGGCGAGGTCAATCGTTCTTGAACGGTTGATAACCAGAGGAGACGTTGTGCTGCGATTGCGGGGTTCAGAACGTGTCGTTCGGAAGCCGGATCGATTTGTGTATCGCCTCCGCCTTAATCAAGATTATCAGAACCTATCGGAAGATCGGGAACCCTTGTCCACATCAAGATGCGCCTCAGACTTCAGCAGCAGCAGCAGCCGGTCCTAGTGTTGCCTCTCGTCCAAGGTCACCCGTGCTATCAAGTCGATCTTTTGCATGTGCCGGGACATAGCGGTTGCAGTGAGAGAGCAGCGGGAGATGCTTACACATATGAGATCAGATATGGGTCTCCTCACTGCCTCTGCTAGTGTTCAGCTGCCACCTCCAGTGGAGCTCATCCCTCTGCCAGATATCACTTCCAATGATGATCCATGGGGTTTCTACAATCAGGCGTCACAGTTGGTCTAGTCGGCAGGTGATGATGATGATGAAGACGACGACGGTGATAGCGCGGATGAGTGACTCCAAGTGCTTCTACCTTTCCTTTTCCCTTTTTGGTGTTGTGATGCCAAATGGGGAGAAGTATCTATCTTTTATTCTTATTTTGTGAGTTGTGAGTGTGATGGACATATTTGTGTTGCTTATAGAATAAAACTATTTGTGACTTATTATGCTTCGAGACTTCTATTGTAATGGTGTAATGTTGCTTTTTCTCTTTAGATGCATTTGTGTGAACATTCATGTCATCTGCTTTGCTTCTAGCGCTTGTGCTTAATTGTTGCAAACTTACCCATATGCATGCTTTTAAGGGGAGCTCTCACACATTTCTTTAAATTTGTGCATTGTTATCATTGGTTATTATTTCTCACATGCACACACTTAGGGGGAGCTCCTCGTCTCTTTTATATCACAAAATGAACCTTATTGCAAATTTCTATAAAATTTAGTTGTATTGTCATCAATCACCAAAAACATGGAGATTGAAAGTGCATCTAGTCCCCTAATTTTATTTTTCATGATTGGCGTCAATACAATTAAGAATGGACTAATGTTTTTATTGAGCATGTGTGTAGATGACTATCTCAATTGATGAATGAAATGCATTGAAACAAAAAGGGAAAAGAGGATGGTCATTTATCTCTAGTTGAAGGTCCAAAAATTCACTCAAGAATAAGGATCATGGAGTTTTATTCCTAATCTTGAGTATAGGTAAACCGTACTATTAAGAGGGGTATAATTCACAAGTGTGGTAAAGTCAAATGCTCAAATTTCCCACAAATACCACTTCTGTTGCGCTCTGGTTTTGCTTTCATCGGCAGTGCCGGTGGCCTTCACCAGCAGTGCCGATCCACCCACCCAGTGGCGCTGTGATGACCAGACACATCTCTGGCTTCTGTCTAGCCAACATCGGCAGTGCTGATGGCCCCATCGGCAGTGCCAGTCTCTCCTTTCAGAGAGGTCTGTTCTCTCTAGCTCTCTCGCTGTAGCTCATCGGCAGTGTCGATCAGCTTGATCGGCAGTGCTGGTCGGTTCTCCGAGAGAGCCACTCTTTCTGTCTGGCTTAGGCTGTAGCTCATCGGCAATGCCGATCTTCTGATTGGCAGTGTTGGTCCCCTCTCCAAAGAGACTGCTTTCCTTGGGTTCTCTGGCTGACTATGATCAGTAGTGCCGCTCAGGGTCTCTAGAGACCACTTGTCTTCTCTGTGCTTGCCTCACCGACAGTGTCGATGCCTTGATTGGCTGTGCCGGTGCAGGCCGAACCCTTGCTCTGTAGATCTACGACAATGTGTCAGAAACCCTACCAATAGTGCCGACGGCTCGATCGGTAGTGCCGGAGCGGGGTGTCGAGACAGGCCAACGGCTCTTCTTGAGCCTCTTATATAAAAGGCACTCACCCCACTTCGTGCTCTCTCTCTCCAACCCAAAAATCAAAAGGCACTTTTGAGCTCCACTCTCCCTCTCCAAGTCAAAGCATCATTCTTTGAGCCAGGGTTTGAGTGAGTCATTGATTCCTAGTGATTGAGAGGACCATTCCACTCTTCAACATTAAACTTCGCTATACTTGTGACTTGTGCTTGTTACTCTTGGAGATTTGCTCCTGGACGGTTAGCGGTGCCCATAGAGCTCCCAACTTGTGTGGTGACGCCTCGGGATATTTGTATCACCCATCCCACGAGGTATTTGCTAGTGGAGAACTCGAGCTTGATCTTTGTGGTCACTTGAGTGAGAATAGGGTTGAAAGAGACCCAGTCCTTTGTGGACCTCTCAACAAAGACGTAGGGTTCTTTGTGAGCCTGAACTTCGATAACAAATCTTGTGTGTCCGTGTGCTCCTTTATTTACTTGTTGTTTTTATTCTTGCACTAGGGTTTGTTCTTGTTCTTGCTTAATTTGCTAGATCTACTTGTGTAGCTTGTCTCTAGTATTTTTTTTACTGTGGTAGTCCTTCCTTTCTATTATTTTGTTGTCATTCATCACCTAGTTACCGCGGAACGACTTAAACCTTGTTGTCACTCGTCTGTCTGTTCAACTATCGGCACTGCCGATCCCCATCATCGGCATTGCCGGTCAGACTGATAAATTTGTTTAAGTCCAATTTTGCAAGATTTTTAGATTTTTCCTATTCACCCCCCCCCCCCTCTAGGCAACTTTTATTACCCTTGACATTGATAGGAGGTGGAAGTTTTTGTATAACTTCTATTTTTGCTTTGTCAACCTCTATCCCCCTCTCAAACACTAAGTGTCCCACTACTATGCACTCTCGAACCATAAAGTGGCACTTTTCCCAGTTAAGCACCAAGTCCTTTTCTTGGCATATTGTCAAGACCTTGTATAAATTCTCCTGACAGTGCTCAAAGGTTTTCCAATAGACGAAAAAATCATCGATGAAGACCTCCATGATTTCCTCTATAATGTCATTGAAGATTGACATCATGCATCTTTGAAAGGACATGGGGGCATTGCAAAGCCCAAACGACATCTTCCGGTAGGCATACGTTCCATATGGACAGGTGAATGTGGTCTTGCTTTGATCATTGGGATGGATGGGAATTTTATGGTAACCAGAGTAACCATCAAGGAAACAAAAGCAGGAGTGGTTAGCAAGCTGTTGGCGACCAATAAAACCCAATATCGGCCACCAACAGGTCGGGAAATGCAAGGTAAAGACCTAAGATCAACAAATAGTTGTTTGAACTCATAAGATTCCACGAGTTTTGGTGAGATATGTGTTTGCAGGTATAAAAGGGCCAAAATATGCAAAAACATGAAGAAACACCCCGTCGGCTGATCACCACTATGAAACAGCCATTTTCACTGGCCGACAGGATCATTTACAGGCTAAAATCAGGACGCGGCCGACAAGGTCGTTTACAGCCTGAAATCAGGACCCAACCGACATGGTCGTTTACGGCTGAAATCAGCACTCGATCGGTTCTACAAATACTCCATCACGAAGTTGTTTTCTCCTTCCGGGCCAAGACACGTGAAATGTGGTGAAGAAAAGAAGGCCATCAATTGGCCTAACCGGGAGAGGTCAAGGGGCGACCCGGCAAGGTGCCGGCACCCGGCCAAGGCCGCCACCCGGCCATCCTTGCCGCTCGGCCTGGCTTGCCGCCCGGCCTAAGCTACCGCCCGGCCTGGGTTGACAACCCGGGGTTGCCAGCCCATGAGGCCTCCTGACCCCAAAATGAAGAGTCGGTGAGAACCAACCCACCAACCGACTCCACGGGGCAATCCAAGAGGTTCAACGCAAGGTCAGTTGGAAAAGGACTTAACCCAAGGCCGCCCGGCGCACTAGGCCTACTGGCCCAAATCCGCAGAAAATGGCACAAACCGACCAAGGCACCAACTCCACAAGATCATCTGAAGCGTCTAAGACAAGTTGGTGCCAAACCGACAAAATCATGTGGCCGTCTGGCGGGCTAGGCCAACCGGCAGGTCCCACTGCTCGGCGGACCGACTTTGGCCCACCGACTCCACTTGGCCTACAAATACCTCCCTGCCCATTGCCACCTATAAATAGTGGAGAATTCGATAGGAGATGAACAAGCAACACGTCAAGGAGTCCATTTCCCACTACTTGTGCCACAATGTAGAATAGGTTAGTTAGTCGGGAGTTAGAGTCTAGTCGAGAGCATCGCTCGAGATTCTAGAATTGTCTCGGAGTCTTGGTATGAGATCTCTTGTATCTTTTCTATTTATGTAAGATTTATCCCTTGTCAATATAAAATATATTTCCTTTTATATCTTGTCAAGTATTTATTTTAATTTAGACATTTCCGCAAGTTATAATTATTAGGAAGAAACATTGTTGCGTAGTTCGCAGGTTTACCGGCTAGGATTTAATTAAGTTTAGCTCTTTCTGGGACTTAGACTTGGTTATTTCCCAGCTATTCTTCCGCTCGATCAATCAAAGAATATCTTGTGAAGGCGTAGGCACGATGTCTAAGTTAACGCTAGCTGGTTTTTCATTCGTCCCCATAGGTTGTGTGGTAGGCGGCAAGTGGTTACAGCTCTATCCATCCCTTTAGTAATCCACCACGTTCGGGAAGTCTCAAGCAAGGTTGTCTAGCGATAGTGTACCCACTAATACAGAGGTTAGTTACCGACCTATATTAGTGTATCGTTTTCATGCCCTGAAGTGAGCTAACAGGTGAAAGACTCGAGGCTGTACCAAGAAATTGGTGTAAGCGCTTGACCCAAGAAACTAGGATTTGACGCTTGAATTAGATATACTAGGAATATATATTTTAGGAATCTTAGACTTAGACTCGTTGTCCTCTCGGCTAGCTTAACCGATCTCTTTATTTATCTCAGTGTGGATTTCTCCTGTGTTAATACCCAACTCTATCATTGATTATCCTTACTCCCGTCTTTGGATAGTTGGAATTATTCTTTAGTCATATCTTTGTTAAGTCGAGATAATCTTACGTCTAGCTTCCCTGTGGAAATAAATAGGATACCCTGGAATACTCTCGGGTGAAAATCTACAATGGTGTTCTGTGCGCTTGCGGAATTAATTCATTTTATCTTTAGAGCGTAGCAAACGCCAACAAGCATTTCTGACGCCATTGTCGGGGAAGCAATGGCTAATATTTCATCACTAACATAGATTGTCTACTGAGCTAATTCACCGATAGCCTTAGTAGGATCGCCCCTATTTTGTTTGAGTATGGAACAAACAGGACACGGTCTCCTTGACCTTGGAGCAAGTTTTCATAGAAGAAGAGCCCGTGGGGTTGTGATACTTCTCAACGAATCATCATGTACCACTATAGCTTAATTTTCAAGGAGGTAAGCCCCAAAATCTTGCCCCTAACCATCTATTTGGACAGTTTGGGTATTGATGGAATTGATTCATCACCAACTAGTGTTATGTTCTTATCTTATTCTATATTGGGTTATGCGTTCCTTGTTTGGTTGCGTGTCCTATGTATGTGTATGATCTAGAATATAAAAGTGGTAATCTCTATCATGCTATGATGTAAAATAAAGAAAATGCATGTGTTTTCCTCCCATAATTGATCAAATTGGACATGGTGTCTAGGTTGATTGATGGAATTGATAGAGATATGCCTATTGTAGACAAATAGATTTGCGCTAACAATTGTAGGAAATCAATGGACCAAGTGATGCTAAAAGAGAATGAAAAAGGAAACTCAAAAAGGTCACCACCATAGAGCCCAAAAACAAGATTCAGGTATGGCAAAAGGAGGTCGTCTCGTTCAGGACGTAAAATCTGAACCCTTGTCGGAAGGTAACCGATATTTATCCCCCTTTTTTTCTCTTGTACATACCACTAAATTAGGTTGCTTTTATTTCCTTCTTTAACAATGAAATTAGGCAAAATAAATAAATAAAAATAAAAAAAATTGGGTGATGTCTCGGCCAAATTTCCGGGCCGGGTGGTCAATTTTCGTCGAAAATGACTATCCGGGTGATGATCCGGGACTCTAACCCGGCCAGTCAAATTTCAGCACCCGGGAGGTCAATTTTCATAAAAAACGACCACCTGGCTGGGTAATTTTTGTTGTCGCCCGGCTAGAATAACCCAATCAGATTTCAGCACCCGGGAGGTCATTTTTCATGAAAAACGACCACCCGGCTGGATAATTTCTGTGCCGCCCGGCCATACTGTTTCTCAGATTCCATGCTCTTGTGATGCAGGAATAATGGCCATGAGCGGAAGAGGTGTGGCCAGCACTTCTTTTGTGAAAAATGCTCACCTAAGACCCCACCATAAGTAAAAGTAAATGAAGGAGAGCCACACAAGTCACATCACTCTTTCACCACTCACACTCACCTGCCATCCTACTCCCCTAGGCTTCATGAATGGCAGGGCACTCATTGTAAACATCCAACTTTGGCCATCCCATCACTCTCTTCTTGCTTTCTTCACTTCCAACAAAGTTCTGGCCAAAGTAAGCAAGTGGATCACATGGCGCATGGACCTAGCCCTCACCAATCACGCCACGGCCCTCCGCTCGGCATGGGTCGCCGCTCGGTGTGGAATGTTGCCCCCCATGCCTCCTCTCGAGCCTATAAATATCGAGGCTCATTCTCCAAAATCTTTACCCCTCAACCTTTCAGTTGAAAACACTCTTCTCCCTTTCATTCTTTTCACTAGCCCCCCCTAGTAAGTGCGCTTTGAGCATATGAATAAAAGTGTGCTGCAATAAAACCAACTAGAGCAAGTTTGTTGCCTCCCTTGCACGTTTGAACGAGTAACACTTGGACTACTAACCGAATGACTAATTGCTAACCTTTATTATCATATTGTCCTTCAGGTATTGTGTCCAAGTAACCCTTTTGCAGGAATGACAAACATTTGGAGGGGCCTCTACACCAAGTTCAGCAGTAGCTTAAGTCAAGGGAGACGCAACCCAAGTGAGCACTCAGAAGCTGAAGCTTCATATGGGCATGCTCCGAGTTACCACTCGGAATCAATGTCCATATCCGAGGCTGCAACAATGGCAAGTGAGCAAGGAGGAGGAGATGGAGAATTTGAGAAGTTCATGGACAGTAAAGAGAACATGGTGTTCAACGACTTCGACGAGCAAAGCAAGTTCACCGCCATACAAGACCGGGAGTTCACGTCCGTGCACTATCGGCATCCTCGCTGATATTGAGCACGCGCTCAACACGTGCGGGGTGGTATGATTTCTATCACCTCAATGAATACAGTTTCAAATGGCTCACTATCAAATTTCTTTGCACATTGAAAGTTCATGCCCATGAATTAAACAAAATAGGCACTCTCTATGAATTTCGTCTTTTTGATGAAACCTATGAACGGTCTTTAAAAGAAGTTAGCACTTATCTTGGCTTCGATCATAAGGCGGCTTTAGAAATTGGTAAACTTAAAGGTTTCACACCACAAGGACTTTGGGCAAAGATAGGAAATCCCGTTACGGGGCAAGAACGCACTAGTGACATTCATAACCCATCGCTCCGTATAATTCACTGTTTTATCACTCACTACCTAACCCCTCGTGGTGATGTACGTTCGGTGAATGGTTTCGATCTTCATGCTGTAATCAAGAAAATTGAAATGAACCTCACATTTTTCCTCATCAACAATTGGCTCACCTTAGCATTCAAGCAACAAGGACCCATTACTTTTACCCCCTTTTGTCACTAGAATTGCTAGAAAGGTTGGCGCACTTCACAGAGCTAGAATAGATCATCTCCCTAGCGCTCCTTTGTTAGGAGAAGATCACTTCTTGCAAGCCCACTTGTTGAAAGAGGAGAACAATAGGTACTTCATGCTTTATCCGCGGTGTGACATGGAAATTGAGTTGCTTAACCCCCAGCTCATTATTATTGGTAAAAGGAACTTTGTGTACAAATTGCAAGCTTCCTTGCAACGTGCAAGACATAGTGTTGCAAGGGATAGACCAAGAACGAGAGCACAACTCCGTCGAGAGGAGCAGCAGAAAGGAACTGCAATGAACACGCCTCAGACGGGTGAATCAGGAGGTTCCCAATACAATTGGGAACAGCCACAACTCCACGGTTTTGCGAGTTCATCGACCAACTACACTACCTCCTCCTATGACAACTATGAGCCCTACGGGATGGGGAGTTACCTCCAACCTCATAGAGGAATAGGCACTTCTCACTCCACCCGATTCACATCATATAATTTTTTAGAGTTGCAAGAAGATATGCAATACTTGGCGGCCAATGCCTATGAGACCAACATTCAAACATAATAAATACAGGAAGCCATAAGGGAAGAACAAGAATGGCGACAACAAACAACGGAACAACTTCAGACAAACATCTCCATGATGGATCAACTGTTTGGCCATTTCAACATCGAGTATCAACTGCCGTAGTGAACACCATCTAAGCTTAAGTCTTGCAAAGACCTAAGCTTGGGGAGGTACCCAAACCAAGGTGCGCCATTTGTTCTATCCTCTCTCCCTCTTTCTCCAATTGAGTCGTTTTGTTTTGAGCTAAAAAAACCCAAAAAGAATTTTAGCTTTCTAGGAAAACCATAAAAATTTGCAAAACTAGGAAGAACTAAAAGATTTCCCTTTACAAATAGAATTTGAGAACTTGGTCTCTACCTTGCCTATGGAAATGATGAATAGTTGCTCTATTAGCTCCCTTTTAGTCTCAAGTATACAACCTCTACTCCTCATTTTTGTGGGTAATGGTAGACCGGCATGATGGTAACTGAGGCGCCCATTCCTGGAGGATCGAGGTCCCGAAGGTGCTGATAATGCAGACACTTGATAATACAACAATGACTTGAATTTAAGTTAAATTAATATATCATTAAGGTAGTCAAAGTGCAGTGGAATTAATACAAGACCAAGATTGTTTTGAAAACAGCGGAAGCAAATACGGAAAGAAATCTACGAGTTCTCGACGATACAGCAGTAGTGATGATTCATGCCCGAAGAACCATCACCCTAGCAGCACACAATAGTCACTGCGACGGTAGGTTAGACTCCTAGTGCGCACTCCAACCCTCAGGGACCTGCATGTCCCAAGACAACACATCTACACACAACTCTATCTCTTTATTACCTAAAAACCATAGAGGCACAAAGCCTGAGTACTAATTACTCAGCAAGACTTACCCATCAAAAACCTAGACATGCAATCACTCTAATAGGGTGGCTTGTTTAAAAGACTCTCACTAAGAAACCTATTAGTTCTATCAAGTTTTATTTAGCAATTTAAATGGGTGGAGCAAAAGGTAACTTTAGTGAAGTAGCATAATGAAACAGTACAAAAAGTAAGTGCAATATAAGGGCAATAGTAATAATGATAATCAATAATAGTCAAGTAATCAACTATTATAGTGTCATGCGAAACTACGTGATGGCACGGTGACCAAGCGGTACTCATTGATTTACACGAGCTAGAAAAACCCGAAATACACGATGTATATGCACCAATTAAGGTCGTATACGGCAACCTTTCACAAGAAACACTTACACCTTCACCCGGATCCAGTGACGTCGAGTGGGCATGCTGTTCTGCCAGCAATACTTCGCGGTATGAACTGCCCACGCCAGTAGTAGAAGGGTCAAAAGACCAATGCACCATAGCCGTGTTCCAATGCAAGTATTTAATGCTACGTCGGTTTACTAGTGCCCATAAACTAGCATGTATTCGGTACTATTCAAAACTTGATCAAGGGGCTGACCACGGACGGGTCCTAGGTTTGACAAGGCAGGATTACCGCAGTCAACACCCATGTGTTACTACAAACCTACACATGCATAATCTCTGCCCAGTCATAACATCAAATGTTAAGTTCAGATTTAGTGATCAAATTCATTCTTTAGTAATAGTAGCTACCGGGACTACTCAGTTACTAAGCATAGCAATACAGTACCGATTCTACCAAAGTTCTAATAACAGTAGCATAGGTCATATGGGTACCATGCAAGGTGGGTTTCAATCAACTCCTATGACCTATTGCAACAATCAAATATAGACGCTAGCAGTGATATAAGCTAGCAAAACTTTGAAAAGGTGAATGCAAACCGGGGCTTGCCTTGATCTAGACAAGTGTTAGCAACTATGGTCTCTTGCTCTTCAGACTCAGCATCCTTCTGAAAATCCGGCTCCTGCTCCTCAGTGTCGTTATTTTATGTGTGTTAACCATTGAAATAGGGTTATTATAGTTCTAGGAACAATAATGTAATTAAACAAGTATTTCTGAACTTGAGTGATTTATTGTGAGCATATACATACATGAACTTCATGTTTACCAAATTATAGCTTCTGAACATTAGTATTTCATTTACTAGCATTTATATAAGTTAACCACTAACTAAATCCTAGAGCATGAAATATTGCCAATCTAGCTTAACGAAAACTCAGGGTGATGCAATGACATGAATAAACAGTGCATGCAAAAGATTAATATTAAATATCATTTCTAGAATTTATAAGGATTTAATTAGTGTTTGCACAATTTATATAATTATTACAAATACAAGGGCAGAGACAGCTTGTTATCATTTTTATAAAATAGGGAATATGTTTATAAAACTATAGAACTTTGTTTGAGGTCCATTGGATTTAGGATGCATTTACTATGGTTTTTGGAATATTTAGTTAATTTTCTGTATTTTCTGGGGTATTATTGGCATTGCCATGTCAGCATGCCAGTAGGCTGCCAGTGGGTGCGCCGGAGTGGGGCGGCGCTTGGCCGGAGTGCTCGCCGCCGGGGCTTTCACGTGGAGGCAGCTCGCTGCGGGTGCATCCAAGTGACGAGCGCGATGAGGCGGAGTGGCTGGCGGGAGTCGCGAGGACAGTAGCTCACCGGAACAGGGTCGACGTCGAGAGGCGGCGGGTGGCAATGTTCGGCGAGGTCGCGGTGGAGGTATGGGGCATACGGGAACCTGCGCTTTGGTCCGAGAGCTTCATGGCAGCACGTAGAAGACCGGTGTCGTGTCCAAACGCGTCGAGGAGGATCGAGACCTATTGTTCGTCGACGAGGCGGAGGCGACCGGCCGGAACAGAGGAATATCGACGGGCAAAAACTGAACTGCTACCATATCGCACCATAAAACACAGTAGGTTGATGCGCCAGGAGGTTGCCTAATTGAGTAGGAGAGTAAATTGAGGTTGGCTTACCGAGCTAAGAGAATTTCACGTCGGGGTGATATTGCTCAACCATGACCACTGTGGAGATGTTCTTGCAATTGGTGTGATTGTCAACAGAATAGAGGCAGCAACGCCACTCCGAGGTTGAGGACTCGCGTGCGCGCGCTCTGGAACACTCAAATGGTGCTAACAGGCTGAGACACGGCTGGGTGATGAGCTTGAGCTCAGTTCGGTCATGGCGGGCAGAGGAAGAGAAAAGGGCAGCGGAGTGATTTTTAACAGTGAGGGAGCCCGGAATTGGGTCGGTCACGGGTGCCAGAGAGTTATGCGGGATGTAGCACGCGCGGTCGGGCGACTGGGAGCAGCAGAGGCGCCGCGGGACTTGGGTTTTCTGCGGCAATGGTCGGGGGTCACGTCGGCGCGTCGGCTGAGGGGAAAAGCGACTCAGCGCAATGGCGGGTAGTGGCGCGCAGGCGGCCGGGGAGCGGGAAAATGAGCACTGGACAGGACATGGCGTCTCTGCGCGCGAGTTAGTGCGGCGGCGAGTTCCGAGGTTGGCAGAAAGAAACGACGGCGGCTGACGGCGTCGGGAATCATGGAACTGCGGCAGGAGGCGCGGCGGCTTCGGGCGGAGGGAAAAGCAACACAGAACAGCGGCGGCTAGCGACGTGCGGTGGCAGGGCGGCAGCGGCGACGGGATGCCGGGCGAGTGCGGGGGCGCGGCGCCGAGTCCCGAGGAAATGTTCCGCCGGCAGGCGGGTTCGCCCGGGCACGGAGGACGGGAGGAAGACGACAGCATTTTTGCCCAGGGGTCGTCTAACTTTTGAAAAGTTTACACAAAGCTCCCTCGTGCTGTTTTATTTAATTTCCCAATGGTACATGCCTCCAAATGGGATCAAATTTTATATTTGGGCTCCTCAGGTTGTGTAGAATTTAATAGAGGATTTCATTTGGTCAGAAATGAAATAATTTGTTTGGAATAAAAATTTAAATTGGAATTGTTCCTAGGCTTAAATTAATTATTTGAAGAAATTTTAAGTATGGTAAAATGCTCAATTTTGGACCAAAGTTTTATTTTATTATACCCATACTGATATTGTAATTATTTGGCATATGTCTTATAGAAGATTTTAATTTGCTTCTTAGTTTAGTTTGTAAGGCTTTATTTGGCTTAAAGAATTTCCAAATTTCAAATGGCTCTATTATTTTATGCTACACTTGAGCTTCAATTTATGCTTAGCATGCTAGTTAATTGAAAGTAAGACACCTGGGTGTCACAATAACAGTAGTCCCTCTATGTTTTAGTGGGTGCGAAATGACTAATAAACATCAAGTTTAGTTGTTGGAGTTTATGATATGTCATGTTTTGGATGAATCTATGATTTCCTTATGATTAGAGTCCAATGATTTCTTTCAAAACCATGCTGCGATAGAAACCCTTTCTTTCAAAACCATGCTGCAATAAAAACCCCCTAGTTGGTGCACAACTTTCCTATGATAGATAATTTCCTACCATGACCAAATATTGATTAGCAAAACCATGTCTACGCCATCTATGCATGCATTGAGTTTAGTTAGGATTTGATCCTTATGAGGGACTTGCACATCCAAAGCCAATCATTTTCCTTCATGTTATCTTTGAGTTCTCAAATTAATAATGCTTGGTTATGTGTTTTCCATATCGGAATCATGCATCCATTCCATCAAGCATGTTAACCAAAATCTTTCTTTTTGCGAGCCTTTGATCCCATTACAAGATTATGGTCCTCCCAGACAATTGCTCAGGAAAAGTTTGCAAAAAAATATTTGAACCATTGAATTAGCTTGTTTACACTACGAGAGCTGAAAGAAAGAACCAAAGAAAGAAAGAAAGAAAAGAAAGAAAAAGTTTATCAGCTCTCATGGACTGGCCGACACGGTCGTTTATAGGCTGAAATCAGGACTCGGCCGACAGGGTCATTTATAGGCTGAAATTAGGACCCAGCTGACACGGTCGTTTACGGCTAAAATCAGCACTCGACCGATTCTGCAAATACTCCATCACGAAGCCGTTTTCTCCTCTTGGACCAAAACACGTGAAAATGTTGTGAAGGAAAGAAGGCCATCAAGTGGCCTAACCGGGAGAGGTCAAGGGGCAACCCGGCAAGGGGCCGGCACCCGGCCAAGGCCGCCGCTCGGCCTAACCCATCGCCCGGCCTTCCTTGCCGCCTGGCCTGGGTTGGCCACTCGGGGTTGCCAGCCCATGAGGCCTCCCGACCCCAAAATGAAGAGTCGGTGAGAACCAACCCACCAACCGACTCTACGGAGCAATCCAAGAGGTCCAATGCAAGGTCGGGTGGAAACGGACTTAACCTAAGGCTGTGCGGTGCACTAGCCCTGCTGGCCCAAATCCACGAAAAACAGCACAAACCGACCAAGGCACCGACTCCACAAGATGATCTGAAGGGTCCAAGACAAGTCAGTGCCGAACCGACAAAATCATGTGGCCACCCGGCGGGCTAGGCCGCCCGGCGGACCGACTTTGGTCCACCGACTCCATTTGACCTACAAATACCACCCTGCCCATTGCCACCTATAAATAGTGGAGAATTCGGTAGGAGATGAACAAGCAACACATCAAGGAGTCCGTTTCCCACAACTTGTGCAACAATGTAGAATAGGTTAGTTAGTCGGGAGTTAGAGTCTAGTCGAGAGCATCGCTTGAGATTCCGGAATTGGCTCGGATCTTGGTATGAGATCTCTTGTATCTTTTCTCTTTATGTAAGATTTATCCCTTGTCAACATAAAATATCTTTCCTTTGATATCTTGTCAAGTATTTATTTTAATTTAGTCATTTCCTCAAGTTATAATTATTGGGAAGAAACATTGTTGTGTAGTTGGGGGGTTTCTCGGCTAGGATTTAATTAAGTTTAGTTCTTTCTAGGACTTAGACTTGGTTATTTGCTGGCTATTCTTCCGCTCGATCAAAGGAAGAATATCTAGTGAAGGCGTAGGCGTGGTTCCTAAGTTAACGCTAGCTAGATTTGCATTCGTCACCATGAGCTGTGTGGTAGGCGGCAGGTGGTGACAGTCCTGTCCGTCCCTTTAGTAATCCACCATGTTTGGGAAGTCTCAAGCAGGGTTGTCTAACGATAGCATACCCACTAGTATAGAGGTTAGTTACCGACCCATATTAGTGGATTGTTTTCATGCCCCGAAGTGAGCTAACAGGTGAAATACTCGAGGTTGTACCAAGAAATTGGTGTAAGCGCTCAACCTGAATAACAAGGATTTGACGCTTGACTTAGATATATTTGGAAGATATATTTTAGGAATCTTAGACTTAGACTCGCTATCCTCGCGGCTAGCTTAACCGATCTCTTTATTTATCTTAGTGTGGATTTCTCCTGTGTTACTACCCAACTCTTATCATTGATTATCCTTACTCCCGTCTTTGGATAGTTGAAATTATTCTTTAGTCATATCTTTGTTAAGCTGAGATAATCTTACGCTTTGCTTCTCTGTGGAAATAAATACGATACCTTGGAATACTCCTGGGTGAAATACTATAATGGTGTTTCGTGCGCTTGTGGAATTAATTCATTTTATTTTTAGAGCATAGCAAACGCCAACACAAGCCGCTCTAACATTTAATCAATAAAGGGCAGCTGTAAATGATCCTTCTTAGTTGCCTTATTGAGTTTTCGGTAGTCAATACACATTCTCCATCACGTGATGGTTCGTTGTGGAATTAACTTGTACTTGTCATTCTAAACGACCATCATTCCTCCTTTCTTTGGCACTACTTGAACCAGGCTAACCCACTCACTATGTGGTACGGGACAAATAATCCCGATGTGCAAGAGTTTAATACCTCCTTCTTGACTAGTTCGTGCATTGCATTGTTAAGCCTACGCTCAGGCTCCCTAGATGGCGTGCTATCTAGGTCAATGGGAATGCGATGGGTGCAAAGAGCAGGACTAGTTCCCTTAAGGTCTCGGAGTGAGTAGCCTAACATGGTGCGATGCTTTTCTAAGACGACTACGAGGCTTTGGGTTTCTTGATCTGAAAGCTTGTCACTTATGATGACAGGTGCTTCTATATTGCCATGAAGGAAAGCATAGCATAGGGCAGCTGGAAGGCTTTTAAGCTCAATTGGGGGTCATTTTGGTGGTTGCTTCTTTAGGAATTCAAATGTTTCCTTGTTCTCGTCCCGCTCTTCAATGAAATCTTCTCATTATTGCGTGAGGATGGATTCAGGTGGATCAAAAGGAAGGATAGCCTTCACTTCCTCAATTGGCTCATCTTCCAGGAAAAATTCTAAGATAGTATTCCTGGATCGAGTGATTGGGATGGAATATTTATTTCCCTTGAGTTTGACATTAAGCTTTCCCTTGGTCGGAGCATCTGAGAAAATTCTCTCAATTGGATGCCCGATGAGTATGTCAAAGTCTGGGACTTCGAACACATGGAAATCAAGGAGTGCATCAATGCCTTCATGTCATACAAGCACTTCGCGCAAAAATCTATACCCTTCTAGAATGTGTCTAGAGGGACACTTATGGAATTTGCAGGTTGGTGCCGTGGGTAAATCACCCAGAATGGCAAAAGCGCAAGCATCAGAAATGATGTTGGCACCAACAGTGGGATTGTAAAGAATGTCCACCTTAGCCCTTCCAATGCAGCAGGGTAGCGTTGAGCTTGGCGACCATATCCGGATTGGGTCCATGGATAACTCATTTTCTCTTAACCATTCACTGCCCATGATGGTCGAAAGGTCATTTACCGTTTCAAGGAGGAATGCCTCCTCTTCAGGGTCAGGGGCTGAATCAAGTGTCACTAGCTTCTTATGACAGCTATAATTCAAGCCGTTCCCGTAATCTTAAAAAATATCATCCTCGAATTGAAAAGGGACCTCAGGAGGTTGAAATTCTTCTTCCTCCATTGCCCCTGGTTTGGTTGAGGTTTCACTAGAGGAAGCGTTAGATAGGCTAGGGCTAGGCTTAGGTTTGACTAGTGGTGTAGCCTCAATACTTGGCATTGCTTCCTCCTAGAGGGACTCTCTGCAATCAGCTAGGAAAGAATGTTTTCTAAAATAAGGTCTAGAATGGCTCTTCCTTCCTCAGGTGTCTTGTGTACGAATGATCCTCCGGCGGTGATGTCGAGGTATAGGGCAGACTCCTTCTCAAACCCAGACGAAAGTGTTAAAGCAACACGTGGTCGGGCAGAGACAAGTCTGGACCAGAAAAAGTTAACGTGGCAAACCTGGCCTAGGCTGCACCTTTAGATTCCTTCTTGATTTGTGAGACAATACATGATACAGGAAAGAATACAAGACCAAACTTATCCCGGAGTTTATTCCAATCACCATTCATACTCCCAACGGTATGGGCGTACCATTGCTTCGCATTCTCCAAGAGGTAAAATGGAAACAATTTCCACCAAAGAGTTTCATGTGTCATGCTTCTAATGATGGTGAGGCCTTAACATAGTTGCTTGAAATCTCGCAAATGATGAAACAGGCTTTCGCTATCTAAACCCGAGAAGGGTTGCTCCCGAACCATGGCTATAAAGCCAGGATGGAGTTCAAAGCCAGATGAAAGAATTGGGTCCGCTGATGGCAGTGGCTTGAAGAACTCGCCCTTTGGATCAGAAAGATTATGATAGGTAGGTTGCTCCATTGGAAAAAAGAGGTAAGAAATACTTTTTGGTATTTTAAACAAATGTAGATAAATCCGCAAGCACACGGATACCGCTGTGGCACTTCACCTCTGGAATTTACAAGGGTATTGAATCCACAGGGAACTTGTGTGCTAGCATTCTATTATAGTTGTCCAAGGACACCAAAATAACTATGGCGTTGGGTAAAGTGGAATCTGATTGGTAAAAAGGGTCCTAATCGGAGTAAGCCTGACACTAAGCTTCTTGCATTGGGCATCCAGTTTTCCCCTGCATCCACAGTGCGATTTCGGCCAAGAGCCTATTGCGTAGCCGAATGTGGAGGATTTCAAAAGACAGATAGTGTTGTCACCACCTATTGTCTACCTCAAGAAATCTGTGGACTACACGATAAACAAAGGCAATCTCTAGTACAATAGGCCAAAACTAAGGTCTCTAATTAAATAGAGCATCGAGCTAGAAAAGCAACTAAGTAATAAAACTTACTTAAAATAGAAACTAATAACTACAAAAGAATCAAGAAGACTTACTAAATAAGGCAAGCATCTGTCGAGGTATAAGCGCGGAGGAGGGTTGGACAGGCCCGAACCTCCTCTCCAGGACTCCTCACACTCTCCGTATTTTCTAAGAACTACGCCTTTAGAAATGAAGTGCTAAACTATATCTTGATGAAGTGTGTGTAAAAATGAAGCCTTGGCCTTCCTATTATAGCACTCCAAAGGCGGTTCATAGGTCGGTAACCCCCGCCATAATGGGGACAACCGACATAGGAGATGCGGTGGGGAACCGACAGAGCAGGATAGGCCTCATTGGGCCCACCCCACCTTCGGCTAAAGGGCCTTGTTCGGTCGAACAAGGGTGGGGCCCAATGCCCCCTTTCTTGCTTTAGGTCCCTAGTAGGTGGCCCCTCTTCCGTTCTGACACTGTGAGGTGGTGGCTTATGTCGATTTCCATCTGAAAGTGGGCCATTGGATTCCTATACTTGGTTGTGATTGGCCAAAGTTGTGTTTTCTCCCTAGATGATGTCGATTTTCTATTGATTTCATGGAATGATCACCTGCAACTAATATTTACAAACACTTGTGCAATTTTTTAGCAATAAACTTGTACCACTATGTTGTTTGTTCATTTTATTGCTTTTATGCAGATAATTGATGGTCTAGTATTGGTATTTAGTAACCGTCAACTCGTAAATGCAAATGAGAATCAAAGCAAATATTTTTGGTGGAATTTTAGAGTGTAGATCAATGCAACAGCTTGGAGAAAATGGAAGCAAATGGCTAGACTAAAGTGGAGAGGTGAAAAATGTGAATGGAGTGAAGAACTCCCTCTCCCGGCCATTGCCTTAAATAGCAGAGCAGAGCAACGGTCATATCGAGACATGGTCGTTGCCTACTAGCCATTGGGGCAAGCGGGGTCAAAGAGTCGTTGCTTTCCATTTTTTTTTTTGAAATTGGATTGAAATAAATTCCAACATGTAGTGAAAAATCTAAATATGCAAACTACAATAAAAAAATTGATAATGGGAAATATGGATAGATACTGTTTAACCTGTCGGCTAGGGTTCACCTATTTTGAGTCCGGCGGATGGGACTTTATCTCGTTCCTCGTTTAGCTTGTTGTCAGCGCATCCTAATCCAGAGATGAGGACGCGGATGTCTTCTTTGGCCGCCACACCTTTTTCACCTTCTTGGGCGGTGTGGATGAAGGATTCTTTTGTACCGGCTGCTTCTTTGCCCAGAGCCCAGGCGTGCTTGTTTCCTTATTCTTTTGAGCGACAAGAGTGGGGTTCTCTTGTGCCAAGAATATTAGCATGAAGTCCACTAGGCTATCTCTTCTTGACCTCACTTCTACTTCCTTGATGTTCTACGTGTTTGGACCAAACTTAACTCTGACCATGGAGCATTGTTCCACTCTTGGTCGGTCATGTTTCTCCTCCTTGCCATTAATGATGAGGCGGATTACTCCGGCCATGACATCAATTTGTGCGTCTACATTGCTTAAGTATGGCCACCCAAGGATAAGCGGCGTTCACTTGTCAATATCCATATCTAGCAACACAAAAGCCACAGGGACAAAACACCCACAGATCTTCACCGAGATATCTTCTGCAATCCCTGCGGGATACCACACTGACAAGTCTATGAGCTGTAGCTGCATACGAGTGGGGGCTAAGTCTATGAAGTTCAGCTTCTCGAAGATGGCCTTAGGCATGACAATGACGCTGGCTCCAAGATCACAAAGTGTTTGATCAAAGAATTATGTCCCAATTGAGCATGAGATTATGGAACAGTCGGGGTCCTTCTTCTTCTCAGGAAGCAAGTTGAGTATAATGGAGCTACAGTCTATTGTAAGCTTGATGATCTCTGTGGTGGAAATTGGATGCTTGTTGCTCAACATGTCCTTGAGGTAGCAAGCATATGTTGGAACTTTCTGTTTCAACATGTCCACCAAAGGCACGTTGATGTGAATCTTCTTGATAACTTCAACAAAGCAGTCAAATTATTCATCCACAGTCGGCTTCCTGTTTCTATGGGAAAACGACAGAGTGCTTGGGTTGTAAAACTCGTGCGGAGCTGTCTTCCTGTTACGAACCACTTCATCTTCAATGTCGTCAAAGGGTCCATACTTCTTCTCACTAGCTATCGCTGCATTGTTAGGATATGGCGGGTCGTGGGTGGACTTACCTCAACGTGTCGTCACTGCATTAACATTTTCTGTGGTAGATTCAGGTTGCCCTAGAATTTTCCCACAGTCCCAAATAGGCTAAGCAGCGGCTATTTGAGCTAGCCGAGTTTCAAACATTTTATTAAAACTAAGTTGTCTCCTAAAGGAAGAAGAAAGGTCTTCTAACTTAGTATTAATGCTCTCTAAGCTCTTGTTAGTGGAGGCAAACTTTTTACTATAGTTTTCATTAATTTTAGTTTGGCCCAAGATAAGATCTTTCAAGGAAGGCTAGTTAGGATTAAAAGAATTATTGAAATAACCATAGTTACCTCCTTGATAGGGGTGTGGTTGCCACCCCTGACATCCTTGAGGGCGATACCCATTGTTCACGAACGTAGCCTCCTCACGAGTCTCCGGGCTATCATTTTCCAAATGTCTCGTGTTTTCACAGACCTCGCACGTCATGTGATGGTCCATAGCTTGTATTGTGCCCTTTAGTCTGGGGTCATCGTGGATGTCGATCCGCTTCAATATAAGGTCCACTTTTGTATCGAGCATGTTTGTCTCCTTGACGATGTGCATGCCCCACGAACATGGCTAGAGTCGCTCATAATTTCATCCTAGTTGGAGAACATCTTCTCAATCAACTCGGTTGCCCGATTGACGGTGAGTGAGAAGAAGGCTCCTCCAACGGCGACATCAATGTGCTGATGGTTTGAAGCCGTTAGTCCATTGTAGAAGTTCTGGATAATAAGCCACTTATCCATTCCATGATGGAGACATGCCAGGATATACTCCTGAAGCCTTTCCCATGTTTGCTATTGTTTCTCTAGCCATCTGGTGGAAACTTGAAATTCTTCCCCGTAAGGAGATGGTTTTAACCAACGGGAAGAATTTTGCAAGGAATGTAGTGGAGCATTTCTCCCAAGTGTTGACAGTCTCCTTGTTGGTGTAGAAAGCTTGTTGGTCGTATCTACGCACCCACTTATATATCGCAAGAGGACGATGTACGATTATAGCACTTTTTCCCTTGAATTGAGTATTCCAAGGTTTATCGAATCCACTGGGACCTTAGGGATTTATTAAACAAAGTTAACAGTAAAAGATCTAGTCAAGGCTACTGTCAAGGTCAGGTTGCATGAGGGGGAGACTGGCCAACGCAAAGGTGCGCCAGACAGTAAATCTGTCCTTGCGCCAATCGGCGCGGGGATTGAGCCGATCGGCACACTAGTGAAACTAATTCAAAGTGCGCGAGATCTATTAAATCTATGGGTTGTGCCGATCGGCACACTGGTGAATCTAAGCCAAAGTTGTTGCATCGATCGGCGCAGGATTGAGCCGATCGGCACACTAGTGAGTCTAAGCCAAAGTGTTCTAGATCTTGTAAACCTATGCTGGTAAGTGAGTAGTCAGATATCTACTAGTGAGATCGTAACGAGATAGTCTAATTGAATAGCATCATAATGAGTAATTACATAGATCAATGAAAACCTATAATGAGTAAGACCACCCTGTTTTTCGAGCGGCTCCCGATTTATCGCTGCCGGGAGGAAACCCTTAATCGCGCGAGGTATCTTACCCTACTCAACTATCCAATAGTGCTATGCAGGCTTAGTGCTGTCCCCGCTAAACCACACTACTGGCATCATCAAGCAACTGTAATCAATACAATGTCCGAATACTATCCTAATCACCACGAAGATAATATCTACTTACTTAGCCTAGAACTAAGCAATTGGAATCAACACATGCATGATTATAGAATCAAGATAGACAAATCACCAAAACCATCATCAACATATTCAATCATCCTTGAGATACATAGAGTAAGATTCATCCCCGTCGAGATGGCCTACCTTGACGGATCAACTCTTGACTCCAATGGTTCTTGAAACTCAACTAGAGATCTATTCTAACGGGGCAACCCCGGTGGCTCTAACTCACGGATCTGGTGTCCCTCTGTCACCTCCTTCTCTACGGCGACGGTTTACAAGTATTTATAGGGGTTCTACTCGTAAAGGACTCGGTTTCAAGCAAATAAGGCGGTTGCGCCGATCGGCGCAGAATTGCGCCGATCGGCGCAAACCATGTCTTCTCTGATTCTTCCCCGAGTCGGTTCCTCTGTCTTGCACAGCTGCCATGTGAGCCTTTTCCTTCAAGATAAAGTCTTGTACTGCACGTTAAGATCTTGGAGTTCCATAAATATTCTTGAAGTTCCATAATTCTTCTTAGACAAATATCTTCAAGTGTCTTGCGCAGATAAACTTCCATAAACATGTGGAATAGGCCTCGGTCACTTCTGTGGGTCAAAACACCCTTGCGCCGCTCGGCTCATGGGCTGCGTCGATCGACGCACTGGGCTTCTTCAGTGCTTTTCGTCGGTTCTGGACTCCTGTCCTCTCCATCATCGCATTAATCACCAATTTTACCTCTTTCTGCAATAAAGCTCCAAAACAACGCATATACAAATATATAGGCAATATCATAGGTAAATGGCCTAAATTAGTATCAATTATGCTCTAATTGGGATAATATTCACATATAAAAGGGGCACTTGGGAAGTGCCAACAACCACTGCTTGGCCTTACCTAGTAGTGAGAACTAGAACAAACGGAGCCTAATGGCGTCTGGAGCCACGTTCTTTATGGTAAAGGTGTTGCACAACTCCGAGAATTGCTGCAAGTGAGTGCTAACATCCTCATTGGTTTTCCCACAGAATGGGCTAGCTTGCACCATCATGATCAGACTGGTCCTGATATCAAAGTTTCCATCCCCGATGTCAATCTCGGGCCCCGTGTGCACGTTACTGGCAAAGGGAGCGGAATAGTCCTTCAGAGCCTTCTTAGCTATTGGCTTGGATCTTAGTGGTGCGGTAATGATTGATTGATCTGTTGGCTTAGAACTTTAGGGAGAAGAGACATTCATTCTACTTTTCCTCAAAATTCTTTCCGGATTCTTGAGGAAATTTTCAGGCAGAACAAAACCGGTCATGCACTACCCTATTTTCACACGAAAGGTAGAAAACATCCAAGGTTAGCCTCCATACCAATGACTACCATACAATCAATATATTTATGTCATTATTAACAAAATAGTCTTCTATGCCTTCCCCGACAACGGCGCCAGAAATGCTTGTTGACGTTTGTTAAGTTACTTCGATATACACATCTCAGGCAACAACGCCAGAAATGCTTGTTGACGTTTGCTAAGTTACATCAATATACTCAACCCTGACAATGGTGCCAGACATAACTATAAAGATGCACCTCAGTGTCAATAGAGTAAAATCCGCAAGCGCATGGGAAATACCGTTGTAGCTCTTCACCAAAGAATTGATCCAATGGCTTGTCACTTATATTTCTACCAAAGGAAGGCATAGCATGAATATATGAATATTAATAGTAACATAGACGTAAAGATTGGTATTAGTACTTAGAGTTTATACAAGGTTAATTATAATAAGGATAGGGGTAGTGTGACACACAGAGCTTCATTCCCAAAGATAAATAAAAGGTCCTATGTCTCTAGTGAGTTTTAGTTAGGAGAGAAAAGTTGTATCTCTAATATTAGTCTACCTATATGGTCACATAGTCAAACAATTACAAGCAAGTATATACTAGTCATAGTCTAATGCACTCAACACTTCGTGTACGGATTCATACCCGGCATACAAAAGGCAACTCCGTCTTGGACACACGCCACAACCGAACATGGAGGAGTACAAAGGACAGATAGGGTTGTCACCCTCTACTTCCTAACTCTGCAGACCATGGATTACGAGGTGATCGATACTACCTAGTCATCTAAGCACCACAATTACACATTTAAGAAGAACTCTAGCATAGATAAAAAATTAGAGCTTCCCTAAACCTACGTGGATATCAAACCCATGTTGAGATACAACAACAAGACTAAAGTACAAAGTAGCATTATAACATTAAGACTATAGTCAAGGTATATTCCAATCATGAAAATAAGGTAGCAAGTCTATACCACCATGAAAGCATAATGTCCTATTACATGAATATGATATATAACCAAACAAGAAACCACCATAGAGTAAACTCTTGAGTGTGTGCGTTAGAGTGGAGCTCTCCCCTTCTTTGTATAGGGCCCATAGGTCGGTACTAGAGACTAACACCATAGAACCTTGGGCCATAGACGTTGCCAAAGAGCTCACGGAGTGACACATGAAAGGGGAGGCCGAACAACCTCAGGACCAAATCGGCTGACCTCCCCCTTGGTCGCCCGACTAGGGAGTGGGGCCTCTGGCCTTGTGCTTCCTCGAGGAGGAAAACGAGTGGGTTCTCTTGTGCCTTAAGTCGGTGCTCTCTGGAGGAATCCTGTGCAGCCACATATGCAATCCGAGGGAAGTCCAATTGGCATCGTCCCATTGGCTGGAATGTTGATTCCTTGGATTATGCTCCATTTCTCCACTTCTTTTATATCACATCCCTACATGCACATAAATCTCCAAGGACAAGTAGAATCTTATTATTCCTAACTAACATGCAGGTATGAAATGCTAAGTCATTCTACTTTTATAGGTATATTGACGGTAAAAATTGGTACTTAGTGACCGTTAACAGGGAACATCGATGACCGATAAAAGAAGATGCTTTTTTGACATGCCCTATCATGACTAGTTGCCGTATTCGGACTATCTCCTGTAACTCCACTCAATTTCCTAGACATGCACATCTAGTGTATCAAGCAATTATGCCACATACAAGATTGGGATAACTAACCTAATCACCATGATTAAGCAAGCATCTAAAGCACTAAGCAATTAGAACATGACAGTGTAAAACTAAAAAATCCAGACGAGCACAACGCAGCTAGGGATAGAATCAAGCCAGACACATAGATAAATCTATGAATTATACCTTTATTGATCACCATGAGAGACGTGCGGATAGACGCGAACATCATTTCGATTGCACCGCCTTCATGCACCATTGACGACTTGTA
This sequence comes from Eleusine indica, assembly GCA_030378355.1. Taxonomy (NCBI): domain Eukaryota; kingdom Viridiplantae; phylum Streptophyta; class Magnoliopsida; order Poales; family Poaceae; genus Eleusine; species Eleusine indica. Next base: position 30,836,452 of record CM059497.1, read on the forward strand.
ATGTAAATGGCTCTACTTCTCCAAAGCTCCGGTGTAATGCAACCACGTAGGGCGACTACCTGACTAGACTACATCTCTCAATATGGTGGCTCTTCAACTCCGGCGGCCTCCCGCTGATGTGCAGCGGCTTCTTGGCTTCTTAAGCATGTACAAGGAGGCCCCCCTCTTATAGTCATCCTCCCTTGCTTGGTCACAAAGTTAGCTCTTAGAGATTGAATCCAAGTCGCTTTCGTACCTTCCATATCAAGCACCAACTTCCATACATCATAACTCCCACATTCGTAGTCCAAATGAGGCACATGCGGACTTTGTTGCATAGCTCTCGAAAAGATATACATCTTTCATATTCATTGGATCGCCAGATTCGGCCTTCTTGGTTTCCAACTATGTGATGCCAAAATATTTATCCTGATTTGGACTCCTCTATGCATGTCTCCTTGCGGGGCCCATATCTGACAGCACCGAAGTCCAAATAGCACAATCCATATATGTTATTGAAAGCCATTGACGAGATCTACAACTTTGGTATTCAAATGTTTCCCATTAGAGAATGTATTGATCTCCATAACCACGTGACAATGCAGTGTTATTTCTGGATAACTCAAACTAATGTTTCCTTCCGAATAAACCTTCCATAAATCCTTATACATTAGGCCATGATCTTGGGCTAGCATGGTTGGTTCCATGAATGTCCAGGGGTGTCTTGTAGACACCATGGGCTTGTGGGAAGCCTTCCTTGCATGGCGAGTCGGGTTTCATATTAGTACTTCTCGTCATTTCACCTAATTCTATAACATAGCACTCAAACGACAATACATGTGAAAATTGCCAACATTAAAGGTAATAACACATAGTTATGATAGTGAAAATATTGTGGCTATTGGCATATAAAGTGGTGCGTGAAATGATGTCAACAGCAGGGTCAAGCGTAACAGCAACTCGACGAACATGGATAAGACAAGGACCAGTCTTTAATGCCTGCAATGACCATGAGTGTGTGTGCATGTACAATGCCGCCTATACCTGCCACTATGTTGTCAACCCCTGTCACTAGTCGATCTCGGCTTGACAAAGAAAGGGGTAATTTGAGCCTGCCATCTCTGATAGTAGAGGATTGGAGAAGCTAGACAGGACTAATTAGCTTGACTCGAATGTCCTACAACTCACGCCAAGGCACAACGATGCTCACGCGACCTCTCGGGAGGGATTGGAATTCCCCCGCCTCGTTTGCCCCTTATTGTCGGGGGTCCGACGAGGCGGACAAGTGAGCATGGGCAAACGAGCTGCATGTGATGGGCCTTTAATGCCACAACGGACGTGCAAATATAGTGTGTGTCATATCCACCGCTGCACATACATGCTACAATCACGATCAGAATCGCGCAGACTGAAATAAGCAAGAGGCAATGAAACCCTCCCCTTGCTTTTCGAAGCCAGCAAGCAGGGGAGGGTTGGTGCGGGGGGGGGGGGGGGAGTGCGCTCCCTGCCCCATATGTCAAGAATGGTGTTGACTAGACTCAGCTGAGGGACGCCTTGATCGAAGTTGATGGCGCATATCGACCAGACGCGGAAGTCATACGTAGTGATAGAAAGAACAAGATGGTGGGAACAACGACGATTAGGGACCACGCCTTTGCCGAAGAACTCAAATCTCTCTCTCTCTCTCTCTCTTTGTGTGTGTGTGTGGGTATCTGTGTAATTGGGCCCTCCTTGACTTATAATAGGGGGAGACCTTTTATTTTCACGTGGAGGGGGGGGGGGCATGGTGAAGAACACACACTCACCATACTCATGCACACACTACAGACCTCGAAGCTCGTCTTCCTCTATTACTTATTGTAATCCCCTGGACGAACACGCGAGTAAAATGAGCAGTTCGAAACTGAACGTATGGACTTTTTCTGAACCAGTATAATCCTTGTATTGTATCCTTTTACGAACCATCCGACCCTAAATGCCCAATCCATGAAAATTTGTTCGCCAATGATACTAAACTCTAACACCTAGGTACTAAGGTAGCACTGGCCTACACCTGGTATGGTGTGTGGCTCCCGTCAGTATGGCCGAAGATGGAATAGTATTTAGTGACGGATATTGATTCATCACTGTCTGTTGCCTACTTCTGTAATAGTGTGAGACATGACATTCAATGACATTCTCACGAGAGCTAGATGACAAATATACATATTAATAGTGAACGGTAAAATAAATATGGGGCAACATTAGAATTTATACATGTCACGATTTGAGTATTATTGCATTGGCAGCTTGATACGGTTTTTTACACGTGGTGTGTGGATGTGTAATGTAGGAGGCTCCTCCCCCGCGCGTGCAGCACGATAAAAGGATCAGAGAATATTTTCGCTGATTATCAGCGATTGTGTTAGCAATAATTGTAGGCCGGATGTAATTGTATTTTCTAAAAAATAACTTGTAACATTCACAAATCCTATGAAAATGTAATCTAAGAAGAAAATTAAAGCAGGTTGTCTGTACAAGCAAGATTACGAATTCTGCGCCGCATAGTGGGCGTAGGCCTGGCGCAAGTGGCGGCGGAAGCGAGGCATGTCCAGGCGCACGTTCTGGCCGTCAAGGTAAACCTTCTTGGTGACCTGCCAGCCCTTAGCGTTGAGGGCGTCCGGGTGGGTGAGAACGGGGTGGTCCCTAGCGTAGCGGGCACTGAGCGAGCTCTCGGACGGCTTGATTTTGTAGGGCATATAACGCAGGCCGAGGCGGCGCGCCGGGTGGCCGTAGTAGGTCTCAGCGGCCCAGTCGGTGCCGAGTGGCACGATCTGAATGAAGACGGAGCCCGGGCGCATGAAGAGGAAGTGTGTCATGGCGGCGCCGTGCACGCCTACCATGACGTCGGAAGCGTTGAGGGAGCGGTAAATCTTGGCGAGCTCCATGTCCTGGCGCGGCTGCAGGACGGAGACGCGGAAGCCTTGGGCATCGGCGGCACGAACCAGCTGGGCCTCGTTGTCGATGGCGCGGGAGCCGTTGCGGGAGACGATCACAAGCAAGGGCCGTTGCTTACTATTTGGTTTCTCCTTATTGTGCTCCTCCGTATCATGGTCCTCCTCTTTATTGTGCTCCTCATGGTGCAAAAGGCGCTCCTCCTCCTGGATGATTGTCTGGATGCGTCCCCGGTACGCGTCGTCCAGCATCCTTCGAAAGTCCTTGATGGAGCTGTTTCTCTGCATCCTCTCCGCGTCGATGGCCAGCTCGTCGTGGATGCGCAGTCCCACAACAGCCTCCGGGAAGCAGTGCGTCCGGCGGTCGTTGGCGAAGTCGATGGGCGGGTAGTCGGAGAGCTGCTGCAGGATGTGGCCGTACTTGGTGATCCACCAGGCGTGGTACTCGAGCATGACAAACACCACCTTCCGGTCGTAGCGGCGCGCGGTGATGTAGAGCGGGATGATGCCGTCGTTGAACTCGTGGTACACGTTGCCGGTGTAGCCGCCGGTGGAGAAGACCACGGCGGGGACGTCATGCCGGACGTCGCAGCTCATCACGGACGACTGGCCTTGTTGAGCCGTGCGGAGGCGGAGCTCGTCGATGGTGCTCATGATGCTTGACTCCCACTTGCGCGTATACGGACGGATGCGCTCCTCCATCTCCATCTCCGTGGGTGGTGATGCTTCTGACTTGTTAACAACAAGTTGGTGGAGGAAGAGCGAGTTGGAGGCGGCGTGGGTACGGACGTCCCCGCGCATGACGCACACGTCAGTGCGAGGCGAGGTCCGGTCGCAGCAGATGCCCTTGACGCAGGGAGGACTAGAAGGCAAAGAGGAAGCTCCTCCTCCTTCATTACCCAGCTCCAGCAGCTCGTCTATGGCGCGCGACACCGGGCTGCCCGGGAGCAGCAGCAGGAGGCACGACACAAGCGCGAACCCGGCGAGCAAGCGGAGTAGCGCGTTGTGCCCGTGCTTCCGGTGCTGGCACGCGTAGTCCGCCAGCCGCCCACGGAACTCCTTCATCCTGCCGACACCGCCTTCTTCCACATCATCCCCCACCTGCTTCCTCTGCTGCTGCTGGTGCGCCAGCAGGCTTGCTCGGTGGTGGTGAACCATCAATCCACAGGGGAAGGGATGGAAAGCAGAGCAGAGTCCTTCCTTTCTTTGAGCTAGAACAGAGTACTAGATAGTTTCTTTAGGTTGCAAGAATAGGAAGAAATGGGTGGCTGGTGGTGGCGTACGCGCTCGTCGTGGCGTCTTTTAAATGTTCACCGATCGATCCCTAAGAACTAGAAGAAAAAACATGGAAAAGATGTGCGCGGGGATCGGAATCAAACCGCGTCTCTATTCTATTCTATGGCTTGCGTGGTAAGGGAAGCTACGGGAAAGAAAAAGGCGGCTGCGCCCGCCGCTGACCGGCTGGAAACGGACTGCCAACGCCGAAACAGCAGCAGGCGGCTGGTGGTGGCACCGAACCAACGAACCTGCCTTTTCTTTTTCCTTTTTTTATTATTCGCTCTGCACTGCTCCACCGTATCTACCTACTGCTTGCTTTGCTTGCTACAGTTGGAATTGGAAGCGCCTGGGGATGCGTGGTAGTATTAGCTGGACACAGAAAGGATTCGCGACGCGAGTTAGGTGCGCGCCCGGGTCTCTGCATCACGCAACATGTGATCCGTCTCCTTCCGTTGGGTGTGATCGATCCAATTGACTCCCTCCATCTACTTATCATATTTATTATTCTACGCTCATTTAGTTTTTTCGAACTACTTATCATTTTCGCATTATAATGTATTATTTTTCTTTCATATTTTTATCTGTTTCTTTCTTTCTTATTTTTTGTATAACTATCTTTTTCATTTCTTCTTAATATTCATGTTCAAATTTAAAATAATAAATAATATAGACGGAAGGAGTAGTTCGGTGTTAGACTTCGCTCAAAAAAATAAAGTAATTTGATGTCAGACGCCGTCTCCCCGTTCCTAATCTATTTTCCTTTTCCGTTTTCATCATGGTGATGAGGTGCGTGCTCCATCATTTTGTAAACTGTAGGCACGGGTCATTTCTCGTGGTCTTTGTTTGATGCATAACCCTCACCTGAAGAATAAATGTGCTGTAACTTCTTCTTCCTCTTCTTTTTATTCTGCCGCTGCGGGAAAGCAAAAGGTCGCCGCCGTGTCACAGAAAGGGGTACAAGGATTCATTCATCACAGGAAAACACAAGTTTGAATAATCTGTCTGCCAAAGTGCGAATTACTTGGAGCATTATTTCAGCAGGTGCGCTTCAACCCTTGGGCGCATTCGATTATACTCCATATCCGAATGAATGAATACATGTGACCTCGTAGTATAAATTTATTCGGATCTGCTGGCACCTAGCTGAGGTCGGCGCCACCCAATTTGCCCGCAGGACTTGTCGATACCAACAACTCATCCTTGAAGACAATATAATAGTATTTCCAGCATCCACCGTGCAGCTTTCGACCCAATGCATTAGTCTTCTAGAAAGTGACGGACAAACCTATGATTATTATTAAATAACTATTGTGGATCCTCGTCAAACAGAATACGGCAAGATCATTTGAGATGTTGGAATATGTAGGGATGGCAATTCGGATTCCGGGTGTGGGCTCTGTCGGATTTGGCCATATGGGTGCAGGTGCACTTTCTCATCGTGAGGCTTATTTGCATCCGCCTCGTACAGTTGTGGGGCGGGTGCGAGATTTTTCTCTCATCCACGGGTGCCCCGTGGGACCTAAAATAAAATATGCATAAATAATTTTAATCTAATATTTTTTATGAGAGTGAGAATTATATGAATCTAATAATTCTTACATGTTTAACTACTAAATTATAAATAATTTAGTATTTTTTATATGTAAAATATATAAAAATCATGTAAAATTAAATCAAAAATATATTTTTTATACAAAAGAAAAACCCGCGGAATCCGTCACCCGTCCGAAACCCGGCGGGCACGAGCACGGATGTGAAATTCCATCCACGGATATGGGTGCGGGTGGAGATTTCCACCCGTAACATCTCTCATTACGGGTGAGCTTTTGCTCCACCCGCCCCGTTGCCATCTCTAGGAATATGATAGTATTCCATATAATATCCTATGATGAAGACGCCGTAGGGGGGCTCAGTTCGAGAGGACGTAGCAGAAATAGCAGATTCTTTCTTCCTTTTTTTTTCTTAGTACGCTATTCTAACTTTACTACGCGGTAGCACAAATCACATATCAGAATATCTCATTCCAGTGCAAACTACCGGATTTTTCTAATGATACGGAACATTTCAAAATGCACACGTGGACATTTTTCCTTCGTTTTTCTGCAGACTTGATTTTTCCCATCCTCATTTAAAAGTTCCGTAACGTACTCCTACTAGTCGATGGCACAAAAAATTTGAAATGCACTTCGTCGGGCAGCCTTCGTTTCGTCTCCCACTCGGTTGTTGCTGTGATTTGTATCCTGAAATTGATCTTGCCATTCAAAGTCGTCCACGGCATTCCTTGTGACCAAAACTTCGCCAGCGACCGAGCCAAAAGGCATATCTACTAGTACACCTTCTTTTTATATATATATCTCAGATGAGAACACGGGTTCACGCGTTGCGAGACCAACACAGGATTGGCTCGTCTACAAGGCTGCTTTGGTCAACGACAGAGGTGTCGTAGCCCGGCAAGACATTGCTGGTCATCCATCGGTTTCGGAGAGGGTAGGTGGGCGCGCGAGCAAAAGCTTAGCTCGGGAACGCGACGCCCCAACTCGAAGCGACGATCCTGTCTAGAGCCAGCCACAACCGGATGGAGGAGAAAGGATGCTTCACACGACCGATTCCAATCCAATGCAAGTGAATGAGAAAGGAAGGATGCGTTGGTGCGCGCCTGAATGTGACGCAGCAACCAGGCAGGACCTGGGCAACCGTTCCTTTCTTTGTCCCGTGGGCGGGGAAAGGATCAGCCACAGGAGGGACGTGTCCGTGTCACGTCAACGAGGAAGGAAGCGGTGGTGAATGCGCGTGGATCGAGAGGGGTCATGTTTTTATTTCGCTGATCAATGTGATCGAATGGTACTCTGATCTTTTCCCAGAGAAGCCGAGCCAGTGGGTTGTGTGTTGAGTCTTGTTCGACGGCTCGGTTGAAACAAAGGCTAGTTAGAAGCAACACTAAGATGCGATTGAGTAGGACACGTGGCTGCAATCTAGGCAGGACTGCAGATAAATGGGTTGACAGAACTGCTGCATAATCTTTGTTCGAGATTGTACCAAGCCAAAGAAAAAAGCATCAAAAGCTCAAGAGTCAAGTGATGATGAAGAAGAAGATTTTAAAGCCAAGCACAAGACGAAGAGATACTCCAACAAGTACAAAGGCAAAAATCACAAAAAATCATTATGCAACTCTCTTGTTGAAGAATGAACAAGTGACAATTCAAGTGAACCATCCTCTTCAAGTGAAGAAGTGGCCGGTCTATCCATCATGAAGACCACTCTACCTCAAGCTCTTCCTCCACATCCCACGTGCCTCATGGCCTTGAGCCAATTGGAGAGAGTGAGGATGAGAGCAGTAACGACAACGGCAGTGATGATGAGGAGCCCTCCTACACCGAGCTTCAGGATATGCTTGAGCAGGCTCGCGACATCATCGTCAAGAAGTCCAAAATATTAGAGGTGGTTAGAAAAGATTGTAAGTTGGCTAAGGAGCGTGTTGGTGCTCTTGAGAGCGAGCTCAAGGACCTTGTCACTTCCCATGAGACCCTAAACAAGAGTTTTGACAAACTCAAGGATGATCATGTAGAGCTAAGTGAGAAGTACAAGACCCTTAAACTTACTTTTGAGGCCATCAATGTTGATAATCTTGCCTCTCCCTCCTCTAGTTTATCAAAGAGCAACATTTTCTCTATTTCTGATGAGCTAACCACCTCGACCGAGGTTTTTTCTATTGAGCATTCTATCTTGAAGGAAAATCATCGGCTCAAGGAGGAAAGGAAAATGGTGATAGACGGCTTTGAGCAGCTTGAACATGGTAGAGACATCAACACAGGAGATTCTTGGGAGGAGTCTTGCGAGAGGTGTTGCAAGGATGGCAACACTGACAAGGAATGTCCTTTAGTGAGGGATTCCATTATTTTGCCTAACGCTAATTTGTTCCATGGAAACACCCATTTCAAGCTTTTTAGGGACAAGGATGGCAAGGTGAAAGCAAAGGCTTTGGGACCACCAAACAAGAAGAGAAAGCTCAAGAGCATATGAGTGGCTAAGTGCATTGTTGATCTTGAGAGGTCAACTAAGCACAAGTGGGTGACAAAGAACAAGACCTAGAAGATGGTGGTGGTGGGCCAGGAGCTTACTTGAAGATCAAGTGAAGTCCATCACAATTGACATGAACCTCAACGTTATATTTAGTCATGAAGGAGGTAACCGTGTTTTTATTTTCACACTAGTAGTGTGTTCTTTTTTCTTTCATTGCATGGTATCTAGGACTCCTTTATGACTAGTATGTTTTGCATCCATCCATGTGTAAATAACTAAAAGGAAAAATACATAAAAAACTAGTCAGTGTCTAACCCGCTCAAGATAACTATAAGCAAGTGGGAGTGCTTGAGATGATGACTTGGCTTTTCTCAAGGCAAGGGTATGGGTTATAGTGAGTAGGCTTGAGAGGGATTCAACCTAAAATTTATAGGTTTCCTTTATGTCTTGTGTAATATAGCGTGCATTCACATGACATGTTTAAATTCCATTACATTTATAATGTGCTTGTTGCTTGCATAATATAGGAAACACAAAGGAGGCTTGTCACACTTGGAGAAATTATGCTTCATGCCCATTGAGCAAGATCTTATGAATTCCAAGGTTAAACCTACTCACGCAGATCATAGGCTAAGGCTCATACACACATATTTCTTAATTGCGGTTTCAATTTGGTAGCTCTTTATTTGCCATTGTGAAAACTATTAGGCCATTGAGGGCCACCGTTTGAAAAGGAGTGTTTGAGAGTTCCCTTCATGCTCGAAGTGTAGTGTTTATTTGGTCTTTAAGTGAGAGCACTTGGAAGTGGAAGAAATTTCTTAGTTCAGAAAAATTCTAGTAGAGACCGTACAGTCGGCTCTAGGGACCGTACTGTTCGGCCTATGCTCTAGGGCACAATACATCAATGTTCCCTGGAAATGGAGATTAGAAAAGTTGGTCACCAAGACCGTACAATCCGGTCTACATGTCATGTTCTATTTTTACAGAATCTTGATTTCTAGATTTCTTGAAGTAATCGGACAGTCTGGTCCAGAGATCGGACAGTCCAGTCTCTGCGATTGAATCGCGAGATGCATTCCATATTTGAGCCCTTGGTCTTGCCTTGGACAATCTCGGCCTTCAATCCTTTTGACCTAAGTTAAAATCAGTTGACCCTGTCACGTCTGAAGCTTGCTCTCGTCGTGCAACCATCGTCAAGTCGTCGTGTGCCGCCTCACTTAGGTTGCCACATGTGCGCATCACCCACCTGCAGTCGAGCCGCCTTGCTCGCCTGCACAACCCTAGCGCTACCGCCATTACTGCCACTGCCGCTTGCTGTCACAGTGTGCCCCCATCCCCACCACAGCTTGTCGCGCCCTTGCTTGCTCGCTTACACACCCAATGCAGTTGCCTCCATAGAGCATGTGCCACATTGCTTTAGTGCAATGGGCCATTGTTCCTCCATTGCTAGTGATCGATTTCATCACCGGCGATCGACTAAGAGATTCTTGCGGTGTTCGACTCCATTATCCCCAGGGTATTGTGTCTATCTACCATTCATTGAATTATGCTCTGCATTGTGAGAAATTTCCTAGTTGATGCAATTAGATAAATTTCCTATTATTTGATTGCATTAGTTAGTTAATCAGCTCAAACATAATTGCAATCAGTAGCATTCTTATCTGTTGATTGCAATTCTAGGGTTTCTCTTTCATCTAGTTTGCAATTACATTGATTGCCCATTATTTGATTGCAATACTAGAATGCTCTTCTGTCTCTATGCCCATTTTCAGACCAGAGAGGTCAACATCCTCCTCGCAGCGATCACCGCTTTCAGGGAGCCGATCGGCTCCGACAGGATCGTCGCGCCGATCGGCGCCGGGTGTGCGACGATCGGCGCGAGGCTTCCTTGCTCCCACAGAGTGCTCTGGATCTTCTGTTTGCTTTCCTGACCGTGTAGCTATTGCCTTCAACTTCTCTGCAGACATCGTATTGCCAAGAATAGCCCCTTTGTTGCCTTGAATGGCTTGCGATAGCTGTCCCATCTATTGCTCCATAATCTTGGTATGCTTCAAAATCTGCTCATTGGAGCTCCCAATTTCTATCACCTTGTCATTAATTCCCTCAAGGACACAATCAATCTCCTTGAATTTAGCTTGATTGTCCTTGTTGATCTTCTCTTGAGCTTGGAAGAACTCATGACATTGGAGACGAAGTGGGATAGAGTTTTGCATGGACGAACTAGGAGAGAAAAAACTCCTTTGTTGCTGATATTGGGGCTTCCATCCACTATTCTTCATATATTCTAGCATCTTCATCTCTTTAGGGCAATCTTTCTGCACATGACCAAATTCTCCACACTCACTACATGTGGAGCGTGATTCTGCCAGCTTGAATAGCATCAAGGCGATCTATAATCAAGTCTTCCTGAGTCTTCTCAATCACACTCTTCGCTACTCCTTTTGAAGGTTGCAAATTCCTTGAACTTTTCTCACCATCCCATGATTGATTTTCAACTAGCAACTTGATCAAATTCTTAGCTTCGATGGGGGTTTTTGACATGAATGATCCTGCAGCTGAGGCATCCAAGTGTTGACGTGATAGAAGATTCAATCCTGTGTAGAACTTCTCAACAAATTCTCCAACCATCAGACCATGATGAGGGCATGCATCCATATATTCATTGTATCTTTCCCATGCTTCTCCAATGCTCTCATCAATATTCTGTGTAAATCCAAGAATTTTATTTTTCAAAGCTTGAGTCTTACCAGGAGGGAAGTATTTGGCCAAGAATTCAGCTGCTAACGTGTTCCACACCGTTTTTACTGGGTTTTCCAATCCATTGTACCATTGCTTGGGGCGTCCAACTAGAGAGAAGGGGAACAGCTGCACACGTGCTTGGTCTCCTGTCAATCCCGCTATCTTGAATGTACTGCAAACCTCAAGGAAGTGTTGCAAGTGATGATTGGGATCTTCCGAACTTGTGAACGGTTGTTGCGCCACTATTCCAACATATCTTTCCAATTGATACGGAAGTTGATCTTGACCTTCTTGGAAATCCGTCTTGACAATACTAGTTAATTGTGGCTTGAGACGATTAACCATAGGTACCTCTGCCATCTCCTCTTCTTCTCGCTCTTGAACTGGGTCTTCTATTGTGAATAATACTCAAGGTGTTGCACAGACTGCTTCTCCAGCTAAATCTCCAAGTAGCTTGCTTCTCTTTTCCGCTGTTCTCTTCTTGTGAAAGAGTCCATCTGGATCATCGGTGTAATTAGAGGGTTTGTTTGACTTAGGACCGTCTATACCTGTTAGTTTCACTTAACAGAATATATGTACTAGAGAGACAAGTAAAGCACAATGACTAAACACTAATACATAAAACAATGTTTAAAAACCTGCTATGGTCCCCAACAACGGCGCCAAAAAAGTTGCTTGTTGGACGTACCTACGCACCCACTTATATACCGCAAGAGAACGGTGTACGATTGTAGCACTTTTTCCCTTGAATTGAGTATTCCAAGGTTTATCGAATCCACTGGGACCTTAGGGACAATTAAACAAAGTTAACAGTAAAAGATCTAGTCAAAGATACTGTTGAATCTAGGTTGCGTGAGGGGGAGACTGGCCAGCGCAAAGGTGCGCCAGACAGTAAATCTGTCGTTGCGCCGATCGGCGCACAAGTTGAGCCAATCGGCACACTAGTGAATTTGTCGTTGCGCCGATCGGCGCAGGAGTTGAGCCTATCGGCACTAGTGAATCTAAGCCAAAGTGCGCCAGATGCCTTGTAAGTCTATGCTGTTAAGTGAGTAGTCAGATATCTACTTGTGAGATCATAACCAGAAAGTCTAATTAAATAGCATCATCATGGGTAATTACATAGATCAATGAAAATCTATAATGAATAAGACCACCCTGCTTTCCGAGCGGCTCCCGATTTATCGCTACCGAGAGGAAACCCTTAATTGCGTGAGTATCTTACCCTACTCAACTATCCAATAGTGCTGCGCAGGCTTAGTGCTGTCACCGCTAAACCACACTACTAGCATCATCAAGCAACAATAATCAATACAATGTCCGAATACTATCCTAATCACCACGATCAAGATAATATCAACTTACTTAGCCTAGAACTAAGCAATTGGAATAAGCACATGCATGATTATAGAATCAAGATAGACAAATCACCAAAACCATCATCAACATATTCAATCATCCTTGAGATACATAGAGTAAGATTCATCCCCGTCAAGATGGCCTACCTTGACGGATCAACTCTTAACCCCAATGGTTCTTGAAACTCAACTAGAGATCTATTCTAACGGGGCAAGCCTCGGTGGCTCTAACTCACGGATCTGTTGTCCCTCTGGCGCCTCCTCTCTCTGCGAACAGGGTTTACAAGTATTTATAGGGGTTCTACTCATAAAGGACTCGGTTTCTAGCAAATAAGGAGGTTGCGTCGATCGGCGCAGGATTACGCCAATTGGCGCAAGCCGTGTCTTCTCTTGTTTCTTCTCCGAGTCGGTTCCTCTGTCTTCCACAGCTACCATGTGGGCCTTTTCCTTCAAGATTAAGTCTTGTACTGCAGGTCGAGATCTTGAAGTTCCATAAATCTTCTAGGCAAATATCTTCAAGTGTCTTGCGCAGATAAACTTTCATAAACATGTGGAATGGGCCTCGGTCACTTCTGTGGGCCAAAACACCCATGCGCCGATCGGCTCATGGACTGCGCCGATCGGCGCACTGGGCTTCTTCAGTGCTTTTTGTCGGTTCTGGACTCCTGTCCTCTCCAGCATCACTTTAATCACCAATTTTACCTGTTTCTGCAATAAAGCTCCAAAACAACGCAAATACAAATATATAGACAATATCATAGGTAAATGGTCTAAATTAGTATCAATTATGCTCTAATTGGGGTAATATTCACATATAAAAGGGGCACTTGGGAAGTGCCAACAACGCTCCATCACGTTCCTGCAGAACACGCCATCTATAGAGGCGGAGTAGCCTGACACCGTAAGGCACTCCACGCTGCATACCTCATCACCCCCAATGATGACGCCGTGAGCGGGGACCGAAAAGGACGTCTCAGTGATGGCCGCGGCACGACCGCATGTTCGCTGTACCACCCTGTAATTACGGAGCATGTCTTCCACAGGAACAAGGTGATTCTTTCGATGACAGACAAGCCGGAGCATGCCTATACACAGTGGCCCCTGACGTGAGACCGACGCTGATGGGGCCTGTTGGGGGATCACCTTGTGGGCCACCCTTCGGCGCTTGTCAAAGTCGGGCTACGAACAAGGGTTGAGGCAAACCGCTGTTGCCCTCTCACTAACCATGACTTCAAGGCGCAGGTTCCCATTGGAGAACTCAGAGGAATCAAGGCCTTTCGACATAAGCAGAACGAAGGCAAAAGCGCTCAAAGGTTACAGGCCCCGTTCGAAGGACACCGCCATAGCCACCCCTACTTACATGTAAGGGGATGAATCTTTTTGGAAATATGTGAAGAGTGCCCACCGCTCCACTTTGAATCCTTCGAAATTCTTCTTTCCATTTACCTTTTCTATTTGTGGCACTAAAGCTCACGCTTAGTGAAACCAACAGTGGCGCCCATCGTGTTGTGAGCTCATATACCAGCTCACAATGACTCAACTCCACGGATCGCTGCCTTCGAGTGGCACTCCCCCTCCCTAAGTTGTGCTCTGGGAGACCCCCAACTGACTGATGATCAATCCACATCACAAGTAACAAAAGAGAAAACCCACAAAGTCCAGCCATCATGGGCGGATGCGCCTGTCGACCCAAAAGACCTAGTTCAGTGTCCTGAACAATCAAGTTCAAACCCTCCGGGAAGTAGCACCCCAACCTCAATAACAGTAGCACAAGAAATGGAGCTGTTAGCCCAAAGAGCCGAACACCTCGAGCAACTCAAGCAGCAATTGCTGCAAGAGCTAGAGCTCAGAAGCAAAGCGCTATCAGAAAGAGAGAGAGCTCTACAAGACAAAGAGTACATATCCCAGCTCAGACTCAAGAACTGGCAACTAGCAAAAGAAATCGAAGAGCTCTAGAGAACCATCGGCAAAACGAGTCGGCAAGAATCAAACCCCACGCCTGAAACTCATCCATACCTCGAACAAGGAGTACCATTCATGCCAAACTGTCAACAGCTAGCTACAGAGGTATCGCCAATTTGAAGGGCAAGCACAATGGGAGTAATTGACAAGGACTCACCCCTCTTCGAAGCGTTGTAGAGAGCCCCATACCCACCACAGTTCCGGATGATACCGTTAGCCAAGTTCAGGGGAAACTCCGACCCAAGGCAATTCCTCATGAGCTACAAAGCATCAATCATATCAGCAGGAGGAGATGAGGCAACCATGGAAAAAGCATTCATTTGTGCCCTCAAAGAATCTGGTCTGAATTGTTATTTCAACTTGCTTCTGGTCACTATAAAGCTAGGAAAATATCAGCGACAAGGTGGTAGCAAGTTTTCGAGGGTTCCGCACCATCATGGATCCATCGCACGAGCTACTGAACATAACTTAGTAAGAAAATGAGTTGTTGCATGATTACTATAGAAGATTCCTCACCTTTCGAGCTCAGGCCCCAAGTGTCACAGATGAAGCAGCAATAAGCTCCGTACTTCGAGGTATGCGAGCATGCCAGATGTCATCTTACTGTGCAGGGACACCTCCGGGCACCATGCAAACATTGTGCACGAAGTTTGAAGAATACAACAGATCAGACGTGGATTACAAAAGGCGCAAATAGAGCCAGAGCAAAAATTGCAATCAACAGCACAACAAAAGTGCTTATCAAGAAAGACAATTCCGAAAATCTAAGCAGCCCACCGAACAGTCGCCATCGTTCGTAGGGCACATCAAAGAGGAATGACAAGACCACAATAGCAAAGATAGCCGCAACAACGACTATAGAGAGAGTAACCATCGAGGCCGTGACAGAGGTCGAGACCCCCAAAATCAAAGCCGACCCGCCAAAAAACCATATTGCTTCTACTGCGGAGAGGACAAGGGGCACAAAACTTCCACTCTCCTCAAAGCAAAAGAAATCCGAGAAAGAATCGAAGCAGTAAGTCTCATCCCAACCAAGAGCCATCAATTACACATCGCCTAACCCATGGCCCCAACAACCATATCCCCAACCCACGCAGCTCAACTATCACTACCCATGCACTCATCACCACCAGCTGTACACACCATCCCCATACTTCAACACAACCCATCCAACTCAACCTTCGAGCCAGTATATTCAACCAAAGCAATTAACCCACCTACCAGACCCCAGCCAAGAGCACCAAGGACAAAAGCGAGAGTCACAACAGCTACCTCAGCCTAAGCCTAAGCCTAGCCCAAACCAAGCCACAGCATTCCCAGTGCAAGACTTTATCGGAATGATATGCAGAAGGTCATCCTCAGACTTCGAGAACAAGAGAAGAAGAAGGGATCACTTCCGAATGGTAAACAGTGTTTTCACAGAAGGGCCCGTCATCAAATCAAAGTGGTCTCAGATTCCCATCACATTCACACAGTCGGACCTCAACCTCAAAGCTTATCCGCATGTTTGCACATTCGTAATCGAAGCCCACATCCACACATGGATGGTCTGCAAAATCCTCGTACACAATGACAGTCAAGCAGACCTACTGTTCATAAACTCCTTCGAGCAGATGGGCCTCAGCAAATGTTCCCTAGAGCCATCAAATGTACCACTAATAGGCTTCGGAGGAAAAAGAATCACTCCCATGGGCACAATCTCTCCCTGTGTCATTCGACAACACTCAGAACACCCAAATGGAATATGTAACATTCAACGTAGTGGAGCTCTGCCACCCATTCAATGTCACAGTCGGCCACGGCATAATTAATTCCTTCGAGGCCATCATCCACAGTGCCTATCTATGCATAAAGATTCCAGCAGCTAGAGGGGTCATCACAGTCAGAGGAAACCAGCAGATGGCAAGGGACATAGAAAAAGGTTATGCTCCGGGGGAAAGAAACTACAATAACATACAAGTTTTCAGCCAATAGCAACTAGAAGAAGAGGAAAGAGCCCAAAAGCTCGCGAGCAACACAAAGCGAATAGAAGAGAAGAATCATTTTGTCTCGACAAAGAAAAAATCGAATTACAGCAAGACGAAGAAACGAGAAAAGTACTCCTCGATGAGCAAATCCATGGGTAGTTTGTCATAATAGGTTCCGGCCTAGACCATGAAGAAGAAAAAGAATTGCTAACATTCTTGGGCAAGAACAAAGATGTATTCGCCTTGTCTTCGGCAGACCGTGAAGGAGTGGACAGAAGCATCATAGAACACAAGTTAGAAATCAACACAAAGATCAGACCAAAGAAGCAAAGGCTTTGAAAGATGTTTGATGAAAAACTGAAGCCATCAAGGGGGAAGTACCACGACTCCTCGATGCCTCCGCTATTCGTGAAGTCAAATACCCGTGCTGGCTGGCTAACTGTGTAAATGTCAGGAAGAAATACGGGAAGTGGAGAATGTGTGTAGATTTCACTGATCTCAACAAGGCCTGCCCCAAGGATGATTTCCCATTAGCCCGAATCGACAAAATTGTGGACGCAGCGGCAGGAAGCGAGCTGCTATCTTTGCTTGATTGTTTCTCTGACTACCATCAGATTTGGCTAAGGAGGGAAGATGAAGAAAAAACAAGTTTTATCACACCCTTTGGCACCTATTTTTTTGGTAAGGATGCCCAAGGGGTTGAAAAATGCAGGCGCTACATTCTGCCGCATGACTCAGAAAGCCTTCCAGTCAAAGTTTGGAAAAAGCGTACACGCATATGTGGACGATGTCATAATAGCAAGCAAGAAAAAGAGCAATCACATCTTAGACCTGGTAGAAACATTTGCAAACCTTCGAGCAGCAAGGCTAAAGTTGAACCCAGAAAAGTGTGTCTTTGAGATTCATAAAGGAAAACTACTTGGTTGCCTAGTGTCAGCCAAAGGCATCGAAGCCAACCCCGACAAAATAAAAGCAATCACTCAAATGCAAGAACCCAAGCGTAGGAAAGATGTGCAGAAACTCACAGGCAGAATGGCGGCACTGAACCAATTCATATCCAGGTCGGCCGAACGAAGCCTACCCTTCTTCCAAACCCTCCAAGGGGCTCAACCCTTCGAATGGGGCCCGGAGCAGTAGAAAGCCTTCACTAATCCGAAAAGTTACCTCGAGAAGCAGTCGAAGCTCACCAACCCAGAGCCAGGGGCCGTTCTACTCTTATATGTGGTTGCATCACACTCAGCAGTGAGCGCGGTCCTTGTGCAGGAAAAGAAGATGGTTAAGATGGTTAAAGGGGAACCAAAGGAACTCCTAATACAGCTCCCAGTATACTATGTTAGTGAAGCACTGTTTGGCTCCAAAAGATTCTATTTCGAGATGGAAAAAATCACATATGCAGTGGTCATGGCCTCAAGAAAGTTGCGGCATTACTACGAGGCTCACCATATCAAAGTGCTCACTAACCAACCACTCAACGAAGTATTCGGCGACAGAGAGGCCTTGGGGACAATTGGCAAATGGGCCATGGAACTGTCAGAGCACATGGTAGACTTTGAGAGGCTAAGTGCCATCAAATCCTAAGTACTTGCTGATTTCATAGCAGACTGGACGACTCCAGAATACACAAAAAATCAAGAGCTATCTGACCCCAAATGGACAGTACATTGTGACGGAGCTTGGGGGCTGGCCGGGGTAGGCATAACAGCTATAATCACTTCACCCATAGGTGTAAAAATGAGATATGCTGCAAGGCTCAAATTCAGCAAAGAAACAGACAAGGGCACCAATAACATAGCAAAATATGAGGCAGTATTACTAGGACTCAAGAAACACAGGGCACTTAGAGTCTAGAGGTGCAAAGTCAGAATGGACTCCAAGATTGTTGCCAGCCAATACGACAAAGAATTCATAATCAGGGACCCTCAGCTCGAAAAGTATCACAGCACCATCCAAGGCACGGAAAAATATTTCAAAGGGATATACAATATATCAAGAGAAAATTTAACACCAAGGCAGATGAGCTCGCAAAACTGGCAGCAAGACAAGAGGCAATGCCACAAGATGTGTTCTTTCAAATAATCACTGAACCCTCGATCAAAGCAGCCTTACAAGACCCCAAAAAAATCCATGCGTTAGTCAGCGAAGACTGCAAAGCTCGAATCATTGCATATCTCAAATGATTTTATGAGCTAGACACCGAGTTAGAGGTAAAAAGAATGCAACAAAGAGCTGGAAATTACAGAATCATTGAGGGTGAGCTCTAAAAATCTGGAGTATGTGCCCCATTACTCAAGTGTGTAAGCCAAGGGGCGGGTTCTCAACGGCTCAGAGAGATACACGAAGGCATCTGTGGAGCACACATAGGCCCTCGACCACTAGCTGCAAAAGCAGTCAGGCAAGGTTTCTTTTGGCCATTAATGATCAGGGACGCTGCATAAGTGGCAACCAAATGTGAAGCCTGTTGGTCGTATCTACGCACCCACTTATATACCGCAAGAGGACGGTGTACGATTGTAGCACTTTTTCCCTTGAATTGAGTATTCCAAGGTTTATCGAATCCATTGGGACCTTAGGGATTTATTAATAAAAGTTAACAGTAAAATATCTAGTCAAGGCTACTGTCAAGGTCAGGTTGCATGAGGGGGAGACATGCCAGCGCAAAGTGCGCCAGACAGTAAATCTGTCGTTGCGCCGATCTACGCGGGGATTGAGCCGATCGGCACACTAGTGAAACTAAGTCAAAGTGCGCGAGATCTATTAAATCTAGGGTTGTGTCGGTCGGCGTAGGAGTCGAGCCGATCGGCACACTGGTGGATCTAAGCCAAAGTTGTTGCATCGATCGGCGCAGGAGTTGAGCCGATCAGCACACCAGTGAGTCTAAGCCAAAGTGTTCAAGATCTTGTAAACTTATGCTGGTAAGTGAGTAGCCAGATATCTACTTGTGAGATCGTAACCAGATAGTCTAATTGAATAGCATCATAATGGGTAATTACATGGATCAATAAAAACCTATAATGAGTAAGACCACCCTGCTTTCCGAGCGGCTCCCGACTTATCGCTGCCGAGAGGAAACCCTTAATCGCGCGAGTATCTTACCCTACTCAACTATCCAATAGTGCTGCGCAGGCTTAGTGTTGTCACCGCTAAACCACACTACTGGCATCATCAAGCAACCATAATCGATACAATATCCGAATACTATCCTAATCACTACGATTAAGATAATATCTACTTACTTAGCCTAGAACTAAGCAATTGGAATAAGCACATGCATGATTATAGAATCAAGATAGACAAATCACCAAAATCATCATCAACATATTCAATCATCCTTGAGATACATAGAGTAAGATTCATCCCCGTCGAGATGGCCTACCTTGACGGATCAACTCTTGACTCCAATGGTTCTTGAAACTCAACTAGAGATCTATTCTAACGGGGCAAGCCCCGGTGGCTCTAACTCACGGATCTGGTGTCCCTCCGTCACCTCCTCTTTTGCGGCAAGGGTTTACAAGTATTTATAGGGGTTCTACTCATAAAGGACTCGGTTTCTAGCAAATAAGGCGGTTGCGCCGATCGGCACAGGATTGCGCCGATCGGCGCAAGCCGTGTCTTCTCTGATTTCTTCCCCGAGTCGGTTCCCCTGTCTTCCACAGCTGCCATGTGGGCCTTTTTCTTCAAGATAAAGTCTTGTACTGCACGTAAGATCTTGGAGTTCCATAAATCTTCTTGAAGTTTCATAATTCTTCTTAGACAAATATCTTCAAGTGTCTTGCGCAGATAAACTTCCATAAACATGTGGAATGGGCCTCGGTCACTTCTGTGGGTCAAAACCCCCTTGCGCCGATCAGCTCATGGGCTGCACCGATCGGCGCACTGGGCTTCTTTAGTGCTTTTTATCGGTTCTAGACTCCTGTCCTCTCCATCATCGCATTAATCACCAATTTTACCTGTTTCTGCAATAAAGCTCCAAAACAACGCATATACAAATATATAGGCAATATCACAGGTAAATGGCCTAAATTAGTATCAATTATGCTCTAATCGGGGTAATATTCACATATAAAAGGGGCACTTGGGAAGTGCCAATAGTTCCCCCACACTTAAACCTTTGCTCGTCCCGAGTAAAGTAAAAGAAAGAAAAATAAAAAAACATACTCTTTCTATCAGAAAAGATATCTCGAATCAGCAAATGTTGAGCATTGTTCTATTGTGATGTATTTCATATTGGTATTTAGCAAAATAGATCAAATATGGGCATAAGCTTAAAGTTCTCCCCAAAGCAAAAGATCATGTCCAATTCATAAATTATAACTTTTCCACACATGAGAATCACTTAAAAGATTGTTGTGAACATAGAGAATCTATCTTCCAAATAATCCAAGGCAACAACTCATCTTTCAAATCACTCAACCTATATTCTACATCATAATGATCAAATAATATTAGTGTAAGGCTTATATGAGTAGCTAGGTGAGGTAATTCAAGGAATGCAAACATAAATCAATAATATATTATAGAAACTTATCAAGATGACAATTAAGAAAGAAAAATTTAAGAAAGGACTCAGACTTTGGATATGTGGACATGTGCATAGCAAAAACTTTGATCTTGGAAGATTGCACATGGTTGGAATGATTCATGGCTATATTACATTTCGAGAATAAGCATGTCATATACCATCCCCCCACACTTTTTTTTGCTCTCTGCTGCGCCGATCGGCTCTCAACCCAAATTCACCAATATTTGTTAGTATTTTATTCATCTGGCTTCAACATTTATTCAAGAATTAAATATAGCCAGAAATATAGGATGTCGTCAAGGAATGATACCCATCAAGATATTTTGGGTTTATGGTGGGATACTCAGCGGAATTGAATTTTTGCATGAGTAATTCAAGGCTAGAAAAAAATACACAAAGAACTGCCATCTTAGTAAAGTTCATACCAAAAAGAATTAGATCCTAACCGAACTCAACCATCAATTTAGTGTTTATCTACATATCAAAGGTTCATGAGTGTTGTTCAAAATATGGCATTGGTAGGTAAAGATCTTGAAAAACAATAAATTCTAAAGTTCAGAACATGAATTTTTTTTTTGAAAAGATTGGTACTAAGTTATCATTACAAACTGGACAACAAAAATGAAGCACATGGGTACTCAAAATTGCTCCACATAAGACATATTTGCCGAATAATCATTAAGTGTAAGTTCGAAATTTTATTCAATGCCCAACACTATTTGATCTTCATCAACACTTTTCAAGAAAGAATAAATAATTCAATTCTCCTAATAGAACATAACGGCCACCATTATATTAAGATCAAAACTGGAATACAGGATGATGATTTTTGCACACACTTGCATGAAAATAAAACTACTACTAACACACTTACATGAAAATAAAACTACTACTAACACACTTGCATGAAAATAAAACTACTACTAACACACTTGCATGAAAATAAACCCACCCGATACATGGTTTCCCAACCGGCTCACACACACATAAACAAATAAAGAAAAAGACTACAAAACATAAAAGAAAACACAAACCAGGAAACCGATACTCGTGCCAACTTCTAGGCAGTCTACTCATCCAAAAGTGGAGTCGGTGGCTGATCGAAGCCATAGCACCGCGCCTTGAGTCGCTCGAACTCCTCCACCATCGCATCGTGGTTGTACCTCCATTGGGACGTGGCTTCCTCCATGCGCTCGATATAGTGCATGTTGTTGTCGAGGTACCCCTGCATGGGCACGAAAAAGTCTGCACCGGGCACAGGAGGCACCACTGGTACACGCCCTTGGTACCTATAGTCAATGCCTGCGCTGCAGTAGGGTGCGCCGATCGGCGCGTTGCCTGCGCCGATCGGCGTAGAGGGCTGTAAACCGCCCGCTGCACCGCTCCACCCTGACTGGTACTGCTGGTACTCCTGGCATGACCCCTAGGAGTCCCACTCGCCGCCAGCTGCTGTAGATATGTCCGGCTGTCGAACCCGCCCACGGCGGTCCTTGAGAACTCGGCCCCCCTCCAAGAGACCTTCCTCAAGCCAATTTCCTCCCTCCAGCTTGCGAGGGAGAAAAACTCCTAGCTCCGCACATGGGAGCTTTATGTTGGTGCCACCGACATGGAAGCCGGCGCGAACACTTCCCGTGACAATATTGCCACGAGTCATATTCTCGCTGATCTCTGTCGCGCACTCCCACTTGTCATCGCACCCTCCCGGTTCGTCGCTGTCGCAGACGAGGGCTCCTAGGCATTGAAGATAGGCCCCGAAGGCCAACTTCTTGCTTGCCTTGCTCCTCTTATCTAGCCAACCCCGCACCATCACCGACATGGGATTGCAATGAGACGGACTCACGATGGCATTGAAGAGCCACCGCAAGTCCGCATCGGTGACATTGCTGTAGTCGACCTTATCGCCTATGCGCGCCGCCAACCACCGATGGAAAACTTGAATGGTCGGGTTGCGGATGTTGCCGCGCTTCATCTCCCCACGTCCCAAGATGCCGGCGACGTCGGCGTCGGCGTCGAAGCCGAAGGCTTGAGCTGCCGCCTCCATGGTCACCGTGTGGCTGATGTCGCGGACGCGGAAGTTGATAGCCTCGCTACCATCTTCGACGGTGCCAAGCCTCATCGTAGAAGCAACCTCGTTGACGACGTCGAGGTTGTAGTCCATGGGGAGGAGGTGGAAATCCACCCAGCCGAGGTTGTCTAGCATCCTCCTTAAATCCTCCCACATGCCGATCGAGGTGAGGAAGGTCTCATCCAGGTCGAAGTTGGGGATGGACCTTCCCCTCACCGCGAGGTAGTGCCACTGTTCCTCCGTGCTCAGGAGGGTGAAGTCCTCCTCCACCGTGCGTGGCATGAATGCCAGCGGCGGTGATGATGTGGGAACCCACGTCTTGCCGCCGTTTGGCTCCTCGTAGCACACACTGTTGGAAGGGACGCGCCGGAGACGGAGTGGCGGGCGCGGACCTCGTATGTCACCGCCGCCGAGCCGGTGGATGCACCGCCCACCGACATGTCATCACGAGCGTCAGAGCCACCCCTCGCCAGGAGTTACCGCTCGACTCGCTGCTGCCGCCGGAACTGCTCCCCCGACGCAGCCTCTTGCCCAACGTGCCGACGGAGGAGCGGAGACGATCCATCTGCGAGGAATGCGGAACGTGTGCGAGATTGTGGGTAGTGGGGAAGGTGGCGAGATTACTGGGATGGTGTGCCGAATGGGGGCGCCTAGCCTCCCTTTTATAGTGTGGGAAACTTCCAGGAGAAGGAACCGCCATAAAATTTCAAAATTTGAGAGCACGCCGATCGGCACGGTTACTGCGCCGATCGGCACAATTCAAATGTTGAATGCTCTGACCACTCTGATGCTTGATTCATCTCCTTCATGTCGCTTCCTGGCACATCATGTTGGTTGGCAGGGGAACAGCACGGAATCCTAATGTCTTGCTGGTGGCGCCGATCGGCACGGCCCGTGCCGATCGGCGCGCCGTCTCCTTTTCAGCTTTTGGTCAATTCCGTGTCCCCTCTGCACTGCACACCAGCATAATAATCATACCTATTCCTCAAAATCAATGCCTGCCGCCTTTGTCGCCCATTTGGGAACATCATGGGTACCCACGCCGATCGGCGTAGAAGGGCGCCGAACGGCGCAAGTCCCTTGCACCTCGTGTTCGCGCTGGCGCTGATTATGATGCCTCGTGTTCATCTCTTTCACCTAATTTCCAGTTCTCCAATGTTCCTGTAGTATTGGCATACGTGTCGGGGCTCATCTGGTGACCGCGCCGATCGGCGCTGACTCACGCCGATCGGCGCGACGTCCGTTTTTGCTTCTGGCCCCTCGCTTCTTCGCTAGATGTTGTATTCATCCTCGAAAATAGCTTAGTCTCCAAAAATTATTGTGCTGGTTTAGCACTCCTTCAATTCTGGGCGTCGTCGGCCTTCTGTCCTGACTTGGGCAATGCGAAGCCGATCGACGCAGATGTGCGCCGATCGGCGCAAGCTCTGTTCCTTCCTGTTTTTGGTCTTTTTTTTTATGTTCCTGCATTGTTAGTCTATAGTATGTATATACACAGTTTGGCACGAATAAACAGACAACGCAAGAGCACACAAGAATTAAGCACACACTTTTCTAATTTTTTTTATTTTATTCGGGAGATTATTTTTATCACAAGCAAGCAAATTTAAAAACACCGGGTTGCCCTCCTGGCCAGCACTAATTAACTAAATGAAATGGGTTGTTCTCCCATAAGGACTAAATAACTTCTAAATCCCCCGATCATTGGGTTGCCTCCCAAGAGCGCTCTAGTTATTTAAAGGTCAAAGAGCTCGAGCTCCCCGCAAAAAATCAATGCTTAATGTCGCGGTGCGGGATATGAAGCCGCGACACTACAAGGTTATCTTATCTCCATGGTTCATATAGCTTGGACGACCTATCCATACATCCCCTCCAATTACTTTTGACGCCTCGATGCCACGGTGTCTTGTATCTTTTTACTTCATCAATAGCACGGCACTCTTCTCCCTTTGGGTGAAACTTGAAAGAGTAAGGAGTCCCACTTATATCGAAGCTTATCTCAACACTCCCAACATCAATACTTGCCTTTGCTGTCCTCCAGAAGGGTCTGCCTAAGATCAATGGGGTCCTCGTCCTCTTATCCATATCAAGCACAATAAAATCAATAGGGACGATATGATCTTCAATTTGAACAGGCACATCCTCAGCAATTCCATCAGGGAAGCGTACCGTTTGATTGGCTAACTCCAAACACATACCCGTAGGCTCTAATTCAGGCAAATTGAGATTTGTGAATATATGACGGGGCATAACACTTATGCTTGCTCCAAGATCGCACAAGCACCTATCAAATATCCTTGTTCCAATCATGCATTTGATGCTTGGTGATCCAGGGTCGGGTTTCTTCTCCTGTGCAACATCATTGATTGCCGCCGTTAGTTCCTTAGTGACCTTCACAACCTCATCAGAAACTAGAGACTTCTTGTTTTGCATCATGTCCTTAATGTACTTGGCATTGGTGGGAACTTGGATAGCGTCAACAAAAGGGACATTGATGTAGAGTTTCTTCATAATATCGACGAATTTTAAAAACTGCTCGTCGTGTTGTTGCGCTCTTTCTGTCTTCGTCAGTAGTTGAGTATCTAGAAACGTGGCAGGGCCATGCTCTTCTGTCTCCACGCCCATCTTCAGACCAGAGAGGTCATCATCCTCCTTGCGCCGATCGGCGCTTTCAGGGAGCCGATCGGCTCCGATAGGGTCGTCGTGCCGATCGGCGCCTGGTGTGCGCCGATCGGCGCGGGGCTTCTTTGCTCCCGCAGAGTGTTCTGGATCTTCTGTTTGTTTTCCTGATCGCGTAGCTATTGCATTCAACTGTTCTCTGGACATCGTATTGCTAGGAATAGCCCCCTTATTGTCTTGAATGGCTTGCGATAGCTGTCCCATCTGTTGCTCCATAATCTTGGTATGCTTCAAAATCTGCTCGTTGGAGCTCTCAATTTCTATCACCTTGTCATTAACTCTCTCAAGGACACGATCAATCTCCTTGAATCTAGCTTGATTGTCCTTGTTGATCTTCTCTTGAGCTTGGAAGAAATCATGACATTAGAGACGAAATGGGATAGAGTTTTGCATGGACGAACTAGGGGAGAAAGAACTCCTTTGTTGTTGATATTGGGGCTTTCATCCACTATTCTTCATATATTCTAACATCTTCATCTCTTCAGGGCAATCTTTCTGCACATGACCAAATTCTCCACACTCACTACATGTTGAGCATGATTCCACCAGCTTGAGTGTCTCTTCCTTAGGGATATGAAGATTATTGTCCAACCTTCTTTGAATAGCATCGAGGCGATCTATAATCAATTCTTCCTGAGTCTTCTCAATCACACTCTTCGCTACTCCTTTTGAAGGTTGCAAATTCCTTGAGCTTCTCTGACCATCCCACGATTGATTTTCAACTAACAACTTGATCAAATTCTTAGCTTTGGTGGGGGTTTTTGACATGAATGATCCTACAGCCGAGGCATCCAAATGTTGACGTGACAAAAAATTCAATCCTGTGTAGAACTTCTCAACAACTTCTCCAACCGTCAGACCATGATGAGGGCATGCATCCATATGCTCACTGTATCTTTCCCATGCTTCTCCAATGCTCTCATCAATATTCTGCTTAAATCCAAGAATTTTATTTTTCAAAGCTTGAGTCTTACCGGGGGGGGGGGGGGAGTATTTGGCCAAGAATTCAGCTGCTAATGTGTTCCACACCGTTTTCACTGTGTTTTCCAATCCATTGTACCATTGCTTGGGGCGTCCAACTAGAGAGAAGGGCAACAGCCGCACACGCGCTTGATCTCCTGTCAATCCCGCTATCTTGAATGTACTGCAGACTTCAAGGAAGTGTTGCGAGTGATGATTAGGATCTTCTAAACCTGTGAATGGTTGTTGCGTCACTATTCCAACATATCTCTCCAATTGGTACGGAAGTTGATCTTGAGCTTCTTGGAAATCTGTCTTGACAATACTAGTCAATTGTGGCTTGAGACGATTAACCATAGGTACCTCTGCCATCTCCTCTTTTTTTTGCTCTTGAACTGAGTCTTCTATTGTGAATAATACTCGAGGTGTTGCGCGGACTGCTTCTAAATCTTCAGGTGACTTGCTTCTCTTCTCCGCTATTCTGTTCTTGTGAAAGAGTCTTTCTGGATCATCGGCGTAATTAGAGAGTTTGTTTGACTTAGGACCGTCCATACCTGTTAGTTTCACTTAACAGAATATATGTACTAGAGAGACAAGTAAAGCACAATGACTAAACACTAATACATAAAAACAATGTTTAAAAACCTGCTATGGTCCCCAACAATGGCGCCAGAAAAAGGTAACTTGTTGGTTGTATCTACGCACCCACTTCTATACCGCAAGAGGACGGTGTACAATTGTAGCACTTTTTCCCTTGAATTGAGTATTCCAAGGTTTATCGAATCCATTGGACCTTAGGGATTTATTAAACAAAGTTAACAGTAAAAGATCTAGTCAAGGCTACTGTCAGGGTCAGGTTGCATGAGGGGGAGACTGGCCAGCGCAAAGGTGCGCGAGACAGTAAATCTGTCGTTGCGCCGATCTGCGCAGGGATTGAGCCGATCGGCACACTAGTGAAACTAAGTCAAAGTGCGCGAGATCTATTAAATCTGGGGTTGTGCCGATCGGCGCAGGAGTCGAGCAGATCGGCACACTGGTGGATCTAAGCCAAAGTTGTTGCGTCGATCGGCGCAAGAGTTGAGCCGATCAGCACACCAGTGAGTCTAAGCCAAAGTGTTCTAGATCTTGTAAACCTATGCTGGTAAGTGAGTAGCCAGATATCTACTAGTGAGATCGTAACCAGATAGTCTAATTGAATAGCATCATAATGGGTAATTACATGGATCAATGAAAACCTATAATGAGTAAGACCACCCTGCTTTCCGAGCGGCTCCCGATTTATCACTGCCGAGAGGAAACCCTTAATCGCGCGAGTATCTTACCCTACTCAACTATCCAATAGTGCTGCGTAGGCTTAGTGCTGTCACCGCTAAACCACACTACTGGCATCATCAAGCAACCATAATCAATACAATATCCGAATACTATCCTAATCACTACGATTAAGATAATATCTACTTACTTAGCCTAGAACTAAGCAATTGGAATAAGCACATGCATGATTATAGAATCAAGATAGAAAAATCACCAAAACCATCATCAACATATTCAATCATCCTTGAGATACATAGAGTAAGATTCATCCCCGTCGAGATGGCCTACCTTGACGGATCCCCTCTTGACTCCAATGGTTCTTGAAGCTCAATTAGAGATCTATTCTAACGGGGCAAGCCCCGGTGGCTCTAACTCACGGATCTGGTGTCCCTCCGTCGCCTCCTCTTCTGCGGCGAGGGTTTACAAGTATTTATAGGGGTTCTACTCATAAAGGACTCGGTTTCTAGCAAATAAGGCGGTTGCGCTGATCAGCACAGGATTGCGCCGATCGGTGCAAGCCGTGTCTTCTCTGATTTCTTCCCCGAGTCGGTTCCTCTGTTTTCCACAGCTGCCATGTGGGTCTTTTCCTTCAAGATAAAGTCTTGTAGTGCACGTAAGAACTTGGAGTTCCATAAATCTTCTTGAAGTTCCATAATTCTTCTTAGACAAATATCTTCAAGTGTCCTGCGCAGATAAACTTCCATAAACATGTGGAATGGGCCTCGGTCACTTCTGTGGGTCAAAACACCCTTGCGCCGATCGGCTCATGGGCTGCGCCGATCGGCGCACTGGGCTTCTTTAGTGCTTTTCGTCAGTTCTGGACTCCTGTCCTCTCCATCATCGCATTAATCACCAATTTTACCTGCTTCTGCAATAAAGCTCCAAAACAACGCATATACAAATATATAGGCAATATCACAGGTAAATGGCCTAAATTAGTATCAATTATGCTCTAATTGGGGTAATATTCACATATAAAAGGGGCACTTGGGAAGTGCCAACAAAGCCTACCAAATAATCTCGAACAAACAGTCAGCACCTTCGCAGCCAACACAACTCATAGCCCTATCATGGCCCCTTCAACGCTGGGGGATCGACATTGTTGGACAACTACCCATAGCTCCCGTGAATTACAGATGGGCAGTCGTAGCCCTTGAATACTTCACCAAGTGGATCAAAGCCAAACCAATCACAAATATCTCCGCCACTACAATCAAGAAGTTCTTTTGGCAAAACATCATCTGTCACTTCGGAGTCCTGAAAGACATTACGGTAGACAACGGCAAACAATTTGAAAACGACATGTTCAAACAATTTTGCCACTCCATCGGAACGAAAGTTGACTTCGCATCAGTATATCACCCCCAATCAAACAGAGCCATCAAGCGGGCAAACAGCCTCATATTCAAGGCAATCAAAGAGATACTCCTGAACTCTTGGATGACACAAAATGAAAGTGGGTGGAGGAATTGCCTAGGGTCATATGATCACACGACACAACAGAACCCAGGGCAACCAAGTACTCACCTTTCTGAGTGCTTTACAGGGAGGCAGCAGTTAATCTCGAGGAAATTGCTCACCAAACTCCAAGAACCTTAAACACAAAACTGTCATAGCCTACAAAGGCAAAATCGAAGGACCTCATGGAAGTCGACAAGTTAAACACAGCTATTAATCAGAGGGAAACATGTCAATGGAGGGATCAAAAGGTTACACCTTGAGCCTACGTGGTAGGTGATCAAGTCTTACTCCTTAGCACAAAGACAGAAAGTAAAGTCAAATTGGAACCCAAATGGGAGGGCCCTTACATTGTGGCAAAGTCAAACTAGCCCGGAGCCTACAGGCTCCAAACATTGCAAGGAGAAGAGTTACCACTTTCTTGGAACGCGAACAACCTTCAAAAGTTTCACGTTTAGGAAAGTAATGCTCGAACCATGTAACCAGCCAAGCATAGCACGAAACTATAAGTGCTACCTTAAGCTTAGTCGATAGATTTTCTTTTCAAGTTTTTCCTTAACCAGTTGTAAAAAGGACCGTACTCTTTTCCTCACAAGGGGAACCTTTCGCAGGGGTCAGGTTTTTAACGAGGCGGATCCTATGTAAACCCCAGCTAAATCTATAAAGCTACCTTCCTTAAAGTGGAAAGCCTCACTTAGCAGAGCACATCGAAACAACTCCCACCACGGAGATTGTGATATTCGACAAAGAGCAAAAGCACTCAAATCATAGCTACCGCACTAGCTAAGCCCAAAGAGCTGAAAGCCGTGCAGTCAGCTAACTTAGCAAAAATTGCTAAGGGGCTCGTTGTAGCCCAAACCTGTTGAAGGATTCACTCAAAAACACCTCGTCCCTAGAACTTTGAGGAGGAGGGTGGCGTTTTTCAAAAAACTCAGAGAAAATTGCTAAGGGGCTTGTTGTAGCCCAAACCCGTCAAAGGGTTCACTCAAAAATGCCTCGCCCCTAGCACTTCGAGGGGGAGGGTGGCGTTTTTCAAAAAACTTAGCGAAAATTTCTAAGGGGCTCATTGTAGTCCAAACCCTTTGAAGGGTTCACTCGAAAACACCTCGCCCCTAGCACTTCAAGGGGGAGGGTGGCATTTTTCAAAAAAACTTAGCGAAAATTAGCGAAAATTGCTTAGGGGCTCGTTGCAGCCCAAACCCTTTGAAGGGTTCGCTCGAAAACACCTCACCCCTAGCACTTAGAGGGGGAGGGTGGCTTTTTTCAAAAAAAACTTAGCGAAAATTGCTGAAGGGCTCATTGCATCCCAAACCCATCGAATGGTTCGCTCGAAAACACCTCGCCCATCACACTTCGAGAGGGAGGGTGGCGTTTTTTCAAAAATCTTAGCGAAAATTGCTAAGGGGCATGTTGCAGCCCAAACCCGTCGAAGGGTTCGCTCGAAAACACGTCGCCCTTAGCACTTTGAGGGGGATGGTGGCATTCTTCAAAAAACTTAGCGAAAATTGCTTAGGGGCTCGTTGCAACCCAAACCCTTCGAAGGGTTCGCTTCAAAACACCTCGCCCCTAGCACTTCGAGGGGGAGGGTGGCGTTTTCAAAAAAACATAGCGAAAATTTCTAAGGGGCTTGTTGCAGCCCAAACCAATCAAAAGGTTCGCTCGAAAACACCTCGCCCCTAGCACTTCGAGGGGGAGGGTGGCGTTTTTCAAAAAACTAAGAAAAAATTTGCTAAGGGGCTTGTTGCAGCCCAAACCCATTGAAGGGTTCGCTCGAAAACACCTCGCCCCTAGCACTTTGAGGGGGAGGGTGGCGTTTTTCAAAAAACTTTGCAAAAATTGCTAAGGGGCTCGTTGCAGCCCAAACCCATCGAACGGTTCGCAAAAACAAAAATAATCAAATTCACCAAAAAGTTTTCCTCGAAACTAATCACTTATATATTCAAAAATCATAGTTGATAGGTCCCTCTTTTACACTAACCCCAGACGCCAAAAGCTAGGGAAACAAAATAGACCAGTCATCCACAATATAACCGGACGGAAGTGTGCCGGGGTCACACCCGGTGATTCTAGCTCTGGCAGCACCAGAGCTCCATACAGCTTCGTCCGAAGGCGCCCCAGCGGTCGGCTTAGACCCGGTACCCTAGCAGAAGCATTCATTACAAAACTAATTGAACGTTTAGCCACGGTGCGTCGAGGGCACCATGGCTGTTGACATTTCTTATTGTCGCATCAAGAATATCTCTATTCCTGGTACGGTGCCAGAAATGATTGTTGGCGTTTGTTATGCTTTAAGAATAAAGTGAATTAATCCGCAAGTGCAGTGAGCACCATTGTAACATTTCACCCGGGAGTATTCTAAGATATCGTATTTATTTTCCTCAGGGAGGCTAGGCGTAAGATTATCTTGGTTTAACAAAGATATAACTACAAGAATTATACCAACTAACCAAAGATAGGGGTAAGGATGTTCAATAATATTAGTAGGGGTAGCAACACAGGAGAGATCCACACTAAGATAAATTAAGAGATCGGTTAAGCTAGCCGGGATGACAGCAAGTCTAAGTCTAAGATTCCTAAAAATATATCTTCCTAATATATCTAAATCAAGCGTCAAATCCTAGTTACTCGAGTTGAGTGCTTACACCAATTTCTTGGTACAGCTTCGAGTGTTTCACCTGTTAGCTTACTTAGGGGCACGAAAACGTTCCACTAATATGGCTCGGTAACTAACCTCTATACTAGTGATTATGCTATTGCTAGACAACCCTGCTTGAGACTTCCAAAAGATGATGGATTACTAAAGGGACGGACAAGGCTATCACCACCTGCCGCCTACCACACAGCCTGTGGGGACGAATGCAAATCCAGCCAGCGTTACCTTAGGCACCACGCCTACGCTTTCACTAGATATTCTTCCATTGGCCTAATGGAAGAATAGCTAGGAGATAACTAAGTCTAAGTTTGGAATGAACTTAACTTCATTAAATCCTAGCCAGGAGACCTGTGAACTATGCAACAAAGTTTCGTCCTGATAATTGCAACTTAAGGAAATGACTAAGTTAAAATAAATATTTGACAAGATATAGAAGAAAAGATATTCATATTGATAAAGGATAAGTCTTACATAAAGAGAAAAGATACAAGAGAGCTCATACCAAGACTCCAAGACAATTCTGGAATCCCGAGCGATGCTCGCGACTAGACCCTAACTCCCAACTAACTAACCAACTCTACTAAGTAGCACAAGTAGTGGGAAATGGGCTCCTTGATGTGTTTCTTGTTTCTTTCCTTTTTTGCCGAATTCCCTCTCTATTTATAGGTGGCAATGGGTAGGGGAGAACTTGTAGGTGAAGGAGAGTCGGTAGGCAAAAGTCGGTGCGCCGGGCAGCGGGCAAGGCCGGGCGGCCACGTGTGCCAGGTGGCCGGGCATGCCAGGCGGCATGCACCGCCGGTCGACAGCCCAGGCCGAGCGGCCATAGGATCATGTTGGTTCGCGACCGACTTCTTTTGGTTGGCTCGAATCTTGTCCCGATGGCGGTTACTTGGTCGGTTCATACCGACTTCTCCATTTTGGGGTCGGTAGGCCTCTTGGGCCTAATGGGCTTGCAACCCCGGGTGGCAAACCCAGGCCGGGTGGCAGCCCAGGTCGGGCGGCAAGCCAGGCCAGGCGGCAAGCTAGGCCGGGCGGTGGCCTAGGCCGGGTGCCGACACCCTTCGGGTCGCCCCTTGACTTCTCTCAGTTAGGCCACTTGTTGGCCTTCTTTTCCTTAGCCATATTTAATCATTCTTAATCTGGGAGGAGATAACGGCATCACGGTGAAGTGTTTTTGCAAAATCGACCGTGTTGAATGATCAGCTTGAAAAATGACTCCGGTTAATCAGTCGGGTGGCTGATTTCAGCTGTATATGACCCAATCGGCCGGTTCCGGATTTCAGCCTGAAAACGACTCTGTCGGCCGGTGAAAACGGCTGTTTCACAGTCGTGATCGGCCGACGGGGTGTTTCTTCATGTTTTTGCATATTTTGGCTCTCTTATACCTACAAACACATGTTTCACCAAAACTCGTGGAACTTTGTTAGTTTAAACAAATATTTATTAAACTTTGATCTTTACCTTGTATTTCCTGATCGATTGGTGGCCGATTATGGGTTTTATCGGCCGCCAACACCTCCCCAAGCTTAATCCTTTGCCCGTCTCGAGCAAATTAAAACTTAGAGGTGATGGATCAGGAGTTGCTTCAATATTAGCGCCCTGCAAGTATCAAGTGCACAAACATGTACTCCAACACGATATGGGTAAGTGCAAACAATCACAACTTGGTTACTAAGTCAATCTCAATGTAGCGGGGCTTGTTGGCATTTTATATCCTTGTCATAAGCAGTTGAAGTCTAGAACATGTAGTTTAGACTTTGTCATGCAATCTCCTTTTCGATCATGAGTCCAAAGTTTTTGTAATGTTGCATAAGATTGAAAATCTTCCCTCTTGGTGCAATCTCCCACTATGGCTCTCATCTCTCAAAGGGTGTATTTCGTTACCAAATGCTCATCCTACTTTCTAAAAGTTTGGCTTAAATATGTGGAGCTTGGTAGGATGTCACATTTAGCATGCATATATTGTTAAGCTTAGAGATGATCCTAGCGAAAGACATTGCACTTCATCATTCCAATCATTTAGAAATAAAATCCAGGGGAGAGGGAGAGAATGGACTCACGCGAAGGATTGGGCTAGCACAATTTCAAAGGTCTTGGGTGCAGATTTATCCCAAAGACTAGATTTTTGTGCTAGACGAAAAAATGGTCCTTTATTTATGCTCAAAGAAATATTTTTTTGTATGAACCTTGAAGCTTTTTGATATAGCACATCCATGAGAGCTGCTAATTTTTTTCTTTCTTTTTCTTTCTTCTTTTGCTTCTTTCTTCCAGCTCTCATGGTGTAAAGAGGCTAATCCAATGGTTCAAATACTGTTGTAAAATTTTTCTGAGCAATTGGGTGGACCATAATCTTTTAATAGGATCAAAGATTCGCAAAAAGAAAGATTTTTGGTTGGCATGCTTGGTGAAGTGGATGCATGATTCTGACATGGAAACTGCGTAACCAAGCATGATTAAATTGAGAACTCAAAGATAACGCGAATGAAAATGATTGGCTTTGAATGCATAAATGGCGTAGACATGGTTTTGCTACTTAATATTTGGTCATGGTAGCAAATCGTATATCATAGAGAAGATGTGCGCCAAGTAGGGGGTTTTGTTGCAGCATGGTTTTGAAAGAAATCATTGGACTCTAATCAATAGGAAATCATAGACTCATCCAAAACATGCCATATCATAAACTCCAACAACTAGACTTGGTGTTTATTAGCCATTTTCCACCCACTAGAACTTAGAGGGACTAGTGTTATCGTCATGCCGGTCCACCATTACCCACAAAAGATGAGGAGTAGAGGTTGTATACTTGAGACTCAAAGGGAGCTAATAGAGCAATTATTCATCATTTCCTTGGGCAAGGGAAATCTTTTTGTTCTTTCTGGTTTTGCAAATTTTTATGGTTTTCCTTGAAAACTAAAATCTTTTTGGGTTTTCTTAAATTTTCTAAAAACAAAACGACTCAACTAGAGGAAGAGGGAGAGAGGATAGAACAATTGGTGCACCTTGGTTTGGGTACCTCCCCCAGCTTAGGACTTTGCAAGACGTAAGCTTAGATGGCGTTTACTGCGATGGTTGATACTCGATGTTGAAATGGCCGAACAGTTGGTCCATCATGGAGATGTTTGTCTGAAGTTGTTCTGACATTTGCTGCTTCCATTCTTGTTCTCTCCTTATGGCTGCTTATATTTCTTGAGTTTGCTAAGCGTTGGCAGCCAAGTACTGCATATCTTATTGCAACTCTGAAAAGTTGTATGATGTGAATCTGGCAGAATGAGAAGTGCCTATGCCTCCATGGGGTTGATGGTAACTTCCTGTCCCATATGGATTGGAAGGTTCGTACTCTTCATAGGAGGAGTTAGTGTAGTGTGTTGATGAACTAGCAAATCCGGGAAACTGTGGTTGCTCCCAATGGTATTGGGAGTTTCCCGAAGTACCCGGTTGAGGTGTGTTCATGGCTATTTCATGCTGCTGTTCTGCTCGTCGGGGTTGTGCTCTTGTTCTTGGCCTATCCACTGAAACACTATGTCTTGCATGCTGCGAGGGAGCTTGCAATTTATACACAAATATCTTTTTACCAATAATAGTGAGCTGGGGGTTAGGCAACTCAATTTCTATATCATACCTCAGATAAAGCATTAAGGACTTATTGTTTTCCTCTTTCAACAAGTGGGCTTGCAAGAAATGATCTTCTCCTAGCAACAGAGCGCTAGGGAGATGATTCATTCTAGCTCTATGAAGTACACTGGCCTTTCTAGCAATTCTAGTGACAAAAGGGGTAAAAGTAATGGGTCCTTGTTGTCTCAATGCTAAGGTGAGCCAATGGTTGATGAGGAAAAATGTGGGGTTCATTTTAATCTTTTTGATTACAGCATGGAGATAGGCTTTATCCAAACTATTCACTGAACGCACATCATCCCGAGGGTTTAAGTAGTGAGTGATAAAATAGTGAATTATATGGAGCGATGGGTTGTGAATGTCACTAGTGCATTCTTGCCCCATAACAGGATTTCCTATCTTTGCCCAAAGTCCTTGTGGTGTGAAACCTTTAAGTTTATCTATGTCTAAGGTTGCCATACGGTCAAAACCAAGACAAGTACTAATTTCTTTTAAGGATCGTTCGTATGTTTCACCAAAAAGACGAAATTCATAGAGAGTGCCTATTTTGTTTGATTCATGGGCATGAACTTTCAAAGTGCAAAGAAATTTGATAGTGAGCCATTTAGAACCATAATCATCAAGGCGATACAAATACCATCTGGCCACGTTGAGTGCGTACTAAAAATCAGCGAGGACGCCGATTCGCTCGAGGAAGTTGTGGTCGAACTTGCGCACGGTCGTGAACTCCCGGTCTCGAATAGCGGTGAACTTGCTTTGCTCGTCGAAGTCGTTGAACACCATGTTCTCTTCACTCTACATGAACTTCTCAAATCCTTCATCTCCTCCTCCTCGTTCACTTGCTACCGTTGCAGTCTCGGATATGGACATCGATTTCAAGTGGTAGCTTGGAGCTTGCTCGTAGGTAGGCTCTGAGTGTTCAG
The DNA here is from genome assembly GCA_030378355.1 of Eleusine indica. NCBI lineage: Eukaryota > Viridiplantae > Streptophyta > Magnoliopsida > Poales > Poaceae > Eleusine > Eleusine indica. Next base: position 30,872,865 of record CM059497.1, read on the forward strand.
CTTCTTAGCGCTCGCTTAGGGTACGCCTCCCACGAGTTGAGCTGCTGCTGCTGAACTTGGTGTAGAGGCCTCTCCAGATGTTTGCCATTCCTACAAAAGGGTTACTTGGACACAATACCCGAAGGACAATATGATAATAATGGTTAACAGTTAGTCGTCTGGTTAGTAGTCCAAGTGTTAATAGTTCAAAACGTGCAAGAGACAAAGCAAAAATTTCCTCTAGTTGGTTTTATTGCAGCACACGTTTATTCCTAAGTTGAAAGTGCACTTACTAAGCAAACTAGTGGAGTGAGTAAGGGAGTGCAAAAAGGGAGAGAGTTGTGAGGGAGAAATGAAGTTTTAGCTGAAGGCTGAGGGGTGGAGAAAAGAGTGAGAGGGCACTTGGTATTTATTGGCTCGAGAGGGAGCCATGGGGCAAACTTTTTAGGCCGGGCGGCGGCACATGCTAGGCGGCAGCCCTTGCTGGCCGACGGGCCTTTTTCCTCCACTTGCTCCATTATTGCTTTGGTGGTGATGGGAGAGGGCTAGGTCCTTGTGCCATGTGATCCTCTTGCTCACTTTGTTCAAAAATGTGTTGAGAGTGTAGGGAGCAAGGATAGAGTGATGGGATCGCCAAAGTTGTATGTTTGCAATGAGTATCCTGCCACTCATGAGGCCTAGGGGAGTAGGATGGCAGGCGAGTGTGGCTAGTGAAAGAGTGAGGGGATATGTGTGGCCCTCTTTTATTTACTTTCACTCATGGTGGGGGCTTTTGGTGAGAGTTTTTCATAAAAGAAAGGCTAGGTACTGATGTGGACAAGGGTTCCCGATCTTCCGATAGGTTCTGATAATCTTGATTAAGGCGGAGGCGATACACAAATCGATCCGGCTTCCGAACGACACGTTCTGAACCCCGCAATCGCAGCACAACGTCTCCTATGGTTATCAACCGTCCAAGAATGATTGACCTCACCGAGAAGGCTTATCCTTGCCTGCAAATCAAGAACACAAGCAAGAACAAAGAAGAATGCAACCAAATTTGCAAGTATACGATGAATCTTACAAGTTGGGGTCTCACAAACCGATCAAACGGCGAAACTGTTATCAACAGAATAATCTAAGCAAAACCCAAACCCTAATGAAGAGGCGGCGGCTGTATATGAGGACCCTAGGGTCGTGCAAGACCCCCTGGACGCAGCCCTAAGTGGGCTCAACTCCATACATGGCCCAAAGACCGATTACGGTGTCGCAGCACCAGGACAGATTCTGGAAGTCGAATTGTTTCGGCGATTGACGACGGCTCGGGACGAATTTTGACATGGGACCAGTTGGGTTGGAAACGGATTTTCGTTATCTTTCCAGGCATATATAGAATGTCCAAATCCGAGTCCGTATGCGTCCTGGGCATCCGTTTTAGTGCAGACTGGTCCTGGGCTCCGAAACAGACTCGAAGTCGGTTTTGATTGGGCCTCCACCTTGGCTCGGACGTCCTTGCTGGCCCATCACGTCTCCAATCACCTCCCCAGCTATCTCATGATCATCTCCAAGGTTTCTAACAACAATTAATTCATTAGGTAGCAATCTATTCTCAAAATCACATAAAGGAATCATTAGGAACAAGCTCACCCGTAAATTCAGTTCTCGCGCATGAACTTGTATTTTGGTTGGCGGAGTGCTGAGTGTATCCATAAGGGTGATGTCCTCATCATTCTCCCCCTTTTGAATTAGAGTCGTCCTCGACTCAATCCCATCTCTTTCTCCCAATAGTGGTCTCAAATCTGAAATATAAAATATAGAACTATTCCCAAACTTGGAATGCACCTCGCGTTTATATGTGTTATGAAAATTATCATCACAATGTGAAACCATAATAGAAGGCATGCCATACAAATTAATGACCTCTTTGAAAACTTGCTCAGCAATATGAACGTCATTCTCACTCTTATGACAAGATGGAAAATGTGTGATCTTAAAAACACTAGAAAAACATGACATGACATGGTAATTGTTATTGCAGTTTTCTAGTTCATCATTTGGTTGTACAACACAAGGAGTATTCATGTTTGAGCAAATATAAACTTTGTGCACCATAAATACACCTTTATGATCATAGTTTCCTATAGCATAAAATTTGCTCTGATACCAAATGATGAGGACATCACCCTTATGGATACACTCGGCACTCCGCCAACCAAAATACAAGTTCATGCGCGACAACTGAATTTACGGGTGAGCTTGTTCCTAATGATTCCTTTATGTGATTTTGAGAATAGATTGCTACCTAATGAATTAATTGTTGTTAGAAACCATGGAGATGATCATGAGATAGCTGGGGAGGTGATTGGAGACGTGATGGGCCAGCAAGGACGTCTGAGCCAAGGTGGAGGCCCAATCAAAACCGACTTCGAGTCTGTTTCGGAGCCCAGGACCAGTCTGCACTAAAACGGATGCCCAGGACGCATACGGACTCGAATTTTGACATGGGACCAGTTGGGTTGGAAAGGGATTTTCGTTATCTTTCCAGGCATACCCCAACTGGTCCCATGTCAAAATTCGTCCCGAGCCGTCGTCAATCGCCGAAACAATTCGACTTCCAGAATCTGTCCTGGTGCTGCGACACCGTAATCGGTCTTTGGGCCATGTATGGAGTTGAGCCCACTTAGGGCTGCGTCCAGGGGGTCTTGCACGACCCTAGGGTCCTCATATACAGCCGCCGCCTCTTCATTAGGGTTTGGGTTTTGCTTAGATTATTCTGTTGATAACAGTTTTGCCGTTTGATAACACCTTTATGATCATAGTTTCCTATAGCATAAAATTTGTTTCTTGCCTGCAAATCAAGAACACAAGCAAGAACAAAGAAGAATGCAACCAAATTTGCAAGTATACGATGAATCTTACAAGTTGGGGTCTCACAAACCGATCAAACGGCGAAACTGTTATCAACAGAATAATCTAAGCAAAACCCAAACCCTAATGAAGAGGCGGCGGCTGTATATGAGGACCCTAGGGTCGTGCAAGACCCCCTGGACGCAGCCCTAAGTGGGCTCAACTCCATACATGGCCCAAAGACCGATTAGGGTGTCGCAGCACCAGGACAGATTCTGGAAGTCGAATTGTTTTGGCGATTGACGATGGCTCGGGACGAATTTTGACATGGGACCAGTTGGGTTGGAAAGGGATTTTCGTTATCTTTCCAGGCATATATAGAATGTCCAAATCCGAGTCCGTATGCGTCCTGGGCATCCGTTTTAGTGCAGACTGGTCCTGGGCTCCGAAACAGACTCGAAGTCAGTTTTGATTGGGCCTCCACCTTGGCTCGGACGTCCTTGCTGGCCCATCACGTCTCCAATCACCTCCCCAGCTATCTCATGATCATCTCCATGGTTTCTAACAACAATTAATTCATTAGGTAGCAATCTATTCTCAAAATCACATAAAGGAATCATTAGGAACAAGCTCACCCGTAAATTCAGTTGTCGCGCATGAACTTGTATTTTGGTTGGCGGAGTGCTGAGTGTATCCATAAGGGTGATGTCCTCATCAGGTACACCTCCTCCATTCATGGCCATCATCCCCGCATTAGAATAGCATGAAATCCGAGAAAACCCTTGGCCGGGTGGCACTGAAATCACCCAGCTGGGTGGTCATTTTTCATGAAAAATAACATCCCGGGTGCTAAAAAACTGGTTGGGTTACTCAGGCCAGGTGGCTCAAAAGTTACCTAGCCGGGTGGTCAAATTCCATCAAAAATGACCTCCCGGGTTCTGAAAATTGACTGGCCGGGTTAGAGTCTGGGCGACTTAAAAGTTACCCAGCTGGGTGGTTATTTTTCGTGAAAAATGGCTTCCCGGGTGTTGAAAAACTGACTGGCCGGGTTAGAGCCCCGGATCATCACCCGGATGGTCGTTTTTGATGGAATTTGACCTTCCGGCTTGGAAATTTGGCTGAGTCATCACCAAATTTTTTTTATTTTTTTATTTTTTATAACCTAATTAAATGGTTAAAGAAGGAAATAAAAGCAAACTAATTCGGTGGTATGTACAAGAGAAAGGGAGGATAAATATCGGTTACCTTCCGACGAAGGTCCAGATTTTTCGTCTCGAACAAGACGTTCTCCGTGTTTAGTTTTTCATGGTGCCCTTCATGGATGGAGATTTTTCCATGATTGGTGCAACTTCTTTCTTCCGCCATACTTGTTTGATTTTCTTTGGCTTGGCGGGGACCTTTTTCTTCATTTCCTGTGGCTCGTTCTTCTTCTTGGGCAGCGGTGGTGCGCTCTTGACTTTTACCACAGGTGCACCCGATTTTGGTGGGATTGGGTACACCTCAATTTTCTGCACCGTGTTAGGATTTTTGCCATAAAAGATGCGTACCTGATTGCATTGTTCCGTTCGGGGCTTGAAGGCAATTTTTTCTTCGTTCCCATTAATGTTAAGGTGGATTTCTCCAGCCCCAACGTCAATGTTGGCACTTGCGGTACTGAGGAATGGACTTCCTAGTATAATAGGTGTCTTTATATCAGCCTCCATATCTAGCACCACAATGTCGACGGGAACGAGATAATTCCTTATCTTCACGGGTACGTCCTCCACGATACCCGCCGGATAACGGACTGATTGGTCGGCGAGCTACGAGCACATCACTGTAGGGGAAAATGAATTGACATTAAGTTTGTCATACACCACCTTCGGCATGATGCTCACGCTTGCCCCTATATCATAGAGGGCGTTGTTGAATTGTTGCATCCCGATGGAACATGGGATAGTTGGGCATCCCGGATCTCGCTTCTTTTCTAGGAGGGAGTTTAAGATGGTGGCGCTGCATTCCTCCATTAATTTGACAATCTCTGATGTGAACAAGGGTTCCCGATCTTCCAAAAGGTTCTTGGTAAGTTGATTTGGTCGGAGGCGACACACAAATCGATCTGGCTTCAGAACAACACGTTCTAAACCTCACAATCACAGCACGACGTCTCCTCTGATTATCAACCATCCAAGGATATTTTACTTTGTCGAGAAGGCTAATACCTGCCTGCAAATCAAGAACACAAGCAAGAACAACGAAGGATGCAACACAATTACAGATGAATGATTAAGCTCACAAAGTTGGGGTCTCACAAACCGATGAACGGTGACACTGTTTATGAATAGAATTGATCTAAGCAAAACCCAAACCCTAATGAAGAGGTGGCGGCTGTATATGAGGACCCTAGGGTCGTGCAAGACCACCTGGACGCAGTCCTAAGTGGGTTCAACTCGATACATGGGCCAAAGACCGATTACGGTGTTGCAGCACCAGGACTGATTCTGGAAGTCGATTGTTTCGGCGATTAGAAACAAGCTCACCTGTAAATTCAGGTGATGCAGATGAACTTTTATCTTAGTTGGAGGAGTGTTGTGTGTATCCATAGGTGTGATGTCCTTATCATTCTCCCCCTTTTGAATTAGAGTCGTCCTCGACTCGATCCCATCTCTTTCTTCCAATAGTGGTCTCAAATCTGAAATATGAAATATAGAACTATTCCCAAACTTGAGATGCACCTCATGTGTATATGTGTTATGAAATTTATCATCACAATATGAAACTACAATAGAAGGCATGTCATACCAATTAACAACCACTTTGGAAAATTGAGTAGCAGAATGAACATCATCCTCACTCTTATGATAATTTAGAAAATGTCTGATCTTAGAAACACTAGAAAAACTTGACATGGAATGATAAGATTAGTGCAGTTTTCTATTTGATCATTGAGTGTAAAACACAAGGAGGTTTCAATTTTGAACAAATATAAACTCTATGCACCATAAATGAACCTCTATGATCATAGTTTCTGGTAGCATGAAAAATATTTCTTGTCAATAAAGACAATTCAGTTTGACAAAAGATTTGGTTCTCCACGGTATTTAGATCACAAAGAACATCAAATTCAATAGAACCCAAAGTATTTAGAGAAGACAATAATTTTTGTTCATCCATTTCACATGAAACTAAAATCAAATGTTTAATTTCAGCACTAGTAGGTGAATCATAAGTGAAATCATCAAGCTCATTCATTTGTTGTGGCAAAGGGATAAGTGAAGCATTGGCAGACAACTCCTCTTTATCACAAGGATCAGTAGATAAATCAACTTGTGGCAAAGATAAATCAAGACAAGGTTCCAATACAGCAAGATTGTTGGAATAATTCAGCACATCAGGAAAGTTCTTACATCAAACCACAATGTTTTCTTTTTCTTTCACATTGTCCTCTTCTTTGTGTAGAAGCTGAAATGTATTAGTGGCAACAAGAGGCAAGAAAATAGTTTTATCCTCTAGTAATTCAGATTTTGATGAAAGTGTAGCAACATTTGAAACAGCCCAGTCTATCCTAAATGGTTCATTCTTTCTTCTCTCAAATCATTGTTGATCCTCTTCTAAACTTTCAGCAGCGGTCATTGGTGCAAGAGTAACCCTACTACCATTGTATTTAAATGAGTAGCTATTAGTAATGGTATTGTGCAAAACATTATTTGTAGAAACCCAAGATTTATCCAATAACGAATGACATGCTTGCATAGCTACTATATCAAATTCTGTACTATCCTTATAAGAGCCAATAAAAAATTCAATGCGTGCAATTTTATCTACCTTTATCTTGCCACAATAATTTACCCATTGGATATAGTATGGACATAGGTGTGGCTGTCTGGTCAAGTCGAGCTTCTCGACCAATTCCAAGCTTGCGATATTGTGGCTACTCTCTCCATCAATGATGACACGACAATGTCGATCCTTCACAACAAAGTGAGTCTGAAACAAGTTGTTCATTTGATTTTTCTCTACCTTCTCCATTTGAGAAATAAGCACTCATTGTGCTACAACACTTGTATCAACCTCATTGGACACCATCGACTCATCATCATCGGTGTTGTAACCTGTCATTGTTAATAGAAAACAAGAAAGCACACGAGAGTATATTTTCCTATCACTACTGTTTGATCACGGTGGGAACTCTCAACAAGCAAATGGCAGCACCTAACTGAGTTCTTACAAGATTCTTAATAGCAAAATAGAGGATACCTTGGAGAGTGTGATCCGATGATTGCGAGGGTCCAAAGTTCTGTGCCTATTCAGAAGGATATATATGGAGCTTGGAAGGCAAATTGTAGTAGCAAGGATTAGCAAAATTTCGATTCAGAAATTGCAAAACTAAATAATAGTCCCAAGCTAGTCTATGTCACCGGCCTAAACTTGTCTCAGACCTAGTTCAAGCAAGCAAGGAAATGACTCAACAAAAAACACAAAGGATGCAAGCAATTCTGAATTTGTATCTTTTCTTTTTTACTTCTTTTTTTTTGTGCGGTTTTTTCTCTTGTGCACTTTTGCCTTTTTCTTTTCTTTTCTTTTCTTAAGAATCAGAACTGCAGCAAGGTATTACAAGTTTGACAACCTAATGGAACCCTAGAATAATTTTTTTCTTACTACAAGTGCAGCAAAAGGATTCTTGTAACAGCACAACTAAAACAAACTTCTATAACAAGATCAAGCACTAATTAGTTAGCTTTCGATCACAATGAGGCAGCATCAGAGAACTCTAATTTTCTTTTGTACAGGAAAGTAGAAGGCTAGATGTTAAAGAAATATTTAGTGCACACAATTCCAGCAGTACTGTTATCTCAACGTGTGCAACACTGATTTTTTTCCTTGTTTGTCTAGGACAAGGATATGCACGACTCAAACAAGACCAAAGAACAAAAACTAGACCAGCAACACAATGACTTTATAGGGACTAAATTTCATAGAAGCAATCTGAAATAAAAATTTGCATGTCCCAATGAGGTATAGGACAACGGAAACACGACAAACCGATATTTTTGTGGGGCAATTTTCTGGACTATAGGGTAGAACAAATAAACGAGGATAAAGGCGAACCTAACGGTATACCTGAAGCTCTGATTACCACTTGATGTGAACAAGGGTTCCCGATCTTCTGAAAGGTTCTTGGTAAGTTGATTTGGTCGGAGGCGACACACAAATCGATCCGGCTTCAGAACAGCATGTTCTAAACCCCGCAATCACAGCACGACGTCTCCTCTGGTTATCAACCGTCCAAAGATGATTGACCTCACCGAGAAGGCTAATCCCTGCCTGCAAATCAAGAACACGAGCAAGAACAGCGAAGGATGCAACACAATTGCAGATGAATGATTAAGCTCATGAAGTTGGGGTCTCACAAACCGATGAACGGCAACACTGTTTATGAACAGAATTGATCTAAGCAAAACCCAAACCCTAGTGAAGAGGCGGCAGCTGTATATGAGGACCCTAGGGTCGTGCAAGACCACCTGGACGCAGCCCTAAGTGGGCTCAACTCGATACATGGCCCAAAGACCAATTACGGTGTTGCAGCACCAGGACAGATTCTATAAGTCGATTTGTTTTGGCGATTGACGATGTCTCTTTATGAATTTTGACATGGGACTGGTTGGTTTGGAAGGGTCATTTCGTTATCTTTCCATGCATATGTAGAATGTTCAAATCCAAGTCCGTATGCATCCTGGGCGTCCGTTTTAGTGCAGACTGGTCCTGGGCTCCAAAACAGACTCGAAGTCGGTTTTGATTGGGCCTCCACCTTGGCTTGGACATCCTTGCTGGCCCATCACGCCTCCAATCACCTCACAAACTATCTCATCATCATCTCCATGGTTCCTAACAATAATTAATTCATTAGGTAGCAATCTATTCTCAAAACCAAATAAACAAAACATTAGAAACGAGCTCACCTGTAAATTCAGGTGATGCGCATGAACTTTCATCTTAGTTGGAGGAGTGTTGTGTGTGTCCATAGGTGTGATGTCCTCATCAATCTCAGTGGACGGTATTGGGCATTTTTTGTTGAGGATGTCCTCTAGGTACTTGAAGTAGGTAGGGACCTGCATGACATCAAGTAGCGATATATTGACATATAATTTTTTTATTACCTCTACAAATTTCCCAAATTGCTCGTCCACTGTTGGCTTGCATTGGCGAGAGGGAAATGGCAACATTGGCATATCGTAGAACTCATGTGGCGCCTTCTTGAGGGGTGTCTTTGCCTCTTCAACTTCAATTTCTTCTTCATCCTCTGACTCTGCATTTGGTTCCCTGTCCTTCCCTGCATTGTTAGGATTTTGCGGATCCTGTGTAGATTTTTCGCCTCTAGTCATGACAGCATTAACATTTTCCTTGGGGCTAGCTTTTGGCTGACCAGAGAGCTTCCCAGAGTTAGGCTTAACAATAGAAGCGGCCAGCTGAGCAATTTGTGTTTCTAACATTTTGTTATGACTAAGCTGGTTTTGCAGAGAGGTATTGAAAGCTTCCATGTGAGAATCTATGCTCTCTAGGACTTTATCAGTGGCAATAAATTTTCTACTAATACTTTCATTGATTTTAGATTGTCCGAGAACAAGATCATGGAAGGAAGGTCCATTATGAGTGAAGTTTCCAGAGTTACCCGTACTTTTGTCAAAGGTGAGGTTTGGCTTGGACTCGCATCCGAAGTTGTTCATGCGGGGCCTAAACCCGTTGTTGTTGTTGTTGTTGTTGTTGTTGTTGAGGTAGTTCACTTCTTCTTCTTGAGTCTCTGGACAACGGCTTCCCATATGTCCAACATTGTCGTAGACTTTGCAAGTCATGCGAGAATCTAAGGATTGGGCAGTCTGTGGTGAATCCATCTTCTTCAAAAGTTGATCCATCTTGATTGCTAGCATGTTAATACCATCAACTTGGTGGACTCCCCACATTTTGGGTGCGGCTGGCTCTGCCTCTCATCATAGCCACTATAGTTGGCGACCATCTTTTCTATGAGAGTTTGAGCTTCTTTGACCTTCAGGGAGAAGAAAGAACCTCCAGCGGCTGCATCTAGGTGCTCACGAGCAGGGCGGTTGAGCCCATGGTAAAATATTTGGATTAGCAACCAATCTTGCATTCCATGATGTGGGAACGCCAAAGTGTACTCTTGGAAGCGTTCCTATGCCTCAGGGATGCTTTCATCGGTCAGCTGTTGGAAACTTGAAATTTTGTTCCACAGGGCATTGGTTTTGCCTAGCGGTAAGAAGCTGGCAAGGAAGGCATTCGAGCACTTGTCCCATGTGGTGAGTTCATCTTGATTGTTGTAGAACCACTGATTGGCCTTACCCAAGAGTGAGGAATGGGAAAAGGTGAAGGCGAATGGATTCAGGGGTTATGTCCCTCATGGTGAAAGTGCTACACACTGCCAAGAATTGTTGGAGGTGGGCGTTTGCATCTTCTGATGCCTTTCCGCAGAAAGGACTGGCCAAAACCATGTTGATTAAAGCCGGTTTCAGCTCATAGCTTCCGTTCCCCATGTTGAGGTTTGGACCGGTGCTGATGTTGTCTGCAGACAGGGCAGAGTAGTCACGGATTATCTTCTCAGCCATGGTTGGTTGAGCGGACGTAGACGGATCTTGCTGCTGAGCTCGTGTGATCGGAGGTGCTTCAAGAGCAAGTATAGGCTGACGAGGAGTGAGTCGTTGACGCACTCTCCTCAACAAAGCCTCCAGATCATTGTCGTAGTTGTCTGGTAGGTCAAAACCAGTCATAAAGTGCACTGTTCACACCACAAATAAATAGAACAAGGGTAAGCCCGCAAAGGAAAGTGGTAACTTCTTGGTAGAAATATCAATGTTAAATTTCCGATATCTTAGCCTATTGCTTCCCCGGCAACGGCGCCAGAAATGCTTGTTGACATTTCTTAACATCGCATCAAGAACATCTCTATTCCTGGTACGGTCCTAGAAATGATTGTTGGTGTTTGTTATGCTTTAAGAATAAAGTGAATTAATCCGCAAGCGCATGGAACAGCATTATAGCATTTCACCCGGGAGTATCTCAAGGTATCGTATTTATTTTTCTCAGGGAAGCTAGGTGTAAGATTATCTAGGTTTAACAAAGATATAACTACAAGAATTATACCAACTGACCAAAGACTGGGGTGAGGATGTTCAATAATATTGGTAGGGGTAGCAACATAGGAGAGATCCACACTAAGATAAATAAAGAGATCGGTTAAGCTAGCCGGGAGGACAATGAGTCCAAGTCTAAGATTCCTAAAAATATATCTCCCTAAAATATCTAAGTCAAGCGTCAAATCCTAGTTACTCTGGTTGAGTGCTTACACCAATTTCTTGGTACAACCTCGAGTCTTTCACCTGTTAGCACACTTAGGGGCAGGAAAACGTTCCATTAATACGGGTCGGTAACTAACCTCTATACTAGTGATTACGCTATCACTAGACAACCCTGCTTGAGACTTCCAGAACGTGGTGGATTACTAAAGGGACGGACAAGGCTGTCACCACCTGCCGCTTACCACACAGCCCATGGGGACGAATGCAAATCCAGCTAGCGGTAACTTAGGCACCACGCCTACTCTTTCACTAGATATTCTTTCGTTGGCCTAGAGAAAAAATAGCCGGGAGATAACTAAGTCTAAGTTCGAAATGAACTTAACTTAATTAAATCCTAGCCGGGAGACCCGTGAACTACGCAACAAAGTTTCTTCTCGATAATTGTAACTAAGGGAAATGACTAAGTTAAAATAAATACTTGACAAGATATAGAAGAAAAGATATTTATATTGATAAAGGATAAGTCCTACATAAAGAGAAAATATACAAGAGAGCTCATACCAGGACTCCAAGACAATTTCGGAATCCCGATTGATGCTCTCGACTAGACTCTAACTCCCGACTAACTAACCTACTCTACTAAGTAGTACAAGTAGTAGGAAATGGACTCCTTGATGTGTTTCTTGTTTCTTTATTTTCTGCCGAGTTCCCCCTCTATTTATAGGTGGCAATGGGCAGGGGAGTACTTGTAGGTGAAGGAGAGTCGACAGGTAAAAGTCGGTGCGTCGCGCGGGCGGCCGTAGGATCATGTCGATTCACGACCGACTTCTTTTGGTTGGCTCGGATCTTGTCCCAATGGCGGTTATTCGGTCGGTTTGTACGGACCTCTCCATTTTGGGGCCGGTAGGCCTCTTAGGCCTAGTGGGCTAGCAACCCCGGGTGGCATACCCAGGCCGGGCGGCAAGCTAGGCCGCGCGGCGGCCTAGGCCGGGTGCCGACCCCCTCCGGGTGGCACCTTGAATTTTCCCGGTTAGGACACTTGTTGGTTTTCTTTTCCTTAGCCATATTTCATCATTCTTAATCCGGGAGGAGAAAACGACATCACGGTGAAGGGTTTTTGCGAAACCGGCCGGGTCAGATGATCCGCCTGAAAAACCACTCCGGTTAATCAGCCGGGTGGCTGATTTCTGCCGTATATGACCCTGTCGGCCGGTTCCTGATTTCAGCCTGAAAACGACTCGGTGAGCCGGTGAAAACGGCTGTTTCACAGTCGTGATCGGCCGACGGGGTGTTTCTTCATCTTTTTGCATATTTTGGCTCTCTTATACCTGCAAACACGTATTTCACCAAAACTCGTGGAACTTTATTAGTTTAAACAAATATTTATTAAACTTTGATCTTTACCTTGCATTTTCCGACCGGCTGGTGGCCGATTATGGGTTTTATCGGCTGCCAACATGGGCTACGAAACTGAACCCTCAGTTTCGTTCTCAACCTATGGCAGAACCCTAGCCTTGTCGAGACCCCCTTCGTCGCCCAAAGACGAAGGTTTAGGAATCTGTACTTCGTGTTGGCACGGCAATCGACTACCCATGTTGCAGCCCAAACCCGTCAAAGGGTTCGCTCGAAAATACCTCGCCCCTAGCACTTCGAGGGGGAGAGTGCTGTTTTTCAAAAAACTTAGCGAAAATTGCTATGGGGTTCGTTGCAGCCCAAACCCGTCAAAGGGTTTGCTCGAAAACACCTCGCCCCTAGCACTTCAAGGGGGAGGGTGCCTTTTTTCAAAAAGCTTAGCAAAAATTATTAAGGTGCTCGTTGCAACCCAAACCCGTCGAAGGGTTTGATCGAAAACACCTCGCCCTAGCACTTCGAGGGGGAGGGTAGCATTTTTCAAAAAACTTAGCGAAAATTGCTAAGGGGTCGTTGCAGCCCAAACCCGTCGAAGGGTTCGCAAAAACAAAAACAATCAAATTCACAGAAAGTTTTCCTCAAAACTAATCACTTAATATTCAAAAATCATAGTCAATAGGTTCTTCTTTTACAATAACCCCAGATGCCAAATGCTGGGGAAACAAAACAAACCACTCGTCCACGGTATAACCAAGCGGAGGTGTGCCGGGGTCACACCCTGGGATTCTAACTCTGACAGCACCAGAGCTCCGTACAGCTTCGTTTGAAGCCTTGCTGAGACCCCCTTCGTCGCCCAAAGATGAAGGTTTAGGAATCCGTACTTCGCGTTGGCACGGCAATCAACTATCCCTGATTCGATTATGCGTCGCACCTATGCTAAGACCTGGAGAGGATCGTCGACCACTAAAACTAGCACCACTTCAAGCACGTCGACTGCTCAACCCCGGAGATCGGGACCGACATCCAAATAAATGTGAATAATCCCCCACGCAAACCACTCAATCATCTAAAGCAATGACACCACCCCTTAATGACCCAGATCAAGCCAAACTTGCAGCCTCAACAGGAACATTAGCGGCATCCAAGGCCTCAAAGCCGCTCAAACTAGCCTCTAAGCTTGTTGAGATGACCGCAGCATCACCCTCATCAAGCGCTCTCAAAGCAGAAGCGCTGCCCAAGTCGCCAAGGATGCCCATCACGGATGAATCACTAGTAGAAAATTCCTCGTCAACCTACGAAGGCGGCTCTTCAGGCACCTGCACAGGTCCAAAAGTGAGCATTCAAAATTATCCTTTACAATGTCATCCATTACAAAATTTAATCCCTATCCCATCCAAAATGTATGGCAAGCCAGAAAGCATCAAGTCGAAGCAGGCTCTAAACCTCACAAGACGATTACGTGCTTTTGTCCCTCGCCGCATCCATGGTCCGAGACTGGTCCTCTCGACCACCACCTTCGCTCGAAGGCCGCTCAGCAGCCAGAGCAGCGCCGCGAGCCTAAACAAATCAAAACTGATTATCACCTTCGAAGCTCCGGAATTATAACAAATATGACTATTGAAAACAGAGTTCACACCTGAGTTAGTTTTTCAATCGCAGCTAACCGGGAAGCCTCACAACCGTGGTCGCGCCAAAACCTGATAGCCAGACGTTTTGCAGCAACGGAGGCATCGGGCGACAAATTGTCTCGAGCGTCGACCCCAATAGGGAAATCTCGTTTCCCCATGTCTTGGAAATGGTCACAACCCCTACGCTCCAGTAGACCAAAGGCAGCCTCGGCGGTATGCAACGAACCAAAATTGCTGCGTTTGTCCATAACCCTCGGGAATGCTGTGAACTCAGCTTCCAACCATTTAAAGAAAACTTCTTCACTCATGGTAGATCCATCGGTCAAAGACATAGGCTCTGCACCCACAAAGCTTAAAGCTTCGCGATACCTTTGGTGAGCCGCTAGAGCTTGAGTAGCAAAGCCGTAATTGCGGGTTGACGCGGCATGTATCAGAGCTTTGCTTTTCTCAGAAAGGGTTGCAGCCTTGGCCTCATTAGCTTCAAGGCGGGTCACAGACTTCCTCAATTCAACCACTTCCGCTCACAAAGTTTCCAACTCATTTTTCACATGAGTCGCGTCGAGGGTGGCCTCATCCTTCACAGTCTAAAGAGAAGCAACACTCTCCTTCAGCACAGCGTTCTCTGTTGCATACGATTACTTCACCCTTTCAAGCGACACCAACTCCAGATTGGATTTCTCAGTCGCAATGCGCGCAAAGTTATGATCCTAAAATAAAGTTAAAAGTGAAAAACAACGCGAGAAAATTATGAAAATTGAAATCCAAAAGGAGAAAATTTGCATACGTGTCTCAGGATGTGAGCAAGATAGTTAGCAAGTCCTTAATATCGAATTCTTCAGCACTAGAGGCCACCAAGTCATTTGTGGCAGAGCGTAGTTTAGCCCATGCCTCGGCAACCACAAAATCTCCATATCTTTTGAACAACGATGATTCCTTCTCGGCAGCCTTTTGACCGGCACCATCTAGAGCCAAATCATGCACCGAAGCTTTGATTCTAGAGCGGGAAACAAATTGCCCATTCAGATCAACAAGAGCATCAACAACCTCCGTGTTAGCAGAGCGGCCGGCCAGATCCACAAATTGAGGACTGGAAGCGGGAGGTGCAGTATCAGCATTCGTCGTGCGAGTGGAAGAAATCACAACCACATTTTCATCTTCATCATCATCGCTACCGAAGGCATCCGCCATAGCCCCGACAGTTATCAAAGTTCCCACGGCGCGAAAACCGGGGGCTCGAGAGCCCGAGCAATCGCGACGAGGTATTGCAGTATGCGCGCGCTTTGAAGCATCCATAGGCAGCACTTCCTCTCTTTTTCTCTTGCCAGCTTTGACCATAGATAGGGCAGGGCCTTTCCCTTTTCTGCCTTTCTTCATCACAACTGCATCGAAGCCCACGTTTCCAAGAGCCTGAATGCGTTTAGCGTGACGCCCAGGCATGACATGAGCGAGATATGTAATACCAGCCAAAACCAAAACACGGTTAAGGCACTCGCTGTGCAAAGTCCTCTTGCATGTATGCTTGTGCTCCTCACAGGTGTAGAGACCCACCATAGTTTCACCAGCACAAAGCAAGAAAGTCAAAAATTCATCATCAGCAAGGCCCCACTTGTCCACAGGGATCTCAAGAAATGGTATAGTAATTTTAGGCCTCGAAGCAATCTTCTTCTGAACGAAGCCTAGGATAGCACAACCCTTGCTCAGAGGCCACTTGTTAGCAGCAATAAATTCCTCGACGAGATCACGGCCGCTGGAGTTATAAGCGGCGACGCAAAAGGCAGCGTCATTCTTGCAACCTCGAGGTACTCGTCCATCCATAGATCGAGGCTCACAGCGGGTAAGGTGTGAGGCCAGAGGAAAAACCTTTGTTTCTTTCTCATCCACAACAACAACCTATGAGGGAACCTTAACATATAACCAGCTCTCATGCCACTTGTCACCCTAGCAGTTACGACTACACTTAACAAACTGGTCACTTCACCGAAAGCAAGGCATGACGGTGATGCAACCAAATTCTGCCTCGTGCATCACGCCGTCGATTTGGATAAGCTTTGGCTAGTAGTGAGTGCAGTAGTACTTACAGAACACCTCGATATCAGGTTTCCCTTGATAACTAGGCATCGCCCAGGCAAATTTGCTAAGCATCCCTATGCCGCTGAGACTAATATGGTGAAGTTGAACATTGAATCTGTCCAACACCTCTCCCACAAAGGATGAGCAGGGAAAACGCAGTCCGACTGTAAAGTGCTCTTCGAAGATCATAGCCTCGCCTTGCTAGGGGTGGGGAATCTCTTCCTAGCCAGGTAGCCTAGCCTCAGCAGCAGCAAAACATCCCAGCTCGACGAGGTTCGTAACCATGGCAGCTCTAAAGCGGGATTTGCCAAATACAATGGTCTGAGGCCTCGGCTCCTCGCCTTCCTTGTTCTTCCCTTTCCGACCCTTATGATGGCCAGGGGTACCAAAATGCAGGAGGTCACTAATTTCAGCCTCTACGCCTTCCAAACTCTCCTCAAGGGGATTGGAGCTCCGGATCTTGCGGCTCGACCCTGAGCCTGAGCGTCAGCGACAACTCTGTCCCCTCCCCCTCCCCCCCCCCCCCCCCCCCCCCCGAGGATGAAATTCCTTGTCCTCATTCTCTTCTTCATCCTTATCCTCCTCTTCATCCCTGTCGTGGTCTTCTTCCTGATCTTCGACATCTTCACAAGTGGCTCGA
The DNA here is from genome assembly GCA_030378355.1 of Eleusine indica. NCBI lineage: Eukaryota > Viridiplantae > Streptophyta > Magnoliopsida > Poales > Poaceae > Eleusine > Eleusine indica. The sequence continues at coordinate 30,889,643 of CM059497.1, forward strand.
GGAGGATCCCGAGCTCCCGCCCTCAGGAGCAACAATCAGAGTTTCTTCCATGCTTCGGACGAAGGCAGCGTCCGCCTCAGCCTTCACGGCAGCAATCTTAGAATCAGTTGGAGGCTGGTTCCCCTTCGAAGACGTCTCATCGGGTCGAGCTGTTTCCGCAACTCGAGCCATGTCTCGAGATCCTGAATCCAAATTGAACAATTAAATTAACAAAGAGAATAGTTATACACTTCTAAGAAAGTAAAATGAGCGGGAAAGCACGATCTAGTTTGGCCACTATGAGGCATTCCTCAAAATATGCTTCGAAGCAAATCCAACTCTATTTTATGCAACCACAACGTGCAAAGCCTTAGGAAAGCAAAGGCAAAAGAAAGAAAACAAAACCGAGTGCAAGAAACCTTCATACATTTTCACCCCCCCCCTACCCCTCACTTATATAGTTGGGTGAAAATGAACCAGCATTTACTATGAGGCTCGAGAACCGAGAGCACAGTAATTTAAAGATAAGGAGGGAATGCGAACAGTCGTGGCACCTAAATTAGCCAAGGGTTACCTTCAAGAGAGCCGAGTGAACTCCCATAAGAAGATTCGCTCCCAGAAACAGTTACCGTCCAAGCCAGAGTCATAACGGCGAGCATCGTGCAAGCTCAAATATCAGATGAGCAGTAAAAACAATTTTTTACCACAGACCCTCCTTTTATAGGCAGAGACCCTAAAAATATCACCCTAATCCACACTCCGTGCAACTCAACTTTGATGCTCGAAGGGTGGCATTTTGGTAAGAGATCCCATCGGAGCGAGGGTTTCGGCCCATCAAAGTTAGACCCAACCCTTGAGGGGCTACTATTGGAGGATCACCTTGTGGGCCACCCTTTGGGGCTTGTCAAAGTCGGGCTACAAACAAGGGTTGAGGCTAACCTCTGTTGCCCTCTCACAAAGCATGACTTCAAGGCGCAGGTTCCCATTGGCGATCCCGGAAGAATCAAGGCCTTTCGGCATAGGCAGAAGGAAGGCAAAAGCGCTTGAAGGTTATAGGCCCCGTTCGAAGGACACCGCCACAGCCTTAGAGCAGGTGAGGCTATGCCCAGAGCAGACCCCAGTGCAGTGCATGGATCATAGGGACACCTGAAGGTACTAGGCCCAGGCGAAGGGCGCTGTCGTCCCTTCGGGGGACAAAACCGTGCTCAAGACCAGAAACAGGCAGAGGATGCAAAAGGCGACACATGGCACCAGCACGTGTCGTGGCGTGCGTATCAAGGAAGGATACAAGAAAGGCTCGAATGACCAGTTTTACCCTTTATGACCATTTTGTATTGAATATTTGTAAGATATAGTAGGTAAGGATATAGTAGGGACAAAATGGTCATTTGCATATGACCTAAGTACAGGCCTATAAATAGAGCACCCCTACTTGCATGTAAGGGAACGAATCTTTTTGGAAATATGTGAAGAGTGCCCTCCGCTCCACTTTGAATCCTTTGAAATTCTTCTTTCCATTTATCTTTTCTGTTCATGGCACCGAAGCTAACGCTTAGTGACACCAACAGGGCCCATGAGGACCGAAGACCACACCACCGACCAGAGTTTTCGCCTTCACCAACAAGACTTCACTGACCCTTCACCTTTAGAAGTCCCTCCTTCCCTCTTTGTAATGTAGGCCCAATCCCTTGAAGTATAAACGGGAAGGTTTCTTTCTTCCTTAGGGCGATGAGAACCACAGAGGCATAGACACAACCATACACACACGCTTCCAAGCATCAAGATTTAGAGACCCCTCCTCTCTCGCGACCATTGTACTCCTCCTCCGGTGCAAGTAACATGAGCTGCAATCCAAACTGGACGTAGGGGGCTTCCCCGAACTAGTATAACCCCTCCATGTCCTCTTGCATTGCCATCAGAGTCAGTTTGATCACTAGTTGACCTTAACCGGCTTTATGATCCGGAGGTGACATGGAGAACCGTGCGATCAAGCTTGTGATGTTCAATAGGGAAGATTTTCCCTATTGGAAATTACGGACCAAGGTTTATCTCTTTAGACAAGGATGTGCTATTTGGGACATCTTCAAGCATGAATTCAACATACCTACCAACCTCGATATTGCAACCGTTGGTGAGTTAAACAAGTATGAAACTAATAATAAAGTTGTCAACATCTTGCTCTCTGCACTTGGTAGAAGTGAATTTGATCGTGTTTCTCATCTTGACACTACTCATGCAATTTGGGAAAAACTTTGCACATACCATGAGGGTACTAACCAAGTCAAGTCCATGTGTAAGGACTCTTACAATAGACAGTACCAAACCTTCACTCAAAAACCAGGTGAATCACTAGATGATACCTTTTGTAGGTTTGAGGACATTGTTTGCAACTTGTGGGCTTATGGTAAACTAGTCTACACTGATAATGATAGAGCTAAACAACTGCTTTACTCTCTTGATGAAAATGTTTGGGGTGTTAAGATTGCTGCTTTAGAGGAAACTGCTCATTTCAATACCCTTAATTGTGAGCAACTTTATAGCAAGCTAAAATCTCATGAGCTATCTAGGAAATCTTGCCCTAATCATGTCAATCCTTCTTCTAGCTTAGCTTTGATTTCTAGCTCTCAAAAGGGTAGTCATGGTGGTGCTTCTTATGGAACTAACCCCTCACATGACAAGTCTTCCTTGGAGTTTGCTTTGTCTTCTCTTGTTGCAGCTTCTGATGAACAGATGGAGTGTATCCCCGATGAGGAGCTATCATTTCTCACAAGGAAATTCAGCAAGTTCTACAACAACCACAAGGAGAGAAGAGGCAGTGATTCATGAACTTGCTTCGAGAGTGGTGACCCTGGACACTTCATCACTGGCCGACCCAAGAAGAAGAAGAAGATAAGGTACCACGACAACAACTTTGAAGACTTCAACAACAAGAAGAACCACTACTACAAGAAAGGCAAGACCTATAGGAAGCTCGCGAAGGTTATCGCACGCGCCCGCGTTGCCGCTCTAGGCGACGTTGACCTCACATCAATCGAAGGCCTTACAAGCTCGGAGGAGGAGGTTGAGAAGCCACGAGTCAAGAGGAAGGACGACTTCATTGGGCTTTGCTTCATGGCCAAGAATGATCACAACACTGACTCTGGCTCCGACTCTGACACAAGTGAGGTACTCCCCACTCTTGACGAGCTCTCTTTTGAACTTGATCAATTGCGCGATATTTTGCTCATGCAAGATGATAAGCTCTGAAGTGCTATTCGTGAGAGTAGAGAGCTCAAGTCCAAATTGAAGAGTGTTGATAATGAGATTGCTTAGCTTTGGTCTAAGCTTGCTAGAGATGACATTGTTGTAGAGTGTGAGTCTTGTCAAGTTGTGATGAATGTTCTCGGTCAGAGGGAAAGTGTGCATGGTCAAGGTTCCAGTCAACTTGAGAGTGCCCAAAAAGAGCTTGAAGAATTCAAGGCTAGACCAACCCTCTTGGGTGCATGCTAGAAGTGCCCCAAACTCTCCAGTGAGTTGGAAGCTCAAACCGTCAGAGTCAAAGAGCTTGAGTCTAGGCTGCCAAGTGAGACTCGCTCAAAAGTTCTCCCACCACCATGTGAAGTGTGTGTGGCTCTCTCAAGGATAAATTAGCAATCACTAGAGAGGAAAACAAGAACCTACCTCAAGAAAATGACTACCTTATCTCTCATCTCAAAAGAACCCTAGTGAGCAAGCAAAAGATTGAGAGTGACTTGTCAAGAGATAAGGAGAGTGCTTGTAGGTCAACCTACAACTTGGGTTTGGGATATGAAAGGTGTGACAAAGAGAGTGCTAATGTGGGTAAGTTTGTACCTAGCTCTAGCTACAAGGATGAGGAACAATTCATCAAACCCAATGACATATACTATCTACATAACCCTAATCCCTCCTTCAAACCAAAGCAAACAGAGAAGTCAAAATCCAAACCTCCTATGCAAGCGAAGCCTAATCATGAGAGAGTATACATTTGCATGTTCTGTGGTTGAAAAGGTCACTTGGATGAATTCTGTTTTAGGCGTAAGAGGATTGAAGGAATGCAAGCTAAGTTAACTAGAAATGTGCCTCATGATGATTTTGTTGACTTTCATTCTCGCTCTTTTTCTCATGTCTATCGTGGATAGGGTAATTCCTCATATGGCTTTGGTTCACGAAACAGAGGCTTTGAGCCACAGTGCTTTGGCGCCCCATGTTTTCCTCATCGTGGTGAGCGTCGCTCGTGTGGATATGGATTTCACTCAATGATTTCTATCCTCACAACACAATTCTACATGTCATCTGTGAAGTGCTGGATCCCTAAAAGCTTTCTTTCTAAGGCCAGCACTGAGCCATTGATGTTTCCCTCTTGTTCTTTGTAGGCAGCAGGTGGAGGCTTGAAGAACAAGTGGTTGATGGACTCCGGGTGTTGGTGCCACATGACCGGAGATGAAAAATGGTTCTCTAGCCTCACTCCCTTAAAGCGCCACGAGTTTGTGACCTTTGGGGATGACAAGAGAGGGATAGGGAAGGCAAGGGGCGCAATAAAGGTAAACTAAAACTTCACTCTCAAGGATGTTGGTTTCGTTGAGCATCTCAAGTACAATATTCTCTTTGTTTCTCAGTTGCTTGATGTTGGTTTGGAGGTGCGCTGTAAGAAAAATGCTTCTTGTGTTCTTGATTCAAATGGTTCTTTGGTTTGTGGGATCTATCGCATTGGGAGAGTTTTTCAGGCTGACTTTGTTGTTTCTCATGGCTCTCACAAGTGATGAGGACATCACTCCTATGGATACACACAACACTCCTCCAAATCTGGACTTGCAAGGTCCAATGACTAGAGCTCGTGCACGACGACTAAATTTAGAGGTGAGCTCGTTCCTACGTTCTTCGCTATATGTTACTTTTGAGAATGGTTTGCTACCTAATGATTATTTTATGATTAGAAACCATGGAGAAGACCAGGAGATGATGGGAGAAGGATCTGGGAACGTGGAGGACCAGCAAGAGCTTGGAAGCCAAAGTGGAGGCCCAATCAAAACCGACTTCGAGTCTGTTTCGGGGCCCAGGACCAGTCTGTACTAAAACAGTTGCCCAGGATGCATACGGACTCGGATTTGGACGTTCTACATATGCACGGAAAGATAAGGAGAAGACCTTTCCAATGCCGCCGGCCTCATGTCAAAATTCATCCGGAGTCATCGGGAATCGTCAAAACAAGACAGAGTCCAGAATCTGTGTCGGTGCTGCGTCGCCTATTTTTGGCCTTTGGGCTTTGTATCTAGTTGAGCCCAATTAGGGGCGCGTCCAGAGGGTCTTGCACGACCCTAGGGTCTTTATATACAGCCGCCGCCGCACCATTAGGGTTCGGGTTTTGCTTAGATCAATTCTGTTCATAAACAGTTTCGCCGTTCATCGGTTTGTGAGACCCCAACTTCGAGAGTATAATCATACATCTGCAATTGTGTTGCAATCTTCGTTGTTCTTGCTTGTGTTCTTGATTCGCAGGCAGGGATCAGCCTTCTCGGCGAGGTCAATCGTCTTTTGGACGGTTGATAACCAGAGGAGACGTCGTGCTGCGATTGCGGGGTTTAGAACGTGCTGTTCTGAAGCCGGATCGATTTGTGTGTCGCCTCCGACCAAATCAACTTACCAAGAACCTTTCGGAAGATCGGGAACCCTTGTCCACATCAAGTGGTAATCAGAGCTTCAGGTGCACCGTCAGGTTCACACTACCCTTTAGTTTTGTTTTCGTGTTCTTCCTATCGTCCACTGAAAATACCAAAAAAAAATTTTCCCCCGCCCATAACCACGTGTTTAGCCTTTGCATATTTCAATTTCAGAGTCCGTAGTGTTGAGTTTGTGCCCTAGTTCTTGTTTAGTCGCTGGTTTAGTTTGTGTTTTTGTCGTCAGTAGTGTTTCCCTTGCAACCCTAGCCGCCATCCCCTTCACCATCCTCGGTTTTGTCGGCTTTGTGTGCTAGGGTTGATTGATCAACACGCCCACCCTAATCCCACCCTAAACCTACCCTCACCACCTCGGACCACTTTTCATAAATTCCACTTTCCGCTGCATCCACCTTGCCAAAAAAACTCCCTACCCGACCCCAAGCCCGACTCGGATTTCACTCAAAACCCCGGGTTCTTCATAACCGATTCCGACACCCCTTCGGTAAAACAGCCATAACTTTTCGCTCGGTTGTCCGTTTTGGCTGAAATTTTTACAGGAGATTCTAGACGAAAAGTTGAGCATACCCACATCCTGTGTGCCCTCGTCAAAAAATTCAAAAAAAATCGAGAAGATAAACAAAAAATTCATTCAAGTTGAAACCCGACGTTTTCTGAAACTTCAAGATTTTCTGTAGGCCACGTCCTATCTCGGTTTGAGCTGAAATTTTTTGTGGTTTCTTCCTGTTTACTAGTGAGTTGGAAAAAAATATCAAAAAAATAAAATAAAAAAAAAGAAATTTGGGATTCCTACTAGTGCTCCATCTAGCCCCCTGGAATTTCTGAGTTCGGCTGTTTTACACTAAGCCCCCTGTGATCGACTGTGTCCCTTTGTCTCTTTGTTTCTTCTTTGCTATCACTACTGTTCTAGGACATAGTTAGACCAGCAACTAGGGACAAGTTATTTGGGCACTTATTCAGCTTTACTATCTGTTTTTGATTTGTGTGCCACTCATATATATATATTTGGCCTTCCTAGCTCTACATACTTCTTCTGGACAGCACATAGGTTATTTGGTAACCCTTGCAATCGTGGCACACTTCTCCCTGGTATCCTTCGCTTTGTTGTTTTCAGAACTTTGTAAGAGCTTTGCAAGAAGCTTACTTTTGCTGTGTTGAGAGGCACCACTGCTTAGTAGTTTTGTAGGGATAACCTTCACTTTTTGTTTCCTGTTTTGGTGTTTCTGATGTCAGGAAGCGACAGGGAGGGTGCTTCACCCTCCAAATTGGATGAGTGCGTGAGCCAAAATCAGTTACAGAAGGCTTTGCAGGCGGTTCAGAGTGATTTGGCAGAGACGATCACCAGGGCCGTCACCGACGCCGTCACCAAGCTTCACCTGGGAGAAAGCATTGAGCGGTTGGATAAGAGAGTCTCTAAGCTAACCGATCAGGTTGTCGAATTGGAGACCGCTCACAAGACCAACAACAACAACAACAACAACAACACCAACACCAACACCAACACCAACACCAACACCAACAACGACGTTGAAGACGATCATGATGAAGCAACGGTGTATAAGGCTGATGGCACCGTCGATAGGTCAGCTACAAGGACCGCAAGGTTACGACGCCGTTTGCAACGTAACCCTCAAGGTATGGGTGGTTTCCACAACCACAACCGTCGCACACAAGGTAACTATGCTCCAGATGATCCGTATGCTAAAATTAAGTTTTCAATTCCTTCGTTTTCGGGTCAGTACGATGGTGATGCTTACCTTGATTGGGAAATGACGGTAGAACAAAAATTTAATGCCCACCTTGTTCCTGAACAACATAGAGTTAGACAAGCCACTAGTGAGTTTAAGGACTTTGCAATTGTTTGGTGGAGTGGTCTAGCTGCTGAAACCGATTTGCCTACTACTTGGGAAGAACTTAAGGTAGAAATGCGTGATCGTTTTGTTCCTCCTTCTTTTTATAGAGAAATTCGTAATAAACTGCAGCGTTTAGATCAAGGAGATAAAACTGTTCAGGAGTATTTTAGTGAGCTTCAGAAGGGTTTGATTCGTTGTGCTGTGGTTGAAAAAGTAGAGGATCAGATTTGCCGCTTTTATTCTGGTTTGAGAAAAGAAATTCAGGACATCCTTGATTATAAAGAATTTTATACCCTCAACCAGTGTTTCCAGTATGCTATGCTTGCAGAGAAAGAATCACAGGGACTTTTCCAGGCTTTTGAGGAGTACAGCAAGTCCAGGAATTTCTACCCACCACGGCCAATGGGGACTTCGGGGCTGCCCAAGCCATCTCTCCGGCCGCCCCCACCAGCTAGTGTTGTTTCTGCAGCACCAAGATCAGCCCCTGCCCCTTCTACGCGCTCAGGTAAAAATTCTGTGCAGGTACCGGCTAGTAGTGCCTCCTCTGTTGCTTCGACGGGACGCACTACAGGGATTCAGTGCCACCGATGCCATGGTCTTGGCCATGTGCAGAAAGATTGCCCAAGTAGGCGGGCATATGTGGCGACAGATGATGGCGGTTACATGAGCACCTCTGATGTGGAGGATGAGGAGGAGGATGTCGCTGCCACCAGCGGTGACCTCGTCCTTGGAGGCGGAGATACCACGGGCTACATGAATATTATTGTGCAGCGTGTGCTTAGCACACAAATCCAGCAGCCCGAGATGATGCAGCGACATAACTTGTTCCAGATTTTCTTCGTCATCAAGAACCGTCGGGCACGTGTCATCATTGATGGAGGAAGCTGCAACAATTTGGTGAGTTCTGATGTGGTTAAGAAGCTTGATTTGACCACACGCCCACATCCACATCCATACTACATTCAGTGGTTAAATGACTCTGGAAAAGCTAAGGTAACACAAACTTGCAGAGTTCCTTTTTCCATTGGTTCCTATGTGGATTCTGTTGATTGTGATGTTGTACCCATGCAAGCTTGTTCACTTTTATTGGGTAGACCTTGGGAATTTGATAATGATGCTGTACACCATGGTAAAAGTAATAAGTACACTTTTATGCATAAAGGAACTAAAATTACTTTGTTACCAATGACCCCTGCTGAAATTGTACAAGCTGATTTAGAACGAGCTGCTAGTTTGAAAAATAAAAGCCCTGAAATTCAGCAACCTGTTAATTCTGCTTCTACACCAAGTAATGTTAATGATTCTTCATGTTCTAAGGGTGCTGCAATTAAATTACAAGGTCGTTCATGTCTTGCCACAAAATCTGAGCTTGCTGAAATTTCTACTGATGATATTTGCTATGCTTTGATATGCAAACAAGCCTTGTTTTTGCTTGGTGATATTGCTTCTAGTGCTTTGCCTCCTGCTGTCACTAACCTTTTGCAGGAGTATGAGGATGTTTTCCCAGCTGAGATACCCTCGGGCTTGCCACCTTTGAGAGGGATTGAGCATCAAATTGATTTGATTCCTGGTGCTACTTTGCCAAACCGTGCTGCTTATAGGACCAACCCTGAGGAGACTAAGGAGATACAACGACAAGTCCAAGACCTTTTGGATCGTGGGTATGTTCGTCAATCACTTAGTCCTTGTGCTGTTCCTGTACTTTTGGTTCCTAAGAAAGATGGTTCTTGGCGTATGTGTGTAGATTGTAGAGCCATTAATAACATTACTATTAGGTATCGTCATCCTATTCCTAGGCTAGACGACATGCTTGATGAGTTATGTGGTGCTATAATTTTCACTAAAATTGATTTGCGTAGTGGCTACCATCAAATTAGAATGAAACTTGGAGATGAATGGAAAACAGCTTTCAAAACCAAATTCGGGTTATATGAGTGGTTAGTAATGCCTTTTGGGTTAACTAATGCACCTAGTACTTTCATGCGTTTGATGAATGAGGTTTTAAGACCTTTTATTGGCAAATTTGTGGTTGTTTACTTTGATGATATCTTGATTTATAGCAAATCCATGGATGATCATATGATTCATTTGCGTGCTGTTTTCGATGCTTTGCGAGTTGCACGTTTATTTGGTAACCTTGAGAAGTGCACCTTTTGCACGGATCGAGTCTCTTTTCTTGGCTATGTTGTGACTCCACAGGGAATTGAGGTGGATGAGGCGAAGATTGAAGCCATAAAGAGCTGGCCTGTACCAAAAACTATCACACAGGTGAGGAGTTTTCTTGGTCTTGCAGGTTTCTACCGCCGCTTTGTCAAAGATTTCAGCACCATTGCTGCACCATTGCATGAGTTGACAAAGAAGGGCGTTGACTTCCATTTTGGTAAGGTACATCATGAGTCTTTTGATGCTTTGAAGGACAAACTTACACATGCACCATTGCTGCAATTACCCAATTTTGATAAGACTTTTGAGCTTGAATGTGATGCTAGTGGTATAGGCATTGGTGGTGTTTTGATGCAAGATGGTAAACCTGTTGCATACTTTAGTGAGAAAATTACTGGGCCTGTTTTGAATTATTCCACGTATGATAAGGAACTATATGCACTTGTACGTTCTTTAGAGACGTGGCGTCATTATTTGTTGCCCAAAGAATTTGTTATTCATTCTGATCATGAATCACTTAAGTATATTCGTTCTCAATGCAATTTGAACCGTAGACATGCTAAATGGGTTGAGTTTATTGAGTCTTTTCCTTATATTATTAAACATAAGAAAGGGAAGGATAATGTGATTGCTGATGCTTTATCTAGGCGATATACTTTGTTGTCTCAACTTGATTATAGAATTTTTGGACTTGAGGCAATTAAAGAACAATATGTTGCTGATGTTGATTTTAAAGATGTATTGCTGCACTGTAAAGAAGGTCGTGCTTGGCACAAATTTGTGTTGAATGATGGATTCTTGTTTAGAGCTAACCGCCTATGCATTCCAGTTGGTTCCGTTCGTCTTTTATTGTTGCAGGAGGCGCATGGAGGTGGATTGATGGGTCATTTTGGTGCTAAGAAGACGGAGGATATTTTGGCCACACACTTCTTTTGGCCAAGGATGAGGAAAGATGTTGAGCGTTTTGTTGCTCGCTGCACTACATGTCAAAAAGCTAAGTCTCGATTGAATCCACATGGTTTATACATGCCACTTCCTGTTCCTTCTATTCCTTGGGCGGATATTTCTATGGACTTTATTTTAGGACTGCCTAGGACTAAGAGGGGGAGTGATAGCATTTTTGTTGTTGTGGATCGTTTTTCCAAGATGGCACACTTTATACCATGTCATAAAACTGATGATGCTAGTTACATTGCTGATCTTTTTTTCAAAGAAATTGTACGTTTGCATGGTATGCCTTCTACTATTGTTTCAGATCGTGATGCAAAATTCTTGAGTCATTTTTGGCGCACGCTTTGGAATAAGTTGGGTACAAAGTTGTTATTTTCTACAACTTGTCATCCACAAACTGATGGACAAACTGAGGTTGTGAACCGCACTTTGGGTACTATGTTGCGAGCTATTTTGAAGAAAAATTTGAAGCAATGGGAAGAATGCTTACCTCATGTTGAGTTTGCTTATAATCGGGCAACACATTCTACTACCAAGGTAAGTCCATTCAAGGTAGTGTATGGTTTTGATCCCTGTACTCCACTTGATATACTTCCTCTACCTATTAATGAGAGAGTTCATGTTGATGCTAAGGAGCGTGCTGAATTTATTTTGCAAATGCATGAGACCACTAGACTTAGCATTGAAAAGATGAATGAAAAGTATAAAATTGCTGGCAGTAAGGGTAGAAAGGAAGTAAAGCTTGATGTAGGAGATTTAGTGTGGTTACACTTAAGGAAGGATAGATTTCCAGAATTGAGAAAGTCTAAACTAATGCCTAGAGCTGATGGTCCATTCAAAATAATAGAGAAGATTAATGATAATGCATACAAACTTGAGTTGCCTCCCGAGTTCGGGGTTAGTCCTACTTTTAACATTTCAGATTTGAAACCATACTTGGGAGAAGAGGATGAGCTCGAGTCGAGGACGACTCCACTTCAAGAGGGGGAGGATGATGAGGACATCACTCCTATGGATACACACAACACTCCTCCAAATCTGGACTTGCAAGGTCCAATGACTAGAGCTCGTGCACGACGACTAAATTTAGAGGTGAGCTCGTTCCTACGTTCTTCGCTATATGTTACTTTTGAGAATGGTTTGCTACCTAATGATTATTTTATGATTAGAAACCATGGAGAAGACCAGGAGATGATGGGAGAAGGATCTGGGAACGTGGAGGACCAGCAAGAGCTTGGAAGCCAAAGTGGAGGCCCAATCAAAACCGACTTCGAGTCTGTTTCGGGGCCCAGGACCAGTCTGTACTAAAACAGTTGCCCAGGACGCATACGGACTCGGATTTGGACGTTCTACATATGCACGGAAAGATAAGGAGAAGACCTTTCCAATGCCGCCGGCCTCATGTCAAAATTCATCCGGAGTCATCGGGAATCGTCAAAACAAGACAGAGTCCAGAATCTGTGTCGGTGCTGCGTCGCCTATTTTTGGCCTTTGGGCTTTGTATCTAGTTGAGCCCAATTAGGGGCGCGTCCAGAGGGTCTTGCACGACCCTAGGGTCTTTATATACAGCTGCCGCCGCACCATTAGGGTTCGGGTTTTGCTTAGATCAATTCTGTTCATAAACAGTTTCGCCGTTCATCGGTTTGTGAGACCCCAACTTCGAGAGTATAATCATACATCTGCAATTGTGTTGCAATCTTCGTTGTTCTTGCTTGTGTTCTTGATTCGCAGGCAGGGATCAGCCTTCTCGGCGAGGTCAATCGTCTTTTGGACGGTTGATAACCAGAGGAGACGTCGTGCTGCGATTGCGGGGTTTAGAACGTGCTGTTCTGAAGCCGGATCGATTTGTGTGTCGCCTCCGACCAAATCAACTTACCAAGAACCTTTCGGAAGATCGGGAACCCTTGTCCACATCAACAAGTGCTTGTTCGCTCAATCTTCTTCTGAGCTCTAGACATGTCATAGGAGACTAGGTCACATGAGCTTCGACTTGCTATGATGCTTGAATGGCCTAGGTTTGATCAGTGGATTGCCTATGCTCAAACTTGATAAGAATTTGGTTTGTGCTTCTTGTCGTCATGGAAAAATGGTTTTCTCTTCTCATCCACCAATTAATTTGGTGATGACTGAACAACCTAGAGAGTTGCTTCACATGGACACTATTGGTCCTTCTCGGGTTTGATCGGCGGGTGGGAAGTGGTACATTCTTGTGATAGTTGATGACTTCTCTTGCTATTCTTGAGTTTACTTTCTTGAGAGCAAGGATGAAGTGTTTCATCACTTTCAGAGCTTAGCTTTGAGGTTGTTCAAAGAACTCCCCGGTGCATTACGTGGGATCCACAGTGATAATGGCACCGAGTTCAAGAACAACTCCTTTGATGCTTTCTGCCTTGAGCACAGTATTGAGCATCAATTTCAGCACCTCATGTTCCTCAGCAGAATGGTTGGTCGAAATAAAGAACAAAACTTTGGTGGAGATGGCCCAGACGATGCTCGATGAGCATAGGACTCCAAGGCGGTTCTAGGTTGAGGCCATTAACACTGCTTGCTATGTTTCCAATCGGGGTTTCTTGCGCTCAATTCTTAATGTGACTTCCTATGAGCTGTGCTTTGGGAGGAAGCCATCTGTTTCACATTTGCATGCTTTTGGTTGCAATTTCTTTATTCTCAAGCGTGGCATCCTGATAAATTTGAGTCGAGATCTTCCGATGGAATTTTTCTTGGTTACACTCTTTATGGCCATTCCTACAGAGTCTTGAATTTGGAAACTAACAACATCGTAGGGTCCTGTGATGCAATCTTTGATGAATCAAACTCTTGTGCAAGCAATGTAGTTGAGACTACAGGTAACAGGGAAATGGAGGAGAGCTTTTTTGTAGAATAGGACCTACAGGACCTGGATGATGATGATGATGATGATGATGATGATTCACCTCATCTCACTGCATCCGAGCTTGTTCCTACTGCTTCCACCACTCCAACTGAGGGTGCAGAAGATTCTACATCGACTTCAGTTCTATCAAGCCAGCTGTTGGTAGTCTTTATTTTCCTTTTTAGCCTACCAAGTAACCTTCAAAGCATGAAATTCTTGGAAAGAATCTTAATAAACCTTATTAAAACTAATTAGTTCCACAAGTTTTGGTGATATTTGTGTATGCAGGTACAAAAGGGGCCAAAATATGCAAAAACATGAAGAAACATCCCGTCGGCCGATCACACTGGGAAACAATTGATCGGCAAGGTTGTTTATGGCCAGAATCAGCACCCGGCCCTGTCTTTCCAAACAAATCAGGAACCGCCAAGAGTCACTGTACAATCGATCATCCAACCTGGCCGATTCTGCAAAAACACTCCACCATCATGCCATATTCTCCTCCATGAAAAGTGGCAAAGCGGAGAGGGCTATCAAGAGGCCTAACCGGGAAAAGTCAAGAGTCGACCCGGAGGGGGTCGACACCCGACATGGGCCACCGCCCGGCCCCGAGTTACCTCCTAGGATGCCCTGGCCACTAGGCCCAAGAAACCTACCGCCCCCAAAAGAGGAGAGTTGGTGTGAAAGTGCATCTAGGCCCCTAATTTTGTTTTGGTGATTGGCGTCAATACAATTAAGAATGGACTAATGTTTTCATTGAGCATGTGTGTAGTTGACTATCTCAAATTGTTGAATAAAAATGTATTGATCCAAAAAGGGAAAAGGTGATGGTCATTCGTCTCAAGTTGAAAGTCCAAAAATCTACTCAAGAATGAAGATCATGGAGTTTTATTTTCATTTCTTGAGTATAGGTAAACCGTACTATCAAGAGGGGTATAGTTCACAAATATGGTAAAGTCAAATGCTCAAATTTCCCAAAAATACCACCTCTATCACCCTCTGTTTTTGCCTTCATCGTTAGTGCCGGTGGCCTCCACCGGCAATGCCAATCTCTCTTCCCAAAGGCGTTGTAATGCCCAGACACCTCTCTGGCTTGTGTCTTGCCAGCATCGGCAGTGCCGATGGCCCCATCGGTAGTGCTGGTCTCTCCTTCCAGAGAAGGCTGTTCTCTCTGGCTTTCTGGCTGTGGCTCATCGGCAGTGCCGGTCACCCTGATGGGCAGTGCCGGTCGGTCCTCCCAGAAAGTCACTCTCTCTGTCTGGCTCTGGCTGTAGCTCATCGGCAGTGCTGGTCCCCTCCCCGCAGAGACTGGTTTCCCTCGGGCTCTTTGGCTAACTATGATCGGCAGTGCCGGTCTGCTCGATCGGTAGTGCCCGTCAAGGTCTCGAGAGACCACTTGTCTTTTCTGTGGCTGCCTCACCGGCAATGATGATGTCCTGATCGGCACTGCTGGTGCAGGCCAATTCCTTGTCTATAGATCTATGATAGTGTGTCAGATCCCTACTAGCAATGATGATGGCTCCATCGGCAGTGCTGGTGCGGGGCGTCCAGACAGGCCAACGTCTCTTTTTTAGCCCTTTGTATAAAAGGCTCACACCCCACTTCGTGCCCTCTCTCTCTCTAACCCAAAAATCATTTGGCACCTTTGAGCTTCACTCTCCTCACTCTCCCTCTCTAAGTCAAATCTTGATTCTTTGAGCAAGGGTTTGAGTGAGCCATTGTTTCCTAGTGAAAAGAGAACCATTCCACTCTTGAGGATTCGATTTAATCATCTTTGTGACTTGTGTTTGTTACTCTTGGAGCTTTGCTCCTAGATGGTTAGCGGTGCCCGTGGAGCTTCCAACTTGTGTTGTGACACCTCGGGAAGTTTGTATTTCCCTCCAACAAGGGAATTGTTAGTGGAGAACTTGAGCTCGATCTTTGTGGTCGCTTGAGTGAGAATAGGGTTGGAAGAGATCCGGTCCTTTGTGGACTTCTCAACGGAGACTTAGGGTTCTTTTTGTGAGCCAGAACTTCGGTAACAAATCTTGTGTCTCTGTGTGCTCCTTCTTTTACTTGTTGTCTATTTATTCATGCTCTAGGGGTTGTTCTTGTATTTGCTTAAATTACTAGATCTACTTGTGTAGCCTTTGTTTAGTTGTCTCTTATCGTTGTAGAGCTTCCTTTCAACTATTGTTGTAGTCACTTATCCACTTAGTAACTGCAAAACCAGCTTAGTTTTAATTTGGGCGACTTGCTGTTATCTCATCAGCACTGCCGATCCAGCACCGGCAGTGGCCATCGGCACTGCTGATCCCAGCCATCGGCACTGCCGGCCCAACTGAAAAATTCGTTTGAGTTTAATTTTGTAGGATTTTTAGATTTGCCTATTGACCCCCCTCTAGGCAACTTTCAATTGGTATCAGAGTAGGATCTTCTTGAAGGCTTAATCGCTTAAAGATAAATGCCGAAGCATATGAAAAAATCAAAGGAAACTACACCAGAAACATCCGGTGCCGGGACCGAGGGTAACAAGGATGACTCGGAAGTTAGATACAACAACGTGCAATTCAACTATGGCAAACTAAAAAATGAGTATATTGGTAGTGGATCTGGAAAACTACCACACTTTGATGGTACATTCTATGATCATTGGAAGTATAGAATGGAACTATACTTGGGGTCTATGGGAAGACCGATCTTGAAAATTGTGAAGCAAGGTTTTGAATTGGAAGATGAAGAAAACCCAACCACTAATGACGAGATCAAGCTCAATCACAATGATCAAGCCGCATCCGCCTTTGTTTCCGCCGTATCACCAAAAGAGTATGAAAAGGTGATAGAAATCAAGAAAGCTCATTACATTTGAAAGAAGCTTGAAGTCATCTATGAAGGGACCGAGGGTGTTAGAGAGGCAAGAGAATACATCCTAAGAGGGAAGTACAACTTGTTCATTAAGAAGGCGGGTGAAGGGCGACAAGAAGTTCATGATAGGCTTATGGAAATTGTGATCAAGAGAAAAGCTCTAGGAATCAAACTTGACACCATTAAGGTCAACAAGCGGTTGCTTCTTGCTTTGCAACCATGGAATCAAAATGCTTGTGACTTTGTTAGAGAGAAAGAAAACTTCAAGAACTTTAGTACGGATGAAGTACTAGGGAGATTGCTCACTTACAAGGAAAGAGATGAAGAAGCAAAAAGAGTGAACACCTTGTTGGGACAAGGTGACGAAGAAAAGAAAGAAATAGCTCTCAAAGCCTATCACGAAACTAATGAAAAGAACGACAAGAAGAAGAAAAAGAAAATGGTTGATTCTAGTGATGAAGATAGTGATGATGAGATGGCTTTGCTTGTGAGAATATTGAAGTCATTCCTTAAAAAAGATGGCTACAAGAAGAAAAGCTATGACAAAGGCAAAGCAAGAAAGTCAAAGAGAACTTGCTATGGATGTGGTGAAGAAGGACATTTCATTACGGTATGTCCAAAGAAAAAGAACAAGGAAGAAAGAAGGAAAGACAAACATATCAAGAAAGACAAGAATTACAAAAATCATAGAAGAGGTGAAGCTCACATTGGCCAAGAATGGAATTCCAATAACTCATCTTCTTCATCATCTTCCTCCTCCGAATCCGACTCGGATGAGGGAGGCATTGCTACACTTGCCATTGGACTCACTCCCACCAACACCTCTCTATTTAGAAGCTTGAGTGATGATGATGATGTCAACACTTGCAAGTGCTGCTGTTGATGATGATGATGTTGTTAATGGTTCACTTATGCTAGTAGTAGTGATGATGATGATGATGTTATTAATTCTTCACTTCCTAAAATGCTTGAATTTATGGAATTGCTTGAAAGACAAAAGGAAAAAAATGATAGGCAAGAGGAGCTTCTTGAAAAACAAGAAGAATTGCTTATTCTTGAAAAGAAAAGAAACCTTGAATTAGAGAAGCTCCTAGAAGATAAGAAGAAGAAAAATGAAAATTTAATCAAGTCTCTTAATGAAACTAAAACCTTATGTGAAAGTATTAAAAGCACAAGAAATGTACTTCAAGAGAAATATGAGGATTTGGAAAAGACTCATAAGTCTCTTGAAGAACAATATAAGATACTTTCAACCTTCACATCCTCCACCAACAATTCTTCTCGTGCTTCCACTAGCAATGGATGTGATAGGTGCTATAAATTGACGTTGATGCTTATGCTACTAATGTCAAATTGATTGATGATTTGAACAAGCAAGTGAAGGCTCTTGAAAGAAAAATACAACATGAGAAAAATGTTGTTGATGATGGAAAGGCAAAGTATGCAAGAGGTGCATACTCATATTCTTGGCACCCCAATGTCATGGATGGCATTGGATATGTTGAGGGTGCCAAGCACAATGCTAGGGAGAACAAGAATAGGATGGAATTCCTTAAGTTCACCAAGGAAGGATCTTACCAAAAGAAGCTAGTCAAGAACATGAACACTAACCATTCTTCTTTTGCTAATGATTCTCATGCTAATATGCCTAATGCTACTTATGCACTCTTTGATGATTTTGATGCTTCATATGTACTAATGAGAAACATGCATGGTTGTGTGTTTGCTAAATATGTTGGTTCACACAATAAGAGGCCAAAGACTTGTGTGTGGGTGCCCAAAGTACTTGTGACTAATGTGAAAGTACCCAAGCAAATTTGGGTACCTAAAAACAAAGCTTAACTTGTTTTGTTGGACTATGTCTCCAAAGGGTCAAGTTGGGTGATTGATAGTGGATGCACCAATCATATGACCGGAGACAAAAAGATGTTCAAGTCATTTAAGCCAAGTCAAAACAAAAATGAGTACATTACTTTTGGTGACAATGGAACGGGACAAATACTAGGTTATGGTAAAGTTCCTCTTACTCCTTCGTATTCACTTTCTAAGGTTATGCTTGTTGATCACGTTGACTTCAATCTATTGTCCATTTCACAATTTTGTATAATGGGCTATGATTGCTTGTTCAATGAATGTGGTATGACCGTCTATAAGAGGAGTGATGGCTCGGTTGCTTTTAAGGGTGTGCATAAAGGAAAGCTTTATGTTGTGGATTTCTCCACGAATGAAGCTAGACTTGGTACATTCTTATTAGCAAAGTCCAACATGGGGTGGTTGTGGCATAGAAGGCTAGCCCATGTTGGTATGAGAAATCTTCACAAACTCCAAAAGGGCGGCCACATCATAGGACTAACCAATGTGTGTTTTGAGAAAGATAGAATTTGTAGTGCATGTCAAGCGGGAAAGCAAGTTGGAGTTTCACATCCCTCCAAGAACGTGATGACAACCACAAGACCATTGGAGATGTTGCACATGCCGATCGGCGCGACCTCCCTTCTGGTGGATCTCGTCGGTGTTGACGAACCTCCGCCGCCAATATCCTGGAACCCTAGTTTTAATAACTGATTCTTACGATCGCCGCCTCTCCTAGGTCGTCCTTGGCTCTTGATAATTATCTTCCTTTTATACTCGACGGGATTAGGTCAACTTCCACCAACTCTAACTCATACTGAGCTAGGCCTTCGCCTTTCTTGGACAGGATCATGTTTTAGTCATCTTTTCCTCCTGCGCCGATCGGCGCATGGGTCGCGCCGATCGGCGCGGCTCCGCATCTGGCCCATCTTCGTTATTCTTCAGCTCTTTATCCATAATTGCCCTGTTTTACACCTGTTTCCTACAATTACATCCAAAATAGAACAACTACAAATATATGCAAATATGGGGTTAATTGTTAGTCCAAACCACCAAATTAAGACGCAAAACATACCTTTTTGGTAGATAAAATGGGCATCTAGAAACCACCAACAAGCCCTCTGTCTCTTACATTTTGATCGTGGTAGCAACAAAGTGCTTGTTGGTACTTGGCCGAGTGGAGGATTGTGACGTCTCACGCCTCGTCTATCTGATCCATCGCGTCCTCGAGCGCTGCTTAGTTACCTTGCTCGTTGAATGCGCTACTCGAGGCGCGTCGTAGTCCAGATCAGTGGGGAGGATAGCCTCAGACCCGTAGACCATGAAGAAAGGCATGAAGCCCGTTGCACGACTCTAGGTCATGCGTAGGCTCCACAGTACGGCGTGGAGTTCAGCCGTCCATCGACCGCTGAATTGTTTCAAGCGGTTATAGACGACAGTCGGGTCGAAGATTCAAGGCTTCACCCCTTCGAGTATCATGCCATTGGCTCGCTCGACCTGACCCTTTGTCTTAGGGTGAGCGACAGCGGCCCCGTCAACGCGGATGTGACAGTCATCACAAAACTTTAGGAATTTCTTTCCTGTGAATTGCGTGCCGTTGTCTGTGATTATGGAGTTTGGGACTCCAAATGGATGGATGATGTCGAGGAAGAATTTGACTACTTCTTCAGATCGAATCTTGACCAGGGGGCGTGCTTCGATATACTTGGTGAACTTATTAACTACGACAAGCAAGTGGGTGTAGCCCCTGGCACTTTTTTGAGTGGACCGACCAGGTCCAATCCCCAGACTGCCAAAGGCCATGTGAGGGGGATCGTTTGAAGGGCCTGAGCCGGCAGATGTGTCTATCAGGCGAAATACTGGTAGCCTTTGCAGGTTTTGACTATGCGGGTCATGTCGCCCAGAACGGTCGGCCAGTAGAAGCCTTGGCGAAAGGCGTTGCCTACGAGGGTTCGAGGTGTGGCGTGATGACCACAGACCCCCATGGATATTGATGAGCAGCTTGATGCCCTTGCTGGTGCGGATACAATGCTGCATAATTTTGGTGACGCTACGCTTGTAGAGTTCCCCGTTGGTCAAGATGAAAGACTTGGCACGCCGATAGAGTCGTTTGGCTTCGATCCCATCGGCGGGGAGTGTCCCTCGAGCTAGGTACTCGACGTACGGGATTATCCAGTCGCGTGGGAGCTCGGTTCTCTCAACCTGTGGGTCGATTCGCTCGGCCCCTGGGTTGTCAAAATGGTCGTCCGGCTCGCTCGAGTCACTGAGTCAATCGACCTCCATCACACCTATGGGTTGCTGGGTCTCCAGAGGCGATCCATTGGCCCTCGGTTCGGGGTCGGCGGGGTCGTCCGATCCCTCCTTCAGCCCTGTGAGCTCTTTGAGTCGAACCGAAGGTTGATGCTGGTTGTTTGTGAAGGCCCCCGGAGGAATCTGCTCTCGACCGGACGCCATTTTGGCTAACGCATCGGCCGCCTCATTGAGACGTCGCGGGATGTGTTTGAGCTCTAGCCCGTCGAACTTGTTCTCGAGCTTGCGAACCTCCTGGCAGTAGAGCGCCATAGTGTTGGTCCGGCAGCTGGACTCTTTCATGATCTGGTCGACCACGAGTTGGGAGCTGCCGCGGATCTCCAGCCGTTGGATACCAAGCTCGACGGTGATCTTGAGCTTGTTTATGAGTGCCTCGTATTCGACAACATTATTTGATGCGGTGAAATATAAATGAACTGCGTATTTCATTGGTACACTGACTGGAGAGACGAAGACAAGGCCGACAACTGCACCTATCCGCATGAGTGACCCGTCGAAGTACATGACCCAGTACTCCTGGTCGTTCGGAGCGGGCGGGAGTTGCGCCTCGGTCCACTCCGCCATGAAGTCAACGAGGACCTTGGACTTGATGGTCGCTTGAGACTGGTACGTGATGTCATGCCCAATCAGCTCGAGCGCCCACTTGGCGACCTTGTCCGCCGAGTCCCTGTTCTGTATAATCTCTCGGAGTGGAAAGGAACTTACGACGTGTATCGGGTGGGAGTCGAAGTAGTGTCGGAGCTTGCGCCTTGCCACCATCACCGTGTAGAGGATCTTAAGGATCTGTGGGTATCTGGTCTTCGAATCGGACAGGACTTCGCTGACATAGTAAATAGGGTGCTGGACCTTGAGGGTATGCCCCTCTCTTTCTCGCTCGACCACGAGCGCCGAGCTCACGACTTGGGTCATCGCCGCTATGTACAACAGCAGCGCCTCCCCCAAGACCGGGGGCGTCAACACGGGTGCGCTGCTCAGGATGCGATTGACGTCATTGAGGGAAGACTGCGACTCGGGGGTCCACTCGAACCGGTCAGACTTCTTCAGCAGCTTGTACTGTGGGAGCACTCTCTCACCAAGGCGCGAGATGAAATGGCTCAACGCCGCCAGACAGCCCGTAAGCTGTTGCAGTCCCTTGAGGTTCTGAACCGGACCCATTCATTCGATCGCAAAGATCTTCTCTGAATTGGACTTGATGCCGCATTAGGAAACAACGAACACGAGGAGCAGAAGTACCATTTTTCCTAAACTAAAAAATGAAAGAATATTGATATCCCCGTATCTATTAGTTGCTTCAGAACTAAATTTTTTATCATGCTAAAATGTGCAAACTCAACCTAAAATTACATCTCCATCTAGCATTGCCTCCACATGTAGCTGACTTCTCTATCAAATTCACAAAATTTCAAAGAAGAACCTTAAGATCAAAGATGGATCGAGCAATCACATCTCTAGTGGAACCAACATCTGCCATCTCAACTGCTGCTGCAACACTGGGGCGTTAATCCATGGATTTGTGGCGACCGGCGACGAGACGACTGGAGTCATGGAAAAGGTGTCGTCCGATGGTATAGTGTCAAGCTAGAGCGTCCTATAGTTACGACGGCATCGAAAAGGGTTTTCATCAGTAGACGATGTGGTATTGCTGCTCACTTGTCGCATATGTGTTGTATTCTTGTCCATCCATGTTTTTGACATGGATACGACACCATGTTCATGTATCGCTACAACATAGAATAGAACATATGTATATGAATCGGACTTGCATGCCACGCATGCAGATTAGACACGACATAATGTACATATCCAAATTGGACTCGCATAACATGTGTGCAGGTTAGACATGACATAACACACGTATCCAAATTGGACTCGCATAAGCTCGCGTCAAACTAATCCAATACGTAAACTAACATCAAATCCAACACCAAACTAAAACAACACGAATGGTGATCTCACCTAAATTATTAGTAGCACAAAGTGCACGTGTGCTGCTATGGGTTTAAATTTTATTATGAAAGAGAGGTATAACCATGACTATAACAACATAATAATTCTTGACAAATCAAAGGAATCGTGAGTATGAAGTGATTCTACACCTTATTCAAAGATTACAAATAATTATCTGTACTTTTTTAACTAAATAATTTTTACCCTTAAGTATCATAGAACTTCTTCATCTGTTCTGCAGTTATCTATAGAAAATTCTTTTCATAATCAACAACCTAACTGAAGAGACCTCGTCGTCAACAGATTTCAAGTAATTAGTTGATAGTTCTTTTCTACCCATAAATGTTCTCCATGCTCCATGCAGCAATCCTATGGAATACCTGTTCATTACTTGCACAAAATCAAACTAGAACATGCATTTGCCTTTCAACTTTTAACAAATGCAAGACGATAATACTCCTACTACGTTCCCTGGGAACACAGGACAATAACAACAAACAATGGGATCGTCAAGTCTAAGAAAACCATAATAAACATCCACAAAATAACTTCTAAAATATGCTATAGTATATTTAACTATATCATGAACAATAGCAGCCCGCATCGTCCTCCTCTGGGTAACATGGGAGGCAGCCAGCCAACCCTAGCCACCGCCACCCCCCTTCCACCCTCCACACCACACCGCCGCTGGAGCAGCCCACCGGCAAAACCCATGTGGCTTGTTAGGATGGCAACAGTGGGTCTTCCGCCCACGTTTATTTCACGCGCGCATAGCTGTTGTTGCGGCAGCGATTCATGGCCACCTAGGTATTGTTGGTGTTAAGATATATTGTGTATAGGCAAGTATTGATTGTAAATCTCCTCCAATTAAGGAATCATGTAACCTTCCATAGTTTGGCTTACTCAAGCTATTTATATGAAGTCACCCAGGCCTATTGGCCGTGCGTGGTGTTCCTCTACAGTAGGGAGCCGCTGGCCTTAGTGCATGATCGACGTTCTCTGGCTGATAATGAAGTGCTGGCTTCCATCCTCCCCTCTCTCCATGGCCAGCACCTCCGTGCTCGTCGGATCCAGGCCTCTTGGGCTCCATCTGATGGCTTTGGGGCTGACTGAGCCGAGACAAAGAAGATTTTGATGTCTCGTTCTCCCTCATAGGTCAATTCTTTCCCAACTTTTGAAGATGGTCTAGATAATGTGCACGTGGCATATGTTATTTTGGCATGTTGCATTGGTGTTGTGACCCGAGATTTATGGGTTTACACACTGACGTGATACGACCTTTATATCTTATCGGTTTGCGCATTCTATCGCAGGTGGCAGGAACAGTGTCTCCCTTCACCGAGGTGGTGCCTTGGTGTTGGCCGGATTTGTTTGTTGCAGATCAAGGTGGCGGCTCATCCACTACATAAGACCTCTCGAGCGTGAGTAGGGTGGCGGATCTTTT
This sequence comes from Eleusine indica, assembly GCA_030378355.1. NCBI lineage: Eukaryota > Viridiplantae > Streptophyta > Magnoliopsida > Poales > Poaceae > Eleusine > Eleusine indica. The sequence goes on from CM059497.1 coordinate 30,913,532, forward strand.
GCTCATGTTCCACCTCAGTTCGCTGGAAGATACCTTTTCATGGTTGATGAGATACATGTCTCTATATTATTCGCCAATAGAGCTCATTTTGATGTTGTTCATGAGGTGGCGGACGGTGTTAACCGGATTTGCCTATGCTTGGCAAATTGAGCTAGATTTTTTTTTCAAAATCTGTTGAAAAAGATTGTTAGGAAAAAATGATAAGATGCTTCATGTCTTATTCCCTACTTGACGAAGACCTGAGATCACAAGAAGGTTGGGGTACATGACGGCGACGAGTGGCCCAAACAAATACCGGACAAAAGCGACCTTTAGTCTTAAATTCATGTACTAAAGTTTTAGATTATTTTTTCTCTAAAATGTTTGTAGTAATCAAGGCTGTGTGCGTGTCAGTTGTATATTGACACAGAGGCTGGAATGTAATTCCATTGTCTAGAAAAAAATGAACCATAGCATTGCCACACGATCATGCAACATTGACCTCTCAGTTAAGAATAAATATGGAAAACGATCCCGAACATCTAGGAAGACTAAAGTTCTCATATTATTTATGGGAAAAAAACTAATGAAACTAACCTGCTCAAGCTGACTAATACACTGCTTGAAAAAAAGCTACTGTTGGTATTTAGCAGAACTGTGAAAGCAGTTGGGTGTAGAGATAGTTAGATTGTTTTAAATAATTAGGCCAGCCTGGTGTTGAACTCGCCATGATTAGCCACCTTATAGAGCATTGGGATTTAAACTGGACGATGAGAATGTACACCTCTAGTGGAGATGGCGCATGCTAACGAATTAAAGGTATGCATGCTAACAAATTGTGTGCTTCTTTACACCAGAAGCATCAATGCAATGTCATCCCTAACTCCTACGCAGCGCTCCTACGTGCTATATCCAACTTTGTCGCAGGGTGTCGTCTCTAGGTTAATGCTTTTTAGAGATGATGAAATCCCCATCACCACAGGTCAATTTTTAGAGACGTAAAATCTCAGACGATGACAAAATACGTCTCTATTTAAGTTAAATCGAAAGACCTTATTTGTAGTAGAGATTTCCTAGAAAGCGTACAGGCTAACAATATAAGATTAACTTTTTGAATTCACCACACAAAGTGCTTATCTAAATAAATCATTCTATTTGAATATCATGCATCAAAAGCATGTTCCAATCCAAGTGTAACATTCAAAACAAGAGCTCCCCAATAACTCTCTTTAAATCAAATTATTGGGATTAAATGAAAAAAATCATCCTCCAACAGTTTCCCTAAATACCTTTCTATTTTTATTAACTCCCACCTCAATTGTAGCGAAAACAAGGGAAAAAATTGAGGTCCCAATGCCACACCTCCCGCTTCGCACGTCCACCCATGCACAGCGCTGCTCGCTCATCCTCCTGCAATGCTGCCTCGCTCATTCGTCCTCCGCGCCGCGCCGGCCTCAAGTTTGCCTGTAGCTGAAATAATTCCTGCGTCTAGTGAATTTTTTATTGTTCTGTAGTAAGTTGACCACTGTTCTGGATTTCGTGCAAGTGAGGAACAATAGTGTATACCTGCTGAACGGACTGTTATGTATACCAACGTTTGAGGAACAATCCAGTTGATTTATTAGAATCAAATTGAGGTGTGTATACTTGCTGATTGGAAACGAAGAGAGAGAGGAGGCGAAGCTGGAGCGAAGGCCATTCAGCGAATGCTTGCCTTGGCGCCTTCCAACGAACTATCGCCTAGGCGTCTAGCGAACGCTCACCTTGGCGTCTCCAGCAAACGATCAGAGGCCAAATCGTAAGCCACAACCAACACGTGACTAGCCGGCCAACAGCTGCAACGATCGCCTGGCAGGCGGCGGCGGCGCGCGTCTCACCGACTAACAATGACTATCTCGTTTCGGGACAGGTAATTCATAATAGGCCTGACTGACGTGGTTCAATTTATATTTAAATTGAACCACTTTTAAGAGAATTGTTGAAGGAGATATAATTTAGTCCTAATAATTTTTGGGCTATTCCTAAAAACTATTTTTTAGAAGAGCTCTTGGAAATGCTCGTACTAGGAAAAATATTCTACACAAACCACCTATTGATTAAAATCTTTTAAAAAATCCTCTTCAAAAACCTATCTAAAAGTTTTAATTTTTTTTGAAAATATGTACACATTGAAATGGTGAAAATATGCACAAAAGATTTCATATCTAAATTTGATTAGGATGCAAAAATAACAAAATCACAGGGGTAAAAATACAATACGTCTTGTTGTCTTCCAGTTTTACTTCCCCTTTCTTCGGGATTTTATCTTTTAAAAAATATATAAAAATTGAGTTCACTTGAAAGTTTGTGTACATGTTTCTCAGCATAAATATGTACAAGATGTATATATTTTTAAAACTGTTACATATACTTTTAGAAAGGATTTTCTGCATCAAATAGTTTTGGGTCTCGCTACTTGTATTTTGCGGCACTCTCCGAACATGCCATGGTGCTTTTATGATAAACTGATCAGTTCGGATTAGGTCTAAAAAATGCCTCCATTACAAATGAACTTTTTTTACATGTAAATGAAATAAAGATATTTACAAGTCGCTTTGGTTCTGAAGTCAGCAAAAGTCATCTATACCAGTGATTTTTCTCAGCATCACTAAAAGCAAATCAATACACTCAGTGGCTTTTATCTACTTGAAGTTTAGCCACCATAAATAAACAACGGCGAGCTCACACTTCACGTAGGTCAACCATCTCGAACTTCACGTTAGGGTTCATGTATACATGGGAGCAATGTTCATAAATTGGCGTACCATCTAGGGGCTCCTCATGAGGATGGAACCCGGTCTCCTGGCAGTCACGAATCACACCGATGCCACATGGATCAGTGAGATGAAATATCCCATGTTTTCTGATCAAATAAACCATACGGAATTAACAATATTAAAAGAAATTACATGATGGCACAGTTAAGAAATTCAAATGGGCCTCTGCAAGAAACAATGGTGGCCTGTAATCCATAATTTAAAAAAAAATACACAGACTACAGAATAGCTGCAGCTGAGTGACTTCACAATTTGTAAGTGCCGAAGAGCTAACAGAAGGACACTCAGAATTAACAAAATGGAATACATAGATTAACACAATAATGATTTCAGAAGGCTTTAGTTCATGGACAAGACCCATCGTAATTCAAAGAATGAGCTGAGGTGTGCTATGAGCTAAAAAATAAAGATAAGTATCATCCATTGTGGTCTAAGAATGAATAGCTAAGAGCAAAATGCTTCATGTAACATCAACAGAATAAGTACCTTGTTGTATCAGTTGGTGCCATAACTATTGCAATTGCCTCAGGTAGCATGACCTGTAGCCACCAAGATGACAAACACATGATCAAGGGAAAAAAAAATCCTCCAACAGTTCCGAAAAATAAAATTTGTTCAGTGATCATTAGAAATTTAGAGAAACAGATACAATATGTATGATGTGCTTTGCAAGATTTGTAGTAACCCCAAAAGATTTACCAATTCACGGATACTAACAGAAAAGAACCCCATCATCTAAAACTTTGGACACAAATATGGAAAAGCATAGAACAAACAGAATGAGCAATATCCCTAGGTCCCACTACCATAGATGAGCAATATGGATTATACTACTACAACAACAACAAAATAATAATGATAATAATATATCAGCTACAACAGTAGTTACACAACAACAGCATCACTAAGTCCCGCACACAGTACAAAAAATATACCATAAAAGTATGGAAACAAGGTGAAGTACTTACTTGATATGCATAATGATTATGAAGATCAATGGAAGATAGGAAACATGTCTGCGTTGGATGTGTCTGAGAACAATGACAGGAAAAGATAAGAAAATTAGTAAACATAATTACTGAAATATCACATGATTTACATTAATCATTCATATAATAAAGGGAAAAACCATTTTACTCCCCCGAACAATTCACTGTCTAATTTACTCCCCAAACAAAATTTTGGCTTAATTTACTCCCTCAAACAATTCAATTCTGTGCAATTTACTCCCTACAACAATTTGTTTTTTACATTTCTCTTTTTATAACTTAAATTTAGTTCTGAAATTTTGTAAAGTGATAGTTTTCATATAATCTTATGCTAAAAAAATATAAAGTATATTTTCCATATGTTTTTGTAGTTTAATAATAACTAATACTATCTTAAATACAGAGTTCTAAAACTGTATACAAAATATTTATGAAAAAATATTTTTTTTACATTATGATTGTTATGATATTTCATAATACAAAATTTGAGCTTCAAATTCTAATTGTACAATAAGAAACAAAAAAACAAATGCCATAAGTGATACATTGCATCGACCTACATTATTTTAGGGAGTAAATTGAGTCAACATTTTGTTCGGGGAGTAAATTGAACAAAGTGAATTGTTTGGGGAGTAAAATAGACTTTTCCCCATAATAAATGATTCTGAATAGATAAAGGAAAACAGACACTGGAAGCATCCAGGACTGTTATCTTCCCTGCAATTCAAGAATATATGACGCTTGGGAGACAAGGCATGTCCTAAAACAAGCAACTTCAACAATCAATTTCCATATGAACATCCATAGGCAGTGCACACATGTATTTAAGCAGAGTGGTTTACATCTCACTTATTGCTTAATAATAAAAAATCAATAACAAAAAGTGGCATCACATAATGGTGAATGGGTGCCTACAGAGAACTTCCATGGTGATTAAACTATGAACATCCAAAGTCAATTACAAGTCAGTAGCTCCATAGGCTTGTCAGAAATTAAAGAACAGTGCACTCCAAATACACACATGTGACTCATTGACTTACGTGAATCCATCCAAGAGAGAGAAGTGAACCCCTGTCCTGAACTTCAAAAATTTCCTCTTCATTTGTAGCTTGACACTGCAAAAACGTTTTAGGTTAATGCAGATACTTCTGAAACTGCTACACATCGAAAGACAGAACTGCAACACATAAATTTGCTCCCAATTAATGCAAACAACAGATGCAAATCCACAATAATCAGTTGTCAGAATTCAGTAGGAATTTATGGGTAGCTCTGAGGTATGACAAAATAACATCAGTGAATGACCAATTATTGTACCCTCAAAAGCATTAATATTAGAGTAGTACGAAAAATCAATTATTGGAAAGAAGCTCAGGTAAGAACTACATCTAAAGGAGAAAAAGGATACATGAAGAGCATGTAATAGTGTAAAATAACAACTTACTGAATCAGATGTTGATTTCTGTTTAGGTATTATCAATGTTGTCACATAAAAAGTTCGCTTTTTCTACAGCAAAAAAAGATGTCAATGATGTAGCCAAATATATACTCATATCTGCTTATGGGTAAATGGGCATACCAGAGTACCAGCAAGAATTCCACATGTTTCTAAATTCTTTATGGTGTTTGCCTCAGCGACCCTCAGGAAACACTCCATTAATGCCACCGGCTGACAAGCAGGTCAAATAAATCACCAGATAAACAAATGCATGATGAATCAGCTAGGAATAAGGTAAAGAAAAAACGAAGCATAACCGTCCACTCAAATAAATATAATGGACTGGGACAATAAAATAAAAAATTAAAGAAATTTTTTATATTTGAGAATACCACATGCAACTTCAGAAAGCGCCCTTTGTCAGAGGTGGCGAGTCCTGGTCTTGGGTCAGCAACTCTTGATGGAGGAATTGATGCATGCTCAGGATGAACCTGTGCTAGAACAGGTGGGGGAGAAGGCTGTCTAATATTCAGCTGAGAAAACTCAGCTTCCAAACCAAGAGACATGGAGACTGGTTCTTCTGCTGGTAAAGACCATCTGCCATCATCAAGTGAGAGAACAGACTGCATATCATCATTTTTATTCTGCAGAACTGTTCTGGGTCCATGCAAATCATCTTCATTCAAGATTGCTGGCACTAAACTGCAGAAGCAAGGGGAGACAAGGCTATGTCATCTTAAAGTAACTCGTAAATCCATAGAGCTGTGAGTATGCACTGTCCTAAGTTCTTACCAAGAGATATCACTATGGGTTAATTCAGAGTTACTTGGATATTCAATCTGAAAATGCATTAAAACAATACAATTATCAATCAAATGTCAATCGCTGCCTATGGTATAATCTCAAGCAAACAAATACAAAAATGCAAATAGAATACAATAAATATACCCTGATACCAGTAACAGGCCCTGTCCATTGGCCACGAAGCCCATTAGGTCCCAGTATAGAATGTCGAGACAGTGTTTCCTCCTTTGGATACGGCAAGCTCGAATATCTGCATAATATACAAAGTGAGTGGATATATTTATCCGCTTTCATTAATAAAACTATTCAAAAGCAGGCAATATGAAGATCACACTGTTCTATATGATTAGCTCAACTTGCGAAAACAATAGGTAGCAAGCAGGATAAGAGAAGCAAACAACTGAGGCAAGCAAGAAGGAAAGCAATCAACATACTTATCAAGTCCTTGCACCTGCCCAAAACTTGAAGTGCTGGTTGAGTCAGTCCTAAAATTGACAAACCTGACTCCTACCAGCCTACCAGGTGCAATTGCAACCACGCCTCTATAATTCCCCAAATATACAGTATGGTGTGAGTGGGGTGTGTGTGTGTTGTACCAGGAAATTTTTTTCCCACTCTTCTTAATAGAGAGGTAGAGGCCGACCTAACTTGACTTGGGACAAGTCGGTTAAGAGAGACTTGAAGGTGTGGGATATCCCTAAGGAGCTAGCTATGGATAGGAGCGCTTGGAGACTAGCAATAGACGTGCCGGAACCGTGATCTTTTTTCTTCCTTCTTGCTTACTCGTTTTTCTTTCTTTTGGCTTTTGTTCCTTTTGTTTTTGTCTCTCTTTTTTCTTTCTTTCTTTTGGCTTTTGTTCCTTTGTCTCTTCTTTTTGGGTTCCCATGGGTTTCATCTCTAGCCTACCCCAACTTGCTTGGGATAAAAAGGCTTTGTTGTTGTTGTTGTTGTTGTTGTTGTTGTTAATAGATTGAAGCTCAGCTCTCCTGCGTTTTTCGAGGAAAAAAAAGGCTGAAAAGCACAAATGGTTTTAAGATCACAGACATGTTTTCCAAGAAAACCTGCTGGTGCACATAAAATTAATATGTGGACCATGTTAAATATGTGCAAGTGCAAAGCAAAAATCAGGATATAACAATTAAAGTGCTTCAAATAGGCAACTCTTAACAATATGTGAGGAGCATTTTGGCTACACATGCCGGCATGTGAAAACATGCTGTGGATGAATCGTCGGATTAATGCTCTGGATGGAATTCACCTTGATATGTACCAATGACGTTATCATGTTATTAATGGAGCACTTCCCTCGTACTGGGTTGTCATGAATCAAGCCAGCCTTTTGTAGTGGCCTAGTGGGGTGTGAAAGCATGGAGTTTTTTTATTTATTATAGGTTGATTGAAAAAAAATCATTAAGCCATCTATTAATGATGGAACCCATTGAGTATCTACAGTTATTGTGATTTTTTTCAACAATAAGACATCTTCATTAGTTTTTCAGCTTTTACTTAATTGAGTTGTAAGATAGCGGAGACCCTGTACAAAAAAGTGAAGGAGAGAAGGCACAATAAGATAAATTGGGATAACAACTGCCTAAAAAACACATGCAGGATTGCAACAGCGATTAACACAAATCACAGTAAAATTAGGGCCATTTTTTGACAAATAAATCAGGTCGCATTCTCCTTGAAAAAAGAAAATCAGGCCATTCAAGGCCATGCACAGCGGCAGATAGAGAACAAGGATCCTTTGCATGCATGGCTAAGAGAGAGAGAGAGAGAGAGAGAGAGAGAGAGAGGCGAGCAATTTTTTGCATGCTTGCCTAAAAAGGAGGGAGAGCAGCTTGAGAAGAGAGTTATGAGAAGATAGTGTCACGGGAAAAATAGAAAAAAGGAGGGAGATATTTTCACACGTGCCTCGGTCAAATGGCAGTCACGTGTGCCTCGGTCAAATGGCAGTAAAAAGCCCACTCCTGATGAGAGTCACTTTAGCCTAAAGTTGTGAGCCACTGTAGGCGTGCACACATGCCAGAGTATTCAGTGGAGACTTCGATATATGAGTGTTATGTTTGTCACTTCTAGAACCAGGCAATATGATAATATTTTTTAAAAAAAGAATACGTAAGCATCTTTTAGTGTTTTCATTTATACAATGTTTGAAGTTCACGAACAAAATAGTTGAATATGATCCTAGGTTCAATAAATGCCTTAAAACTAGTTTCAAAATGTTGGTTGGTTCCCACTTCCCAGAGTTCGAGCGCCTCTGTTAGCAAAATATGATTACTCCAACATGTTGTAATATTTCAAAACTCATACAGAATATGATATTACCTGAATGAAATACACATAAATTTATCTAAACCTGCATGATTCAACTTCGAATTCATCTTAGATTCTGATTAGTAAATGATGAACAATGCTGAGACTGCTTGTCTTTTTTGTTTTCCAGGCAACTGAATGAATTTGGCATTCAAGTTCTGCTAGTTTACTCTATGTGTACTAAATGCATGATATTTTTACAAATATTTGAAACGCTTACTTAACAAATTACTTAATCCAGGATAAATCTACACTGCTCTTCAATATTTTTCAGTAAATTCAACCTACGTGGTGGAACACCTATGATATTTGAAGGGATCATGGAGTGGTCACATGGGCAGCACAATTGAGCTAAGTAACTGAAAAAAGTTTAAAGTGAGCTACTGACTAATCTTTTGCAGTCCAAAACGTACATGATTATATCAAATGTTCAATCTGAAATTTCCAGGCTGAGGTAAACATATTTCAGCAGATGACGAATGCAAACAGGACAGCATGAAGTACATACGGTTTCTGTATGAGTCTATCAGGTTGAGCACAATGCGATGGTGCTCCTTGATGCCTCACAGGGAACGATTTCTGCAGTTGGCTGTTTGAGCTTCCAGATAATGACTGCGGACGAAAGTTTTAAACAAACGACCATGAATCTGAATCACATGAACCCTTTCGCCAACACTGATATAGAACAATAAACATGGAAAAATGCACACAATGTCACGTATACCTTTGACTTATATGGGCTTGGAATACTCTGCATCATACTGCTACTTGCACTGGTTCCATGTACACCATCAGGTTCCTCTGCATCTACACTGCTATTAAGATTGGATATTTCTTGCCGCACAATTGGCTTGAGGGACTCTAGCTCTTTGATAACACTTAAAAGGTTCTGTAACAGAAAATAGACAACACTTTAGCCATCCAGGCTAAATATTTTTTACCCTAAATTTAACAAAACACTATGCCTCAAGTGCTAGGGTTCTGAATTTTTAGTTTTGACTGCTTGCGAACAAGAATGTAATTTATTGACCACTACTTCCAGTATAATAGTTCCTATATGAACACCTGATGGACAAAAGAAGGTAGTTTTAAGATCAAAGAGGCAATACATCAGAGTTGTGCGGTCCTTTCTTCAGGAATTCCTTTTGTTTTGACTTAAATGCATTGTAATCACGATGCTTCGGTATCGTCTCACACAGCAAGCTGTCAATGAATGGTGGCAACAATTAACAATCAAGCTGTCAAAGTTAATAAGCTACCAACAACATTCCAACGGGCACCTCACCTCGTGTACCTCAAGAGGATAGCGTACAGGTCCACAAGGTTCTTCTCCTCACGATGTGCTTTAGCCTGCAGACATAACATAAAACACCAGAATCATATACACTATGGGAGTTAATTACCTGTGTTTTACGGTAAAAAGTAAGACATAAGCGTGCACGAATCTAGAACTACAACTTATACACGCAAGCAAAGCTAATAACTCCTGCAGACGAAAGGGATGGAATAATAAGATCATAGTGTTTGACCTGGATGAGGAGGTTGTTGGCGATGCGGAAGTAGTATGGGATGCTGATTCGGTTGTCGACGTCGACCGGCCGCGCCAAATCCTCGATTGTTAAGACTCTCCTGGTCGGTGGAGGTTGTCCGGTGGCCATCTCCGCTGAGGCGGCCTTCTTCCCCAGTCGACGAAGGCCCGGACCAGAGGTGCACCGGGCAATAGACGAGTTGTGTGTGGCGGCGGCCTCGGCGATCGCCTCGTCAGGCACTCCGTGCGGTGCGTCCCGACGCGGAAACTCGCGGATGGCCTCGGCGGCGAGGGGAAGGTGGCGGCGGCGTGGGCGCTGCCAAGTCCGGTAGCAGCGGGGCGAAGGTGCCGGCGATGAGAGCTAGGGTTCGGGCGGGGTGGAGTACGACGGATGCGAGGGAGATCCACCAGGTGGCCGCAGGAGGCAGATTTTTGCTATTTTGACCACGAAAACTACCGGTTCCCTAAAATGACGGCCTTATCTAAAACCATCTCAAAACCATAATCTCATTGCTAAAATGACCACGAGATAGTTTCTGGACAAAAAAAACCATCCGCCGGTAGGAAGCCCATTTAGAGCGATTTGGTTTACTAGCATTTCAGGTATTATTGAATATAGTTGCAAGTTTTGTTTGGCTATAGGCAGAAGTCTTTGGTTCTGCTTTGTTAACAAACGTGCCTCTTTTTGCTTTCTCATTTTCCTAGAACTGCTACTTTCTTGCTTTAAGTACATAGCTTTTCATATCATCTATGATAATTTTCGTTTCAGAAACTCCTAAATATAGTCGTTATGGCAATTCTAATCGGCCTTCTTCGTCCTCTCTCTTCTGTTTCCTCTCCTCTTCCTCTCCAGAACCAGGGCGCCGCCGCCCGCCAGCCTGAGCCCATGCAACGGCGCCCACGTGAAGCTAAGGCGAGGGGCTCGATTTTTAAGAGACGAAGACGAATCATGAGGCGGGGGGGCTCGATTCACAGCGGTGGTGGCCATGATTCGTCGTGACGACGGCTGCCTCAAGCTGGGCGGGGTCGGCCTCGATTCGAGGCACTGCCGGCGCTTCGACCTAGGCGGAGGCCTCTCGATTGGTGGCAGCGGCGCTAGGAGGCAGGGCGGCGCGCCGGGGGCGAGCGCGAAGCTGGAGGCGGGCTCAAGCGTGGAGCCGAGGTGGGCTCGAGCACGGAGACGGGGGCGGGATCGGGCACTTGGCGGGCAGGTCCAGCTTGTTCGGCGAGCAGCGACCGGCGCAGGGAGGGCTAGCGGGCGACAACGCTTTGGTTCGGGAAAGGGAAGAAGAAGGAGAGAGAAGAGAGAGAGAGGGAGAGAGGAAGAAAAAGGCCAGGGGTATTTTTGTCCTAAAAATAACTCATGGCCATTTTAGCGAAGAGGTCATGGTTTTGTGGTCGTTTTAGAGAATCCCACGGTTTTGTGGTCATTTTAGCGAAGCCTGTAGTTTTCGTGGTCAAAATAGTAAAAATCTCTGCAGGAGGTGGGATCCATAATTCCGCATCAGAATTTTTCTTTCTTTTTTTATTTTATTCTTGAACTTATCAATTTTTCATCTCCACCTCTTAAAAGAGGCATTGGATGCTAGTATTCATGATGAGTATAAATGCGGAAGCTAAACATACTAGCCTATGCAAGCTACAAGTCAACCTAATTACTAGAGCACATAATTACGGAATATTAAAGAGGGGTTAAGAAATATTCATGATTTTTTCTCGAGGTATTGGAAGGATGGCGCTTTCTCCTAATCTTCGTTGGGCCACTCTCGCCAGAGTGACGATCCCTCTCACCACTAAGTGGAGATCTCACACACGAGCCCGCAATCACTCCCGGATTGAAGACACAGTTGTCTCACCGCTGACACCAAGGCACAAGTTCGCCTCCCTCGAGAACTTGCCGGACTCCCTGAGCCGACATGAGCGCTCACTAGCGATGCACCTTTCATCGGCGGGCTCAAACCGGGTACAAACTTATGACGACTTTCATAACCGATCACGATATGCTCGATCACCGACACCTAACCGGTCTAGGTCTCACATTGACCAAGAGTAACAACCTAGATCACACCCTCAAGGACACCCTAGCATTAGATGTATATAGATGCTCAAGTTACTCTCACTAGCACTCTCAAGATACTCAATATCCTCTCCTAGTCCTCCTCTCTCTACCTCTTGGGTCTTACCAAATGCAGAGGTCTCCAAGACCCCAACAATGAAGTTATATAGGCTTCCAACCTCAAACTAGCCGTTGCTCCATGAAATCACCTTTCTAAGATTACTGACCGTATAGTCCAGTCTCTGCCAGACCGGACCGTCTGGTCAATCTGTAACGGCTCCTCCAGAACTAACAGCACTCTGTCTTCGGGTGATCTCCACACTGACTAGACCGTCCAGTCTCCATCTCTTGCTCAATCCAAAGAGCTCCTGAAATTGGACCTTCTATCCCAGCTCCCATCCACATAGACCGGACCGTCCAGTCTATTGACCGTACCATTATGTCAGTATGGGCCTTCGCGCTGACAGACTCCTCCAGTTTGCTCTCTGATCTCCCTAGTGACCGTAGAGTCCAGTCTCCACTGATCCCTCTGTCCGATCACTCAGTCCAGAAGCTGAAACTTCTCGTCCTTGCTTGACTTCATTTCCCGACTTCTTCAAACAACTCCTTGGCTTCTCCACTATCACCTAGTGTCTGTGATTTCACGGAGCATCCACACACATCACCCCGACTAGCATGACCTATGAGACATGACCTAGACCCCCTTGATAGTTCAGTTTTTCCCATGGACTCAAAGTCCTAACAACTAGACAAGTGTTCCAAACACTTGCTCCATAGCTTGTCCTTAGCCTTGATCGATCTCCATAAACTCTTCGAATCCATCAAGCTCATCAAGACTCCATGCTTGTGATCATTGTCATCCATCACCAAGGCAACCATCATCATCAATATGATTTGTAGTAGAGTTTAGAGATGATATATGCATAGACAACACTCATGTAGATATTAGCCCACATTTTCATAGTTGTCATTAATCACCAAAACATTCATACATCGGGGATCCAATCATCAATGGTCATGAAGCTTACAGTGGGCACCGTGAACGGGGTGAGCGTGCGTGGAGCGATTCCTAGAAAACAAATGCCCTATCGGGGAAGTTGAACGCATGGACACAATCGATAGCACCTTCCATGACCCCTCGCCTTCCATGACCAGCGCATTGACTCCGCCTCCGCCTACCATGAATGGCATATGGGTCCGGTCCCAAGATGGCCCCATCCGTAAGCGAGTCTGCCTTGGAGGAGCATGCGGGCCCACTACACATGCGGGCTTTCTACGTGCCTCGCCTTCCTTGACCGCGCATTGACCTCATCCGTTCCACCACCACGTCGTGCCTCTGCGCGCACATCCATCATCAATAGCTCCTTTCACATATGCTTGCATCGCTCCCCCATTCACTGAACAATGGGCCCTGCCTCAGTCACGGACCCAACAATCATTGAGTGAACGGTCCTCGCCTGTTGCCGTCTCGCATCGCCTTCCTCGCCTATGAAATACTCCCATCGCCTTCCTCGCTTGTACTCCCATCGCCCTTCCTCCCCTTCCTCGCCGTCTCGCCTTCCTCGCTACCGCCGTATCCATAACCTCGGGGCGATCTCCTCCACACTCGTCATCCTCGGTGAGTCATATCAAGCCGCTCATAATCCGTACATAGGGGTTTTGTTTGTTCTTTAGCCTCTTTATATATTGGATTAGGCAATATTTGCTTAGTTTTGGTTAAATGGTATCCGTTGGGAACATTTAGGGTAGGATTTCATCAAGTATTGCAGTAGATATGTTCATTTGTGACTGAAGTGTTCTTGGGGATTTTTTTGTACTGTTCTTGCGTTTAAAAAAAATGTATTGAGACCAGAATTTGACGAGTATTACGGCTTGGACTGTTGGTAGATGATGTGTTGCATTGTAGGAGTTCACGAGACCTTTCCTAGCAGTAATATGGTTGGTAGTAAGTCGGTGCAGGACATGAACATAAAGGACTTTGAAGAGGATCGATGCAGGGGAGTAGCTTCCAGAGAAGACTTAGAGGTGTATGATAAATTGACTTGGTAAGCCGTATGCATATGAGGAAGTTTTTGAAGATACCGCCAAGGGGATGAAGGAAAGGAATTAAGAAAGGAAAGAAGTGAAGGATCAGTTTGGATACTCGATGAAGGAATTATTCTAATGATATTCGGCCTGCCTCGCGTGTGAAGTTTCATTTCAAAGAAAGTCAAAGACAGCAACTATAGAATGAAATAATCACGTTTATGAGATGGATGGCGTCCATGAACAGAGATAATGTATACAAGATTAGCACGTGGCCGCAATATTTATTGTTTCCTTCGAAGGTCATTAGGCCTTGTACGAGAGTATAAGATTTGTTATGATATGCGTGCTAGTAGGCAGGATATAGAATATTAGTTTTTGGTTAGCTAAGGTATGTTCGGTTTAGGCCTATAAGTCCACGCCGTCCTATAAATGTAAAGGGTGCTGGTAATTGTAAAATATCTCTCGATCAATATATAATTTCGGCACATCACCAACCCTAAAAACAGGTCTACTCTGATGGGTTCTTCGTCTAGAGTGAGCTCTCCGTGATAGATATAGAACTCGTCACCTAGGCGGGTTCGTCGTCATAGAGCAGGCTGCAACAACTAGTTCAAACTCGGCGACATGGCGGAGGACTCACCACCCCGGTGATCGTGGCGACCTGCCCAGGACTGTCTCAACGTAGACTGATCTTCTGGTTAGTTTGCCATGATCTCTAGTTATCCGGTATACTAGATCTTTCTAGGTTATTTTTCTAGGATTAGTAGCATACTGTCTCGGAAAAACCGATCTATCATAGTTAATTGTAATGATGCAATTCTAGTTTGATCTGTATATTCGAGTCACCTCTGAATAAATCTTAGCGATTGGGTCTATTATTGTGTGGGCGTTGGTTCGTTCCAAGAACTGTCTCGGTTTAGACCGATCTTCTGGAATATCTAGAATTGTCTGGGTTAAGTCCGATCTTCTAGTTGGACAACCATGCAAGAACGATCTCATCGTGAGGGTCTGTTCAGGGTATCGTCGGAGTGTTTAGCCGATGAGTTATCTTGTTACTAGCAACAACCGGTAGGTGATAAAAAATGCTCAGCTTTTGTATCGGCTTTGGTTCATCGACTCTGTGTATTGCACTAGATCTATTTGTATAGTCAATGAATCATCATATAGTTTTATTTATCAGTATTGTATCGGCTGAGTACTATGATTCTATTAACTGGCCGATATAGCATTAAATATTGTAATTAGTCTAGTATTGCATCGGCTAGTAGATTCATGCTCTATATTATCAGTATAAAGTCGATGCTTAATCATGAATTGGTATGCATTGACTATATGTCTGGATCAACTCTGTGCCTACATGGACTTAATCTTCATCGACTCTCCGCCTGGAGGCCATCGTCGGTCGACTTGCAGGCGCACACCTTGTCAGTTGAATGGTCAAATTGACTGTCACGCCGCGCACCGTCTACAGCGCGCCATCGGACCTACAATAGAGCTAAGCAGATCTTCCAGTTCTCGTGTTTGCACGCGGAGGATCGACTACTGTTTTTTCGCGTCAACACGCTTTTGGCACGCCCAGTGGGACCTCAGTGTTGATGCCAAAAACCAACAGTCGATCCTCAGCGTGCAAACACGAGGCCTAGGAGATCTGCTTAGCTCCAGTGCAGGTCCAATGACGTGCAGTAGATGGTGCGCAGCGTGCCAGTCAGCTTGACCATTCAACTGACAAGGTGTGCGCTTGCAAGTCGACCGACGATGGCTTCCAGGCGGAGAGTCGATGAAGATTAAGTCCATGCAGGCACAGAGTCGATGTCGATACATGCACAAAGTCGATGCAGGCTAAGTACATGATTAAGCATCGGCTTTATACTGATAATACAGAGCATGAATCTACTAGCCAATGCAACACTAGACTAACTATAGTATTTAATGCTATATCCACCAGTAAATATAATCACAATGCTGAGTCGATACAATGCATTGACGAATAAAACTATATGATGATCCATCGACTATACAAATAGATCTAGTGCAATACATAAAGTCGATGAACCAAAGTCGGTATAAAAGCTAAGCATCTAATCATATATCGGATGCTGCTAGTAACAAGATAACTCGTCGGCTAAACACTCCGACGATACCCCGAACAGACCCTCGCGACGAGATCGTTCTTGCATAGTTGTCTAACTAGAAGATCGGACTTAACTGAGATAATTCTAGATATCCCAGAAGATCGGTCTGAGCCGAAACAGTTCTTGGAACAAATGAACTCAGACACAATACTAGATCTAATCGCTAAGATCTCTGTAGAGGTGACTCGAATATACAGATCTGGCTAGATTGAATCGCTAGAATTAACTACGATAGATCGGTTTTCTCGAGACAGTATGCAGCTAATCCTAGCAAAATAACCTAGAAAGGTCTAGTATACCGGATAACTAGCAAGCACGACGAACTAACCAGAAGATCGGTCCACGCTGAGACAGTCCTGGGCAGGTCAGCGAGTACTCCGCCATGTCACCGAGGTCGAACTTGTTGATGCAGCCTACTCCGTAATGAAGAACACGCCAGGGTGACGAGTCCTACATCTATCACGGAGAGCCCGCTCTAGACGAAGAACCCATCGAGGTATACCTGTTTTTAGGATTGGCGATACATCAGAGTTGTATTGATCTAGAGATAGATTTTATAATTACCAGCACCCTTTACATTTATAGGACGACGTGGACTTTGCCGTACAACACAAGTCTAGGCCTAAATCAAACATACCTTAGCTAACCAAAAACTAATATTCTATATCCTGCCTACTAGCACGCATATCATAACAAATCTTATACTCTCGTACAAGGCCTAGTGACCTCCGAAGGAAACAACAAATATTGCGGCCACGTGCTAATCTTGTACATATTATCTTTGTTCATGGACGCCATCCATCTCATAAACGTGATTATTTCATTCTATAGTTGCTGTCTTTGACTTTCTTTTAAATGAAACTTCACACGCGAGGCAGGCCGAATATCATTAGAATAATTCCTTCATCGTGTATCCAAACTGATCCTTCACTTCTTTCCATTCTTAATTCCTTTCCTTAATCCCTTCCTCATATGCATACGGCTTACCAAGTCAATTTACCATACACCTCTAAGTCTTCTCTGGAAGCTACTCCCCTGCATCGATCCGTTTCAAAGTCCTTCATGTTCATATCCTGCACCGACTTACTACCTGTCATATTACTGCTAGGAAAGGTCTCGTGAACTCCTACAATGCAACACATCATCCACCAACAGTCCAAACCGTAACACTCGTCAAATTCTGGTGTCAACTGTATACTATATATATATATATATATATATATATATAGTTTTAGGCACTGTAGAGATAACATTTCTCGGTAGATTTGTTTTGGTTGAGCTTTTTCCTAATGCTGGATTTGATATATATGTAGGCCGGCAGTAGTCTCCGCCATAGTCGGTCGCCGCAGTTGTCCCGCTCCTCGTTGCCTCCGCCTTCACCAGCGGCGGACCATGACCAGAGAATGGGAATGGCCCCTGATGCTACTCCCATCGGGCACCGGGGAGGTAATGCCCCTGGCTAAGAGGCAGGCCGCCCTGGCCACGAGCATGGCTACGTGCTCGCCATCTTCGGCGCCGCCCTCCCGGACCAGTTCACCGTCTCCAACAGCGCCCCCCGCCTGCCCCTGTTCCCCTTCTCCAGCTCTGGCGTCATCGCCCGCCCGCGCCCGTTTGCCGTCTCCGGCGTCACCACCCGCTCGTGTTGAACGTTCGTCGTCTCTGACGCGCTGTTTCCGCTCCTGCTCCCCGTTGTCGGAGCGGTCTTCCGGCTACGTCTCCACCGACTCCGACGACCCCCTCGACGGCAAGATCTCAAAGGGCGCCAACATGCGCCTCAAGTTCGTCTACATGGCAAAATATGGCAGGGCCATCTTCTAGTGCCCCATCTACATCGGCAAGATGCAGCAGGAGATGGACTATGCCGGCATGCAGTCGCACATACTTGGCATCGTGAGCTCCAACTCACGGAAGCATGATGCAAAGAAGCTCACCCGCCACCATTGTCTTGCTAGGAATGAAGGCTGGATGTGAATCACCTTGCTCGTGGTGTCTGTCGCTCGTTCGATTCTCTCCATGCATGGTGGGTATGGTGTCAAGTACTTATTATGTTGCTATTTTTAATTTATGTCCTTCTATGTTTGTTTTGAACTATGGTCGTTTAATTATGCCGAACTGTGTTTATCTTGGTGAATTATGTCTAATTTATATCTCTTGTGCACTATTTTTTTTTTCAATTTCATGTGCTGCTGTGATGTAAAATGGTCAATCTCATGTTCTCAACATTAAATTGTGTGGGTTCAAAACGGTTACCTTTGTGGGCCCCATGGCCATTGAGTTTTTTTAAACAATCCACCCCTGTTTATATTCCCCATGACATCCTAGTCAAAAGCCAGAGTGCGACTCCCGCATAAGATGGAGGAGGTAAATAGGACCTTTTTCCTTAATATAAGCAAAAGGGCATACAACATTGTGTACCTAGAAGCCCATTTACAAGCCCATGAAACACCTCTCGATGAGACGCCATCCCCATTCATATCCTACTCTAAAAAACCCTCGACGTCTCGTCTCCCTCCCCAACCGTTCGTCGTCACCCCTCTTCCTCTCTCGTCGTCTTTCAACCGCTCCTCTCTCGTCGTCTTCGTCTCCGCTTCCGTCTTCTGTAGAGGCCAAAGAAAATAGGGTATAGGAGTAATCCTGAGATCCCTGATCATCATCATGGCTGAGCACAGATATCCTCCCACAGCAAAACGCTACAAATTGGCTTCGAGCGACCTCGGTATAGAAGAGTATGAAGCAGAAGGATTTGATCATAACTCAGAGCAATTGTATGTTATCTTTTCCACCCCTTTTTTCATTGGGTTATTTTAGCGCATTCAATCTCGCACATTCCAGCCCTCCTAGACCAGGGTGGAATTCGTGCCAGGGCCGTACCATAGAATTTAGAGGACCAATCGACGTGTGCTAAAAGCAAAATTAGGCCCTCAGTTCAAGTATATTAATATAATTAAAATTCTTTTATTTTGTCCATTTAATTACACATTTCTTAGATATTCTATCCATAGTTATAGGCATATTCTAGTTCGCGAGAAAGACGATTGATATGTGCCGCATCGTTTTATTTTTTTGTGGGCTGGTTTGTGGGCTTTGTGGGCCGCCTATTGATGTTGAGGCTTAATACCTTTCTATGATGAATCGTTTACTCAAAGTATTTGCCAATCTATTTTCTATAGTCAAGTATTATTAATTTATCTCCTTTGAGTATATATCATGGTCTAAAGATTTTTACCTCATCTGTAACAATGCATAGATAGATCGATAGGAATATACTTTAGCGTAACTTTCGACCTGCTTTATAGTTTCTCTTACAATATTATCGGCGTGGGCTTGAATAATGTGATTCATGCCATTATTCTAGGGTCAGCCGGTGACGTTCGCTGCCTCTTGCTCTTTCGGAGAGTATTGCCAGATTAGTGGACGGGATTTCAGCCATCAAGCTGATGACTATTGGAAAGCAAGAACTCAATTAGGTGAAAGATCAACATGGCTTAGAACCTGGTGTCCCTATGCTACTGACGTCGGCATCCACACCAGAAGGCCGGATAGAAGATGAGTCCAGTGTACTTTATGGATCTTTTGGGATGCATATTATTGGAGAAGAGACGACCTCACATCAGATAGTTCTTAAGGTGCTGAAGGGACGTAGTTGGTTGGCTTCGAAGGATGACTGGCTCGCTACTGTTGATCAGGAGTTCTCCATGAGCTTGGTCAATCCAATCATTGGCAAGAGTATCCCACTGCCACCGTTGTTGTCAAACAGCGATGAATATGAGGAGTTGCTATCTGATGTTATGAATGATGCTGGTGATCGTGGACCTCTATTCATCGAGCACGCAGTCTTCTGTAAGACACCCAGGTAAGATGGTGGTCCCTTTGTGATCCTTCTGTTCTCTTCAGAAAATATCATGTACCATGAGAAGACTGATGACATATGGATGACATTACCAAATTCAGACCAATATGCAACAAGATTTGTGGATGCTGCTTACTAGGAAGAGCAGAACGTGGTGGCAATCGGTCGGTGGGGTTCCGTGAAGGTTTGGAACCTATAATGTAATATCCCAATATTTAATACAAAATAAATAGTTAATCAAAAGACTTCAATGGACGATCCGAGACCGTAGATGCGTAGGGCTCGTCGCAACACATCTGTTTGACTACTTTATTCTAGATTTCGATATCATATGATTTTGTTTTTGATAGAAGAATTATGGACCCTTGATCTTATTAGGGTTGAGCGTGGGTATTTTCTGATCGATAGAAAAGCAAAAGAGGGAGGAGCTCATTGTTTTCCCCCTATGCCGTCGCCTTCCCTGGCCCCAAGCCATGCTGCACGGTCGCCGTCAGGCCACACCTCACGCCGTCGCCGTTGCCCTGCTCCACCTGCCTGCTGCGACTGCTCAACTTACTCAGCATCCCAGACCAGTAGCCGTCCCTGGCCATAGGTCCAGGCGCTGCTGGGAACCAGGTAGCCCAGCCAACCCTTGTTCATGTCGTGTGAGTTGCGATGGTTCTCCTGTCTGCAGCAATTGGTGGTGACGATTTATTTTCTGCAGCTACGTGCTTGATTGGTTGCGGGTGAGGTTCCAGAACTGGGAGAGAAGCCGGTGGTAATAGGGAAATGGAAAAGGACATTTCGTCAAATCCTCTACAATTTTCGTGACCAAGTATGCAGGGGTAATCTCCATTTAGTCACGGGTTAGCTGGGGAGGGGTTTAGATGGATGAAACCACCTCTGAAATTCACGTTTTGTAGATGGATTATTGTGCAGGAAGGTTATTTCAAATCTGGCATTAATTCGTGCGAAATTAGTTAGTCAGACAAAAACGAAAATTGTAGGGATTAGTTTTATCTTTTCAATGGCGCTGGCCTCACTCAATTTGGATCATCTATTTATTTAATTTCGGCCTAGTTAGAAGATTATTTATGTGGAATACTAACCTTACAGGTATCTATAGTTATGTCTAAGTCGGTAGACGACCAGGTATCTCATCCATAAGGGAACCAACCGAGTCGGCTTGGAGCGCAAGACAATTAGAGATAGACTTTCTATATGAATCCTTGTAGACTACGAGTAGGACTGTTTATGTACTCCTTACCAACCGGATATATAAGACGGCAGGGAACCCCCATCGAGAGAAAGACGATACACAACAAAACACAACATCAATACAAACCACAGAACACAGAACGTAGGGTTTTTACTCTCATCGAGAGAATCCGAACCTATCTAAATCGGCGTCTTGTGTCTTAACCATCAAGTTCTTAATCCCGACGTAGCCCTATAAATTTATTGCCAAGTAGAAGTCTCGATAGTTGGCGCGCCAGGTAGGGGACAAGGCTCGTCGGGATTCACCGTTGACTTCAAGATCTCCTTTGGGTCGCTTGACTTCACCGCCGACTCCAACGGAGCGCTAGGCCTCGACGACCATCGATTCGACTCGGCCGCAGCCAATCTCATGGCGCGATCATCGAGCCCATCAGATCTGATCCCTCCATTGGTTCCTCTCGGATTCAGCAACACAGATCTATCCACCGGGTACGACTCTAAGTCGGTCTGCTCCTTTGATGAGGACTCAGATGGATCTACATGCCCTTATCCTTTGGCCATTAATATGGTCGAGGTTCGTGAGAACCCAACCGATGATGGAGATAAGGACAACAATGATGATTGTCCTGCCAACGACAGCGATGGACGCGATAAGGAAGGCCAAAGGGATGATGACCCCGAAGAGGTACCACCTTCGAGCGGTCACCGTTGCCGACCGAGAGGATCTCGCGAATCCCGATTGGCGTGACGGCTAGACCTGGGGGATTGGGAGATCGAAGTAGATGGCATTAAGTTCTACCACACCCTTCAGAACAACATCACTGGAGCGAAGACGTTGCTTGACAGCTTGATGGCTGATGCTGCGTACCAAACTCTGGCTATGCTCAAAGCAGCTGCTGTTCAAGATGCAGCCAGGGATGAACCACAATCAGTGGTGAGTTCCAGCCATGCAACTTCTCATGGTCGACAACGTAGCGATCTGAGGAATTCCATTAGACCCTGTGACAGTCGAGATACCATCAACTCTCGTGCTGAAGAGCGGATTCGGGATAACTAGCGCCACAAGGAAGAGCGCCGCAACTAGAGGACTAATGACCAACGAGATGACCGACAGGACGACCGACGACACAATACACCCCCGAGAGACAACCGCGATGACCGACGTCGACGAGACGATCAGAACCAGCGCGAAAACCATGACGAAGACAATCGGCATCGTCGTCATAGTGATGACGTAGGCCCTCACCATAATCGCCATGCGTCTTCACCTTCCCGGTCATCAGACCGATGACGGAGGTCGGTCACCCCTAAGGAGGATGAGTTCGATGTGATCAAGGCTTATATACTAGAGCTTCATAACGCTCGATGGCCAAAAGGATTCAAGCCGGTCCCCATCAAGAAGTATGATGGTCAGACCAACCCTCGGGAGTGGCTTCAACTTTACAGCATGGCGATTCAGTCGGTAGGAGGCGACACCTATGTGACAGCCAATTATCTACCGGTCTGCCTCGAGCCAGCTGTTCGGATTTGGCTCACATCACTCCCGGAGAGGTCGATTACTATCTACCGGTTTGCCTTGACCTCAACAAGAAGTTTATTGAGAGCTTCCACCCTACCTGCAACCGGCTGGGCAATCACTTCGACCTCACCCAGATCAAGCAGAAGGCTGATGAATCCCTATGCGACTACATCAAGCGGTTCTGCGCCAAGAAGACCGAGATCCCTAATGTCCCGGACCAACAGATCATTGCAGCCTTCCAAGGAGGTGTTCAGAGCGATGAGCTAGTTCTGGAGATCAGTCGGAGGAATCATGACCTCAA
This sequence comes from Eleusine indica, assembly GCA_030378355.1. Lineage (NCBI taxonomy): Eukaryota > Viridiplantae > Streptophyta > Magnoliopsida > Poales > Poaceae > Eleusine > Eleusine indica. The sequence goes on from CM059497.1 coordinate 30,936,485, forward strand.
GCTGACCGCTTGGGAGTGCTTCGAGATTGCAGATGAGTTCGCATCCGGAGAGTCAGCCTTGTATGACATCCGAGGCAAAGGCAAGGAGAAGCGCTCAGACAAGCCAAAGTCCTCCAAGAAGGACAAGAAGCGGAAGATCGAGAACATGGTCGCTGTAGTAGACCAAACGAGGAAAAATCCACGGACGAACCAGCAAACCATGGATGACTTGCTGAGTGGTCCATGCCTATGGCATCCAAAGGGAAACCATAAAGCGAAGGACTGTTACCGCCTGAAGGGCTTCACGACTGCCATGTTGAAGGTGGCCAAAGATCCGCCAAGGCGCAACAACAAGGATAAAGCTTATGACGATGACGACAAGGACGAGGATGGAGCGTTCCAGAAGCCCCGGAAGGAAGTCAATCTCATCATTGGAGGCCCTGATGCCTACACATCCAAGCGCAAGCAAAAGCTGGAGCTACGTGAGATCAACTCCGTAGAGCCTGTCGCGCCCAAGTACATGAGGTGGTCTGAAGTACCGATTACTTTTGATCGGTCGGATCACCCTAGGCACCTGCCCAAGCCAGGTCGCTATCCGCTAGTGCTCGCGGAAATAATGAAAGGGGTCAAGTTCAACAAAGTACTCATCAACGAAGGAAGCAGTCTGGACTTGATCTTCACCATGGCTCTCACGGAGTTAGGCTTGTTGGTCAGTGACTTGTAGCCGAGTTCCTCTCCCTTTCATGGGATCGTGCCCGACAAGACCTCTGTTCCTATTAGACAGATCGCTCTACCTATCACCTTTGGGACCCGTGAGAACTTCAGGACTAAGCGTGTCATCTTCCAAGTAGCCCACTTTGAGTCTGCCTACCACGCCATCATCGGCAGACCGGCGATGGCGGAATTCATGGCGGTCCTGCACTACCCGTATCTCACTCTCAAGATGCCAGGCCCCAAGGGAATCATCTCCCTCCACTCTAACCTTCAGAATTCATTCGATTGCAATGTGCAGAGTTGTGAGATGGCCGATCGATAGTTGATGCTGTCCGACCGGCTGGAGATCCAGAAGGCAGTCGGCAGATAGGAGCGGACTGACGCGGAGGTCCCCGTGAAGAAGCCCACCAAGGAAAAGATCCAGACGGACGATGTCCCTACCAAGGAAGTTTCGCTCGACCTAGAGGACCCTGCTAAGATCACTTATGCAGGGGCCAACCTCGACGAGAAATAGGAACTCATACTCACTCTTTTCCTCTAGAAAAATAAGGATATCTTTGCATGGAAGCCCTTTGACATGCTGGAAGTTCCTAGAGAAAAGATTGAGCATGAGCTAAGGGTGCCTCCTGGGGCCACCCCTGTCAAGCAAAGGCTTAGATGGTTGTATAAGACCGCAAGGATGCCATGAAGAAGGAAATAGATAGATTGTTAGATGCTAAGTTATAAGGGAAGTGTACCATCCCGATTAGCTGGCAAACCTAGTCCTTGTACCTAAGAAGAATAAAGAGTGGCGGATGTGTGTTGATTATACCGATTTGAACATGGTTTTCCCTAAAGACCCTTTCTCTCTACCACGTATTGATCAGATTGTAGAGTCCATAGCCGAGTGTGAGCTTTTAAGCTTTCTGGATGCCTATTCAGGCT